>CM050164.1:65404635-66667135 GCA_027410445.1 Discoglossus pictus | reverse complement strand
GTTTTGAGTGCTGTGGAGCTGCTGTGTGTCAGCAATGTGTGCAGTGTGTAGTGTAAATAGGCTGCGTGCGCGAGGAAAATCCGTTAGGGTAGCTGTGTACTTCAACATTGTGTAAGTTAGTGTTGTAATGTGTGTGGTACGCGGCTGTGGCTGATTTTGCGCCCTTGTTCTTGGAGCTCGTACGGCTTTTTGGAAAAATCCGTATGTGTTTCGTGGTGTTTTGCGTGTTTAGCCTCGCTTTGATTTTTTTCGGCGGACATTTTTTCTCTTGCTTATGGGATTTTCGGGTGTCTAAACTCTTCAATTTCTACTTAAATTGAGTTGTAACTTCACTTTTATAGGTGCTGGGTGCCCCCCTTGCTGTGGATAAGCTTTTTATGAGTTTGTTGTGTGTATTTTGTGTGGTTTTAGTGTTTTCATGTGCACAGGTTTCGGGCGCTAATGTGGTATTTTTGCGAGGTCGTAATATTTTTTTTTCGAAGTCCCGCAGCTCGTATTTGCAAATGCTAAGTCCGTAAATGTTGCTGTCGTGGTAGGAGGCTCCACCTCCGCAAATGCGGCCCCTCGTTTCACGAGGTTCCTCATTTGCGAGCCTAAAGTCCGCAGTTGCTTGCAAGGAGCGCCTTCGGTGCTCCTTGCCAGCAACTGCGGCACTCGCTTCACGTGGGCCGCAACGTTAGCAACAACTGATGACAACTATTATTGTGATGATGATAAACTATATGAATATTTGTGGAGGGGATATATTCACTAAGGAGAGTGCTCATCTGTTTTATTCTATCAAACCAATGTCTGCTACGGGTAGCTTGATAGATTCTAGTAACACTTCTTGACCTTTTGGCTAAGATCAAGTGTAGTATTTTCTTGTACTAAACTAGGGCCATGTGGTATAGATCCTTAAGGTGCCCTGGTAGGAAAAAAGTTCTGAACCTTGGTCTGGCCATGGAACCGAATAGGCTTGAAAACCAGGTCTAGGGGAAGATGGCACTCTTCTCCTATAATGGCACCAGACATGCCGCCTTCAAAACCATCTTCAGCCGACTGGCTAAGATCTCTTGATAGTGAGTCCCATTTTTTTTTTGCTTCTATCCTCAGCCTTTGTTTTGGTGTTCTCGCATTTATTTAGAAGTTATAACCAATGTTTGTTATCTGTAACCCCTTGTTCCCTATTCTGCATCCTGATAGACCTGGAATAGAACTGATCACTGAGACGCCCATCCACTCCAGGGTCCAAGGGAGGATTCTAGAGCAGAATCAGAGCCCCTCCTCTGAATTCTCTTTTTTCTCCTAAGTTTCACAAAATATGCAATATAAAATTGATTGATTTAGCTTTCTTCAGATTATAACTGTTTTAAATACTTGTTTTTGGTTTTTAATAAGTTCTAATCAAATTTACCATTTCTGATTGCATGTACTGTATTTGCACTATAAATATATATCTGTGAGAATAATGCGTCACAAATATAGAATATAGTTTGCTAAGAACACCTCCACTTGTACATTTTTGGTTTATTACTTATTACAGAATGAATCCGTTTGGCTGTACATTGTGGGTTTTACATGTCCAGGTTTTTAGTACATTCCATAAGTCAACATGTAAAAAGATAATTCTTGGATAACATGTACAAGTGTCTGTGTTGTCCAAGAAAAGGATTGAGATCTGACATCTTCAAGAGTTTTCCGAAGGTCTCTCTCCTTAGTGCATGTGGCCCAATGTAATCTGGATACTCCTAGACTTCATACAAAGGATGTGCTGCAGAGGTCATATTCTTATAGTATGTTTTTTCGAAGAACTTAACTTAAATGACATGTAAGAAAGTAAAAAATAATACTTTATTTAGCCAATATTGTAATGAATTAACATATATAAGCATGTGTATATTACTAGGAGCAGATATTATCTTTGTCCTCACCTGGTTTGCCTTTTGGAATGACTTTGGCTACAGATAAGATTTTGTTCAGTTCTATTGCAATGGCTGCTGCACTAATATGACATGTATAGTATAACAAATAACTAATGACAACGCACAGTAAAAAAAATATTGAATGTAATAATTAATATATTACAAGCTGCATTTTTTACTTTTTACATTACTTTTACATTCTAAAACTATCTTTCATGTGATATGTAATATCATGTGACATGTCATATTATAAATATGGTCATTTAGAAATAATTGCTGGTGTAACCGTCTGATACCTTACTATACATACATACAAGATGGCTATATCAATATGGCTGCCTCAAGACAGCACAGGTACATAGAGATCCAGAGAGTGAAGACAGGAGAATACACCATGGAATATTTATTTATATATATATTTATTTTTATATATATATATATATATATATATATATATATATATAAATAAATGAAGAGTGAAACTTGTATATATACATATATATATATATATATATATATATATATATATATATATATATATAGCAGCAACTTGAAGCAATCATATGTTTTTGAAGGATTCATGTGGAGATGTCAGCAAAGGAGCCACGAGCGAGGGAAAGAAATTTGATGGAAGTAATTGACAGAGTAGGAATGAATTTACGGGTGGCTTGTTAAGGTGATTGAGAAAGATAAATAGGGATTTCAGGTGAAAAATAATGGCAGGGAGAGGCATGATATAGTAGAATACAATAAGACGAGCCTGCAAAAGAAAGAGATACAGGAGAGAAAATAAGTCAATATCCCAAGATGGGTATATAGATATAGAAATGGATTGATAGAGTGAAAAGAGAGAGTGAGGGAAGTGGAAGGAAAGCAAAAGATTGGATACATAGACGAAAGAGTATTGCAGTATATAGTAATCAGTATACAATAATATATTTTTATTGGATAAACACTTTATTTAGAGTGAACAGCTTGAGAGACTAACACAGAGAGCGAGACAGAGAGAGAGAGAGACCAAAGGAATCCTTTAGCAGTTGTTAATGAGGTCTCCCCCTGAGTTAACATGAACATACTAACTTGATTAGTGAAAAATCCAGATCAGCATCTGTTACTCACCAGTTGTGGATCACCATAGCATATTCAGCATGCCATTTCACTACATTCATTTAATTCAAAGTATTCTAAAATATAATTCATTTCAACATTAAAAGCAGAGACAAAAACTTTTTATGTGAGATGGGCAGCACATTAATCAATAAAAGTATTTTGTTTGTTATGTTTTTGTCCTAAATCTTGGTAACCAACAGGTTAAAGGACCACTATACTTTAAGGAAAAAGGCATTTGTTTTGTGAAGTGTGTAAAAAAATTAAGAACATTAGCAGCTGTGTAAGCCATGCATATAAAACATTTTTTGGGAAAAAATATGAGTTTTTAAAGACTGTTTATGAGTAATGGATTCCATGTTTTGCTTGTTACATCACTTCCTGAGAGCTGACTCATGAGGATGTATTTTGTAATCTGTCAGTGAAGATAAGGGTAATGGAGTAGGGAACAAGGAGAAGTCAGAATACTTTGTTAGATAATTGGATAACATTTAACATGACACTCACCCTCACATACAAACACCTTCTCGCATACAACTTGTACCAATGTATCATGGTTGCTTCTGGGGTTCAGCAGAAGCATCAATATGCATTTTTTATTTTTTGCTGCTTAATTTTGCTCTTTGTCAGTTTCATAGTTTTCACACATATATATTTTTAATTGTACAATGGTCCTTTAAGTTATAAGGGGAGGGGAAAGGGACAGAAAATATGTTTATTTGTTGGCATTTTATTGACCCCCGCATGGACCTATCAAATACCTGTATCATTCATGTCCATTTTCTCAGAGGGCCCAAATTATTTTGATCCTGGAAACGTCCTTCACTAACTCCGCCACTCCTTCACTAACGCCGCCACTCCTTCACTAACTCCGCCACTCCTTCACTAACGCCGCCACTCCTTCACTAACGCCGCCACTGGTCGCATTCAGGGAATTGTTATCTGCAGATCTTGAAAATGTATGCTAATTTGCTTGGTTCATTAAGGTAAGACTTTTATCAGTAGTGTTCTAATATCTACATTTTTCAATAGAGCCTTTTTTCCAAGTTGGAGAACTGTTTCCATGTTACTGAACAAGCCCCATAACATAATTGAAAATATTTATTTCCCTACTGAGGAAGCTTTGATCTTTGTGATATAGCCAGTGTGTCAGAACCGACAATGCATGCTATTCAGTTATTTCATAGGAAAAGGAAACCAGTTTACCTTTGCATTAGTCACACAATTTGCTCAAATCAATCATACAAATGTGTCATTGTCTGTGTATTAAGTAATATTACTGAATAATAATCTGCTTATCCAATGCTAGGTGCGGCATTCTCTTGTTTTTTCTTGTTGTAGCTCTCACAGAATATAAATGTTAATAAAATCTGTATTACTGAGACTGATAAAGGCATTGAGTTTTAAAAAAGGACAAAGAAACGGGTGCACTAAGATGTAAGCCTTCTCACTACTGAAATACCCAGTTTAGCTTAGGAAAAACGTTATATGGTTGTGGTGTATGCAACAGACTGACAACATTGAAAACATGGACATAGGCCTCTATTCCACTAGCGAATTGCCCGTCAAAAAATGACGACAATGAAATTGTAAGGTAACTAATGCTGTTTGGTGTGTAATAATGAAATATATAATACATTAATAAATTAATATACTTTGCCTATTTTGAAGCATTGTGTTGAAGAGCTGGCAATGTGTTTTGATGTTGCTGCACCATTAGTGGTGTGGAGGTGCTGTGTAAGCGTGATAAATGTGTGCAGTGTAATACTGTGCACGCGCAAGACCAAACCGTTAGCATACTCGTGTACTTCCGTATTGTCGTAAAATGGCGGGTAATGTGTGGCATGCGTCTTAGCGGAATATCCGTAGGTCTTTTGTGGTGTTTTGCAAGTTTCTTGTGGTGTTTTGCGTGTTTAGAGTGCTGTAGCCTTGTTTTCGTTTTGTTCGGCGGCCATTTTTTCTGTCGCATAGCGAATTTTGTGTTTTGAATTTTGTAATGTTTGCGTGTTGCGTCCGATTGTTGCGAGGTCATAATGTGTGGTAACGTGTCTCGTATGTTGTTTGCGTTGCGAGGTAAAGTTTGCGAGGGTCGTAGTTGGTGTGTCGTGTTGTTTGCGTGGTCGCGGTTGTTGTGTGGTTGTTTGTACGTAAATTTTGTGAGGGTCACAGTTGCTGGCATGTAACGCCTTCGGTGCTCCATGCCAGCAACTGAGGCCCTCGCCCAATTTACACGAGGGCAGCGGCTCGCTGCGCGAGCCCGCAAGCGTTAGCAACAACTCGTACGCTCACAACTATATATGTGATGGCTCCGGTAACAAAAGACCTAAAGGCTCAAAGAAAAACTTCCACTGGATGTCCTTATAGGATCAGAATCGAGAATTCTACATCACCCTACTTAACATTTCCATTTCCATCAGAATTCACAGATTGTCAATACCCTGCAAATTTGCTTTTCTAAACGCCCATAGCTTTGTGTCGGCTTTTCAGGAGTTCTTACAGAAGCCATGGAATGGAAGTCATATTCATTATGGCAGAATGTACTAGTGCTTGGGACCTGCACTCCTCCTTCCACTCCAGAAAAGATAATAAACATTATCAGATCACACCAACTCAACTTATAAATACTTTATGCTTATGGCTTACAAAGTTGCTTATTTGCTAACATACTTCAAAAACATATAAAATTTTTCCCAAACTACAATAGTCCTTAATTACCATGAATTATTCGGTAAGATGGACAGATCTGAAGAAATATGAGTAGTATATGTAAAATGTTCAATATCTCTTTTTCCTGTTTTTGTGAAGCATCATGTGACCTAATGCCCCTAGATTCATATCCATGTGTTGACATCATCTGCCATTCAGCAAGCTGTGTTATTTTCAGTGAGCCATTAATTACTGGTGCCCATGCACATTTTAGGTGGATAATAACATAACCAGCTATAATGCAGATCTTAGGACAGCAACATTTAGCCCAGGCCATAATATGTCCTTGCACATGCTCTGGACACAGGTATACCATTACAAGGATGTTATACAATGTTATACAGTCATTGAATCTAATGTACAACATCTTACCAGCTAAGCCAGAATATTCAGATCATACATGAAGTTTTGTCATTAATTGTCCAATGTGTATGGGCAAACTAAAAATAAAAATAAAAATTAAGAAACCCGCCTATCATCTCCTCCTACAAACAATCAAGTACCACCTATTTTTGCATTATTTCTGTCCCAGTAGCTACCATTTCTGGTTTTCCAGTCGCTATTCATCGACACATCAATTACCCTTCAGCAATTTCCCAGATATTGCTCTTTTTAGAATAGTCTGAGTTGTGGGGACTCATCGGTAGGGGATTATTAAGCACTTTCCGGCATGACTAAACTGACAGGGATCTACAGGGTCTACCACATATTGCAGGTGTTATCATTCCTCTGTGTGGGCAACCAGGTCATGATAACCTCAAGGCCAACATACAAGCCCTATCGGCCTGTCTAATGACAGAAGATATATCATCTCTGAATCTGGTCTATCCTCATCCCACTAGCTTTGTCATAATGTATCCCTGGTAGGGTTTTTCTTTGACCTTACTTGATTGGTCACTATGGTCACTTAATCTAAGGACTCCTTAGATTAAGTGACCATAGTACATTTTGTACTGGGATGAGGGCTACTCTAAATATTTGTTATCTAATCAAGCATAATAAGCAGAAAAAAATAATTACACAGGCCATCCCACAGTGGGAAACCACAATTTTAAATATATACATGGTGAAATACAAAACCTTTGTCAATTGACAGTGCTCCAGTCACCTTTATGCTCAGAATGGTACACTCATCATGCCTGCTCTATCAAAAACAGTAACAATAGCACAACACTGGCAGATTTTATTTTACTTGTTTTTTTATTTATTTCTTTATTCATATTTTCACAGAGCTTTTGTCTAAAGTGATTTTAATTAGATTGTGGTCAAATTATATTTTTCCAAGTTACATAGTTGCATAGTTACATAGGGCCTCATTCTATTATCGGCCGTTTTCTGCAAGTAAGCTGCGGCTCGGTTTTAGCCTTGCAGAGAGGGTTCCCGGAGCAATAGAATAGCAACCAGGATTTTCTTGCGGCCGAAACTCTTGCGGCCGTTTTAGTTCAAAGGCTTTCCTCCGGCGCGATCGGCCGCAAGGGATAGCAAGGCGCCGGCCGCAAGCCTGCCGGAATCCCCGGCCGGAGGGGAATAGAATAGCCGAATAGCTTGCGGCCGGTCCTTGCGGCCCCGCATCTCCTACAGCCGATAATAGAATGAGGCCCA
The DNA here is from genome assembly GCA_027410445.1 of Discoglossus pictus. Classification (NCBI taxonomy): domain Eukaryota; kingdom Metazoa; phylum Chordata; class Amphibia; order Anura; family Alytidae; genus Discoglossus; species Discoglossus pictus. The sequence continues at coordinate 66,659,816 of CM050164.1, read as the reverse complement.
TAGTATTTAAGGTTGAATAAAGACGTTCAGATCTCTTCTGATCATTATAATATGTGGATTATTTATTACCCGCTAATAATTGTTAATTGCTAATTATTAAGTATTAATTGATCCAGAGGAAGGCAAAAAACGATTGAAACATTTGCCAATTGTCTCATAAGGGAAAAAAACTGAAATTCCTTCCTGACCCCAGATACTGGCAATCAAACTCCTCCCTGGATCAATACTCTCTCTCTCTCTAATTATTTGGGATAACCCTGAATGCCCTTTTTATTCAAAAATATATCCAGTCCCCTTTTAAAGTTATCTATCGAATCTGCTGTCATCACCTCCTTTGGTAGAGAATTCCACAGATTAACCACCCTTACTGTGAAGAGCCCTTTTGTTTCTTTAAGGTGGAATCTTTTACTTCTAACCTCAATGGATGTCCTTCTGTCAGTTGGAAATCTCTTGGCACAAAAAGCTCACTTGACAAATCCCTATATTGACCCTGGATGCATTTATATAATGTTATCATATCTCCTCTTAGACGCCTTTTTTCTAGAGAAAATAAGCTTAATTTGGTTAGTCTTTCTTCATAACTTCCATTCCCCTTATTAGTTTTGTGTCCTTCTCTGTACTTTTTCCAGCTCTAAAATGTCCTTTTTATGAAGTGGTGCCCAAAATTGTACTCCATATTCCAAATGAGGGCATACTAGAGATTTGTATAGTGGCAGAATTATATTTGCTTCCCTGGCTCCTATACCCTCTTAATACATGCTAATATTTTACTTGCCTTTGCAGATGCTGTTTGTCATTGAGCACTGTTACCTAGGTGGTTGTCCACACGCACTCTCAAATTATAGGCAACACAACATGTTAATTCTGCACAGAAATACGTTTCTTAATTGGCAAAAAAAAACATCACCATTGACTATGAGAGGTATAGAAGGACAAGGTATAAGAGAGAGATGAATGGTAGGGGTTAGATACCTATGTTATTCAACATGCTAGAATGTCATTGTGAATGCCATGCTGAAGAGGTCATAGACTATGTTAAGATGATACTAAAAATGTACATCCCATGTAAATAAATTCCAGCCAACCCTGCAACATTCGGGAATACCAAGGTAAACATTCAAACCCAACAAACCACACTTCACAAGCACTCTGTATAAATAATAAAACAACTTGGGCAGACCAAGCAAATCCACCATACTGACATCATTCACTCACTATATGCATCACTGACAGTTGTATTCACACATGTACCCGAAGAGAGCGACCACAGCATTATAGCATTTTGAAACTACACCACGCAAATATGCAAATAAATTCACTATTCACAAACCCCATGATCCTCAGACTCAGTGTGTCCTTTTACCACCGCCCAGCAGCTGTGTCATTGTGGCTGACAATAATTGCAGCTTTTATAGGCCTAAACCCATGAGATTTGTAGTCTGGTCTTTTTATTGCTTTTTTATTCCGTATGCTTTGCATATTTTTGGTAATTTTCATTGGTATTGTTGGCACATTTTACATAGTGCTTAAATACCATATACTATAAATCTAGAACTGATACAAATTGCCCTGTTAACTAATAAGATGTCCATTAGTACTATGGAAAGCACTGAAAAATTCTCTGCATTCAATGTTTGCTCCCACTAGTAGACAAATATAAACATAAACAAAAATGGTGACTCCAACCTTCACATAATTGCATGTATTAGATCATAATTTATAACTTAATTCCTTTAAAAAAAAAACATTGTGGCCGCTATCAAGTGTTTTTATTCAATAGAGTGTGTTAACATGGCACTATTTAATTGTCAATTAATAATGGAAAAATCAAATATGGTATAATGTAAACTATAGCTAATGACTAATACCTTATCAACTAAATGGCTAAACTGATTCAGCTAACAACTTTTTCATGCAAAAACAATATATACTTCAATTTAAATATGTTTTTGTTTCATATGATGATGGTACTATTTAGTAATTGTTAGCAAAAAGTTGCTTATATTAATGTATTTTATTCTGCAACTAAAATTAAATAGCAACTATATACAATATATAACACAAATAAAGTGCTGTAAATGAAAGTATGTAAAAATATTCCAGGAAAAGAAGTGGTGATTATTAGATTTCACTTTGTATAATGCTTGATGCAATTAGCACTGTCTGGAAATAATCCACAACATAAAACTAGTCCTTCTGGTCTGGTTTAATAAATGTGTGTCGGCCATTCCTTCCAAATGTCTTTAATTAATAGGGCACCGAGCCAAGCACACTGTCTGCCTATAAACACACCCCATGTTGTGATAATGGTGTTTAAATTACATTTAGCAGAAAGCTGCTATCAATTTATTTTTGTAGACTTTGATATATATGGAAGCATCTGTGATGTTTACATTGTTAAATCTGCATGTAAATTAAATTCAAATGAATAATCTGTTTAAATAACTATGTAGAAATTAATTATTTAGCTAAACATTTGCTGACGAAAAATAGGTGTTGAGTAAATCTTATAAAATATAATAGTGCTCAAGAGAACCTGGTATCCCGTAACTTCACAATTCTTATAAAATAATATGAGGAATTAGTGTAAAAATGAACAATTTTTTTTCTACATGGTGTTTTGAATAAATTGAAAGACTTCATAATGGGTGAAATGTTTTAGAAAAATCAACACAGCTTTAAATTAAATATTTAATTTTCCATTCTTTAATGTAGAGTTTCCTTTTCTGAAATGCTTTTTGTAAACAGAGATTTCCATGAGCTCTGCTGAAAGCACTGACCATTTCAGCTGCCACATTTCCATTGTGCTGATAGAAGCATCTCCTGGTGGACACGGAGGCTGCCCCAGGCTTCCATGGTCTGACGCAGTGTCCCTTGACCCAGCAGAGCCTGGGTGCACGCCATTGGAGGGCCGGTCGCGGAGGGCAGAGCTTATGCCCTGTTGCAGAAACGTATACAAATATCCTTAATTTTTAGCGTACCTATACACAATTAGCAATCTTTCCAGTTAGTGTGATATTTGGCTGGCTGTGAACCAGTAATTTTCCAATTGCAAGATATTAGGTATGAAATAGTTAAGTCTACATGACCCATGATCTAGTTGCTTCAGTAAGAGACAGTACACACATATTTATACATAATAAATCAGCCATCCCAATGCCATAATTTGTCCTTTGCGTTGAACATTTAATAATGAAGTATCTTTGCACATTTAAAGTGACGTAACATAACATGTTTGATAAGTCTTGATCACGTGTGTTATAGCTTATTGGATATTATATGTAAATAAAATGTAATTAGCTGTCAAGATGGATTTTTTAATTTGTTATGTAAACAATATAAAAGACTATTGTCTGCTGATTTCTGCCAGTTGCTGTCCGGTGAGTGAATTAGTGGCAGCCATTTTTTATGTATTTGCTGCTTATTCACATTTCTTTCTAATAAATTATTTTATTGTAATTTATTTTATTTTGACAGTAGAAAACATAACATATAAACATTGAGGAGACATCATGTCTATCTATAATTCCATTTGGTCTAATTATATTAATTTAAAATATCTAATCAATATAAAAAAAAAGGAATATAAAACACCTCGACAAAGTACAAAGAACATAACGAACATTGAGAAGAATTGCATCAGGGAGAGAGGGAACAGCCGCCAGTAGGCAACCTCCAGCTTAACATCAAGGGGCATTAAGTCTATCCCAGAGTGACCATTTGGCTTTATCTACAGGTTGATCATGCAATTGCATAAATTCTCTTTTAAGAGATCTAATTGAGTTGACTTCCTCTACCACAGATCTCCATGTGGGAGTAGAAACATGTTTCCAATTTCGGGATATTAATTTTTTAGCTACCATAAAGTGTTGAATTAAGTATGCTTTTTCTTTCTGAACCATCCCTATAGGGAAAATGTGGAATAACTCCATTTCTATAGCAGGCCTAATTTGTCTCAAATTCGTGGAGAGATATTCAAAACCCTCTTGACAGAACTGTTGCAACTTAATACAATCCCATCATGTATGTTTAAAAGTTCCAACTTTATTGCATTTCTCTTGAGTCCATTGCATCTCTGTCCAAGTCAGATTTGTTTCTTTCTCCCATTCTTTTATCTCAAAAGACTTACCCTGTTCTGTCTTTAGCCTAAGTATTTGAAAACATTTGGAAATTAGGTGTGTATTCTATTTACCATTGCAAACTTGTTCAAATGGTGAAAGCTGTCGACTCAGGGTTTGGTGTATTTTAAGTCTTTTCAGGCATTGTTTGAACCTGTTGTGTTCCAACCACTTCTTTAAAGGAAAGCCACATTTTTGACCCAGTTCTTCAAAAGTGTATAAGATTGTACTTTTTATTTTGTAATTCCCCAATGATTCCAATTAACTTTACTTGGATTATCATCACTAACATCTAGAAATTGTAAAGGTATCAACGGGCTCGTATAAGGAGATAAAGCCAGTCTATTATTCAATTTATTTAAAAAACGTATACATTTTGTAACAATCATAGAGAATAATATTTTATTGTCAGTGGTCAATGGATTATGCCATAGCAACTCTAGGAGAGAACCTCTCACCAGAGATGCCTCTTCTAATTGATACCATCTTGTCTTTACCTATTGACCATTTTGTCAAGTGGGCAAGCAGAGTGGCTTCGCGATAGCTCTTTAAATCAGGTAGCAAAAGTCCTCCACTCCTGAAATTTCTTTCTAATAAATTCTAATAATGAGAAATAACCAATGGACTATGTTTTTTCTTGGTGTGGTGGCTGTGAGTTGGGTGAGTATGAGATTGTTTTTCCACAACAGCCTGTTTGGCGATAAGCAACAAATTTAAGGAATAAATCCATTGTGCTTAGCAGTTTAAAAAGTTTTATTGCTATGTTATGAGTTGGCAGGAGGTAGTGGCCCGGCCCAATGGGGTGTGGTCGTACCTCAGGGGCGTGCTTAGTGAAAGCATTGGGGCTCCCTGGACATTTGCCGAGGGCGTAAGGTTACTGACCATGGCTGGGCTCCTTCACCTGTGTTTTTGTTGGTATTGTTAAAGTTTTGGTTATCTTAAATAAACCTGGTGTCCGCCTGTTATTCTGAATAATAGCACCTAATGGATCATGCAAGGGTCATGCATTCAAAGCTTCCTCCCATTTGTGGAAGCAGAAACCAAAAGAGACTCTACTGCTGCATAATTGCACATAAAAAGGTAATAAATTAAATGCTACATTTTTTAATGTCTAAAACAGTTTGCCTATAATCAAGCATGGTTCTTCAAAATGGTATATTTTAAACACAGTGCCATAGTGGTCCTCTAATATGTGTTTGCTTATGTGTTTTGCTGCGTGTCTTATACAGAGCACTGCAGAGCTCTTCTTTCTCTTTTGTTTAGTTATCTTCCAATTTACAGTTTATTACTCCAGACATTAGTCGTTTGTTCACAATATATGAACAGCAGCCTCAACTAATAAGCAATTAACACACTTCAACACACAAGGTTACACTTTGATAAATCTATTAAAATTTGGAAGCAATGACTGAACACATTTTAACATGCACATCTGAACCTACATAATACTATACAGTAATTTTCCTAGATACCGTATATACTCGAGTATAAGCCGAGTTTTTCAACCCTTTTTTAAGGCAAAAAAGGGCCCCCTCGGCTTATACTCGAGTCACTCTCCCCCCGTGTCTCTCTAACCCCCCGTGTGTCTCTAACCCCCCCCGTGTGTCTCTAACCCCCTGTGTGTCTCTAACCTCCCGTGTGTCTCTCTACCCTCCTGTGTTTCTTTCCCTCCTCCACCTAAACCCCCCTAAATACCTCCCCCCTCTCCCCTCACTTACCTGCTTGTGCTCCGGCCTCCGTTCCTTGACCCGGCGCGCATGTGATGTCACATGCGCGCTGCGTCATTAGCATATACCGGGTGCCAGTATTTTGTGGTAAAATGGGTGCCTCGGCTTATACTCGGGTCGGCTTATACTCGAGTATATACGGTACTTATTCGCAGTTACTCTCTATAGTTTGGGAAACATTTTATATATGTCATCTATGTTCAAACTAACAATATTAGCAGTTTTGTAAGCCAGGAGCATAAAATATGTGTAAAGTGAGTGAGTTTGATCTGATCATTGTTATTATCTTTCCTGGAATGGAAGGAAGAAGACAAGTTCCAAGCACTAGTAGAGTCTGAATATACTGAATAAGGCCTCCATTCCATGACTTCCGTAAAAACTCCTGTAGTTCCCGTAGGAGATTTAAAAAGCAAATTTGCGAAGCTATTCCATGGATCCAATATACAGTGGCTTGCAAAAGTATTCACCCCCTTTGACCTTTTACCTATTTTGGAACATTACAGCCTTAAGTTCAATGTTTTTTTAATCTGAATTTTATGTGATGGATCAGAACACAATAGTCTAAGTTGGTGAAGTGAAATGAGAAAAATATATATATAAAACTATTTTAAAAAAATAGAAAACAGAAAATTGGCATGTGCGTATGTACTCACCCACTCTTTTATGAAGCCCATAAAAAGCTCTGGTGCAACCAATTACCTTCAGAAGTCACATAATTAGTGAAACGATGTCCACCTGTGTGCAATCTAAGTGTCACATGATCTGTCATTAAATATACACACCTTTTTTGAAAGGCCCCAGAGGCTGCAACACCTAAGCAAGGGGCACCACTAACCAAACACTGCCATGAAGACCAAGGAACTCTCCAAACCAGTAAGGGACAATGTTGTTGAGAAGTACAAGTCAGGGTTAGGTTATAAAAAAATATCCAAATCTTTGATGATCCCCAGGAGCACCATCAACTCTATCATAACCAAATGGAAAGAACACGGCACAACAGCAAACCTGCCAAGAGATGGCGGCCCACCAAAACTCACGGATCGGGCAAGGAGGGCATTTATCAGGGAGGCAGCCCAAAGACCTAAGATAAGCTTGGAGGAGCTGAAGAATTCCACAGCAGAGACTGGAGTTTCTGTTCATAGGACGACAATAAGCCGAATGCTTTATAGAGTTGGGCTTTATGGTAGAGTGGTCAGAAGAAAGCCATTACTTTCAGCAAAAAACAAATTGGCACATTTTGAGTTTGCGCAAAGGCATGTGGGAGACTCCCAAAATGTATGGAGGAAGGAGCTCTGGTATGACGAGACTAAAATCTAACTTTTCGGCCAACAATTAAACGCTATGTCTGGCACAAACCCAACACATCACATCACCCAAAGAACACCATTTTTCAGCAGCCGGGACTGGGAAACTGGTCAGAGTTGAGGGGAAAATGGATGGTGCTAAATACAAGGATATTCTTGACCAAAGCCTGTACCTCTGTGTGCGTGATTTGAGGCTAGGACTGAGGTTCACCTTCCAGCAGGACAATGACCCCAAACACACTGCTAAAGCAACACTTGAGTGGTTTAAGGGGAAACATGTAACTGTGTTGGAATGGCCTTGTCAAAGCCCAGACCTCAATCCAATAGATAATCTGTGGTCAGATTTAAAAATTGCTGTTCACAAGCACAAACCATCCAACTTGAAGGAACTGGAGCAGTTTTGCAAGGAGGAATGGGCAAAAATTCCAGTGGTAAAATGTGGCAAGCTCATAGAGACTTATCCAAAGCGACTTGGAGCTGTGATTGACGCAAAAGGTGGCTCTACAAAGTATTGACTTTAGGGGGATGAATAGTTATGCACATTGACTTTTTCTGTTATTTTGACCTATTTTTTTGTTTGCTTCACAATAAAAAAAATCCACAAAAAATGCCAAGGGTGGTGATTACATTTGCAAGGCACTGTACTTTCTATGGCATTGTCATTATTGTTTATAATAATTGACAGATAGTGTATTTTGCAGTGTAATTTACATGGCCCTGGAATATGCATGAAGTTAGAAGCAACAAACACATTTTGCTATACATCTGATCACAGTAATTTCTGCTAATTTAAAGCGTGCCCACTGTTTCATCTACCATCATTATACTGGAAAGGCCCCCTGCTACTCAATGATTTCTTTATAATTTAATTAGTGGTGAGTGTAGTATTGTGGAAGCACAGACCTTCTTCCATGGAACAAGATGTCATGGAAGTTTTTAGTAAAACAGACAATTCTTTGGTCAGAAAAATGTAGGAATTGAGCTGACCGGCAATTCATAGAGTTGAGTCATGCACACCCCACATGTCTATGACCCAGTTCCCTAGCCAATGCCTTAAAGTATTTTTACAATTTTATTAATGACTGGCATGCCAGTTACCTTAACTGGTAGTAATCTGAGCATGCTACCGTGACCCAGAGAAAGTCAGTCAGAACCTGATGAAATGTATTGGTGCCCATTGTGAAACTTTGTCTATTTTTTTCACCACTAACATGGTTGATCTCTACACAGTTACAAACTTTAACCCAGAATCATGAACAAAACCCCAACCTGAAGACTTTCCAAATCTGGATATAGGCCACAAAGAATAACAACACCCCAAATCTAACTAATATTCTTTCCATCTGGAACTAACTCACATACACAACTCTGACTTGCTGTCTCTCCCAAACTGGACATTTAACAGCAAACTCCCAGAGGGTTCAATCTGCCCTGATTTTTATGCATTTTTTCTACCTAAATACAGCATTTAAGCTATTGGAAACCCACTGTTTCAATAGGTCCAACATTACATCACTTCTAAAAAGGTTCTGCCTCAATGTTTCCTTGGCTATAAATAAATAAGTCATTTTTTGTGTGTGGAGGAAATCATTAAGCTCTTCACTTTAACTCATCATTTACTTTGGGATCTTGTGATTTACTGTCCAAGTAGCAATCCACTGTGATGCAATCGTTTAACCTAAAGACCCTCTTCCTACAAAAAACATATACTCACAGATAGGGGCAGCAATTGTAGATGGCCAGTACAGCATACAAATGTATAAATCACATATATAGTTGTGAGCAGGCGAGCCAGCCAGAGCCGCTGCTCATGCTTGCGAAGGCGCTCCTTGCCAGCAACTGCGACCCTCGTAAAATATACGTTGTAACGCAAACAACACGACACACCAACTGCGACCCTCGCAAAGTTTACCTTGCAATGCAAACAACATACGAGACACGTTAACACTCATTACGACCTCGCAAAAATCGTCCGCAACTAGCGAACATGAAAAAAATCTAAACACAATACATTCACACAGCACATACATAAAAAGCTTACCTACAGCAAGAGGAAGCATCCAGGACCTCAAAAAAGCAATGTACACCTTCATTTAACTAAAAATAAAAGGGTTTAGACACTAAAAAATTCTCTAAGCGAGTGTTTTAGCACTCTAAACACGCAAAACACCACAAGAAACACGCAAAACACCACAAAAGACCTACGGATATTCCGCTAAGACGCATACCACACATTAGCCGCCATTTTACGACGGAAGTACACAACTACGCTAACGGTTTGGTCTCGCGCACGCACACTATTACACTGCACACATTCATCACGCTTACACAGCAGCTCCACACCACTAATGCTGCAGCAACATCAAAACAGATTGCGAGCTCTTCAACACAATGCTTCAAAATACGTAAAGTATATTTATTAATGTATTATAGATTTCATTATTATACACCAAACAGCATTAGCTACCTTACAATTTCATTGCCATAATTTTTTGACGGGCAATTCGCTAGTATATAATAAACTGAAAGGTTGCTCTTATTCTTTATCTTAGTAATCATTTTTGGCCATTATCAATATCATTTTTTTTTTAAATAGTACAGTGTCCCTTTAAAGCCAACTTTGACTAAACATTAGATTAGATATAAACACCCATTCACCTGTTTTCAGTGTTTATTCTAAGGCAACTACTAACATAAAGAAAAGGTGGCTCAGGTTAAGACAAGTATTGCTAAATAGGGTGCTACTAGGAAAATAACAGAGAAATTAATGAACACTATATATACAAGAAATCCCTATATATCCACACCTATTATTATTGAATCTCCTCAGGGACAAACTTTAAAACTTCACTTTTATTAAAGAGATTTAATAAATGTGAAGTTTTAAAGTTTGTCCCCTAGGAGATTCAATAATAATAGGTGTGCACATATATGGATGTCTTGTATATATAGGCCCTCATTCTATTAACGGCCGTAGGAGATGCAGGGCCTCAAGGACCGGCCGCAAACTATTTGGCAATTCTATTCCCCTCCGGCCGGGGATTCCGGCAGGCTTGCGGCCGGCGCCTTGCTATCTCTTGCGGCCGCACGCGCCGGAGGAAATCCTTTGATCTAAAACGGCCGCAAGAGTTTCGGCCGCAAGAAAAGCCCGGTTGCTATTCAATTGCTCCGGGAACCCTCTCTGCAAGGCTAAAACTGAGCCGCAGCTTACTTGCACCAAAAAGGTCCCGCTAGCACCAATTAAGCACACTATAAAGCCAAAATAAAGCCACCCTGCACTCTGAGGAGACTATAAAGTGATTGTAGGTGTTAGCAAAAATAGCACAACATTCCCTTACACTCAAATCCGTAAAAAAATAATTTTTTAATTTATGTCAAAAATCCATGGAAAAAGTCCTGAGGGCTTGGAGCACCTCAGACCCGCCCACGCTGCGGCCGGAAAATAAACAGTTAATGTAAACTCGGATTTGGGCTGATGTGCAAGCTTGAGAGGGGGTTGCTATTAATCCTCATGTCCCCCAATATGATCCCTAGCATTTACAGAGCTGTACAGTGCAGGGTTGAATGTATTTTTGCGTTTTAAGTTTTCTGAGCTTACGGCCGGTTGCAAGATATGCGGCCGGCCGTAAGAGGAGATCCTTGCGGGGCCGTATATTTGAATTGCAAGATTACGGAACCCCTGCAAGGAATCGCAGCCTTGCAGCCGTTTTACGGCCGATAATAGAATGAGGCCCATAGTGTTCATTTATTCTAAGGCAGACATTTATCGTGGTATAAATACAAATAAGTATGGATTAGTATGCTCTGTGTAATTCCTATTTAAGTGGGCAGTAGTTTCTGGTTTAATATCCAATGTGCATCTTATGTATAATTAGGTTTTAAACAGATGTTTCGTTGCTAGTCTTCATCAGGCCTTTCATCTAATTACATTAGAGTCTAGAGCTTTTCTTTGGCCAAATAGCGATAAAGCTTATTACATGGTATCTTCTGATCCTCTGACTCAGGTGTTTGGGTCTTTTAGCTATTACATGTTGGATTCAGTAAAGTAATTTATCTGATGTGGAAGGGTCCAAATGCAAATCATCATCTCAGCGTCAGTCATGTGGAATGAAGGATCTATTCCAATAAAAGCCAGCATTATAGTGATTTGCTCTGTGGCTACCAATTATTTCTGAGACTAACAATAGATGACTTGCCAGAGATAGAAAATGTTTATAGAGTAGAGGAATCAGTTTGAGTTCATGTCTAACAGACACATATAATGAAATTTGAGGTCCTCTCGAAGATTCAAGATAACTAGAGGACAAAGAGATAGAGAAGTCACTAAGGATTCCAAGCACAGTCTTGTCTTTGTAAACTATCCCATTCCAGAGGATTCTCACCGTGGCTTACTCTGACAAAAATGTGAAGTATGTAAGCTCAATTTTATACACAGTCATTTGTATAATGCAGGAGCAGCCATTTGTGTAATTCAACCTGTTTCTTGTCACAGTTCTGACTCTAGCATAATTTAAGTTATCCCATTTTCATATATTTATGTGACACAGTCCAGAAGGTATTTTTCTTAAAGTTTAATTAAAAGCACTTTCTTCTCTCTTTTTATTCCTGGCCATATAGTCTAATAGGGAATGAACAGGTGCATGAGAAGAAATGAAAGGGTACGGGAGGAGGTGAAGACATATATAGAGTGGAAAAAGAGACAGAGGGTAGAGAAATATGTAAGACAATGGTGAATTAACAACGGAAAAAGAGGAAGTGGAATAAGAGATAATACAGAGAGAAGTTAAAATGGAAGTGACACAGCAAAGGTCACAGTTATTGCAGAAACGTAAGGTATACATCAATATAAGTTGCAATTGGATGTTAGGAAAAAAATGGAGTGAAGTGGTTGGTTCATTTAACATGAAAGATAGTCAGTTAACTATAAATTATCTGAAAAGGCCTCCCCTCTCTATAACTACTTTCATCTAGGTTTATTAACAAATTGTCAAAGTGGAGTTGATAACGAGGAAGAGTATGCCGAGTTGGTTAAATCACAATGGGAAATCACAATGGCATGCCAAGTTGGTTAAATCACAAGTATTAAAGCCTGTGTCATTAGATATTTAAATATACTGGGCATGCACTTTTCAAAGTTCTTATTGTTGGTGTAAGAAAATGCCTCTTACTATTCTGAAGTTACAGTAATCAATTAGGTTAGACACTCACAAACTTTTCAAATATATAAAAAAAATGTATGTATATGACACAAAATTACGCTTGTATGATATGAATAAAATATTAGCAGCTATGTAAACTAAGAGCATAGAGCATATTTCAAGATAATCTTAATTTCAGCAGACTATTCTTGAAAAATGTATATATACATATATATATATATATATATATAAATATACAGTATATATATATATATATATATATATATATATATATATATATATATATATATATAAATAAAATGACATTGTTGTTGTACTGAAGGGTTGTCTGCAGAGTTGGAATTGCAGTTTGAATTATGCCTACCTGATCAACTCAGTTTGCAATGAGACTGCAACTCATGTTCTATGTGGAGTCAGAATGTGCCATAGAGTTCCAGCACGGATACCTTTAGACGCAATCATAGAGCCCCATTCAATTGAGCGAATTTGAGATCTGGGAGACCGTAAGTGAGGTTCGCAAGCTAATTTGCTATTCAATTGGCGTCTTTTTGCAGGCTCCGAACAGCATTCGGGTTACGGCCTTGAAAAAGTGGCGCTGATCAAACTCGTAACTTACAGCCTCCAGAAGCCTTTGATCTGTCACTTTCGCAAGGCTAAAATCGCAAATCGCTATTCAATTGCTCAATTTACCCAAGCCGTTTTCACACCTGTAAACGGCAAATGAAGGAGAAATTTCTATGAGTGCTAGAGAGGACCCGCAAGTGGGTTAAACACCTATTCGTAGCACTGTAACTGCAAATAAAAAATCACTACTGCATAACAGGGAAAAGTGATGAAAGACATTAGAATTATTTGCACAACAGTCTCAAGCTCGCAAATCGGCAGGAAATTCAATTTATTGTTTCATTTCTGGGTTAAATCGATCTGGGGAATTTAATGCCAATACTGTTCTAGTCCATATGGGTGGCCTGTTATGTATTAACTCATTGATTCCCAAGATCGATATAACCCCGAAATTAAACATAAACTAAAATTATTTTTAATTGCCGATTTGCAAGCTTGAGACTGTTGTGCAATTAATTCTGTCTTTTACAGTGCAGTATTAGGTATTATGTATTTAGGTCACTCAGTTTTGTACTCCTTCTGGATCGCTACCTTGTCATGGTGAAGGGGCTTGTGTACTTCAATGAAGCTGTGAGCTATACCATGTAGGGTCACCCAAAATAAGCAGATCATAGCAGAGAGGTCAGAACTGGCAACCCAATAGAAAATCGTATGGATAAGCACGACCAGAGCCATAAGGATAGATGTGCCTGGCTTGCGGACAGTTGGACACGACTGAACAACTAAACAACAACAGCAGTTTTGTTAAGACAGCTTTTTACCAAGAAGTGCTTTGATGCTGCCTCCCTTTAGATATTGATTTCTTAACTCGCTGTATCAATTATTTTCAGTCTGTGTAAAAGACCTGATTGAGAGAAGCTTTAGATTGATTTTTATTTCTTACTTTTTCAATGAGATAAGATTTCAGCAATACAGACTAGAACTCTGTCTTCTTTCCACAAGATCAGATGCAATTTATCCGAGATGCGATGCTATTATGTTTTCCAGCATTTCCATTAGGAAAGTTCATTCTTACGGCAGCACTTCAAGTGACAGCTCCAGTTGAAAATTGGTACTTAGGAGTGAAATGGGTAACATGTTATTTTCAAGAATGATTCCTCTGTATTGTTAATGTGAAAGGTGCAATCACCAAGACAAGTCCTCAGACAGCGGGGAAGTCAACATTCAGCCTGTGTTATTGACATTGATTTCATGGGCTCTCTATGCTTTCAATCGATTTATAAAGAAAAGTAATTACTTTCATTGAGGGAAAGCAGAAGTCATGGAAAAAAAGGCTGGAAATTACATTTTAGCAGAAAATAAAGTGGAGCGCTTCGGTATAGATAAAAATGATTTGTGAAAAGGCTGTCTCGGTAAAATGTCTCAGGATTTAAGTGTCACATTTTGAGCACAGTGAATCTTAAGGACCGCTAAAGTGTCATATTTATAGTATACTATTTTGAAGAAACTTGGGCAAAAATATTTTTTTTTCCTGTTATATAAAATTTTGAAGACATTTGTTTTTTCTAAACCTGATTAAACACATGAGAGAGAAATTAAGGGTATATAGAAGTTTAATGGATTATGAATGCATCTGAGGAAAAAAATCCCAAAATAAACATTAAAAATGTACCGTAAAGTTGGCAAATGTGTTCATTTTTCTGGCAGTTGAGTTTTGAGAAAGAATGCCCCTGAAAATTCAAGCATAAAATGCATAATTCGTTGTGGCCAATCAGAGGCAGCTACAACATTGTTGCAAGTCTGGGGATCCAGTCTTTGCAGCAAAGCATCATGGGACATGTAGTCTTTTGTTTCCATCGCATGAAAGCAGCTAAGGCAGTGCTGTTCTGGATCTTTGCATTGTGCTGCTGTTAGCTTAAATGGTTAGTATAGGGTTAAAAACGTATTTGAATGCAGATTTCCTATTTGTTAGTATTGGGTGACAATGTGTGTGGAAACCATTTTTTTTTAAATAAAATAAATCTCTATGTGTATGGAATGAATCAATGTAAGCAGCAGATGTTAGACTAGTAAAAGTTAAAAACAGTTAAACTATGATCTATATTCAGTTCTATTGAAAGGCTCATATGTGAGGGAAACTAACAGAAGGTTTAAATGGAAGTACAACTAACAATAGCATAATCGCTCATGGTGATAATTAAGGAAAACATAAAAGCAACCGATGGCTACAGTAAAATTCAGGTGCATGTAACTATTAAAATTGTATTCGAATATAAACTAAATAAATAAGGACTTTAGTCCAATTTGCTCTATCTCTTCAAAATGTTTTAGTATAAATATGGGACTTCTGAGTCCTTTGAGGGAAAAAATCTCTTGGACAGAACTAAAAAAAATCTTGGCATTTCAGAAATAATTATTCTAATAATTCTAAATTAGTGATTGCACACTGCCAGTGGATTGCATACAATACACACGTAACTGCTCTGACACGTGTTGGGGTAACATCAAGTTAAGTTACCTTTCTCTTAGTTATCAGTTTAGCGTTAGCAGGTTTGTCCATCTTGTCATTGATGGCTGGAGCCCAGCCACATTTTAAAGTGTTACAGTAAAAGTTCCAAATATCATGCAATTTAAAGTTATAAGTAATAAGTACTTTATAAGTCACATGTTATTAAATGTGCATTTTCCTACAGTAAATTGCACAAAATAAAATTGGACATGTTCGCTGACTCTAAGCTTTCCTAGTCTTTTTTTGTAAAGGTGACTGCATTCAAGACAATGGACACAATGCCTTGGAGACTAATCAATAGTTAATTGGCAATCATCTCAAATTACCAAATGATTACCCTCTGTTTGTGGGTGGATTATAAAGGCTGACTGACTTTAAATTATACAATGCTTTGAGTGTCTGCTGTGTTTTTTTATGTTTTCAGCTGTGCATTGTTCGGCCGTTAAGGTCGTATTTTTGCGAGTTCGTAATGTTTTTTTTTCTAAGTCCCGCGGCTCGTATTTTTTTTGTGTAAGTCCGTATTTAGTCATTGTGCGTTTTGTGTTTTTTTTTCCAAGCTTCGCTTCTGCAGGTGTTTGTAACCGTTTGTGAGGTGCCGTAGAGCCTCCACCTCCACAAATGCGGCCCCTTGCTTTGCGAGGGTCCGCATTTGCGAGGGTCCGCATTTGCGGCCTGCAATGAGCCTTCAGCGAGGGTCGCAGTTCTTGCGAGCTTGCTTTGCGAGGTCGCAAAGCGTGACGACGATTCGTAGTTTGACAACTATTATATGTGATCCTTTATTTGTAACGCACCAACATATTCCGGAGCTATACAGGGGTTAAGTACAAGTCAGAAACAATTTTAACACATTGCAAAGAATGAAGAGCCCTGTTTTTGAGCTTAGAAACAGATATAAACAGAGCTTTCCCTAAAATGCCTAGCAAAAATGGAAAACTCACAAACTAACATCCTAAAGGGTATGGGTGTAGGAACTGGGGGGGCAGGGGGGGGGGGGGGTGAGTGGGACAAATCCCCCCACCCCCAGATTTTTCAGTGTGTGTAGAGAAGCAGTTCTGTGGTATTTTGTATACTATATGTGGTATCCCCCATATCTTCTTTGGCTCCTACACCCATGCTAAAGGGTTTGGGTGTGATATAGAAGGGTGATTGTTCATTGTGTAAATTAAGGTTGAAGGTGATATGCTTCTTTAAACAGATGTGTTTTTAGTGATTTTTTAATACGTTTTGAGGTAGGGAGACAGTCTAGTGGAGAGAGACGAGGAGTAACATAGAGTAGGGGGAGTGCGAGAAAAGTCCTGGAGAAGGAGGTGAGAGGAAGTGATAAGAGAGGAGGAAAGAAGAAGGAAACGAAGAACGAAGGAGGCCGGTGGGGGAGTATTTTGAGAGGAGAAATATAAGAGGGTACATTATTGTTGAGGGCTTTATATGTTAAGGTCATGATTTTACATTTTATTCTGGAGGATATGGGAGGCCAGTTTAGTGACAAATACTGAGCATTGAGTATGGTAGGTGAGTCTGGCGAATGCGTTTATTATGGATTGTGGAGGAAAGAGAAGGTGAGGTGGAGGGCAGCAAGGAGAAAGTTGCAGTAGTTGAGGTGAGATATGATGAGAGAATGGATACCAATCCCTGCAGATTTTCCGCCTCCATACCGACATTTGATAAGCTACATTTAAACAGGGTGCAGTCTCTCTTTAACATTGCGTGATATCAATGTGTTCATTCCTTATCCTATGCCTCTAGAGATATATATGTTGTGTGGTTGTTAAACTATCATATTCTGGGAAACCAGATTTTATGAATATCCTGTGATAGCTATGTGGTTACTGTGAATCATTTTCAGTCATTGAAATTCCTTTTCACTGATCTTGTTTACCTTGTACAGATGTCACTGTTTTATTTTTCCTACACATTTGCTGAGCGCAGAACGCGGCTGATTACCGTGAAGTGTTATTGGCAACCTTCCCAAATACTTCTAGCACTCCACAACCATTATTGGAAAAAAAGAGACACTGCAGGGAAGTGGAACAGATAACTCTGCCGAACCAGGAAGGAACGTAATGTGTTTGACCTCACGACAAACAAGTTTTATCTGTTAGTCGATGAATTGTAAAACAGTACTGAAGATGAGGCAAGTTTAATTTAAAGGGACATGGAATTCATCAATATGGCTCTGTATCATCAAACGGAGCAATGAAAACCAGTAGAAAAAACTTTGGGAATTTTAAAAATGAATGCATATTAAAGTGTTTTATAAGGGCTTTATATAACCTACTTATTCCTCCAACTGCCTGCCTCTCTGCAGAATTATTGTTATTATTATTATCCTTTATTTGTAACGCGCCAACATATTCTGTAGAGCTATACAGGGGTTAAGTGCAAGGTAAAAACAATTTGAACACATTGCAAATAATGGAGGGCCCTGTTTTTTTGGATTAGTATCTGGTGTGCGTAGAGCTTTCTCTAAAGCGTCTAGCAAGATTAAAACCTTGCAAACTTAAATCTAAAGACTGTGCAGAATGTGTCAGTCCAGCTTCTTCAAAAAACAGAAATTCCAAGCACCTTGCAAATTAAACTCTCATTTCTGCAACCAAAAATGTTGGCTTATTATCTTTAAGCATTCTAGTCTCAAAGGTAAAACATGTAGAACTTATTACTTCAGTAAAGACATATATACATTTTTAGAGGGAGCTTTTCATTTTTGGTCCATTGAGGACCTGAGAGAATGTGCTTATAAGCTTAATGTATCTTACAGTGCATAAATTGCTGTTTAGGGTCATGTTAAATCAATTTTTTTTACACATTTACTGAATATAGACCGAAACAGCCTTATTAAATTGCGATTCCGCCAATTGAATAGGGCTCTATATAAGCACAGAGAATATTTTTTTTACAGAAGTTTTTAGTTAGTGAACTTCTATCCAAAAGCAAGGTCTTTACTAACTAAAAACGTCTGTAAAAAAATATGCTCTGTGCTTAAATATTCAATTGGCCGAATCACAATTTAATAAGGCTGTAAGCTTGTATCTGCATATTGGGAAAGTGACAGACAAACTGCCACTGCTTTCAGCAGAATTAATGGAAAGCTCATTGGTTTACAAGGGCACCCCCTCCTGAGGAAGTAGCCGAAAATTCAACTGAATTCAGTCGGACATTAATGGAGTCAGACAGTAAAGAATAATTGAATATAAAAGTTAAAAATGTAAAAGTTCTGTTTATTTATATGCCTTTAAAAAAATGTTTGCTTGCTAGCATGTTAAGTTATTCAGAAGGACTTATTGAAAAACAACTGACCATTATGATCCTTTAATAGATTACTAAAGTGGTCATGCAATAGGGCTTCATTTGTTTATTTAGTAACTGGTCAGCTGGTTAATAAATTCAATGGGGCTTTAAAACTTCCATTTGAATCTTAGTGTTTCAGGGACTGGCAGAACTACTATCTCTATAGGTATACATGGGTTGGGAGAAAACCTGCCTGAAGGTTTGCCTACAGTCACACTGCAGGGGTGTAGACAAAAACTCATCAGGATAACATCTTAGGCAGATCTTCCCACACTCTTGGATGCCTGACAGAGGGGTGAGAGAAGCATATCTGCTGAAGTATAAAACACTAAAGTTCAAACAGAAGTTTTAAAAGCATTACATTGATTACTGTATAATTAATACATTGTTAATTTAAAGGACAACTGTACTATAAAAATAATGGCTATTAAAATTAATGTAGATACATAAGCATTCTTGGTTTATACTGTTTAAAACTTTTACTGCTACTTTAATGCTCTTACATTTATAGGTTTCTGGCCAGAGTGTGGTGCTGCTTAGCTCTACCCCTTTTGCTCCATAAGGGGTGGGGCAGCTGTAACAGACTTCCTGCTGTGTGTTCTGGTATCTGACTGTTGTAGATCTGACCTCAGATAAAGTCCAGGTGGGAATGCTTTGTTCTGGAGAATATGAGTCAATAAGAAGGGAATGGGAAGGATGTGAATCGTAGTTTATATTTGCCCCCTATTTGATTACAGATTTTTAAAGAGCGTAAAATGGTAGGGCTCTCTATGAGGTCTATGCTTTTTTTTATATAAGATATAATCAGATATAATGGGAGAGGTAATTGGTTCTTAACAGATCATTTTCTATGCCCACCCATCTTTTTTTGTCTAATAGAAATGTGCTAAGCTTGAATTTGTGATAGAGCTACTGCTGGGTAATATTTATCTGAATTCAGAAGGGCTAATCCTCCTCTAGGTTTAGGTAAATACATAAGTGCAACTCTAGGGCCTTGATTCAATTGAGCTATTGTTTACGGGAGCCCCTTATGGAGCCTGTAAACTAATTTGCTATTCAATTGGCGGCTTTTTGCGAGCCATAAACGGTCTACGGATTACGGGCTGAAAATCGCATATTGGACCCCTAAACGCTAATTGGTTGACATTTAACCTCCATGTTTTACTGACATAATGATAATGGTCTCATTTTCTATTGGCTGTTTCTAAATAGGTAGTTTCGGCCTTGCTTAATTGACCATGTTCACGATCTGGAATGCTACTTATGATTGCAGGGTTTACGGTTTCGGCTTTCGGTAAGTTGCGGGCTTGTTCAATTGAATTGCTCTTTAATTGTTGCAAATTTCAATTGCAATTGAATGAGGCCCTAGGTCTTTTATGCCCCCAAATGAAATTATCAATATGAGTCTATAAGATTTTGAGTTTTGTCTGGTCTAACTTTATAATTGTTATCCTGCCTAGCCATGAAACTGGGTGAGAATGTAATTTGTTCACGTCAGATATAATTGTTTGTATGAGTGGTTAGTAGTTGACAATCTGTCGCATAAGTTGGTAAACTGAATGCCAAAATATTTTACCAGGTTTTGTGCAATGCACAAATCGAAGTTCGATTTAATACGTTTTATGTCTTGCCTAGGTATGTTAATTGGCAATGGCGTTATTTTTTCCCAGTTTGTATTAAACACAGAAAAAGGGGAGAACCTTGCCATCTAAGCCATTAAAACAGAACACTTCTAACAACCTGAAGTCTAAACTTGCAGACCTTGTCAACAACCTATATCAGAATGTTGAGGTTAAACAGTACTCTGATAAGGTCAAGTGTTTTATCTCCTGGTCATTATTTTAAAAATAAATTCAGTTAATGCAAAAACTGAAAAAAATGTTTTATTGAAATTTGTGATTTTTATATTTATTTACTAATCTGTTTTTTTGTGTACTTACATGGCATTCTAAAGCATATGGACATGCAGTGATGATGAGTCACAGTGTATATAAACTTGCATTTTTTTGTATAGCTGCTCTATGATTTTGCAAGCTCCAAAAGCATTGCCAAGATGCCTCCAGACATTCCATTAGATGTCAACAATACTTTTCTTTATGCAACATGTCAAGTCCATTAAATAAAGGTGCCAAAGCAGAACACTTCCTGGAAGGCGCATCTATTTTTAAAGGACTCATTTACTGCGAGGTATGATGATTGTTACTCTATCTTTAAGGCATATGGAACTCACAAACTTAATATAACACCTTTAAAAGAACATGTTTTAAACACCACAGTAATTATTATTTACATGGGAAAGTAACTTTACATGAAACAAGTTGGGAAGTCTTGCTGAGTTATCCTTAAACTAATTAGCTGTGTTAAGACAGTCGTGCACTGTTACGACCCCAAGATTTGTGGGACCACTCTCACCCAAATTCTTTCTCTCTGGGTCGTGACTTTTGCGTTCAAGATCTCAGAGCACATCAGAAAATTTAGATCAGAGCATCATTTCTAAAGAGGCAGGCACCATCAGACCCCTTTTCTTAGGATCTAAGAAGCAAACAACATGTACCTTTGAGTAGTACAAACAGACTCAGTTTATTTTTCCCTTCAGATACATTTTACTGATATCACAAAACACCATCCCCCAGTTTTATAGCCAAACCTCCATCTCTAGTTGCTAGCTCTTATTTTACAGAGGGCCATAAACTAACCTCCTCCTTTATGGCTATCTGAGATCAGGGAGGATGCATGCCTGCTGGCTCTGAGCACCATATAAATTATTTTAGAAAAGCGTAACCCTTTGTCCCATGCGTGACTGAATTAACTTTATAGTATACTAGCGGCTTGCCCGTCAAAAATGACGACAATAAAATGTAAAGCCTTGTAATGCTGATTGCCACACAATGCAAGGCTCTCCCCTCCTTTAACTTGCAGGACTTTGGCGCTCATTTCTAGCCTTCTTCCCCTCTACTTTATGGTCCTTGCGATGAGCGGCTTTGACGCTCATTGCAGGTTGCGGCATGCGCTGTGCGGATGCGCAAGCATGTAACTTTAGCACTCATCACGGGCCTCGCAATGAGCACCTTTGTCGCTCATTGCAAGCCTCTCCCCCCCTCTACTTTATGGTCCTCGCAGCTTTGCGGCTTTGCTGCTCATTGCAGGCTGCGGCATGCGCTGTGCGACTGCGCAAGCCCATAACTTTGCCACTCATTGTGGGCCACCCCTGTGTCTCTTTCCCACCTCTCCCTCCCCTGTGTCTCTTTCCCCCTTATTCCTCCCCTGTGTCTCTTCAGAAAACCTAAACTGTTTAAGAGGATGCCCAACAATAGGCTCTTTTGCCCATATTTGGTGGCACAGCCCAAAAGTGAAACAAATGTGGAAGGATACTAGTCAACTATCATCAGATTTGTTTCACTCGTCTATTAACTTAATGGCAGAAACGTGTCTTTTGGGGATGCCTATTATTACCCTTTCTAGCCCTCAAAATAATCTTATTAACTACTTTAACCTTGCTACAAAAAGCCACATTGCCAGGAACTCGTAATCAGATAAACTAGATTTCATTAGTATTAAAGACAAAATTCGTTTTATAGCAGTTAATGAAAGGACAACTCATTCTCTACCAGATACAATGCAAACATTTCTGGATATTTGGCGTCCCTGGTTTGAATACAGAAGCATACGTCCTTCGATTATCTAGCAGTTTTCTTTACTACTTATGGGAGTGGAACCCGGGACCACTGGGAGAAACACACAAAGAAGACAAACTGGACCTGGGACAGTTAAATAAAAATAAACACTATCAGCCTTATTAAATTGCGATTCAGACAATTGAATAGGGCTCTATATAAGCACACAGCATACTTTTTTTTACAGAAGTTTTTAGTTATTGAACTTCTATCAAAAAACAAGGTCTTCACTAACTAAACACTTCTGTAAAAAAAATATGCTCTGTGCTTATATAGAGCCCTTTTAAATTTGCCGAATTGCAATTTAATAAGTCTGTATTTTTTATAATTGTTTTGTATTGTTTGATTTTATTTAATTACTGTATATACTCGAGTATAAGCCGACCCGAGTATAAGCCGAGGCACCTATTTTACCACAAAATACTGGGTAAAATGAGTGACTCGAATATAAGGAGAGGGTGGGAAATGTGCTGCCCCTGTGTCCCTTTTGTGCCTTCTGTGTCCCCCTCTCTCTCCCGTGTCTCTTCTCCCCTCTCCCTTCCCTGTGTCTCTTCCCCCTCTCCCTTCCCTGTGTCTCTTCCCCCCTCTCCCTTCCCTGTGTCTCTTCCCCCTCTCCCTTCCCTGTGTCTCTTCCCCCCCTCCTCATTCTCAACCTCCCTCCTCAACCCCACTCCACATCCTCAACCTCCCTCCTCATCCTCCCTCCTCAACCCCCTCATCCTCAACCCCCTCCTCCTCAACCCCCCATCCTCAACCTCAACCCCCCTCCTCATCCTCAACCCCCTCCTAAACCTCCCTCCTCAACCTCCCTCCTCATCCTCAACCCCCCCTCATTCTAAACCCCCCCTCATACTACCCCTCTAAATACCCCCCCTCTCCCGTTACCCGCAGGTAAGTGAGGGGAGAGGGGAGAGGGGGGGGGGGGTTAGAATGAGGGGGGGGGGGGGTTGAGAATGAGGAGGTGGGAGGGAAAGAGACACAGGGAGGTTAGAGAGACACAAGGGGGGTAGAGAGACACAAGGGGGGGTTAGAGAGACACGGGGGGTAGAGAGACACAAGGGGGGGTTAGAGAGACACGGGGGGTAGAGAGCCCCGGGGGGAGAGTGACTCGAGTATAAGCCGATGGAGCCCTTTTTAGCCTTAAAAAAAGGGCTGAAAAACTTGGCTTATACTCGAGTTTATATGGTACTAGCGAATTGCCCGTCAAAAAATGACGGCAATGAAATTGTAAGGTAGCTAATGCTGTTTGGTGTATAATAAATATGTAATACATTACTAAATGAATATACTGTACCTATTTTGAAGCATTGTGATGAAGAGCTGGCAATCTGTTTTGATGTTGCTGCAGCATTAGTGGTGTGGAGCTGCTGTGTAAGCATGCTGAATGTGTGCACTGTGTGGTATGAATATCCGTATGTCGTTTGTGGCGTTTTGCGAGTTTCTTGTGGTGTTTTGCGAGTTTCTTGTGGTGTTTTGCGAGTTTAGAGTGCTGTAGCCTCGTTTTCGTTTTGTTCGGCGGCCATTTTTTCTCTCGCTTAGATTTTTTTTTAGTCTCTAAATTCTTTTATTTCGAGTAAAATCGAGGTCTAAGTTGCATTTTTGAGGTCCTGGGTGCTCCCTCTTGGTGTAGGTAATGTTTTTATGTATGTGCTGTGTGTATGTATTGTGTTTTACATTTTGTAATGTTCGCGAGTTGCGTCCGAGTGTTGCGAGGCCGTAATGTGTGTGAGCGTGTGTCGTATGTTGTTTGCAAGTGTCGTAATGTGTGTGTCGTACTGTTTGGGTTGCGACGTGAAGTTTGCGAGGGTCGCAGTTGCTGGCATGGAGCGCCTTTGGCGCTCCATGCCAGCAACTGCGGCCCTCGCTTTGCGAGGTCCTCAGGTGCTGGCATGGAGCGCCTACGGCGCTCCATGCCAGCAACTGAGACCCTCGGGCAGTGCCCTCGCTTTGCGAGGGCCTTGGCTCGCTGCGCGAGCCCGCAGCGTTAGCAACAACTCGTACGCTCACAACTATATATGTGATGTTTAATTATTTTTACTACCTCTCATTAAAGTGAAAAATTATAACTTATTTTTGTTAGATCAGTAACTACTATATACTATTTTCTTATACCCTGCTATATATTCCAGCTTGGAATTTATTTATTTTTTTAGATATTTAACGTAAAGCTGAGAGGTAAATGCAAAATAATAACCCCCCCCCCCCCAAAGACGGACCGCATAATCTTTTTAAAACAAAGTAATTAATACATAGTACTCCATAACATGTATTAATCTTATTGTTAATATATCTCACGTTTACTTTAAATGCTTTCACTTAATATGTACTTTTTGATTTTACTATTGGAACTATGATGTAATGTTACGAATTTCGTGGTTTGTCTTAATAAAAAATAATATTATAAGGATATTAAACATAATTTAGCACTATATTACATCCCATATTATATTAGAATGTCAAACATATATAAAAATAGTCCAAGAAAAACTTCTACATGCATTTGGACTATATAACAAGCTAACAACATTAACATTTTTGCAGATTCTGTTTGTATGGAATTCTGTGGAATGTACTGCCATTCTGGCTTCAACACTTCTTACTAGCTTGGAGTCTGAGGGGCTGTGGTTTTCTTATATATGGGTTAATGGAGGCATGTAGGAGGAGGTAAAAGGGAGTGGGGAAAGGATAATTATTATCATTATAGCTTTTAGAATGTGATACTATGCACAAGTTCAGAAGCAGGCCGCTTGCAAGGATAATTGCAAGCTCCGTTCTTGATGAAATGTAAAAGCCCTCTCTTACACACAACCTTCACCATAGTGTTATATACTGTACCTCTAAGGATATAAGGATAAGGACCAGCAGATGCATCAATAAATATATATATATATATATATATATATATATATATATATATATATATATATATATATGTATATATTTCCCATTATGCACCAGTCCTTTCAACATATTACATTCAGTTGAATAGGTAGCTAGATGTAATATGGAATCCATATATTCAATTACATTTGACAGTTCACTTATTTTCACTTGGAGTACTGCTGTCCACTTATTTTATAATATATAAACTGTCCTGACTTCTCTAAAATAAAGTGTGAGGCCACCGAAGGAATGTCGAACCTGCCTCTTCATGTATGACCACACTAGTCATATTCCTTGTAACTTTCTTGTTTTCAGGAAAAAATCCCAGATTATTTTTGATTACTTAGGGCTACTATTATGTATCCTGGCAAGGTAAATCACAAGTGATTACTAAAATGTAATGTCCCACTGTAATGTATACTCGTTCCTGACAACTGAAGTATCCACGGATGATTAGCTAAGATGTTCTTGGCAGTCATTTAGATTTCAAAACTAACACTGAAGACTGCATATTAATTATCTTCATGATCTGTAATCTCCCAGAATGTTCCAATGTAGCCAATGTTCAAATTCCAGAGGACAATAATCCTCAAAAAGGGGGAAATTAAAGGGCTACTGTACAAAGAAAAAAATATATGTTTGAAAACTTTGAGTCAGACTAAGAACAGGATTTGGTAGGAAAATTTCATATAGCTACACTATAATGTCTCTGTTGGATCCCGGGGGCGTAAATAGCTTTTTGATGAAGGATGTATGTAAGAGGAACATTTCCTTTTCTGTAAAGCAGTGCTCACATTTATTGATGCTCACTTCTAATCATTGCAGGGGGAGGATAAATTATCTAATAAATCATTTTCCTCTTCCCTTTTCCCCATGCCTCCCTCCACTGATTTACAAAAACTCCACACCCCTCATGCTCCAGCTATCAGGAAGTGATGAAACAAAGACTGTATAGGCTCTTTTATACATAAACAGAATCTTCACAAAATTCAGATTTTCTCTAAAGTGTTTTTTTATGTTCATCGCTTACACAGCAGCTAATATTTGTAACATACTTCACAAACAAGTGCAGTCTTTCTTGAATTACAGCGATAATTTTAGGAGGACAATACAGCAATTTATTTCTTGTCCACCTGTGATACCTAACACATAAATACATTTAAAATGTACTTTCTTCATACTCTGTTGTATATGTTATTGCCTTTTTTTACACCTGTCTGATAATTAGAAATCAATTTACTGTTGGCGTGACTATTTCCCTTTAATTCCAAGTTTTTAACCCCATTGATTTCGACTTGGTAACTATAAACCCATATTTCTAAATATACTTGTTTATCTTTATGTCTAACCTAACCCATATCAAATATAAATATTACAGATAAGATTTTTTTATTAAAAGGGACTCTGTCACCCCAAACTCAAGTTAGTTTAAGTTAGTCTTAAAGAGCATGAAAAACTGGCTATATATTGTATTAACCCTTTTTTTTACTAAAGTAAACAATTCCTGATATGTTTTGCAGAATTTGAGATAGATAAATATTCAAATGAAGTGTTTGGGCCAAAGCCAAGAAGACACCTAACTGTGATGTGTCTGGATGGGTAAATAAACTCTGATGCTTTGAAGAACCTAGGAACCTGGAATGTTAGAACTATGAACCAAGGCGAACTAGTTGTGGTCAAACATGAGATGACTAAATTAAACATTGCTCTCCTGGGAATTAGTGATCTCAAATTAACTGGAATGAGACATTCCATATCATACAACCACTTACTGTGGTCAAGAATCCCGTAGAAGAAATGGAGTAGCCATCATTAATCAAAGGGTTGCCAAAGCAGTGTTCGGTTACAGCCCAATAAATGACAGAATGACTTTAATTTGAATTCAAGGGAAGTCATTCAACAGTGATCCAAGTCTATGCTCCAACCATGAATGCTAAAAAGACTGAAGTTGTCCAATTCTATGAGGATATTCAACACCTCTTAGATATAACACCATGAAAATATGTTGCTCTCATCATAGGAGATTGGAATCAAAAGATACCTGGAACAACAGACAAGATTGGCCTTGGAGTACAAAATGAAGCAGGTCAGAGATTAGTAGAATTCAGTCAAGATAGTTCTCTGGTGTTAATAAACACCCTTTTCTAACAGCCTTAGAGATGATTATACACATGGACACCAAATGGACAATGTAGAAACCAGATTGACTATATAATTTGTAGTCAATGATGGAGGAGCTGTATACGGTCAGCAAAAACAAGAGCTGACTGTCGCAAAAAATCATGAGGAAAAGAGGGAAAATCTTCAAACCAAGCAGATATGAAATAAATAATGTTCTCTGAGAATAGGCAGTGGAGGTAAAGAATAGATTTAGGGGACTAGACATGGTAGATAGATTGCCTGGAGAACTTTGGACAGAAGTTTGTGACATTATCCAGTAAACATCGAAAGTAAGAAAACGAAGAAGGCAAGCTGTCTGTTTGACGAAGCGTTGAAAAAGAACCCAGGAAAGAAGGAAAGTGAAAGGTAGTGGAGATGGGAAAATATTTGTCCAAGTGAATGCATAAATCTAGAGGATAGCAATAAGGGACAATGAGACATTCTATAATGAGCAATGTAAAGAGATAGAAGAAGATAACAGAGTGGGAAAGTCAAGAGATCGCTTCAAGAAAATCGTGATGCTCAAAGGAACCTTTCATGCGATAGTGGGCATCATAAAAACATAAATTGTAGGGACTTAACAGAAGTAGATCAGATAATGAAGAGGTGGCAGGAATAAACAGAAGATCTATACAGGGAGGATCTTCCCAGCATTCCTAAACTCAATAATATGTCCAATGAGTTGAAGCCATATGTATTTGAGAGTGTAAGGAGGGAGCTAGGAAGCCTTACTGTTAACAAGGCTGCAGGAGTTGTTGTAATCCCAGTTGAACTGTCCAGAATCCTAGAAGATGATGCTGTGAAAGTGTTGCTTGCCTTATGCCAACACATTTAGAAAACTCAACAATGACCGGAAAGGGTCAGTCTATATACCAATCCCAAAAAAGGCAGTGCAGGAGTTGATGTAATCCCTGCTGATCTGATCAAAATCATAAACGATAATGCTGTGAAAGTGTTTCTTGCCTTATGCCAACAAATTTGGAAAGCTCAACAATGTAAGTAGCTTGGAAAAGGTCAGTCTACATCCCAACCAGAAAAAGGCAGTGCCAAACAGTGTTCCAATAATTGAACAATTGCACTAATTTCACTTGCCAGTAAGGTAATGCTTAAGATTCTGTAAGCTCGGCTCCAACAATACATGAACCAGGAACTACCAGATGTGCAAGCCGAGTTCTGCAGAGGAAGAGGCACAAGAGACCAAATTGCCAAGAGAGTTAAAAAAAAAACATTCTGCTTCATAGACTATTCTAAAGTTTTTGACAGTGTGGATCACAACAAAATGTGTCATGTTCTTAAAGAGACAGAGATACCAGACAATTTAATCTGCCTCCCAAGGAATCTGTATACGAGAGAGGCTTCTCTTTGAGTGGGTTACCATGCCCATAGAACTTACCCGCTTGGTTTAGATTGAGCGCCTCTTTTTTTAAAATCTGTATGTGGACCAAGAAGCCATGGTCAGAACAGAACAACAGAATGGTTCAATATTGAGAAATGAGTGTGACAAGGCTGAATATTGACACCATTGATTCAACCTATATATGATAGAATATATGATTTGTAAGACGAGCTGGACAAATCCAAAGCTGGGATAAATATCAACAACCTCAGATACGCCAACTATACAATTCTGAGAGTGAGTGAGGTGAATTAAAGGGCCTATTGATGAGAGCGAAAGGAGAATGCAAAAGTTGATCTGCTGCTCAATGTTAAAAAGATGAAGATCATGCAAATGGCAATCTCAGTTCCTGGCAAATAGATTTGGAAGAAATGGGGCTGGTGACAGATTTTTTGTTCTAAACTCCAAGTTCTCTGCAGATGGTGAATGCAGGCATGACATTAAAAGACATTTGCTTCTGACGAGGAAAGCTATGGCAAGTCTTGACAAGCTATTAAAAAGCAAAAATATAACATTTTCAACAAAGGTCCACATTGTTAGAACTATGGTATTCTCAGTAGTAACATACAGATGTGAGAGATGAACAATAAATGAAGCTGAGCGTCATAGAATTGATACCTTTGAATTGTGGTGTTAGAGAAATAAGAAGATCCAATCAATCAGTATTACAGCAAAGCCAAACTGTTCACTGGAAGGTATGTTCATGAGGCTCATGTATTTTGGTCATATCATGGGAAGACAGGATTCCCTAGAGAAGACTCTGATGCTGGGAAAGATTGAAGGCACACAAAGAAGGGGATAGCAGAGGGGAATAGATGAGGTAATTGAAGCAATGAGCATGAGCTTGATGGAGTTCAGATGGGCAGTGGTTGACAGGTGTACTAGGCATGCTGCAGTCCGTGGGGGTCACAGAGAGTTGGACACAACTGAACAACTAAACATCAAAAACAATATGCAATAAAATGCCCTTGAGTACTAATTAACTTATCTGATGTGCAAATTCTGGCCAAAACAATGTCCCCAAATGCTATCACACTCTTAGATCCTCTCCACCATCCTTATCAAGCCCTCTAAGCTGCAAATTAGCCTTTTGTGTCGCACATTAGCATGCAGGAACTGCACAGTAACAATAATGAATTGGACCAACCCAAATGTAGCCTAGTCTAGTATTACAATTAGCAAGTCGTAGTACATCTAGCAAGGCTGCTATTTGCTATGCTATCCTTGGCAGCACCTTACACTTTAGTGAATCTGGGCCAAAGAGTTGAAACATTTTACTCTGCTGTAAAAATATAAAATTGTTTTATATCAGTGCTTTTATAGAATTAAGCTGTCCTAATACATTATACTGTCCTCTTTATTTCTTAATTTAACATTATGCTGAATTCTTGTCTGCCTATGTATTATTACTGAAATGCATTATATAAATCCGGCAGGCATATGTCTAAAGAGTCATTTGGAAAATATTTATTAATATAAAATATACTAAGAGCTGCAGGGAATATTGCACCAATCATGAAAATGAAGGTTATCTAAAATGCAGGAAGCTAATAAAGATTGATTATGAATATGGAAAGGTCAGACTTTGGATATACATACTGTATATACTGGATGTTTTTCATATACTTTGCATGCACAATCTGCTAGGAGGCATTACATGCTACAAAAATCGATGGCAAGATAAATGATGGTTCTATAACCTTTCTGTTATAAACAGCAGAGTTCTGGTAACTACCTTGGGACACTGTCTGAACAAATTATGTGAAAAGTAGTATTCATTTTGCTGTAACTTGAGGCTATTTTTCTTTCCGCTATCTACTGTATCAGTCGTTAAAGGATACAAAGATGGAGATTCTTAATCATTACTGTGAGAAAGAAAAATAGTGGCATCAGACAAATGAGACAAGCACTCTATTCTATAATGGTGTCCACATTTTGGGAATATTTTATTGGGGGAATAAGTTAAAAGACCACTGAGCAAAATATTTACATTTAGCAAACTCTGGTTGTGTTATGGGTGGTACCATCTTGGAAAGTTAGTTTGCTTTCTGACTGAGGGAGATAAAGCTACTTGAGCCCTATTATAAACTGGATATCAACAGTGCTAGCCTTTCAGTAGTACTTAATCTAAGATTACAGTGTCTACCTATTTAGGACAAAAGCCAACATATGTCACCTTTAAAACAAACTTGAAAATAATACAGGTAGGACACCGATTAACTGGCATCCTCCATTCCAGGACCTTGCCATATTAACTGTTTTATGGACAATCGGTGGTCTGGCAAAGCCACCCAATTCTTTCAGTGTCTACCTTAACCTTGTGACCTACTGCAGCCACCCGAGGGTATGAGAAGAAATCCGGGCACTGACTGACAGAGGAAGAGTTGGGGAAGAGTCTGCCGGATTACAGGAGGTGCCAGATTATTTAATGCTGGATAATTGGTGAAATACCTTTACAAAAAAGTTAATAACTATATATTTTTTAATCTTTCTAGAAACATTTTACCTATTATCAAATCAGGTTCCTCATAAGAGTATGCTATGAATATAAGACTTCAGTTATCCTTTATGATCTTTTATTCATAGAGCAGTACGGCATAGAGCTATAACTGCAAATATCTACTTCAAATGGAAATTGTGGTTTTGATTTTTTTCAGGACCACATTGTTTTGTATTTTTCCACGAATATTAAAAGTAATCATGTTAAGTATACTCCAATGTTTCATGTACTAATGCAGAAAAGATGGAGGTTACAGATGCCACAGGGGATTAGAAACTTCCATTTAGAATGTGACATCATTGCTCATAAATAATATTATGATTTATTAATGGTGATGTCACTAAATTATAAGGAAATTACACAGCTAGAAATTATGTTGTTTTTTTTCTCTGACTCTGCTCTATAAATAAACAATTGTGGCACTATTTTAACATATTGCCAAATAAATCTTATGAATAGGTTACATGGTCTCCAAGCAGTGTCTCCTAGTTCTAGAGTATTGCCTTCATTATCAAATCTACACTTTATTATAGTGTTATCATGATTAGTAACTTGATGCAGTATTACAGCTTCCTAGTATCTGCATTAAATTTAGGCAACTGATTGTAAACAATATTTGATAGTAGTGCAAATAGAAAAACTCAAACTTTGAAAGAAATTTTAGTTTGTAAGAAGTATGAGAAACTCATAGTTGCTTGTTGTTCGATATTTTCTGTGATAATAAAGTTTGAGGATTTTTCCTAGGTACCTACTTGCCTGTTGGGAAGCCCTGTTTGTTAATAAAAAAAGAACCTCATTCTCTTAACAAATTAGCAATGCTAAAATAGTCAATAACATAATTTGTAAAACACTATATATAAATTGTTGTACTGTTGTGAGTGTATCCACAGAAACATAGGTGTAATTTTTGCAAGAAAGAAGAGCACCCTGTCGCCTAAACACTGAAAACTGGGCTTATGATTCTGTGACTACCATTGCTGATGATGCCACTTGTTAGGGAAATGGCCTGACTAGACTGTTTTACACTATGGCCTGGGCCTGACTGGCCAGGGTTACCCTGTTTTTGGTATTATGGTTATGTATTTCTTAGTGCTTATGGTTAAAATATGATGATGCTGTTATACTGTATGTATGTTGGTTTATGTATTATTTCATGCTATAGTAATAGTTGTAAAGAAACATATTAGCTAGTCTACAGGGTATTGCACCAGTTTATTATGTTACAATGTTGTTATCTGGGATAAATCACTCAGCCCACCTAAATATAATCAACAGGATGAGATTAAAGATCTGATCTCATCAGGTACAGTGTTTCCCATTAAGCAAGGGACAGCCTATTATTTAGGGATGGGGCTTACTGATTAGCCAGCTTGTATGCCAGAAAATTGTATAAAATATGCCAATTAATAAAGGTATGTCAGTGGTATCTGTACTTACATAGACAAGATGTAAGTGTCATTCTGTGCATTAATCCTAATTCAAAGGCATTATATTCTGGTCTGCTGAAGCAAATTCCTGGGCGTGGTTCCTGTGAATGGTCCCTCTTCTGCTATCAGAGGTGTACAAGTACCGCAAGGTTCTGATGGATAGGTTTGAACCAGGTTCTTACCAAGCTCAATTGAAGTAGCAGATTGTGACATGGACCGAATGAGGTAGAGAAAGAACAGGATGCACATAAACCAACACACCGCTGACTAGGAAGATCTAGTAAGTTTTTGATACTCACAAATATGGTAATGTAAGAGTTTCTAATTCTGATCTTATATTTTTTTATTAATGATTTATTCATCTTTTTTCTGAGCATGAATTTTAGAAGGGACCTCTTCGAGTAATGATTGCATTACAACCTGAACATGCCTGATATAGTTTAGAATACTACACAGGTTTAGGGAGAGGGGGGAAATAGACACAGGGGAGGGAATGGGGGGGGGGGAGACAAAGGTGTGAGAGAGGGGTGGAAGAGACACAGGGGAGGGAGGGGGTAAGAGAGACAGAAGAAGGAGAGGGAGAGAGGAGAAACAGGGGATGGAGAGGGGGGAAGAGATACAGGGGTGAGAAATGGGGGAGAGGAGGGAAAAGAGACTTGGGGGAGTGGGGGGAAAGAGACACAGGGGAGGGAGAGCGGGGCAAAGAGACACAAGGTATGGAGGAAGTGGGGGGAAGTGACTCAGTAAGCTTAATAGTAAAAAAATGTAAAAATAATTTGGATTTTTCCTTACATAGTGGTGCATTTTCAGTAAATCTTTTCTTACTTTTAATTTCCTACTGGTCCATACACTATTAGTGGAGTTAGTGCAAACATATATATTTTTTTAAATTATAAATGCACTGATTATGGCTAATAGTGTCTTGGGATATTTGAAAAAAAAAACCACAAAATATATGCTTGTTGTATCTTATCTACAAGATATGTTTAGTTTAATGAGAACAATTAGGGCATCTTTCCCATTTAATAAATGTAAATGCAGTAATTGCCATTTAAGTCAATGCTGTTGCAATCAATGGTAGTTAGAGCTTTAGCCAATGCTGTCTGAAACATCCATGGTCAAAAGGATTAGCTAAATACTCCCATGCAAATCAATGTCAGTAGCATCCTCATTCAATATTGTGTGAATTATACCACCCACTCACTGAAGTTGACTAGAAATTGTAATTGAAATAATAAACGTTTTTTTGTTTATATGCTTCAGATAGTATTGATTGCCTACTGAATATTGGCTCCGTATTTCTCTGTCTGTGAAAGTTTTAAACTAATGACGTAATTTTTTTTATTTATTTAACAGACAAGGTCATTTTAAACTAACCAATAAATACATATAAATTGTATGTTCAAACTTAATATTCAGATAATTGTTTTGGAATAATTCAAAATGGACATGGTTACCTGGTTAGATTAATCTAATGTTTGCATACATATATTCTATATTTCTCTCTTTATCTCTCTGACCTTATGCATACATCCAGTGCAGTTTACATAATTCCCCTGTGCTGCGGTGTTTAAAAAAATGCCCCTTGTCTGTTATTTCATATTGTTGTTTTGTTTTTAACTTTCTCCAGAGGTGTAAAGACATTTGTAATCAGCTTTTAACTTGAAAAATAGAGTTAAATCTAAAGCTTGTCATTATTTATTAATATTATTATTATTATTATTATTATTAATAATAACCTTTATTTGTAATGCTCCAACATATTCCGTAGCTCTGGACAGGGTGGATAAAAGTCAAAAACTATTTTAACAAATTACAAAAGAATGAAGGACCCTGCTATTGAGTTTAAAATCAACCATGCAAAGCGCTTTCTCTAAAGCACCTAATAAGATTGAAAACATGCAGACTTACAGTCTAGAGGGTATGGGTGAGGTAAAGAAACGTGAGGTACAATATAATGCGCATATTAAGGCTGAAGTTTTTTATTGAGGTTTTGAAGTATTTGAGGCAGGAGGATAGTCTTGTGGAGTGAGGCAAGGAGTGCCACAGCATGGGGGAAGCATAAGAAGAGTCCTGAAGGCAGGAGTGAGAGGAGATGATAAAGGAGGAGGATAGAAGAAGGTCATTAGTAGAGTGAAGCGTACGATTGGGAGATTATTTTGTGATGAGAGCACTAATGTAAGTGGGTACATTGTTGTTAAGGGCTTTATACGTTAGGGTCAAGATG
Organism: Discoglossus pictus; assembly: GCA_027410445.1. Taxonomy (NCBI): domain Eukaryota; kingdom Metazoa; phylum Chordata; class Amphibia; order Anura; family Alytidae; genus Discoglossus; species Discoglossus pictus. The sequence continues at coordinate 66,624,883 of CM050164.1, read as the reverse complement.
TAACATTTTATTCTGGAGGCTATGGGAAGCTGCACACTTTGTTACATCAGAACTTGTTTGGCTCTGCATGGTACAGAGGCAGTAGCGCAGCTGAAGCTTTTACCACCCGGGGCTGTCTCTAAGTTTGCCGCCCCCCTATATATATATATATATATATATATATATATATATATAGTTCCTTTTTATAGATTTTCAACACAGACGTAAAAAAAAAATTATAATACTATGTATGTATATATATATATATATATTTCTGTGGGCTGAATGTAGGATATATATATATATATATATATATATATATATATATATATATATTGAGCCATTCTCAATCTTCTTCCTCTTTATCTCTCCTATCTCTTCTTACACTTTTCCTACGTCCTCTCTCTCTCACACTCTCTTCCTCCCTCTGATATGTGTCACCTTTCCTCCTTTCCTCTCCCCCTCTCATTCTCTCCCCTTCTCTCTCTCTCCCTTCTCTCTTTTACATCACTCCACTCTCAATTCTCTCTCTCCCTTCTTTCTTTCTTCCCTTCTTTCTCTCTCTTCCCTTCTCTCTTTCCCCTTCTTTTTTTCTCTCCCTCTCTCTCCCTCTCCCCTCTGTCTCTCCCTTCTCTTCCCTCTGTCTCCCTCTCCCCTCTTGCATCTCCTCTCCCCCATGTCTCCTCCTTGCCCCTTTCTCTCCCCATGTCTTTCCCTCTCCACCATGTCTCCCGCCTTGCCCCTCCCTCTACCCCATATTTCCCCCTCTCCCCCATGTCTTCCCCTTGCCTCTCTCTATCCCTCCATGTCTCGCTGTCTCTCCCTCCATATCTCTCCCTCTCTCAACTTGCCTTTCTCTCTCCTTATTGCCCCCCCATGGGAATATGCAGACTGAGGAGTCAGCTCACACTCTAATTTAGTGTTTCCAGGAGTTAGTTCTGGGATGTACCTGGAGCCTTTAAATAGGGAGTCAAATTGAGCCTCTGCGCTCAGTCGTAGTTTTCCTGCTCATATACTCAGGTATTTTGACCTTGGCTTATTATTTTGATTCTCTGTTTGTTTGTTTACTGCCTGCACCTGACCTCTGGACTGTCAGACCTCACTTTTGCTTTTGCCCTTTGGTACCTCTGCTTGTGATCCAATGCTCCTGCTCAATCCGTGTGTTTATCCAGTCCTCTTGTCTACTTATCCAGAACACTGCTCATTCAGATCTCTGGCTCTTCTGAACCTCTGGCTATTGGGGACCTCCAGGCCCTGTGGCCCCTGCTCCTGTAACCTGTCTACCCAGTCCCTTCTCCTAGTGGTCCCTGTTTGTGCCGCCTGCTCCTGTGGTCCCTTCTCCTGCTGGATGTACTCGAGGAAACTGGAAAAAGTAACTCACAAACATAGTGGTATTGCTAGGAAAAGTAATACATAAAAAGCACAATACAGAAGTTGATCCTCAGTGAGAGTCAAACATTATATAAAAACACTGTCTCTGAAAAGAATGTCTAAACAGATCTTTCTTGGGCCTTAGATCCTTTCCTTGGGAGGCAAATAAAATCTGAATTCCAACACATCGACACAGTGTATATAAAGCACAAAACAACTATGATATTAAAATAACAGTTATATGACTCAGATAGACCCACTAGTTACTATGTAACCAACAAACAAACGTCACAAAGTCTTAACTAAAAACATTTTTTTTTTTTTTTGGATCACAATTTTATTTTAGCTTGGCCCATTCGCCGATTTGAATTTAACAGGAAAAATGCTAGCAACAAGAAAAGCTAAAGCCTGTATGTCGTTTCTGTAGAAAATTGGCGCTAAAAAAAATCACGATTAAACATTAAATAATAATAATATTAATAAAAAAAATTTTTAAACCAAAGTATTGCCATCCAAAATCCAAAACACAGTTTAAGTTTTTAAAATGACAGGTCTGTAATAATCTTCAAAAACTGGAGTTCCAGATAACTTTCCTCCAATCAGCAAAACTTTAAAAAGTCTACTTTTATTAATAAAAAAAATAAAAAAATGTCATCCAATCTGATATGAATTAAGCCACTAGAAAACTGGCAACAAACACATTGACAACTATATATTACCTGGTTCACAAGCCCATAGTAAGGACCAAGTATACATACTGCCCAAAAACAAAACTGATATAACTGCTTTATTTTATAAATAATTTTGATTACACTTTATATTTTTATTTTCCTTTCTTTAATTGTATTTGTCCCATGAGGATCATTACTAAAAGTTCACAAATGTGTGTTTATTTTACCACAAGTTATAAAATGATCACAATAAAAAGCAGCTGTACTGGAATTTGACGGACCGCTGGGACAGTGTGTTAGCAACATAACAGATAAAGGATTAGAAACAGCTTAATAAGTACATTTCTCAAGGTTAGAAAGAATTTCTGACCTTAACCTATAAAAATGAACAAAAAAAAAAAAGATATGGACCCCTGATTCTCAAAATAGTCTAGACAATATTTTCCTCTACAATGTACTCTTGAAATAACCACTAATTGTATATTGGATGCTTTTACTATGTAAAAATAAATTTGGGCAAAAATGCCCGGTATTTATAATTTGTATTTATTATCCTTTGTTTGTAATGCTCCAACATACTCTGTTGCACTATACAGGGGGGAAGTTCTAGGCGAAAACAATAATAATCTTCATGCTACTCTGTACTGGGGCTTCAATGTGCTCTATTTTGTTTGGGGATAATTGCCATTGGAGACCTTTGCACCCCTACACAGCCCCTGTGATAGCTTAGTGGATCTTTCCAAATGTGTTACCGAAACTCTCTCTAAAGGTCCACCCAATTCTATCTTGCTGCACACTGTTTAATTTATATTTGGCACATCATTATGTAATTGTAATCAATACAATGTCAGAAAATTTAGAAACTTTGCAAAAGTTAAAAAAACTAAGTATGGTAAATTTGATTGTGTAATTCTTAAGAATTTTTTTTTCAATAATTGAATAACTTTTTAGTACATTTTTGCTTATTTACTAAATGGTATGGGGGAGTCTTGGTGTGCCACCATAGGCACGGTACAATACAAATTAATTTTTGCTTTAAAAAATATCTCCATATTTAACAAATTCACACCACAAAATCTATTACAGGACCACTGTCATTTGGTAAAAATGAGTATTAGCAGCTGTGTAAGCCAAAAGCATAAAATCATTTTTAGAGAAAGTCATATATTTAGCTGACTCTGTATGTGTCATAGGGAAATTTACTAAGAAGACGCTCATAGCGGCATATCGCGCATTAGTTCTACTCATGTCTACAGGCAATTTATAATAATATCCACAATGAGGTGCGGTAATGCTCGATAAATCCTCACGAAGCATTACATATCCACTACTGATCCACCCCTTTACACATCACAAACAGAATAGCGCATGCATTTTTTAGGGTGAAGCATCCGCAATTTTTGGGGCAGATGCAATTGCATGCAAAAAATGTGCTGCTAAATTTGTATGTGTTTAGATTACGATTATGCACCATCAAAGGTGCAGAAGTGGTTGGCAAAGATGCAATGATTGGAAGTACATCATTATTGACTTATAATAACAACACACCTGGAAAAATTGTATCATGCTTGTGCACCACTTATTAATAACTTTGCTAATAATGTCAGCCTGTCAACAATAAATTGAAATGATTAAAAAGTAAATTTAATAAAAAATACATTTATACAGTCTGTCACATTCTACAGATCTGTTTCTATTTTTTAAATGTTCTATTTAGAGAGCACTTTTTAACAGAACTGAAAATACATTGTCTTATAACCTACAGTTTATCCCACTCCTCAAGTATCTAATACTTTTAGGAACAAAGGAAACATTTAATTATTAAACAGAATGGAATACAACTGTTAAAAATAAAAGGCTGTAATACATTGTTCACATTGTGAGGTCGAGTTCTTCAAAAAAGAATACTATATATGACATAACAGGGGTCCTTTAATTTTAAACTGAGTTTATTAGATCACTGAAGTCTTATATACTCTTTTAAAGAAAGAGTCTTGGTTATGGTAAAAAAAATATTTTTGAAAAAATAAAGCCTTTCATGTATTCATTGTTACATTCAATTATAATTATCATTACCATTATTATTATTATTACATTTTTTTATGTATAATAACTACATTTACATATTCATATAATATATATTCAGTTCAGTGGATGCCCCAAGTAAAGCAAAATTATATATCATTTTACCTGACATCGAGTCAAGTTCCTCAGATGAGCATTCTTAAAAAATGGCACTTTAGTGGACTTTTAAAGTTCACGTGAGTACAAATGGATACAGATAAAACTCATTTTGGGAGTTGCATCATCCCATCTGCGCAAGTGATACATCATTTGTGGGGTACCACATCCAGAATCTCCAGAAACAATAATGAACATTCATTCCATGAGCAATGAATATTACTGGTGGATCTGATGAATCATCAACATTCATATCTACATAATTGTATGTCTTTCCATTTTGTTTAAAGATTCCTAGCTCTTTATTCCTTTTGCTTCCTCCCACGCCAGGCTGCAGGAGTCATTATTAAAACACTTTGATTACATGTTGCCAGCAGAGCAATGTTGGTGATATTAAAAGCACAATGAGGCCTTTGAAAAAAAAAATCACAGCAGTATCCTAACAGCTTTTTCTTTATCTTTTTTTTTTTTTTTGCGATTGTCCTTGAGAAACACAGCTTTTAAGGGTAGAACAATTATCATATATTTCCAATTTTCATTACTAAAATATAATTTTAAAAAGAAAATCAAAAGAGCAAAAATTGTGTTTTTTAATATAGGTGGATGGAGACTAAATGCTTCTAGAGAATGTAAATACTTTCATACAGTCACTATTATTACTAATTAGTCCATTTACAGATTTATTTTACAATATTTTATTTTTCGATTGGTTCGTCCTGTACATACACTGGGATATATTTATCCAAAATAGTAAGAAGTGGGATTAGGCTCAGATTAGTGCAGCTAAATGGAGTTCAAACTAAAAATATTACTAAAAATAAAAATTTCATAAATTTTCTACAGATTCTGTTTCTCAAGCTAGGATACATTTTAACTCTACTTGATAAATATGCTTCTTAGTAAACATGGGAAGTGGAGATACTTATACCTACATTTTTTTTTTACCCCACTTATTCTTTGTTTCAATAAATATTACTCATATTATGGTAAAAAAAAAAACATACAATTGGGATACTTTTGACTATATTCGGAAAGTATACCTGTTGGACAAAGATATTAAAATGTAAATTATTTTAAAATATAAAAAGATTAAAATAATTTATATATGACTGATATAGTATTGTAGTGAGTAATTCCATCTCATAATAGGATAACTTAATGAAGTATGGTGTTTGGGACAAGTTTCCACATAATGAAAATGTCATTTATGGCAAAGATTTGTTTTAGCATACAGTAGAACATGTGCCCCCTATAAATTACACATTCTATTACAGAACTAAATTCCCTCCTTGCTGGCCTCCTCATATCTTGTCTGTCTCCACTCCAATGAATAATGAGCATCTCTGCTAGACTCATCTTCCATACTAAACGCTTAGTGTCTGCAGCTCCTCTCTGTCAATCACTCCACTGGCTTCCCATAGCCTCAAGGTTCAAATTTAAATACATGATCCTAACATATAAAGCCCTTAACAACAGTGCACCCCCTTATATCTCTGCTCTTGTTTCAAAATACTCTCCCAACCTACCTCTTTGTTCTGCTAATGACCTTCTTCTTTCCACCTCCTCTCACTCCCGCCTTCAAGACTTTTACCCTACGATCTGGAACTCCATGCCTCACTCCCTTAGATTATCTTCCGGCTTCAAAAGCTTTAAACAATCACTAAAAACACACCTGTTTAAAAAAGCTACAACACACAGACACCCCCACAAATTGCATTCACACTGCCATCTTGCATCTATCACCCTCTTGTATCACACCCAAATCCTACATTTCTTACTTAATAACAAAAGCTAAAATTATCGGTTATTTTGATAAAGTCAAGGATAGTCTATAAAACTCCCCTCCTCTGCTTCAAAGCTATTCACTCGTGAACTCTTCCTAATAATTTTCTTCTCATCTCTCACTATAACCCAGCTCATCTTTATCGCTCCACTAAGGAATGTTTCCTCACTATGTCTTATGGTTCTAGAGCTCCTTCTCGGCTAAACTAGTAGCCCCATGCTCTGTAATGCACTGCTGCAAACGCTAATATCATAGTAGTCAAGGCTTTAACGTTCAAAAAGCACCCTAAGCCAATACACTTCTAGGCCTCTGGGGTTAGTGAAGAGAGGAGAGTGGGTGAACCCCAGGCCTCAGAGACAGTCCAAGTAGTTCTGATCCCCAGGCACAGTGAGCGGGTCAAGAGGCTGACAAAAATACAAGAATTTATTGTCCTCCTAAACATTCACAAATGATCGCATATCCTCCATGGAGGAAGAGTGGTCAGAACTGATCAGAGGGTAAGGATGTGTAGAGAGGTGGCAGTAGAGGTCTACACTGTAGGAATTCATGTCTGCAATGCCAAGAGTGTAAAGCACTACTATGATGATTACCGGGTCATAGAGGAATATGGAGGACGCTCAAGAGCCACAGATGGGGATCCCCAGCTGTCCTGGGGTATAATGCATGGGAGGAGCTCTTAAGAGTCAGAATGTCCACAACCACCATTGTTGGAATATCTGGCTTACTGCACATGGATAGATCTGAGACACTGCAAGATAAGTATGTGCGCCATTAATCATACACCATCCTCAACCATGTTATCAAAACATACACCCCTACTTACTGATACAGTCTACATCGCAGAAAACTGGTTCTGTAACTCAGCTACTTTATAAATATCACATATAAAATGTAGCATATGACCATCACTGACTATGTTGCCCTGAAATTCACACAAAAATGTTGATGTAATATTGATTCTAATAATATTCTACAGGAAGTATCTGATTATGAGATAAATCATTGTTTTCACATAACTCTAAAACCAAACAATTAATCAGTAAGAAAAAAACTAACATTATGTCAATCTCCAGACCCATTACATCATAATTGTTCCCAAACCATTATTGATGTAACCCACAATTAAAAACTGTACATAACAATACTGACTGGTTATGCTTATTAGAATTAGAAAATAAATATGTTATTCTTCTTCTTGATCACCACCAGTACAGTAAGAGCAGCCACTACCACAGGAGGGGGAGGACATTGCCATGGAGCATCAGGCATGACAACCAGAGACACGCTCACCATCTGGAAATAGAAATATAGAGGGATCCCCTCCAGCAACTAGAGATTTAGTGGTCCGTGAAGGGGCAACTCTCTGGCCCCAACCCAAGCTTGGCTTGATTGGGGAACCCTTAACAGCAATGCAGTCTGAGTCACAATTCACCACACCAGAGAACCTGCTCTCCACCACACATACCTGCCCCACCTATTATTATTATTATTATTATTATTATTATTATTATCGTTTATTTGTAACGCGCCAACATATTCCGTAGCGCTATACATCAGTTAAGTTACAGGCAATGTTCACCTATTGCTAAACCGCCTCCACCTCCCCCCCCTGCAAATCCTGACAGGTGACTCCATGATGGCGCAGGAAAGGGAGCCCCTCTATCAAGAAAGGGGAGGAGATAAGGACTTCATTTTGACCCTTTTAGTTATTTTTTATTTTTTTATTTTTAGGTAGTTTAGAAATAGATCTTTACAGCATTCTGATCTCCAAGTAGTGCTATCCGATACTATAAGTAAACTATATGCAGAGGACATCGACAAAATACATGCACATAACTACATCTGATCTTTGAAAATATCTTACATGGTTTTAGATTTAACAAACAGTGGCTGACACAGTTAATCAATGTTTGCAAAAATAAACTTTAAAATAAAAATGGCCTAAATTATGTCACACTCTCCTATTATTGTCACTGCAACAAATGCTTAATATTTGTTTGATATAGCCATGTGATGCTTCTTAGCAATTATAATGTGATTCCCTCCAAAAGACATGTGACAGGAAGACATGGAATGAATGCACACAAACTGTGTCGATGTTTATGTATTATTTACAAACTGACGTATTATTGTGGGAATTTAACTTTGTGGATCTCTGATGTCCATATCTATTTATAGGATATCCTATCCAATGCACATTGCAGATAGAGATTTGTATAGAGCAAGTGCTCTTCTTTAGAGTGTCATCCTAATGTATAATTGGAGATTGCAGATCAGTAATAAACAATATACACTATATTATATTACTTTACGGTTTGACACTTTAATATAATTAATACAATTTAATATATTGTTGGTAGCACTGCTTGGAGATCATTACCATGTAGGATTTTTGGAGAACCCCTTCTCTAAATTTATAGTACTTCTGGTGTACAATCAGATATGGCTGATATATAAATTATATGCATTTTCCGACAGTGATAGGGGTTATATAGTTTTCTTATTTTTAGTCAGTTTATGCCCCCTGGGATCACTTTTCACCATACTGGTTATATTATATTGTTCTTTTGTTGACCAATTTTTCTTTTTATTGTAATTAAAACAAAATACAAATATTTAACAATTTTGTTGTAGATATGAATAAATATCTTTGTTCTTTTATATATACTGTATATACTAGCGACTTGCTCGTCCAAAAATGACGGTCAATACAATTTTAATGCTGTGAAAACTGTTTGCCACACAATATCTGGCATTCTTAACGTTTTTTTTTTATCTACAAAGAAATACAAAATTTTGAGTAAAACTTTTTATTTTTTTAACTTTCAACTTGTATTTCACCAACTGATATAGAATATATTTTTTTCAATATTAACTCTTTTAATTGTCATACATGGAATAACAATATAACAATGTTTTAAGTTTTCATGAATACATATTGTAAACCATAACATAAAAGTTTGTAACATGCAACTTGTATTTTAAACAATCTTGAACCATTTTTTAACAATACTAACATTTTGAATTGATAGTTATCCATGAATAACAGAAGACTATGTACATTTTCTGTAAATAACTATTTAGAACAATTAAATGCGCTGTAACATTCATTTTTTTTTAAACTCTTGTTAACCTAAATATTTTTGCCTGAAATATCCTCCTAACAACATCACCTTTCCACCAAATGGCAAATTATTAGCCATAACTTCTTTTATTAATCGATCAATACATTGATGGGCATGACATGACATCATAGTTGCCTCATTTATTATAATTAATTTACTGTTGTGAATTGTTTTTGCTTGTAATGAATTCATTTGAATATCTGACACTGATGTTTCCAGAATGGGAACTGGCAGTTTAAATCCACTATGCACAGTTCTACCACCTTCTAACAAAAGTGCGGCAATTCCAGTGGTTGCAAATGGCAGTGCTATTTGACCCTGTGCTCGAATGCAACTCATCAACAAATTATATAGATACTTTTTTCCTGATCCACCAGGGCCATCCATATAGAAATAACTCTCTTTGAGCATGTCATCTTCTATTGCATTTGTGATGGCGTTAAATGCTTCCAATTGCAATGCATTTAAAGTTCCATGTCAGTGTCATACTCATCAAAGTTAATTTAGTCTATAATTCCTGGATCAGGCAGATTAAAACTGGCACAATTTAATCCATGACAAAGAAAGATTTCCTGTATTTCTGTTAATGCTTTCAATTGTGCAATGGTCACATTTCAAGAAATCTTCACACATATGTAATTTAAATGTTTCCCACAAAGTTAATGCATCAGGTACATGGCAAACTATGCAAATGAAAGCAAATTGTTCTCTCATTTGCTTTTGTATTTGACATAGTGCTGCTTCCTCAATACATCTCTCCCTTTCTGTACCATCTGCCAGAAAGTGTTGATGTCTTGCAGCTAACTGGAAAGTATCATAAACTATGTCATTGACTGTGCGTAAATGTTCATAACTTTGTGCACCAGGAACATGTAAAAGAAGTAATCTTAAACTGAAACGTTCAATGTCTCATGGACTGACGATATGTATTCTTGGGATAATTTTATAATTATGTTTTTTTCGTTGTCTCCATTCACCATTTATGAATACATAGTGATTTGGAATGTCAATGTATAAAAATTGTCTAGCCTGAGTGTCCTGACAATTTCATTGAAACCAAGCAGTAAGCATTGTTGCTCTATGTTCACTTTGTGCTAAAGCATTTCTTTCATTGCCAGCAGTGAAGCAAACAAATTGACTTTGTGGCAAATGGACAGCTAATCGATACACAGCATGTGACCGATAATGCATCTCAAATTTGAGAAGACGCCACATTGCTTCTGGAGCACTTACATAGCGAGCATCTAAATAAGATGAAAGTTCGTCATGTAAAATTGGATTGTCTTTTTCATTTTGTGCACTTTGCACTACAACAGCTGCTGCATCATATCCTTTATATATATATGTATAGACATATTTGATGGATTTGATAGAAGTGCAAGCTTCCACATTGATATGTGCATTGTACTTCATCAGCAAATGTGGATTGTATGGAACCACATATCTATTATCGACCTTTTGGCTACGCATAATAGCTGTTTGTCCTTCTTTTCCACAAAGGGTATCCATCACAATTAACATAAGTCTGAATTTGAAATTGTTTTGGAAACTCTTTTATGCATTTTTTATTTTCCATACATGGTAAATTTGGATTGATCTCTCCACATGGCCCATGAATCATTCTGTGTGTTACAATCTCATAACGTTTGGAATGTTTCTCTGGATGTGGCAGTTCAGCAGTAATTACTGAATCCACTCTGTATGCCATATTCAATTTATCTTTTTCTTGCAAGATTAAAATTAAATGTGCATGTGGCAAGCCTCTTTTTCGAAATTTAATGATATAAACAAAAGCCACACATTTTCCAAATAAGTCTGCTTTAGTTATATCATGAATTAATGAATTGAATTTTATTTTGAATACTCTTGCCACCAAATCTCTTCGGTCAGAAGTAGTTTGTCCAAGGAGTACATTTTCTTTGATCTCTGGCCATTGTGGATTACATGTTAATGTGATGAATAAATCTGGTCTGCCAAATTTAGTAACAATAGCCATGGCATCATTGTATCTTTCTCGCATTTTGCGAGGAGATCCTTGGAAAGAGGATGGCAAAATCATTGCTCGTCCAGCAGGAATGTCTCTGTTTGCAGCCAATTCAGCGACATAATCCATCAATCCACAATATTGTTCTACTCAAAGCTTGTTTTGTTGAAATTTTACAAAATTTAGATTATTTGTGATTCAGATAGGAATCAATAATCCATTGTTGTGTGAGTTTGCCCCCACATAAAATAGGATTAAAATGATCCTGAACAGCAGTTTGTGCCACTTTATATTCCAGCATGAAAATATTGTTTCTATCACGAACTTTACTATTGGGATAACTTTGCAACTGTAATTTTGCTTGCCATCCTGGCTCCCCATTTGGAAAGAAAATGGGATATGTCATTGGATCCAAATTACTGCTTAAAATATTTATGTTTATAAAAGGTTGTTCTTCATTGCGTGGATATATTCTAATATCCCGCTCAAATGGTGGTTCCCCATCTTCATTTTTAAATACCATGGCAACCTCATTTGCTGTTGGTAAATTATACTGTCTTTGATCAGTATGGTGATCTATTTTGAGAATCATATTTACTCTTGGCATTGGCAATTGATGTCTTGGCGCATGTGCCAGTTGTTCTTTTTCAACCTCAGCTAATTTTTTGTATGCTTTACTATATGGGTTGTTGGCCATAATGTTATCAAGCTGTTTAAAGACTGTGGGTAAGCATTGTTTATTTTCAGGAAGCATAATTCATTGTTCAACAGCTTCCATTGTATCAAGGACATATAACTGTGCAAATTTCCTTTGTTCTCCTGATTCTGGGTGTAAATGTGAAGTCCAACCTCATTTACTGTCGGTAAATTATATCTTCTTTGATCAGTGTTGCAAACTCTTTTTAACACCATATTTACTCTTGGTGTAGGCAATTGATGTCTTTCAGCATGTTCCTGTTGTTCTTTTTCCAGCTGTGCGAATTGTTTGTATGCTTGACTATATGTTGTTTTTTGCATAATTTTATCCAGCTGTTCAAAGACTATGCGCAAACACTGTCTATTTTCTGGAAGTGTCATTCTTTGTTCCACAGCTTCCATCGTATCTCAGACATATAACTGTGCACATTTCCTTTGCTCTCCTTCTTGTGGGTGTAAATGTGAAGTTCGTGGTATATTTGACCTTAAACTCTGAAACAGTAAGGACCATGTCCTGGGACATTTTCAGCTAATGTTGCATCCATTGAAGCAAATGAAATTGCACTGTTATAAGACCAAATGTTTTTCTTAAAATTGGTGTATTTTGGAAATGTAGGATATCTCATTATACTTTTTAAATATTCTGGAAATGCGTGTCTTTCTGAAAGTCTTACCTTTCCTTTCAGACAGCAACTAATACAATCTCCATCAGTTGGTCTTTCTTTCAGAAAATGATAGGCCCCACAAAACTGAAAAAACACATTAATTAATCCACAATAATGAGTGTCTACTGTTAGTGCTCTAAATAAAGGACTATCATGACTTTCCTCAATATAGAACTAAGTTGAACTTTCTATATCTTCATTGGTGTCATCTCTATCAACATTGGTGTCAGGAGGCAAAATATAGTCATTAGAGAATGTTTTAGAGACAATTTTTTGTTTCCTTTTCTTTGAATCTCCAGCAGACTCATTTTGTGCCGTTTTTCTTTTATTTAGAAGTCTCTGTCGACCAAACTGAGTCCCTCGCTTCTTGAGCTCACAAAGCGTGACAACGATTTGCAGTTTGACAACTATTATATGTGATATATATAACAGTGATAAATACAAAAATATTTGGGGGAAAAAGAGGAATATTGGGGTGCTTTATAATATGTTAGAAGATATGGGGTTGATAACCACATTTTTGCTTTGAAGCTATAATTGTAGCTCGGTATACTCTTGGCTTTTTATGAATGTAGTTTTAAGATGTCAATAGTTTTCTTAACTTTTTATTCTCTTAAAGTTAACACAATTAGAAATACAACTTTTCATGAGAATAATTATTTTTGTATTATCAACAAGTCTATATAAGCTAAGGAGGAAGAAATAAAAAATAAAAAAATAGAAGAGTAATGAATACTGATGATTGTGTCTAATAACCCTTGCAAAATAGGCAAAGGGAGGAATAAACAGAGAATAATAGAAAGAGAAAGAAAAAAAAAGGGCAAAGGGAAGATAATGGGAAATAAAATAACATTAGAAAGAGAGAAAAGAAGAAAAAAAATAGGAATAGCAGTGAGTCGCCTTTATTGGTTTTTTTATATTTTCCTTAGTTTTTAAAGGAAAGAATATCTTACTTCTTTTCATTAAGCTATTGTGTCTCGTCTAGGTTCCAGACCCCCTCCAGGTATTCCCATATGAGCTGGAGGTCCAAATTAAGTAATTTGTGTGTGGTCATTCCAGGGCAATGCTGTCTTGGAAGTTTAGCCAAGGGTCTCAAATTTGTAGAAAGGTGAAAACTGAATCTGCTAGAACATGTGTAAGTCTTTCTTGAATCATGATATAATTTAATTTCTGTTTGACTAATTGTAAGTTAAGAGTGTTTGTTTTCCATTTTTTGGCTATGCGATAGTAGTAGTTTGTACTCTTGTGTGGATAAAACGTGCAGGGAAATTTGTAGTATGCAAGTTTCTATGTTTGGGTTTAACAGAACTGAGAATAAATTTGAAGCAAGATGCATGACGTCCTTCCAGAGATTTTGGGCTTTTGCTCATTCCCACCATATATGGATGAATTTGCCCGTTGAGGGGCAGCCCCTAAAACAGTTAGAGTTTTCTGAAGGTTTCCATTTCGAAAGAGGCTCCAGTGTAATATAGGCTCTATGTAGCACTTTGATAGAGGTCTCCATTAAGCAATAATTTAGGGACCCTTTCAATAGGTTGTTCCATGATTCCTTCCATTTATCTAATTCCCAATTTAGGGAAAGATAATTTTCCCGGTCAGTAATATTTTTGTCTTTTAATTCTTCTTTGGGTGTGTTGAAAGTGTCATAAAGTACTCCAAGTATTCCTGTTGTGAGAAGGGCCCCTTTGCAAATATTAATGAAGCAAGTTGTCTTTGGTTTGTCTAATCCTTTTATTGAATATGTAATACAGTGTCTCAATCTACAGAAGTTAAAATGTTCTTCTATTGGCAAATTGTAGGTGTCTTGAATTTGTTCATATGAAATGATCCTATCGTCTGGGAGCCATGTTCCTATTCTATCAAGATTTTTAGATTTCCACGAGTTCTTAGATTCGCTGCTAAATTCTTCAGGGAATTTGGCATGAGGGAATAGTGGTGTTAGAGATGAAATCTTCGGGAGTAATTTATATCTTGAACAGGACCCATGACCAACATAAGATGTCATTAGTTTTAATTGCTGTTGGAATTGTCTGAAATAATTGATCAGTTTTTCTTGTAAATTGCTAATTATTCACTAAAGATTTGAAACTGATTCACTGACTGCCTCCTTATTTTGTATCACCAAGGATTGCAGTATGTTTCTGCATGTGTATTCAGGTTCTTCTTTGACTGAGCCCAATTTCCTAAATATATCTTGGTATTGCATATCAGGACATACATATTGAATGATAATACAGTATTGTGTAATATATATATTTAGAATATGTTATAGTATAATATAATATAGTTGTAGGGCAAAATTAAGCTAATTGTCATCCCAACTGATAAAGATTTTTTTATGGTTTATTATAGCAAAATAGTTTTGCTTCATAATGTAATAGAAGGTTTTCCTTATTTTTTTTTTTTTTTTATGTTTTTTTTTTTTTGTGTGACTTTAATTGTGTGAACATGTATTTGTAATTGACATAGTGCTGGGGGTGAATGGTGTTGCTGGGGGGTTATGGGGCTGCTGGAAAGAAGTAAATGGTGCTGCTGGGGGTTGTGTGACTGAATGTGGCTGCAGTGGGTCTGAATGGTGCTACTGGGGGGTTGGGGCTGTTGGGGGTTGTGGGGCTGAATGCCGCTGCTGGGGGCTGAATGGTGCTACTGTGGAGTGAATGGGGGGGGGGGTGAATGGGGCTGCTGGGGGGCTGTAGGGGTGAATGAGGCTTCTGGGGGGTGAATGGTGCTATTGGGGGGCTGAATGGTGCTGCGGGGGGGGGGGGGGGCTGAATGGTGCTGCTGGGCGTGACTGGTGCTGCATAGGGGTTGTGGCACTGAATGGTGCTGCTTGGGGGGGGTGCAGGGGTGCACTGTACTACAGAAAAGGAACATGTATATATATATATATATATATATATATGGCACTGGGGGGCAAGTCAAAGCATTGTTTGCCCCTCCGTCTTGGGGGGGCACAAACATTTTTTTTTGCATCCGCACCCCCCACATCACCCCACTCCCCACCGGGCCATGAACTTTTTTTTAATGGAAATGGTCCCCCGTGCCAAAAAGGTTGGGAACCACTGAACTTGGCTTTTCTAGGGCAATCATCATAAGTGAACCAAACAGAGTAGGCACAAGTGCTAACTATCACTAGTGACATAATATTTAATTAGCGATTAAATAATACCCACACAAATAATCATCATCATCTTGGATAACCGCTAAATAGGAAATATACAATATTGTTGATATCAAATGTTTCAATAAGTGGAAAATATTAAATAAATAACTGATTTGTGATGAAATAATTCCCACACAAATAATCATTAATAACTACTAAATTAAAAAAAATATATACAGAATTGTGAATATCTAATATTTCAAAATAGTGAAAATAAATGTTTGAAGTTTTGAGGAATCCAGTATTGTTACATTGTCCAATAATAAATACTAAATAGTGCGTATAATTAAACCATGAATATTAATAATACAATCTAGTAGCACACTGCTCAGAAAGAGTCTATTGGTAGATCTGGTTAAACAATTGCTCATTCAGCATGACCATAATAGTCTCCTTTAGCATGTACACCTTAGTCATTTAGTACTCTATCACAGTATGAATAAAAAAAGATAATCTTCAAATAGTTGGAGAAAAATCATAGGATTACCTAATTTACAGCCCATTCCGAACGAAAATAATTGGAATCAGCAATGAGGTTGCCCATACGGGAAGCTCACAGAGGTATCATCAGTGAGAAAGATTGCCCCTGGAGACAGAATAGGAGGAGGGGGCATTTGACGGGGCTAGCAGGGAGTGTTAGTAGGGTCCTAGTAGGTGGGGCTTAAGAGGATTTACCCGCCCTTGGGCCACTTATTCAGGGGAGAAGCCATCGAGTTGGCATGGCCACACCAATTGTGGACGCCTTGGTGCGCAACCTGAGAGAGCAGGTGGCGACACATGGGTCACAGTGGCTGCAAGAGGTGGTAGCAGTGGTCAAAGCATGGGCAGAGCAAGAAGAGGAGCAGGAAGGCAGAGGCAGAGCGGGACCCCAATGAGACGACAGCTGTGCAGGACGTCGGCGCAAGTGAGTGAGGGAGCAGTGGAGCGGCAGGAAGGTGAAGGTGGATAGGGCATGGAAGAGCCAAGAAGAGACTTAACGGTGAAGGGAAGTCGCAGCGGAGCAAGAGGCCTGAGGGTTGCGGAGGCGCAGCGGGATCAGCAAGGTGGAGGGCCAGGAAGAAGTCCGATGCAAGAGCGGGAGGTCGGCGAACTGAAGATCCGACCGAGCTGTGAGGATGGAGCAGCGCAGACCGAAGTTGGTGAGGCGGGAGTTGCAGTGGCTGACGAACGGAGGTCTGAAAGGGGGGGACAGCCAGAAGGGAGAGATCGGAAGGGCACAGGAGCAAAGGGGAAGACAGGAGGGAGACTAGAAGGAGTGGGGGCAGGAGAAAAGGGGCCTAAAACACAGGTGGGCAGTGGGGGAGTAGCAAGAAGGGGGGCAGGGGAGATGGAGAACAGCAGAGAGTAGGAAAAAAGGAGACCAAGAAGGCAGGCGGCAAGGGAGGTATCATATGCGGAGATAGAAAGAGGAAGCAGTTAGGGGCTGGGAGGAGCAGAGCTGCACAGAAGGAACAGCAAGCGGGAGAGAGGATGCAGGAAGAAGGGAAACAGGCTCTGTTATCTGAGGCAGAGGCCCAGGAGGAATGGGATAGATGTAGCAGAGATGAGTTTAAAAGCAGCTTGGAGCTAGAACCTAGATTAATGGCTGAGGGTACAGAGGAGCTGAGGAGCAGTAGGGATGGTAGTGTCTGCCCCCTTTCTGTTCTCTATGACCCAGGTGAAGGTCCATCAGGCCGGAACACAACACGACCGGGAGCAGGTCTGGCGGAAAGAGCAGTGGATTCACCAAGCAGGAGTAGCATACGACCACAGTGGGACAGAAGGGTGACTCCGAGTGCCTTGCAGCGGTCAGTGACAGCGGTCAACAGAGGACACAGTGGACAGGAGCGAAAGACCAGAACAGGTGGTGTTGGTAAGGGTAGGCAGTTAACCTATGCTCGTGATTTCAGGGGCAGAAGTTCGCCGGAGAGATGGCGTGGCAGGAGTGGTTGGTCACCATCAGTGGAGCGCAGGAACAGACTTACGCCCGCGGCTGCACAGAGGTTATGGTGAGAAAAGGAGGGGTGACAGAAGCAGGGAGAGAGATTCTTATCATTACATACAACAGACAATGTCGGAGACAAGGACGTGGGACTGCCTTCCGATAGATACAGGAGGGTACAGGTTAGAGATCGTAGAGCTCGAGGTAGAAGTCCCTCGAACAGGAGCGGTCAACTGCCACTTCTTCCACAGGAGAGGAGTATCAGAGGACAACTGCCACCCCCGCAGCATGGGAGGGGTATCAACGCAACGACGATATCAGCAGGCGGTACAGCCGCCTTGGAGAGTGCAGAAGGGAAGCATAGAGGTGACTTCTCCAATCATAATACACATGATTTACAAGTTTTATTGTTAGGTTTGAAGAGTTTAAGGGTGGTAGAAATCTGAGCCCGGCAGTAGCGTGGGTGGCGGATACGGTTATGAAAAAAATCTGCATTATGCTCAATAGGTCCTATAGGGGAACATGTTTCAAAGGATATTAGAGAGAAAATTTGGAGGAGGGAGTTCGTAGAAATATTCTAACTGTTGCCTTTGGATAACTTTATTGAAGTAAAGCACGATGAGAAGAAGGATGGTGCAAAAAAAGAGGAGGAGGAGCGTAGGAGAAGGTATAGGAAAATCCCCAAGAATTTTATGAACTGGCTCCAGGCTTTTGTAATTTTCGCCAGTATAGTGGGAGAAAAACATCCGGAATATTGTTCCTCTCTCTTTTGCTACCTGGATGAGATTGAGGGTCGTATAATGAAAGGTTTAGGCAAAAAATGGTGGTGTGTAATAGCATGCAGTGGGATGATAGGGACATGGGAAATTTGCTTAAAATTATCACCCCTCATAGGCCGGTAGCGGTATCCTGGCCTTAGCCCGTGGTTAGTAATGTGGGTAAGAAGGGTTGTTATTTCGCTTTCAACAAGAGCTCCTGTAATTGGGGGGCCTCTTGTAAGTTTAAACACGAGTGTTCTGAGTGTGGGTTAGCCCACCCTCTTTTTCGTTGCTTTAAGAAGTCAAAAGGGCAGAAGCCAGGAGAGCAATCTCAAAAAGGGAAGGAGCCCGGTGCTCTTAGAAAAGATACGGGTTTAGCTAAACCTTTACACTAAGGTTCCGGGTAACAAGGCAGATGCTAGCTTATTGAGTAAGGGGTTTGAGTTTGGTTTTCCGATTCCATCAGTGGTTGTAGGAGAGGCCTCCAAATCTAAAGTCGGCTAGGGACAATCCAGCGGCAGTTATGGATAAGCTTGTTGAAGAAGTAGAAAAAGGTAGGATGGCAGGTCCGTTAGAGGTGGTGCCTATAACAGGTTTTAGGGTGTCCCCACTGGAGGAGGAGCAGGGTGCTTTTAGGCTCATTCACCATCTGTCTTACCCTAAGACTTGCTAAGTAAATGATGGGATTGACAAGCAATTAGCATCGGTTACGTACGCTTCTTTCAAGCAAGCGGTTAAGTTCGTCAGTAAGGCTGACAAGGGGGTGTGGTTGGCCAAAGTAGACATCAAGTCAGCTTTTAGGCTGTTACCGGAATCCAATCATTTACTGGGTTATTTTAACTTACAGTATATACTCGAGTATAAGAGTTTTTCAGCCCTTTTGTTAAGGCTAAAAAGGGCCCCCCTCGGCTTATACTTGAGTCCCTGTGTCTCTCTAACTCCCCCGTGTCTCTCTAACCCCCCTGTGTCTCTTTAACCGCCCCGTGTCTCTCTAACCCCCCGTGTCTCTTTCCCTCCCCCCTCCTCATCCTCAACCTCCCCTCCTCATTCTAAACTCCCCTCCTCATTTTACCCCTCTAAATACCTCCCCCTCTGCCTTTACCCTCACTCACCTGCTTCTGCTCCGGCGTCTTGACCCGGCCAATGCTAATGACGTGGCGCGCATGTGTCATTAGCATTGGCCGGGTCAAGTAAAGGGAAGGAGCGGAGGCCGGAGCATAAGCAGCTAAGTGAGAGGGGAAGGGAGAAGGAGAAGTATTTAGAGGGGTAAAGTGAGGAGGGGGTTTAGAATGAGGAGGGGGGTTTAGGATGAGAAGGGAGGTTGAGGAGGGGGGTTGAGGTTGAGGATGGGCCGGTGGAGGTTGAGGATGGGGGGTTGAGGATGAGGATGGGGGGTTGAGGTTGAGGAGGGAGGTTGAGGATGAGGAGGGAGGTTGAGGATGAGGAGGGGGGTGAGGATGAGGAGGGGGTTGAGGATGAGGGGGGTTGAGGATGAGGAGGGGTTTTGAGGATGAGGAGGGGGGTTGAGGAGGGAGGTTGAGGATGAGGACGGGGGTTGAGGAGGGAGGTTGAGGATGAGGAGGGAGGTTGAGGATGAGGAGGGAGGTTGAGGATGAGGAGGGAGGAAGAGGAGGGGGTTGAGGATGAGGAGGGGGGTTGAGGAGGGAGGTTGAGGATGAGGAGGGGGTTGAGGAGGGTGATAAGGGAGGGGGGAAGAGACACAGGGAAGGGAGAGGGGTGAAGAGACACAGGGGAGGGAGAGGGGAGACGAGACACAGGGGGCAGCACATTTCCCACCCTCGGCTTATACTCGAGTCACTCATTTTTCCCAATATTTTGTGGTAAAATAGATGCCTCGGCTTATACTCGGGTCGGCTTATACTCGAGTATATACGGTAGGTTGTTTTTTTGATGATCTTTGTCTCCCCATGGGGTGTTCTATTTCTTGTTCATATTTTGAAAAAATTAGTTCTTTTCCGCATTGGGTTCTTAGCCGGCGGACCTGGTTAGCGTTGGTTTTTCATTACCTTGGCGATTTTTTATTTGTGGGGTCGACGGATTCCTTAGATTGCAGAGTTTTATTGCGGTCATTTCAAGAACTGGCTTCAGAATTTGGGATTCCCTGGCAGAGGATAAGACAGCGGGCCCATGTAACTCTCTTAGCTTCCTAGGTATTATGATAGACACTGTTAAGATGGAAATGCAGGCTGCCCGTTAACAAGGTAATTGACTTGAGGGAGGTGGTTTTGGGGTCTAAAAAAGTCACGTTAAAAGTTATGCGATCCCTACTGGGTAAGCTCAATTTTGCCTGCCGTATTATCCCTATGGGAAGAATATTTCCTAGGCGTTTATAGTTGGCCACGGTGGGTGTTAGGCTTTCACATCATCATATTAGGATAACGGCGGAACCTGACTTTACGGGTTTGAGATCTTTTTCTGCAGCATTTTAACGGTTGTACGTTGATATTGGAGAAGCTGGCTCTTCAGGTTGGGGGCGCGTATTTTAAAGGAAAATGGTGTGCCAAAAAGTGGCCAGAGAAATGGTTTAAGGGCAGTCTGATAAGGAATTTAACGTTTCTTGAGCTATTCTTGATTGTAGTAGCATTGTTTTTATAGGGGGATAGTCTGACGAACAAACACGTTATATTCCATTGTGACAATTTGAGTGCGGTGCAAGCAATTAATTCAACAACTGCCTCTTCGCCGACAGTAGTCAGACTACTGAGGCGACTGGTACTGAAATGCTTGCACCTAAATACCCTAATCAGGACTTATCACATAGCCGGGGTGAAGAATGTCATAGCAGATGCCTTTTCAAGAGGGAACCTGAGTAGATTTAGGGAAGTTGCACCATTAGCGGAGACAAACCCGGAGCACTTTCCAACTCAACTGTGGAATTTGGGCACCTGAACTGTTCTTGGGGCTGAGCCGGGTATGGGGATTTTTATTACTGCCCGGGGAGGCTACGTTGGTTTTGATATGTATGTTATAAATAAAATCTTACACTGTTACAGTTTTGTTATTCTGCTTACAGGGGCTCCACTACAATTATGGATTGTTGGGAATTCATATATATATACAAGCAAATTGCCCGTCTAAAAATGCCGTGCATGAAATTGTAAGCCAGGGAATGCTGTTTGAGACATAATGTAAAGCGTTTTTTACCATGAGGACCTTCAGCACTCATTGCAAGGCTTGCGCTGAGCGCCTTTGGCGCTCATCACATGCCTCGCAATGAGCGCCTTCGGCACTCATTACGAGGCTGTTGGTTGTTATTTTTTTTGTTATTCGAGGGGCTTTTGCTTTCATTGTAAGGTCGGCGCTGATCTGCTTTTTGGGCTTATTGCAAGGCTATCCCCTGGTGTATTTTGTGTTGTATGAGCAGCGTTGGCGTTCGTTGTGAGGCGCGCAGTGAATGTGTTTTGTGTTTATTGCAATACATTTTTTTTTTGTGTATATGTATTTGTGTATGCCAATGAAATAATGAATTAATAAATTAATATACTTTACCTATTTCTAAGTAATATATGCAGGAAGCATTGTGCTGAAGAGCTGACAATCTGTTTCAATGTTCCTGCAGCATACAATGTAGGTTTGGAGTGTTGTGGAGCTGAGGTGTAAGTGTCAGCAATGTGTGCAGTGTGTAGTGTAAATAGGCTGCGTGCGCGAGGGGAAGCCGTTAGTGTAGCTGTGTACTTGCATTGTGTAAGTTAGTGTTGTGAAATGGGTCCTGGGTGCCCCCCCTTTCTGTGGGTAATCTTTTTATGTCTCTTTTGTGTGTATTTATTGTGTTTTTAATGTTTTCAGGTGCGCGCGGTTTGGCCTTTAATGCCGTAATTTTGTGAGTTTGTAATGTTTTTTTTAACATCCCTCGTCTTGTATTTATTTTGGCTAAGTCCGTAAATTTTTCGTTGTAAGAGCTGCAGTTCGTATTTTGGCGCTTGTGTGTGTGTTTGTAACCGCTTGTGAGGCGCCGTAGAGCCGCCACCTCCGTCTCATATTTTTTACAGTGCTCCGGGTTCAACGGCGAGCCCTTCGTCCTTCGGTGCTCATTGCCTAAGTGCTCCGGGTTTAACGGCGAGCCTCGCGTCCTTCGGTGCTCATTGCCTAAGTGCTCCGGGTTTAACGGTGATCCTTGCTATGCTGTGCTCATCGCTAAGTCGTAAAGATCACGCAAACAGCGTGACGACGATTCGTAGTTGGACAATTATAATATGTGATTGGGCAAGAAGGTCGGCAGCTATTCAGGAGAGGGGTCGCCAGCTGGGGTTTCTGTAAAGTGGTTTGGGATTCGAGGCATGAAATGGGAGCAGGTGTTGCAGAATGTAGTGGGTTATGCAAGGTTGTTCCCGCCCCCAGCGATCTTATTGCTGCATGCAGGGGGAAACGATCTGGGTTTCATGCCCATGAGGGAGCTGCTTTGTATAATGAAAAGGGATATTTTAGGCTTAGGGAGCTGTTCCCAGGTTTGCTGGTTATTTGGTCTCAGATTACGCCTAGAGTAAAATTAAGGGGGGCTATTGATCAAAATAAATTGGATGGGGCAAGACGGAGGGTTAACAAAATAAAGTGGGGTTGGCTCTATTCATTTATACATTAAAGGTGGGTATTGTCCAGGCCATGGAGGGGGTTGGCGGTGCTTAGATTGTTGGTCTTGCTGGTGCGGGGTGCGGCATTCGCATTAGGTGGGAGCTCACTGGTTGAGAAGGTATCTGGTACTGGTTGGTCCCGGAGGTCCATTGGGCACAGGGTTCCATTGGTCCTCTGGGAGGGTGATCTCCTTCCGCGGGCGGGTGTTCAGCAACCACTTTAATTTTGGATATATTATTGTTATCATACGTTGTGATATTAAAGCTGTGGCCAGGTTATACCCCATTACAGTGTTTTGTGTTTTATTGGGTTGGGTTACTATGTTACATAACGCACCTTGTCACTTATGCCAAGGTCAAGGATAAAAATACTCATAGCGCATTCAGTTGAAAGTAATGCCTCAGTGCCTGGCTAGTTTTGCTACATTCGCAGCTATCTCAAAAGCATGTAAGCGTCGTCTGAATTGTGGGCTTTTTTAAAAAGACCCTATAAACTTGCGTCAGTGATGTCAGTTGAGTATCCAATTGGTAAATAGCAAAGAGTCCAAGCATGTGCCGCGATAAACAGCACACTGGGATCAGACCGGACTGGAGGTATAAACAAGGTGCCCTAGTAACATCATTAAGCCAGTATGGCTTAGCAACCATATATCATTACACATCATAGTTTACACTGTATTGTTGGAGTTTGAGATCACTCCAAAGAGCAA
Source organism: Discoglossus pictus (assembly GCA_027410445.1). Lineage (NCBI taxonomy): Eukaryota > Metazoa > Chordata > Amphibia > Anura > Alytidae > Discoglossus > Discoglossus pictus. The sequence continues at coordinate 66,601,287 of CM050164.1, read as the reverse complement.
TGTGAGCCATTTTATCAAATAGTTTGAATATTTTTAACTGAAAATCAGGCAAAATTAGTTTGCCTGATATCAATACACAAGCAAAGTCATAACTTTTTATATTTGAATGCCAATGCTCCAGGCAATAATAGCTAGCACTATTCACATGCAGTTCAATTCATGCAGTAGCAATCCACTTTATACATTCCGCTCAACTATCTATGCGTCCAGACTCCCATTCATAAAGTAAGATGACCAAAAGTTTTCTGATGAAGTCCAATTCGTGCGGCTTCACAATCTTCAGCATAATTCCAACTTGATCCCTCTACCAGATGCGTCCAGATTCCCATCCATCTACATTACATTTTTCTTGTTTATCTAAATTCGATTTTTGCATTTCTGTTTCATACATTTTTAATTAATAATGGTAGGAGTTTAGTTCTTGGACTTTTTTAAGATCGCCATGATCTAAGTTTGAATTTTCTTACTATGTATAATTTTTAGAGTAAGATGGCCTGGAACATCCAGATCTATTCTTAATCCTACAGCATTGTGAACATCAAGTTAGTTGTCAACTTAATCTTTTTGCTAGATGTAACCTACTTATCTAAATTACATTTTTATGGTTACAAAATGAGTCCTTGTCCAGGAAGCTATAATCTATAGCTAGCAATAAATAGGGGCTTAAAAGTTATTCTTACACATTATTTAAAGCCCAATATTGTAACATGGTCTCTGTTCAGCATGATTTATCCTGGATGTAAATGTACAGTATGCTTTGAGGTATAATTGCCTTCTTATTGGGCATAATGCTTAGTCAGTTATCCCAAAATGTATACTTATTCTTTAAGGCAGTGCTCCGCAACTGGTGCCATTGCACCCCAGTGTGCAGTGTGCCAATGCTATGTGTGCCGCCGTGCCCATACATGTGCCCGTCTTGTATAATGTGCCCGGCTGACTGAATAAGTCACAGCGCCATCTAGTGTCCAGTTGCAGTCCTGCTGCTGGTGCTGGCTGGCGCTGAAATAACATGCAAGGTCCTGGGAAAGTTGTTTCCCATTCTTGTGAGCTGCCCCTTTTGTGCATTAGTTGCATTGCTGGTGATGGCTACCTGTGTGGCCCAAGCTGGGGAGGACTGGAACCATGTGAACAAGCAGCAGCAGCAGCACCTACCTCCTCCAGGCTCAGTAATAAGGGCAACCAGAGCCTGCTGCACACTCACAATCCGGCTGGGGAAACATCTGCTGCATATAAATATGTATTTTAAATTGCAGTTGTAATAATGCATAATAAAGACTTATTGTATATTGGGTTTCGGTTAGGAAAGAATATCCTCGGATTTCAGAACACGCTATTTCAATTCTACTCACATTTTCAATGACATATTCATGTGAACAAAGTTTTCAACCCTAGTGTTAATTAAAAATGATAAGCCGTTGTGCTTAAAAGGTCGTGATCAAGAACTTCAGGCTGCACTTTCAAATATCGAGCCGAATATAAAGCATTTGTGTTCATTGAAACAAGCTCAGGTATCACAGTAATTACTTTTTTTTTACATTATGTTCTATGAGTATAATTTCAAAGTTATATGTATATATATCAAATAAAAAATATGTGTATCCTATCTTATATATATATATATATATATATTTACTTTTGGTGTGCAGTGAAATTGGGTGAAGAACTTTGCTGTGCCTTGGGTAAGAAAAGGTTGAGGAGCACTGCTTTAAGGGGTACAACTAGGAACTTGCCCGTCAAAAATGACGGGAGTAAAATTGTAAGCCTGGCAATGCTGTTTGCCACAGAATGCAAGCATATGGCCCCTCTGAGGCCCTTCGGCACGCATTGCGAGCCCCGCGCTGAGCTCGTGGCTAGCAATGACACCAACTTAACTTTACAGGACCCGTGTTCTTTACAGGACCAGCGATGAGCGCCTCATTGTGAGCCTCTACCCCCCGTGTAGTTTAGGGACCTTTGAATGACTGTTACTACCTTGGGTTAAGAGTTAGTGCATTGGGTTAAGTGTTACTGTCTTGCATTAAGTGTTACTTCTTTGAGCTAGTTTTTACACCCTTCGTCGTCGTTTTACATCCTTCAGCCTCATTTCGTTGTGTTTACATTTTTTCGGCAGCTATATTTTTTCTCGTCTCGTTCGGCTCAAATATGGCTCAAATTAAGTTGCAACCTTACTCACAGGCTCCTTGGCTCTCCCCCTGTGCTTTGTGTGTAAGTGAATTTGAGGCATATTTGTTGTTTTCAGCAGGTCTTTCGAGTACGGTGATTCGGCCGTTAAAGTTGGAATTTTCCGAGGCCCAGAGTCCATGTACGTGCTGTGGTTCCTAAGTCCTTAGGGCCGTAATTTTGTGAACCACCTAATTTTGGAAGTCCTACTGGCCTTGCGATAGCCTCAACCACGTGCCTCAACCACGAGTCTCGCAGTGCAAAGAGCGCCTTCATGCTTTCACATTGAAGTAGTCTATTATTAGTGTCACCCCCTCTGAGAACCGGCATTATTCTATCTATTGTATGAAATTCCATACTGTAGATTTACTCTGGTGGTATAGTCTTATAAGCCTGTCCACCGGGCAACATGCTCCATTTTCCGTGGTTGAATGAATGTTTTTTTCCGGTTTGATGTAGCGACAGCTTTTACAATGACCACACCTGTATAATCCCTTGGTTTCAATAAGCCACATTGATGCAGACCTATTGGGCTTAAAGAAGCTATGAGTAAAGAGTGTCCCCCAGGCTCTTGCCTTGACGGTAAGTTATTGATGCCTTTGCTTGAGGAAAGTCTTTTAGTATTGCAAATATTGCAATGAGCAAATGCCGGTGTCTATTCAATATTTTTTTTACTTGTTTGCTATCATTGCCAAAGGTCATAATACATTGTGTTTGCTCAGTTTGATCAGCTTGCTTACTTTTATATTAAGGTCCTATCTTTCCATTTTTAAGGCCTTTTTATATCAGCCTTGAGCACTCTATTGGGATAAACCCATTCTTTAAAATGTTTTCTCAATAGATCAGCCTGGATTTTTAAATCTTCAGTTGTTGCAATTTCTTTTATTATACTGAGATACTGGCCTACAGGAATCCCTCTTTTAAGGGGCAGGATGTTGACTATACCACTCTAAAAGCGTGTTGGTAGCTGTGGATTTTTTATGAACAATTGCATGCATATCCCCTTTCTGGTCTTTACAAGTCCAATAACTCCAACTGGTGCTCTTTAATCTCGATGGTGAATTTCAAACCCATAGCATTAGTATTGAGGGTGCTTACAAACAGCTTGAACTCCATTTTTGTACCTGTCCATAAGATAAGGATGTCATCTATATACCTTTGCCATAAAAGGATAATTTCATAAAAGTGTAATTTCCTCAGTAAAGAACAAGTTGGCATATTTAGGGTCACAGGTTTGCCTATTGTGGTGCCCCAAATTTTGCGATACACATTGAATAGAGTAAAAAGTTCCTAGTTAAAATTAACTCTAACAGAGTAAGAATCAACTTGTTCCATTGTGACTTATCCCTTCCTTTCATATTCAAGGAATACTCAACTGCTTTGAGACCTAATTCATGCGGTACAAGTATTCCACATTAATGCTGGCTAGCAGTGATGTTAAAGGTCCTTTTAAGTTATCTAGTTGTTTAAATACATCTGCAGTATTCTTTAAATATGAAGGCAAACTACTTACCACTCTCTTCAGACCATTCGATCACTGGGTTCTTTGGGAAAAAAATAATCTATGTTTTTTAAACCTTCATCCTTAGCTTGAGTTTGTATGGATTTTAGCACATTACGGTATTCTAGACTTGTAGATTTTTCGACAATATTTCATATGTGGTTCTATCATTGAAGATGTTTCTGAGCTTCACTCTTTCAGTGCTCAAATCCTTAAAATAATTTCTTGCCAGATTCAGGAAGACTTCAAAAATGCTGTAATTTTTAATCTCTGGTATAAAGATATTGATATTCTTCCACTTAATGGTTCTAAAAAAATCTTCATTGACATTCAAACAATTTTCATTTGCTTGTTAGAGTGATACAAGACTATTTAGAGCTTCTGAATCCTGTATTGTTAAGCCCAATTCTTCAATTCTTCTCTTTTCTTTTTCCAAATAGAACTGTTATGGTCCAATCTTCTTACACGTTATTATGATCCTTTAAGAAAGCAGCTGATGAGGAGAAACCGGTCGGGTACCGAGGTGTTACTTTCACCTAACTCCGCTGAGCATTTTGGGATCCATGTACGGTATTTTTATTTTTTCTCACTGATGATGCCTCTGTGAGGTTCCCTTATGGGCAACCCCATTTCTGATTCCAGTTATTTTGGTTTGGAACTGGGCTGTAACAGTCCATACTAGTGCACTGGTTTATTATACAAGTGAGTTTACATGGATCACAGCTGTTCAGCTTTTGATATCAGTATATGGTTTTATATATTGCTTTAACTTGCCAACCTAAAATTAGATAATAGTATGATTGTTTACAACTATTCGAAGAGTATCTTTTTTATTCACACTTTAATAGAGTACTAAATGACTGTAAGGTGTACATGCTAAAGGAGAATATTATGGTCATGTTGAAAGAACAATTGTTTAACCAGAACTACTGCTAGACTCTTTCTGACCAGTGTGCTACTATATTGTATTTTTAATATTCATGGTTTAATTATATGCACTATTTAGTATTTATTATAGGACAATGTAAAAATACTGGATTTCTGAAAACTTCAAACCCTTATTTTCACTATATTGAAATATAAGATAATCACAATTCTGTATAGTTTTTTTAATTTAATAGTTATCCAAATGAAAATGAATAATTGGGTGGGACTAATTTAATCACAAATCTGTTATTTATTCATTCCTTCATTTCCACTTATTGAAACGCATGCTATGCACAATTTTGTATATTTCTTATAGTTCCTATTTAGAGGTTATCCAAGATGATAATTATTATTTTGTGGGCATTATTTAATCACTAATTAATTATTATTTCACAATTGATGCTAAGCAAGGGCATAGAAACCCCACAAAAATTGAGGGGATAGAGTATATATATATATATATATATATATATATATATATATATATATATGTATTTATAGGGGAGGGGGCAAAAAGACACAGGGGAGGGAAAGAGACACATGGGAGGGAGAGGGTGGAAAGACACAGGTGTGAGAGAAATCGTCTGTAACGCTTGTAAAGTTACGGGCTTGCACATGAGCGCAACGCTTGCCGCAGCCTCAATGAGTGAGGCTCGTAAAGTAGAGGGGGGGGAGAGGCTCGCAATGAGCGCTGAAGACGCTCATTGGGAGGCCCGCAAGTTACAGGGTGAGAGAGCCTTGCATTATGTGGCAAACAACAGCTTTGCAAGGTTTGAAATGTTTTTGCTGTGGGCAGAATTTACACTGTAAAGGAGATGGGGTAGTGACACAAGAAGGTGAGAGTGTGGTGGACAATGGCCCAGTCAGCAGGCAATAAACACTGAGAGCGGTGGCTGTGTGTCCAGCAGTGACTTCCAGTATTCAATATTGTTTTGTATTTGCCACGTGTTACGGGTCAGTTTGACGCAGGAAAGAATTACACAAATCTGATCTATCAAGAAGGAGGCATCTTTATTTACTTGTACAAGGTAGTCCAAGAGGATAACCACAATGGCAGACAGAGTGAGTATGCAGAATGTCTCACAGGAGGGCTGTGAAGAGTCCTTTTTCATGGTGAGGGGGCTTGAAACCTTGTGACATGAGCTTCCATGAAACCTTTCTGACCTTTCCTTCAACCTTGACAGCTGTTCGATTGGTGAGGAACACAAGGTGAGAGGTCCAGTCCACCTAGGAGATAAAGAAACCTTATTAAGAGACTTCACAAGGACATATTCTCACGGGTCAATGTCATGCATTGGTTTATCAGACATTTGAGGCAGTCTCTCTGTTACCTGCTTACGATGCTTAAATTAGGAGACTTCACAAGGAATATATATAAATGATATGATTTTTTAAAATGTATTTTACCATCAGTCTCTATACTGAAGTAGTTCAGTAGTAGATTGGGAGGCCAGTTAAGATGGTGTCGGCTACACAGGTGAATTGCCACTGTTCCCACTCTTCGCAACTGATGATCAAGGGGATAACCACAATGGCAGACGAGGCGAGTATGCAGAATGTCTAACCCGAGGGCTGTAAAGAGTCAATTTTCATGCTGAGGGGCTTGAAACCTTGTGACCATGAGCTTCCATGAAACCATTCTAATCTTTACTTCAAGCTTGACAACTGTTCAAATGGTGAGGAACACAAGGTGAGACACCTAGGAGATAAAGAAACCTTATTAAGAGACTTCACAAGGATATAATCACCCAGGTCAATATCATGCGTTTGTTTATCAGACATCTCACCAGATGGATGCAGACCATTCTGACCTTTCCTTCAACCTTGACAGCTGTTCGATTGGTGAGGAACACAAGGTGAGAGGTCAAGTCCACCTAGGAGATAAAGAAACCTTATTAAGAGACTTTACAAGGACATAATCTCATGGGTCAATGTCACTCATTGGTTTATCAGACATTTAAGGCAGTCTCTCTGCCACCTGCTTATGATGCTTAAATTAGGAGACTTTCAAGGAATATATATATTAAAATATATTTTACCATGAGTCTCTGTACTGAAGGAGTTCAGTAGGATATTGGGAGGCCAGTTAAGTTGGTGTCGGCTGCAAGTCTGAGTTGCCACTATTCTCACTCTTTTAAACTGATGACCAAGGGGATATCCATGATGGCAGACAGGGTGAATATGCAGAGAATGTCACAAGAAGGCTCATCGTCACAATATGTTCTTTATCTAAAAAACAACAACACAGTACACTATTGTACAACTTCCTAATTATCACAAAACAGTTGCTTGCACAGATACAGAACGTTCTGCCACATATATAGACTTATGTCAATTTCAATTTCCTCTGCAGATTTCAGATAGGGATGTATATAATATCAGTACATATGTTAAAATGTATTTTACCATCAGTCTTCTATACTGAAGTAGTTCAGTAGTAGATTGGGAGGCCAGTTAAGATGGTGTCGGCTACACAGGTGAATTGCCACTGTTCACACTCTTTGCAACTGATGATCAAAGGGATAACCACAATGGCAGGCAGGGCGAGGATGCAGAGTGTCTAACCAGAGGGCTGTAAATAGTCCATTTTCATGCTGAGGGGCTTGAAACCTTGTGACATGAGCTTCCATGAAACCATTCTGACCTTTACTTAAACCTTGACAGCTGTTTGGATGGTGAGGAACACAAGGTGAGACGCCCAGTCCACCTAGGAGATAAAGAAACCTTATTAGGAGACTTCACAAGGATATAATCACCCAGGTCAATATCATACATTGTTTATCAGACATCTCACCAGAGGGATGCAGACCATTCTGACCTTTCCTTCAACCTTGGCATCATTTTGATTGGTGAGAAATACAAGGTGAGAGGCCAATCCACCTAGAAGATAAATAAACCTTATTAAGAGATAAGGACATAATAAGGACTTCATAAGGACATCATCTCCCAGTTCAATACAGGTCAATGTGATGCATTGGTTTATCAGACATCTCACCAGAGGGATGCAGGCCTTTCCCTACAACCTTGACAACAGTTTGATGTTGTGAGGAACACAAGATGAGAGGTTGAGTCCACCTAAGAGATAAATAAACCTTATTAATAGACTCCACAAGGACATAAGCTCACAGGTAAATAACATTCATTGGATTATCAGACATCTCACCAGAGAGCTGTAAACAGACATTTTCATGCTGAGGGGCTTAAAACCTTGTCACATGAGCTTCCATGAAAACATTATGACCTTTACTTCAACATTGTAAGCAGTTCGATTGGTGAGGAAGACAAGGTTGAGATGTCTTAGTCCACCTAGGAGATAAAGAAACCTTATAAAGCGACCTTATAAAGCGACCTTATAAACCTTATAAAGCGACTTCACAAGGACATAATCTACCAGGTCAATACAGGTCAATATCATGCATTGGTTTATAAGACATCTCACCAGAGGGATGCAGACCATTCTGACCTTTCCTTCAACCTTGACAACAGTTCGATGTCGTGAGGAACACAAGGTGAGAGGTTGAGTCCACCTAGGAGATTAAAAAAAAATGTATTAATAGACTCCACAAGGACATAAGCTCACAGGTCATTATCATGGATTGGTTTATCAGACATCTCACTAGAGGGCTGTAAAGAGTCATTTTTCATGCTGAGGGGCTTGGAAACTTGTGACATGAACTTTCATGAAACCATTCTGACCTTTTTATGAAGAACCAGATGTGATAATGGGCAATATATTTTAGAAATAATAGGAAAATGTAAGAAAATATTGAATGTAATTATAATGTAACGGAACTCTCCACTTTTGCATTCCTTGCTACTACAAGAGGTGGGGAATGCAGAGAAAAAGATGTGCAAAGAAGTGGCTGTCCCAATACAGCATCATTTCATATGAATTAAAGGCTGTATGTGTGCCCATTTACCCATTACCCATGTCTATTTCTTCAAATAGTATAATGCAAATTATAGGACATAGTATAATGCAAATTATAGGACTACAGTTTGCTTTTGTACATCAGAAATTATTAACTTGCAGATCTTCAGTCCCTACATCTATATAATAATTAAACTTTGTGATGTTATTGTGATATATGATGCTTTCATGCGCATATACCATGATACTTATTAATAGACTGCGGGTAACTGTTTGGGGTTGGTGTATTTTTCTTGGAGAAATTGGCAACATAAAACTCTGTGGTACTCATTAAGGCCGCTCTCCTCACATAATTACTCACAAGGGATTACATACACAGAGACATACTGTATAGCAAAACTCATATACATTAAGGTTACAAAACCATTAATGGGAAAAATACACATTACAGACCTGATGTAAAACCAAGTGCATCTCTGCCATGCCAATTAAAGGTGAGGTCTGACCAGCGTAGAGTCTATATAGTCAAGAACAAATAAACTGAAGAAACGTCTTTACTCACCTCACAGATGTATCTCCACACATATGTATTTATATGTTACATTTATAGCGTGCTACCATTTTTTGTAGAAAGATACAAGGGATACAGTAAATACAGTAAATACATGAGACTTGTGGCAATACAATCTTATACATAGTTTTAGAAAGTTATAATTCACCAACTTATTAATCCTTACCTTTATCTATACTATCTCTCAGACTTCATGCACAAGGTAGAGTTTGCTGATTTAAGACTTCCTATATTCATCTATAAAAGGTGTTCATCTGTTCACCTTCCTGATGTAATTGCCTGTGCTTCCCATTTCAGCCCCTTATATAGTGCTTTGGGCTCTGTGACATCATCTATTATGACATAACTCTGATGTAAGAAGTGTTTGTTACCTGGAAGGCCCAGCTGAGCCTTGTGATGGCAGCCATTAGACAACTTATCATACAGTGCATATATAACATATATAGTTGTCAGTTCAAGGACGTTGGTCATGTTGCGAAGTGAGGCAAGCAGTTGAGGCACAACACTGCAAGGCACGTGGGAAAGACTGCAATAAGCGCCGAAGGCGCTCAATGCACTGCGAGCCTTGCAAAGCAAGGCAAGCAGTTGAAGCTCATGGGGCTTAAGCTGCAATGAGCGGCGAAGGCGCTCATTGCACTGCGAGACGAGCATTTGAGGTACCCAGGCCTTAGCGGCAATGACTTAGCGACGGCTGCAAAATTACGGCCCGTATGACTTAGGACCCGAAGCACGTAGATGGACTTCGGGGTTCGCAAAAATAAGACTTTAATGGCAGAACCACCGAAATGAACATACCCGCAAAAACACACAAATATGCCTCAAATTAACTTACACACTCACACATAGCACAGGGAGAGAGCTGGGGAGCCTGTGAGTGAGGTTGCAAGTTAATTTGATGAAAAAACATAAACAGCACGAAAACAAGGCCGAAAGACGTAAAAAAAGACCAAAGGACGTCAATTCGAGCCCTAAACACTAAGACTTAACGCAAACCAGTAACACTCAATATAAGGCAGTAACATTTAACTCAAGCCAATAAGACTTAACCCAAGGGAGTAATGCTTAACTCAAGGCACTAACTCTTAACCCAAGGTAGTACACAGCGGAAGAAGAGGGCAAGCAGTTGAGGCACATGGGACTTAGGCTGCAAAGAGCACCAAAGGCTCTCATTGCACTGTGAGCCTTGCAAAGCAAGGCGAGCAGTTGAGATACGCAGGACTTAGCTGCAATGAATTAGCGATGGCCACGTAAATGGAAGCACGTAAATGGACTGTGGGGCTTGCAAAAATAAGACTTTAACGGCCGAACCACCGAAATGGAAATATCTGCAAAAACACACAAATATGCCTCAAATTAATTTACACACTCACACACAGAGCAAGGGGAGTGCCAGGGAGCCTGTGAGTGAGGTTAGTTTATTTGAGGCACATTTTGACTTTTTTCAAGATCGTAAATCTCCGAAGCGAGAAAAAAATGGCTTCAGAAAAAACGTAAACACGAAAATGAGGCCGAAGGACGTAAAAAGAGACCGAAGGAGGTAATTACGAGCCCTAAGCACTAAGACTTAACGCTACGGCAGCCTAAGTCCCACACAATTGACTGCTCGCCTCATAGTAACCAACATCATAAGCGTTACGAACAACCCCGCAGATCCACAACTTTATATGTGATAAAAAACCAATAGGTATAGCATATAATATTATTCTAACCTATTCTAAAAGATTCATGTCGACACGCTGCATTATTTTTAAATACAATGGGTTGTTTGAATAGGTCTATATGAAAACCCTGAACGAGAAACACTCACTTAGACCTTGTGGTTTTTGTCCTCTTAATAAATAAATTCACATGCTTTCACATTAAAGCAGTCTATTATTAGTGTCAACCCCTCTGAGAACCGGCATTATTCTATCTATTATATGAAATTCCATACAGTCCAATTTATTCTGGTGGTATAATCTTATATGCCTGGCCACCGGGATGACTTGTTAATTTCTGATTGATGCAACATGCTTCATTTTCCGTGGTTGGATGAATGTTTTTTCCTGTTTGATGTAGCGACAGGCTTTACAGTGACCACACCTGTATAACACATTGATGCAGATCTATTGGGCTTAAAAAAGCTATGAGTAAGAGTGTCCCCCAGGCTCTTGCCTCAACGGTAAGTTATTGATGCCTATTTTAATATTGCAAATATTTGCTATCATTGCGAAAGGCCATAATACATTGGATTTGCTCAGTTTGATCAGTTTCCTTACTTTTATATTAAAGGTCCTATCTTTCCATTTTTAAGGCCTTTTTATATGCAGCCTTGAGCACTCTATTGGGATAAACCCATTCTTTCATTTTTTTTTTCAATAGATCAGCCTGGATTTTTAAATCTTCAGTTGTTGCATTTTTTTTTTATATCTTGAGATACTGGCCTACAGGAGTCCCTTTTTTAAGGGGCACAGGATGTTGACTAGACCACTCTAAAAGTGTGTTGGTAGCTGTGGATTTTTTATGGACAGTTTCATGCATATCACCTTTCTGGTCTTTACAGATATTTAAGTCCAATAACTCCAACTGGTGCTCTTTAATCTCATTGGTGAATTTCAAACCCATAGCATTAGTATCGAGGGTGTTTACATCATCTATATACCTTTGCCATAAAATCATAATTTCATAAAAGCGGAATTTCCTCAGTAAAGACCTGTGTTTCCTTCAGAAACCTAGGAACAAGTTGGCAAAATTAGGGTCACAGGCTATGCCTATTGCCGTGCCCCTAATTTTGTGATACCATCTGACATTGAATATAATAAAAATGTCCTAGTTAAAATGAACTCTAACAGAGTAAGAATCAACTTGTTCCATTGTGACTTATCCCTTCCTCTCATATTCAAGGAATACTCGACTGTTTTGAGACCTAATTCATGCGGTACAAGTATTCTACATCAAGGCTGGCTAGCAGTGATGTTAAAGGTATCTAGTTTAAGTTATCTAGTTGGTTAAGTACATCTGTAGTATTCTTTAAATATGAAGGCAAATTAGTTACCACTCCCTTCAGATTGTGCGATCACTGGGTTCTTTGGAAAAAAAAAATAATAATCTATGTTTTGAGAGATGACTAAACCATCATTCTTATCTTGAGTTTGTATGGATTTTAGCTAATTACGGTATTCTAGACTTCTAGATTTTTCAGCAATATTTCATACGTGGTTCTATCATTTAAGATGTTTAAACACATCTTCAGATACTTAGCTTTATCCATTCGGACCACATTGCATCCATGTCCACTGCCTTAATCTCAATACCACTTTTTTAACCTAAAGCAATTGATTCTGAGCGTTAAATTGAAGTTTCTGAGCTTCACTCTTTTAGTGCTCAAATACTTCAAATCAGTTATTACCAGATTCAAGAAGACTTCAATATTGCTGTAATTTTTAATCTCTGATATAAAGATAATGATACTCTTACACTTAATGGTTCTAAAAAAATGTTCATTTGCTTGTAAGAATGATACAAGACTATTTAGGGCTTCTGGATCCTCTATTGTTAAGCCCAATTCTTCAATTCTTCTCTTTTTCCAAATACAACTTTTATGGTCCAATCTTCTTACACGTTATTATGATCCTTTGAGTAAGCAGCTGATGAGGAGAAACCGGTCAGGTAGAGAGGCATTACTTTCACCTAACTCCGCTGAGCATTTTGGGATCCATGTACGGTATTTGTATCCTTTCTCACTGATGATGCCTCTGTGAGGTTCCCTATGGGCAACCCCATTGCTGATTCCAATTATTTTAGTTTGGATCTGGGCTGTAACAGTCCATACTAGTGCACTGGTTTATTATACAAGTGAGATTACATGGATCACAGCGGTTCAGCTTTTGATATTATCAGTATATGGTTTTAAATATTGCTTTAACCTGCAAACTTAAAATTAGATAATACTATGATTGTTTACAACTATTCAAAGAGTATCTTTTTTATTCACACTTTGATAGAGTACTAACTTACTGTAAGGTGTACATGCTAAAGGAGAATAATATGGTCATGTTGAATGAACAATTGTTTAACCAGATCTACTGCTAGACTCTTTCTGGCCAGTGTTCAACTAGATTGTATTTTTAATATTCATGGTTTAATTATATGCACTATTTAGTATTTATTATAGGACAATGTAACAATACTGGATTGCTCAAAACTTCAAACCCTTATTTTCACTATATTGAAATACAAGATAATCACAATTCTGTATATATTTTTTTAATTATTTAATAGTTATCCAAATGACAATTAATAATTGGGAAGGAGTTATTTAATCACAAATCAGTTATTTATTCATTCATTCATTTCCACTTATTGAAATGCATGCTATACACAATCTTCAATTTCAAGGTTATCCAAGATGATAATCATTATTTTGTGGGCATTATTTAATCACTAATTAAGTATTATTTTACAAGTGATGGTAAGCAAGGGCATAGGAACCCCCAAAAATTGAAGGGATAGAGTATATTTATATTTATTTATTTATTTATATAAATATATATATATATTTAAATTATATACATATATATATTTAAATATATATTTATTCAAATAAATATTTATATATATATATATATATATATATATATATATATATATATATATATAGTATCATTGGGTATTGAATTCTAATTTGTAAATATTTTCCACAGTTTACTTGTTTTGATACATGTTTCAATGATTTCAGTCCTATTTCCATGTGGCACAAAAGGTAATGTTTGCCTAAAATCACCTTTTCACAAAATGGCAGATTATTATCCATCACTTCTTTTAATAATCTATCAATAAATTGCAAGGCGTGGCATCATTGTTGCCTCATCTATGATATCTAATTTACTTTTTAAATTTTTTCTTTGCTTGTAAAGAATTCAGTCGAATATTTGACACTGATGTTTCTAAAATGGAAACTGGCAGTTTAAATCCACTATGCACACTTCTGCCACCTTCTAACAAAAGTGCGTCAATTCCAATTGTTGCAAATGGCATTGCTATTTGACCAGTTTTTCCTGATCCACCAGGGCCATTTAGATTTAAGAAATAACAGTCTTTGACCATTTCATCATCTGTAGCATTTGTAATGGCATTAAATGCTTGCAATTGTAAAGTATTTAAAGTTGCCTGTTTTTTCTTGTGTTTTTTGTTTTTGAAGTTCAGTGTCATAATCATCAAAGTTGATGTCATGGATCAGGCAAATTAAAACTTGTACAATTTAATCCATGAGCAAGAAATATTTCTTGAATTTCCATTAACGCTTTTAAGAGTGCAATGGGCTCACTGTAACATTTCAAGTCTTCACACATATTTAATTTAAATATTTCCCACAAGGCAAATGTATCAGGTACATTGCAAAAGATGCAAATGAATGCAAATTGTTCTCTCATTTGTTTTGGCATTTGACATAGTGCTGCTTCTTCCAGACACCTCTCCCATTTTGTATCATCTGCTATGAAGTTTTGATGTCTTGAAGTTAATAGGAATGTGTCCTAAACTATGTCATTCACTGTGCATAAATGTTCATAACTTTGTGCACCGGGAACATGTAAAAGAAGTAATCTTAAACTGAAACGTTCAATGTCTCTCGGACTGACGGCATAAATTTGTGTTATCATTTTATGAGTATCTCTTTTTCGTTGTTGCCATTGGCCATTTACAAATACATAGAATCTCAATGTATAAAAATTGTCTGGCCTCAGTGTCCTGGCAGTTTAATTGAAGCCAAGCAGTAAGTGTTGTTTCTCAATATTCACTTTGTGCTAAAGCAGTTTTTTCATTACCTAGAGTAAAGCAAACAAACTGACTGTGTGGCAAATGGACAGCTAATCGATACACAGCATGTGACTGATCATGCATCTCAAATTTCAGAAGATGCCACATTGCTTCTGGAGCACTGGCATAGTGAGCATCTAAATAACATAAAAGTTCGTCATGTAAAATTGGATTTTCCTTTTCGTTTTTGTGCACCTTGCACAACAACAGTTGCTGCATCATTTCCTTTGTGTATATATATATATATATATATATATATATATATATATATAAATACATATTTGTTGGATTTAATAGAAGTGCAAGCTTCTGCATTTATGTGGGCATTGTACTTCATGAGCAAATGTGGATTAAATGGAACTAAATATCTATTATCGACCTTTTGGCCAAGGATAATTGCTATTTGTCCTTCTCTTCTTTTATACAAAGGGTATCCATCACAATTAGCATAAGTTTGCATTTGAAATTGTTTTGGGAACTCTTCTGTACATTTTTTTATTTTCCATACATGGCGAATTTGGATTGATATCTCCATATGGCCCATGAATCATTCTGTGTGTTACAATCTCATAACGTTTTTTATATTTTTCTGGATGTAGCAGTTCAGCAGTAATTACTGAATCCACTCGCTCTGCAGGATTAAAAGTATGTGTACATGTGACAGGCCTCTTTTTTGAAATTCAATGGTATAAACAAAAGCCACACATTTTCCAAATAACTGTGCTTTAGTTATATCATGTATTAATGAATTGAGTTTGATTTTGAATACTCTTGCCACTAAATCTGGTTGGTCAGAAGTATTTTGGCCAAGATTTAAATTTTCCTTGATTTCTGGCCATTGCGGATTACATGTGAATGTAATGAATACATCTGGTTTTCCAAATTTTGTGACAATAGTCATGGCATCTTTCTCGCATATTGCAAGGAGATCCTTGGAAAGTGTATGGCAAAATGATTGCTCTTCCAGCTGGAATATCTCTGTTGGTAGCCAATTCAGCGACATAATCCATCAATACACAATATTGTTCTATGCAAAGCTTGTTTTGTTGAAACTTGATAAAATTTTGATTATTTGCTTCGACTTGTAGATAGGAATCAATAATCCATTGGTTTGTGAGTTTGCCCCCAGATAAAATTGGATTAAAATTATCCAGAATAGCAGTTTGTGCCACTTTATATTCCAGCATAGAAATATTGCTTCCAACACAAACTTTACTATTGGGATAACTTTGCAATTGTAATTTTGGTTCCCATTCTGGCTCACCATTTGGAAATAAAATTGAATATGTCATTGGATTCAAATGACAACTTAATATATTTATGTTTATAAAATGTTGGTCTTTATTGCGTGGATATATTCTAATATCCCGCTGAAAAGGTGGTTCACCATCCTCATTTTTAAAGACCATGGAAACCTCATTTACTGTTGGTAAATTATACTGTTTTTCATCAGTATTGCAATCTCTTTTTAAAACCATATTTACTTTTAGTATTGGCAATTAATGTATTTGAGCATGATGCTGTTGTTCTTTTTCCACCTGTGCTCATTGTTTGTATGCTTGACTGTATGGGTTATTGGCCATAATTTTATCCAGCTGTTCAAAAACTATGTGCAAACATTGTTTATTTTCTGGAAGCGTCATCCGTTGTTCAACAGCTTCCATTCTATCTAAGACATATAACTATGCAAATTTCCTTTGCTCTCCTTCTTGGGGGTGTAAATGTGAAGTGCGGTGTTAAATTTGTTCTTGAACTCTGAAACAATATGGACCATGTCCTGGGACATTTTCTGCTAATGTAGCACCCATAAAAGCAAATGAAATGTCACTTACCTTATGTTTTTTTTTTCTAAATTGGTATAATTTGGAAATGTTGGATCGCTCATTATACTGTGTAAGTAATCTGGCAATGTGTGTCTTAGTGGAAATCTTACCTTGCCTTTCTGACAGCAACTAATAAAGTCTCCGTCAGTTGGTCTTTCCTTGAGAAAATGATAGGCCCCACAAAACTGACAAACAACATTTAGTAATCCATAATAATGAGTGTCTACTGTTAGTGCTGTAATGAAAGCAGTATCCTGAGCTTCTTCAACATAGATATCACTACAACTTTCTATATCTACATTGGTGTCATGTGTATGAACACTGGTGTCATGAGGCAATATTTTATCATTAGGCAATGTTTCACATACATGTTTTTGTTTACTTTTTTTTTCTTTGAAGCTTCAGCACACTCAAATTGTGCTTTCTTACTATTTTTTCTTTTATTTAAAAGTCTCTGTCGTTCTTCTCTTAAACTTTGGGAAGTCTTGGGGGATTGTTCATCTCTCCACCTTTGCTTCCTTTCCCTTGGCGCTCTTCTTTTGCGTTCAATCCTGTCTTCTCCATTGTCTGCCATTGTAATCTGTAATTGTAAATACAGGTGTAAGATGTAATGATTTTTTTGTATTGTACATATTGTATATAGCTGCTCTCAATCCAAAGCTAAATAGCATTAATGAAAGAATGCAATGATTTGAAAAGCATTTTGATTTTTTCCATGAAATAAATTAATCCATTAAGTATTTTTTTATTGGCATACATTAAAAAGGAAAGCACTGCATATATATATATATATATATATATATATATATATATATATATATATATATATATATATATATATATATATATATATAAATAATAAGAGTTTTGCAGTATATAGTGATACCTTTTTTATTGGACACACATAATCATAAATAAATGACAAGCTTTCGAGAGTGTTGTCCTCCCTTTATCAAGTCTGAAGCAAAACTGACATGAGATGGAACCCTCAGTTTGAATAAAAACAGCACATGCAGAGAGAGTGGTGGCAGTGTCTGACATCATCAGGCAAATACATATAGGTGGAATGAACACAACATAGTATGGTACACATATATATATATATATATATATACACATGTTATATACACATATACAAGAAGTATCATAATATAATTAAATACATATAAATAAGTAAATATAAATATATAAACATGGATACATATATATATACACATACATACACATAATCATCATATCAGGAATATAGGAGGTTATAAGAAATTAAGATAATGAGATAAAAACTCCATATTAACATTAAGTCCTGTATTTTTCGTATTAAAGTGAGTTATCATCTTCATTTCATAGATCTTTCTTTCTTGTGTGTTTTTAAAGTAACCTCTGAGTATTTTTATTTTCAGGTTTTGTATAGAATGGTTATTTTGTGAAAAGTGATGTCCCACTGGGGTACAATAATTGTCTTCATTGTGTTTTTTGATGGAGTTTCTGTGAAGGTTCATCCTCATATGTAATTTCTGGCTGGTTTCTCCAATGTAGCATCCATTTTCACAGACAGTACATTGTATCATGTAGACTACATTTGATGATGTGCAGGAATATGACCCTCTGATGTTGTAGCTCTTGTTGTTGTGTGTGGCTGTATCCTCTTTGCAGATATGCTGACATAATTTGCACCGATTTTTGTTGCAGGGTTTGGTGCCATTTTCTCTGTTGGGCTGTTCATTGGCCAATCTTCTGTTCACCAATGTTTGTCTTAGATTTGGTGGTTGTCTGAATGCGACAATGGGAGGTTTGGGAAATATATGTTTTAATTCTGCATCTTCTGTTAGTTGTGGTTGTAGATCTTTAATTATTTTACGTATTCCTTCTAGAGTCGGATGGTATGTTGTTACTAGAGGTGTACGTGAAGAACATATATATATATATATATACTGATAAAACGATTTTTAAAAAAATAATAATTAATTATTAAGTCTTTAATAAATGAATATATGTTAATGAATTAATCAATAACTGACATCAATGGTAAACCTAAAAAGGTAATTATGTTTTCCTAAAGAAAGGCAAACAGAAAGAGCTATGAGCAAAGTATAGATCTGGCTTAAAATAATGTGCAATTTTGTAATTTTATTAATGTTGAAATCAATTGAATTATGAGGTGTAATTTGCGTTCTTTAAAAGTTAATTAGGTAAGCATATATGTATGCATATTTTTTCTTTCTTTGTTAATCTGTATGAATAATTAAATACTAAGGGCCTCATTCATTTGCAATTTGTGGAATGCAATAGGGCACTATATAAGCACATAGCATATTTTTTTACGGAAGTTTTTAGTTGGTGAAAACCTTGGTTTTGGATCGATGTTCATTAACTAAAAAGTTATGTAAAAATAATATGCTTTGTCGTTATTTAGAGCCCTATTCACTTTAGCAAATTGCAATTGAATGAGGCCCTAAATGAATATAGGTGAATTAATTAATCATTAACTGTCATCAATGCAAAACAAAAAAGGCAGCATGAAATCACCTGTGAAATTTATGTTATTGCAGATAAAATCCTGCAGAATTCACTCTCTGTCTTCAGTCAGGTGCCGAGATGATGGGTAATCTGTCAAATGACATGAAAATCATTTTTAATGTTTGTATTCAATTAATTCATGACTATGATGTTTAATTAGCATAGATACAAAACAATAACTGTCATCAATGCAAAATAGAAAGTCTTAATCCTTTTTGGTTCCATGAGAACATAATTAAATGATATACCTGTAAAGGTAATCTTTATGCTGTTTAAAGGCTGCAAACGTCACTCTCTGTGTTCAGTCAGCTGCAGAGATGATGAAACTGTCAAATAAGATGAAAATCATTTGTAATATTTGGATTCATCCCTATGAGGCAATCATCAGCAACACGGATATGTCAGTGCATAATAAAATATACATATTGTTTGTGGTCCTTTTTTTTGTTGGTAATATTACTAATTACTAATTAATAAATGAATGTACATTAATTATCAATTAATTAATGACTAAATGTATTCTAAAGAGCTAAGCATTAATATATTAATAAAGTGAAGGCATTGTAAAATATAGAATATTTCATGTTCATAATGATTACTAATAATTAATTAATAAAAAAATATAAATTAATAATACATTAATCAATGTCTAAATATATTAGAAAGAGGTAAGCATTAATGTATTAATAAACTTAGGCAGTTTAGGCAAAATTGTATAAATAATTTTTTAATAATGATTACTAATTACTAATTACTAAATTAATGTACATTACTAATTAATTATTCAAGGAATTAATATATTAAAATTATTTTTAGAAAAAAGGAACTAGAGTAATATATGGATGGATAGTTTCTCTTAAAGAGCTAGTGACAACCAATGTCCCATATCACATGCAATCTTCCCTCATATGGCAAAATTACTTTGCTAATCCTTGGGAAGCTTGAAAACATGTGTGTTATTATATTTAGCTCAAAAAAGTGTAATCTTTTTTACAACCATAAGAGTACTAATGGTGCGCTTTTTTCTAAATTGGTTTTATTACACTTTTTTGAGCTAAATATAATAACACACATGTTTTCAAGCTTCCCAAGGATTAGCAAAGTAATTTTGCCCTATGAGGGAAGATTTCATGTGATATGGGACATTATTTATTAATGATTAATAATATAAATTAATATACTTATTACTTACCTATTTGTATTTGATATTCAGAAATCAGTATCCAGCAGAGCGAACAATCTCTTTGGATTTTCCCGCAGCAGAACATGTCCACTCAGACTGTCATCACCTGAGGACAAAGTGTCAGTTCTGTGGCAAGTGTGCCCTATATATAGGCTGCGTGAGCAAGACAAAACCGGTTTAGGCGGGAAATCCGCCATATCAGAATGAAATGTGTAAGTTAATGTTGTAAAATGGTGGCGTTAATCTATGTCTTAAGCGTTTTGCGAGCATTTTGCGTCCTTCCTATTAGTATTTTTCTACTTCGTACGTCGCTGGCTGTGTTTTCCGCGGTTCGGGGTCGTGTAGCCTCGTTTTTATTTTTTTCGGCCGCCATTTTTTTTTCTTGCTTAGCCGATTTCAAGTGCCGAAATTGCTTAAATTCAACATAAATTCGCGTTCCACCTCACTTCCAGACATCCTGGCTGTTCTCCCGTGCTGTGTGTGATGTTTTTGTTATATTTGTTTTTGTGTTTTGTGACAAAGGGGAGAGAGGGGAAAGAAAAACAGGGGAGGGATGGGTGGGGCAAAAGGACACAGGGGAGGGAGAGGGGGCAAAGAGACACAGGGGATTGAAAGAGACACAGAGTAGGGAGAGGGGGTAAAGAGACACAGAAGTGAGAGAGTTTGTAATGATTGCAATGTTACAGGCTTGCACATGCGCGCAGCGCATGCCACGGCCCCCAATGAGCGAGGCCCGTAAAGCTCACAATGAGTGCCAAAGGCAAAGTTATGGGCTTGCGCATGTGTGCAGCAGATGCCGCGGCCGCTTATAGCGAGGCTGGGAGAGCCTCGCATTAGGTGACAAACAACAGCATTTCAAGGTTTCAAATGTTTTTGCCGTAATTTTTGCCGTGCAAGTTGCTAATAAACAATAATAATAGATGCTGATAGTATGACTATTCAGTTCTATTGAAAGACTACAGTCGGGGGAAAAGTATTTGATCCCCTGCTGATTTTGAACGTTTGTCCACTGACAAATAAATGATCAGTCTATAATTTAATGGTAGGTTTATTTTAACAGTGAGAGACAGAATAACAACAAACAAGAAAAGCGCATTAGATTTAAGATTTGGTGGCAAAACCCTTGTTGGCAATCACAGGTCAGACGTTTCTTGTATTTGGCCACCAGGTTTGCGCACATCTCAGGAGGGATTTTGTCCCACTCCTCTTCGTAGATCCTCTCCAAGTCATTAAGGTTTTAGCTTAATGACTTGGAGAGGATGTTTAGCAACTCAAACCTTTAGCACCCTCCACAGATTTTCTATTCGATTAAGGTCTGGAGACTGGCTAAGCCATTCCAGGACCTTAATGTGCTTCTTCTTGAGCCACTGCTTTGTGGCCTTGGCTGTGTGTTTTAGTTCATTGTCGTGCTGGAATACCCATCCACAACCCATTTTCAATGCACTGGCTGAGAAAAAGTGGTTCTCACCCATGATTTGACGATACATGGCCCTATCCATCGTCCCTTTGATTCGGTGCAGTTATCCTGTTCCCTTAGCAGAAAAATGCCCCCAAAGCATCATGTTTACACCCCCATGTTTGACGGTGGGGATGGTGTTCTTGTGGTTACAGGCAGCATTCCTCCTCCTCCAAACACAGCGAGTTGAGTTGATGCCAAAGAGCTCGATTTTGGTCTCATCTGACCACAACACTCTCACCCAGTTCTACTCTGAATAATTCAGATGTTCATTGGCTAACTTCAGACGGACCTGTACATGTGCTTTCTTGAGGGCACTGCAGGATTACAGTCCTTCACGGCGTAGTGTGTTACCAATGGTGACTATGGTCCCAGCTGACTTGAGATCATTAACAGATCCTCCCATGTAGTTCTGGGCTGATTCCTCATTGTTCTCATGATCATTGAAACTCCACGAGGTGAGATCTTGCATGGAGCATCAGACCGAGGGAGACTGACAGTTATTTTGTGTTTCTTTGCAAATATTCGCACCAACTGTTGTCACTTTCTCACCAAGCTACTTGTCGATGGTCTTATAGCCCATTTCAGCCTTGTGTAGGTCTACAATCTTGTCCCTGACATTCTTGGACAGCTCTTTGGTCTTGGCCACGGTGGAGAGTTTGGAATCTGATTTATTGATTGCTTTTGTGGACAGGTGTCATTTATACAGGTAAAGAGCTGAGATTAGGAGCACTCCCTTAAGAGAGTGCGGTTAATCTCAGCTTGTAACCTGTCTTGCATGGAGCATCAGACCGAGGGAGACTGACAGTTATTTTGTGTTTCTTCCATTTGCAAATAATCAAATACTTTTCCCCCCACTGTACATAGAAGCAAGTCTCAGTGGCATACATACACAGGAAGACTAGCAGGTCAAGCATCACTCCTATAACAGACTCTGCAGAGCATCACTCCTAAACCCCAGATGTTCTGCAGAGCATCTCTCCTATATCAGGCGCTCTGCAGAGCATCACTCCTATACCAGATGCTCTGCTGAGCATCACTCCTATACCAGAGAGGTTTTGCAGAGCTTCACTCCTAAACTCCAGATGATCTGCAGAGACCTTATATATAACCCATGTTGTTTTGCATTTCTCTCCACATATAACAAGGTCAGGGTTGTGGGTTGTGTTCCTCCTCCAGGACCAAATTATCTCTTGGACAGTTGCATTAAAATGACATAATGCGGGGTCTCTCTATATGTCTTTTACTGACAAACATAAGTCATATATAATGCTTCCTATAACAATATAAATAACACAAACCCTTTGATACAGAGTAGATGAAGTACCTGCTCTGGGGATAATAATTTATAGAGATTGGGTGACTGTATAGAGCTGATAAAAGGTCATTTTGGATAATTGTTACCAAACAAAATAGGGACTGAGACTGATAGCTATAAGAAAGGGTAAAGATTACAGTAGGTACGTGAAAAATACACACTATAAGACATGAGAAACATTCTGACACATGAGGAAGTGATGACCCTGCTCCTGAGAATTTACACTGTAAAGGAGATGGGAAAGTGACACAAGAAGGTGAGAGTGTGGTGGACAATTGCCCAGTCAGCAGACAATAAACGGCGGTGGCTGTGTGTCCAGCAGTGACTTCCAGTATTCAATATTGTTTTATATTTGCCACGTGTTTACGAGTCAGTTTGACGCAGGAAAGAATTACACAAATCTGATCTATCAAGGAGGCATCTTTATTTACTTGTACAAGATAGTCCAAGGGGATAACCACAATGGCAGACAGAGTGAGTATGCAGAATGTCTCACAGGAGGGCTGTGAAGAGTCCTTTTTCATGGTGAGGGGGCTTGAAACCTTGTGACATTAGCTTCCATGAAACCTTTTTGACCTTTCCTTCAACCTTGACAGCTGTTCAATTGGTGAGGAACACAAGGTGAGAGGTCCAGTCCACCTAGGAGATAAAGAAACCTTATTAAGAGACTTCAAAAGGACAATCTCCCAGATCAATGTCACGCATTGGTTTATCAAACATCTCACCAGAAGGATGCAGACCATTCTGACCTATCCTTCAACCTTGACAGCTGTTCGATTGGTGAGGAACACAAGGTGAGAGGTCAAGTCCACCTAGGAGATAAAGAAACCTTATTAAGAGACTTCACAAGGACATAATCTCACGGGTCAATGTCACGCATTGGTTTATCAGACATTTGAGGCAGTCTCTCTGTTACCTGCTTATGATGCTTAAATTAGAAGACTTCACAAGGAATATATATATATATATATATATATATATATATATATATATATATATTAAAATGTATTTTACCATCAGTCTCTGTACTGAAGGAGTTCAGCAGTAGATTGGGAGGCCAGTTAAGGTGGTGTCGGCTACACGGTTGAGTTGCCACTGTTCTCACTCTTTTAAACTGATGACCAAGGGTATATCCACAATGGCAGACAGGGCGAGTATGCAGAATTTCTAACCCGAGGGCTGTAAAGAGTCAATTTTCATGCTGAGGGTCTTGAAACCTTGTGACATGAGCTTCCATGAAACCATTCTGACCTTTACTTCAAGCTTGACAGCTGTTCAAATAGTGAAGAACACAAGGTGAGACGTCCAGTCCACCTAGGAGATAAAGAAACCTTATTAAGAGACTTCACAAGGACATAATCACCCAGGTCAATATCATGCAGTGGTTTATCAGACATCTCACCAGAGGGATGCAGACCATTCTGACCTTTCCATCAACCTTGACAGTTTTTTGATTGGCGAGGAACACAAGGTGAGAGGTTGAGTCCACCTAGGAGAAAAAGAAACCTTATTAAGAGCCTTTACAAGGACATAATCTCACAGATCAATATCACGCATTGGTTTATCAAACATCTCACCAGAAGGATGCAGATCATTCTGACCTTTCCTTCAACCTTGACAGCTGTTCGATTGGTGAGGAACACAAGGTGAGAGGTCAAGTCCACCTAGGAGATAAAGAAACCGTAATAAGAGACTTCACAAGGACATAATCTCACGGGTCAATGTCACGCATTGGTTTATCAGACATTTGAGGCAGTCTCTCTGTTACCTGCTTATGATGCTTAAATTAGAAGACTTCACAAGGAATATATATATATATATATATATATATATATATATATATATATATATTAAAATGTATTTTACCATCAGTCTCTGTACTGAAGGAGTTCAGCAGTAGATTGGGAGGCCAGTTAAGGTGGTGTCGGCTACACGGTTGAGTTGCCACTGTTCTCACTCTTTTAAACTGATGAGTAAGGGGATATCCACGATGGCAGACAGGGCGAATATGCAGAATTTCTAACCCGAGGGCTGTAAAGAGTCAATTTTCATGCTGAGGGGCTTGAAACCTTGTGACACGAGCTTCCATGAAACCATTCTGACCTTTACTTCAAGCTTGACAGCTGTTCAAATGGTGAAGAACACAAGGTGAGACGTCCAGTCCACCTAGGAGAAAAATAAACCTTATTAAGGGACTTCACAAGGACATAATCACCCAGGTCAATATCATGCAGTGGTTTATCAGACATCTCACCAGAGGGATGCAGACCATTCTGACTTTTCCATCAACCTTGACAGCTGTTCGATTGGTGAGGAACACAAGGTGAGAGGTTGAGTCCACCTAGGAGAAAAATAAACCTTATTAAGAGACTTCACAAGGATATAACCTCACGGGTCAATGTCACGCATTGGTTTGTGAGACATTTGAGGCAGTCTCTTTGCTACCTGCTTATGATGCTTAAATTAGGAGACTTCACAAGGAATATATATATTAAAATAAAATATATTTTACCATGAGTCTCTGTAGTGAAGGAGTTCAGCAGCAGATTGGGAGGCCAGTTAAGTTGGTGTCGGCTACACGGTTGAGTTGCCACTGTTCTCACTCTTTTAAACTGATGACCAAGGGGATATCAACAATGGCAGACAGAGCGAGCATGCAAAGAGTGTCACGAGAAGGCTCATTGCCATAATGTGTTTTTTATCTGGAAAAAAAAACAACACAGTAAAAGTACACTATTGTACAACTAATTATCACAAAACAGTCGCTTGCACAGATACAGAACTTTCTGCCACATATATAGACTTATGTCAATTTCAATTTCCTCTGCAGGTTTCAGATAGGGATATATAATATCAGTATATATGTTAAAATTAATGTTACCATCAGTCTTCTATACTGAAGTAGTTCAGTAGTAGATTGGGAGGCCAGTTAAGATGGTGTCGGCTACACAGGTGAATTGCCACTGTTCCCACTCTTCACAACTGATGATCAAAGGGATAACCACAATGACAGACAGGGCGAGGATGCAGAGTGTCTAACCAGAGGGCTGTAAAGAGTCAATTTTCATGCTGAGGGGCTTGAAACCTTGTGACATGACCTTCCATGAAACCATTCTGACCTTTACTTCAACCTTGACAGCTGTTTTAATGGGGAGGAACCCAAGGTGAGACACCCAGTTCACCTAGGAGATAAAGAAACCTTATTAAGAGACTTCATAAGGACATATTTTCCCGGTTAAAAACAGGTCAATATGATGCATTGGTTTATCAGATATCTCACCTAGATGATGCATTGGTTTATCAGACATCTCACCAGAAGGATGCAGACCATTCTGACCTTTCCTTCAACCTTGACAACAGTTTGATGTCGTGAGGAACACATGGCGAGAGATTGAGTCCACCTAGGAGATAAAAAACCTTATTAATAGACTCCACAAGGACATAAGCTCACATGTAAATATAATGTATTGGTTTATCAGACATCAACAGAGGGCTGTAAAGAGTCCTTTTTCATAGTGTGGGGCTTGGAAACTTGGACATGAGCTTTCATGAAACCATTCTGACCATTTTATGAAGAACCAGATGTGATGATAATGGGCAATATATTTTAGAAAGTATAGGAAAATGTAAGAAAATATTGAATGTAATTATACTGTAACGGGACTCTCCACTTTTGCATTCCTTGCTTCTACAAGAGGTGGGGAATGCAGAGAAAAAGATGTGCAAAGAAGACAGTGGCTGCCCAAATAAAGCATAATTGCATATGATTAGTAATGAATTAAAGGCTGTATGTGCCCATTTACCCATTACCTGAATTAAAGGCTGTATGTGCCCATTTACCCATTACCTATGTCTATTTGTTCAAAATAGTATAATGCAAATTATAGGACTACAGTTATGTTTTGGACATCAGACATTAACTTGTAGATCTTCAGTCCCTATATCTATATAATAATTAAGCTTTGTGATGCTATTGTGATATATGATGCTTTCATATTCATATATCAAGATCCTTATGATTAGACTGCGGGTAATTGTTTGGGGTTGGTGTATTTTTCTTGGAGAAATTGGCAACATAAAACTCTGTGGTACTCATTAAGGCTGCTCTCCTCACATAATTACTCACAAGGGATTACATACACAGCAACATATAGCAAAACTCATACATTAAGGTGACAACATTTCCCCATTAATGGGAAAAATACACATTGCAGACCTGCTGTAAAACCAAGTGCATCTCTGCCATGCCAATTAAAGGTGAGGTCTGACCAGCGTAGAGTCTATATAGTCAAGAACAAATAAACTGAAGAAACGTCTTTACTCACCTCACAGATGTATCTCCACACATATGTAATTATTTTTTACATTTATAGCGTGCTATCATTTTCTGTAGAAAGATACAAGGGATACAGTAAATACATGAGACATGTGGCAATACAATCTTATACATAGTATTAGAAAGTTACAAATCACCAAATTATTAATCCTTACCTTTATCTATACCATCTCTCAGACTTCATGCACAAGGTAGAGTTTGCTGATTTAAGACTTCCTATATTCATCTATAAAAGGTGTTCATCTGTTCATCTTCCTGAGGTAAGTGCCTATGCTTCCCATTTCAGCTCCTTATATAGTGCTTTGGGCTCTGTGACATCATCTATTATGACATAACTCTGATGTAAGAAGTGTTTGTTACCTGGAGGGCCCAGCTGTGTCTTGTGATGGCAGCCATTAGACAACTTATCATACAGTGCATATATAGCATATATAGTTGTCAGTTCAAGGACTTTGGTGACGTTACGAAGCGAGGCAAGCAGTTGAGGCTTGTGGGACTTAAGCTGCAATGAGCGGCGAAGGCGCTCATTGCACTGCAAGCCTTGCAAAGCGAGGTGAGCAGCTGAGGCACGCAGGAGTTAGCTGCAATGACTTAGTGACGGCCGCAAAGTTGCGGCCAGTATGACTTAGGACTCGAAGCACGTAGATGGACTGCGGGGCAAAAATAAGACTTTAACGGCCGAACCACAGAGATGAAAATACCTGCAAAAACACAGAAAATGCCTCAAATTAACTTACACACACATCACAGGGGGAGAGCCAGGGAGCCTGTGAGTGAAGTTGCAAGTTAATTTGAGGCATATTTTGCCTTTTTTCAAAATTGAAAATCGCTGAAGCAAGAAAAAAAATGGCTGCTTAAAAAGACGTTAACAACACGAAAACGAGGCTAAAAGACGTAAAAGGAGACCGAAGAATGTAAATGAGAGCCCTAAGCACTAAGACTTAACACAAACCCGTAACACTTAATACAAGGAAGTAAAATGTAACTCAAGCCAACAAGACTTAACCAAAGGCAGTAACACTTAACCCAAGGCACTAACTCTTAACCCAAGGTTGCACATGGGGAAAGAGGCTCGCAATGAGCGCCGAAGGGGCTCAGAGGGCCTATATCCTTGCATTTTGTGGCAAACAGCATTGCCAGGCTTACAATTTTACTTGACGGGTAACTTTCCTTTGTACACAGTGACACACACACACATAACGGTGGACAAAAACATCAAAACATAGAATTCAGAATTATTCTGGAACGCTTTAATTTCTGATCTCTGTCACAATCATGTGCACTACAGAAGCTATATTCATTAAATTGTTGTGCGAGGCACAGGGGATGGTGGAAGGAGGGGGGGAAGTGACACAGTGGAGGGAGAGAGGCGGGGGAGGAGGGTGGAAAGAGAAACAGGGTAGGGAGAGGGGGAAGAGACACAATGGAGGGGGGGGGAGAGACACAGGGTAGGGAGACGGGGGGAAGAGACACAGGGGAGAGAGATGGGGAAGAGACACAAGAGAGAGAGAAGGGGGAAAGAGACACGGGAGGGAGAGGGTGGGGAGAGACACATAGGGGTAGGGAGAGGAGGGGACGAGACACGGGATGGAGAAGGGGGAACAGACACAGGGGAGGGAGAGAGGGGGAGAGACACAGGAGAAGGAAAGCGACACAGGGGAGGGAGAGGGGGAAAATGAGAGGGGGAGGGGCACAGGAGGCACAGGAGAGGGAGGGGGAAGGAGAGCCAGGTGAGGCTGAAGGGGAAGAAGTCATAAGGGAGAGAGAGTGGCGAAGGAGACACATGGGAGGGGGGAAGAGACACTGGGGAGGGAGAGGGGGAAGAGACACAGGGGAGAAACGGGGGTAGAGACAAAGGGGAGAAAGGGAGGAAGAGACACAGGGGAGGTAGAGGGGGAGAGAGACACAAAGGAGGGAGAGGGGGAAGAGACATAGGGGAGTGAGAAGAGACAAAGGAGAGGGAGAGGGGGGGAGGCTCATTGTATAACACTATATCATGCCTTCATTTTTGACGGGCAAGTTGCTACTATAGTTATATCTATATATATCTATATCTATATATATATATATATATATATATATTTAAACATATATCTATCTATCTATCTATCTATCTATCTATCTATCTATCTATCTCTCCCTGTGATCTCTCCCTTCCTCCCCCCTCACCTCTTTTACCTATTGCTGGCCTGTCAGGGTAATTCTGTCAGCCGGGCCTCACAAGATCATGCGAGATTACATCGCCTGATCTGGTGAGAGCTGCAGTTTCACAGTTAAAGGCACAGGAGGCACATATAGAGACACAAGAAGTGCCTATAATCTGGGGTGGGGGGGAGGGGTGGTCAATTTTTCCTCCTATCCCTCCGTTTCCTACACCCCTGATGGTTAGCCTA
Source organism: Discoglossus pictus (assembly GCA_027410445.1). NCBI lineage: Eukaryota > Metazoa > Chordata > Amphibia > Anura > Alytidae > Discoglossus > Discoglossus pictus. The sequence continues at coordinate 66,571,435 of CM050164.1, read as the reverse complement.
CTCTGGTTGGTTCATTTATCACTAAATGTGGATCACTTAGAATAGTTATGGGGACATTGTGTTTATTCTTCATAATTCAATATGATACTTTCTATGGTGGTCAAGTCCGTTATCTTTTCTTTACAGTGTGTCTGCCTTGAGTTTATTTTGTGAGACTTTATGCAATTGTATTTATATTGTTACATATATAGATGTGTGTTTGCGTTGTTCAGTCGTGTCCGACTCTCCTTGACCTCATGGACCATAACACACCATGCTGATCCACTTGATATTCATGGCAGAGTTTCTGGAGTGGGTTGCCAGTTCTTTCTTCAGTGGGCCACAGCATACAGATCCTGGTATTCCTAGGTGGTCTCTCATCCAAGTACTGACCAGGCCCAACCGTGTTTGGATTCAGGATGGTGTGACCTCTTGCTTCCCTGACTCGAATGAAACCCAGGTCGCAGCGGTGAAAGCACCAAATCCTAACCACTGGACCACCAGGGAACCAATATATATAGAGAGAGGTGTAACTCCGAAAGATTGTCACTCTAAATGAAACCTTTGTCCAATAAAAAAAGGTATAACTTTCTATTGCAATACTCAGATTATTTATCTTTCTCTCTCTCTCTCTCTCTCTCTCTCTCTCTCTCTCTCTCTCTATATATATATATATATATATATATATATATATATATATCGGAACAAATGGATATATATATACAGAACATGTCCTCATTTGGTTGAGATATATAGACGATCTATTTATATTATGGGTAGAATTGTTCCATGAGTACATACAAATTCTTAATAACAATGATCTCAATCTCAAGATGACATATCAGATGGATTACAACAGGATTGATTTCTTAGATGTTACCATCTATAAAGGTATCATCGGACAAATCTGCACAGACTTATTTCATAAAGAATCAGCCACAAATGGTTTATTACATAATCAAAGCTCTCATCTACCATCACCCAAAAGGGCTATTCCCTTTGGCGAGTTTATTAGATTAAGGCAGAATTGTTCCGAAGTAGACAATTTCCAAATTAGGGCGCAAGAACTTCATAGATGCCTCAGTCAAAGAGGCTACAGTAATAGGCAAACTAAGATAGTCTATAATCGTTCCCTTCATATAGAGAGAGACTCCCTTTTGACTCCAAAACCCGCCAGAATCTTAGATGAGAATATCAGATTTATTGGGTGTTACAATGTGCAATGGAAGCAAATTTTCAATATCCTTAATAAACATATTAATGTTCTAAAAACAGATGAGGACCTTAATATCTGGTTGAAAGATGGGATCAAAGCAAGGCGAAGGTCACCATCATTGAAAGATGCCCTGGTCACAAGCCTTTTTGTGCGGAATACAAATAGCCATAAGAAAATAGAGATAAATGGCAACTACCCATGTGCACACTGCAGGGTCTGTGGACATATCAAAAATGTGAAAAGGTTCCAAGACATCACAGGCCAAAATCACAAGGTCAAACAACTCTTCAATTGCAGTTCTAAAAAGGTCATATATGTATTGGAATGTCCTTGTCCCTCGCCTAAGAGGTACGTAGGCATGACCTCAAGAGAAATCAGTAAACGCTTGGGCGAACATATTTGCAATATCCATAACAGTGTAAAAGACCTAGTGAAGCACAAAAAATTTACCTCAGTTGCACGCCATTTTTGGCAATTCTGATTCATCAAGATTGAAATGTTGGATGATACAACAAATTCATTTAGGCATTAGAGGTGTGATCTAGAGGGTGCCATTTTAAGAACTGACAGTAAGTGGATTTTTCTACTGAATACTATGGCATCCGTGGGGTTGAATGAAGCTATAAACTATACAGTGTATCTTTAATGGGTATATAATCTCCTTTATGAATTTAATTTGACCTCTAGGCCCTATTCCTTGAAATTAAGCCTCTGACAGCTTATATGATATTTCTGTGTTAATTGTACGCCAATAAAACATCCAATATCACTCTGAAATTCTCTGTCTTCATTAGTTATTTACATTTATGATCAAAAGCTTTTTTCTTCCCCAATTATGTGTATATATATATATATATATCATACATGTAGTTTGTTTTTTATTTACATTTCCTCTGTTGGCTTGGTGATTTGTGTTAAATATCAGCTTATTGTAAATAATATAATTTTATTGAAGTTGGGAAGGTGTTTCACTATTATGTTCTTTGGTTCTGCTTTTACAATTGTTCAGTGTGTAAGGGGTTAATTACTTCCCCACTATATATAGCCTCAACCACTGGCATGTAATTCACCCCAGTAGAAGCATAGGAATGCGAAACGCGCCTTGGGTTCTGTTGCACATGTGCTAGGCCGCTTTCCGTCATTGGCTCGGCTCTGCGCAAGAACAATTTTGCTCAGGTTTATAATATTACCCTAACTAGTTTCAAGTGACAGAGTGTTAGTACTATCCTTATTACCTTATGATTGGGTGTGTACACAATTTCTATGTATAAATATGTGTAGCATTAGTACTATCATTATTGTCCCTTGATATCTCTGTTAGAGAAAAGTAATCAATTATGTGCATTGAGAAGCACTACTGCTTACTTTATTTGGGTATTGCCTAGTAGATCATAGTTTGTGTAACTTATTGTTGCACAGGTTTATTTGGGGGAGGCATTATTTATTTTACTATACCCACCATTTATGGACTCTTGAGTACCCTATTAGACAGTATAGGATCCTGGGAACGGTTGCACAGACCAGTGGACGATTTGCCTGCATTGCCTTAATTAGAGGAATTTTCTCCTTTTATGATATCAGCAACAGTGCTGCATAAAGTTTCACCCGGTTTGCCCTCTTTTTTTCTGCTGGGCTGTGGTTGCTCTTCAATGCCCTATACATGATTTTAATTTTTTGGTGTTTGCATATTGTACATATTATATTTTTCCTTTTTTCCCCCCCTATCATTAAAAGACATATTTTAATATTTTTAGATTTTTCTCTAGTATCAGCTGTTATTCTATATGCCTTTGACCAGGTGTGAGTCTTCTATTTAGAAGTCTTATGTGGTCATATATATGAGCTGATTTTGTACATTCAGGTATGTCTGGTGGATTGATTCCTTTCACATATTTATCCTTTATGGAAGGCCCCATTGGTGACCTTTATAGGATCTCTTTATTTATCTATTGACCTTTTATCTCATATATATCTTTGGCACCACAAGCAGTGATTTGCTTCTCTTTTTTTCTTTTTTGTATAGTTATTCATTTATAGTCATTATCCTTATTGGAAACCTTTCTGTATCTTTAGTAGTCAAGTTACTCCAGTGAAGCACACACATTAATTATATATATATATATATATATATATATATATATATATATATATATATATATACAAATACAAATATAGTGAAATGTTAAAATTATTTTCCTATAGTGAAAAATATATTATTCTAGACTAATAATTTCTAATTGACCCATTTTAATAAAATATTTACATTTATCCTGTGAGTCTTGTAATGTTTTTTTAACATCATGTTATGTGATTGTTGATTTTGACACCACTGAGCACACATTGCCTATAGTTCTTTTTTTGCATCTGTGAAAACCAAGACTGTGATGGCATTTAGGATTCATCTAGAAATGATTTCACGCATCAGATAGCTTAATAGAACTAATGTTTCAAGGTGATGACACTGTCCTTTCAAAATTTTAAACAATGTCTAACGCTTAGTTGACAGACCACAAAAATATCTGCATTTAGATATAGCTTTTCAGGCTTATTAAAAATATTCTAAATTCTATACATCGCCTTTATCTTGTGAAAATATCACTGAATCTTATCTGTTGTAACATAAATGTCGCCATGCTTGATAAATAGAAAACTGAACAAGTAGAGATATTACCTCTTTAATGTTTGCAACACTGTTTAACAAAACATAACCCAACTATTTCACACATACACTTTTTTGAATTTAAAGGCACTTTGAAAGCATGCATACTGCTCTGCACCATCATGTAGAGCAGTCAAATCTAGCCTTAAGTTTCGCAGTACTGAAACTGTGTTTTGAGTCATAGCTTAGGAGTCAAGCTGCACCTCAAGATTTACATATGGGAACCAGGTCTCATGTCCCAGAGCGACATGCTCCCTCTAATATTTTCTTCACTTCTATAACATATTCACCATTTTTCCCATTTGAAGTTAGAATGACTAAAGAACCAAAGAATTAAGCTGATATTTCGTCATTTGGGTGGGCTTATTATGTTTTGGGTCTTTCAGTCTAGGTAGTTCCACACAGCAGAAGTAGTGAAATATGTAACACTTTTAAACATTCAAAAATTATTTTCTCTTGGTTTACACTGATCTGTTTAAATGTCAATATTGAAGTACATTATCAATGTCTGTTTAATCATACTCCAATTTTGGAAAATAAAGAAAGGGTGGAAATAAGAATATATATACAGTATTTAGGATGGGAACATAGCAAAGAAAAGCAGGAGGGAATAAAAAGTGAGGATAAAAATATGAACCTTTATTGATTAATTGTTCAAATAAATAAGACACAGTGCTAAAAATAAAACAAGAAGGAGGCACCTATAAAATCCTTCTCTTAAATGCTATAGTATACTAGTCTAACTAGGTACAGTATAACAGTACCTACTCACATAATTAAGCTATAAAGTATATGTGCATATCAAATATAGTGGTACAAAAATCCTGATATAAGCAGTATCCCAAAAGCAGGAACCTGAGTATGAGGATGGGGAGAACATGGTCTTAGGGCAGCATGGAGCTGCTATAGCTAGAAAAAATGCTCACTTTTCAAAGGAAAAGATCTAGGAAACTAAAAGTCTCAATGTGTGATTGATTGTTCTAAAAATGTATAAGCATTGAAACTCTAAAATAAAAATCCACATGGAACAATGAATGGGATCTCACTAAGTATGGGTCTCATTTATTTGCTGTGATGTAGAGAGATCTACTTAGCTATTCAATTGCCTTCTGTTTGCGGGCTCCGATCGAGTTGCAATTCCTAGTGATTTGTTAAATCGCATCTTACTTTCCACCAAGCCTTTGATCTTTCATGGGCACAATAATTACGTCCGCTAAAATCACAAATCACTATTCATTTGCTCCGATTTTACTGCGTTAACCACTCCGTCAAGCCCGCAAATGGCAATAATCGAACCACAGGTTAGTGGGACCAAGGAGGTCTCGCAAAGGGCTTACTTACAAATCAGAGCACTTGAAATGCAAATATAAAATCAATCCAGCACTGTAAATTATGGAGAACACGATGGGTGACAGAATTAAAAACACAACATTGTCAAGCTCGCACATCGCTAAAATATAATACTTTATTTCATGTTTATTTTCCACTTCAACTTCCAAGCCCGTAGGACTTTGGAATCCAACCTCCATTTTTTTTTCAAAGTCCGGGCTTGAATAACGATGTTACAGGCTTGGAGATCATTGAAATTAAACATGAAATAAAGTATTATATTTAGGCGATGTGCAAGCTTGGGAATTTTGTACTTTTAACTCTAATGTCATCCATTGTGTTCCCCATCATTTACAGTGCTGGATTGAATTTATATTTGCATTTAAAGTACTCAGATCTGAACCGCATCTGTGATCATGTTCAAGCCCGCAAATGCTACTGCTGAGAGCATGGTTTTCGATTCTCGTGACCGGAGCCTAACTTTTGGCCCGGCAATTGAATAGCAGAATAAAATAGACCTACTGGAGCCCGCAACTCAATCGACGAAAATCGGCTATATGCGATGGAGTTATGGCCCTAAATTGAATGAGGCCCTTAGTGAATTGCAGGAAACTTTGTGTAAGTGGGAACAGATAATGAAAGAAGTTCTTTTTTTTTAATGGTTAGGAATACATCCTGTGAGTTGTCTGTCATGAATCATGTGGGTAAAATTCCATACAACTTGTTACAGTAATGACAAACAGGGAAGCACAGTGTCTATGACTCAGGCGGATTTCCCACAACTTCTTCTTATCAGATGTCACACTGATAATAATGTGCCAATTAATTTTACTTTCTGTCTAATTAAGTCTAAAGTGTTTCTACATATGTACTTTGGCAGGAGTTTGTTAGCTTTTTCCAAGATGGCTATATATGTGAGATCTTATTTTCCTTAATTTATGATTAATATGACTTATTGGTCAAATGGAGTTACATAATGGAGTTAAAAAGTAAAGTAAAAGAGACTCTGTCAACCCTAATGAACACTGAAATTTGCACATTATACTAGTTGTTTTTCTCTACAATAAATAATGTGTGTGTTGTTTAGTATTGTTTATGCAACTCTGCAAATGTATGACTTGTTTTGCTTCGATAGTGTTGAAGAATGGGACTAAATGCGTGTTAATACAGAAGTATATTGTTTTTGCCACCACAGAAACAAACAAGCATACAGAGTCCCAAACTAGCACATCAAGTAAGCACATTAGTATTCAGAAGCTGCATGTTAGCATACAAATGCTGCACAAACATTGCTGCAAATTCTGAAGAATAATTTACTTTAGAAAGAATGGCTAGTACAATGTCAGATTTTCATGAAGGGCATATACGTGCCCCAACTATGCTTTCTATGATTTTGCAAGGTTTTAGACACTTGGCTATATTGGCTACAAAGAATAGTATAGCTATGAAATTATTAACTCCCCGTTGAAAGTAAAGAAACATGTACTCACCCTTATAACTATAATGATTTCAAAGAGCTTAAACAGTACTAAAAGTTTTCTTTGCATGAAAAATGGATATTACAAAGGATACAAATTCCTCTGCAGATTTCTATTTAAATGCAAGCATGTTATTAGATTATAGCTAGCACATACTCATAACAATTTAATTAAGGTATACTTAAATTTGCTGGATTATGAATGCATCTGGAGAGGAAAATTAGAAATGTATGAAAAACTGTTTTTGCATGGGTTTCCTTTTTGGGATGCAAAGCAGCCTGGGATATGTAGTGTATCACTGTCAGCAGCAGAACATAGCACACATCACAGATAGGAAGCTGCAAGGAGATTGGCTGAGCAATCAATAGCAGGTAAAAAATGGGTTAAATTGGTCCCCTAAGCTGCATGCTGATTTAGGGGGATCAGATGTCTGTGTATAAGGTGCCTTGCAAAAGTATTCACCACCGTTGGCATTTTTCGTGTTTTTTTTGCCTCACAACCTGGAATTAGTATGAATTGTTTGAAGGTTTGCATCATTTAATTTACAGAACATGCCCACAACTTTTTTTTTTTATTGGGAAGCAAGCAACAGATGGGACAAAATAACAGAAAAAGTCAATGTGCATAACTATTCACCCCCCTAAAGCTAATACTTTGTAGAGCCACCTTTTGCGGCAATCACAGCTCCATGTTGCTTTTGATAAGTCTCTATGAGCTTGCCACATCTTACCACTGGAATTTTGGCCATTCCTCCTTGCAAAACTGCTCCATCTCCTTCAAGTTGGATGGTTTGCGTTTGTGTACAGCAATCTTTAAGTCAGACCACATATTTTCTATTGGATTGAGGTCTGGGCTTTGATTAGGCCATTCCAACACATTTAAATGTTTCCCCTTAAACCACTCAAGTGTTGCTTTAGCAGTGTGTTTGGGGTCATTGTCCTGCTGGAAGGTGAACCTCCATCCTAGCCTCAAATCCCGCACACAGTGGTACAGGTTTGCTCAATAATTTTCCTATATTTAGCACCATCCATCTTTCCCTCAACTCTGACCAGTTTCCCAGTCCCAGCTGCTGGAAAATATCGCCACAGCATGTTGCTGCCACCACCATGTTTCATGGTATGGTGTTCTTTGGGTGATGTGATGTGTTGGGTTTTTGCCAGACATAGCATTTTCTTTGATGGCCAAAATGTTCAATTTTAGTCTCATCAGACCAGAGCACCTTCCTCCATACATTTTGGGAGTCTCCCGCATGCCTTTTTGCAAACTCAAAACGTGCCTTTTTTTTTCCCTGTGAAAGTAATGGCTTTCTTCTGGCCACTCTCCCATAAAGCCCAACTCTATGGAGCGTACAGCTTATTGTCGTCCTATGTACAGATACTCCAGTCTCGGCTGTGGAACTCTGCAGCTTATTAGAGGGATTTTTACAGCTCGTATGTCTGCAGGCTTGAAATCTGCTGGCGTTACAGAGCAATTAAATTGAACAAGGCTGCAACCAACGGGCTGGAGCCACAAGCTCGTAAACCCTTTCCGCAGCTGCAAGCTGTTAAGGGGCTGGACTAGATGTGGGCCGCATTTCCAATCCAAACCCTTAATCACGGAGTGCGACACAGGCCTCAGAGCCAATAGAAAGCGGTGAACAGCAATTAACGGCGCAGAAAGGGGTCTTAAAGGGTGTGAAAACCATAAATCATTGACTGTGCTGTAACTGAACAAGTAAACACATAGGTTTAGGCGTTGGTGGGTTTCTGAGCTTTGGGGAGAGAGAGAAAGAGAGAGAGAGAGAAGGAGCTGTTTTGTGAGTTTTTTGCTATTTTGACCTCTAAGATATATTAACCCTTATTTTACGACACACATATTTACTGATATAATATCTCACACACATAGATTAATACGTGCACATAGCTATGCATATTGGTAGGCCACAGCACATCTACACCCTCCATAACCACCCCCCCCCATACAATTACTATAATGCACATAATATACACATTCTTGTTTTACCACATACACATACATGTATAAATAATATTGATTTATCCTTATATTTATTTCAGAAATTCCAGGAGGGTAGAGGAGGGGAAGAGAAAAGTGATGTCAAGGGATGTCAAATCTGTCAAACACAGGTATGACGACAGCCAGCTGAAAAAGAAGATGGCAGAGGAGGCAAGAGCAGCACGTGCAACCGGTGGTGGCCCACCAGCCAAAATCACATACTGTGGATGGAAGCAAATCTTAAAGGAGTGGATCGAGGCAGTGGCAGTAGTGGGCCTTCCAGGACAGGTGGACACGGGTGTGCTGAGAACCACCCTCATATGCATACACATGAACCCCACACACATGGGTGTATAAACTGGTGGCCGGGGGGTGGGTTGAACAAATACTGCCGCAGATTTTTATATGTGTTATGTATGTATAATTGTTAGGTTCAAAACTGTGTGAGAGAAACAAAAATCAAAGACGTATTACTTGATCAAATAGAAAGAATTCTAAACGCATATTGGTGCTATAAACCCCCAAATATAGCTGAAAGTGAAGAAATACAATTATTGTTTCAGATTGGAAATGCAGCTAAACATGGGCAAGTTCTAATAATGGGAGACTTTAATTACCGTGAAATAAACTGGATAAATGAGACCAGCAGCTCAACTAAGGGGAGCAGGTTCTTGAGTACACTCGGGGATCATTATCTGGCCCAAGTAATACAAGAACCTACTAGAAATTGGGACATCTTGGATTTAGTCATCACAAGTAATATTGATATAATATCAAATGTTAAAATAGGGGAACCCTTGGGGAACAGTGATCACAACACAGTATCATTTTAAATTGAATACAAAAAACAGAGTTGTAAGGGGCCAACAAAAACTCAAAATTTTAAAAGGGCTAACTTTAATGGGCTATGGGCAGCAATACTACATATAGACTGGGACAAAGAACTTACAGGGAAGAATACTGAAAATAAATGGACAACATTTAAATCCTTACTAAATAAACATACTCATCGGCATGTACCATGTGGAAATAAAATGAATAGGTGTAAATCATATCCCATGTGGCTTAACAATGACTTAAAGATCATGATGAGGAAAAAGAAACATGCATTTAAATTATACAAGAAGGAGGCAACAGAGGCAGCTTTATGTGACTATAAGGAAATCAACAAGGCTTGCAAAAGGGCTATTAGACTGACTAAAATAGAAAATGAGAAGTCAGTTGCAATGGAAAGTAAGACTAACCCTAAAATATTTTTTAAATATATTAATGGGAAGAAGGCGAGGAAGGAAGCTATAGGAACATTACAATGTGACACAGGCCGTCTGATAATTAGTGACCAGGAAAAGGCAGATGAGCTAAATAGGTTATTTTCGTTGTATACACAAGGGAGGTACAAGTGGTTGGGACACCGCAACATAATGGGGCTACACTACCATCACTAAATAATTGGTTAATGCAGGAAGAAATCCAAAAGAGATTGGAGAAAATAAATGTTAATAAAGCCCCAGGTCCTGATGGAATACATCCAAGGGTATGAGGGAGCTGGGTTCTGTAATAGCCAAACCATTATATCTAATCTTTCAAGACTCACTCACTACAGGGTCTCTACCGGATGACTGGAGAAAAGCAGAAGTGATACCTATATTTAAGAAGGGATCTAGAGCAAATCTGGGGAATTATAGACCAGTGAGCCTCACATCTGTAGTTTGGAAGTTTTCCGAAGGGTTAATAAGGGACAGAATACAAGAATATGTCTATTTGAACAAGATCATAGGTAGCAGTCAACACAGATTTATGAAGAATATGTTGTGTCAGACTAATCAAATTATTTTTTATCAGGAGGTTAGTAGGAACTTGGATCAGGGCAACTCAGTGTATGTAGTCTTTTTAGATTTTTTAAAGGCATTTGATACAGTGCCACATGGAAGACTAGTGAGCAAACTAAGGGATACAGGAATTGCAGTAAATATCTGCTCATGGATCGAGAGCTGGCTAAAAGACAGGAAGAAAAGGGTTGTTGTAAATGGAACATACTCCGATTGGTCTAATGTGGTAAGTGGGGTTCCTCAAGGTTCAGTATTAGGTCCTCTCCTTTTTAACATATTTATTAATGACATAGAAGTAGGAATCGAAAGTAGTGTCTCCATTTTTGCTGATGACACTAAGTTGTGCAAGGTAATAAAATCAGATAATTATGTACTTTCCATACAAAGGGATTTGCATAAATTAGAGAAATGGGCGGCTAAATGGCAGATGAGATTTAATACATATAAATGCAAGGTTATGCATTTGGGAAGGAAAAATAGCCATGCAATCTATAATCTTAATGGAGCAAATCTAGGGCTATCAGATATTGAAAGGGATTTGGGAGTACTAGTGGACAATCACCTAGGTAACAGCGCTCAAAGCCAAGCAGCAGCTGCAAAGGCAAGTAAAATATTAGCATGTATTAGGAAGGATATAGAAGCAAGGGAAGCAAATATAATTCTGCCACTATACAAATCCCTAGTACGCCCTCATTTGGAATATGGAGTACAATTTTGGGCACCACTTCATAAAAAGGACATTTTAGAGCTGGAAAAAGTACAGAGAAGGGCTACAAAACTAATAAGGGGAATGGAGGGGCTAAGTTATGAAGAAAGACTAACCAAACTAAACTTATTTTCGCTAGAAAAAGGCGTCTACAAGGGGATATGATTACCTTATTTAAATACATCCAGGGTCAATATAAGGCTTTGTCAAGTGAACTTTTTGTATCAAGAGATTTTCAACTGGCAAGAGGACATCCCTTTGAGGTTAGAGGAAAAAATATTTCTCCTTAAACAAAGAAAAGGGTTCTTCACAATTAGGGTGGTTAAACTGTGGAATTCTCTACCAAAGGAGGTGTAACAGCGAATTCAAAAAGGGGTTACATATATTTTTAAATAAAGAGGGCATTTAAGGTTATCCTAGATAACTAGTGAAGGAATATTGATCCAGGGAGAATTTTGATCGCCAGTCAGGAAGGAATTTTGCTTTTTTTCCCCTTATGAGACAATTGGCAAAATTTCATTGGTTTTTTTCTTCTTTTTTCCTTCCTCTGGATCAATTAACAATTAATAATAAATAGTCCACATTAAAAAGATCAATAGAGATCTAAAAAGGTTGAACTTGATGGACTAACTCTTTATCCTCCAATACTATACTATTAATAATTATTTAACAACAAATTAATTAATAACTAATCCGCATATTGCAGATCAGAGGAGATCTTAACGGGTTGAACTTGATGGACTGAAAGTCTTTTTTCAACCTTACTTACTATGTAACTATGTAAGGAGAGAGAATAATAAATGTGACACCCAACGCTATTATCCCTTAAATTATCGTCTCTGTTTTATTAAAATTGGCATATGCAATTATACTTGGAGGGTCATCATAAATCATAAAGCAATCATTGGCAGTTAAAACATTTCTGATACAAATTGTAACAGCCTGCATCTACAGTCAGCAGAATATTGTGTGTTACATTTAGTTAAAAATACTTGAATCTGTAATATGCAAAATATGCAAAGTCAAAAAACAAGTTATCAGTTGAGAACAAGTGTCCAAGGACTCACATGCTTCAGAGTTGTACAGCTTCCTTGGATTTTTTGTACACCCTTCATGTAAGGATCTCTTGTCTTCTTGTTCTTCATCAGTTTGTTGCTTTTTATCAGTCTATTGATCATGAACTTCCTAAGCATCTCTAAGTCATTTGGGCTGAGAGGTTCATATAAGTATTCTTTCTTTGTGACATTAACAACTATCCATCTCTGTATCAGTCCTCTTGCACAGGGTACTATGTAGAAACCACAATTGACAAGGACAGCGATCATGATTCCTATTGAGGTTATTACTGATAACACAATATTATTCCATTTCCCAAATATTGATTGGAGCCAGTTTGTAAATGAGTATAGTAGACATAGTTTATCCAGTCCACATTCTTGTTTATTGTCACCTACCAAGTAAATAGTGACTCAAATCCAACTCCTATTTGGTTCCTTTCTTTGAATTCATCTGGTACTCCTCGTGGTACCCCAATAGAGTCAATGTAGACATGATCGTCGAAGCTGCCCTGAGGGGTGGATCTCTTATTTTGTGCAAGCTGAAAGTTATGTTAAAAAAATATATATATATTTTTTTGAAACTGTGAACACTTTAGATATTATACCTACCATCCCTCCTGTTGATACATGGTTTACCCCATGGCTCACTATTGCATCTCTGTGTATCTGACTTTTCTTTTTATGAGGCATAAACCTTGAAAAGGAGCTGTCATTTTAACAGTTTGTACTCAGTGGGGAAAAACAGAAACATGGTACATAAAACATGAGACCTTCCTATATCACAAAAGATAGAATCGCTTTGATAATGTTCTAACCAGGTAGTACATCATGCACTGATTTTGTCAATAACATGGGCACCTTGGGAGAAAACATGAGACAGATTGTGCTTTTATCACATCTGTTCTGACAGAGAGAAAAATGCCCACTTGCATTATTATAACTACCATATCATTGGCACTCTTTATCATGCAAATTCTTCTTCTGTCTGTTATATATAATATAATATAATACCTGATTATCCTATCTAGAATTGTACCAAATCATTGACACTGCATTGTCTCAGTAAAAAGCATACCTCTTATCTGTCATAGTGTACTGCAGGCCAATGGGGTAATGAGATGATAAAATCTCATAAACTTTTAAAATCATAATTGTTCATCAGAGAAATAATACTTGCTTAAAATAGCAAACCCCTTCTGGATCGCTTCTGGGGTTTGTGTACATCAATTAAGCTGTGAACCCAAGATGGGCAGGTCACAGCAGAGAGGTCAGACAAATTGTAGTCCACTGGAGAAGCAACTGTCAACCCACTCCAGTATTTCTGCCATGAAAACCCTATGGATAAGCACAGTCATACACAAGTTGTGCATGGTGTGATGCCCTCCATAGGGTCACGGAGAGTTGGACACAACCAAAATACTGAACACACAAAATATAAAAGTAGAAATATTGGCTGTTGCTCAACATGCCTTTGCACAGCCTCCATGGTGTATTTTCCCCTATTCCCCTTCTGGATCGCTGCCTTGTGGTGGTGAAGGGGCTTGTGTACTTCTATAAATCTGTGAGCTATACCATGTAGGGTCACTGTAGGAGGGCAGGTCATAGCAGAGAGGTCAGACAAATGGCAGTCCACTGGAGAAGGAATTGTCAACCCACTCCAGTATTTTTGGCATGCAAACCTTGTGGAACAGCACAGACAGAGACCTAGCTAAATGTGCTGCAGTCCATAGGGTCACAGAGAGTCGGACACAACTTTTGGACTGAACAACAAATAATAAAATGCTCCCCTGGTACTTGATCTATGTGATGTGACTGTGTAATTTGGCAATTATTTGTTTTCCCAATGTATATGTGATGAGCGAGATGTATATGCAATCAGATATATATATTCCAGGGTCCACATTAGATCCTCTGTGAGCGAGGAAGGGTTAATATGTCATCAGTTTCATGTTTTTGGGTTGCAATTTAATCAGGTAGTCTTTAATTGCTTTATGCATGTTGCAGTTTTCATATTGGCATATGCATGACCATTCCAACATATGATGATATAAAAATTGTTTTAAATGCCTATTTTTTATTTGGGGATTGTTGTGCAAGTAATTGTAATGCCTTTCAATGCTGTACCAATATTTTAAAGTCCATTGGTGTGTTTATATTGTCTTGTACAGTGTTAAGAACTTGTCTGTAAACCCTTTGCAGGTCCTATTTGGAGGCCGTAATATTTTTGCCACCATTTGCTGTTTACGGGTTTGAACGCCACTGTGTCCTTGGGATTTGTAGCAATTTAATATCAATTTGCGATTGTAACATTTACACGCTTGACAGATCAAAGGCTTAGCTGGGATGGAGGCTGGATTTTCACAGCCCGTGGGGTTTTTCTGCCTGTAACCCGCAGATCGTTTGCGGGTAGCTGAAAGAGGCCAATTTAATAGCTGTATCTTTTGCAGGCTCCTTTACAGGCTTTGGGAACTAAATATCGACGATTTCAATAGTTCCCCATGTGTAGTAGTTCCATTCAAATTTCCCCCAAAGCCAGTCCAATACAAAATCTGGGAGAAACATGTAAGTCTTTAGAAGACACAAAAATCCTGTCCTAACAATCTAAGAGATGCAAAATGAATATTCACAGCCCATCCACCTCGCCCAGTGGCAAACTCTTGGAGAGAAAGACAGAGAGAAGGGTACCATTAAACCATTTAGAGAGTTCCATTGCACCTACACATGTAAGAAGAGAGAAACGAAAAAATAGTACTAATTGTATCTTTATATAATTGGGCTGCTAGAAATATTCATTATTTTAGTAATTGGCAATAACTGTTTTATCACTTCTGTGTCCCTTTACGTTTCAATCTCCAAGACACTTTAATCTTTAAAGGGCAGATAACCAAAGTCAATTGCAATTGTTTTCTGCTATAAAAGTGTAAAGAAAATATTCACTTTTATGAGTTATTCTCATTATTCAAGATTGCCACCTACTTGACACAAAATACAAGCTCACATTTAGTGGAAGTTTTATAAGAGAACAAGTGTTATGGTCAGGAGTGCATATAATTTAATTAAATCGGTCAGTGGTGTCCAACTGGAAGCCAGCAGGTCAGATGAGACACTCCAGCTGTTTCCTGAGGTCCACTGTCTGCCTGGAAGAGTCTCCTCACCAACCTAATATTATTAAAATAAAACAACTTGGACAGTTTAAACACATATAATATCATATATAAATGTACATATCTTTAATTATTTCATGGAAAATATACAGGTATATTAATTTATACATTTAGATATAGCTTTTTAAAATTATTCTTTTAGATCCAGCCTACTACCACAATGGCAATACATTATAGAAGTTGGACAGCCAATAATTTGCTGACTGCTTTTATTTTTCTGAAATATTGTTCCCCTGGACAACTGAGTGAATTCCAATGGCTTTCTTTGAAATTAGTTAAAAAGAACACAGAAAAGGTTTCAACTAATGCAGCACTTTAAACTACAAGCCTAAATAATTAAGTTTGCCAAATCAGTCTTTACGCCCAGACAAGGTGTGATGGAGATCCTACAGGTGTTTACCTAACAGGGATGTGTGGGTCAAAGATTAATAACAAAACAGCTTATCCAAGCTATTAGTCACCTATAACAACTGATAAAAACCTTGTTTCATCAACACCCAGAATCAATAATATAATGCTGCCGTAACAAAGGCAATTTGAGATGTAACACTATATGGGTGCCCTCGATTAACTAAAGCTATAATAGGTATATAAAACCTCAATCTGCTCATAAGGGAAGACTTAACCCCTATAAAAACTATAAAACACCTCAACAATAATACTTAAGAGCACGGATATCGAACTTAAATAAATTAGTATTTATAATATACATACTGTAAGTACACAATAAATATATACAAAATAATTAAAAAGGATATACAATGATATTAGAACAATCAATTATTATTAAAATAAAATAGGAATAACAACACAGAAATTCATATACCGTATATACTGGAGTATAAGCCGACCCGAGTATAAGCCGAGGCACCTATTTTATCACAAAATACTGGGAAAACTAAGTGACTCGACTATAAGCCGAGGGGGAAAAATGTGCTGCACCCTGTGTCCCTCTTGTGCCCTCTGTGTCCCCCTCTTTTGTGCCCTCTGTACCCCTTTCTTGTGTCCCCCATATCTCTCCCCTGTGTCTCTTCCCCCTCTCCCTCCCCTGTGTCTCTTCCCCTCCTCTCACTCCCCTGTGTCTCTCCCCCCCTCTCCCTTTCCTGTATCTCTTCCCCCCCCTCCCTTCCCTGTGTCCTTATGTAAGTCCGGCGTTTTTGTTGTTGTGTATTTTCTAAGTCCAGTGTGCCTGGCATTGTTCATGTAAGTGTTACAGTCTTTGCCGTCATGTCTTTGCCTGTCTAAGTCCCGCATGCCTGGCTTTGCTCAGCCTCGTTTTCATACAGTTTCCAATTTTTTGATGTTTTCCGTCCTCCATTTTGTTTTCTCGCTCAGCTGATTTTCGAGTGACGAAACACAACAAATTTGGCTCAAATTCGCTTGCAACCTCACTGCCAGGCGTCCTGGCTCTCCCCCTGTGCTATGTGTGAGTGTGTTTTAATTAATTTTTTATTATTTTTCTTGTTTTTCGTGTTTTCCGTGGTTCGGCTGTTAACATTCGTCTTTTTCCGAGGTCAGACTTTTTCCCCCCAAAACATTCAGAGCGGGGATTTTTTTTCCCCTCAACTGTTTGCAGCCTAAGTCCCGCGTGTCTCAACTGCTCGCCTTGCTTCGTGAGGCTCGCAGGAGCACCTTCTGTGCTCATTTCAGTCCTAAATGCTTCAATGCCTCAACTGCTCGATTTGCTAGGCTCACGGGCAAGGAGCGCCTTTGGCTCTCATTGCCTAAGTCCTCCGAGCTTGGAAGGCTTCAATGCTTTAACGGTTCGCCTCACTTCGCGAGGCTTGCAAGCGTGACAACAAATTGCAGTTTGACAATTATAATATGTGATGATCCTTTTTTCCCCATATTATATTCAATTGAGTGATAACGTGAGTAGTGAAAAAAATCATAACATCGTAGTGTCACATTGTTAAAGTATATTTGATGTAAAGAATGTTAAAACTATAGCTCAATAGTTGTGATAAAGCGGTAACTAATCTTCTGCCGTACCTGCAAACAACTATTCAGTCCATCTTACCGACGCCCCTAGAGTCAGCTTGGGAAATCGAGAGAGCTCATAGAGCCTTGGGAGGTCCCCCGAACTCTGATCAACCAAAGGACGTTTTGGTCCGCTTTCTCCGCCAGAATGCAAGAGACCTTCTTCTACAGGAAGCCAGAAAGTTTCCCGCCATTGTGGGTCCAGACGGCTCCACTCTGCAGATTTATGCGGATCTAGCACCATCTACGCTCTGCTAACGTAAACTCATGATGCCCGCAATTACAATCCTCTTTCACAACAAAATTCCCATTCAGGCTGTCCTTTCAAGTGGGCTCATCCGCATATACACTGGAAGAATGTATGGCTTTCCTGGCATAACTCAATCTAGCCCCAGATCCTGGACTGTCGGAATTCCAAAACCCTGTGGACCCCAGCTCGGTGGAACCTGCAAAAATGCCGCCTTCTCAACGACCTACTACGCAATGAATGACAGCCTCGAAACCTAAGTGACCCGAATAGCGGTCACACAAAACGTCTCTACGCTTCTTTCTAAACCCTTGCTGGCAATTCCTAGTAATCAGGTTGTGCGTTCCTCACCCACGAAAATCTAATTTTGGATCGCTTTCCCTGACATTTGTCAATGACTGTTTAAGACTTGCAATCCGGAGTCATTACTCTAGGCTTGCACTTCCCAGTAGGATATGCTGAACTCATACATACTTTCCAAGGCAACTTTGGAACTTTAGATTACTTGGTTCTCTTACCCACACCAAGTCGACTTTCCCCTGGACCAGGTTTGGTATGCCCCCTATGTTTATTGTCCCTGGGAGTCAGATTTTAAACTGTATCCACTATATACCTGAGAAAGGGCTTTAACCCCCTTCCCATTCTCCTGCACAAGGCAATATCAATCCCATTTGGATCTTCCCAGAAAGGCCCCCGCCCTAGTCTCCACTCACCCCTAAGCCCCCCCCCCCCTGGCATTGGGCTGGCCTAAACCGGAGTCCCTCAGACCCCTCAATTTAAATCCAATCTTAGACTCAAAAACCCTCCTACCCGGCAGTTTGTAACTACTGGCCGGGCCCCTTCAGGTCCATTAATTTAACCTTAATACACGCTTAGACCTATACTTTGCTCCACCTCACTGGTAGGGATTCCAAGGTTTGGAAGATCCCCCCCTTGCCCTCAGCATTTCGTGGGCCTTAAGTTATTTAGTGAGGATTTACCTCCACTATACTGTTGTTGTTTTTCATATTGTTTGATAAGATTTTTGGGATATTTTCTCAATGTTCTTTTTGTCTCTATTCTCCCCTGCATCCTGGGTTATCTGTCTCCGGTCCTTCGCTCCTCCTCTGCCGGCATGAGCTTAGCGGCGGTCTCAACATCTTCCTGACTGGCATTCATTACTCCCACAGGTACAATGACTGACACGTCTTTCACCTTTCTCACTCACAATGCTAAAGGGTTTAATTCCCCATTTAAAAGGCGTAAAGCGTTTATCTCATATAAATCACTTCGACCCTCAGTAATATTTATGCAGGAAACTCATTTTGCTAAAGGAAAACCCCCCTCTTACTTACACAAATCATACCCCTACTTCATAACCTCAACTTGTCCCACTAAGAAAGCAGGAGTGGCTATACTACTCCATAAAGACTTCCCTTTCACTGTGGAGAATAAAAAAATTGACCCAGAGGGCAACTACATTTTACTAACAGGATCCCTTCTGAATACTAGGATCTCTCTTATAGCTCTGTACTCCCCCACTACCGCCCCCCATAATACTCTCATTAAACTCCTTGCTCATCTCAAATCAATAGATACAGGCAAAATCATTCTAGGGTGAAATATCAACTTAGCTCTAGACCCTAGCATGGATAGGTCCTCTAAGTCCCAGGGTGATAAATTCTCCATAAAACTTAAGCACATCCATAGACTGCTCGAGGAGATTCATCTGCTTGATACTTGGAGACTGAAACATCAGGGAGAAAGGGAGTACACGTTTTACTCCCCAGTGCATGGCTCATACTCCAGAATAGATACACTGCTAATAAATTCATCTTTGTCGGATGGCTTAGTTGCCTCCGAAATATCCCTGGTCCGACCAGTCTGTGGTCCACATGTTCCTTGATTTTGGCACTGTATACAAACCCCCATATACAGTACATGGAAGCTTAATGATATGCTCCTCTCCAATCAAACCTTTCAGGACCAGGTAGCCTCGGACCTCAGCCAATATTTCTTAAATAACCTGACCCCAGGCGCGGATATAGGGTGGGTTTGGGCAGCACATAAAGCCGTTATTAGGGGCTCTTGCATTAAACTATTTGCTGCACACAAGAGACAAAAAAGAAAAAGGGAAGTTGAGATCAGAGCGTCACTTTTAGCTTTAGAAAAATCTAACCAGACCAATCCCTCAACCCAACGCCGTAAACAAATAGACCTATTACGAGCAGAATTGGATTCAGCGCAAACTGAAAAAGCATTGAGATGGACGGGCCATAAATTTTACACAAAAGCTAACAAACCGGATTCTCTACTTGCTAGAAAATTAAAAGGGAAGCTAGCCCAAATTTTCAAGATTAAAAGCCTCTCTGGGAACATCACTTATAGCCCAAATGAGATTAAAGAAACCTTTACTACCTTTTTTCAACAGCTCTATTCATCCACGCAGAAGCAACATACTAATCAAATCTCCACCTTTCTTTAGTCCTACGATCTTCCACATATATCTGCTTAAGAGAGAGAGGCTTTGAACTCTAATTACAGTTGAGGAAGTTTTGGAGACAATTAAAAAACTGAAATTAGGTAAAGCCCCAGGGCCGGACGGATTTTCTAACTTGTACTACAAAAAATTCGCGAAAATGTTGGCTGACCTTATTTAATGCGATCTTAGATGGTCACAACATTCCACCTGAATTGAACCAAGCGGACATGGTCTTCTTTCCAAAGCATTGCCGAGACCCTTTGGAGGTTAAAAATAACAGGCCTATATTGCTACTAAATGGGGATGTCAAATTACTTGCTAAATTGATGGCTGATAGAATTTCTAAATTCCTGCCCTCACTTATTCATAAGGAACAAGTGGGTTTCATCCCCTTTAGGCAAGCGAGGGAAATTATTAGACAAATTCTGGATACCATGCACTGGGCGGGTACCCCCTTATGCCTTCTAGCCCTGGATATCGAGAAGGCCTTTGACTCTCTAGAATGGCCCTACTTAAGAGCAGTATTGTCGAAATTGGGCCTTACAGGATGTTTTACGAACATGATTAATAGCTGTTATAAATCCCTTCAAGCAGTCCTAAAACTCCCTGGCGAAGCAAGGGCTTCATTTACTATTCAGAGGGGGACCAGACAAGGCTGCTCTCTATCCCCTTTACTCTTTGCTCTAGCCTTTGAACCCTTAGCTCAGGCTATTAGATCAAACATAGACATTAAAGGCATAAATATAGGCCACCATCACTTTAAGTCTGCCTTATTCACAGATGATGTCCTTTGTACATTGACAGATCCCTGCACTTCAGTCCCTGCCCTCTTTTACCTACTGGGAACATTCAGTAAAAAATTAACCTCCTTCCCCGCCTTATGTATTTATTTCGCTCTCTAGCGATCGTCTTGAATTACATGGATTTAGACAAACTACAACGCCAAGTCTTTAAATTTATATGGTAGAATAAATCACATCGTATCTCTAAATCAACTATGTACATCCATAAATCAAAAGGAGGTCTCTCCTGCCCCAATTTGAAATTATATTTTAAAGCGGCACAATTGGCCTTTGTTCCAACTGCGCACTCCCCTACTTACCAACCTCTTTGGATATTTATTGAGAACTTTATGATGGCCTCATATACGTGGGATTCGATTCCATGGATCCCAAACCCACTGACATGCTTGGGTAAATTGAACAGTCCATATATAAAGCATTCCTTAAATATTTGGTCATGGGCTGTCTGCAAATTCCAGCTGATCCTGAAGTACCCTACTCCTACTTCCTTAATACCCAATCCCAGATTCCCGGATACTCTCCCTGCAACCTATTTATTATGGTGGAAATCCCATAATCTACTGACGGTGAATTCCTGGTATCGAGATAATACTACCTTAACATACACTCAACTAAAAGAAGAATTAAATATCCCCATTCAGGAACATTAGACATTTTGTAGATGTAAATACTTTCTCTCCACGTTAGAAAATACACTAGGTAAGCCGACTTCAAATTGGTTTACTAGGTTATGCCTGTCTGCTCCTCTTTTGTTTTCAAATTTAAATTTCATGTGTAGTCAACAATGCTTTTTATTTTTCTCTTTTATTATACTGTTTTAGCTCAATTGGAGTTATATTGTGTCTATACAACATAGTTCGTTTTTTGTTTTTCTTTTCTGTTCGTTTCTTACTTAGGCTCTGGATGTTTGCTCTGCTAGACCGAGCCTACCAAACTGTTTTATTTTAGGTAAACTTTTTCCTTACAAAATTGGAAAAACTAAGGTAACCTTGCTACCCTTAGACCTTCCCACAAGTGGGGATAGATCTTTTTGGTTAACTTGATTTCGACTATTATATGGTATCTGTTTATGGTGTAATGTAATGTTAACCTTTTCCCCTTAATTGGGTATGACTATGTTAATAATGTCAAACTGCTGCTTGGCTTTTATGTTATCCTCTGGTTTATTTGGTTACCTAATAAAAGCTTTAAAAAAAAAAAAAAAAAAAAAAGATTATATTAATTTATATACTTGTGCTAAATGCAACTAATACTTTTAAAGAGCTGTGATGTTTTACCACTACAGTTTTCTTTTAAAACCCTGCCCTTAATCTTATTTTGTGTAAAAAATACAGCCCTTTCTCTGATGTAACTCACATGTATCGATTCTCCCCTTGTTGCACATGTTGTAGCCAATTTTTCATTCCAAAATGAATTAGTGCTTCGCTGTGCATCATTTTTGAGCTCTACAGTGACCATATATCTTTCCATATCTTCAAAGAGATTAATCATTATCAGTCAATGGTAATCTTAAATGCACACCCAGATTAATAGCTCCAGTCCAATATTTTTACTTGGTTTTGAAAATTCAGCAGATGTTTCATTATATTTAATTATTATGATTAGAAATGTTACAGAAGGAATTTTTTTTTAAATCATAAGTTTTGTCAGCTTCTTAAAAAATAAATTGTTCTGCATTGCAAATCACCAACATTGTGAGAGGCACATTTATGTATCACACACAAGCTGTTTACTTTCATAAAAGAAACATGAATCAGTACAGAGCAGTTAATTGGATTATTATGTGTGGGACAATGCACAGGAAATCAACCTGACAGGCACATTACTGATTAATTAATGTATCAAAGCTGGTTCCAAGACAAAGCTGAGGTTGAGCAAGGACAAGTTAATCTCACTTAAAATGCACTGCACACAAATGACTTGGCCACAGCTCATTCAACGGTTGTTAAAATCATGTTACACAATTTTAACTCTATAAATACCAGCCTGTACTTTTCCTGGCACACAGTTATACTTTACATACATTTTCTTAAAGCTTAGCATACACATCTTGGTCAAACTCTAGATCGGACTAGGGAACTCTGGGGCACTAAATTGGATGTTGTTTTATTACACTGTGTTGTCTTTGTATTGTTGTTTTTGCATTTCATAATAACTTTTTCAAACTAACATTTATAATAACTGAAGCCTTGCAAATAGTGCTATGGAAAATGCTATGGAAAATGTTAGCGCTTTAGCGCTTTAATCAGCCTTATTAAATTGCGATTCGGCCAATTAAATAGGGCTCTATATAAGCACAGAGCATATTTTTTTACAGAAGATTTTAGTTAGTGATCTTCTATCCAAAAGCGAAGTCTTCACTAACTAAAAACTTCAGTAAAAAATATGCTCTGTGCTTATATAGAGCCTTATTCAATTGGCCGAATCGCAATTTAATAAGGCTGTATATATGAGAGCTGGTATTTCTGTTGTTTAGTGCTAGTTTGCTCCACCCGTATTATTACTCTTTATTTATGAAGATCACACATTTTCTTCAGAGCTAAAAAAATATACATTATGTAGAAGAGATTCTAATCACTACAGATATAAAGATTGAATAATAGCTTAATTATTGTCTAGAGCCGTGGTTCACATTTTTTTCACAGATAATTAAATATTGGAGGTGGTTAAGGGGTCTTACGTGTAGTGTGTCTGTACTGGTATACAGAATGTGCACTGTGAAAATAATAATATCCAATATCTAAGTGTAATACTCGGGGTTAGTCAGCAGAAGAAGGGCCCACAGGGCTATGGTAGAGTAGTAATAGTGCTCCTCAAGCCAGAGTCAAAATACAATAAGCACAAGAAAGAACGTAAACCATTTGCACCAGTTAGTTTCACAGGTACAAAGGCAACAGAGCCAAGGTGTAGGTTTCCCTGGCCAAACCAAATCAGGTCAGGAAGAGGTCAAACCAGGTAAAGACAGAATTATAATACCTTTGGGTGAAAAGAACCTTCCTCAAGCACTGGACCCCTAAGCTGGTGCATCTTTATAGGCTACTAAAGTTCAAACCAAAATTGACCGTGACTGTATCAGTTTCAAGTGTCTATACCATCACACAGATGCAAAATCAGTCCAGGTCAACAAAGAGATAAAAAAAACTAGGAACTATACACAAATGTATAATTTTTCCTTTTTTTTTTTTAAACCAGTTGTTTTGGCGGGGCACTTCAATGAAGCTTGTAAACGACTGGATCACCAGGCTATGGACCATTTATCACTGTAGATACAAATCACTTCACACTTTAGTAAATAGACTCTGTAAAACCGAGACAGGTTTCACCCCACCATTGAGAGACCATTTACTTTAGAGAATAATGTTTTTCCCCTTTCCCTTCCAACAGCCTGTGTGTAAACCAGGGTGACAGTCTCTCCTCTACTATTTTAATATGTATGAAGCCTTTACATATAAAAATACTAATAATCAAAGATTTAATGTAATAGAAATACGGTACATTTTCAAAAATGCATACCATACTTGTTTGTAGATGAACTGCACATAAACAAATCCAATGTCAAATCTTAAATTGCAACAATCCGACATAACTCCCAAAAATGAAAATTCATAAGGGTTCTAATTACTGTATATACTCGAGTATAAGCCGAGTTTTTTAGCCCTTTTTTAAGGCTGAAAAAGGACCCTTCGGCTTATACTCGAGTCACCCTGTGTCTCTCCCCCCGTGTCTCTCCACCCCCGTGTCTCTTCCCCCCTCTCCCTCCCCTGTGTCTCTTTACCCCCGTCTCCCTCGTGTCTCTTTCCCTCCCACTCCCTTATCATCCTCCTCATCCTCTCTCCTCAACCCCCCTCCTCATCCTCAACCCCCCTCCTCCTCCTCAACCCCCCTCCAGACCTCAACCGCCCTCCAGACCTCAACCTCCCTCCAGACCTCAACCCCCTCCTCAACCTCAATCCCCCTCCTCAACCTCAATCCCCCTCCTCAACTCCCCTCCTCATCCTCAACCCCCCTCTTCCTCCTCAACCCCCTCCAGACCTCAACCCCCCTCCAGACCTCAACCCTCTCCTCAACCTCAATCCCCTCCTCAACTCCCCTCCTCATCCTCCCTCCTCATCCCCCTCCTCACTTAACCCCTCTCTAATTACCTCCCCCTCTCCCCTCACTTACCTTCCATCAACAGCTGCTCCTCCGCTCCTCTGCATCTTCTGTCTGTGTCAGGACCCAGCATATGCTAATGGTGTGACGTCACATGCGCGTCACCTCATTAGCATTGGCCGGGTACTGACACAGCCGAAAGACTCATGGAGGAGCAGCTGCTGATGGAAGGTAAGTGAGGGGAAAGAGAGAGGGGAAGGTAATTAGAGAGAGGTAAAGTGAGGAGGGGGGTTGAGTATGAGGAGGGGGGTTGAGGAGAGAGGTTGATGAGGGGGGTTGAGGATGAGGAGGAGGGTTGAGTATGAGGAGGGGGGTTAAGGAGGGGGGCTGAGGATGAGGAGGGGGGTTGAGGAGGGGGGTTGAGGATGAGGAGGGTGGTTGAGGAGGGTGGGTTGAGGAGGGAGGATGAGGAGGGGGGTTGAGGGAGAGAAGGGAGGATGAGGAGGGCTGTTGAGGAGGGGGGTTGAGGAGGGAGGATGAGGAGGATGATAAGGGAGGGGGAGGGAAAGATACACGAGGGAGAGGGGGAAGGAGACACAGGGAAGGGAGAGGGGGGAAGAGACACAGGGGAGGGAGGGGGAAGAGACACAGGGGAAGGAGGGAGGGGGGAGTTACACAGGAGAGGGAGAGGAGGGGAAGAGACACAGTGGAGAGAGAGGGGGGAGAGACACAGGGGAGGGAGAGGGGGGAAGAGACACAGGGGAGAGAGAGGGGGGACACCATAAAGGGGCACAGAGGGCACACAAAAGGGGGACACAGAGGGCACAAGAGGGACACAGGGGGCAGCACGTTTCCTTCCCTCAGCTTATACTCGAGTCACTAAGTTTTCCCAGTATTTTGCGGTAAATTAGGTGCTTTGGCTTATAATCGGGTCGGCTTATACTCGAGTATATGCGGTGTCCCAAAATAGTTTCTGGCTTAGCTAAATGGCAACAGAATATTTATTCACAAATGTTTGTATTTAGAATTTAAGATCGACCCCCTTTACCCACAAGTGTCCAGAAGCAGGCAAACTTGAATCAATACAGGCAAGCCCTGCTCTCAAGAAATCAAAATGCTGTTTCACATACACAATATCACCAAAGAATCATGAATATCCCCAAGGTCCAGAAAATAATCAAAATTATGTATTTTTTTAAATAAAACTAGAGTTATGATATTTATGATGTAGAGCCACCTTTCGCGGCAATCACAGCTCCAAGTCACTTTGGATAAGTATTTTTAAGCTTGTCACATCTTACCACTGGGATTTGTGCCCATTCCTCCTTGCAAAACTGCTCCAGCTCCTTCAAGTTGGATGGTTTGTGCTTGTGAACAGCAATCTTTAAGTCTGACCACAGATTTTCTATTGGATTGAGGTCTGGGCTTTGACTAGGCCATTCCAACACATTTACATGTTTCCCTTTAAACCACTCAAGTGTTGCTTTAGCAGTGTGTTTGGGGTCTTTGTCCTGCTGGAAGGTGAACCTCCGTCCTAGCCTCAAATCACGCACAGAGTGGTACAGGGTTTGCTCAAGAATATCCCTGTATTTAGCACCATCCATCTTTCCCTCTAATCTGAACAGTTTCCCAGTCCCGGCTGCTGAAAAACATCCCCACAGCATGATGTTGCCACCACCATGTTTCACTGTGAGGATGGTGTTTTTTGGGTGATGTGATGTGTTGGGTTTGGGCCAATTATAGCATTTTCTTGGATGGCCCGAAAAGTTTAATTTTAGTCTCATCAGAACAGAGCACCTTCCTCCATACATTTTGGGAGTCTCCCACATGCCTTTTCGCAAAATCAAAATGTGCTGTTTTGTTTTTTGCTGAAAGTAATGGCTTTCTTCCAGCCACCCTGCCATAAAGCCCAACTCCATGGAGCGTACAGCTTATTGTCGTCCTATGTACAGATACTCTAGTCTCTGCTGTGGAACTCTGCAGCTCCTCCGGGGTTACCTTAGGTCTCTGTGCTGCCTCTCTGATTAATGCCGTCCTTGCCCGTCGGAGAGTTTTGGTGGTCAGACGTCTTTTGGCAGGTTTGCTGTTGTGCCATGTTCTTTCCATTTGTTTATGATAGATTTAATAGTGCTCTTGGGGATCATCAAAGATTTGGATATTTTTTTATAACCTAACCCTGACTTGTACTTCTCAACAACAGTGTCCCTTACTTGATTGGAGAGTTCCTTGGTCTTCATGACAGTATTTGGATAGTGGTGTCTTGCTTAGGTGTTGTAGCCTCTGGGGCATTTAAAAAAAAGGTGTGTATATTTAATGACCGATCATGTGACACTTAGATTGCACACAGGTGGACATCATTTCACTAATTATGTGACTTCTGAAGGTAAATAGGTAGCACCAGAGCTTTTTATGGGCTTCATAACAAAGGGGGTGAATATATACGCACATGCCAATTTTCTGTTTTCTATTTCTAAAAAATAGTTTTATGTATATATTTTTCTCATTTCACTTCACCAACTTAGACTATTGTGTTTTGATCCATCACATACAATTCAGATTAACAAAACATTGAATTTATGGCTGTAATGTAACAAAATAGGTAAAAAGTCAAGGGCGTGAATACTTTTGCAAAACACTGTAGATACCTGATTGGCCAAATTCCAGCGGGGCACACAACTTTGGGGATAGCCTCCATGGCTTAATTGGCAACTCACCTCCCCCTGGCCATGGTAAATGCCCTCTCCCTTCCAGTTGGTCAGGAACCAAAACCTTTTCTGTAGGGACTGCATGTCAAAGGTGTAATGGGGAGCCTTTGAATACAAAGCAGTGCCAGGTTCGAGGGGGTCAATTCTCTCCTTTCCCAGCATGAGTCATTCCCTGGTTGTGCTGGGATGCTGAATTTACACAGGGGTTTGGTGACATCCCCCACCTCTACCAATTATGCGGTGTGAACAGTTCTGATGCCCACCTCAGTGGCTCAATGGCCAGCAACCAATAATCTACACCAGTGACCCTCCCCAAGATGGAATAAATACACACAAACAGTGTACTGAGGAGTCCTTACTGGCAATCCATGGGAATTGGTACTTGGTATTCCTCCTTAAACCAGGGAGCAGGATGGCCCTAAGCCATGGTCAGTAAATACCAGCCTCCGTTCTTCTGGTGTGAGGGGTGGACCAAGAGTTAGCTCAAGGCTCCAATCACTATAGTTATGATTCCCTAACTTTTCCAGGGTTAGTCATTGACCAGGTGACTCAGTCCCACTCCCTGCCGGACAGGACAACAGTAAAAGCTTAACCTGATCTCTTTGTGAGTTCATTGGGCTAGGGTTCTCAATGTCTTCCATAATATATTTTCCCTGGACCCTTTAAACATAATCCTCTCAGTCCATACCTTTTACTTGACTAGGATCCTGCAACCAGTCTTACGGGTCCCCCTCTAGAGCCGCTCTCCCCAAACAATGCCTCCTGGGACCCTGGTGGCTCATCTTCTTCCCTGTCTGCCTGACACGGCTCATTCCAACTTGGTGACCACATCCCCTCTAGAGCAACCTCATCCAGTAATTCCACATACTCAGCTTCCAGCTGTAGATCTGTCTGGACCAGGGTTGTCAACAAATTTGCCTCCTGGGACCATGGCTCTAGTGCCAGTCTTTGACAGTTTTTAACAAACAAGTTCTGTCTCTACAGTCTGCAGTTCACATTCACGATCTCCATACCATTTAATAGAGGCTTTCCATTAGCCCCAAATGAAAATAGGGATCAAATCTAAGGACACCAACAGACTTTGCCCACATATCATATTTCTCCTCCAGGTCAATCTCTGTCCATACCAGTTCCTCTAGCCTGTCTGACAGCTAATAGTCCTGCCACAATCCCAGGAATGCCATCCATTGCCTTAGAATGGACATTCCCTGACAGTCCTCTGTCTCCTCCACACCTGCAGACGATTTCGGCCTTCACTGGGGATAGGAGTTGCCTGTCCATATGAACTGGGGAAGGTCAATTAAGTACCCCTCTCTTCTCCTACAGGATCTCCTGTATCTGTGTCTGGACTTCCACCAACTTCTGGGACCTCTCAGAGATCTTGTACTCCTCAGCTGCAGATAACCCGTAACAGAAACTGGGGCTGGTGTTACCTCTGGAACCTCATCCTCTGCCTTTTGATTTAGCTCCATGAGGTCAGCAGTGGGCATGCTGTCATACTTGGTCATCCTGCTGTCATGTACAGGGATCCACACCACTGCCACCAGCTGTCACAGCCCACTCATCATATTTCCCCTCCAGGGTGTGACGTCCAGGGGGAACCGAGACTTTGAGCAACTGTTGGACTATTGGGGGCCCTGGACTAACATGGATTATTGATATTATTTCAGCCTGAATACTTGAACTGTCACAGCTACATTCACATTGTGTGCCCTGTGAGATGGCCGAGCCATGTTGTTCATGGTGAGGGCCACAATATGGGGGTGATCAAAATGATTTTATTATTGTTTAGTTTTTTTATGTAAAGGTTGTACCAAGGCATGTTTGGTATTGAAATGCTGTATTTTTCCCATAGTGTTAAAAACAAAACGAAACAAAAAACAGGGTCTCTGGGGCAGAGGGGTCACCAGTTATGAGGTGCTTGGTTGTAGAGGATCCAGTACAGTGGGGGAGAGCTGACTGGGACTAGTGGACACATTGGTGTGAATGGGGAAGCATGCTGGGTATATGGAGGGTCCCACACATCAGAGACTGAGTGTCTGCACTCCTGATCTTAGCAGATACCCCCTGTAAAGCCAGGATCAAAGGGCCAATTAGCCTGGGCAGTAAAATAGCCTCCCGGACCAAGGGGTGTGAGTGAGGGGGTGACATCACTGATGGACAGGCCTCTCCACATGGTCAGGGTGGGGGGGGGGGGGCTGGTGGAATTTTGTTGGACTGGGTTGTGCAAAACCACTGGACCACATAAATAAAGGCTGTTGTCAGTTTAAACATGCATAATTGAGGTGTGTGTTTCATTCTGAGGGAATAATAATCCTTATTACTGGGATTATTGCTGCTGAACCTACAGTCTGTAAAATTTGCAGGGTGCTTCAACTGAAGCAACAGGTCGTCACACAGAGCAATTTAAACTTCAGAATACGTTTTTATACATTGAGAACTTAAAAAAAAAAAAGAAAACACACTGTGACACATTATCAAATATCCTCTTTTTTAGTGCAACAAAAAGAAAAAAAACTTTCCATGTTCTTTTAATATTATTATTTATTCTAAATATTATTAGAATTATTAATTATTATCTTACAGATTCTAAATGTCTGTCTGATTATACAGCATTCTTAAAAACTGTGTCTGAACCTAAAAATATGCTGTTTTCTTCATGAGGCTGTTGACTTTGTTTTTGCCTATTTAAGACTTCTAACTGCAGATGGAAAAACTAGGCAGAATAATTAAATCTCCCAAGCAAAAAACAGCAGATGCATGTAATACAATCAGTGACAAAGCTGACATCCAGGAGGCCATTTGGCTGTCAATTTTATCCGTGCAGTTCTGAAGATAATGAACTAAAATCAAATCATGTTCATGTGCAAATGTGATGGAGTTTACATGAGTCTGTTATATTTTAACATGTCAGGCAATTAGTGGAAATGTGTGTAAGAAAATTTACTCTGGAAATGTCATGTTTTTGTTCTAGGAACTGCTGTTTGAATAGATTATTTCCACTATGACTTTACTACAAATGGGGATTGGCCTTAAAAAGAAAATGCACTAATCTTTCAAGAGATAAATGTAGTGGAATAATATAATTTATTACCAGTACTATGGGGAGAATAGTAATTTATTTTTTGCCCATTAAATGTGCACCAAAATGGTTTACATTTAATTGTAAGTATTTTCAGGCAGTAGGCAAACTGCATAAATATTTATTTTAATTGACTTTTTATGTGTAGTAGAAAAGTTTAGAGCACTTTCTCACTATTGTTTTTTTAGTAATGTGTCGGAACCACAAATGCTGAGATCATTAATGAATCAAGATTGGCTACTATGTGTTATAAGTTAGCATTATCCAATAGACACAGTAGTCTTATATTATTAGTTTCAAATAACTAGAATTGTTAATGGGATCATTTTTAGAAAATATGAAAACATCCTTTAATTCACAACCTTATTTGTACTTATAATATCTTGTCTATCTCCAAGATTCCAGTCAGCTTGACAGGATGCCAATAAGCACAGATAGTGTGAGGTTTTAGAAGTGAACAGTGGAGATGACCAGGGCAGAATACAGTTGCATACAGTGAGGGAAAAAAGTATTTGATCCCCTGCTGACTTTGAACGTTTGTCCACTGACAAAGAAATGATCAGTCTGTAATTTTAATGGTAGGTGTATTTTAACAGTGAGAGACAGAATAAAATAACAAAAAATTGAAAGAAATGCGCATGTCAAAAAAGTTATAAATTGATTTGCAGGTCAATAAGGGAAATAAGTATTTGACCCCTTCGACTTAGTACTTGGTGGCAAAATCCTTGTTGGCAATCACAGCGGTCAGACATTTCTTGTAGTTGGCCACCAGGTTTGCACACATCTCAGGAGGGAGTTTGTCCCACTCTTCTCTGCAGATCCTCTCCAAGTCATTAAGGTTTTGAGGAGGATGTTTGGCAACTCGAACCTTCATCTCCCTCCGCAGATTTTCTATGGGATTAAGGTCTGGAGACTGGCTAGGCCAGTTCAGGACCTTAATATGCTTCTTCTTGAGCCACTCCTTTGTTGCCTTGGCTGTGTATTTTGGGTCATTGTCATGCTGGAATACCCATGCACGACCCATTGTCCTGGCAGAGGGAAGGAGGTTTTCACTCAAGAGTTGACAGTACATGGTCCCGTCCATCTTCCCTTTCCTGCAGTGCAGTTGTCCTGTCCACTTAGCAGAAAAATGCCCCCAAAGCATAATGTTTCCACCTCCATGTTTGACGGTGGGGATGGTCTTCTTGGGGTCATAGGCAGTATTCCTCCTCCTCCAAACACGGCAAGTTGAGTTGATGCCAAAGAGCTCGATTTTGGTCTCATCTGACCACAACACTTTCACCCCGTTCTCCTCTGAATCATTCAGATGTTTATTGGCAAACTTCAGACGGGCCTGTACATGTGCTTTGTGGAGCAGGGGGGGCTTGCGGGGGCTGTAGGATTTCAGTCCTTCATGGAGTAGTGCGTTACCAATTGTTTTCTTGGTGACTATGGTCCCAGCTGCCTTGAGATCATTAACAAGATCCTCCTATGTAATTCTGGGCTGATTACTCACCGTTCTCATGATCAGTGAAACTCCATGAGGTGAGATGTTGCATGGAGCACCAGATCGAGGGAGACTGACAGTTATTTTCTGTTTCTTTCATTTGCGAATAATCGCACCAATTGTTGTCACCTTCTCACCAAGTTGCTTGGCGATGGTCTTGTAGCCCATTCCAGCCTTGTGTAGGTCTACAGTCCTGTCCCTGACATCCTTGGACAGATCTTTGGTCTTGGCCATGGTGGAGAGTTTGGAATCTGATTGATTGATTGCTTCTGTGGACAGGTGTCTTTTATACAGGAAACTAGCTTTAAGAGAGTGCTCCCAATCTCAGCTCGTTACCTGTATAAAAGACACCTGGGAGCCAGAAATCTTGCTGACTGATAGGGGATCAAATACTTATTTCCCTCATTGACTTACAAATCAATTTATAACTTTTTTAACATTAGTTTTTCTTGTTTTTTCTTTTGTTATTCTATCTCTCACTGTTAAATACACCTAACATTAACATTATAGACTGATCATTGTTTTTGTTAGTGGACAAACATTCAAAATCAGCAGGGGATCAAATACTTTTTCCCTCACTGTACATAGGTAATACATGTAATGGCTTTTTTTTTATTCTTTTGGCCTTTCTAAAAATAATATTCACATTATCAGTAAAATTTCTTTAAAATAGCATAATTAAAAAAACAGGACTACACTGTCCCTTCATCCACTGTTAAAATAATACCATAACTCAAGACAAGGTTTCAGTTAACATAATTTTATAAACATGTATTATCATGAGCAATATTAATAATATGTCACAAATAATATGTGAGGAGGATAAACATTTGCTGCAGCTGAATAATTCAGGGATTACACATCCAAATCCACTTTCTGCTCTTTATGTATAATAAATATTAGGTGGTATCTGTGGGTACACTGCGATTTCTAGACTCTCTTCTTGTATAATTTATTGGTATTCAACATTTATTATTCAGAATGCCAGCAATGGGGAGAGAGAAAAGTGATGTCAAGGGAGGGGAGCGGTAAGAATATACCCAAATAATTTTAAAACCTTACACAAAGATTCAGTTCTTTGTTTTAATTGGAGGGTGCTGAGTTCATAGCCAAAATAATATCTCCTGAATATCCATCTAACACACAGACTACCTGCTAATTGTAACTGAAGTACCATACTTAAAATGGTAAAGCAGATGTATATACTATTAACAAATAACTATAAGCAGCTTGTGCTGCTCTGTCCTTGATGTAATAAACTGGCATGTCCTCTTGGTATTTCTGATATTATGTCTGAATGTTAGAACTGATGAGATAGAAAGTAATTATCCTAAAATGTGTTCATATTTTACTTTTTTCTCATGGGATGAGTCACCTCAATTGTTCTTAGAACTTCATATTGGTCTTATGAAATTGTTAAATAGTGCATTTGCAATGCATACTGTTTCCAAAATGAATAATTATTCCAAATAGCATCTTATCCAATATGCATAAGACAAAGATACATTTTCTTGATTTTTTGTTAGCTTTAGAATTGGAGAAATTCTTTCATACTATTAGTTACAAATATTTGTTTCAGGTGCTCGAATATAACATTTTAGTTTTCATTGAGTGAGTTTAGACATGCTCTCATGTAAATCTATGCAAACCCTATAGAAATATAAATGTATCCGGGTCGATGTCTGTTCCATTGCGTATTGACACATGCACATAGTTGAGGTGCCCTTTGTCTCCCATGCTGTTTGCCCTGGCCATTATACACATGAGATCTGCTCAGTAATAATGATGTTATCATAAGAGAATATACTTATAAATGTTATATATCTCCTTATGATTTATTAGTCCTCCAGTCTAAATGAATAAGGCTCTCAATTCAACACGATCTGGTCTACTTTGCTGCTTCCAAACCGCTCCAAAACCTCAATCTCTGATTTTGGTGACCTCCTGATCATGGTTCCTTATATTTTCCTGCAGAAAAAACGTGCTATTATCTGTTTGGTGACTATTGGATGAGTTGTATGGGCAGTGTCCTGGGCAGTACTCTACCCTAACCATTTCTGTGATTGTATATCTTCTGGAACACTTACTATGAGCACTCCCCCATTTTAGGTATTGATGATGATTTATGAAGCAATAACACAGAAAACCTTACTGACAGTATTTTCTAAACTTAACTAGCAATTATAAATGGATGTGCTACATGATTACCCTCCTGGACATAGTTGGGGTGGTATTATTATTTGTGGGATAATGATGATGCATTATTTTGGCACCTGATAATTAACATTGTAGTGCTCTAACAACATGAGCTAGATGTTTTCAGAATATATATATATATATATATATACTAGCGTATTGCCCGTCAAAAAATGACGGCAATGAGATGTGTATGTTTGGAAAGTTGTATAGTTATTAATATACATATGGAGCACTTTGCTCCATAAAAAAAGGGGTCCGTATTAACGGCTCGCCTCGCTAAGCGAGGCTCGCCTGCAATGAGCGCCTGCGGCGCTCATTGCCAAAGTGGTCCTGTTTAACGGCTCGCCTCGCTACGCGAGGCTCGCCTACAATGAGCGCCTGCGGCGCTCATTGCCAAAGTGCTCCGTATTAACGGGGCAAAAAATGTTTGGAAAGTTGTATAGTTATTAATACACATATGGAATTGTAAGGTAGCTAATGGTGTTTTGTGTGTACTACTGAAATATATAAGTTAAAATAATAAATAATTAATGAATGACTATACTTTACCAATTTGTATGCATTGTGTTTAAGAGCTGGCAATCTGTAGTGATGTTGCAGCAGCATTGGTGGTGTGGAGGTGCTGTGTAAGCGTTTAGAACGTGTGTAGTGTAATAGTGTGCGTGCGCGAGCTGAAACCGTTAGCGTAGTACTTTAGTTCCGCATTATCGTAAAATGGCGGGTAATGTGTGTTATGCGTCTTAGCGGATAATCCATACGTGATTTAATGGGCGGTAATGTGTAGTATGCGTCTTATCGGATTATCCGTACGTGTTTTCCGTGGTTATAGTGCTGTAGCCTCGTTTTCGTTTTTTTCGGCCGCCATTTTTTCTCTCGCTTCGAGACTTTTTTAGTGTCTAAACTGTTTTATTTTTAATAAAATGAAGGTGTAACTTGTTTTTTTGAGGTCGTGGATGCCCCCTCTTGCTGTCGGTAAGCTTTTTATGTATGTGCTGTGTGTATTTATTGTGATTGTATTTTTTTTTCCTGTTCGCGAGTTGCGGCCGTATTTTTGTTCTGCGTATTAACGCTGATTGGCAAAGTGCTCCGTATTAACGGCTCGCCTCGCTACGCTCATTGCCAAAGTGCTCCATATTAACGGCTCGCCTCGCTACGCGAGGCTCGCCTGCAATGAGCGCCTGTGGCGCTCATTGCCAAAGTGCTATGGTTTAACAGTGTAACGGCTCGCCTCGCTGCGCGAGGCTCGCCCGGCGATGAGCGCCTGCGGCGCTCATCGCTAAGCCCGCTACTGTACTACGGTTTAACGGCTCGCCTCGCTTCGCGAGGCTCGCCGGGCGATGAGCGCCTGCGGCGCTCATCGCTAAGCCCGCAAAGTCGTACGGACCACGCAAACAGCGTGACGACGACTCGTAGCAGGACAATTATAATATGTGATATATATATATATACTAGCGAATTGCCCGTCAAAAAATGACAGCAATAGAATTGTAAGTCAAGGAATGGTGTTTGGCACAGAGTTTATTTTTTTGTGGTGGTCTGAGATCTCGGCGCTGATTGCGAGGCTCGCGCTGGTAATGGTGTATGCTGTAGGTCTTACGGGTTTTTGTAAAATCCGTATTTGCTTTGTGGAATTTAGCGACTTTTGGGGTTGTGTAGCCTAGTTTTCGGGTTTTTTCGGGGGGGAATTTTTTCTCTCACTTAGGTAATTTTCAAGTGTGTAAACTTTGTAAATTTGCCAGAATTCGATGTTTAAGCAGTGTTGCAGAGGTCCTGGGTGTCCCCCCTTAGTGTAGGTAAGGTTTTTATTTTATTTTTGTCTGTTTTTTGTGCTTTTTAATGTTTGGCGCTGTGCGCGGGTTGTCTGTTAAGGTCATATTTTTGCGAGTCCGTAATCGAAGTCCTGTGGGTCGTAAGTCCCGATTGTGTGCTCGTTTGTAACCGGTTGTGAGGCGCCGTAGAGCCTCCACCTCTGCAAATGCGTGCCCTTGCTTTGCCAGGGTCCGTATTTGCGGCCTGCAATGAGCCTATTTTTGCTTTCTAGAATAGTTAAAATAAGCAAAAACATTTTGGAATGTTAAAAAAGCACATCCTTTAATGTATTAACTTTTATATGTAATTATTCTACAGTAGTATCTGCCAGTTTAATTCCTGCTAGTCTTGTCCCTAAAATGGGTAGAGACAGAGCCAGCTTCTATCTGTACAGTTACAGCACAACTACCATTACTTTCATAAGGACTTATGGAAAGCTCAGTAGCAAAGACTAATTGCATATAAAAGTTAAAAATGTAAAGGCTGTATTTTTTGCTTCCTAAAATAATTTGCCCAATTATTCAGAACCCCCATATAGAGACAATTCGACCACAGTGGCCCTTTAATTTTCTTACATATAATATATGTACATCTCATTACTGTATTTAGTTAAAAAAAGAACTAGAATGCACTATACAAAAGAAAACAAAGCCATATGCATATCAATTATTACATTGTTACATCAATCATATTTTAGTAACTATCTTTAAATAAAATTGATTCTTTCATTTGTAAGCATGCATTATTAATTTAATTTAATTTGATACATTTACCCATCTCTAAATAAATAATGTATTTTTCATATAAATATTAAAATATGCTATTGAGTATAGAGTACAATTGTACTTAATATATATACCATCAACATATCCATTTGAAAATTAAGCTCTGTCATTTTATATTAAACTTAACCAACTCCTTCAAATCTCCCCTTAAAATATTTGTTGCTAGTTGCTTATGTGATCAATTTATTTTGATGCTTGATTCACTAATTAGTTATAGGATATCCAGGTGCATTATTATAAAAAAAAATTTCCAAAACACAGTTATACAAATCATTCCCATGTCACAAAAAAGCTGTTTACCTTCCAACCTCTAGTCCTTGGCCCTTAATAATGAAATGCCCAATTTGATTACATAGGAATGAAGATATTCTCCTTTGAATGCAGTTTCATGTGCATTGTAATTTTTTAGCATTGATTTAAAATCTTGATAATTTCCCAGATCTCTTTATTTCTTCAGGTTAGTTCAGTAAAGACATGAGAGTGTTTGAGAGAGTGTTATGCCAAAGCACAAAAGGGAATAGACCGGTAGCGTGAGAGGGATGGAGTCCAATAGCAAAAGTTCCAAAAGACCTGACAAAAAAGAATAGTCATACAACCCAATTATTAAATGGAGAACCCAGTGCAAAAAAAACATTTTGGGGGTTCAAAAATGTTTTTTTGTTGGGCCCCTCTCTGGTGCCCCCCATTGCACTTCTTTCTCTTCATTTTTTCCGTTTCTCAACTTTACACCCTTATCTCTCTCCCTCCCTCACCTCTCCTCCATCTCTCTCACCCTTTCTCTCTTTGCCTTTCTCTCCGATCCTTCTCTCCCACTCTCCTTCTCACTCCCCTCATCCCTCTTCTCGCTCTTGCGTCTAATCTTTGCATTCCTTCCCCGATCCCGGCAGTTGAGCCTTGCTCAGTGCTTGGCTCCTCCTCCCCCGGGGTTCCCATTTGCACTGAGGAAGTCAGGCAATGGGTGGCAAACCCTCTGGATTGCCAAGGTCAAAACCAGCAAAAACAAGCCAGGAATAAACAGAAATGTGGAGTTGCAGCACACAGCAAACTGAGTGCTGAGGGCGGGTTCATGGTGCTTAAGTTGCTCCAGAAGGAAGCAGCAGGATAATCAAAACTTAATTAGCATCCCAGTGCTCAATTGTTCAAAACTCCAAATGGTGCTATGGGGAACAGAACTCATCCACAGGATATGCAGGCCTGGGTGACTCACTGAGCTGTAAACACACAGGCTAGGCCCCTATTCAATTGAGCAATTGTTGTTTACGGGAACCGTTAATGGAGCCCATAAACTAATTTGCTAATCAATTGCCGAATTGCGAGGCTGATCGCATATCGGACTACTAAATGCAAATTGATTGATGTGTAACCTCCATGTTTTACTGATGTAATGATGATGGTCTCATTTATTATTGGCTGTTTCTAAATCGGTAGTTACGGCTTTGCTTAATTGATCATGATCACGCTCTGAAATGCTACATACGATTGCATGGTTTACGGTTTCGGCATTTGGACCGTAAATTGTGGACTTGTTCAATTGCATAGCTCTATAATTCCCCATTTGAATAGGGGCCACAGTCCCCAGTTCGACTCCAGTTGGGGCCTAAGCTGTAGCATGACATAAAGTGAACAGAATATCATCAGCATATAGTGACAATTTATAGTCACTACACTTATACTTTACACCCTTAATGCTGTTATTAGCTTGAAATTGAATTGCCAGTGGTTCTAATAAAAGAGCAAATAATAAAAAAGCAATAAGCAAGGGGACACCCTTGTCTAGTCCATTATTCATTTATATGCTGTTATCTTTGTCCCCTGGAAGGCTTCATGTTGCTAATGGAAAATGTTCTTTGTTAAAACTCTTCTTAACCAATTTGCTAGTATTTCCCCATATATTTTCATGTCAGTATTTATCAGGGAAATGTATCTATAACTTGAAACCAACCAGAGGATTTAGCTATCATAGAAAAATGCATCTTAAGAATGTCCATACTATCTGCCTTGCAAAGCTGAATTACAGACATATTTTAGCTGCAGTGCCAAACGTCTATGATGGTTTTGTGATATTGGCAGGTTAGACCATTTGGTCCAGGTGATTTACCAGGATTACATTTTTTTACTACTTCAATTATTTCTTCAGTCTTGAGTTCCACTCCGGTTCATGCTTTGAGCTAAGCAGAAATGCATTTTCAAGTCATGATTTGTAGTTCCCGTATTTGATTATATAATTTTGTGTAGTAGTCATGGAAGAGATTTTAATCGCAGATAAGATTCTTTCATCTATAGCCCAATTATTAAAAATCATTTACGAACATGGGATATAGGTTATAGGAAATTTAAATTGTCATATGAATCAATTTTTTCCTACATTTTTGTTATCCCATTATTATCAAATTCCCAAAACAACACCGCATTTCAAAATTGGAGGAAAAGTTAACGTAGGTGCATTTGCCATTACTAGATGAAGATGGGAATATGAGACTTTCAGAGTTTAAATATGGTGTTTAATTTGAGGAGAAGTGATATATTCACTTTTCTACACATTATAACTTCTTTTCCAAATAAAGAAATTAGTACTTTGGAAAAATTATGTTTATATTGAACTAAAGATATGAAAGGATTAATATCAAAATGTATAAACTTATATGTGAAAAGGAAAAAACAAAAAAATATCAATACATGCTTCATTCGGCGGGGGATCTGGGTATAGAACTTACAGATAAACAATGGGAAAATATGACAAAGTGCTAGGAAGTCATCAGTTTGTAATAGGCTTAAAGAATACTCATATAAAATGATGTATTGATGTATGTCACTCTGGGTGCATTAGCACATATTCATACTTCAAGTCCACTATGCAGATAAGGATATGTGTCAGAATTCACGGATTGACAATAACTTTGTCAATCTGTTAACTTTAGGCACCAGAGAGTTACTTTGAGGACCTCCGTGGCTAAGGGCATTATTTTAGATGCTATGGAGGTCCTTAAAAATTCTCAAAATATGATAGATCCTGTTCCCTTTCATTCTGGGAAAAGTACCATGGGCCTCATTCTATTATCGGCCGCAGCCGCTGCGGGGCCGCAAGGACCGGCCGCAAGCTATTCTGCTATTCTATTCCCTTACGGCCGGGGACTCCGGCAGGCTTGCGGCCGGTGCCTTGCTATCTCTTGCGGCCGATCGCGCCGGAGGAAAGCCTTTGATCTAAAACGGCCGCAAGAGATTTGCAATTCAATTGCTCCGGGAAACCTCTCTGCAAGGCTAAAAGCGAGCCGCAGTTACTTGCAGGAAAAAGGTCTCGCTAGCACCAATTAAGCACATAAAATAGCTCAAATAAAGCCATCCTGCACTTTGAGAAGACTATAAAGGGATTTTAGGTGTTAGAAAAAATAGCACATAATTATCCTGTACTCAAATCCGTAAAATATTTCATTTTTAATATCCGTAAAATATACATGTAAAAAGTCCAGAGTGCTTGGAGCACCTCAGACACACCCCCGCCGCAGCCGGCAAATAAACAGTTAATTTGAACTCGGGTTTGGGCAGATGTGCAAGCTTGAGAGTGGGTTCCTTTTATTCCTCATGTCCCCCAATATGATCCCTAGCATTTACAGAGCTGTACAGTGCAGGCTTGAATTTATTTTTGAGTTTTTATATTTCACAGTTTACGGCCGGTTCCAAGATATGCGGCCGGCCGTAAGAGGAGATCCTTGCGGGGCCGTATAATAGAATCGCGAGTTAACTGAACCCTCGCAAGGAATCGCAGCCTTACGGCCGATTTACGGACGATAATAGAATGAGGCCCCATGTGTGTAAAATCTGATTATAATAAAACATTTGCCTGGTATTGATTAACAAGACAGTAAACTGTATCTTTGTAGCTGTAATCATGGTCCTGTCTGTAATACACCTTTAGTTTGGTTATCTTTAGTTCTTCTTTGCGAATTTATGCCATTTTTCAGATCTCATTATGGTTGAATTTAATGATAACTGCAGAAGACATACATTAACTTAAAGAATCCAGGGTCCTGTAGAGGCATCAACAATTATTTTTTTACTAATTAAAAGCAAGCTGTATGGCTTTTTCCTGCTTAATTATGCTTTTAGTCAGATTTAAAGTTATATTTGTGTCATTGTGCAGTAGTCTTTAATTTTTATGGTTCCTGAATACTTGAGTCATTACATTGTAATAAGAGCTTACAACATATCTGCATTAGGGAATGAAATAGATCTAGCTATAGTACATGCTCTTATGATGATCCAACTTATGTTGATTATTCATCTTTTCAACCTTCTCAACACCATGTTTTAAAACAATTATGTAATAATTTGTAATTTGAAATTCTGCAGGCACGTATGGTGGATGTAATCAATGAGAAGATGGTGAACTTTGCAATACTCAGACAATCTCAGAATGAAGATGAGTCCTTTTAATTTTATGGAAGTATTCTAAGTTTCATTTCTATTGGGTGGCAAATTGGATTAATTGATAAGTGGGAGCTCTCTCACCAGATGAGAATGATCTAGTCCTGTGGTTCTTAACCTTTATAGTCTAAGGACTAGATGTTAGTGTTAAGGTACAAAGACCTATATGTCCCAGCATTTGGGTAGTGTGCGCTGGGCAGCCTGGATAGTAAGTCTGACGATCTTTACTACCAGCATGTCCTTTGGTCAATAATACATCTTTACTCAAGTTGTGATGAAAATTAAGAACACTTTATTGAATTGGTTCAGCTTATTTAAACCTTGCCCAACACATTATAGGGAGTGGCTACCTTTAGCCGAACCCCCATCCCCCCTGGGCCAATGGAGTAACTCTTACAATCAGTTAATTACCTCTGTCTAATCAGACGGGGCTAATCTGTGGGAACTTTTAGTCTCCGCCCCTGGGGCCGCCTTTAGGGGCGTCAACCTAATTCATTCTTGCCCAGGTAGGAGAAGGAAGAACATGTATTTCTCTCTCTCTCTCTGCCCCTGGTTCTGGGGCAGAGAAACCCTGTAGACAGGCCATATAGTTGGTGCCTGTATGTCTGCCCTTCTGCAGTGCATGTTAGATAACCTTTGCCCTCCAACCATCTGGCACCAGTCACTCCCCGCTCATAGATGGGGCTGGTACTAATCTGTAACACATTTTCATATTTGTCCCCATAACTCACCGGTCATGCCACTCACATACCACTCACCCATCACATTGAGTCTATCACCTGATTCTCATTAAAATGAGTATAAACATCATGCATGGGGGGACATTGTAAGGGATTTATCCATGGCTAGGGGTACATACACGTTTAATATTTATACTATGCAGAAGGATCTTTCACAGTTAGCATCCAATGCTCATGGGGGCTAGCTCGGAAAAAGCCAGTATATATTAAACAGGGTGATACTAACATTCATTTAGAAGTTCACTGATTTGGATAGAGTACATTTAACTTTATCTGGGGTTTACTGTTTCTTCTTCTGTTCAGGGTAGGGTTGCCGATTATTTCAGGGCTGGATCACTCTACTGAGACCAGACTGATATATTACAGGATATTTCTCAGTGTGAGTGGATTATCATGTCCATAGAACTAACCTATTAAGGTTAGTTTGTTCTCTGATTGAGTACCTCTGACTTTGTTGTTTTGTTTATACAAATTACCCTTAGGGATTAGTCTCCTTAAGGGTGATAGGGGACACCAGACTCCTTGCTCACTTGTGCCTTAGTGAGTTCAGCTACACCCTACTGACTAGATTTAACTAAGACTGAAATGTACATCCATGGTTTGCGGTTTTCTCTGTTCAGAGTAGAATTGCCTGGCATTTTGGGTCTGGATCACTCTAAGTGAGACCAGACTGATATACTACAGGATATTTCTCCCTGTGAAGGGCACAAGTGAGCTAAAGAGGCTGCTCTCAAAGTGGATCATGTCCATAGAACTAACCTATGGTTGAGCACCTCTGATTTGTTTTTGTTGTTTGTTTTTATGGTACATTTAACTGGAGATAGAATAATCTGTCTGTAACTTTGACTAGCGGTAGTTGTATGCTTAAAGGACCAGTGAAAGTGTTTTTCATGTGAAATCTGATTTTAGTTCCCCATTAATTAACATAAAAAAAGCAGCAAAACAATTAAATATGATTTAAACGTTCTTCAGTTTAGCCCACTAATGACCTCGCCCACCTCTCTCATAATACTAATCACTGCTGAAATCAAAACAAACATTTCAACTGATAAAGCATTAATTAGACAGAGTGGGTGAGTTTGAGCATGCTCTGAATAATAGGGGGCTATAGCTACAATCCGATAACCCCCTGCTTCTGCAAAATTAGCATGGGCCAGGTTACCCACCCTGCCTAATTAATATTATCTCAGTTGAAATGCTCAGAAGCAAATACTCAACAGATTAACTAAATGATTTGCTCTTGCAGAAATTTAAAGATCTCTCTTCCACGCAGCCTTCACCAAACTATCATGGATGCTTCCAGGGTCAAGTAAAGGTAAAAAAAAATTCTAATTAAAAACTTTGCTTAATTAGTCTTTTCAAACATATACTGTATATATATATATATATATATATATATATATATATATATATATATATATACAGATATCTTTACAGAATGGCTACAATCACTAAAGTATAAACAATATTCAGGTACCCATGTTTTGAGTAAAATGTGCAAAACCATGAGTAGAGGCGACAAAAGGGCAATTTAAAGAAGATAATTTTATTGGTAATAATCTTTTTCTTAAAAATGATTAGTGGGTTACTCTTGCGATCATGATTGTTTTTTTATTACATCTACTCTGCAATAAAACCAGATTATCCTCTATTAAATAACAACTGTAGTCCTATATTTCGATCATGTTATATGTTAAAGCTGTATGCGAAACACGCGCGTCAGGCCCTGGTTGCTTTGACTGTCCCGTGCTGCTGACGTAGGATGGTGAGGAGGCACTATGCCAGCGATATCAAGGTTATGTATTTGGTTTAGAATTTATCTTTAGATTTATTGATGTCAGGACTATACTAGTCACCTTGTCCGTCACAAATGATGGGATAATATTTAATATTTCTGTTCCCCCCC
This sequence comes from Discoglossus pictus, assembly GCA_027410445.1. NCBI lineage: Eukaryota > Metazoa > Chordata > Amphibia > Anura > Alytidae > Discoglossus > Discoglossus pictus. The sequence continues at coordinate 66,527,308 of CM050164.1, read as the reverse complement.
TCCGTCTTTTTCCCCCTCACCTGTTTCTCTTCCCCCCTCTCCTTTGTCTCTTCCCCCTCTCCCTCCCTTGTGTCTCTCCTGCCCTTCCCCCTCACTCCCCTGTGTCTCTTCCCCGCCCCCCTGTGTCTGTTTCCCCCTCCCCTGTGTCTCTTTCCCCCTCTCCCTCCCCTGTGTCTCTTTCCCTCTCTCCCTCCCCTGTGTCTCATCCCCCCTCTCCCTCCCCTGTGTCTCTTCTCCCCTCTCCCTCCCCTGTATCTCTTCTTCCTCCTCTGTTTCTCTTCCCCCTCCCTCCCATGTGTCTCTTTCCCCCTCCCCTCCCCTGTGTCTCTTTCCCCCTCTCCCTCCCCTGTGTCTGTTCCCCCTCCCTCCCCTGTGTCTCTTCCCCTCTCCCTCCCCTGTGTCTCTTCTCCCTCCCCTGTGTCTCTTTCCCCTCTCCCTCCCCTGTATCTCTCCCCCTCCCTCCCCTGTGTCTCTTCCCCCTTGTTTTTTTGTTTTTTTTACAGTACATTTTAACTGGAGATAGAATAATCTGTCTGTAACTTTGACTAGCGGTAGTTGTATGCTTAAAGGACCAGTGGAAGTGTTTTTCGTGTGAAATTTATTTTTAGTTCCCCATTAATTAACATAAACAAAAGCAGCAGAACAAAGCTTTAGCCATTAAATATAATTTAAACGTTCTTCAGTTTAGCCCACTAATGACCTCGCCCACCTCTCTCATAACCCTAATCAATGCTTAAATCAAAACAAACATTTCAACTGATCAAACATTAATTAGACAGAGTGGGTGAGTTTGAGCATGCTCTGATAAGGGGGCTATAGCTACAATCCCATAACTCCCTGCTTCTGCAAAATTAGCATGCGCCAGGTTACCCAACCTGCCTAATTAATATTATCTCTGTTGAAATGCTCAGAAGCAAATACTCAACAGATTAACTACAAGCATTGCTCTTGCAGAAATTTAAAGACCTCTCTTACACGCACCCTTCACCAAAATATCATGGATGCTTCCAGGGTCAAGTAAAGGTAAACAAATTTCTAATTAAAAACTTTGCTAAATTAGTCTTTTCAAACATATATATACTTTTATTCATTGAACAGTGGCCCTTTAATAAGATATTTTTTATCTGCAAATAGATATCTTTACAGAATGGTTACAAATACTAAAGTAAAAACAATATTCAGGTACCCATGCTATGAGTAAAATGTGCAAAACCATGAGTAGAGGCGACAAAAGGACAATGTAAAGAAGATCATTTTATTGGTAATAATCTTTTTCTTAAAAATGATTAGTGTGTTACTCTTGCGATCATGATTGTTTTTTTATTTGATCTACTCTGCAATAAAACCGGATTATCCTCTATTAAATAACAACTATAGTCCTATATTTCGATCATGTCATCTCCCCCCCCCCACCCATGTGTCTCTACCCCCTCTACCTCCCCTGTGTCTCTTCCCCCTCCCTCCCCTGTGCCTCCTCCCCCTCTCCCTCCCCTGTGTCTCTTCTCCCTCCCCTGTGTCTCTTCCCCCTTCCCCCCGGGTCTCTTCCCCCTCTCTCTGCACTGTGTCTCTCCCTCTCCCTCCCCTGTGTCTCTTCCATCCTCTCCCTCCCCTGTGTCTTCCCCCCTCCTCTCCATACCCTGTGTCTCTCCCCCTCCCTCTCCTGTGTGTGTCTTCCCCCCTCTCCTTCCCTTGTAAGAGGCACAGGAGAGGGAGAGGGGGAAAGGAGACACAGGGGATGGTGAGGGGCGAAAGGAGACACAGGGGAGGTGTCTCTTCCCTCTCTTTCCTTGTGTCTTTTTCCCACCTACTCCCTCCCCTGTGTCTCCTTCCCCCCTCTCCCTCCCCTGTGTCTCCTTTCCATCTCTCCCTCTCCTGTGCCTCTTAAGCCCTCTCCTGTGTCTCTCCCGCCCTCTCCTGTGTCTCTCTCCCCGTCTCTCTCCCACCCTCTCCCCTGTCTCTCTCCTCACCCTTTCACATCCTCTTGCTGCGCATTGTGCATGCGCAGCTTCCATAGAGCAATGTGCATGCATGGCAACCCACAGCACAATGCGCATGTGCGGCACCCGCACCAACGCGCAACTTGCGGCGGGAATTGCTAGAGTTACAAGCAATTACCACAACTATATATGAAACTAGCGACTTGCCGGTCAAAAATTAAATTGTAAGGCAGGTAATGCTGTTTGCCACACAAAGTAAGGTTTTTGGTCCTCTAAGTACCTTCAGCGATCATTGCGAGCCTCTCCCCTCGTGTACTTTTGGTCATCTGAGCACCTTCCATCATGGTGCTCATTGGAAGCCCTGCGCTAAACGCCTTCGTCGATCATCGTAAGCCTCTCCCCTCATGTACTTTTGCTCCTCTGAGCATCCTCTGTGTTTATTGCGATCCTCTCCCCTGCTTTTTATATATATATAAATATATATATATATATATATATTTTTTTTTTTTTATGATAATAAATAAATATATACAATAATAAATTAATATACTTTACCTATTTATAATTAATATATCCAGCAATCAATATCCTGAAGGGCTAACAATCTGTTTTGATTTTCCTGCAGCTTATAATGTACAGTTGGACTGTTGCTGACATAAGGTGTAAAGTGCCTTGCAAAAGTATTCACCCCCTTGGCATTTTTCGTGTTTTGTAGCCTCACAACCTGGAATTAACATGGAATGTTTGAGGATTTGCATCATTTCATTTACAGAACATGCCCACAACTTTGAAGATGTTTTTTTTTTTTTATTGTGAAGCAAACAACAAATAGGACAAAATAACATGAAAAGTCAATGTGCGTAACTATTCACCCCCCTAAAGTCAATACTTTGTAGAACCACCTTTTGCGGCAATCAGAGCTCCAAGTCGCTTTGAATAAGTCTCTATGAGTTTGCCACATCTTACCACTGGGATTTTGGCCATTCCTCCTTGCAAAACTGCTCCATCTCCTTCAAGTTGGATGGTTTGCGTTTGTGAACAGCAATCTTTAAGTCTGACCACAGATTTTCTATTGGATTGAGATGTGGGCTTTGTCTAGGCCATTCCAACACATTTACATGTTTCCCCTTAAACCACTCAAGTGTTGCTTTAGCAGTGTATTTGGGGTCATTGTCCTGCTGGAAGGTGAACCTCCGTCCTAGCCTCAAATCACGCACAGAGTGGTACAGGTTTTGCTCAAGAATATCCCTGTATTTAGCACCATCTATCTTTTCCCTCAACTCTGACCAGTTTCCCAGTCCCGGCTGCTGAAAAACATCCCCACAGCATGATGCTGCCACCACCATTTTTCACTGTGGGGATGGTGTTCTTTGGGTGATGTGATGTGTTTGCGCCAGACATAGCATTTTCTTTGATGGCCGAAAAGTTCAATTTTAGTCTCATCAGACCAGAGCACCTTCCTCCATACATTTTGGGAGTCTCCCACATGCCTTTTTGCAAACTAAAAACGTACCATTTTGTTTTTTTGCTGAAAGTAATAGCTTTTTTCTGGCCACTCTGCCATAAAGCCCAACTCTATGGAGCGTTTGGCTTATTGTCGTCCTATGTACAGATACTCCAGTCTATGTGGAACTCTGCAGCTCCTCCAGGGTTACCTTAGGTCTCTGTGCTGCCTCTCTGATTAATGCCCTCCTTGCCCGGTCGTGAGTTTTGGTGGGCGGCCGTCTCTTGGCAGGTTTGCTGTTGTGCCATGTTCTTTCCATTTGGTTATGAAAGATTTGATGGTGCTCCTGGGGATCATCAAAGATTTGGATATTTTTTTATAACCTAACTAGTACTTCTCAACAACATTGTCCCTTACTTGTTTGTAGAGTTCCTTGGTCTTCATGGCAGTGTTTGGTTAGCAGTGCCTCTTGCTTAGGTGTGGCAGCATCTGGGGCCTTTCAAAAAAGGTGTGTATATGTAATGACAGATCAAGTGACACTTAGATTGCACACAGGTGGACATAATTTCACTAATTATGTGACTTCTGAAGGTAATTGGTTGCACCAGAGCCTTTTATGGGCTTCATAACAAAGGGGGTGAATATATACGCACATGCCAATTTTCTGTTTTCTATTTCTAAAAAATACTTTCATGTATATATTTTTCTCATTTCACTTCACCAACTTAGACTATTTTGTTCTGATCCATCACATAAAATTCAGATTAACAAAACATTAAACTTAAGGCTGCAATGTAACAAAATAGGTAAAAAGTCAAGGGGGGGGGGTGAATACTTTTGCAAGGTATTCAGCAATGTGTCAAGTGTGCAGTGTAAATATGCTGCGTGAGGCCAAACCGCTTGTTTAGTTGTTCATCATTTTAGAATGGTAATGTTATTAGTTGCAAGTTATTGTCGTGTAGCCTCATTTTCATTTTTTTCTCGCTTAGCGGATTTTCAAGTGGCGAAAATGCTTAAATTTGGCTTAAATTCATGTTCAACCTCACTTCCAGGCGTCCTTGTTGCCCCCCGTGCTATGTGTTTTGTTTTTTTTATGTTTTACTTTTATTTTGCTGTGTTTTTGTTGTTTAAGGATTTACGCGTTTCGGACGTTAACTTCGTAATTTTGCTATCTCGTATATTTTTTTTGTAAGTCTCCTGGCTTGTATTTTTTTTTATAAGTCCCGATTTCCTTTGGTATTTTTGTGATCATTTTGCTAATAGTGTATTTTCTACCTCGTACGTTCCTGAGTATAAGTCTTCTGTGCTTGGCGTTGTTTTGCGTGGTTAGGGGTCATGTAGCCTTGTTTTCATTTTTTTCGGCCACCATTTTTTTTCTTGCTTATCAGATTTTAAAGTGGCGTCAATGCTTAAATGTAACTTAAATTTGCGTGCAACCTCACTCCCAGACGTCTTGGCTGTCCCCTCGTACTCTGTGTGTGTTTTTCTTTTTTTTATGTTTTATTGTTATTTTGCTGTGTGTTGTTTTTTATGGATGTACGCATTTCGGCCGTTAACTACTTGTTTTTGCGACCTCATATTTTTTTTCTCTAAGTTTAGTGGCTTGCATTTTTTTTTCTATGTCCCGATTTCCGTTGGTGTTTTTGCGACCTTGTATTTTTCTTTTTCTAAGTCCGGCGGGTCGTATTTGTTTGTGTGAAAGTCCTGGAGTTCACCAGAGCTTCACAGGTTGCCATTGGAGTCCTCTTCCACTCCTCCATAATGACACGCAGCTGGTGGATGTTAGAGACCTTGCACTCCCACAATAGGGTTTAGGTCTGATGACATGCTTGGCCAGCCCATCACCTTTACCTTCAGCTTCTTTAGCAAGGCAGTGGTCGTCTTGGAGGTGTGTTTGGGGTCGTTATCATGTTGGAATATCCTTTCCATCTCTCCCTCTCCTGTGCCTCTTAAGCCCTCTCCTGTGTCTCTCCCGCCCTCTCCTGTGTCTCTCTCCCCGTCTCTCTCCCACCCTCTCCCCTGTCTCTCTCCTCACCCTTTCACATCCTCTTGCTGCGCATTGTGCATGCGCAGCTTCCATAGAGCAATGTGCATGCATGGCAACCCACAGCACAATGCGCATGTGCGGCACCCGCACCAACGCGCAACTTGCGGCGGGAATTGCTAGAGTTACAAGCAATTACCACAACTATATATGAAACTAGCGACTTGCCCGTCAAAAATTAAATTGTAAGGCAGGTAATGCTGTTTGCCACACAAAGTAAGGTTTTTGGTCCTCTAAGTACCTTCAGCGATCATTGCGAGCCTCTCCCCTCGTGTACTTTTGGTCATCTGAGCACCTTCCATCATGGTGCTCATTGGAAGCCCTGCGCTAAACGCCTTCGTCGATCATCGTAAGCCTCTCCCCTCATGTACTTTTGCTCCTCTGAGCATCCTCTGTGTTTATTGCGATCCTCTCCCCTGCTTTTTATATATATATAAATATATATATATATATATATTTTTTTTTTTATGATAATAAATAAATATATACAATAATAAATTAATATACTTTACCTATTTATAATTAATATATCCAGCAATCAATATCCTGAAGGGCTAACAATCTGTTTTGATTTTCCTGCAGCTTATAATGTACAGTTGGACTGTTGCTGACATAAGGTGTAAAGTGCCTTGCAAAAGTATTCACCCCCTTGGCATTTTTCGTGTTTTGTAGCCTCACAACCTGGAATTAACATGGAATGTTTGAGGATTTGCATCATTTCATTTACAGAACATGCCCACAACTTTGAAGATGTTTTTTTTTTTTTATTGTGAAGCAAACAACAAATAGGACAAAATAACATGAAAAGTCAATGTGCGTAACTATTCACCCCCCTAAAGTCAATACTTTGTAGAACCACCTTTTGCGGCAATCAGAGCTCCAAGTCGCTTTGAATAAGTCTCTATGAGTTTGCCACATCTTACCACTGGGATTTTGGCCATTCCTCCTTGCAAAACTGCTCCATCTCCTTCAAGTTGGATGGTTTGCGTTTGTGAACAGCAATCTTTAAGTCTGACCACAGATTTTCTATTGGATTGAGATGTGGGCTTTGTCTAGGCCATTCCAACACATTTACATGTTTCCCCTTAAACCACTCAAGTGTTGCTTTAGCAGTGTATTTGGGGTCATTGTCCTGCTGGAAGGTGAACCTCCGTCCTAGCCTCAAATCACGCACAGAGTGGTACAGGTTTTGCTCAAGAATATCCCTGTATTTAGCACCATCTATCTTTTCCCTCAACTCTGACCAGTTTCCCAGTCCCGGCTGCTGAAAAACATCCCCACAGCATGATGCTGCCACCACCATTTTTCACTGTGGGGATGGTGTTCTTTGGGTGATGTGATGTGTTTGCGCCAGACATAGCATTTTCTTTGATGGCCGAAAAGTTCAATTTTAGTCTCATCAGACCAGAGCACCTTCCTCCATACATTTTGGGAGTCTCCCACATGCCTTTTTGCAAACTAAAAACGTACCATTTTGTTTTTTTGCTGAAAGTAATAGCTTTTTTCTGGCCACTCTGCCATAAAGCCCAACTCTATGGAGCGTTTGGCTTATTGTCGTCCTATGTACAGATACTCCAGTCTATGTGGAACTCTGCAGCTCCTCCAGGGTTACCTTAGGTCTCTGTGCTGCCTCTCTGATTAATGCCCTCCTTGCCCGGTCTGTGAGTTTTGGTGGGCGGCCGTCTCTTGGCAGGTTTGCTGTTGTGCCATGTTCTTTTCATTTGGTTATGAAAGATTTGATGGTGCTCCTGGGGATCATCAAAGATTTGGATATTTTTTTATAACCTAACTAGTACTTCTCAACAACATTGTCCCTTACTTGTTTGTAGAGTTCCTTGGTCTTCATGGCAGTGTTTGGTTAGCAGTGCCTCTTGCTTAGGTGTGGCAGCATCTGGGGCCAGATTTTAAAGTGGCGTCAATGCTTAAATGTAACTTAAATTTGCGTGCAACCTCACTCCCAGACGTCTTGGCTGTCCCCTCGTACTCTGTGTGTGTTTTTCTTTTTTTTATGTTTTATTGTTATTTTGCTGTGTGTTGTTTTTTATGGATGTACGCATTTCGGCCGTTAACTACTTGTTTTTGCGACCTCATATTTTTTTTCTCTAAGTTTAGTGGCTTGCATTTTTTTTTCTATGTCCCGATTTCCGTTGGTGTTTTTGCGACCTTGTATTTTTCTTTTTCTAAGTCCGGCGGGTCGTATTTGTTTGTGTGAAAGTCCTGGAGTTCACCAGAGCTTCACAGGTTGCCATTGGAGTCCTCTTCCACTCCTCCATAATGACACGCAGCTGGTGGATGTTAGAGACCTTGCACTCCCACAATAGGGTTTAGGTCTGATGACATGCTTGGCCAGCCCATCACCTTTACCTTCAGCTTCTTTAGCAAGGCAGTGGTCGTCTTGGAGGTGTGTTTGGGGTCGTTATCATGTTGGAATATTGCCCTGCGTCCTAGTCTATGAAAGGGACGGGGATCATGCTCTGCTTCAGTATGTCACAGTACATGTTGGCATTCATGATTCCCTTAATGAACTGTAGCTCCCCAGTGCAAGCAACACTCATGCAGGCCCAGACCATGTGTATATATGTTTTCTATAATATGTTGTGTTGATTCCCCCTATATGCCTTTATCTGCTGATGTCAGATGCTGCCTCCACTCTCTCTGTATCGCTGTTTACATTCACACTGAGGGCTTCATCTCATATCAGTGTTTTTGTGCTCTTTGTGCCTTATCCGTTTATCTGTCATTTAAGCATTATTTAAACTATCTTTCCTCAGTATAGATGTATACATTTGGTGGTGGGAGCCTTGCACCGGTTGCACTGGCGGTAGCTCCACCTCTGCTAATTAGGGCTGTAGAATGTAAGAGTGGAGAGTAGCAGATTACTGTCCTATAGGCTGTAAGGAGTTGGTGGTGGGCTCCCAGTACCACCAAGCCAGTTATTTATTTTTTAATAATTAAAATGTACTATTGTACTTAACATAGAGAATATATGTGAATAATATAAGCACTCATTTTTTTCTGTTGCTTCTGTATTTATGTAATTGACATTTATTTTTTGTTAATAACCCATTGCACAATATTACAGTATAGATAATTTTTGCTGTTACTATATGAATTATGATTAAGGGATTAAAGGGGGCCGAGGGAGGCCACAGAGGTTTGCAAGGAGCCACAGGAGGCTGAGGGGGAACACAGGTGGGCCCTGGGGCACAGGGGGGCCCTGGGGCCTGTGGGGGCCACAGTGGGCCATAAAGGGCTGCAGGGACCCTAGGGGCCAGAGGGGACCCACTGTAGATCTGCGGGGACCATAAGGGGCCACAGGGATCCCAAGGGGTCCACAGAGGATCTGCAGGGGCCACACGGGGACAGGAGGGCCACAGAAGACCTGCAGGGGCCAAGGGGGCCATCGACGACCTGTGCAAGGTCCACAGGGGCCACAGGAGGTCTACAGGGGGCCATTCAGAGTCCAGGGGCCTCTGTGCCTAGCACCGGTTGCACAAGCAGTAACTCTGCCTCTGTACCCCAGTGCTATCAATCAGTAAAGTTCCACCAAGAATTATGAAGCACAGTGATCTGCACTATAACATACTGGAGCACTGCAAACTATGCTGAATATCTTAGGAATTATTTATTGTAGAGGAAAAACCACTAGTACAATCTATAGACAAGTTTTGTGCTCTTTAAGAAGAAACCAGCTTGTTATTAGGATTAAAGAATCATTTTAAAACATGTAGATAGACTAAAAAGTAGCTATTTTTTCTTTGAATGTATTTAACTATAATCCTGGTTCATTGTACCAGGAAAATGTAATTAAACTCACATCAACAAACATACTTTCTGTATGACTTGTGGGTATCCGTGCCCCAAGCTATTTTACTTGCATGCATCAGCTTCTGATTTGGGAATTGTATTTAGCAGCGAGAGAGGAGTTACAGCTTACACATAAACTAGAACTATTACATTTCATTATCTGCATACCATCCTAAATTCCCTTATTTAGAGCCACATAAATCACAATCTGAGTCAGTCTGAAGAAATATTCTTAGATCTGATTAAATATAGACAAACACATAATAAACAGGTCATAATTGCGTTTCTAGCTCACAGTCTCAGGAATACATGTGTCCCCTGCACTGTATGATTTTTGACAGGGATATACAAATGAGGCTACAACATATCTTTACTTTTTGACAAAACAATTTTCATGCTACTTCATTAATGCCCACCATAAGCTTAATGAAATTTAAGAAAATATCAAGGTTTTCTATTCTAAGCATACTATTACACATAGGCCAAGTTTACCAATATTTCCTTGGACCCTTTTTTTTTGCATTGTGATAAACTGAGGTCCTCATCCCCTTGTTGTTAGCCATTTGAATGCTGTTGTTTGGGTAAGAAGATCCCAGGGATTACATTGATGTTGTTAATTGTAGGGTTTTCTGTGTGTTTTCACTGTACTTTAAATACTGTATATTACATAGTATTGTAGTACAGTATACAACTTTGCTCTGTTGCAGAGTGAAGGAAAAATATTTGTAATAGTTATTCATTTTTGTACTTGTTTACCTGGTGTCATGTATTGTTATCTGTATGAGACTGGAAAATGTTAATGTCTGACTGTTGATTGAATGATTGGATAATGTGTAGAGCAAACCATAATCTTTGTCTTTGATAAATTGTTCTCTTAAGTGCCCTATAATATATTAACCCATATTTTTTATTGTTAGAGTCACTATAAAAAACCTATACTGTAAAAATAGTTTTCAGTACCAATTGTGGACAAAATTCTTATTATAATCATTATCAGTGGTTATTCCAGTAACTGAATCTACCATCTTGTTTCTAGGTACTTTCTGGAATGGTCATGTGAATTATGAATTATATCTTAACTTTTTCAGAACAAATTTAATGAATTACATAATAAGAAGGTACGTTTATTATTTTTTAAATATAAAATATGATTTGTAGTTATTATTTTCTTGTTTTCAGCACCAACACAACAACCTCCAGTGAAAAAAAATTAACAAACTGTGACAAATTATACAGGCAAGCGAGACAGGACTGAAGACAGGGTATGTCTCCCTGAGGATTTGTGTGGTATTTTAAAATTGGTGATGTTACATACTCTATTCCGGAAAGCAGAAACACTTCACTTGGCAGAAAAGACGTATTCTCTGTAAAACTCTAGAGACAGCACCAAAAAAACATAGCATATGACATATTTTTGCACATAGACACTAGGCATAATTACCAGATCGTCCAAGATAATGACCTTGTAATGGGTTGCAAACAATATACTTCTTCACATAATAATATTTTTTATTGTATTAGGAACTGACATATGGAAGATCATGAAAGATAATTGGAATATGTTTTTTTTCTGGCATTGTATGTCTAATGCTCTGCTCCTGACTCTAGATACCTCCCAAGAGATGTGTTTTATCTGTTACAGCAAGTCTGATTATGTCACAGGGCTCTGACATTACTCAAGGTTGTCTAGCTTTAACCTCAGAACTTGATATATGTGCTTACAATGTGAGTCAGGGAGACAGAGTATCGTAACTTGAGTTGTAAGTGGACACAGACGCTTGACTTTTATGTTAACACAGTTAAGTGACTTCTAGTTTCAATGATTCATTCACCATGAAAATAAAGTATCCTTATTTATAAAAGAAAACATTATTATTAATATTATTATATTTATTCGCAGAGTGCTAGCAGATTCCATAGTGTTACATGTACTTAATATATGGATAAAATTAGAATATTGGACAAACGTATTCATAATAAAGCGACAAGCTTTCGAGAGATAATGCCTCTCTTTATCAAGTCAAAAAGTGATACTGAATGGCTTCACCAGAAGAAGATTAAAGTTTTGGAATGGCCCAGCCAGAGCCCAGACCTGAATCCGATTGAAAATCTGTGGGGTGATCTGAAGAGGGTTGTAATAAAATCAAAAGGTGCTACAACAAAGTATTAGTTAAGGGTGTGCATACTTATGCAACTATATTATTTTATTTTTATATTTCTTCTTCCCTCTACCTAAAATATTTCAGTTTGTTTTTCAATTGAGTTGTACAGTTTATAGGTCACATTAAAGGTGGAAAAAGTTCTGAAATGATTTATCTTTGTCTCATCTTTTTACAGCACAGAAACCTGACATTTTAACAGGGGTGTGTAGACTTTTTATATCCACTGTATATATATATATATATATATATATATATATATATATATATACTGTATATGAAGAGTGAGGTAGCCGTGAATGTCCAGTAATTCAGTTGAATAATTATTATTGTCTTTATTTATATCGCGCCAACATATTCCGTAGCGTTGTACAGTGGTATTGTACAAGGCAAAAAACAAACTTAACACCTTATAAAGAATGGAGGGCCCTGTTTCAGAGTATTGCTATATATATATATATATATATATATATATATATATATATATATATAGTATCAAAAAAGAAAAAAGTTTGTTTGCAAAAAATGGTGCATAACACCTAATGGATAATTAAAGAAAAAAATATTTTGAAAAAATAAATAAATAAGCCAGATGGAAAATCAGAACACAATAGGTAAAAATAAGAAGTAAGTAGTAATTAGAAGAGAAGAGAGTATAAGCTGTTCATAGCTAAAAATAGCTAGATAGCTAGATAACTCAAAACTCTTAAATAGTAAGTCCTCATATTACTGTAAAAGTAAATCATAGGGCTTCTATAGCATATACATGGGAAAGGAGAAGAGAACAAGGTATAAAAAGACCAAGTGTGAAAAGGGAATAAAAAGGAGTGACAAAAACGGATGTCTCCTAAAAAAGTAGTTACACAAGGTATAAAAGAGACTTTTAAATGGTGTACAGTTCACCATATAACAGCGCACAATGCGCTTACGATATCATAGAAGGAATAATATCCTACTCTGTAGGCTCTTACCTTAGTTGTAACAATGTGTCACATAAGATCGGAGAGTAGATAGGAGACATCTCCATATGTCAAAATAGTGAAGGGAAATAGGTAAAAAAAAAAACACGTAGCCGACCGGTTTCGATAGATACGTTGCTATCTTTCTCAAGGCTGTGTTATTTGCTGACTCCATTTTCATTTTCGCGGGTCTTTTTAAAGTTTCGTTGAGCCAATAGGAGTATTTGGCATAGACTACTGCTTATTTCCGGGTTTGGCGTGGATAGAGCGTAGTAACGCGATGACGTTACTCGTATGTAGCATTCCAGGGACGTGATGACGTCATTAGCGTGTTCCGTAGTTCCTGGCAAAAACACCCGACCTGGTAATGGCGGAAATAATGGAGTATGTCCATCGTAATGTTTCTTCTCTCCACTCCTACTTCTTGTAATGTCTAATAATACTTATAAGTATATAAATTGAAAAAACCTTTATAAACAAAAAATATAAAGGCTACTGTGTTCAATGCATATGCACAAAATTGAACTAACATTGTAGGATTTAAATGTGCATATTTAGACCAAAAAGCTTATTGTTTTATTGTTTTACACTTCTAGGTAGTACTGTATTAAATTGAAAATGATGTAGTTGAGATTATAATAGATCATGATTGTTAGAGATTGTATATAGGTTGAACTGGAAACTTTATAGATTTATTGTATCTATTGTTAGAGATAGAAAGATTCTTTATCTGATATTTATTGTATTATTAATTTAGCGTTCAATAGATACATATATATTATGTTGTTGCTTGGTATATCCAATAGTGATGCTCTAGAACATTTAGAGAAGAATGTATTCAGTAATGCTTTCAGATAAATGGACTAAATGTAAATCCTTCGTTAAGGCCCCATTGGCCCTGGGCTCCCATCAAGTAGATCCATTTGCATTCTTCCTGCATTAGTTTCTGATCGATGTTACCTCCTCTTATATTGGTTTTAACGTGGTCGATAATATGAAATTCGAGACTTCTTACATCTCCCTGATGATAAAGTCTAATGTGTCTTGACACTGGAGTGTCTAATTCTTTGGTTATGGATGAAACGTGTTCGAGTATGCGTCTTCTTATCTGTCTAATTGTTTTTCCCACGTATAATTTTTTACACTTACATACTATAATATAGATTACGTGTGTGGATAAGCAGTTATAAAATGAATTTAGTGGGAATTCTTTCTTGGTGTAGGGATGGTGAAAGGATTTTTCGGGTTTAATGAATTGGCAGGCTTTGCAGTTTCCACATTTGTATAAGCCTTTTGTTTTTGTTAGCCAATTTTTATTATCTTCTTTTTTATTTTTAAAGAAGCTTTTAACCAGTTTATCACCTAGATTAATTCCTCTTCTATAAGTTATACTTGGATAGTTTGAAAGGACTGTCTTCAATGCCTCATCTTCGTATATTAGGTGCCAGTGTTTTTTTAGAATATTTTTAACTTGCTCACTATCGGTTCCATATGATAGAATGCATCTCATGTTTTTGTCCTGATTTTCTTCTTTCTTTTTAAATAGAAGTTCTGTTCGGTCTTTGTTTAATGCTTTTTTATATGCAAGTTTTAATATTCTGTTTGGGTAGCCTCTTTGTTTTAGTCTCAGTTTCAGTTCTTTGGCTTTAAGTTGGAATTCTTCTTTTGTGTCACAGTTTCTCCGAAGTCTCACGTACTGACCAATTGGTATACCCACTTTTTGGGATCTAGGGTGCTGGCTTTCCCATCGAAGTATACTGTTAGTAGATGTTTCTTTTCTGTATATGGTAGTATGAAGTTTCCCATTGGTTGATTTTGTAATTGTAAGGTCTAGAAAGTGTATTATGTTCTCGTTTGCTTCCCATGTTAGTTTGATGTTCATTTCATTTTTGTTCAGTTTAGTAATGAACTCTTCCAGTTCCTCTTGATTTCCGTCCCAGCAAATCAGTACATCATCGATGTATCTCTTCCATAACAGGACCTTTTCAGTGTTGACATCTTCGTGGAAGACTTTCGTATTCTCCCATAGACCCAGGAAGAGATTTGCATAGCTTGGTGCACAGCTTGTTCCCATCGCTGTGCCTCTAATTTGATGGTACCATTTACCGTTAAATATGAAGTAGTTTTTCGTTAGAATAAATTCTAGTAGATCCAAGATAAATTTATTTCTTGTTTTATTACTAGCACTTTTCATATCTAAGTAGTATTTAACTGCTCTTATTCCTTGATCATTAGGAATGCTACTATAAAGTTGCTCGACATCGACCGTACCTAGTATTGCTGTAGGGGAAATTTCTAAATTCTCTAGATTTTTTAGAGTGTCCATAGTGTCTTGTAAATATGATGATAGGCTTTTCACTATATCATTCAGTTCTCTGTCGATGAATTGACTGATTTTTTCTGTTAAGTTGTTCTTACTCGACACTATTGGTCTACCTGGAATTGGTACACGTTGTTTGTGCACTTTCGGGAGTGCATAGAAGGTAGCTGCTACTGGATCTTTTGGGAGTAAGTATTCGTAATTTGCTTTAGTAATTATCCCATCATCAATAGCCTGGAGAAGGAGTGATTGCAACTCTAAAGAATATTTACTGGTTGGATTTTCTGATAGTACTTCATAGGTTTCTTTATCTCGCAGTAACGTAAGGCACATTTCCAAATAATCGTCTTTTTTCATAAGGACGATATTGCCTCCTTTATCGGCTCTTTTAATTTCTATGTTCAATTTTATAATATCTTCTATTGCTATCCTTTCTTTCTTATCAATATTGTTGTATATTTTTTGGGCGGGATGAAGTTTGTTTATACAATCCAAATATTAGCCCCAATAATACGTATAATAAACATGGCAGAGTCCAAGAAATGGGACTACGAGACACTAATTAATGAAGCTCAGTCAGCAACCATATGGGAAGGAATTAACATAACTCAAGAAATTAAACATGACACTCTCACAAATTTCAAAATCCTACAAAAATACTTACAAAAACAAATCAAGTCCATATGGGAAATCAGCAGTCTGGGTAACTACATAAAAAATGATCTAGTACCCAGGGGACTAAGGATTCAAATAATACCACCTCATCATCTATTAGATATTGAATTTGTAAAAAAATGGACTGACACCATTACAAAATGCTCTATCGACCTAATGAAAATAATAGTAGAACAAGAACATAAAAATCTGGAAATTCTTAATAAAAAAGTTAAAGAGAGTAATATAGAAATCGAAAAAAACAAAGAGAGCCAAGAATATGAGAAATGGCTAGAAAAAATGAATGAAAACCTTGACAAATACAAAAGAGATCTAATTAGAAGGAAACAAATGAAATTTAATAGGGATAGAAACGATCAACAACAAGGAAAACTGTATAAAATCGCTAATATCCCTAAATTAGCAGAGACAGTAGAAATAACATCATCCGATTACTCTGAAACAGAAAACCAACTAGAGAAAGAGGATATAAGGAAAACAAGATCTAACCGACAATTTAATCCCCCAATAACTAACACCAGATACAATCAAGCATCTATGCACACTTTTTTAGAGAAGGGGCTAGACCAAAGACAGAGAGGAAGAGGGAAAGGAAATCTAAAAGCACTTTCACGGATAAAAAAGAACAATCAAGATACGGAAACCCTCGAACTATAAAAGCTACATCTACTGTAAAAACTAAACACCCTGAAACAAAAATAACTTTAATAGATAAACAAATGGAAGAAAAAGATGCATTAATTGAAGAAAACCTAATTATAAATCTCACAGATATTCGACTAAATGACTCACAGAAAAAAATATTGTCTAAAGGTTTATCATTTGTCCCCTCGAACTATACGAACCTCTTTACAAATATAAAAGACATAAATCTATTTGTAAGAAAATTATCCCTAACAAAATTCTTCTACGAAAAAGACAAAAAAAGACTAGAAGATATGGGATTAACAATAGAAGATAAAGAAACTCTGGAAACCTTAATGACACTATTAAAACAAGACGATCCTAACGAAAATAAAAATAAATTCCTTAAGAACAATAACAAATTTACTCCAGAGATTAAACACTATGGAAATTTGCAAACCTTTCTCAAATTAGTCAGTAAAGACCTGGAATATTTGGATTGTATAAACAAACTTCATCCCGCCCAAAAAATATACAACAATATTGATAAGAAAGAAAGGATAGCAATAGAAGATATTATAAAATTGAACATAGAAATTAAAAGAGCCGATAAAGGAGGCAATATCGTCCTTATGAAAAAAGACGATTATTTGGAAATGTGCCTTACGTTACTGCGAGATAAAGAAACCTATGAAGTACTATCAGAAAATCCAACCAGTAAATATTCTTTAGAGTTGCAATCACTCCTTCTCCAGGCTATTGATGATGGGATAATTACTAAAGCAAATTACGAATACTTACTCCCAAAAGATCCAGTAGCAGCTACCTTCTATGCACTCCCGAAAGTGCACAAACAACGTGTACCAATTCCAGGTAGACCAATAGTGTCGAGTAAGAACAACTTAACAGAAAAAATCAGTCAATTCATCGACAGAGAACTGAATGATATAGTGAAAAGCCTATCATCATATTTACAAGACACTATGGACACTCTAAAAAATCTAGAGAATTTAGAAATTTCCCCTACAGCAATACTAGGTACGGTCGATGTCGAGCAACTTTATAGTAGCATTCCTAATGATCAAGGAATAAGAGCAGTTAAATACTACTTAGATATGAAAAGTGCTAGTAATAAAACAAGAAATAAATTTATCTTGGATCTACTAGAATTTATTCTAACGAAAAACTACTTCATATTTAACGGTAAATGGTACCATCAAATTAGAGGCACAGCGATGGGAACAAGCTGTGCACCAAGCTATGCAAATCTCTTCCTGGGTCTATGGGAGAATACGAAAGTCTTCCACGAAGATGTCAACACTGAAAAGGTCCTGTTATGGAAGAGATACATCGATGATGTACTGATTTGCTGGGACGGAAATCAAGAGGAACTGGAAGAGTTCATTACTAAACTGAACAAAAATGAAATGAACATCAAACTAACATGGGAAGCAAACGAGAACATAATACACTTTCTAGACCTTACAATTACAAAATCAACCAATGGGAAACTTCATACTACCATATACAGAAAAGAAACATCTACTAACAGTATACTTCGATGGGAAAGCCAGCACCCTAGATCCCAAAAAGTGGGTATACCAATTGGTCAGTACGTGAGACTTCGGAGAAACTGTGACACAAAAGAAGAATTCCAACTCAAAGCCAAAGAACTGAAACTGAGACTAAAACAAAGAGGCTACCCAAACAGAATATTAAAACTTGCATATAAAAAAGCATTAAACAAAGACCGAACAGAACTTCTATTTAAAAAGAAAGAAGAAAATCAGGACAAAAACATGAGATGCATTCTATCATATGGAACCGATAGTGAGCAAGTTAAAAATATTCTAAAAAAACACTGGCACCTAATATACGAAGATGAGGCATTGAAGACAGTCCTTTCAAACTATCCAAGTATAACTTATAGAAGAGGAATTAATCTAGGTGATAAACTGGTTAAAAGCTTCTTTAAAAATAAAAAAGAAGATAATAAAAATTGGCTAACAAAAACAAAAGGCTTATACAAATGTGGAAACTGCAAAGCCTGCCAATTCATTAAACCCGAAAAATCCTTTCACCATCCCTACACCAAGAAAGAATTCCCACTAAATTCATTTTATAACTGCTTATCCACACACGTAATCTATATTATAGTATGTAAGTGTAAAAAATTATACGTGGGAAAAACAATTAGACAGATAAGAAGACGCATACTCGAACACGTTTCATCCATAACCAAAGAATTAGACACTCCAGTGTCAAGACACATTAGACTTTATCATCAGGGAGATGTAAGAAGTCTCGAATTTCATATTATCGACCACGTTAAAACCAATATAAGAGGAGGTAACATCGATCAGAAACTAATGCAGGAAGAATGCAAATGGATCTACTTGATGGGAGCCCAGGGCCAATGGGGCCTTAACGAAGGATTTACATTTAGTCCATTTATCTGAAAGCATTACTGAATACATTCTTCTCTAAATGTTCTAGAGCATCACTATTGGATATACCAAGCAACAACATAATATATATGTATCTATTGAACGCTAAATTAATAATACAATAAATATCAGATAAAGAATCTTTCTATCTCTAACAATAGATACAATAAATCTATAAAGTTTCCAGTTCAACCTATATACAATCTCTAACAATCATGATCTATTATAATCTCAACTACATCATTTTCAATTTAATACAGTACTACCTAGAAGTGTAAAACAATAAAACAATAAGCTTTTTGGTCTAAATATGCACATTTAAATCCTACAATGTTAGTTCAATTTTGTGCATATGCATTGAACACAGTAGCCTTTATATTTTTTGTTTATAAAGGTTTTTTCAATTTATATACTTATAAGTATTATTAGACATTACAAGAAGTAGGAGTGGAGAGAAGAAACATTACGATGGACATACTCCATTATTTCCGCCATTACCAGGTCGGGTGTTTTTGCCAGGAACTACGGAACACGCTAATGACGTCATCACGTCCCTGGAATGCTACATACGAGTAACGTCATCGCGTTACTACGCTCTATCCACGCCAAACCCGGAAATAAGCAGTAGTCTATGCCAAATACTCCTATTGGCTCAACGAAACTTTAAAAAGACCCGCGAAAATGAAAATGGAGTCAGCAAATAACACAGCCTTGAGAAAGATAGCAACGTATCTATCGAAACCGGTCGGCTACGTGTTTTTTTTTTTACCTATTTCCCTTCACTATTTTGACATATGGAGATGTCTCCTATCTACTCTCCGATCTTATGTGACACATTGTTACAACTAAGGTAAGAGCCTACAGAGTAGGATATTATTCCTTCTATGATATCGTAAGCGCATTGTGCGCTGTTATATGGTGAACTGTACACCATTTAAAAGTCTCTTTTATACCTTGTGTAACTACTTTTTTAGGAGACATCCGTTTTTGTCACTCCTTTTTATTCCCTTTTCACACTTGGTCTTTTTATACCTTGTTCTCTTCTCCTTTCCCATGTATATGCTATAGAAGCCCTATGATTTACTTTTACAGTAATATGAGGACTTACTATTTAAGAGTTTTGAGTTATCTAGCTATCTAGCTATTTTTAGCTATGAACAGCTTATACTCTCTTCTCTTCTAATTACTACTTACTTCTTATTTTTACCTATTGTGTTCTGATTTTCCATCTGGCTTATTTATTTATTTTTTCAAAATATTTTTTTCTTTTATATATATATATATAAATATATATAAGACAAAACAACACATTTGTACATACACGCTGGTAAAGGAGTAGATCAGGGCACTGATAAAAGAAGCTCTTACAATAACTAGAGTTGATATATATTTTAAACACTAAGTAGTTCAGTCAATTAGACTAGACTACAACCTCTAGCACAGTGATGGGCAATGTGTGGTCTGAGGGAAAATCTGCCCCTCAAAGGCTTCTCTTGCTGTCAAATCTTTTTCTCTGGGGTAATTAATGAATTCTGTATTTCAGAGAATACAACCACTTTCTTATCTTACAATAGGCTTTTATGGCTCTCATGTTCATTAAAACACACCCTGCACATTTTTTTTCTATTTCCCCTATTAATTGTTCTCTCTTTCTTCAATTGTATCAATTTCGCCCAAAAACTTTACATATGGTGCAGCTCTTCAAAATGAAATTGGCTGCCCATCACTGTTCTCGTACAAAAAAAAAGAGTGTTTTTAATTTATGACATATATCCTGAGACTTTCACATACATGGGAATAACAGTGCTTAAAAACAGGGATTATAAAAGTGGAGTTGAATATCTCCATTTCTTTTGTTTTCAGTGCAGACTATATATATAATTTGGTTAAAAATGCTTCATATAAAAGGTTATTTTTCAATTAGCCTCTGTTGCAAAGGAAATAATCACATCCCGAGCAGTAAAGAAACTCCACCCAAAGTACAAATATAGTGTTTTCGATTAAATGTATAAATGGCAAGTAATTATGAGGAGATACATAGGTGTATCATCAATACCTCACTTTAAAGGAGTTCCAGCTGAGACTTTTTGGACAATTGATTCACCATTCATATATTATTTTCAATATATAGCAGATTGAGATGTCAGTTTTTTATGCTTGATGAATGTTAAGAAAAAAAATGTTTTTCCCAGGTGGATAGGAGCTGAAAAGGTGAAATCTACAACAAATGCTAGTCTTATCCAATCACTGGAATGATCTAGAAGTCAAGTAAATAAGCCAACCTAATGATAACAGAGGGTGACTTCCTACTAAACCTTAACATACACTGAAGTCATCATACGTGTTCTGAACCATCAGATAAAAGATTGAAAATCATGAGAATTTTTTTGTGATGTTTTTTTTTAATTGATCAAGAATTTATTTAACTATTGTAATCTTTTGTTCAAGTTGGCAAAACGGAGTGCCGCCAGGTTGTATATTCTCATCTCATTTATTCAATTCATACATGGAATACATCATACGTAATGTTGGACTGGACAAATTCAAAGGAGGAATTAATATTGCCTGGAAAAATGTCAGCAACCTCAGTTATGTGGATAGCTCTGATGGCTGAAAGTGAGGAGGAACTAAAGCCCCTTTTGATGAGGGTATATGAAGAGAGTGAAAAAGCTGGCCTGCTGCTAAACATTAAAAAGAACAAGATCAGGGCAAACTACAATCTCAGTTCCTGGGAAATAAACAAGGAAGAAATGTAGGCAGTTACAAATTTTATTTTTTCTGGGCTCTCTGTTGATGGTAACTGCAGCCAATTCAAATTCATGTTAAAAGATATTTGCTTCTGGGGAGAAAGCTATGGTAAGTCTGGAGCTATTAATAAGCAAAGATAATACACTATCAATAAAGGTCTGCATAGTTAGAACTATGGTATTCACAGTAGTAACATACAGAGGTGAGAGCTGGTCCATAAAGAAGTCTGAGCACCGTAGAATTAATGCCTTCGAATTGTGGTATTGGAGGAAACACCTTTGAGTCCATTGGACTGCAAGAAGACTCAGTACATCAGTACTGCAGGTAATCAAGACACACTGTTCACTGGAAGCTATGATTATGAGTTTGAAGCTCAAATATTTTGGCCATATCATGAGACAGCAGGACTGTGATGCTGGGAAAGATTGAAGATTGAAGCAATGAACTTGAGGGAGATGAGAGGGGCAGTGGTTGACAGATGTGCCTGATATCCTGTGGGCCATAGGGTCACATAGTGTTGGACATTGCTGAACGACTAAACAACAAAATATTAATCTTTAGTTATTGCTTGTATTAACCGTTGACGCCCCTCCAAATGAACTGCATATATATAATAAGATTGATTATATTTCTGCTTTACTGATTTCTATACACATACACACATACAGACAGCTTGACATACAGACGTGATACAGCTAGCAAAATCCACTGTTTTTAGAACTGTAGATTATAGGTTTGTACCCTACTTTTTAAATATCTATTTTTTACTTAATTGATATAGCGTAATTCTTTTGAAAACCATCAAACCTTTGATATTTGTCTCATTTCAACAATTTAAGGTTTATATATATATTTAAAGCATGGGCGTAGGAGCCAAAAAACAATCTGGGAGGGAATAATTCAACTCTACTCCCAGGACAGGAAGCAGAGGCTGATTCACCACCTGCAGTGCCCCTCAAAAACTTATTTCTTAAATTTCTATGTGTAAAATATATGAAGGATAGGTCATGTCAAACAAACCTAATTAGTTTCTATGAGGAGGTTAGTAGGAACTTGGATCAAAGCAACTCAGTGGATGTAGTCTATTTGGATTTTGCAAAGGCTTTTGATACAGTGTCACATGGGAGACTATTGAGCAAACTAAGGGATACAGGAATTGCCATAAATATTTGCATATGGATTGAGAGCTGGCTAAAAGACAGGAAGCAAAGGGTTGTGGTAAATGGAACATACTCGGCTTCGACTAATGTGGTAAGTGGGGTTCCTCAGGGTTCAGTATAAGGTCCCCTCCTTTTTAACATATTTATTAATGACTTGGAAGTGGGATTGGAGTGTGGTGTCTCCATTTTTGCTGATGACACAAAGTTGTGCAAGGTAATTAAATCAGAAAGTTATGTACTTTCCCTCCAAAGAAATTTGCATAAATTAGAGGAATGGACATCTAAGTAGCAGATGAGGTTTAATATGAATACATGTAAAGTTATGCATCTGGGAAGGAAAAATAGACGTGCAATTTATAATCTTAATGGAGCAAATCTAGGGGTATCAGATATTGAAAGGGATTTGGGTGTACCTGTGGACAACCGCGTAGGTAACAGTGCTCAATACCAAGCAGCATCTGCAAAGGCAAGTGAAATATTAGCATGTATTAAGAAGGGTATAATTCTCCCACTATACAAATCCATAGTACGCCCTCATTTGGAATATGGAGTACAATTTTGGGCACCACTACATGAAAAGGACATTTTAGAGATGGAAAAAGTACAGAGAAGGGCAACAAAACCAATAAGGGGAATGGAGGGGCTAAGTTATAAAGAAAGACTAACCAAATTAAACTTATTTACTCTAGCAAAAAGGCATCTAAGAGGGGATATGATTACCTTATATAAATAGATCCAGGGTCAATACAAGGCTTTGTCAAGGGAACTTTTTGTGCCAAGAGGTTTTCAACTGACAATCCTTTGAGATTAGAAGTAAAAAGATTTTGCCTTAAAGAAAGAAAAGGGTTCTTCACAGTAAGGGTGGTTAATCTGTGGAATTCTCTACCAAAGTAGGTGGTGATGGCGGATTTGATAGATAACTTTAAAAAGGGATTGGATATATTTTTATCCTGGATAAATAGAGAGGGAGTATTGATCCAGGGATTAATCCAAACACCTTTATCTGGGGTCAGGACAATTTAGACAATTGTCTAGACAATTGTCAACGTTTCACTTTTTTTTTTTTCTGTTTGTCTTCTTCTGGATCAATTAACAATAAATCCACATATTGCAGATCAGAGGAGATCAAAAAAGGTTGAACTTGATGGACTAAAGTCTTTTTTCAACCTAATGCCCCTGATGTCTAGAAAATTGATATGACAAACACAAAATGGATTCCTGTACTCATAGGTAGAGTCTTCAAAACTTCAGATTTGCTCAAAAAAATGTTTTACGTCCCTGACTTATACAGCTACCAATATTGTTAACTTGGTATATATTTGACAATTGTGAACTGCAGTTGTCTATTTTAATCATGACAGAAATGTTGTCTCAGTTCATTAAAGCAGAAAACTTGAATGAGTGGAGTTAACTGTGTATTGATATAAGATCAGTATTCATTTTTTTTTATTTTTTATAATTAACTTTTTTATTGAAAGAATAAACAAATAGAACATCGTAAGTTCAGCAAATCATATAACAAATCTCTCAAGTATCAACAAGATATATCAAAAAGTTTCTTTCAAAGATTTTCTTTTTTGGTTAGAATAACACATGAACATGTAAAACATATATATAAAGTCACACAAGGTCTTGAACATATATACATTCCTCAAAGCAGACATGTGTGACAGTAAGGTGAAACCATAGATCAAACATCAGGTCAACCCATAAAAGTAGTTCACACGAACCTTATTGTGGACCTCGTAGAGTCCATAAGTCCCAGCAGGAGGCCCATCGACGGTATCTTTCATCAATTTCAGCTGAAAGTGAGCTCATAGCCCGAATGAACCTGATTTTGTGAAGTACTTCAATGTGAGTAGGGGAGGTAAGTTTCCAGTGTTTAGCTATGATGCATCTCGTGGCCAAAAATATCTGTGTTGTTAAACATTGTTCTGATTTGAATAGCCCCGTAATTGGAAGGCCTAACAAAGCTTCCTCAGGCTTTTGTGTTACTGTTGTCCCCAAAAGTGTTTCTAATAGGTCGTATGTTGCTGTCCATATGGGTCTTATTTTCGGACACTCCCACAGCATGTGAATCAGTGTACCAGTGTCTGTGCAGCCCCTAAAACATGTGCCAGGGTGTGTTTTGTTCAGAAGATGGAGTCTTGCTGGTGTAAGGTACCACCTCATTATTGTCTTAAAAGAGTTTTCTTTTAGTGTCACGTTTAGTGAAGAGGTATTGGCTTGTTTTAGGATCTTATTCCATTGGCTGTCGTCTAGAGTTACCTGCAAGTCAGCCTCCCATGCAGTTTGGTAATGTGGTTTAACCCTGTTGGTGAGAGACACCATCTGATTGTAAATGATGGCTATATTGGCCTTACCTCCGGGATTGTTGATACAGCATTTCTCAAAGGGAGATTTGGTGTGATATTTGTTGATTTTCGTAGAGTGTGTTAGTGTCTCATTAATTGC
The DNA here is from genome assembly GCA_027410445.1 of Discoglossus pictus. Lineage (NCBI taxonomy): Eukaryota > Metazoa > Chordata > Amphibia > Anura > Alytidae > Discoglossus > Discoglossus pictus. The sequence goes on along the minus strand of CM050164.1, from coordinate 66,502,530 downwards.
CATCAGATTAAGCCACTCTCTATGTGGCACCTGAATTATGTCAGTGATAATTGACGATGTGTTGCTTTGTGAGGTCACCCAGGTATCTGCCACAATTGTTATTTTGTTCTTTATCCACCATTTCATCTGGGTAAATTTATTGAGGTGCTGACCTTTGTGTGATTGCCATAGTGGAATCAAGCCAGAACCCACGCTCAGGAGGTCCACCCTTCTGTTCAGGTCTTTCCATAATTTCAAAGAGTGGCTAATACAAATTGGTAACTCTCCTGTTCGTAGGTCCCGACCTAAGCTAAGCCATAAAACCTGCGATAGTACCCAATGCTTGTCTTCTAGAAGTTGCCTCTCTATGTCTGCCCACACCGGTATGGCCTCTTTTTTAAACCAGGTCGTGGTTTGAGCTAATCTAGTGGCCTTATAATACTTGATTAGATCAGGGAAGGCTAGCCCCCCTTTCTGTTTAGGCGCACACATTGTGGTTCTATTAATTCTTGGTTTCTTGTTATTCCATGCGAACTTAAAAAGTGTTTTTTGCAACACTCTAAGGTCGGGTAACCTGATCGGGGTTGGGATTGTCCTAAATAGGTATAATAATTTGGGAATCACATTCATCTTGATGGAATTTATTCTGCCCAACCATGAGATGTTAAGGAAGGACCACTTGGAGATATCTGCCTTGATTCTGTTAAAGACAGGAGGAAAATTTGCCTCGTATACCAACGCTATAGACCGCGGAATATGAATACCCAAATAAGTTATCTGTTTGGGTGCCCATTTTAAGGGAAAGCTGTTTTCTAAGTTCTGTTTCACCGTTTGGGGTAGTGTAATGTTGAGGGCTATGCTCTTGTTAGTGTTGATTTTGAACCCTGACACTCTGCCAAAGTCTGTGAGCAATTGGAATAAATTAGGCAGGCTTGGTATTGGATCTGTAAGTGACAGCATGATGTCGTCTGCAAAAAGGTTGAGCTTATGCTCATTAGGGCCAATCTGCACTCCTTTAATGTTTGGACAATTTCTAACTGCCGCTGCCAATGGTTCAAGACTAAGGGCGAAGAGCAAGGGGGAGAGTGGGCAGCCCTGTCTAGTTCCCCTAGTAATATTAAATTGTTTGGACACAAATCCCTGATATATAATACATGCTCTGGGATCGCTGTATAAAGGCATAATGCCCTTCAAAAAGCCGTCCCCCAGACCAAACTTCGCCAATGTTTTCCACATAAATGTCCAGTCTATCCTATCAAATGCCTTTTCGGCGTCTAAAGATAGGAGCATTAGCGGGATATCCTCTCTGGTAGCCAAGTCTATCAGGTTAAAGATTCTCCTGGTGTTGTCGGGTGCTTCTCTACCTGAGATGAAGCCTACCTGGTCCGGATGGATCACGTCCGGCAACAATGGGGCCAATCTGTTTGCCATTATTTTGGAATATAGTTTGAGGTCCGTGTTGATCAATGAGATCGGTCTATAACTACCGCACTGTGCTGGGTCTTTCCCCTCTTTGGGTATTACGATAATTTTAGCCTCTAGAAATTCTGGTCTGAATGAAGAACCAGAAAGGAAACTGTTAAATAATTCTTGGAGGTGCGGTAGCAAGAGATCGATGTATTGTTTATAATAAAAATTTGTGAATCCATCCGGACCAGGTGCTGCATGTGATCTCGTGGCCTTAATAGCCTGTTTAATTTCCTCAGCAGTTATGGGGTCTGCTAGGGTCTCTGCCTGTGATTCCTCAATTTGTGGCAGCTGAATCCCAGAAAGAAATTCATCAATTTGTGATTTGTGAGAGTAGGATCCTGAGTGAGAGGGGGCGGAATACAGTTCTGTATAAAATTGTCGAAAGACATCAGCAATCTGGTCTGGTTTAGAGACCGGGCCTTTCCCTTTAGTAAATATCTTTGGGATGAATGAGTCCGCCCTCTGTGCTTTAAGCTTTCTGGCCAACATACTGTCAGGTTTATTGAGATCAGTATTCATTTTGTTGAAAACATCCTCTCCAAATAGCATACTTCTTGACAGTACTCAACAGCAGAGTAAGGCCCATTGGATAAACCTTCCCCAGTCTAAGCCCGGGGTGGGCAAGTTCGGCTCTGGGACACACAAAGGTCTGGATTTGAGTGTTTGAAGAAGTGATAGCCTTGTCTGTATGCAGCATGGATATCCTCAAATCCTGGCATGTGTGTGGCCCTCAAGGACCAAACTTGTCCACCTCTGGTCTAAGCAGTTAAAGATAAAATCCCCATTGCAATCAAAATCTAAATATCAGATTACATCTAAGACATTGTTTATGTTCCTGTCTTGCATATCCGCGAATGTTACTTTTTTTACATACAAGCATGTGACATTTTTACCATACTACAGTGCCCCTTTAAAAAATTATAAAAAACATACATAAATAGTAAAAACTAAATAATTCTAAAAAAAAGTATGCAGAGTAATAACAAGCTGATGAAATTAAATTGATGTATAGGAAACAATTTCCAACAAAAATATCATTTGTTCTGTATTCCGCAGAAACATACATCTAGAATATTGAAACACTACTTTTATATCCTAACACACTATCCGCTAAAGGGGCCCTTGATAAAGCACTTAATATCAATCCAACATCAGACTGCTGCAGTAATGCTTAGTAATGGGCCAATTTTCTTACAGGAACATTACAAATATGTGCAGTTTTAATGAATATTGCTTCCCTGCTACACGCAAACGGTGCCATATTTCAAGTTGTGACAGGCGTAATACACATAGACTTTGTAAGGCTCTAAGAAACTAGGTCACATGAGAGACATTAAACAACTCCAAACATGTCTTAAGGTACAGTGAACTTGACATAACGGATCACTCACATATTTATTTCCTTAGGCTCCTATAAGGCAATACCTGCACTGTAAAATAAATTATGCAAAATAAAAAGCTATTTGCATACAAATTGCATATTTAATGCTGATTTGGCAACATTTGGGTCTAATTTTAACATGCTGTTGAAATTGGCTAGTGACATGCTGTTTCAGTCTATTATAATTATCTTTGTCCTAAGAGGAAATATCCTGCCATTTATATGCAGATGAAATAATTATTCATGTCTCAGCTGGCAGTGTGGCTCAATTAGCACAACCGGCTGCCTATAGCATATTATAAAAGCATATTGAGTCTAGACATATTAACATATAATCAGAGATATTTAAAAGTGTAATTGAGATAAGAAGCAAAATGTAAAGCAGATCCTGAGCTCTTTGTTTTTTGATTTTTATGAAATGATTTATCATATAACAATATTATTGGTTTATACAAAGCAAAAGGTGCATTGTATTTGATGCATGCTATATTATAAAAGTAGTAGTAGGTGAGAAAATCTGAAAACTTTTGGGCTTTTGACTGTGATTTTAAACTGATCTAGCCATCTGCCTAAACAGGTTTAGACACCTAGGGGAAATGATGCGAACCTTGGATTTAGATAAGGTCTCTATTCAGTTCTACTTTAAATATACATTTGACAACAGACCTGAATAGAGGAATATCCATAGAATAACCTAAGCAAAGCAAAGGCTTCAAGCAAACTGTGATGTCATGGGGCAGAGCTTTTGGGGATTTTGGACTATTGGGGGCCCTTACTTGATAAGGATTCATGTTATTCTTTCCTCCTTTCCTCTCCAGACATTGTCCTCCCAGCCGGAATACTTGAACTGTATTGTTGCATGAATTTATTGATGTAACGGTGGCAACCAGTCATTTTGGTATTAAAATGCTGCAATTCCCCCAGGGAGCTTAAAAGTTGTTACCAGGGTGCCCAGGGTAGGGGTCACCAGTTATGAAGTGCTTGGTTGTAGGGGATGCAGTACAGTGAGGGAAGTACTGGCCGTCACTAGAGGATGCTTAGGTGTGAATGGGGAAACAAGTTGGGGTATATGGAGACTCATGTTCATCAGAGACTGAATGTCTCCACTCCTGATCTGATCAGATACCCCCTGTAAAGCCAGTATCAAAGGGTCAATTAGACTGGGTTGTAAGTTAGGCTCCAGGACCAAGGGGGTGATTAAGGTGGGTGACATTGATTGATGGACAGGCCTTGCAACATGGTCAGGGTGGGGGCTGGTGGAAATGGGTTGTACTGGGCTATTTATTAATGTGCAGTGTACATCAATAAAGGTGTTGTCAGTCTGGACTACATAAGTGATGGGTAGGTTTCATTCTGAGGCAATAGTAACCCTTATTACTGGGATTATTGCTGCTGAACTTGCTTTATTACTGGGATTATTGCTGCTGAACTTGCTTTATTACTGGGATTATTGCTGCTGAACCTGCAGTGGACTCTGTTACAGTCAGCTCTACTGATTCCTGAGGTTTGCTGGGTGCTTGAGTGACTGTAAACTGGGTTGGTTCTGTTCCTGCTATCAGGCATATAAAAAGAACCAGTCGGTATTACTGGGAAGGTTTGAACTAAGTTCTTATCAAGCCCAACAGAAGCAGCCATTGTCACACCAACCTGCATTCATTGATGTGTCCATAACACAAGCAGAGCCTGCCACATTTTTTTTTCTGTATCAATTCTGCTTTATTCATGGCTTAGATATCTGCTAATGTTGTTACTTTGTTAGATATTCAAGAATATGTTAGTATCTCCCAGACTGCATGGAATATTTAAGGTCTTCGTTCTTTTGAGTGTATTAATGACTGTGGCTTGTTGAAAGTGTCTGTCCTTCCACATTATAACTATTCTGCTCATAATCTCTTTTTGATCACAATCTTAATCACTCTTTATTTCTGAGGACCATATAACCTACATGGTGAAGTGTGAGCTTATTCAAGAGGGTTCTTCAACCTTTCACAATACAATATATCTGGCCCAAAGTTTTTAAAATATCTGCTCAATTTGGTATCTACTACACGTAATATAGATGTCATGCTTATTCAGGTGTGTCTATGTACAAGGGGAATTAGTGTCTATGACTGCCAATGCCTGTAATTGCATCTATTACAGTTTTTACATATTCTCTGTTTGTTTTGTCTCAGATGGGTTGTACTGAGCATATAAACACATCACACAGTGATGGTGATTGTACGACAGGGACCCTCTCACCACACACAACAGCTATAATAGTTTCCTGTCACCAGGCTCCAAGTAAAAAAAATGGTGACCATTGATTCCAGAGGAAGCCCCATATTTATATACCACTATACTCCTCTTCAATTTAGGGATCTCAAAGCCCTGTACATATCAACTAATCACCATAATATCAGTTACAAAATAGGTTCCACAACCAAATAATACTTTTTAAATGGTAACAGCACAGTATAAAAACTCTCCTTATGTGCAATGCAGAGAGAAATATTATTTGAAAAATGGTAAATCCCTCTTTCAAATGAGGTGTCTACTGTCTCTTCGGTTGTTATGTGATCACTATAGTAAAAACATTCACCTGGCTCCTTCAGTATTGCTTTAGGGCTTTAAATGAGCACCTCAATAAGCTTTGACACACACACGTTTTACAGGGGAATGTTTTCTGAAATCAATGGTTGTACCCTCCTCTGGATAAAAGGTGTTTATTTTGGTAAAGTCCATTACTTGACAGTATCAGTAAATTTTAGTTACCCTTCAAAAAGCCACCACGAGTCAAAGTCCTTATTATACTAAATTACGGTAGTATACTAAAACAATTTGTGTATCATGGTAGCCAAGAACAATGGAATTCTTGACATGACTAACATAATATTGCACATCAGCAATGGGAATTTAATTTGACTATATAAACTATATTTTGTTTTATTTGCAATATTCAGATACTGATGCAGTTTGCTGAATTCCAGAAGTAAAGTCACCCCTTTATAAGGAACTTTAAAAAATATATACATTTCTTTGTAGGATTAAATACGGTAGCTTTTTTCATTCTCATATTGTGCATAAAGGGCAAATAATACAAGCTGACAAAAAAATAATATTTTATCTATTTTAAAGTTCAAGTTTATAATAGTAAATGTTAAAATTTTGGAAAAGTTAACATTTTCTGAATTTAGAGCCATAAAGCTTTTGATGATAGACATTATACTGAAAGTTAAACTATTAATCACAATGACTTTATAAAAACGCAACATAAAAAAAACTAAACTTTTTTTTGTTTTCTTGGTAATAGATTAACAGGTATCAACATAATATGTAAAATTGTGTAGGTATCTCTGAAATTGTTGATGCTGCATAGTCCCCTTCTGGATCGCTACCTTGTTGTGGTAAAATAGCTTGTGTTTCTCAATGAAGTTAGGAGCTATACTATGTAGGGTCACCAAAGATGGGCTGGTCATAGTAAAGAGGTCAGATAAATTATGGTATACTGGAGAAGGAACTGACAATCCCCTCCAGTATCTTTGCCAAGAAAATCTTATGGATTAGCACAAGCAGACACAAGCTATGCCTGGCGTTCTGCAGTCCATACGCTCAGAGCAAGACTGAACAACTAATCAACAAAACTGCATAATAGTTTCAGAAAAGTAAATATTTTGAATTCTAAATTTTGGGGATTTGGAACGGTGACCTGACACTAAATATCACACTTTTTATTTTCAGTATTTTCTCAGCGTCATTTTTTGTCAGATTAAAAAACTATGCTTCTCATTGTTATAAATGTCTTCTTATAAACGTTTTAGAGGACTGAAGAATCCCTTTATTGTTGTGATTTCAGATGCCAAACTCCATGGATTAACTGTTATTGAGTGCCTGGGGCAGAGTTATAGGGATAAACAATAGAATGTGACTAGGCCCCACTGAGACCTAGCGTCGGTTATATCCACTGACCAAGCACATCTCCTCCCAACGCTCTCCCACCTGTGGTGGCACCACTCATTAGATTGACCTGCTCAGGTCATGACACTGCCTACAAAGCTTATTGTAATGTTGATTTATGATCAAGTAATTAAATACTAGGCATGCCTTCTAGCATTCTGAACATGCATTCTCCCTGGGACATTCTTGGCATGGACACTTGAACCAACATTCAGATAGTTGTACTAAAACAGGCGTTCCTGGTTGAGATGTCCCAATTAATGCAGGTCACAAAAATGTCTTGGCCTACACTTTTAAACCGTGGAATGCTGACAAGTGCTTGGATTGTAGAAGCAGCAGTTTGTTAAGAGCCAGCTACTGAGTAAGCAGGACATGCTCTTTAATTACTCCTTTTATTTCTCTGTTGTACTCATTTCTCATCTGTCACATAGTTGGGCTCATTTCAAATTCAAAACACAGGCTATCACTTGAAATTTCCAGGATTCCAAGTCTGCACTGACCGCTGCTTTTCATAACAAGATGGATTGTGCAGATATTTTAATTAGAAAGCATAATCTTAACTCAATGCAGCATTAAGGTAGAAGGAGGTAGCATTCCTCCTTATAATAACGTGACTGAAACAAATAGCTGTGGCATAAAACATTTGTGCTATGCATGTACAATTTTGGAATCAGACACATATTTCAAATTAGACTCAATAGTAAAAAGGATACGGAATTCCCAAATGTTCCAGTACATATTTTTTCTCTGTCATCCTAATGTTTGGTATCCATTTTATCATATATACCCATGAAAATTTAAATTATACAACTTTTGAGCTAATGTCTTCAATCACAATTGATTTGATTTGCTGCACTGCAGTAAAACAGGACAACATTTTCCAAATGTAAATTGTATCAAGATGTTTAGGCTTTGTCCACTGGTCATCCACCTTATTAAACAATTACTGTGTATATTTTTCACTTTTATATACAATTATTCTTTATTGCATAGCTCCATTTTGCTTTCTTCCCTACTGCTGGCTGTTAATTTCTTAGGTGTGTGTGTTCTTGCAAACCAATAAGCTTCCCCTATAGTCCTGCTAAGAGCACTGGCAGGCATACCTGTCACATCCCAATACTGTAGACAATTGGGCCCCTATTCAGTTGAGCAATTCTTAGTGACTGGAGCCCGTAATGTAGCCTGTAAACTAATTTGCTATTCAATTGGTGTATTTTAGCGAGCAGCAAATATTTACTGGTTATAGGCTGAAAATCCTTGCGGTTGCCAAAATCGTAACTGTTAACTTTCAATCCTGCAAATGTTACAATTGCTAAATCCCTATTCAATTGCTGCAATTCCTCAAGCCCGCAAATGTTCTCACACCCGTAAATGGCAAATGTAGAAGAAAATTCTATGAGTGCCATATACGACTCGCAAGGGGGGTTAACACCTGATCGTAGCACAGTAATCAATAATGCACTTTAAAAGACGGGTAAAGCAATAACAGACATTCAAATTAATTGCATGACAGTCTCAAGCTTGCAAATCTGCATTAAAAAAATATTTTTTGGAAGGTTTCATTTCCGTGTTATATTAATTTCGGGAATCCATGAGTTAATGCATATCAGGCCACCCACATGGACTAAAACAGTATCGCCATTCATTCTTATTATTTTGTTCATGGCCAGATTGCGGGTCTGATCGCTTATCAGACCTCTAAACGCTAATTGATTGATGTGTAACCTCCATGTTTTACTGACGTAATGATGAGGGTCTCATTTACTATAGGCTGTTTCTAAATCGGTTATTACAACCTTGCTTAATTGATCTTGATCACGCTCTGAAATGCTACTTTAATTTGCGTGCAACCCTACCCCAGACGTCCTGGCTGACCCCCCGTGCTGTGTGAGATGTTTTTAATATATTTTGTGTTTATTTTAAAGTGTTTTTGTTGTTTATTGATGTACGCCTTTTGGCCGTTAACTTCGTATTTTTGGGACCTTGTATTTTTTATTTTTCTACGTCTCGCGGGTCGTATATTTTCTGTGTAAGTCCTTATTTTCTCATTACGCATTATTGTTTTTTTCTAAGTCCCGCGGCATGTTTTTTTTTTTCAAAGTCCCGTTTTTCCCGGGTTGTTTTTATCCACGAGTGAGGCTTCGCGAGGTCCGCATTAGTGGCCTGCAATGAGCCTTTGGCTCAATGCAGTTTATGTCTTCCTCCGCGAATACGGCCCCTCGCTTCGTGGCCTGCAAACATTGCAGCCGACGTTGAAGCCTCCACCTCCGCAAATATGGCGCTCGCTTCGCTTTGCGAGGGACGCAGCTCTCAAAGCGTGACGACGACTCGCGGTTTGACAACTATTATATGTGAAATATATCTCAATATATATATAATATAAAATATACCAATTTGAAGGCCTTCACTTGAAAACATACAACACTTTGTCATATTGTAAATGCAAAATAATACAAACTCTAATTTTTTACTTTTTATATACATTTATACGGCTGTGAATCTTGCCATTTAGCTTTAAGTAACTCAGCTTTCTGAGATGGGACTTTGAATGCACAGAAAGTTTTATCTGCACAGTGGGAAAGTGGCAATAACTACTGCCAGTGCTTCAAGCAGCACCATTGGGGAGCTTGTAAAGGTTCAAGACACACCCACCTAAGGAAGTAACAGGCAGTAAGCTTGTTAAGTTTCAAGGATACACCCACCTCAGGAAGTAACAGGCAGTAAGCTTGTTAAGTTTCAAGGATACACCCACCTCAGGAAGTAACGGCAGTAGCAGACACAAAATGTAAACCTGCAGCAAAGAATAATTGCACAAAGTTGCAAAACATAATGGTTACTTTTATATTTTTTTGTTGTTTCTAATAACAATTTTCCCACTATCATATTTAGTTAAACAAAAGTAAAAGTATGACCACAGTGGTGCTTTAATTCATCTTCAAGGCCACTTTATGGATTTCTGTAAGAGGGCCATTAATTATTTACTGTATCTACATCCTAACATTTTAAATAAGCAATGAGGGACACTTATAAGTTATGCACTATTATTCTATACAATATATAACTAGGTTTTAGAGAGAAACAAATGTAATATGTGCACAATGCTCAACACACACACATATATTTTGTAAAATTGGCACTCAGGGTTCTATCTTTCCTCTAGCCCCTTACAGAAAACAGCAGAAGGAAGCAAAGGATGGATAACAGGGTTTTGCCTTTAATACCCATGACTGTAGAGAGTTAAAGAAAGTAGGAGTTGGACCAGGCTTGGAATTAAGAGGCATAATTATTAATCTTTCATATTTTGTGGGTTGGGTTATTAGAGAAATTGTTAGGTTATCTGTAATCTTTATTTATAGCCCCTCACTGTCCCTGTTTTTTTTTTCAGTTGGTGTGGATATCAGAACCAGTCTTCATCTGTGTTAACAGCATCAGATACTTCTGGTGTTCATCATTTATCCTAAGAAATACTTACCTGGTACTTACCTGAACATTATGGCTTCCCCTTTTGTGGATGGGTTAATTGCCCAAATTAGGCAGGAGGTTTTAGTTAGAGGACCATCTTTTTTGCCCCCAACTACTGGTCAGCATTTGCCCCCACCTATAGGTCCTTGCTGTAATGGGTCATCCACTAGTACCACTTTGCCTCTTCTATTCCTCCTGTCATAGAAACCCCTCTGAGTGGCTAGTTGAGACTCCCAGGCACCCAACCAGACTATCTAGGCCTCCTAAAAAGCTCAGCATGTCTTCCCTGGTGCCTAGTGGGCCCAAAACCCTTAACTTTGCTAGCCCATTTTCCCTGGTGCCTACTGGGCCCAAGCAACTGGTCAGGGGGTGTCCCTGTCCTCCCACTGTCATCCCTGAAAAAGAATTGGCATCCAGATGACTTTGCAGAAATAAGAAGAGAGGAATGCCCCTATATGCAGAGTCATAGAGGATCATCCCTTCATTGTGCAAAAAAGGGGTGTCAGTCTTCATCCCCCTTAAGGATCACAAGGGGTGCAAGGGACGCAAAGGACACATTGGGTGTACGTAAGCTTGATTGTCATGGCAAAAAAGATCAAGACAGGTGTGTATGGCACTCTCAAGGCACTAAGAGGCAAAGAAAAGTAAGTTCAGGATGCTGGAATGGGGGGGGTGGTGCGGTATCAATGGAGAGAGGAGCTCTTTTTGTTTTAACAGAAATGAAGGCGGAACTGAACGCGCTAGACTTCAAACCCCTTTTGACCCCTTTCCTGTGCTGCAATCTGCTATGTCCAGGGAGTCAAGCATACCTTATCATGGCCAACATCACTGGGATAAAGTAGCCTTAGAACTGTTCAAGTCTCTTTTGCTATTTAGATGAGATTGAAAGCACACACATAACTTACGGGTGCATGGTATGGTGGTCATACAATGAACACTTTCACCAGCGTTTAGCTGTTATTGCAGAGATGAGATGGGACGAGAGGGACATCTGCACGTGGATGAAAATAGTCACCCCTGCATAAGGTGGAGGCTCTTTTCGGCCCTTTAGCTCTAGACCTAGCTCCTCAATCTTCAACGATTAAAAAGGTGTTTTGCTTTACAGGGGGAGGCTTACATTTATAACATCAGGAAGATACAAACATGAATGCTATGAATGTGGTCACCCATAACCCTTGTTCAGGTGTTCTAAAAAATTTGGGGAGTCCTCTACTAAGGGCAACGACTTTGATAGCAGTAGGAAGAAATTGTATTAGGGAGAATGTTTGGCCCAAGCTCGCATCCTCCTTTGAAAGACTTGCGCATTTCCCCTTTAGGGGCTGTGCTCAAGAAGGAGCAAGAAAAATTTAGGTTGATCCATAATTTGTCGTATCCAAAAGAATCATTGGACAAACATTTACCCTCTGTTAGTTATGCATCTTTTGACCAAACCATAGACTTGTTAAGAAAGGCTGGGAGTATGACATTAGATCCAATGTTCACCCAAAATCCTTTAGATTGTAAGTCTGCGAGTTTCAATCCTGCGCAGTGCTTTAGGGAAAGCGCTATGGACACTGGATTCCAAGCTCAAAGACAGGGCCACCCACTCTTTGCAATGTATGAATCTTTAACTTGTCATTGCCTGTAACTCAACTTATGTATAGCGCTACGGAATATGTTGGCGCGTTACAAATAAACGATAATAATAATAATAATAAATCATTTACTGGGATGTAAATTTCAGGGACAATACTATGTAGACATTTGCTTACAATGGGATGCTCCATATTATGTGCAAACCTTCAATTCCTTTCTTCAACGGGTTGTGGAACAAGTTTCCGTCTCTAAATTTGTGATACCTTACCTGGATGATTTTTTATTGGTCGAGTCTTCTATTTCACACGCATGCCAACTAATGAGCTCTTTTGTTAAAGTTGCGGATGATTTTGATATCCCTCTGGTGAAGGACAAGACATAGGGCCCATCTACACAGCTAATTTTTCGGGAAACAAAATTGATTTAGCAACATTTAAATTTTATTTTCTGTTGGACAAATGAGGATCTGCTGGCTTCTATTGTTAATGTTTTAGCCAAGAAGAGAGTCACCCTTAAGGAGATGCATTCTGTCTTAGGTAAGCTTAACTTTCCATGTAGGATAATTTCAATGGGTTGAGTTTTCTATAGGCAGTTATCAATAGCTACAGCCGGAATCAAACGTTGCCAGTGGAATTGCTTTTGGGAATTAGGCCCTGAGGCTTCCATGACACCTACATCTTGTCTGGATCATCTGTGGATCTTGGGGTATGATTTCATACTGTACTCAAGGTTATCTTCCTAGCACACAATGCATGGAGATCTCTATCAGTCTTGGGGTTATCCCCATTATCCCTGGGGTATTCCTACTGATTTAATAATTTTTAAGTGTGTTTTTTCATGAGTTTGTGGTCAGGTTATAGATGGTGTCATGCCCAGAGCCTGAATGTACTGTTTTGGACCATGGCCTGGATCTGGACTGGCAAGAAGTTACCCTGTTTATTATTATTATAACATATTAGATATTCTGCAGGCTATTGCATCGGCCAACTCCCAAGACTGTAGTCTCATAGAAAATCCTTGAACACACACTTCAAGGTTACAGCCATGGCAACTACAAGGCCAGTAGTGGCAATTAGCATGGAGGCTGGACAGATGCCCCTACACAAAGGAGTTCATCACCAGATAAGGGTACTTGAATACTACATCACTAGATGTACAGGGTCTCCCAGTGAACCAGGAGCAGGCTATTGCTAATTGGTCTCTCCTCTATGTACCCAAGGATGGGGCTTGCTCGGGCTTGTGGCTAGAAAACTGTATATATTTTTCTAGTTCTGAATAAAGAAGTCAGACCTGATTTTTCCACGTAAACAAAGTGTGGAACTATTTATTGTGTGCCTGTATCATCTGCACATACAGTATACTTGGACGTTGTCTCTATCCTGAAGCCATCTTTTGTGCCAGAGGTCATATGAAACACACGGTCCTGCTGGAGTAGGTTTTAACTAGGTTCTTATCAAGCTCCATTGAAGAAGCAGGTCGTGACAGTTGTGGTGTGCTTTCATGTTTGTTATACTTCCTTTGATATGTTGCTCAATTATATATTATCAATGTATTTTAATATATATTTTCAATGTATTGAAATACATTATATTTTATGTTATATATTTTATATAATTTTGTTTTCATCATTGGGAGGATTGTTTGTGTTTCTTTCTCTCTACAGTTAGGCTTTTAGATCTTGATAGTAAGTTCTATTTCTGTTGCTTTCTGTCTCTTTAGGTGCTGACCCTTGGACAGTTTGGATAGTGGCTCACTAATATACATATTGGGTGTTGGGGAACAGTTTCCTTAAAAGACAATTGGATTACAGCTAGGATTTGATACAATAGTTTTAATTCTTAAGTGGTTTGGGACCACATAAGAAATGGGATGAAATGTGAGAGGGTTCTTATAAATGTGGTTCAATATGACCATCTAATGGGGCCACCTGATGCTTTAATTATTAATTTGGGGGTAATGATTTAGTTTTTATGCCCTTGAAGGAGCTCATATTTTCAATAAAATAAGATCTTGCTAGATTAAGGCGATACTTCCCAAGCCGATAATTCCCAGATGGCACAAAGATTTAACTGGCCACCTTTTATTAGCAATGCTATTATGGCTAAATCAAGAAAAAAGTTAGTAAGTCTATAGGCAGTTTTGTAAGAAAACTGGGGGTGGGGGGATTCAGTGCACCATAAAGAGAGTCCTGATGTTGAGGGCTTCTACTTGAGTGATCGAGCCCATCTTAATCAATCCGGACTCTATCTTTTTTTCCTTGGCTTCAAATAAGCAATTACTGTGGCTACAGCTTACCTATAATTACTGATTTGTGACAATTATATTATATTTTATAGGGTCTAAACTGGTTTAGAGTCGTGCGCATCCCATTCACATTGGTTACGGATTGCACTGGTTTAGATTCAGGCGTATCCTATTCAAACTGTTTATACTTATTATAAGAACTGCACTGGTTTAGACTTGTGCTTATCCTATTCACATTGGTTTGTGACACTTATATTATTTACTATGTGAACCACACTGGTTTAGACTAGTGCATATTCTATTCAAATTGGTTTGCTATTCTTATATTGCTGGTTCGCACTGTGTTAGATCGGTGCGTTCGTATGTCTGAGTAGAGTGGTGCGTACATTTCAGAGAGCATTTTTTGTAAATAATGGCTTTCTTTTTGTGGGCAGGCACAGTGTGCAAGATTGGTGCGCCTGTGCTTGCTCTCAGAGGCTTATGATTATATATTAGTATTGGTAAGTGCTACTGGGGTACGGGGTCCCCTTTAGTCTCAATATGAGGGTGGGCAACCACTGCTAACTGGGACAGGCAGATTCCACCAAAAGAGAGCGACTGCTTTTGCAAAAGAAGTGTGGTGTTGAGGAATTGTATTTAAGTATAGTCATCTGACATGTGATTCACCAGCAGTAAATTCACATCTAATGAGTGATTACATCCCTTAATTCTGAATTAACAGTCGTCAGGGATATGAATCCTTTTTTCTTTGAAAATTTGCTTTTGCAAGTTTGTATGATGCTTTTAAAAGAGGATATTTTATACATTGTCTACATCTACATCTCTAGGATATAATGTTGACACAAGACTTTACGAATTCTGAAATAAAGAAGAAACTCATGGCGCTGGGTGCGCTTGCTGTTCCTGTAAAATAATATTTTATATCTGGGCTGTATTGGTTTTTTTTAAGACCAAGTTCTGTAGGAATTAGCAGCTAAAGAAGTTACATGCCACTGAATCTTGAGCTAGTTTTTGTGGGATTCACATACCACAGAGTGCAAAGGTCGCACATACTCAGCTGTGGATGAGGTCATCTCTTCTGAGAGCTTGCAGCTGACCACGAGCAAAACATTCCCTTCCACGTGACTTGCTTCATCCAATCAAGAGGAATGAGGTCATCTTTGATAAAATCCTACTGAGACACAGAGCTGGCATTAATAAAACTAATATATTTTATCTTCCCTTAGTGAATCATCAGTTCGTTCTGTGGACAGTATTGTATGTTCTATACATTCATATGTTCAAATACAGAGCAAGTATCTTTTTTAAAGGGTCCTTTCATAAGTTTTAATAAATTCATTTGATAATGGAGCAAAAACATAAATAAAATGTCTTAAACATGTTCACATTTATATTAAATTATTCTTTACTGCAGGCTTCCATTTTCTGTTCTGGATTTCCTCTTGCAGCTACTGTTTGAACACGGCATGTCCTTGTAAACTAATTTGTTTTCCATTAGTGCTAATGAGAGTACTGGCAGTTGTAGCTGCCACATTCCCAATGTGCAGTTAGAAACATTTACAAGCAAGTAGCTGACTTGAAATTAAAATTGTAAATTCATCAGCACCATAATTGCATATAAAATTAATAAATAAGAAGCTGTATTTTTTTTTTTTACATTCTAAAAATATGTTGTCTACTTTTTGTAGTTTTTCAAAGGAGGATATTTTAAATTTATGACCACTAAACTGAAAGGACACACTACTCCCAAATGTTCAATGACACATTTAGAAGAGAATATTTTATACATTACAAAAGTAAACTGAAAACTTGATTGAGAAATATAAAGATTTGAATAAAGGTTATATTGGAATGTGCATTGAATTATCTAATTATTGTCATCTGTTCATATATATTCTGGGCATTTCTGATAACTTAAACAAGATTGAGATATATAACATGTGAATAAGGATTACATTGCAATGTGCTTTGAATTAAGTTATTACTGTCATCTGTTTATATATATTCTGCAAAGGATTATCAATTTCATTTTTAAAGTCATACCTAAGGATAAGATGTTTTGTATATATTTGTAATCAATGTTTTTTAAGTATGTGTTTTAATATATAGTTTATATAAATTAAAAGTTACATTTTATTTAATCAGTGGGTGTCTCGTATTTTCGGATTTCATCAACCACTAAAACTTTACTGATGCCATTTCAATGGGAGGTTAATACCTACATTTAAATAGTATTTATTTTTTCTCTTCTTTTGCTACATTACAAAAGTAGTTATTTTCCATTATAAACAAATTAGATTAAAGGACCACTGTCTGCACAATGTGACATTTACAACTGTCAATGCTCTCAGCAGGACAAAAAGGAAGCTGACTAGTTGAGGACACTCCCACTTGAAAAAGTAAGAGACAGCGTCAGGCAACAAGCAAAAGGGATCTTTGCTGTGGAGAGTAATTTCATAGAAAATGTGCAAAAAGTAAAGGTTGTGTTTACTTTTTTATTTATTTATTTATTTTTTTAAAAACAGTTTTATAGTGTTTAGTTATTCAAGAGAGCATATAGAAAAAAATGTAATGCTCCATTCCATGGCTCACATGGGAAGATAACAAGTAAAGTGTACTCGTAAATTAACTAGCAGCCATCACATTACACAGCATAAAAAAACCTTTAAGAAAGGCTGGTAAAGTGCATAAAATCATAACACACAAGCACCTGCCCCATTTTTTTTCTAAAAGGCCATTACATTGTTCCAGTAGCGAAATCTCAGCACTCCAAGGTTAACACGTCAATTCTAACAAGGGCTGAGATTTTCTAAAGCTCCTATGTGTACTTTCACCCACCTGTAGATACAAAAACATTTTAACAATTTCAAAACTGAACAGAGTGATATCAAATACTTAATTCTGATAGGCTGTCATATGATTGCCACATATTTCTGCAAATCAGAATCCTTAAAATCTGTATTTCAAGCTGCAAAATGCACCAAAATCCTTATAGGAGGAGCTCCATTAGAAGTAGTTTTTTTTTTGAGAGTAAAGATTTTTTTTTAGGTGTAGGCCCATTTCAACGGGCTAGAAGATGAGGATCGTGGGCTTCAATCAAGGCTGA
Organism: Discoglossus pictus; assembly: GCA_027410445.1. Classification (NCBI taxonomy): domain Eukaryota; kingdom Metazoa; phylum Chordata; class Amphibia; order Anura; family Alytidae; genus Discoglossus; species Discoglossus pictus. The sequence goes on along the minus strand of CM050164.1, from coordinate 66,485,377 downwards.
TGAGGATAGATTCTTCAATCAACATGGATAGCCTTCTTACCCAGGCAGATGATTGAGGACCAGGGTTCGTTGATCATGGCTGGAGGATGCCACAAGATAGGTAAGTATACTTTTCCCCCATACAGGTTTAGTTTTGTTTTTTATTTTGCTATTTATTTTTTGTATTTTTTGTGTGTAATGACTATAGGGTTCCTTTAGGAACCCCATGGCACATGTGTTAATGCTAGGTACCATGGGGTCCATGCTATATGATAAGTTATTGATAACATACTGGTCTATTGAGGACCTTATGGTATGGTGCCACAGGTGTCCGTTAAGGACTTCTGTAGCATGGCGTTAATAGTTAGATGCCACAGAGTCCATTAAGGACTTCTATGACACAGGGGTTAATGTTAGGTGCCATGGGGGACCATAAGGACTTCCCTGTTTGGTTAGAATTATTGATACCATGGAGGTTGTTGAGGATCCCTATGTTATGGGGTTAACGACTGGACCCCAGTGGCACAAGGATTAAATTTAGATGCCACAGGGGTCCCTTAAGGACCTTCATGGCATTGGTTTAATAGTTAGATGCCATGGGATATGTTAGGGTTTGAGTTTTTTTTTTTTAGAGGAGCCATAGTATCCTTCACTAGCTAGGGAAAAAAATGTGCCACCAGTTACGAGGTAACTTTTCTCCCTGCTACGTGCTGACATGGAATGTAGGCCTTAATGGCCAACTAAGATTAAATAAAAGTACATTTTTATTTAGCTATCACTTATTTTATTTTTTAAAGTATTTGGCTCATCTGTTCTAGAGGCAACTTTGTATTTCCAAGTTTCAATGGTAATAAAGTTTGTTCATCTTTATTCCTTTTTCTGATGACTAGCGTAATTTTATGTAGATACTTGCTGAGCCCCAGATGTCCAATTTGCATATTAATATGTTTTGTCTGCAAAGCTCTTCAGGTATATTGGCTATGCGTGAGTAAACATCAGAACAAATACTAACAAAAGCCTCACAACCAACATAAAAAAAAAACTCTTATGGGAATAATTTCTGTGTAATTCTCCCTCTAATCCATTTGTCACACATTGAAATATAGACATGTTACACTTAAAGAGTAAAAAAATAACTACGAGAGAAACAATTTTATTGGTTAGTTACAGGTTAGAAATGAAAGCGAAGTTTATTGCAAACTGTATAACACAGCTTGAAAAATTTATAATTTTCCTAAAATGTTTCATATCTTCTTAAAGTATCATTGTAAAAAAAATGCCATGTATGTAACAAACTAACAGCATTAGCAACTAGAGGAGCTATGCAATCCATTAAAATAAAACCATTGTTAATTTTTTATTTTTTTTGGACAGGTAGTTTGCTTGCAGGTTGAGGGGAAGGGTTCTATTGTCAAACAACTATTCATAGAGGTAGTGATTCAATATGGTGGTCTACCAGTAGAATTTGTCATAACTTGGCTTCACGTTGTACCCTATATATGTTAATGGGTCTAGGCCTTACTTTTAAACAATTTGATTTATCAAGTTGATTGATGGTTATGGATTTTCTTTATTGCACAAAGGAGGGAAGCCCAGAGACTCAGTGACCTACTGGAGTGGGGCTATATACATGTGACAAGGAAGCTACTTTTTCATTTGCTTCTCAATTGTCATCTATCTACCACATATCAGATGCTATCATCTTTACACTACAATGTTTTTTTTTAACTTTTTTTTATTTTGAGTCTAAATGACCCAGTAGATGCCACAAATTTGACAAAACAGAGACATCAGTGTTAATGATCAATTAATATGTTTACATATGGAAATGCTAAATAATATGTCACCCCACCGTGTGAGGCAAAGCAACTGTTACTTTTTCATTTTAAAGAAAATAAATTCAGCTGAATTGCACTTGGCCCAAACGACATGTATATTTTGCTAGATGTCGTCATCACATTAATACTTATATACAAACTTTACAAAATAAATTACACTGAACACTATCTCTTAAATAGTTATCCCATGTTTATGTTAAAAAATGTACTCACTGTTCAATGTTTCTGTTCTTGTTTAATCTTTGTTTCTTCTTTTAACCAATGACTTAGCCTACAATATATTCATAGAGAAGAGGAGAGGAGTAAAGACTTCTTAAAACTTTTAGCTTCAAAACCTCTGGAAAGCAGAAAGGATTGAGAACACTTGAGACACCTAAAACAATATTGACGTGACTGGCCCCCACAACTGATCAAGTTGAGTAACTGATCACAGAGGCTTGCTTAATTGATCATAATCATGCCCTGAAATGCTATGTACGGGTTCATGGTTTGCATGTTGGGGCTGTGAGCCTTCACTTGTGGGCTTGAGCAATTAAATACATCAGTAACTGTAGCAAATTTCTAATCCGTAGACATACAACCTGTATGAAGGAATTTAATGGCTTGGAATTAAATGGGGGCCTATGTCAGCACATTCCAAATAAAGGCTAATAATAATAATAATAATAAGGTAGTGAACAATTTTTATGTATAAAGAAAAAGACTGTAGTGCTAAAAAGAATAAATGTCCATTATATTATGCCAGTATACATTAAGCAAGTCATAAAAATGGTATAGTAAATAATGGTTTCTTACATAGTTACATAGTAATTGAGGTTGAAAAAATAATTTTAGTCCATCAAGTTCAACCTTTTAAGGTCTCCTCTGATCAGCAAGGGAAAACTTAGCTAAACGTATCAAATGGCCTGACCTCAGATACTGGTGATGAGATTCCTCCCTGGATCAAACTCTCTGTAATTAACCAGGATAACCCTGAACGCCCTTTTTAATTAAACATATATCCAGTCCCTTTTTAAAGTTATCTATCGAATCCACTGTCACCACCTCCTTTGGTAGAGAATTCCACAGATTAACCACCCTTACTGTGAAGAACCCTGTTCTTTCTTTAAGGTGGAATCTTTTTACTTCTCAAAGGATGTCCCCTTGTCAGCTGAAAACCTCTTGGCACAAAAAGCTCACTTGACAAATCTTTATACTGACCCTAGATGTATTTATATAATGTAATTATTATTATTATTATTATTATTATTATTATTATCTTTATTTATATCGCGCCAACATATTCGGTAGCGCTGTACAGGGGTTAAGTACATGGCAAAAAACAAACGTAACACCTTATAAAGAATGGAGGGCCCTGTTTTTGAGCATATAATCAAATGCACATAGTGCTTGTTTCCAAGACACGGACACACAATTGAAAACTCACAAACTTACAATCTAAGGGTTTAGGTGTGATACAAGAGGGTGACAAATACAAAATGGCAATGTGAATGCAATTTGTTTAGTCAATTGGAGGGATCTGTGTGTTGTACTGTAGATTGTGGGTGGGAGTGTTATTAAGCTGTGGAGTGTGCAGTTGTAATTATAAAGGCTGAAGGTGATAAGATTTTTTTAAATAGGTGGCAAGGAGTTCCAAATAGTAGGGGCTGCACGAGAAAAGTCTTGAAGATGGGAAGAGGTGATGAGAGAGGAGGAAAGAAGAAGGTCGTTACCAGAACGAAGGGGGCGGTTGGGAGTGTATTTTGGAAGAGCAGAGATATAAGAGGGTGCACTGTTGTTGAGGTCTTTATATGTTAAGGTCATGATTTTAAATGTGATTCGTTAAGCTATGGGAAGCCAGTGGAGTGATTGACAGAGAGGAGCTGCAGACACTGATCGTTTGTTATTGAAGATGAGTCTAGCGGAGGCGTTTATTATGGATTGGTGGGGAGACAGACGAGAGATGGGGAGGCCAGCAAGGAGTGAATTGCAGTAGTCGAATCGAGATATGATGAGAGAGTGTATTAGAATTTTAGCTGTGTCTTTTGTAAGATAATGACGAATTTTGAAGATGTTTTTTAGGTGAAACTGACAAGATTTTGTTATCGATTGGATGTGAGGAATAAAAGAGAGGGCTGGATCCAGTAGAACCCCAAGACAACGGGCCTGGGAGGTGGGAGTGATGATGGTGTTGTCAACAGTGAGAGATATTTGTGGAGTGGAAGCTGTAGTAGAGGGTGGAAAGAGTAGGAGTTCAGTTTTAGACATGTAATCATATCACCTATTAGACGTCTTTTTTCTAGATAAAATAAGTTTAATTTGGTTAGTCTTTCTTCTTAACTTAGGTTCCCCATTCCCCTTCATAGTTTTGTTGCACTTCTCTGTACCTTTTCCAGCTTTAAAATGTCCTTTTTATGAAGTGGTGCCCAAAACTGTACTCCATATTCCAGATTAGGTCGTACTATGGATTTGTATAGTGGCAGAATTATATTTGCTTCCCTTGCTTCTATACCCTTCTTAATCCATGCTAATATTTTACTTGCCTTTGCAGATGCTGCTTGGCATTGAGCACTGTTACCTAGGCGGTTGTCAACAAGTACTCCCAAATCCCTTTCAATATCTGATACCCTAGATTTGCTCCATTAAGATTATAAATTGCATGGCTATTTTTCCTTCCCAGATGCATAACTTTACATTAATTAGTATTAAATCTCATCTGCTAATTAGATGCCCATACCTCTAATTTATGTAAATCCCTTTGGAGGGAAAGTACATCATTATCTGGTTTACTTACCTTGCACAACTTTGTGTCATCAGCAAAAATGGAGACACTACTTTCCAGTCCCACTTATAAGTCATGAATACATTTGTTAAAAAGGAGAGGACCTAATACTGAACCATGAGGAACCCCACTTACCACATTACCCCAATTTAAGTTCCATTTACCACAACCCTTTGCTTCCTGTCTTTTAGCCAACTCTCGATACATGAGCAAATATTTACTGCAATTCCTGTATCCCTTAGTTTGTACAATTTTCCATGTGGCACTGTAACAAAAGCCTTTGCAAAATCCAAAAAGACTACATCCACTGAGTTCCTACTAACCTCCTCACAAAAACTAATTAGATTTGTTTGACATGACCTATCCCTCATAAATCCATGTTGACTCCTACTTATAACCCTGTTACTATAGTCATATTCATGTATATTATCTCTTATTAACACTTCTAAAAGCTCTAATAAAAATGTATATCATATGCAGATACTGAGGCATAACTTGCACGGCAGGTTATTTTTAAATGTTCAATTTTTAACTTTCTAATTTTAAATTGAAAATAAAGGTCATTTTTTATTAAAATCACGCACCATTTGTAGGAATAATAATCTTCATTTTCATAAAAAAATAATTGAATCCCCCTGACGTAGGGCATTTGAAACCAATGACAGAGGTGCAGTGGAGATGGGTGAGTCTTGCAGTGGCATTCTTGATGTATTTCACTAGGGATATAAGACTGATGGGTGAGCCAGTGAGAATTGAGTATTAAAGGCAGAATAAAATGAGTGAATGTTTTAAATTTTTTGTCATGTCTTGTATGAGAAAGTGATGAATTCTAGACATGATCCTAAAGAGAAATAATAGCTTATCATTAATTTCGAGGAATGTGAAGAATTGCTTATGCTGTAGGTGCTGTGTATTTTTAACACCTGTATCACAATAATGGATTGTTGCAGTTGCAATATATATTGAGAATCATACAAAGACATAATGGAAAAATAAATAAGCTAATTCAATTTAATTGGTGTGACGTTTGTAGTGAGGCAGTTATTTATTTAAATGTGCAAATATTCAGATTAAATCATAATTTTAAATAACAGCGCCTACTAGAGGGTAGCACCATATTTGTGATGGGCTAGGACTACAATATGTGCAATGACGTTGCATCTTAAATGTTCTGCTGCAAGGCATAATTTGTCTTGTGACAACAATGACTCTGAAGTATGCTCCTGCAAAAATGATTAATTCATGCTAATAAGGATATACACTTAGTATTATTACTTCAAGAATATTAAATCAATACAGAGTTAATCAAGGATGAGAGCAGCTAAAGAAATTAATACAGAGAGAGAGAGAAAAACTATAATCAATTTAGTATATATTGGTATTATTAGTATAGTTCCTGCAGAACAAATCATTCAAAGTAGTCATAGAAAGTGAACTCCATGAAGGGTCATTACTATATCACAAATGCTATGCAATATTTCTTGTGCAAATCTGCCCTCTGCTGCTCAATATCTGCAACTTAGTTTTTCTTACATGTAATAACATCTATGTGTTCAACCAACACTGAGTGTCAGCTATATGTGGTTTGTGTGTATGTGTGTGTATATCTATGTGATGTGTATGTATGTAATGTGTCTATGTATGTATATGGTGTGTGTATGTATGTGGAGTGTATATGTGTGTGTGATGTGTATATATGCATGTGGTATGTGTGTGTATGGTGTGTATATGTATGTGTGATGTGTGTGTGTGATGGATGTGTATGTGTTTTTATGTGTGTGTGTCTATAATGTGTGTATGTGAGTGTCTGAGATGTATGTGTATGATGTGTGTCTGCCATGTGTGTGTTTGTATGTATGTGATGTGATGTGTGTATGTGTATGTGTGTATATGTATGTGGTGTGTGTATGTATGTGGTGTGTGTGTGTATGTGGAGTGTGTGTATATATGTATGTGGTGTGTGTGTAATGTGTAAATATGTATGTGGTATGTGTGTATATGTATGTGGTATGTGTGTGTATGCATGTGTGATGTGTATGTATTTGTTTGTCTGTGATGTATGTGTGTGTGGTGTGTGTGATGAATATGTGTGTGATGTGTTTGTGTGTGCCTATAATGTGTGATATGTGTGTACGTGAGTGTCTGGGATGTGTTTGTGTGATGTGTGTATATCTATGTGATGTGTGCGTGTATTATGTAATGTGTCTATGTATGTATATGGCGTGTGTATGTATGTGGAGTGTATATGTGTGTGATGTGTATATATGCATTAGGTATGTGTGTGTATGTATGTGGTATGTGTGTGTATGGTGTGTGTGTGTATGTATGTGATGTGTATGTATATGCAGTGTGTGTAATGTGTAAATATGTATGTGGTATGTGTGTGTATGTATGTGGTATGTGTGTGGTGTGTGTGTGTACAGTATGTATATGTGATGTGTATGTATGTGTTTGTCTGTGATGTATGTGTGTGTGTGATGAATGTGTGTGCGATGTGTTTGTGTGTGTGCCTATAATGTGTGATATGTGTGTACGTGAGTGTCTGAGATGTGTTTGTGTGATGTGTGTGTGTCTGTGATGTGTGTGATGTATATGTGTGTGTGTGATGTATCTGATGTATGTAGGCATTTACTAAGCAAAAAATGGTAGTGCACACTATATGTGCACAGGGGCGCCTTAGAGTTCACTGCCCAGGGGCTCCAAAAATGTAAATCCAGCCCTGTTTGTAAGTCTCACAGTGCAGAAAATTTACATAACGTTTTTGAGGCTAAATAAGGCGAAACACCATGGCGATCTGTGTGTGGCAAATCTATTTACAGAGCATTGCACTGCCTGTAAAAATGATGACACTTTATAACAAAATATGTTTTGTTTTTTTAATTAACAAATGTGCAAATGTATCTTGCTGACAATATACTTTACTTTATTGACTATTTGGCAGCGAGTGCAGCAGATCTCCCTATTTATTACACAGCTGCAGGGAAGTCTTCTGCAGTCTTTGCCACAGTTTGATAAATATGTCAATAATTCTAGCCCCAAAAATGGTAGGTAAAAACAAGTAGATTTTAGTTTACACCAAAAAAAAAAAAATTACGGATCTTGACTTTTGAAATATCATAAAAGCTGGATCATTACAATGAAAGTTTAAGCCATAAATCGTCCCTTTGCAGTTACCTGTCTAGGACCTGATAGAAAACTATGCATAAAACTACATCGGACAGAATAGATTACTAAACTTGACCAAACCAAGGAAAATACAGATCTGGTAAATGTCATACTGTGTAGAAAAAAAATATGTTGTATGTGCGCTTTATTTTACATTCAATTTATAATTAAACCATCTCCAGCCCGTTTTCACATCATTACTAATTTTAGATATTGTATTGCTTCTTTAAATAGCCACTGTAGTGCGGAATTTTCTAGCATGCAAGATCAGGCATTAAACATTGGAAACGTTGTTTGTATGAAAAATGTGAAGTATAATGTAGCAACACAGTGTGAGATTGCTTTCTCCTCCTCTGCCCTTACCGAAATCAAAGGGGCAGTGAGCATTATGGATGTCTGAACTGCAGCATATTATAATTTTGTTGTAATGGCTTTCAATGTAATTCGGATTAGAAAACACAATTAACTCCATGAGTCATTGTTTACACATTGTGTTAATATAAAGGCGGATAAACACATTGTTTTATATTTCAGTTTGTAGTGTTAAGAATTATCTTCAGTTAAATAATTTATTTTACATGGGGGGAAATTGTAATGTATACAACATGCTCTTATAAATGCATGGCAGAAACTATTGGGCTACAGTGGTCCTTTATATAAGTGTAGCCTTTTTTCTAGCTACCATTACCTATTTAGTCTATCTTAATTTATGAGTGCATGTAAAAAAAAACTATAAATTTCATTGACTTAATTTTCACAAATACATTTGGACCTGGGTGGATTTTTTTTAAATTGAATATTATGAAATAATTATTTCCACTATGTACCTCAAGAGGGCGCCATTTTATGAATTATCCCAATTTTAAGAATGAAATAGACTTGCATTTTCTCCAATACAGTATTTGCACACTGTTGCATATTTGCCTAAACACACATATCTAAAATTGGTCAAATTGTGTTTAAATGGAAATTATACTGTATATTACCTTAGCAAATATATGTTCAGAATTTCTCTCATTTTGTTTACATACATATTCAGTTTTTTTATTATGCATTCTATTGTGCATGAGTTGTTTTGGTGTTTGCCAACCTTTTATAATGTACTAGCGAATTGCCCGTCAAAAAATGACGGCAATGGAATTGTAAGGTAGCTAATGTTGTTTTGTGTGTACTACTGAAATATATAATACAAATGAATAAATGAATATACTTGACCTATTTTGAAGCATTGTGTTGAAGAGCTGCAATCTGTTTTGATGTTGCTGCAGCATTAGTGGTGTGGAGCTGCTGTATAAGCGTGGTGAATGTGTGCAGTGTAATAGTGTGCGTGCGCGAGACGAAACCGTTAGCGTAGTTGTGTAGTTCTGCATTGTTCTAAAATGCCGGCTAATGTGTGGTATGCGTCTGTAGTGGAATATCCGTAGGTGTTTTGTGGTGTTTTGCGTGTTTCTTGTGGTGTTTTGCGTGTTTAGAGTGCTGTAGCCTCGTTTTCGTTTTGTTCGTCGGCCATTTTTTCTCTCGCTTAGAGAATTTTTTAGTGTCTAAACTCTTTTATTATGAGTTAAATGAAGGTGTAACTTTATTTTTTGAGGTCCTGGATGCTCCCTCTTGCTGTAGGTAAGCTTTTTATGTATGTGTTGTATGTATTTATTGTGTTTTTCATTTTTTCATGTCCGCGGGTTGCGGACGATTTTTGCGAGTCTGTAATGTGTGTTAACGTGTCCCGTATGTTGTTTGCGTTGCGACGTAAAGTTTGCGAGGGTTGCAGTTGCTTCGCGAGGGCCGCAGTTGATACACACACAATATACACACACATTATATTTACACACACAATATACACACACATTATATATACACAAACAATACACACACACAATATGCACACACATTATATATATATATATATATATATATATATACACACACACAAATTATACATACACACACACACAATATATACACACAATCCGCACAGACACAATATCTATACACACACACAATACACATTATATACATACACATGGTGGTAATGATCAGTGTATAATTAGTTTATATGGCAGCTCTCAGTGATTGCACATCTTCCTCAGACCACATTATCTCCCTGTCACTCACAGTCAGCTACCCAGGCCCGGCTCCTCCAGTTCTGAGGCCTGCTCCAGTCCGCGGATCCACGGTGTTTCCTGTTCCCCAGGCCGGCCTAGCCCCGCCTCCTCAAGGTATCCGCACTGATCAGAGCTCGGATCTCCGTGCGTGGCCTGAACCTCCGCCACTACCCGCGCTCTCACCACATTCCCGCGGGATTGCCGGGCTCCGGGATGGTGCGGCTACTGGCAGTGGCGGCGTCTGGCTCCCCTTCCGGAACCCCAACCGGGGACTGGGCGGCCCTGCGCGGGGCATTGTGGGGAGGAGGTGGCTGCTTCATCGCAACAACAGAGGCCCTTGCACGCAGCCCTCGCTATGCGAGGGCCGCGGCTCGCTGTGCGAGCAGCGGGTTCGGCTAGTGGCAGTGGCGGCGTCTGGCTCCCCCTCCGGAACCCGAACCGGGGCATTGTGGGGAGGAGGTGGCTGCTTTATCCAAACAACTGAGGCCCTTGCACGCAGCCCTCGCTACGCGAGCCCGCAAGCGTGAGCAACAGGCCGTACGCTGCGGCTCGCTGCGCGAGCAGCGGCCCTCGCTTCGTGAGCCCGCAAGCGTGAGCAACGGCCCGTACGCTCACAACTATATATGTGATTATATATTCAACTAATAACTTGTCTGTCATAAATGACAGTATCATAGAATGTTATTTTGAATGTCTGCGCTGTCTCTCTCTGTGCTGTCTATCTGTATGTTGTATATCTATATGCTGTCTGTCTCTGTGCTGTCTCTCACTCTCTCACTGTGCTCTCATTAAACATAACTGAGCAATCACATACTGCCTGTTAGAAAATCTAACATGTAAGTGCTTGAAAGGGCTAAGAACATGTAACTCCCTATTAATTTACATGTTGAATAACATGCACTATTATTACATGACACTCAGTAATTTTGAACATATGCTTGCAAGGATCTGCATCTACTCACTACGACCCAAACAATAAAGGGTATTTTGATGGCTTGCTAAAGCTGTCCAAAGCCTTAGGAAGTGAACATAAAGTCCTAACGGTTATTTTTTGGTCCATTCCCTACATGACAGGGGATTATCAACTATGCCACCTCCCATATCTAATTTAAAAATAAATAAACATCCTACAACACTATCCTCCGTGGCAGTTCATGGCCCCTAACCACTACTCCCCATGGAGATCCAAAAAGACCTCCATGGTCCCTAACCACTTCTTCCATGGTGGTACATATGTACTCCCATGTTTCCTAACCCTATCACCCATGGGGGTCCATAAGAATTGGATCTAATTCTTTCCAAGGCTGTGATTGGCTGAAATAATTGCCAATCAGAGACCTAAAAAGTCTACATAAAAAGGTTTGGGGACCAAAATGCATCATTAATAATTTGGAGCTCCTCCTCCTAACTAGGAACTTAATTTATTATGGATTCCTGTGGAGTGTTGTGATTAGGGACCATAGGGAGGATGAGGAGGAGGGGGAGGGAAAGAGACAGGAGGGAGAGGGAGGGAAAGAGACACAGGGGAGGGAGAGGGGGGAAAGAGACATCTTTATAGAGGGGGGACACAAGAGAGGGACTCAGAGGGCACATATAGAGGGGGACACAGAGGTCACAGGAGGGACACAGGGGGCAGCGCATTTCTAACCCTCGGCTTATACTCAAGTCAATAAGGTTTACCCAGTATTTTGTGGTAAAATAGGTGCCTCTGCTTATACTCGAGTCGGCTTATACTCGAGTATATACAGTATATATATATATATATATATATATAGTATACACCTAAACACACACACACATGAGGTGGTGGGAAGAAGTTAGGGCAAGTGTTTGGTTTACATTCTTTTACAGGGTGGTGTTGCTATGGGAGATAAAAACACATTCCATGCGAAAATTAAAAAAAAGATGTAAACCAATCTCTTTGTGGCTTACTAATGATATAAAAAAAGAGGCAAAAAAGAAAATCCAGAAATAGAAATTATACAAGCAGCAGGAAACTGAGCATGTGTTATATGTGTATAATGAATATAACATTTTTTTTTTAAAATAAACATTATATTGGCTAAAATAGAAAATGAAAAGTTAGAGAATTAAACTAATCCTAAATTGTTTTAGGACTAAAAATGAAAATATTAGAACTTTATTATGTGACTGATCAGCAATATCATACAGATATATTAAATACATATTATTATCCTGTTCATACAAGGGAAGGGGAACTGAAACAATATTGTACTGCATTGACTAATAAATGGTTGTCGGGGGGACAAATGAGGCTTTAGAAAATGTATAATTAAAGCACTAGGTCCAAATGGAATACATCCAATGATTTTAAGAGAGTTCTCTATAAAGCAAATTATTATTTCTAATGCTTCAAGTCACCACAGGCTCTGTACCAAAAGATTAGCAAAAAGAAAATGTGGTATCATTATTTAAGAAGAGAACCAGAGCAAATGCAGTTATAGGCAGCACCCTGGAACTGCCTAGTTACAGGAGCATTTTGACTGGGCTGGGTGCTGGGTAGCCATTGGTCAAGTTATAATTGTGGGTGGGGATTAGCAGGTTATATAGGGGGGAAATTTCCCGCCTTTGCGGCACTTAACTGCTAATCAGAGAAGAGCTTCACTCCCTCCCTCCCTGTGTTTATATATGTGTAAATATGTTTTATATTATCACAGCTTGGCGGGGGTGCTGCATCACCTTAGGGCGGAGCTCATTAGCTGGGAAGGTATCCGGTCTGGGCCAATGCCAAAGGTCTCTTGTGCACGGGGTTCCGTAGGGCCTCTGGCTGGGGATGAGCTCTGTCCTGGGGAAGGTATGCAGCCCCAAGTTCAGGTCAGGTTATGGTACCTGTTATGTTATGTTAATAAAGCTGTGGCCTGTAATTATACCCATACATCAGGTGTTGTGTGTTTATTGGGGTATCGGAGGTTTTAGTATAGGCGGACCAAGTCACACATGCGGAGGTCAAGAAAAGTGAGCCTCACATGAATAGAGATGAAGCTTTTAGAAGGGTTGATAAAGGATGGTGTTCAGATCTATAACCGATAACCATGTGGCCAAGATAATAAATGTAAGCCAGCATAGTTTTGTATGGAACAGATCATGTCTAAACAATTTGTATGACGAGTTAAAGATGAACATAGACTGAAGCAACTCCGTTCTTATAGTGCATTTAGATACTGGTGTTATATTTATTAGAGGTATATCTAAGTTTCCCTGTTTTCCTCTAATCTAACACAAACTGCTTATATCCAACACACACATTACATTGAGTCATTCTATACACATAAAGATTTATTTTATTTAAAAATGAAACTTGATTTCCACACCCCTAGAGCTGCTTACATAGGCACGGTGAACCTCCCAATAGAAACACTGCATTTGGGTACCAGGTTAACCCTTCACTAACCTTCAAGCCACCAACAGCTCAATGCAAAGATCTACAGATCAGTGTCTGATTCCTTCCACGATTCCTTCCTGTACAAACTGCCATCATTGTTACACTGTATTAAAATGTTTTAGCTGCCTGTGATTGGCCAAAACAAATTATGCATTTTATGCTAATTTTATCAGGGATTTCCAGGGGTGTTAACTCAAAAACTCAAGAGATTTAGCAGACATCAGGATGTGTTTGTAATTTTTTATTTTGATATTTTTTTTTGACCTGGCTTAGTGCAGGGTTTTGTGTGGGTGATGTAATTTGAAGGGTGGTGCTAAGAGGTGATAGGTAGGGGTGGTTCCCGCCTTTTGGTCACTTGGCCGTTGGGAGAAGCAACCTCAACATCCCTCCCTCCCTTACAGATGGTTTCATTAATTTTGTCACAGCTATGGGTGGGGGTGCTGCATTACATTAGGTTGGAGCTCATTATATCATAAGGTATCCGGTGTTGGTTGGTTCCATAGGTCTCTTGGGCACAGGGTTCCATTTGGCCTCTGCAGCTCCCGGGGTATATATGTTTTCATGTTATTTAAATGAAGCTATGGCCTGTAATACCCAATAAATATATATATATATATATATATATATATATATATATATATATATATATATATATATATATATTATGCGTCTGTCTTTATTTGGTGGGTTGGGGAGTTATCTGTCCCTAACAGACCAAGTTATGTTCAAGGTTTCCATGTTTGCTTCTGAAACTTAATTGAACAAAGTCACTACTTAGCCAGACCATGACATATTAGATTTAACACAGAATAATGTAGAATTACGCATTTGGAAAGGAAAAATTATGTGTATTTGATATGGCAGACAGCAGTTTCAAAGGCCAGTAAAATATTACCATGCACAGAAACAAGAAACACAAATATAATTCTGCCACTAAATAAAACTTTGGTAAGACCTAAATTGGAAAGAGTCGAGTTACTATGGACCAATTTTAAAAAAGGACATTGAAGAGGTAGAAATGATTCAGAAAAGGAAAATTTTGCCCTACCAAGTGATATTATAACTTTGTATAAATATTACTTCCTGGGATGATATAGGGTTTTGTCATGGGAACTTTATATGCCAAGAAGTTTAAAATTGACAACAGGTGGAGGTAGAGGAGGAATGAGTTTACCTTAAAGCTGGATAGTCAGATTGTGGCACTTATTAATAAAGGATGTTTTGGCAGCAGATTCAATAGATAACTTTGAAATAGATTTTGATACAATTTTAATAAAAGAGGCAAAAAAGGTTATAAGAAAATTTAGATCTTTCCAGTTAGCTGGCCTCCGGCAGTGGTGGCCATCGGCCACTATGTGGTGTGGCCGAGAATTTAGTGAATTTCTTGTTAGTGTAAAGCTTATTATCTGCCAGTACCCTAACCTTTACCCTAACCTTAAGCCCCAAATCCTATCCTTTACCATAAACCCTAACCACTAACCCTAAAGCTAGGAAATTGACTAAAATCTCAGCCTCAGGTCTAAAAATTGTAGCTATAGGACTAAAGATTAACTAAAGAGAACTAATACAATGCTAGTGCTGCTTTTTTCAAACTGGTGATTGTAATAAATCAGACAGAATGACAAAAGTCTTATTCTCTTTTTAAATCCTCACTTACCGTAAGTAATGTATTTATTTGTGATTGTTTGATTTTTTGCATCATTTAATCTATATCTTAATGTTAAATAAATATTTTTTCTTTTTTACAGTAGTATAATATTACTAGTCACTTGCCCGTCAAAAATGACGGTATAATCTTATATTAGAAATGGTGTGTTCTGTCTCTTGTGCGCCCTCTCTTTGTACCCTGTGTCTCTTTCTGTGCGACCTCCCTCTCTCTTTGCACACTCTCCCTGTGCTCACTCTCTCTCTCTTCCTGTGCTCTCTCTCCTTCTCTCTCTCTCTCTCCCTTCTTCTCTCTCTCTCTCTCTCTCCCTCCTTCTCACTCTTTCCCTCCTTTTCTTTCTCACTTCCTCTCTCTCGCTCTCCCTTCCTCTCTCTCCCTTCCTTCTTTCTCCCTCCATCCCTCTCTCTCTCTCTCCCCTCATTCTCTCTCTCCCTCCCTCTCCTTCTCTCTCTTTCCCTCTCCTCACTTTCTCTCTCCCTCCCTCTCTTTTACCAGAGGTGTTTCAATGTTTCATTTTAAACATTCTGCGTACCTGTTTCCAGTGGACATCTTTCAAATGGCAAAGCATAATTTTAAATTGCTAAGGAGCTAATATAAAAGGTTAATATACAATAGCTCTGCATAACCTGTTCCCATATTTTCACTATAACATTTGTACAATTGTATTCCAGACACATCTTAAGAAACAAGTAGAATTTTGGATGTTTATTTCAAAACTATTTCCAGGCATAAAATTAATTTCCAGCTGGCCAGCAGAAATCATATATTTCCATCTGCAAGGACTTCTCAATGGAATACAGAGAAGGAGAATTTGGAGAAGGTAGAATTATATTTATTCAGTAAAAGTTAAATTATTATCTTTAACGTGTTTCTACATTTCATTTGAGATAGTATAGCTAAATATATCAGATATCAACACAAATTAAAAAGTAATTTGTGCAGGCCACTGCTTGGTGCTGTTTCACAGTCATGACGGTGACCAATCACCACTAAAGATTTGCTTTACATTGTCAGGATCCAGAATTACAGTTTTTCCCCATTTCTAATGAATATGGGAATTAGTGTCTCACTTTGTGCCATTTCACTTTATGCCTCATACTTTTTTTAGGAAGCTAACCTGCCATAAAAGTGGTTGCTGTCTGTTAGCCTTATTCTATTAGCTACTTGCAAATGCCTTGAACTCATAAATCCGGCTTTGGCTGTTTTTTTTAAATAAATATTTATATGCATTTTGGTGACCTAAGAATTTATTAGTGCCAATCAATAATATTTGCAGATTATGTAGAAATATTAATAGTGATTTTAAGTGTGTATAAATTTACGGATTGGGCAATTAAATCAGGCCAGTGCAATGAAACAGAACCAGTGCTCTCTGGATCAGCTAGTAGAGCTAATGTTAGCAACTGATCCATCAAACAGAGTTTACAGCACCAAGACCCTTTAGCTTCATGGAGGGAATAGTAACACAAGGAGCAGCTTCAGCATCTGGGACACAAGATCAGCTTTCTGCACTTGGTTGACACTAAAAGATGTTTGCTGCCATCCTTCCTTAAGGTACGTGGAAGTTTGTGAGGGTAATCAAGCATCTTGGCAGGCTTCTTATGCTAGTCCCAGTATATATATCGTCTAGTGTATATTCAAACCAATACACACATTTATTTGATTTTAAAAAAATTCTGGTTTTCCAAGCCCCCAGAGAGTCTTCATAGGTAGGGTGTACTTACCAATCAACATTCAAGTACATTTTAACCCATTTTCTTCTTCCCTTGCATGCACAATACTGATTGACCTCTTAGCCAATCAGGAATGAGGGGGTGGAGCCCCAACCCAATTAACAACAGCAGCAGCAGAGAGAGAGTACTGCTGCCATGGTTGCTCCTTGATCAACTGACAGGCTGGCTCTGTGTGAGCTGTGGAGAGAGAGATCAGTAGTCTTTACATTTTTTTTATTGAAGAGTATAAACGATTTTAATACATTAGAATAAGAATTATTAACAAAACATAGAAACATGGAATTTTATTTAAATTATAAACCACCCCCTTACCCACAAAATTGGAAAATCAGTCAAACACAATGTGCCTCATTCTATTATTTGCTGCGGCCCTTCATAGCCCTACTTTTAAGTTGCTATTCAAAGGAAAGGGGCCGCAGCACACCCCTTCCTACGGCCTATCGCAAGCCATACAATCGGCAGTTATCTTTGGCGGGCTTGGACCTGATCAGATCAGAGTGCAATCCTGCCAAACTAAAAAGTGGAAGATAAATTCAATGCAGCACTGTAAAGCGCTGTAATTAATAGGGGGCACATTGGGGGACATGCGGATTACATGTAGTGCATTGGCTAGCTGGCACATTGGCGCTAGCCAATACTGTCATTTGTGGCCGGGCTTGGAGATCGAGTTGTAGCCTTGGAGGTCATCCAAGCCCTGGACTACACACTAATGATTACAGTACCCCGTGGCAACTAATATTAACCCCCCATGCTGAGGTTTCCCCATTGGGACCCCCGGAGGGTCCCCACATTAACGCTTGCAGAGTGGTACCCATTGGGACCACCAATGCATTAAAAATTCTAATTTTGCTCCCCGCGAGGGTCCTGAAAGAACATTAAAGATCCTTAAAGGGGCCGCAAGCAATAACAAATTAACCCCTGCCGAGGGGGTACTATAAGTTCAACCCTCCCGGCACCTAAAATTAACCCCATTACTCATGGGATCAATATAGACCCCCATGAGACCAAAATTAACCTCCTCAGTCAAATAGGGGTCTATATAGAACGCTATAGAATACTATTAACCCCTAGGTTAAGCCCATACGAGCCATGAGGATCCTCCAGGACCCTCATGACTAAGTCTAAGCACTACACTATTAACCCTAACTATACCCCATTAACCCCTTAACCCTAACTATACTCCATTAACCCATACTAAACCCTATTTAATACTAACTGTACCTATTTAACCCTAACTGGGCATATTTAACCCTTACTGGGGCTATTTAACCCCTCTAGACCTATTTTTCCCCTAACTGGGCCCATCTTACCCTAACATCAGAAGGCACCAAGGTGTAAGCCAATCAGAATTGGATACACCCATATATGCCATTCTGATTGGCTGATGGACCTGTCAATCTTTTTTAAACCAAACAGGGACTATTGCCTTCAGCCAATCACAATGGGATACACCCCACAGGCTGATTGGCTGAAGGCATCTGTGCCATCTGATTGGCTACAGTCTGATTGACAGTGAGAACAGCCAATCAGAAGATGCAGGTGCTTAGAGCCAAGCCCACGGGGTGTATCTCATTCTGATTGGCTGAAGGGAATAGAGCGTTCTGATTGACTGTTGTTTCTGTCAATCAAATAGAAGCCAATCAGAAGGCGCAGATGTCTTCAGCCAATCACCCCATGGGGGTGTATCCCATTCTGACTGTCTGAAGGCAATAGTGCTTTCTGATTGGTTTAAGATTGATTGACATGTCCATCAGCCAATCAGAATGGAATATAGGGGTGTATCACATTCTGATTGGCTCACACCTTGGCGCCTTCTGATTGGCTGAAATTAGACTGACAGCCATTTCAGCCAATCAGCCATTCCATTTTTTTACCGTGAGAAGGCCTATAAGCCTCATTAGCGTTGGTTAGCTCCTACAGGGAGGAGCTCCGTTAGTTTTTGTAAAAAAAAATTTAGAGCGCAGATTCTTCAAGTGCCCAGCCGAGGCAGAAGAGGAGGAGGATGGGGACATTGCGGACAGGTAAGTTTTAAATTTAGAATGTTTACTGTTTATTTATGTTGTGTTTATTTGTGTATGTGTGATTAATGTGATGCTTCTTTTTTCCAGGGCCGAGCCGGAGAAGACAAGAAGATGGGCTTGGACATGCTGGAAAGGTAAGTTTAATACTGTATTTACAATGTGTATTTATTCTATGTAGTGCTTAATTCTGCACTAATTTAATGTTTCTTTTTTTCCTAGGGGTGCGGTCTGAAGGGACATCTGCAAAGGTAAGTGGTCTTCTTTATTCTATTTTAGGTTAGATTTAGGGTTTAATGTTTTATAGACAGGGGGGAAATGTATTATAGATAGGGGTTATGTTATGTAGATTGGGGTTATGTTTAATAGATAGGGGACAATGTTATGTACATAGGGGTAATGTTTAATAGATATGGGTAATGTTTTATAGATGGGGTTATGTGTTATAGATAGGGATAATGTTATGTACATAGGGTTAATGTTTTATAGATAGGGGTAATGTTATGTAGAGAGGGTTAATGTTTTATAGATAGGGGTAATGTTATGTAGATAGGGTTGGTGTTTAATAGATAGGGGATAATGTTTTATAGAGAGGGTGTAATATTTTGTAGTCAGGGGTATATGTAATGTAGATGGGGGAAAGGTATTGTTAGGGGGTTAATAGTATATATTTGTAATGTATATATTGATGTACTGTAATGTTATGTATATACTGTATGTGTATGTATTTTATTTGCAGGTGTGTAATTCTTTTTTAATTTTTAGTAGTGAGGGGGTTGTAATGTTCTTTTTTTATTTTTTGTAGTGGGGGGTTGTAATGTTTTATTTATTTCTTGTAACTTAGCTTTTTTATTTTGTGTAATTAGTGGGGGGTTTAATAAGGGATAGGTAGGTGGTGTAGGTGATAATAGGTTGGTGTAGAGGGGGGCTAGTTTAGATTTAGTGGTTTATTGGGGGAATAGTGTAGTGTTTGTGCTTAATGTCATGGGGGTCCTTGAGGACTCTCATGGTAATTTTGGGGTTAATATTAGGGTTCTAATTGTCCCATGAGGGTCTTCATAGACCCTTATGGGACTGATTGGGTTAAAGAGAGGCTTACGGGGGTCTGTATGGACCCCCCATAAGTGGGGGGGTTAGATGGAGGCTTATGGGGGTCTGTACAGACCCCCATAAGTGATGGGGTTTGATGGAGGCTTATGGGGGTCTGTATGACCCCCATAAGTGATAGGGTTAGATGGAGGCTTATGGGGGTCTGTATAGACCCCCATAAGTGATGGGGTTAGATGGAGGCTTATGGGGGTCTGTATGATTCTCATAAATGATGGGGTTAGATGGAAGCTTATGGGGGTCTGTATATCCCTCCATAAGTGATGGGGTTAAATAGGCCCAGTTAGGGTTATTAGGTCCAGTTAGGGTTAAAAAGGCCCAGTTAGGGTTAGATATTCCCAGTTATGGTTAAATAGGTCTAGAGGGGTTAAATAGGCCCAGTTAGGTTTAAATAGGTACAGTTAGGGTTAAATAGGCCCAGTTAGGTTTAAATAGGCTCAGTTAGTGTTAAATAGGTCTAGAGGTGTTAAATAGGCCCAGTTAGGTTTAAATAGGTAAAATTAGGGTTAAATAGGCCCAGTTGGGGTTAAATAGGGTTTAGTATCGGTTAATGGGGTTTAGTTATGGTTAAGGGGTTAATTGGGTATAGTTAGTGTTAATTGTGTAGTGTTGTGCTTAGACTTTGCCATGAGGGTCCTGGAGGACCTTCATGGCACTTGTAGGGTTAACCTAGGGGTTAAAAGTGCCTTATTGAACTGAGGGGATTAATTTTAGTCTCATGGGGGTCTATATTGACGACTGGTACTCCTGCAGCCAGCGGGGGGCTTAATTGGAGCAGCCACAAGGGCTTCACAGCCCTTGCTCCAGCTCCTGGGTGGAAGTAAGCTGTGGCTATTTTTGGCCATTTTGCGGGCCTGGCGGAGGGGCGGCCAGAGAATTTAAATAGGGTCGTAGGGTTCCATGTCGAATCACTTTCGGCCGCGTGGGATCAAAGGCTTTCCCTGCAGTAAGCTGCGGCAGGGGTGGCCGCAAGGGAAAGCAGGGCGCCAGCCGCAAGCTGGCCAGAGACCTCAGCCGCAAGGGAATAGAGTAGCTAAGTAGCTTACGGCCATTGCTTGCGGCCAGGCATTTCCTACGGCCATTAATAGAATGAGGCCCACAGTTTGTATAAAGAGCTCTCCCTTTATTGGGACTGCTCTGAAAAACACTGGAAATCAAATGTTTCCTTTCTCAGTGAGAATAATTACAACATGTTCCTCATAAAGGTGAATGCACTCCACCATTTAGTATGTATAGGGAAATCATTAACAAGGTCCTTAGACCACCAGTATTCAGATTTATAAAATGTATTGATTAAATACTGTTCATTTTTTATGGAAGAGCTCTTACTTCTCTCTCGCAAATTCTTAATAACACCTGGTTCTTAATTCAGGGATTATACCATGTTTGTACTGATTTAGCACTATTTGGACCACAGAGTTTTCAGGACTAAACTCCTGCAGCCATGCATTGTATGCATGCGATGATAATTGTATGTAAAGCTCTATGGTAAGCTTTCTTTATCAAACCACCACTGCAGCCACGTGCTTTCAATCTTAATTTGAGTTTTCCAGCTCTTACTTTAAAGCTTTTCACATCTGATTAATTTCTTCTAATTGAGAGAAACTCTGCAGTGGGAATGGCCATTTTAGTAGTTGGGGGGTGAGTGCTCTGATAATGGAGATTGCTGTTGGTAGATGTGAGTTTGAGGTATAAGATACTGTAGATGTTAGCAAATGTGGGTGCACATGATGCCCCCATGGCTGTACCTTTTTTCTGCAGATAGTACAGTTAAAGACTAAGTTGTTGTGTTCTAAAATGAAACACAGCAATTTGATGATAAATCTTTTTTTGTCTAAATGATCTCTTGACTCCATGTCCAGGAAATATGGTACAGCCAAACACCCAATATCATGTGAGGTTGTTGTGTAGAGTGACTCTACATCACATCTTATCAGGAGTGTTGTCTGTTGTGCCTGTACACCATCTAGCTTACTCAAGAGATCCATAGTATCCCTAATGTGAGAGGGAAGACGCGTTACAAAGGATCTTAAACGGACATCAATGTATCTGCTAGCTTGCTTACAAAGGCTATTGATCCCCGAGATTATCGGCCTGCCTGGTGGTGTAACTCATTTTTTGTGTATCTTCGGTAACATATAAAAGGTAGCCACTCTGAGGTCTTCTACTTCAAGATATATTTAAATTCTTTCTCACTAATCAGACTTTCTCGTTTCACATTATCAAGTATTCTATCATATTGCTTGTAGGATCCATCAGCAAGCGAGTATAACATTCTTGATCATTAAGCAGTCTAAGAGCTTCTTCAATATAATCATTCATGGGCCAAAGTACAAAATTGTCCCCTTTGTCAGAACACTTTATTATTGTGTCATCCCATTTACTAATCTCCATTAGTGCCTTTTTCTCTTAACTGTTCTCAACTTTAATAAATCGAAAATCACCAATCTGTGATAATGGCCAAGAAGTAAAAACATTTTCTATACAATATGGCCCTCATTCTATTATCGGCCGTAAATCGGCCGAAAAAGCTGCGATTCCTTGCGGGGCTCCCGTTACCTTGCAATTCAAATAGACGGCGCCGCAAGGATATCCCCTTACGGCCGGCCGCATATCTTGCAACCGGCCGTAAACTCAGAAGTCTTTAAAAGCAAATATAAATTCAAGATGGCACTGTAAAGCTCTGTAAATGCTAGGGATCATAATGGGGGACATGCAAAGAGGGTTCCCAGAGCAATTGAATAGCAACCGGGATTTTCTTGCGGCCAAAACTCTTGCGGCCGTTTAAGATCAAAGGCTTGCCTCCGGCGCGTGCGGCCGCAAGGGATAACAAGGCGCCAGCCGCAAGCCTGCCGGAGTCCCCGGCTGGAAGGGAATAGAATAGGCAAATAGCTTGCGGCCGGTCCTTGCGGCCCCGCATCTCCTACAGCCGATAATAGAATGAGGCCCTATGTGTCTAGCAGCAAAATTGCAATCTGAATTAGTAAGAGTTAAACTGAACTTTACCACAGTGTGCTAATTCTTGAGAATACTTAATCAGCTATGTGTTGTCACATTTCCTTTATGTGTCCAGTTAGTCAGATCTACCAGACATATTTCCTTAACTAACAATAAGAAATCTTTACACATGTATGTGATAGACATAATTCACTTTATCTCCACTTCTGTAACATTCTTGTTCATGGAAGCATATGTTCTAAAATGCAACAAGCTGTTGGGTTAATTGAACATTTAGACAGTGATTTCACAAAATCCTAGATTTCTCAGAATACAAAAGAATTGTATCAAAAAGCTATGTATGTAAATAGAAGGAAGTCATTCTAGTGTTAATTTTTCCAGAATACTGAGTAATGACTTGCTGTCTGGGCTGCCATGTGTAATCAGGTGATAGGCATTCCTAAGACATGACTACGAGGGCTGGAAAAATATAGAAGACAAGTTAGTCATGACCAGGAATATGCTATGATGTTTGACCCTTTCACTTACAAATAATTATACCATTGTGGTGTAATGCACAATAAATATTTCTCAAGTTAAGATGCATTTTTATTTTATTAATATATGCAACATTTCAGAAAAACGTGAAAATATTAGGTTTTTCTAAGGGCTTATTATTTTTTCAAGATGTATAATTCCCATAGCTAACACTCTTTAACCTGTGAAGTGGAATTTTGTTTTTTGAGATGATGCTTATTGGATAAGGTATGATTGTAGGTTGGGATGCAATGGGGAAGAGGGAAACCCTTGTTGAGAAATGTGTAGTAACCAAGGGCCATATTAAATTACAGCCTCGTAAGTCCAACGTGTAGCACGTTAGGGCTACGTGCTTTAAATTTGGCAGACTTACGTTGCTATTAAATTAGAAAGGACTGAGAGCTACGTGCGAGAGACGCTATCTTGTAAACCAGTTTGCGGCCGTTGGTGTTCGAACGCAAACAATTAATCAATCTCGTAGTTACGGGTTCGGATGGAGCCAATGGAAAAAGACATCGTAAGCATTACGTCCTACGTGCTCCAAATCCAGTTTGCGATCAGACCCACAGTCCAGATATAATGCAATATTAATAAAGCAGTAAATATAATATTCTATTACATGCAAGTTACAGTATATGTCGTAACACATTGATTGCAGAGATCGATATAACACAAAACATAATAACGACATAAAGTATATTTCTGGGCCAATTCGCAGGCTTCAAATTGTTGTGCTAATTATTCTGAGACCTAGCATCACTTTCCCTTATAATACATGTACAGTAGAGTGATTTTATTTACATTACAAGTGCTATATATTGTACTTTACCCCCTTTGTGGGTGCTCTAGAGCACACGTTGGCTTCTGGGCTACATTTGCGTATTACGTGCTTACTCGCGAGGGACCACGTTGCACTTTAATAGCTGAATTAAACAATTAGTGGTTACTGGCATGACAGATCAAAGGATTTAAGTGCACAAAGTTCAACGTTGCCTATTCTCGTCCGTCCTGCGCGTTAACACGGAAAGCCCGCTGCGAGCAACGTTACGAGGCATCTTAGCAAGCAAATAGCCCTAAGATGACAGTTACGAGCTACTTGTTAACACGTAGCTACAATTTAATAGCACTACAAGATAGCAAGTTTTCGGGTGGCATGCAATTAAATATTGAGTTTTTAGAGAGTGTTTAAGTAAAGTCACATTGTAATAACTAATTTCTCATTGTGACAAACTTTAATAATCAGATGTTTCTCTAGAGTATCTGTCTTAAAGAAACACACAGAACCACTTTCTTTTCAACTCAAGCAGTAAATTAATAGTTTTATGCAAAGATCTTGCTCTGACTCCCTAATTGCTTTTCTCTGTCAGATGATGTTAGCAAGTTGTACATCTTGGCAAGATGACCGACCAACTTAGATACACAGAGTTTTTGAGAGCTTAAGAGAGAAAATATTAACCGGACAGTAAGAAAAATAACAGGAAAGAACAGAATAGATGACAAACAGGAAAACACATAGACCTATATAAATATGTTGTAAAAAATAACTCTAATCACAGCGTTACCCTAGCCCATGTCATAACTGATTTTGGGACCCCCTGAACCCCACAAGAAACTCTGTTATTTGGGACTCTATCAAAACTAATTGCTAATATCAAAGGCTATAAAAATGGACATGAAATGTGTTTTAATTACTGTGAAAATTTGTCTTTCATTTATGTGTCATGTTTAAAGAATTAATGTGTGCAAATAGTTACTTTCCTAGTTTCTTGTTTAAAATGCATGTGTTGTTATTGATATACGGTGGCACACAGCACAATGTATCTCACAGGTTCTAAGTTATATTATCAGGGCCTTACCGGGTCTATTGCAACTTATTATCAGTCAGAATGTTGCAGGGACCTGCTAGGCTCTAATTGCGGTGCCATCTTGACTGTTTTCTGACCCCGGGCTGCATAAACTCCAAGGTGTCTTAACTAGAAATACTAACCCCCCTCCCTGTCCTAAGCAGAACAGATCACTGAAAGTAAAAATTAAAATCTCAGACCTTGGATAGTTTATTGCCCTCTCTGGATTTGTCAAGAGGGAATAATAATGAATAGACGAGGGATAAGAGATAAAGAGTATTGATAGAACATGTGTAATGAAAACAAGGAAGCCTTCCAGAACCCCCCCCCCCCCCCTATACATCTGGAAACCATGGGGGGAGATGAAACAAGACTCTCTGGCCCAAGAGGATGGGCTAGAACTGGGGGGTGATATATTTTGGGAGTGTTAAAATGTGTCTGAAGCAAGAATAATGTCAGTCTGCTGTCTGCACTAACTAAGGGTGTTGCTGGTCTGACTTTTCCTTTTTCTCCAGGACTGATGTCCTGATCTGAATTGTTGGGCGCTGAGATGAATATAAAGCCACAAGCTGCAGATGGCTCCTATAAGCTACAGTAGGAGAATTAGAGGTGTACTGTGCCCCTCGTCTCTGGGTCATAACAATGCTCTTCTGTGGTTATAAGTTCTAAAAAATAGCCACCTCCAGATTGCAAGCTCGCTAGTCAAGGCCAACCCAGGCAACTCCTGCAGGTGATGCGTTTGGCTTGGGGCTAAGTCTTTCACTCCCAGAGTGTTCTTAGAGGAAATGAATCAAAGGTTTCACCAACAGGACAGTTTTCAAGCACATCTCAATGAGAGATATGTGCATTCCTCACACAGGTCATACTGCTCTCTCGATAATGAGGCATTCTTCTTGCTTTCAAGATATTTATATTCGCAAGTTCAAAACCAGGTCAATAAATCAAAATCACCTTTATACTTTGAGACCAGATGTCAATATGTTACAAATATTATTTTTTATATGTGAGAATATTTTGCAAATTGACTTGAGATAAAATAACATGTTGAAGTCATTAAAGTTTTCTTGCCTTACCTCTTTAAATTAAGGTTTACTTAGTTCACACCTACTCAAGGAGCATCTAGTGCAATATTTTTGAAGTGCTATAATTTATAATACTAATAACAACAAAAGTATTTATAATAATAATAATAATAATAATAATATGCATTATTATTATTATCCTTTATTTATATTTATTATAATAATAATAATAATAGTATATAAAATAAGTATACTCATTACTTGCAAAGTACAATATTATTTTATAAAACTTCCCTCTACCTTTGATTTTATCTGTTTTGTCAAATACACCATTGGGATCCTTGAACAATGAGATGAACTCCTTGCAGGAGGTTGTTTTTATTTTTTTACCTTCAAAAAATATTTTTATCATAATCATTTCTAAATGTTCAAACCGACAAAATGCAAATATTGGACTCCAGTGTTTGCTTGAAAGGAGGATGGATCTAAAAAAAATAATTCAAACTCACAAAGGGGTTTTAAGTTTCAGCATATCATAAATCAAATATAACTTAAAAGAGGTTTGAAAGTTGATACAGCCTAACTTAAAGATGCAGGTAGTGTACCTGTGTAAAGTAATAGGAATGAATATTACATTTCAGTTTTGTAAATAAGAGCTTTTTTTCATTTGTTTTTTGAAAAAGACCATTACTTGAATCAATCACTACTCTACATCAGATAAACTAATGGGCCTTTGGTAGACAGTACATACCAACTTCCAGGGGCGGCCCGTCCATTGGGGCGTCAGGGCAAACGCCCCCCCAAATATTTTCTTCACCCTGCAATAAAAAAAACACAACAATGTATCAGTATAACCCAAAAACAAATAAATATAAGGTGTACATCATCATTTCAAGTCTAAATAGTATTAAAAATGAAGTAAAGTTAGAAAAGGGACACTGTCACTTTAAAATAACCCTTGCGCTACATTAACTAATGCTGTGTATCTATCGCCCCCTGCCTGCACCCTGTGTGATCAAATTACAATAGTTATACACTGTGTACACTAACCTTTAGACTCTTCTGTCTCTTCAATGAGTCCTGGCCTGGCCCCCTGACTGTTAATGCATGCCGCCCACCATCACAGTGACGATATGCATGGGCGGTCATAAATGTATCAATTAATAAATGACAGTCTTCCATCATTGACCAATCAATGATGGAAGGCTGTCCAGTTACTAAGTGATCAATCTAAACCCACCCAGACCGTTAGCCCTGAGCGCCCGCCAGCAAATAGGGCCTCGAGTTTAAATTTTGATTGACTGATACAGTCAATAAAACCACCAGTTCCCTGTCCCTTCCCCCTTTCTGTTTCCTGACCCTGGTCACGCTGAGACTGAGAGACCTCCCTGGCTGAATCTACTCATCTGCTCTGCCTGCCTAACACAGTAAGTCTACACCTGCCTCTGCCTGGCACCTGCCCTGCCCCTGGCCAAACCAAAACCCCTAGTAGCCCCTAATAAAAGTTAGGGGTGACCAGTTACCCCCAGTCCCCCACTATGCCTGCCTAGCCTGCCAGTGCCACCTACCCAGCCACCCACCAACTACCACCGACAACCCCAGCCATCACCCCCATGTGGCCTGTGCCACCCCCGATCAGGCCTGCCCTATGCTAGCCTAGCTATGCCATCATGCCACCACCGGATTACACCGATCACGGGATCGGGGTAGTCGGGTGGTGATCGGGGTGGCACAGGCCCACATGGGGGTGATCGGATCACCCCCTTGATGAGGCCTGTGCCACCCCTGATGACCTCCATGTTGCCGCCCTATGCCACCCCCGAGGCCCGATCACCACCGGGCCCCCGGCACCACCCCGATGCGGCCTATGCTACCCCGGGTATTCGGGCAGTGAGCGGGGTTGACCAGGCCACATGGGGGTGGATGTTCACCCCCATGAGGCCTGTGCCACCCCTGGTCATGGCCTATGGGCGACCGATGGGCGCCTGACCGTGACCGACCCCACCCTGGATGAACAAACTACCTACCCCCCCCCCCCCCTATTTTTATTCCATTTTTAGAAGTAACAGGCATGTATATGTGCCTGTCACTTCTAAAGATAAAATAAAAATAAGGGAAGGGAAAAAAAAATACAGTAAAAAGTAAAAACATTATTACAATTAAACAGTAAGCTAACAGTTAGTACAGTTAGTAACACATTTTTATACAAAAATAAACAGCTTTAAACAAACATTAAAAATAAAATAAAATAAACAACAGCACATACTTACCTGTAAAATTGACCCCTCCAGCGTTGGCCTTCTGTCCTCTCTGGATATAGTCATGAAAAATAAAATAATCCATGTTGATTGAAGCCAATGATCAAAAATAAAATAATCCATGTTGATTGAAGCCAATGATCAAAAATAAAATAATCCATGTTGATTGAAGCCAATGATCAAAAATAAAATAATCCATGTTGATTGAAGCCAATGATCAAAAATAATCCAATCTTGATTGAAGCCATTGTCCATCCATCCATTCTGGCCCATTGAAAGAGGCCTCCACAAAAAAAAAACCGACGCTCTAAAAAAAAAAAACAACACACTAAAAGAGCTCCTCCTACAAGGAGCCCCTCCCGCGATTAATTGTTTTTTTCCCACGGTCTGCTATATATACTAATTTTTGAAGGACTCTGATTGGCTGAAATTTTTGATTGACATCGATTTCAACCAATGAGAGTCTTCAAAAAATTAGCAAATCAGCAAGCAGGTATGGAAGCCTGTAAGGGTAAAAAAGGTTAGTGTGAACTTGTTTGACCCTGTATGTATTATACATATTACAGGGCTATTTTATGTGATATACATGTTACAGGATAATATCCTGTAACATGTATAGCCAAAAAATAGCACTGTAATATGTATAACAAATAAAGTGTAATAGAAATGCATGAACAATATAATATACCATGTAATAAAGAACATCAATTAATCAAATAATAAATATCAATTAATATATATTGTTGTATGTATATGTTTATATATATATATATATATATATATATATATATATCCAAATATATATATATATATATATATATATATATATATAATTTGGATATATATATATATATATATAAAAATTAATATCAAAATATCACAATAAATAAATATATATATATATATATATCAATTTGATATATATATATATATATATATATATTTATTTATTGTGATATATTGATATCAATTTTTATATATATATATATATATATATATATCCAAATATATATATATATATATATATATATATATATATATATATATATATATATATATATATATATATATAAAATTACACATATATTTATATATATATTTTTTTTTTTTTTGGGCCTAAATGTTATTTAAGGTTTTTAAGGTGCGGTTGGGGCCTATATGGTCCCAATTTGTTATTTAAGGTTTTTAAGGTGCGGTTGGGGCCTATATGGTCCCAATTTGTTATTTAAGGTTTTTAAGGTGCGGTTGGGGCCTATATGGTCCCAATTTGTTATTTAAGGTTTTTAAGGTGCGGTTGGGGCCTATATGGTCCCAATTTGTTATTTAAGGTTTTTAAGGTGCGGTTGGGGCCTATATGGTCCCAATTTGTTATTTAAGGTTTTTAAGGTGCGGTTGGGGCCTATATGGTCAAAATTGGTTATTTAAGGTTTTTAAGGTGCGGTTGGGGCCTATATGGTCACACTTGCTCTTTTAAGGTTTTAAACGTTACGGTTTGGGTCTTAAACGTTCTAATGTTTTTTTTTTTTTGTTTTCTATAACTTCCCAGGTGCAAACTATCTGTGGAATCAGATTTCTTTGGACTCGTTGGTTGACTTACTGGACGTGAATACCCCGAGAAGGAGAGTCAACTGTTGGTGAGTATATGGTCACACTTGGACTTTTAAGGTTTTAAAAGTTACGGTTTGGGTCTTGAGATTTCTAATGTTTTTTTTGTTGTTTTCTATCACCCCCCAGGTGCAAACTAGTGTGAAAGCAGATTTGTTTGGACTCGTTGGTTGACTTACTGGACGTGAATACCACGAGAAGGAGAGTCAACTGTTGGTGAGTATCATTGCCTTTAATTTTCTGTCCATGTGTATAGGTGCAAATTTGATGTTGATGTAGTCTTGTCACATGAGGGTTTGCAATCTGTAATGTATACCAATGAAATCAACACACTGTTATTTTAAAGTAATTTTGTGACATAATATAAATTAATATACCGTGATCTCTTTCTTTTATTGGTATCAATATCAGAAATGAATACTATTGACTCTCTACTTGTGAAGCCTTTCGCCACCCTAACCTATGAGGAGAAGGTGGAAGTAAAACGGTTAGGAGCTGACCAACCAGAGATAAATCTGCAGCAAATCGCAAGAGATAGAGGGAAGCAATATGTCCGTAATTTCAATACTGAATGGTACAAGAAGAACGACTGGCTTTCTGGAAGCGTTTCTAGGAAGTCCTTATATTGTTTCCCATGCATCCTATTTGGTGGTGACGCTGCTTGGACCAAAACTGGAGTGACTGACGTCAAACATCTAGCTGACAAATTGGCAAAACACAAAAGTTCTAAAGCTCACTTGGATAACAGGATCAAGTTTGAGATGCTTGGACAGGCGAACATTGCTGTTCAACTGGACCAAGGATACCAAGTCAGCATTCAAAAACACAACGAAGAAGTGGCTAAGAACCGGTACATCCTTTCGAAGATAATTGATTGTGTTCGCTTTTGTGGCGCCTTTGAACTGGCATTAAGAGGACACGACGAGAGTGAAACATCGCTAAATCCAGGAGTGTTTAGAGGCCTGGTGGATTTGGTTGGCAGTATCGATAGTGCAATGGAACAGCATTTGAAGACTGCAACTGTGTTTAAGGGCACTTCCAAAACCGTGCAGAATGAGCTACTGGACTGCATGCATGAAGTTATAAAGGAAGTGATTCACCAAGAGCTTAAGGAAGCACCGTTTGTGGCAATCCAAGCGGATGAAACAACCGATATTTCCGCTAGGACACAGTGCGTTGTAGTCTATCGCTACATTGACAAGAAGCATCAAGTGGTGGAAAGATTTGATGGCTTCACGGAAATGAAATCAATGGATGCAGACTCCATTGCTGCTGTTGTGCTGGAAACACTGAATACTGTTCTCCCAGAGCCAGAAGACAAGAAGAAACTCATAGCTCAAAGCTATGATGGTGCCAGTGTGATGCGTGGAGATCAAGGAGGAGTTCAAAGAAAAATAAAAGACGTGTACCCGAACGCACACTACGTCCATTGCTATGCTCACCAACTGAACCTAATAATGGAGAAAGCAGTTTCAAGGATTGGAAGAGTTAGAGTTTTTTTTTCAAACATAGGCGGCATACCATCTTTTTTTTCACGCTCTCCAAAAAGGACTGGAGTTCTGGATGAGGTAGTTGGTAGAAGACTTCCAAGAGGTGCACCGACACGATGGAACTTCAACGTTAGGACCGTGAACGTGATCTACGAGAACAGAGATGCGCTACTTGAGTGTTTCCAGACAATTGAAGCATGTCTAAACTTTGATCCAACATCTATACGGGAAGCCGCAGGTTTCATTGGAATGCTGGAAGACAGGGAGTTCCTTTACTTCCTTAAATTATTTCATTTAATAATGCCACATGTAGACATCCTCTATAGTCAGCTTCAGAAGCGAGACACGGATACTGTTTATATCAAAAAAGTCACAGAAGACTTTGTCGCCAGCATCCAGAAAATCCGTAATTCTGTGGAAGAGATAGAAGCAAGTTTGCCGAGCGATCTAACAGTCAACAGACGGAGTGCGGAGATCTCAACCTTGAGACAACTTTCAAGAGAGGTATGTGACATAGTGGTGGTTCATGCAAAAGAACGTTTTTCATTTTCAAATCACCTAGTCAGTGCCAAACTTGTTCAAAGTGACTTGTATAAAACCCATGACACTTGCTTTCCAACCCAAGCTCTGGAAGACACCGTGCAAGCATATCCAATACTGAAGAAGGAACAATTACGCACTGAGCTGTCACTTCTGTATGGGAAGACAGAGTTTCATACTTGTACAAGTGCTGTTGCTCTGCACAAACTTTTCCATCAATTTAATCTGCAGAATGATTTCACAGAGACAGTAAAATTATTAAGAATCCTGATTACAACACCAATGACTACTGCAGAATCAGAAAGATGCTTCTCAACATTGAAGAGGATAAAAACCTTTTTAAGAAGCACCATGTCCCTGGAGCGGTTGAATGCATTGGCGATGCTCTCAATGGAAAAGCAACTGATTTCCGAGATCCCACACTTCAATGAAAAAACCATTGAGAAGTTTTGTTCTTTGAAAGATCGCCGTGCAAAATTAAAATACAAGTGATTGAAGCAAAGAAGAATGCATACCCCCAAGGTGTGCAAAGATAAACTGCGTTAAGCAGCACCACCTCACACTACCAAACATAACCAGTGTTAAGTAAAGTATGAACGGTGTGTGGGTGTGCATATGGAAGGAGCTATGAAAGGTGTGTGCATGGTCAGTAACAATTGTTGAAGCCTTGGCGTGGTTTGAAGGAATTGGAGGCACTTCCAAGGGTAGCTGTCACTTGTGTACAGGAAGCAAGAATTCCATGTCTGTACAAGTGCTGTTGCTCTGCAGCAACTTTAGCATCAATTTAATCTACATAATTTAACAGAGTGAGTGAAGCTATAAGGAATCCTGCTTACAACAACGAAGACTACTAAAGAACCAGAAAGATGCTTCTCCACATTGAAGAGGTTTAAAAAAGTAATTAAAAAGCACCATGGCCCTGTAGCGGTTAAATGCATTGGTTTGAAGGAATTGGAGGCACCTTCAAGGGTACGTAAAGTTCTCAGAAATGGCACCACCTCACTACCAAAAATAACTAGTGGTAAGTAAAGTATGAATGGTGTGTGGGTGTGCATATTGAAGGAGCTATGAAAGGTGTGTGAATGGTCAGTAACAATTGTTGAAGCCTTGGCGTGGCGTTACTGCTCATATGGTTATCCATATGCTAATTCAACGTGTTTGTTTGACATTGATTATTGTGTGGTCTAAACAGAAGTGAAATGTTGTTGTTTTCTTGAATCCCAAGATCCACTGGTTTGGGCCTATGCAGTGCTGATTGGTCTTCTAAGGTATGTTTGAGGCCTATATGGTCCCACTTGGTCTTCTAAGGTATGTTTGGGGCCTATGGTCACACTTGGTCTTCTAAGGTATGTTTGGGGCCTATATAGTCACACTTGGTCTTCTAAGGTATGTTTGGGGCCTATATAGTCACACTTGGTCTTCTAAGGTATGTTTGGGGCCTATATGGTTCCACTTGGTCGTTTAATGTTTTTTAAGTATGGTTTTGTTCTTGAATGGTATGATTGATTTGCTTGTTTTCTTTCAACCCCAGGTGCAAACCCTATGTGGCTGCAGATTTGTTTCTACTCATTGGTCAACTTAATGAACATGAATACCCTGAGAAGAAGAGCCGACTAATGGTAGGTGTCACTCCTTTAATTTTTCTGTTAATACGTATAGGTGCAATTATGATATTGCTGTAGTCTTGTCACATGAGTTTTTTCAATCTATATTGTATACCAATGAATTTAACACATTGTTACTTTACTTCTTGACATTTCTGCATTGCAGATCATGTATTTCAATGAGCTTTACAAGCATAAGGTCATTGGGCGGGGCTTATAAAGGTCATTATGACGTCAGGGGGAGGAGTTATAAAAATGGGTGTGGTTTGAAAAAGGGGGAGTGGCTATGTTTCGCCCTGTCGCCCCTCCAACTTGAAAAGTCACCAGCCGCCACTGCCAACTTCTATTAATTACATTGGAAGCCTAGAACCTCACTGGCATTAATGGCAAGCGGCAGTCACAGTGGTTGAGGTAAAAAAGTTGAAGAGGAAACAGCTGAAAGTCAAAGTATGTGGCAAACTAATAAAAAACTGGTTGACATGTCAAGAACAGAATTGGAATGTCTATCAGAAAAGTGCACCCTTGGAAAATCAGAACCTTGCTTTGGCACTGGTCACCTATAAATTATAGGAAACGAAGGTTCCAACAGAAATATGCTACCTGGCTTCGGCAATCTCTGGTGTCCATGCTTTCAACGCCCTTGTATGACACACTAAGCATCACTAGCACATTGTGTCACTCTGTGGCAATATATAGTATCTCCAAATGGCCCAGAGTAAAACTACCATGGATAACATAGGTAGGATTAATCTTTTTCAGTCAATGCGCAATAGAGAAGCAACAAAACTAGTAAAAGGAAATCTGTTTAGGCCAAACCAAGCAGGATAGTAAAAAAAATCTAAGAAAATAGTGAAAAACAAAAAACAAACAAAAACAAAAACAAGAAGATGTGTAAGAAGAAAACTCGAGGCATATATCCAAATGCATCTATGGCAGAAACATTAAACTAAATACATCTCTGAGTACTGAATTACAATTTTATAAACAATAATATGAAAAGTTGTTCATATACAAACTATTTTGCCTTTTTTGACTTTTCTGTGTTTCAAATATTTGTTGTTTATTCTTATTTTACATTCAAGTGTATTATATTTTTTTATAATATGATAAGTATGATAAGCCTTATCTTGTACCTACATATTTCCTATGAAAAATATAGTATAATAAATTTGTTATTACATTTTAATAATAGACTATAATTTACTGGTTTGAAAGAGAGACACAATATCGCACACAGCACGCCATGTTAGTTATGCTTGATTATGGGTAACTTTCATAAACCTGTTCATTTTGGAAATACAGCAGCTTTTTTTTTTTTTACTAAAACTACAGTAACACATTCAGATTTTTTTCTCCAAATTTTAGACTCTCAATAAACACAGTAAAACTAATCCAGTCAGGAATCACATGTATGCTAGGATACAGCACATCGACCTTATACTGTATAAATTTAAAGGATGACCAGTGTTTCTGGGAATATACATCCTTTTTACCTAATGCTGTACTTAGCTGTTTAGAAAAAGGTTATTATGAGTCTGGCAATAGGAAACACTGTATGGCATACAACACAAACAGCTGTTGCAATGAGATTATGTATATTACATTTCTCTGGCAAAATGACAGCCCTGTCCAGTGGAACATGTTCTTCATGATGAAAAATAGTTTTCTTATGGAATTTTTGCTTAAATTAAACCATATCTTAAAATTTTCAATTTGTGAATATTTTCTTTTCTTATTTTTTACTTTGGTTATGGCACAATTATCTTGTAGCTGAATACTCAGCCATACCGTGTAATTACCCTTATAAATTATTCTTGCTCTGTATTATGGCATGAAGCACACAAGCTAAGCTTAGCCTAACTTTATTTTCCATTAACTAGAACGATTTTCAAATTATGTAGCAGCTATTAATTATATGTATGTAACCATAACAATAGGGCGTCATATAGCTTTTGGAGCCATCTATGCTTAGGCTATGTGTGCTCACGAACATTCGTATTAAAATTAGTTTTATTTTAACGAGCATATGTTTGGGTTTCAAGCATATTTCAGTATTTGAGTATGTGACCAGAATATGACCTTGTTGAAAACTAACACTGTGTATTTGCAAATGGAGACATATTTATTTTTTTACTGTAAATTAAATGTCATGTAAAGCCATATTTTCCACATGATAAAGCACCTGACAACCACAGAAGACCTCTCTACCTGGGTTAATGCCTTCATATCATTACACCTGAACTACTTTGTTTATCTTTACACAGGTTCACCAGGTAAAGAGCTATGCCACCAACAGTTGGTACAGAAAGTTGCTGTGCAGTTATTAGCAAGCCAACTGTGCTCATTGCTTATTGCACTTATACTTAGAGCTGTACACTGGCTCACCATTAAAAACCAAAAATATGGGGGGGGGATAATTAAACTCTACTCCCAGTACAGGAATATATATGTGTGTGTTTATATATATATATATATATATATATATATATATATATATATATAAAATTGCTGCTGATCTGTGAAAAAAGCCTACGGGACGTGGAACGTGGAAGTCCGCGCCCGCAAATCCTTTGTTCTTTCAAGCCCGTAACCGCTCCAATTTCCCTATTAAATTGCAACAAATTCACTGACGTTCAACCCTGTAACTCGCAAAGGGAGCCAAGAAGCCAACAGGTACTAGAGAGGACCCGCAAGGGGGTTAATTTCCTATCCGTAGCACTGTGAATGCAAATATACACACACTACTATACATATAATAAAAAGGGAAAGGGATGCTAGGTATTTGAATTAATATCACAACATTCTCAAGCTGGCAAATCGGCCCCGAAAAATACTTTATTTTTAGTGTAATTTCTGTGTTATATCGATCCTGGCATTCAATGTGTTATTACACATAATGGAACTCGCATGTAATAGAATATCATATTTACGGATTTATCAATATTGCATTATTTCTGGAATGTGGGTTCGATCGTAACCCGTAATTGAAACCTGTAAGACTTTGAAATCTCGCCTCCATTTTTCAGTGATGTAATTATGACGATCTCTGTTGCCATTGGCTCCATCTGAACCCGTAACTACGGGTTTGACTTATTGATCACGTTCACGGCCGTGCGTCCAACGTTCAACAAATGGTTTACGGGTTTGCGTCTCTAGCCCGTAGCTCGCACCCATGCTCGAATTTAATAGCTCAGTAACTCAGACAATTTTCAAGCCCACAGCTGTTGCGGGGCTCACATTGCACTTACGGGCTTCAAATGTAATGTGGCTGATAGTGATCTAAAGTGGTATGCATGAAATGGGCAACAAAAATAATAAAGCATTTCTCTTAAACAGTAAGTTTTTATACATATTTCAGGCATTTATTTTTATTTTGTAATTCTACACAATTTCCAAATACAAAACCATTGCTTTAAATAACCAAAAGTATAGCAGGTCTAGGGTTTGTCAACCTATGTGCCTGCAGCACCAAATATAGTTAAATTTGGTTATTCCATAATTAACCAATTCAAATTTGAATTACAAATACATTAAAAACAGATGCCTATTTAATTATACGGTAATAGATTTGTATATAAAGAATTTAATAATCAATTAGGGAAAAATATGGATAACTCTTAAGGAATGCAATCATTTAATAATGGGATATCATATTACATCTGGCTATGTATATCAATGAGATTTGAGATACATTTGCTGGTTAATGTCTCCAATTTTCCAATATCTATTATACCCTAAGTATCAAAATCCTGCAAAATATTTATGAGAAATAATAGGAAAATAAGCTGATTGTGTTATGCCTGCATCTGCTTGCTTTATAACTAGGCCCCCATTCAATTGGCTAAATATTAATTACTGGAGGCCGTAATGTAGCCTATAAAAGTTTCTGATATTCAATTGGCCTCTTCTACCACCCCACAATCGAGTTACAGGCTCAAAATCCCTGCGGTTGTCAAAAACGTAACTCCGTCGTATCTCTTTCTTTGATGTTTCAAGCCTGCAATATTCAATTGCAACAATTCAACAAGCCCACAATTGCCTTTAAACCCGTAAATGGCAAATGGGTCAAAAAATTATACGAGTACTAGATATGACTTGTAAGTGGGTTAAACACCTGTTCATAACACTGTAAAAGCAAATATAAACACACTACTGTCCTCTACATTAATGGGAAAGCAATAAAAGGCATTAGAATTATTTGCACATCAGTCTCAAGCTCGCAAATCTGCAATAAAAATATTTATTATTAATATTCATAATTATGTTTTTAACATTTTATTTCTGTGTTATATTGATCCCAGGAATCAAGGAATTCATACATATCAGGCCACCAACATAGACTAAAACAGTTTATTTATTTATTTATTTTGATTGATTTCTACATTTCTGGCTCGTGAGTCTGATTGCAGATCGGACTTCTAAACACTAATTAATTGTATTCTAAACTCCATGTTTTACTGACGTTATGATGACGGTCTCATTTACTATTGGCTCCGTCTAAATTGTAACTTATGGGCTTGCTTAATTGATCATGATCATGCCTTGAATTGCTACGTATGGGTTCATGGTTTATGGTTTTAGCCTTCTGCCCTGTAATTACGGGCTTAAGTCAATTGAATACAGCTGGAATTGTAACAAATGTCTAACCCCCAGACTTACAGCCACAGGCATTGTACTACGGGTTTGTATTGAGTGGGGACACATGTCTATTAAATTATATTCCTTCTCCTCTTTAGACAGGTCAAATCTACTAGTAAAGTTGTATAATAGCATACTTATGTTCCTAGATACTTACTGGAGCGTTACCATATCTACCTCAGTAAAATAGGCCTGAGTAATGAGAGGGCGGAACCCATGATAAAATATGGCAAAGAATGATAGAAATGTGTGTTGGGGTGTAGTGACACTGGCAGTATCTTTAGGAGGCGCCTGTTGGTCATTTGTTTTTGTAGTTGGTACCACTCTGGATATAAAATATAGCTGTTCATCTGGTGTATAAGCTGAGGTCAATGGCCAATATTTGGATGGGGATATAACATCTTAGGGGACAAATGAGAAAATATTAAGTATGCTAAAGTACACTAATAAAGAGATTACCTAGTATTACTGATCAATATATAATAGTTTGGTCAGGTCTGATAAGAGCTTTATAAGGGGCAGAATAATATTTGAAACTACTTTTATAAGGTGAAACAATCATTTAAATTTAAGGCAATTATTTGTCTCGCAATAGATATTAGAATAATAACAACAAATGGCAAATAGATTTATTTGATAATAGCTTATAGCAAAAAAGATTTACAGTCTCATCTACCTGTCCATTATTTTTGCAAGGTGGAATATACAAAAGCTCTGTTTTTGATACGTAATAAAAATACAATGCAATCTTCCTTAAAGGTATTTAGAAGTTTCCTTGATTTAAAATGCCACAAATTAGCAGAAAAATATGTATTATATTGAAAAGTTCAGTGTACTTACAGATTTATGTGCAGCCGAGTGAAATCCCCAGAGTGCTTATATCACCAAAACATACTAGCCTATAGCAGCACAGCATGCAAGTACAGATTTGGACCTGTTCGTTACTTAGCAAACAAGCTGTGCAGTTCAATGTGCCTGCAGCATCCAATTACAAGACCGTAAACTCCCATTTCGAATCAGCAAATAGAAAATAAGACTATCATTATTACAGCAGTTAAACATGGAGGTCAATCAATTAGGTTCGGGGGTCCGATATCCGATCAGACTCGTAAACCCCCAGAATAATGAAAATGAATGACAATACTGTTCTAGTCCATATGGGTGACCTGATATGTATTAACTCATTAATACCCGAGATCGATTTAGCCCTGAAATGAAACATAAAAATAAAAGTAATTTCCTGCTGATTTGCGAGCTCGAGACTGTTGTGCAATTATTTCTAATGTCTGTCATCGCTATCCCCGTTATTTACAGTGCAGTAGTGACTTTTTATTTGCATTTACAGTGCTACGAACAGGTGTTTAACCCCCTTGCGGGTCCTCTCTAGCACTCATTGGATTTTCTCCTTCATTTGCCATTTACAGGTGTAAAAACATTTGCGGGCTAGGGGAAATTGATCAATTGAATAGCGATTTGCGAGTTTAACCAATGTAACTCTTGCAAAAGTGAAAGATCAAAGGCTTCAGGAGGATTTCCATAAATATCTATCCATCTATCTATCTATCTATCTATCTATCTATCTATCTATCTACAAGTCTCTGTTGGTTTATGTGTATCTAAAGTAGAGCAGAAAATGTCAGCTACAGACACACTGTATAAAAACATTTCTGTGTATATGAACACACTTCTCCGTAACCGCAAATATAAGAGGCTGTCTACTGAAAATGCTCTGTTCTAGGACTGGGCCTTGTAGGACTAGGCAGAAACACATCACTGAAGTCAGGTGATGGAGGAAGTGGAGTTTTAGGAGCTAAGATATAGAAATATATATATGTTATCTTTATAATTACTTGAATAGTTTGCAATGTTTTGAGTGCAGGCTACTACTTAGTCACTTCTGTCATGGAAAAACTTAATGGAAGCAGAATAAATTACCAATGTAATAAAAGGAGATATTTATTAAAATATATATTTAATAAAAATATATAAAATATGCAGTAAATATGTAAATGATTCTGTAATAGCCAACCCATTATATCAAATTTTTTAAGACTCACCACACGACTGGAAAAACGCAGATGTGATACCTATATTTAAGAAGGGAGCAATAGCAAATCCAGGGAATTATAAATGTGTACCCCTCACTTCTGTTGTGGCAAAGCTTTTACAAGGGTTATATAAGTAGGAGTCAGTATGGTTTTGTGAGGTATATGTCATGTCAAACAAATCTAATTAGTTTCTAGGAGGAGGTTAGTATAAACTTGCACAGGGATATTAAGGCATCCTATATACACACGCTTGCATCAATTACTTATTCTGCGCATACGCGACTTTGAAACACACATCGGAACGCATTATACAGCCCACATGTGCGATTTTGAAACGCACATTGGTATGCAAAGTATTGTGCACATTTTACAATAGCTAAGACTAAACCATATAATGTGGAGTTTGTTAGCTAATCAAAGATGGGGCAGTATTTGTTTGCAGGGTTTTGAAACCCTACAATGGCGCAATGTTTTTCACTACACACTTAGACTTTGATAAATCCAGTTACTGGCGAAACGGTCTGGATTTGATCCGTCAGGCCATTATTCTTATTACAGCTTTGTCCCTCCTAATATATCTCCTTATGGGGATTGGAATCCCAGAGATTATTTGCTTAATAGTACTTGAATTATATTTTATTTATTATATTTATTTATCCTATTAAGGTTGATTAGGCTAAAGATGTTTTTACATTTTAGCTATATAAATGTTGTTGTATTTTGGTTTTACTAGGCCTTTATTATAGGAAATTCAGCAAGCTTGTCTGGCACAGCATAGCCCTTAGATAGGAGTTCCCAATAGGGACATAGGCTTGCTGATTTTGAATCCATCTAGGGCCCTGTGCCTTTTTGTGTTATTTATGATATCCCTTGAATTAGGAAGCCCCACTATGGAGACATAGCCCTATTTTCTTGAATTATTGACACAAATAATGGTTTGGTTCTAGAACTAAGGTCTTTTTCAGGTCTGTGTATTGCATTGGTGTCATGGGGATTTCAAATATGTGACTTGATACAGTCAATATTGTTATTGTGACTTGGTTCATCTGCATTAGCAGAGTGCTATTAATAGCACTATTACCAGACATTTTCTTTTAAATGCATAGTGTTTTCCCCAATTTATGTATAAATAAAGATTCTTAATTTTAAGATTTTGTATTCAATTTAGTGTCAAGCACTGGACCATATTATGGCTCTAACCTAGGTGGTTGTTTACTGTACATATAGGGCCCTATTAAATTCTCCCTCGTAGTTCTCTCGGTGCTCGCAAAAGGCAGTTTTCCTGCTGTTTGCGAGAACCGAATCTCTCGCAGCCTGCTTTACGATATGACTGCGAGAAAATGGCCGAGAATAGGCTCCGAGAGAGCTACGTAGCCTTAAATCTATGCACGAGTCTCGCATATCGTAAGAATCCCTACGTGGACAAAAAGTCCACGCAAGGGATCCGAAAGCCTCTACGTGCTGCCTCGGAACAGCCCGAGACAGCAGTGTGAGGCTCCCCCCTGCACCCTATACACATCCCCATGCTGCAGGGGTCTCTATCAGGACCCCTGCAGCACCCCCACATTAACCCCTTGCAGCGGGGGTCCCCGATCTGCATAGATCAGGCCCCCCGCTGCATTTAAAACTTTTAAATTCCCCGCCGTGGCTCCTTAAAGGGACCGCGGCACACTATTACCCAATCCCGGCCGCGGCACTTAAAATTAACCCCCCTCTATGCTGGGGGTCCCCATCGGGACCCCCGAAGTGTCCCCACATAAACCCATTGCAGGGGGGGTCCCCGATCTGCATAGATCAGGCCCCCCGCTGCATTTAAAACTTTTAAATTCCCCGCCGCGGCTCCTTAAAGGGACCGCGGCACACTATTACCCAATCCCGGCCGCGGCACTTAAAATTAACCCCCCTCTATGCTGGGGGTCCCCATCGGGACCCCCGAAGTGTCCCCACATAAACCCATTGCAGGGGGGGGCCCCGATCTGCATAGATCAGGCCCCCCGCTGCATTTAAAACTTTTAAATTCCCCGCCGCGGCTCCTTAAAGGGACCGCGGCACACTATTACCCAATCCCGGCCGCGGCACTTAAAATTAACCCCCCTCTATGCTGGGGGTCCCCATCGGGACCCCCGAAGTGTCCCCACATAAACCCATTGCAGGGGGGGTCCCCGATCTGCATAGATCAGGCCCCCCGCTGCATTTAAAACTTTTAAATTCCCCGCCGCGGCTCCTTAAAGGGACCGCGGCACACTATTACCCAATCCCGGCCGCGGCACTTAAAATTAACCCCCCTCTATGCTGGGGGTCCCCATCGGGACCCCCGAAGTGTCCCCATATAAACCCCCTGCAGCGGGGGGCCCCGGTCGGCACCGATCGTGACCCTGCTGCAATTCAATTTTAAATTTCCCGCCTCGCGGGTCCTCAAAGGACCGTAAAGGTCCTGAAAGGACTCGCACTAAAAATATTAACCCCAGGCAACTATAATTACCCCATTAACTCATGATGGTCAATCCAGACCACCATAAGGCCTAAATTAATCCATTAACTCATGATGGTCAATCCAGACCACCATAAGGCCTAAATTAACCCATTAACTCATGATGGTCAATCCAGACCACCATAAGACCTAAATTAACCCATTAACTCATGATGGTCAATCCAGACCACCATAAGACCTAAATTAACCCATTAACTCATGATGGTCAATCCAGACCACCATAAGGCCTAAATTAACCCATTGACTCATGATGGTCAATCCAGACCACCATAAGACCTAAATTAACCCATTAACTCATGATGGTCAATCCAGACCAGCATAAGGCCTAAATTAACCCATTAACTCATGATGGTCAATCCAGACCACCATAAGACCTAAATTAACCCATTAACTCATGGTGGTCAATACAGACCACCATAAGGCTCTATTTAACCCCATCAGTCCCATAAGGGTATATTATTACCATTATGGGCCTGTTACAACCCAACATTAACCACATAAGTGCCATGATGGTCCTCAAGGACCATCATGACACTAACTACAAACACTACACTATAACCCCCAATAAACCATTTAATCTAAACTAACCCCCCTCTACACTAATCTATTAACACTTACACTACCTACCTACACTACCTACCCCCTAATAAACCTCCCCAACACTCTAATTACAAAAAACAAAAAACCTACAGTACAAAAAACAAAAAAACCTACAGTACAGAAAAAAAAAACAATTACAACCCCACCCCCCACTACAGAAAACAAAAAAATACATTACAACCCCACCCCCCACTACAGAAAATAAAAAAATTACACACCTGAAAAGGAAAGACAGATAAACACAATACAATACATACATATATTACATTACATACATTACATACAATACATGACATTACATATAATATATTACATATAATATATTACATATAATACATTACATACATTACATACAATACATGACATTACATATAATATATTAAATATAATATATTAAATATAATATATTACATATAATATATTACATATAATACATTACATACATTACATACAATACATGACATTACATACATTACATATAACATATTACATATAATATATTACATATAGTCCTAATCAAATACCCCCTATCTATATAACATACAATCTATTTAATTTAAAATAAATCCTAACTATATCAAATACATCCCCCTATCTATCTAATATACAAAAAATCCTAACTACATACACAGACACTTATTCTAAACTAAAATAAAATAATTACAGTCCTAACTACATACACAGACCCTAATTCTAAGCTAAAATCAATAAATTAAGACCACTTACCTTTAAGATGTTGCTTCAGATCACTAACCTATGGGTCAAACAAAAAATAAAAATTAGTACAAAACATTAACATCAAATAAATAAACATTCTATACATTCTAAATATTCCACTCACCTTTACAGCATGTCCAGTCACTGTTTAGCTCTTCCGGCGCGGCCCTGTTAAAAAAAAAACACAATACATGAATACATGAATACAATATATAAACAATAAATAAAATACACAAATAAACATCTAAATATACATTTAACTTACCTCCCCGCGATGTCCCCGGCCTTCTCTCCTTCAGCCCCGGCTGGGCCGCGGAACCATCCGCGCTCTAAAAAAAAAAAAACTAACGGAGGTCTGCACTGGC
The DNA here is from genome assembly GCA_027410445.1 of Discoglossus pictus. Classification (NCBI taxonomy): domain Eukaryota; kingdom Metazoa; phylum Chordata; class Amphibia; order Anura; family Alytidae; genus Discoglossus; species Discoglossus pictus. The sequence goes on along the minus strand of CM050164.1, from coordinate 66,440,909 downwards.
AGACCTCCCCGACGCTACTGAACCTCCCGGAGTCGTTTCCGGGAGGAAATTGGCATTGGCGGCTTGTGATTGGCTGAAAAAGCTGTCTATCAATTTCAGCCAATCAAAAGTCGTCAATGTGTGAGCCAATCAGGATGGGATACACCCCAATATCCCACCCTGATTGGCTTAAACACTTGTCTATCTTTCTAGGAACCAATCACAACGCTCAGATGCCTTCAGCCAATCACTATGGGATACACCCCCACGGAGTGATTGGTAGAAGACATCTGCGCATCCTGATTGGCTCCTACATTGACGACTTTTGATTGGCTGACAGCTTTTTCAGCCAATCACAAGCCGCCAATGCCAATTTCCTCCCGGAAACGACTCCGGGAGGTTCAGTAGCGTCGGGGAGGTCTGCCAGTGCAGACCTCCGTTAGTTTTTTTTCTTTTCTTTTTTTAGAGCGCGGATGGTTCCACGGCCCAGCCGGGGCTGAAGGAGAGAAGGCCGGGGACATCGCGGGGAGGTAAGTTAAATGTATATTTAGATGTTTATTTGTGTATTTTATTTATTGTTTATATATTGTATTTATGTATTCATGTATTGTGTTTTTTTTTTAACAGGGCCGCGCCGGAAGAGCTAAACAGTGACTGGACATGCTGTAAAGGTGAGTTGAATATGTAGAATGTATATAATGTTTATTTATTTGATGTTAATGTTTTGTACTAATTTTTCTTTTTGTTTGACCCATAGGTTAGTGATCTGAAGCAACATCTTAAAGGTAAGTGGTCTTAATTTATTGATTTTAGCTTAGAATTAGGGTCTGTGTATGTAGTTAGGACTGTAATTATTTTATTTTAGTTTAGAATAAGGGTTTGTGTATGTAGTTAGGATTTTTTGTATATTAGATAGATAGGGGGATGTATTTGATATAGTTAGGATTTATTTTAAATTAAATAGATTGTATGTTAGATAGATAGGGGGTATTTGATTAGGACTATATGTAATATATTATATGTAATATATTATATGTAATATATTTTATGTAATGTATGTAATGTCATGTATTGTATGTAATGTATTATATGTAATATATTATATGTAATATATTATATGTAATGTATGTAATGTCATGTATTGTATGTAATGTATGTAATGTATTATATGTAATATATTATATGTAATATATTATATGTAATGTATGTAATGTCATGTATTGTATGTAATGTATGTAATGTATTATATGTAATATATTATATGTAATATATTATACTAGCGACTTGCCCGTCAAAAAATGACGGCAATGTAATGTATATGTTTGTGAAGTTGTTTAGTTATTTAAATATATTTTTGACCCTTGTAAGTATTGTGATATGAAGATGTATTTTTGTAAAACGTTGATGTAATGGTTTTTAAAAATGAATTTTGTATCTGAAGAATTGTTCACTTTAATATACATAGAATCCAGAGGAAAGTAAAAAGTAAAAAGACTTTTTGCAACGTGCCGAATTTTAACATGAAGTTTAAAATATAAGTAAGGAATAACCTTGAAAGTATATATTTTTAAAATTGAACTTTATTTTTTATGTAACTTTGGAATTTTTGCAAAACATTTGTGTAATTTTGAACATTATAAACAGGAACATAGTAAATACATTTTGTAACATAATTTTGAATTAAAAGTATTAACATTTGAATGTAAAAACAGTTTAACTTTAAATTAATCAGTATTAACATGCAATTTGTATCAGAATAATTGTTAAGTTTAATATACATTGAATGTAGAGGAAGGCATACAGTAAAAACTCTCCTTAAACCGTACGTAATTAAAGTAATTCATTACTGAGCACATAAACTGGCGATAAACATGAATGAAACCTTAACATAGTGACTTCACATTTTAACATAATTTTTCATAGAAATGCAAGGCAAGTATTTTGTGAGGCGAATTATCCATAAACATGACTTCCATTAATTATGACTGAATTAAACAACAAATTGTTTTGTATTTTTGAATGTTTTTCCAAAATGTTTGCATGGCTTTAGTTTGTATCCTGCAAAGTTATAGTACTTCATAGTAGACAATGTTTTTAGTAAAAATACGTCCATCTTCTAATAAATCACCTTGACTTTCATTGTTTTCAATGTAAACTTTAATAGCCTGTGGATTTTTGCACCGTGACAACGCAACGTACAATTGACCATGTGCAAAAACTGGTTCTTCCAAGTAAATACCCACAGATTTGAAAGTCTGACCTTGTGATTTATTAATGGTCATGGCAAATGCCATAATAATGGGAAATTGTCTTCTTTGAAGTATAAAAGGGAGACTACTTTCACTTGGTGCTAAATCTATTCTTGGTATGAAAACTCTCTCTCCTTTATGGGTCCCAGTTAAAATTTCAGCATCTATAAAATGGTCCTTTAATTGTTGAACAATTAACCTTGTGCCATTGCATAGGCCTTTTTTGGGGTTCATATTTCGCAGTAACATGATAATTGCACCTTTCTTTAGCTGCAAAATATGTGGTGGCATTCCAGAAGGAGTTAAAGAGTTAATGAATTCAGTTGAAAAGTTTGCCTGACTTTCATTGTCATCAGCAAGTACAGAATCAGCACTGTGATAATTTTTTTGTGGTGCATTAATTTTTTTTAAGATTTCATTATTGAGTATTAATGCATCTTTATTTTTACACGTCAGTATGACTTGGTTGGCAAGCTCAGAATATTCTTCGTTATTTATGCTCCCTTCAAATATAGCCGATATAATATCTTGTTGACAAATCATATGAGGTGGGATCTCTACAGTGTCGTCAGGTAAATGTAGTATTTTTTCTGTTCTTCCTTCTCCAATTTTAATAAGCCAATCATTGAAATCAGTTTGGCCTTCTGATCTCATATTTTGTTGCAGTTGAAGATGGGTAAAATGTTTCCATACTGTACTTGACTTTATACATGTTTCAATAATGTCTGTTCGATTTCCATGTACAACGACAGGTAATGTTTGTCTAAAATCGCCACCCAACAAAATTACCTTTCCACCAAATGGAAAAATATTATCCATGACTTCACGAAGCAAACGGTCAATACATTGGAGGGCATAGCATGACATCATTGTGGCCTCATCTATTATAATTAATTTACATTTCTTCAATTTCTTTGCTTGTAAGGATGTCATGCGAATATCTGACACTGAATTTTCCAAAATAGGCACTGGCAGTTTGAATCCACTATGAACAGTTCTTCCACCTTCTAATAAAAGTGCAGCAATTCCAGTAGTGGCAAACGCCATTGCTATTTGTCCTTGTGCTCGTACTGAACTCATTAATAAATTGTACAAATATGTTTTCCCTGATCCGCCAGGTCCATCAAGATAGAAATAACGCTCTGTCACCATGTCATCATCTATAGCATTTTTAATGGCATGAAATGCTTGCAATTGTAGTGTATTTAAAGTTGCAAGTCTTTCTTGTGTTCTTTCTGCTTGTAGTTGAATGTCATAGTCTTCAAAGTTAATGTCATCTATTAGACCTGGATCAGGCAAATTAAAACTTGCACAACTTAATCCATGAGTTAAAAAGACTTCTTGAATTTCCATTAAGGCTTTTAAGTGTGCAATGGGTTCATTGTATCGTCGCATAAAGTCTTCAGCCATATTACTTTTAAAAGTCTCCCACAAAGCTAATGCATTTGGAGCATTTGAGAAGATACAAATAAAAGCAAATTGTTCTCTCATCTGTCGTGGCATTTGACATTGTGCTGCTTCTTCTAAACATCTTTCCCACTCTGTATCATCAGCGAGTAAGTTTCTATTTCTTGCAGCTAAATGGAAGGATTCATATACAATGTCATTAACAGTTCTTAATTGTTCAAAACTTTGTGCTCCTGGAACATTTAAAAGTAATATCCGTAAGCAAAATCGTTCAACATCTCTTGGACTGACTGTGTAAATTCGTGGAATTATTTTATTGCCTCTTGTTTTTCTTGCTCTCCATAATCCATTCACAAAAACATAGTGATATGGAATTTCAATATATAAGTATTGTGTTGCTTGAGCATCAGTGGAATTTAATGCAAACCATGCAGTTAGTGTAGTGTGACGATCTTCACTTTGGGCCAATGCATTCATTTCATTTCCAGAATGGAAATAGACTAAATGTCGTTGTGGCAAATGTACTGCTAACCTATATACTGCATGTGATCTATCATGCATTTCAAATTTTAAAAGCCGCCACATAGCTTCTGGCGCACTGACATAGCGAGCATCTACATGAGATGCAAGTTCATCATGTACTAACTCACTACTTTCAGGGTTGTCTGCACTTTTGACGACTACAGTAGCTGCATCGTAACCTTTGTAAATATATTTGTAGACATATTTAATTGATTTGATGGAAGTGCAGGCTTCTACATTGATGTGGGCGTTGTACTTCATGAGTAAATGTGGATTGTAGGGTACTACATATCTATTGTCCACTTTTTTTCCACGAATAATGGCACTATCTCCTTCTCTTCTTTTATAAAGTGGATATCCATCACAATTGGCATATGTTTTGTCTCTATAATCTTTGGGAAAATCTTTGGAACATTGATTATTTTCCATACATGGTGATTGTGGATTAAGGTCTCCACAGGGTCCATGAATCATGCGATGAGTAACAATCTCATATAGTCTACCATATAGTTCTGGATCCGGTAGTTCAGCAACTATGACTGCATCCACTTTGGCCGAAGTATCTAATTTATCTTTCTCTTGAAGTATTATGAGAAGATGTGCATGTGGAAGGCCTCTTTTTTGAAATTCAATGGTATATACATAAGCAAGACATTTGCCAAATAACTGATTTATAGTAAAGTCACGTATTAATTCATTTAATTTTATCTTAAAAACTCTGGCTACTAAATCTGGTCGATCTGAAGCACTTTGTCCAAGAAGTAGATTTTGATGAATTTCTGGCCATTGTGGATTACATGTAAATGTCACAAATAAATCGGGTTTTCCAAATTTAGTCACAATAGCCATAGCATCATTGTATCTTTCTCTCATATTTCGAGGAGATCCTTGAAAGGAAGATGGTAAAATGATGGCTTTGCCAGCTGTCATGTCTCTGCTTGTAGCCACGTCAGCAACATAGTCCATGAGTCCACAATATTGTTCTACACGTAGTTTATCTTGTTGATATTTTATAAAGTTTAAATTATTTGCCTCAACTTGCAAATATGAATCAATAATCCATTGTTGTGTTAGTTTTCCACCACATAAAATGGGATTAAAATCATCTCTAATGGCAATTTGAGCAACTTTAAATTCAAGCATAGAAACATTATTTCGGATTCTGGCTTTAGCATTTGGGTAACTGGGAAGGCTTAATTTTGGTTGCCAACCTGCTTCTCCGTGTGGGAAAAAGATGGGATATGTCATTGGATCTAAATTTGGACTTAAGATATTAATATTAATAAATGGTTGGTCCTGATTTCTGGGATATACTCTAATGTCTCTTTGAAATGGTGGTTCTCCTTCATCATTGTGAAAGACCATTGCAACCTCATTTGATGTTGGCAAGTTATAACGACGTTTATCAGTATGTCTGTCTCTTTTAAGCACCATATTAACCTTTGGCATGGGTAATTGATGTCTTTGTGCATGAAGTAGTTGTTCATTTTCTACTTCTGCCAATTTTTTGTAAGCTTTAGTGTAGGGATTGTTGTCCATAATGTTATTTAGCTCTATAAAAACACTGGGTAAGCATTTTTTATTTTCTTCCATCTGCATACGTTGGTCAACAGCTTCCATTGTATCTAGGACATATAGTTGAGCGAATTTTCTTTGCTCTCCTTCCTCTGGATGTAAATGTGAAGTCCGATGATAAATTTGTCCTTGGACTTTAAAACAGTAAGGACCATGTCCTGGTACATTAGCAGCCAATGTTGCCCCCATAGATGCAAATGATATGGCACTATTGTAGGATCTTATGTTTGTCTTAAAATTGTTGTAATTTGGAAAAGTAGGTTGAGTCATAATATTTAGTAAATAGGTTGGAAATTGTTTCCTTTGTGGAAGTTTGAACTTTCCTTTTTGACAACAACTAATAAATTGTCCATCTCGAGGTCTCTCCTGTTTAAAATAATAAGCCTCACAAAATTGACATTGAGTAGTCATGTCCCCACAACTATGAACCTCTACTGCTAAAGACTTCATTAAAGGACAATTTGCAACGCATATTGGATGTTGACTTTGATATTCATCAGATGAAAAGTCCTGAAATGTTTCAACAACAGGTTCTAAATGTTTAGTTTTTTTCGTAGCTTTTCTTGGTATATGTTGGACTTGTTCGGTTGAAATGTCCTGTAAGTTTTTAGTAAGAGTTTGTAAATGCTTTGTTTTTGTAGTTGTTTTTTTTGGTCTGTCTTGACTGGTATGTTGTAAAATGTCATCTGATGTTTTAGGAACAGTTTGTAAATGCTTTATTATTTTTTTATTTTTTTTGGTTCTATCTTTCATTTTTGCAGCTGATATTCTTTTATTTGCAAGTCTTTTGCGTTCTTTTTCTCTTCGAATTTCTTTCTCCTCCGGTGTCTGCTGGGCGGCCCATCTCTCTTGTCTTTCTCTAGTTTGACGTCTTTTCTTGTCTTCTTTGGTCTCGTTATCAGCCATATTAATCTGTAAACGGAAACAAATAAATGTAATTGTGTATATTTAAATTTGTAATTCCTGTTAAAGATTATTGTGCACAATTGTTGAAATAAAAGGCAAATCATGAATGTATCATTGATATTTAGTTAAATTTATAATTCCTGTCTTCAGTGGCTCAGAATTTGGGCAATGGAATACTGCTGTAAATAAGCATGTAACATATTTATTTAAAATAATGGTTTTATTTATTAAAAACTTTGTTTGTGGATACATATTTACGACAGCAAAACTTGTTTGCTTAAAAAAAAGTGATGTGGTTATTGAGCTATGTATTGCATAGTAGCAATTTAAATAAAATAAGGGAGATAGTAAATTAATTATTTTATTTTTCTGTTGACACGGATGCAACTGAAAGCAGTTTCTTTAGTTTTATACTTTAGTACTTATTATAGTTTACCTTGGTTGAAGTGTGATTTAAATCCGAATGTTTGTTGGTCCTCGTTTCAAAATCGTTGTCCAATGGTGTGGTCCTCTGTCGGAAGTCCTCGTCCGATGGTGTGGTCCTGTGGCGATAGCCCCCGTCCGATATTGTGGTCCTGTAGCGATATCCCTCGTCCGATGTTGTGGTCCGTTGGTGAAAGTCCTCGTCCGATGGTCTGGTCCTGTGTTGAAATTCCTCGTCTGCTGGTCTGGTCCTGTGTTGAAATTCCTCGTCTGCTGGTCTGGTCCGAGTCCTCGTCCGATGGTCCGGTCCTGTGGCAAAAGTCCTCGTCCGATTGTCTTCACGCAGTATCTGTTGTAATGTAAAATAGAAAATGTTGTTTGAGTGAAATGTCTTTTAAATAAGTTAAAAATGTATGAATTAGGCTGTATTGTATCATTTATGGTTATTTTTTTCAAAAATATTTTTTGTAACTTTCTGTACAATCCCACGACTTTTGTTATTCTTATTTAAGGTTCTTAGTAAGGCTTGTGGGTTGTGATATATTAAATAAAAATATGAATTTATTTTGCTATGTGTTTATGTTAGTTTTTGTACAATCCTGTTTTGTGCGCACCACTTGTGGTATACTTATTTAACCTTTATTGGGATGGTTATAGTTAGTGAAACATGAAATAATATAATTAATGTAGTTTGCTATGTGTTTGTGTTACTTTTTGACAATCCTGTTTGGTGGGCATCACTTGTGCAAAACTTATTTCTTCTTGATTGTACAGGTTATAGGTTGTTAAACATTAAAGAAGAATGTTAATGTAGTTTCCTATGTGTTTGTGTGATTTTTTGTACAATGCTATTAGGTGCGCAACACTTTTGTTATTCTTATTTTGGCTTCTTTGTAAGGCTTATAGGTTGTTAAACATTTAATAAGAAAATCTGTTTTGTGTGTAGCAGTTTGTGTGTTATTGAATTGCGATTTGGCTAATTGAATTGTGCCCTAAATAAGCACATAGCATATTATTTAAAATCATTTTGTAGTCATTGAAAAACTGTATTTTTGATATTTTTTTATTAAGTAAAACCTTAGTTTTAAGCAATTGTTATGTTGTTATTTAGAGCCCTATTCAATTGGGCAAATTGCAATTGAATGAGGGCCTTTGTGTGTACCATATGTTGCATAGTTTGGCCCTCATTCAATTGCATATTTTACAATGTAATAGTACTCTAAGGCCGTAATTGAATTGCAATGTATAAATTTGAATAGGGTTGTAAATAAGCACATGACATATATTTGTTAAAATAGAGTAAGGGACTAAAAGTTCTTATTTATAGGCATATTTAATTGTCCAAAATAGCAATTGAATGAGGGCCTTTGGTTACTGCATTTGTTATATTGTGAGCTCGTCATTCAATTGTGTTTTGACCAATGGAATAGAGCTCAATATCAGCACAGAGCATAATTTTTTACGGAATTTTGTATTTAGTGAACTTGTATCCAAAAGGAACGTGTTCACAAAAGAAAAATTTCCTTTAAAAAATATGCTCTGTGCTTATATAGAGCCCTATTGAAATGGGCAAATCACATTTGAGTGAGGCCCTTGGCCATTAAAGATATATAGGTCCTCATTGAATTGCAATTTTGGCAATTGAAGAGGGCTCTATATAATCACATAACATATTTCTTGAGCAAACTTTTTAGTTATTGAAAACCTTCATTGTGGTTAGAAGTTCAGTAACTAAAAAGTTCTGTATAAAAAAATATTATGTGCTTATATAGAGCTCTATTCAATTGAGAAAGTTGCAATTGAATAAGGCTCATGGTTCTTTCTTGTTTATACTTAATACTTTACCTTGATAGAAGTTTTGAATGAGAGACGGTGCCTTCCTGGCAATCTTAATCCGCCGGTGTTCTTGTAGTGTCTGTTTGAAAAAGAAAGTGAAATAGTTATTTGTATATTTATAATTTTTCATCTAGCAAAGCATGGCCTTTTGAGCATGTAATGTCTTGTTGTATCTTACCTCTTCAAATTTGTTGGTGTTCTTTAAAAGGGATTGTGCTTCACAGTGCACGGTGCAAATTGTTGAGAGACGCTGTTGATGCAGAGTCTGTTTGAATATTAAAAGAAATAGAAAGATTCAGCTTTATATGATCTATTGAATTGCAGTAAATGAATTCAATTAACCTTATTTTTTGTTAGTGTCTACACACATATGTCACATACATGAAGTGTACGTGTGACATATTAGTATACATGAGTCAAATTTAAATGGTTAAATTAACCTTATTTTTTATTTTTTTCTAACACACATAAATGTGTGTGTGTGAGATGTAACTATAGATGATACACATATATGTGCGTGTGACATATCAGTATACATGAGATATAATGTCATTTAAATGTATTTGTTTACTGATTTTGTTGTAAGCTAATTTTGTTGCATTGGCAATACACATAAATGTGCGTGTCACATGTCACTATACATTATAGACATATATGTCGGTGTCAGATGTCACTATGAAGGGGCAATACACAGAAATGTGCGTGTCAGATGTCACTATACATTATAGACATATATGTGCGTGTCACATGTCACTATACATTATACACATATACGTGCGTGTCACATGTCACTATGAAGGGGCAATACACAGAAATGTGCGTGTCAGATGTCACTATACATTATAGACATAATATATGTGCGTCTCACATGTCACTATACATTATACACATATACGTGCGTGTCACATGTCACTATGAAGGGGCAATACACAGAAATGTGCGTGTCAGATGTCAGTATACATGATAGACATATATGTGCGTGTCACATGTGACTATACATTATAGACATATATGTGCGTGTCAGAGGTCACTATACATAAAGCTCAGTTTTTTTTTTTTTGTGAGCCTATACACATAAATGTGCAATACATGATGACTACATAAATCCTAGTTTATTTTTTTATTTGTTTGACCTGACCTGATAATAAAATGTAATATATTATAGCTTACCTGTCAGTTGTAATTTGCACAATGTAAAGTAGTAAATTAGTAAAGAATTGTCTTCTCAAGTAAAAGCAGAAGTCACTCCGTTGATCACCTGAGGAGAAATGTATTTTTTATTTGGAAATAGGCAGTATTTATAAACTTGTAGAAAGTTCTGGAAAGTGAGACCGTTAGAACGCAATACGCATGCGCTATTTGCGTTCCAGCTTACAATTTGCGTTCCATCCGCCATTTTAGGCGTATTACTGTTCAAAATGGTGTTTAATATGATTGTGATACGTTCCGCATAGTATGTGTTTCATTATTGCGAGTAAGTGTAGTGTAGTTACGTCTGAAGCCTCGTTTTCGTTTTGTTCGTCGGCCATTTTTTCTCTCGCTTAGCGATGGTATTAGTGTCTAAAGTGTTTATTTTGATTTAAATGTAGGTGTAACTTGTTTTTTTGAGGTGCTGGCTGGTTCCTCTTGCTGTAGGTAAGCTTTTTATGTGTTTGTTGTGTGTCTTTGTTAAGTTTTAAATGTTTGTATGTCGGCGTGTTGCGTCCGATGTTTGCGAAGTCGTAATGTGTAGTAACGTGTCTCGTATGGTGTTTGCGTGTGTAGCCTCGTTTTCGTTTTATTCGTCGGCCATTTTTTGTGTCGCTTAACAAAGTATTTAGTGTCTAAACTCTTTTATTTTGAGTGCAATGAAGTTGTAAGTTGCATTTTTGAGGTCCTGGGTGCTTCCTGTTTGTGTAGGTCAGTTTTTTATGTATGTGCTGTGTGTATGTATTGTGTTTGTAATTTTGTAATGTTCGCGAGTTGCGTCCGAGTGTTGCGAGGCCGTAATGTGTGTGAACGTGTGTCGTATGTTGTTTGCGAGTGTCGTAATGTGTGTGAACGTGTGTCGTATGTTGTTTGCGAGTGTCGTAATGTGTTGCGACGTAAATTTTTTTTTGCAAGGGTCGCAGTTGCTGCAACTGAAGACCTCCCTTTGCGAGGTCCTCAGGTGCTGGCATGGAGCGCCTGCGGCGCTCCAAGCCAGCAACTGAGGCCCTCGCTTCGCGAGGGTCCTCAGTTGCTGGCAAGGAGCGCCTGCGGCACTCCATGCCAGCAACTGAGGCCCTCGCTTCGCGAGGGTCCTCAGTTGCTGGCAAGGAGCGCCTGCGGCGCTCCATGCCAGCAACTGAGGCCCTCGCTTCGCGAGGGTCCTCAGTTGCTGGCAAGGAGCGCCTTCGGCGCTCCCTGCCAGCAACTGAGAACCTGGCACAGTGCCCTCGCTACGCGCGGCCCGCGACTCGCTGCGCGAGCCGCGGCCCTCGCTACGCGAGGCCCGCGACTCGCTGCGCGAGTCGCGGCCCTCGCTTTGCGAGGCCCGCGACTCGCTGCGCGAGCCGCGGCCCTCGCTACGCGAGGCCCGCGACTCGCTACGCGAGCCCGCAGCGTTAGCAACAACTCGTACGCTCACAACTATATATGTGATGTAATGTCATGTATTGTATGTAATGTATGTAATGTATTATATGTATGTATTGTATTGTGTTTATCTGTCTTTCCTTTTCAGGTGTGTAATTTTTTTATTTTCTGTAGTGGGGGGTGGGGTTGTAATGTATTTTTTTGTTTTCTGTAGTGGGGGGTGGGGTTGTAATTGTTTTTTTTTCTGTACTGTAGGTTTTTTTTGTTTTTTGTACTGTAGGTTTTTTGTTTTCTGTGCTGTAGGTTTTTTGTTTTTTGTAATTAGAGTGTTGGGGAGGTTTATTAGGGGGTAGGTAGTGTAGGTAGGTAGTGTAAGTGTTAATAGATTAGTGTAGAGGGGGGTTAGTTTAGATTAAATGGTTTATTGGGGGTTATAGTGTAGTGTTTGTAGTTAGTGTCATGATGGTCCTTGAGGACCATCATGGCACTTATGTGGTTAATGTTGGGTTGTAACAGGCCCATAATGGTAATAATATATCCTTACTGGACTGATGGGGTTAAATAGAGCCTTATGGTGGTCTGTATTGACCACCATGAGTTAATGGGTTAATTAGAGCCTTATGGTGGTCTGTATTGACCACCATGAGTTAATGGGTTAATTAGAGCCTTATGGTCGTCTGGATTGACCACCATGAGTTAATGGGTTAATTTAGGCCTTATGGTGGTCTGGATTGACCATCATGAGTTAATGGGTTAATTTAGGCCTTATGGTGGTCTGGATTGACCATCATGAGTTAATGGGTTAATTTAGGCATTATGGTGGTCTGGATTGACCATCATGAGTTAATGGGTTAATTTAGGTCTTATGGTGGTCTGGATTGACCATCATGAGTTAATGGGTTAATTTAGGCCTTATGGTGGTCTGGATTGACCATCATGAGTTAATGGGTTAATTTAGGCCTTATGGTGGTCTGGATTGACCATCATGAGTTAATGGGTTAATTTAGGTCTTATGGTGGTCTGGATTGACCATCATGAGTTAATGGGTTAATTTAGGCCTTATGGTGGTCTGGATTGACCATCATGAGTTAATGGGTTAATTTAGGCCTTATGGTGGTCTGGATTGACCATCATGAGTTAATGGGTTAATTTAGGTCTTATGGTGGTCTGGATTGACCATCATGAGTTAATGGGTTAATTTAGGCCTTATGGTGGTCTGGATTGACCATCATGAGTTAATGGGTTAATTTAGACCTTATGGTGGTCTGGATTGACCATCATGAGTTAATGGGTTAATTTAGGTCTTATGGTGGTCTGTATTGACCATCATGAGTTAATGGGGTAATTATAGTTGCCTGGGGTTAATATTTTTAGTGCGAGTCCTTTCAGGACCTTTACGGTCCTTTAAGGACCCGCGAGGCGGGAAATTTAAAATTGAATTGCAGCAGGGTCACGATCGGTGCCGATCGGGGCCCCCCGCTGCAGGGGGTTTATATGGGGACACTTCGGGGGTCCCGATGGGGACCCCCAGCATAGAGGGGGGTTAATTTTAAGTGCCGCGGCCGGGATTGGGTAATAGTGTGCCGCGGTCCCTTTAAGGAGCCGCGGCGGGGAATTTAAAAGTTTTAAATGCAGCGGGGGGCCTGATCTATGCAGATCGGGGCCCCCCCCTGCAATGGGTTTATGTGGGGACACTTCGAGGGTCCCGATGGGGACCCCCAGCATAGAGGGGGGTTAATTTTAAGTGCCGCGGCCGGGATTGGGTAATAGTGTGCCGCGGTCCCTTTAAGGAGCCGCGGCGGGGAATTTAAAAGTTTTAAATGCAGCGGGGGGCCTGATCTATGCAGATCGGGGCCCCCCCCTGCAATGGGTTTATGTGGGGACACTTCGGGGGTCCCGATGGGGACCCCCAGCATAGAGGGGGGTTAATTTTAAGTCCCGCGGCCGGGATTGGGTAATAGTGTGCCGCGGTCCCTTTAAGGAGCCGCGGCGGGGAATTTAAAAGTTTTAAATGCAGCGGAGGGCCTGATCTATGCAGATCGGGGACCCCCGCTGCAAGGGGTTAATGTGTGGGGGCTGCGGGGGTTCCTATGGACCCCTGCAGCAAGGTGTTCATGTGAGGACACTTCGGGGGTCCCGACGGGGACCCCCGCATTGAGGGGGGGTTAATTTTAGGTGCCGGGGGGGTATTCGGAGTACCCCCACGGCAGGGCTTATGTGGGGGACTGCCGCGGAGGTCCATTTTAGGACCCCCGCAGCAATTGATGAGGAGTGGGAGCCTGCGATATCATCTCGCAGGCTGTCACTCCTCATGTACATTTACGCAGTGTAGATACGTACGGCCCTGCTGCGTAGCTCATACGTTGCTCGCAGCAGGGCTAATTTAATAGCATTGTAAGTTAGAGAAACTTTGCAGTACGTAGGGCTTAAGTAGAAGCCTCTTATTTACGAGGCTGGAATTTAATAGGGCCCATAGTTTCTTTATTGTACATTGTATGTGTAGAAAGTGAAGGACACCATGTAAATATGCCCACTCCAATCCATAATAAACACCACCAACACAATTATATTACTGATTCATCAGCTTTGTATATTCTTCAAATCCATGAATATAATACATGCTGCCATCTCTCAAAGCAATAACTTAGTATAACTGTACATCAAAATCCACAAGAAATAACTTGTATTAGTGCTCTATTCTCTGATCCTAGTAAGTACAGAGTTGACAACCTAAAATATCATTTGTATTAGTAACGATAGAAAGGATCATAATAAAACCATATAATCTCATGAAAAGATATTCAAACATGATACCATTAATTATTAGATTAGTGCCTTTATTATATACTGACAGTATCCAAGTTACAGTAGTGATACTGATATGATAGAAATCAATTGAAATTAGATCAAAGTGAATACAATTATTAATTGATGTGATGTGAAGTGATGCAGTGTCCAATTTAATTAAGTGTAAATAGTATACTGAACATAAATGGGCAACGTTCAAATCCTTACTAAATAAGCATACTTATCACCATATACCATGTGGAAATAAAAGTAGAAGGAGTAAATCACAACCCATATGGCTTAAGAATAAACTAAAGATGAAGATGAGGAGTAAAAAACAAGCGCTTAAATTATACAAACAAGAGGGGACAGAGACTGCTTTACGCAAGTAAAAGGAAATCAACAAGGCTTGCAAAAGGGCTATAAGACTGGCTAAAATCGAAAATGAAAAGTTAGTTGCAAAGAAAAGTAAGACTAACTCTAAAATATTTTTTAAATATTTTAATGGGAAGAAGGCGAGGAAGGAAACTATAGGAACATTACAATGTGACACAGGCCATCTGATAATTAGTGACCAGGAAAAGGCAAATGAGCTAAATAGGTTATTTTCTTCGGTATACACAAGGGAGGTACCAGTGGTTGGGTCACTGCAACATAATGGGGCTACACTACCTTCACCAAATAATTGGTTAACGCAGGAATAAATCCAAAAGAGGTTGGAAAAATAAATGTTAATAAAACCCCAGGTCCTGATGGAATACATCCAAGGGTACTGAGGGAACTGGGCTCTGTAATAGCAAAACCATTATATTTAATTTTTCAGGATTCACTCAACACAGGGACTCTACCAGATAACTGGAGAAAGGCAGAGCTGATTCCTATATTTAAGAAGGGAGCAAGAGCAAATCCGGGGAATTATAGACCAGTGAGTCTCACTTCGGTAGTGGAAAAGCTTTTAGAAGGGTTAATAAGGGATAAAATAACAGGAATATGTCTATTCGAACTGGATTATAAGTAGGAGACAACATGGATTCATGAAGGATAGGTCATGTCAACCAAACCTAATTAGTTTCTATGAGGAGGTTAGTAGGAACTTGGATCAAGGCAACTCAGTGGATGTAGTCTATTTGGATTTTGCAAAGGCTTTTAAAACAGTGCCACCTTGGAGACTATTGAGCAAACTAAGGGATACAGGAATTGCCATAAATATTTGCTCATGGATTGAGAGCTGGCTAAAAAAACAGGAAGCAAAGGGTTGTTGTAAATGAAACATACTCCGATTGGACTAATGTGGTAAGTGGGGTTCCTCCGGGCTCAGTATAATGACTTGGAAGTGGGATTGGAGTGTGGTGTCATCATGTTTGCTGATGACACAAAGTTGTGCAAAGTAATGAAATCAGAAAATGATGTAATTTCCCTCCAAAGGGATTTGCATAAATTAGAGGAATGGGCATCTAAGTGGCAGATGAGATTTAATACGAATAAATGTAAAGTTATTCATCTGGGAAGGAAAAATAGCGATGCAATTTATAATCTTAATGGAGCAGATCTATGGGTATCGAATATTGAAAGGGATTTGGGACTACTTGTGGACAACCGCCTAGGTTACAGTTCTCAATGCCAAGCAGCATCTGCAAAGGCAAGTAAAATATTAGCATGTATTAAGAAGGGTATAGAAGGGAAGCAAATATAATTCTCCCACTATACAAATCCCTAGTATGGAGTACAATTTTGGGCACCACTACACAAAAAGGACATTTTAGAGCTGGAAATGGACAACAAAGCTAATAAAGGGAATGGAGGGGCTAAGTTTTGAAAAAAAGAGTAACAAAATTAAAGTTATTTACTCTAGAAAGAAGGTGTCTAAGAGGGCATATGATTACCTTATATAAATATATCCAGGGTCAATACAAGGCTTTGTCAAGGGAACTTTTTGTGCCAAGAGGTTTTCAACTGACAAGGGGACATCCTTTGAGATGAGAAGTAAAAATATTTCACCTTAAAGAAAGAACAGGGTTCTTCACAGTAAGGGTGGTTAATCTGTGGAATTCTCTACCAAAGGAGGTGGTGACAGCGGATTCGATAGATAACTTTAAAATGGGATTGGATACATTTTAAAATAAAAAGGACATTAACGGCTATCCTGGATAAATAGAGAGGGAGTATTGATACAGTGATGAATCCGATCGCCAGTATCTGGGTCAGGAAGGAATTTTATATTGTTTTCCATGTTGAGACAATTGGCAAAGTTTCACTGTTTTTTTTTTCTGTTTGCCTTCCTCTGGATCAATTTACAATAAATATGCTTATTAGAGATCAGAGGAGATCTAAAAAGGTTGAACTTGATGGACTAAAGTCTTTTTTCAACCTAAATTATTATTTAACTATGTAACTATGTATCTACTGTCAGTAAACAAAGCATACACTTGTGCAATATAAATCTGAAATCACCAAGACATCTAATGTATTACATATTTAGTCCTATTCTATTCCCCCTGTATTGCAAATTACAACATGTTTACAAAAGCAAAGTAAAACTACCTAGGTATTCTAGTCACCCGTCCGGGAAAAACTGTGAGAGAACTACTACGATTTGCTTCTGCCTATGTTTCAAAATGTTTGTGAAGTGAGACATTGTTTGATCACTAAACAAGTACACATTTCAGCTTGCTTGTTAGGGTGATCCTCACCTGAAGAAATTTCCTCAGCCACTATGTTGGAAGTTCCTGCAGCTCCTCAGTGCTGAGCTCTTGTCTGCGCTTCTCCACTAACTCTTCACTGCCTTCATTACTTATCTCCAGGCCCATGGACTTGCCCAGAGAAACGGTCCTTACAGAACTCTCTCTAGGTCACCTCAAAGCACCTCTAGAAGTTTGAGATGACCTGCTGGTCCATGGGCTGGATCAGAGGGGTTGTGTTAGGGGGCAAGAAATAAATGGTTATAAAATTAAAGTCATCCAGCAAGTTGACCTCCAAGCCTGGAGGATCAGCAGGAGTATTTTCCATTATTAACAGAGCCCTCAGAGGCAGTTCTTTTTCTTGCAAATATTTTTTTACAACTGAGCCAAACACTTTGTTCATCCATTTGATGAAGAACTGCGTGGTTACCTAGGCTTTTCTGATGACCCTCCACATGACACTTACCCTTAAATCCTGTTCTGTAGATGAAACAGAGTTCTGTGTAGGGAATAGCCAAACAAAGCTTTTCGGATGAAACAAGGCCCAAGGAGCCAATAGGAAATGTGAACGTGAATATTATAATGAATGGGAAGTGCCATAACAAGTGCCGTAATTAGGCTGTGGCAAGGAAACAGAGAGATAAAAAGTAATTGCTTTCTATTTATTAATATATTTTGATATTAAAAAGTTGCGACAATTGTATTTATAGCTTCAATCAGTAAAAAAATGTTTATTTTGTGTTAAAATATGGTATATTTATAGACAATGCATTAGAGTGTTTGTTCCTAGGCAATGTGCTTTTGTGACATGTATTAACCCCTTGAGTACTGGGTTGTGTGTTACCATGGATATTGTATAATAACACTGGCTCAATACTAACATATATTTTTTAATTACACATATGTTGATATCGAACTGTTAAGTGTCAAAGAATGTTGAAATATATTCATTTTGTAGTGCTTTTTGTGCTATAGTGTCACTTTAAATGGTTCTGGGGGACTCAATAAGGGTTTGAAAATCACTTGCGAGGTGTCTTTGGTACATGCAAATCTTGTTTCCTTATTTGTGAGTGATCCGTAAAATCTTATCAGCATAGGGTTTGGATGCCAAAGTGTCAGGGAGTGCCGGCACAGGGGAGGTACAGTTCATTGAGTAAACCATGAATGCAAACATGTACTGTGACATACTGAAGCAGAGCATGATCCCCTCCCTTCGGAGACTGGGCAGCAGGGGAGTATTCCAACATGATAACGACCCAAACACACCTCCCAGATGACCACATCCCCATTGAGCATCTGTGGAGCATCCTCAAATGGAGGGTGGAGGAGTGCAAGGTCTCTAACATCCACCAGCTCCATGATGTCATCATGGAGGAGTGGAAGAGGACTCCAGTGGCAGCCTGCGAAGCTCTGCCATGCCTATGAGGGTTAAGACAGTGCTCGAAAATAATGGTGGCCACACAAAATATTGACACTTTGGGCCCAATTTTGACATTTTCACTTAGGGGTGGAATTAAAGTAATTTGTAAGATGACTTGCAGACATCCTGTGTATCACCCCTTGCTGTGTGTGATGTTTTTATTTGATTTCTGTTTGATATTTTTGTATAACCTAGCCCTGACTTGTACTTCTCAACAACATTGTCCCTTACTTGTTTGGAGAGTTCCTTGGTCTTCATTGCAGTGTTTCGTTAGCGGTGCCTCTTGTTGCAGCCTCTCGGGCCTTTCAAAAAAGGTGTGTATATGTAATGTCAGATTATGTGACACTTAGATTGCACACAGGTGGACATCATTTCACTAATTATGTTACTTCTGAAGGTAATTGGTTGCACCAGACCTTTTTTTGGGCTTCATAACAAAGGGGGTGAATACATACGCACATTGGCTCCGCAAAGCAACCCGGCATCGACTTACGAGGTAAGGGTTAAAAAACCCTACGGGATGTCGAAAATTGAACTCCACTGCGGCAAATCCTTTGTTCTGTCAAGACCGTACCAATCATGCTATTAAATTGCAACAAATCCACTGGCGTTCAACCCCATAACCCGCAAATGGAGCCAAGAAGTCAACGGGTACTAGAGAGGACCGGCAAGGGGGTTAAAGTCCTATCCGTAGCGCTGTAAATGCAAATATAAACAAACTACTGTACTTATAATTAAAGGGAAAGTCATGTTAGGTATTACAATTAATACCACAGCATTCTCAAGCTCGCAAATCTGCAATATAAAATACATTTTTTTATGTTGAATTTCCCGGCAATCAGTGTGTTAATACAAATAATGGAACTTGCATGGACTAGAATATCATATTTACTGATGTATCAATATTACACTTTTTATGGAATGTGGCGGTAAGGCTTGTTAAACTGTGCTGTTGGTATAACTGCAAATATATCACATTATAAGTTGCATATGCTTTTGATAAAAATGATCACTATATGATTGTAGCCTTACCAAATATTATATTTGTCAAACTACGAGACGTCGTCACGTTTTGCGTTGTGCGTACGACTTAGGCGAAGATCGACAAAGGTGCTTATCGCTTGCGAGCCTCGCGAAGCGAGGCGAGCCATTAAAGCGGAGCACTTAGGTGATGAGCGCTGAAGGTGCTCATCGCCTGCGAGCCTCGTGTAGCGAGGCGTGCCTAAAGGCACGAACATGGCCTGTGAGCCTGCACTCCCAGCACTTGGCCGATGAGCGCCGAAGGCACTCATTGCCTGCAAGCCTTGCGAAGCGAGACGAACAGTGGAGGCAATGAAACACGCAGGACTTAGCCTATAAACACTTAGGAAACGCGGGATTATTAAATTGCCATTCGCCCAATTGAATAGGGCTCTATATAAGCACATAGCATATTTTTTAAAAAGAAGTTTCAGTTACTGAAGACCTTGCTTTTGCATAAAAGTTCACTAACTAAACACTTCTGTAAAAAAAAAAAATGCTATGTGCATATATCGAGCCCTATTCAATTGCCTGATTTGCAATTTAATAAGGCTGTTAGGCTGCAAGCAGTTGACTTAGAAAAAAAAAAAAACATTATGAAACGCGGGAATTAGAAAAAATAAAATACGAGACGCGGGACCCAACAAAAACATCACACACAGCACGGGGGAACAGCCAGGACGTCTGGGAGTGAGGTGGAATGCAAATTTGTCGATTTGCAAGAGTTTCAGCACTCTAAAACACACCGCCAACCACTTTCACACAGGAACGTATGAGGTACAAAATACACTACTACAAAGGACACAAACGACGCTACTTTACACTACGAACTTGCAAATCACAACATTATGCATCTACAGTAGCGCTTTACACAAATAAACTAACGGTTTGCCCTCGCGCACACAGCCTACTTCTAATGCACAGTTGGGACATTTATAAAACTATCTCCACAGGTCAGCAACAGTCCAACTGGACATTATATGCTGCGGGAAAATTAAAGTGCCGAAGGCACTCCTTGCTAGCCGCGCAATGAGCGCCAAAGGCGCTCAGTGCGGGGCTCACAATGAGCCCGAAGGTGCTCAGAAGGACAAAATTATCACATTGTGTGGCAAACAGCATTGCCAGGTTTATAATTTTATTCCCGTTATTTTTGAAGGGCAATTTCCTAGTACAGTATAATACAGGTAAACCCCGCTAAGAGCAACCCCTCAAAGCACTGATTCGCTATAGCCCTCTTTTTTTTGTAATCCCCCACATAGCGATAAAGCCCCCTATATCGCTGTTTTTGTCCACCGATGACCTTGTAACACTGCCTCAATATAATATTGTTTTTCCCCGCAAGTCCCCATTAAATGCTCCGATCTGTTGCACAGCTTTTAAAGACACATACCATCGAATCAGAGCAAGGAGGTGAAGGAAAGTGTCAGCCTCAACGAGCAGAATGCACCAGGAAGAGAATTCCTACAACAACCATTCGGTACAGAATATCATGTTTCCTTGTTTCTCATCATGTGGTTGTTAATTGTCCATTAAAATCTACAGTATTGTAGATTAGCTCAAAGAAGAAGATCAGTCCAAACGGAAGCGCCAAAGCATTTCTCTGGATGTGAAGATGTAGATGCTGGACCACTTGGAAAATGTAGAACACCAAGTGGACATTGGAGCAGATTTAAAGATGCCAACCTCCACAATCCCCACATCCTTAAGGAGAACATCAAGTCTTTTGCAACCACCAGCACTACATCTTCTGTCAAGAAGATTACCCAAATCCAGATGCTACACACTGGAGGAAATGGAGAAGTGGCTTTCCATCTGGATCAATGACGAAACAGAGTGCAACATTCCTCTTAGCCAGGCCATCACCATAGAGAATGCCAGATGCATCTACGGTCATATTCAAAGCCAAACACCAGATATGATCAAAAGCTTTTCAGCCAGCAAAGGTTGATTTGACTGCTTCAAGAAAAGAAACAACCCGTATAACATCAGAAACACCGGAAAAGCAGTAAGGGATGACGGCGAAGCTGCTGCGGCCTCTCCAGCCACTTTAAAAGAGATTGCAGAAAGAGGCAATTATCCTCCAGAACTGGTATTCAACGTTGACAAGACTGGACTGTTCTGGAAGTGAATGCCAAAGAGCTCCTTCATATCACATGAGCAGAAGCGAGCACCAGGGTTCAAAGCAGCCAAAGACTGTAAAACTCTTCTTCTGGGTGGGAGCGCCAGTGGTAATTTCAAGATCAAATCATTGCTGGTGTACCATTACAAAACACCTAGCACCATGAAGGGGATTCCAAAATCCACTTTGACGGTCATTTGGCAATTTAACCGTAAAGCTTGGATCACCATTGACATCTTCAAAAACTGGTTCACCTGAAATTTCTGCCCATCCATGCAATGATACTACAAGCATAAATTCATTGACCTAGTTGGTAGGGTGGCTTGGAGCATTGCCAATTGCCAAAGTGCTCCTGTTGACTGACAATGCTCCAAGCCACCCTACCAACTAGGTCAATTGCTGCATCCCAGTAGAAGTAGTTTTCCTGCCACCCAACACTACTTCACTAATACAGCCAATGGATCTTCGCTGCACATTCAGTCAGCTCATTGCCAAAACAGACAGCAAAGACAAAGAATCCAGGATGGATTTTTGTACAAAGTATACCATCATCCAGGCCATAACTAAATTGGATTTGTCCTGGAAAGAAGTGACACAGCAATGTCTGAAAGGAGTGTGGAACATATGGACAGAGCTGTATGCGAATGTGGAACCTGAACAGCCCATCATTATGGAGATTGTAGACCTGGTTAATACTGAACTGGGAGATGCCAACGCTCAGGACATTGAGGAGTTGCTGCAAGCTTCTGGCAAGAGCCTTACAAACGAGGACCTCCGACAACTTGCAGAACAGGGCATTCAGGAAACCCAGGAAAGCAGCGACTCAGACACTGAGGAACCCAAACAACTTACTACCGAGTGGCAGGAGCAGAAATGTGAGACAAAGCATTCTTGGGGCAGTGTCTTGCTACCAGCATCTGCTTGATGGCCATAAAATGCAAAGACAGATGTCCTTGGACAAGTTTTTGTCCAAAAAATACAGGATGATGGAGGAGTCTGAAGCTTCCACATCTGCTATGTAAAGTGGACTGTTCAGTGTTAATGTTTTCTGTGCCTTTAAATGATACAGTTTTTTAAAAAGGTTCAGTTTGTGTTGTTATTTTAGCTGCTTCTAAAAAGTTTATATAAAGCTAAAAAGTTTAAAATTTTAATTGCTTTTGTGTATTTTTTCCATGAATTCCCCTATACCTATATACTCTATGTTAAAATGACCAGTTTAGCGCTGTTTTGCTTAGCACTCCTATTGTCCAGAACCTATCTACAGCATTAAGCGGTATAGCTATATATGAAGTTTTGTATTCTGTTTTACACAAGATTGTGTAATATCTTCATCTTAAGGAATCTTCATCAACAGAGGTGGTAGGGCCACATATGGTAAAGTACATAGAGAACTCCTGGATTATGCATATGGCTATCCAGAGGATTCATTGAGCCAAAAATTGATTATTGGTTCTTATGCTCTGTCAAAATCTATGTTTTAATATTATTTCCCATGTTATGATGTATTTCTGTTTGAAAAAGCTACATGATGGAATTACTAGAATACACTAGAAAGGTTTTCTTTCATCCTACAGCAGCTAATTTGACATACTTAATGACGAATTAGTTTGGGTATGTGCTGTTTAATGCAAGAACGTCATCAGCTCTTTAGATGTATTAAAATGGTTGAGTATGATATGCTACTGCTGGACTACCAGGAGATTTTGGGCCTCTACACATTTGTTGCTTCAACTTGAGATGGACCACATGTTAGTGGTGATATGTTCTTTCAAGACCAATACCCAAGAATAGTCAGGGTGTTTGCATATAAAAAAACACAACCCCCAAAAGCCTGTCCTCAACTAATCCCAAGAGCACTGGAGTAATAAACCGTGGTTGTAATGCTATGATAATAAGTCCAACTGATATACCTTTTGTGCTGTGTGCTCCATCACATAACCACACATACATTTTCTGTTCTGTGCTATGTTGTGAGATTCACCCCTTGTAGTTTTTAAAGACAGTCTGCACTATCTTGAATTGAACTATCTGTATTGTTTTGACCAACTTCAATGTCTTATAAATGTAGATGTATGTTTAATTTAGTTGCTTCCATCATCAAAAGAGTTAATGAAATAAATGATCAGTGATATCAAAACAGATGTTGATTATTTAAATTTACAAAATATTTACCAAACAACACACAATACAGACTTGTGTTTGTGATGTTTGGTAAATATTTAGTGTGTCTATGTACACACCCTCACATAATATAGACCTGTGAGCAAACATGTTGTATATCTATCTATCTATCTATCTATCTATCTATCTATCTATCTATCTATCTATCTATCTATCTATCTATCTACAGTAGACACCCTCAGTTAACCAGAACTCTCAGTCAACCAGAAAAAAAAATACTGTACTTTAAATAAAAATGTAATTTTACAAGGCTCAACAAGTGCCAGGAGCCAGGTTGTCATGCCACAAAATGCTTACAGGCACCTAGATTTCATCCACTGTATGTCACTGCTATTTAGTTTTACCTGGAAGCAGACAGGCATGAGTGACTGAGCCAGTTCAGTGTTGGCGTTACATTACCCGTATTCAGAACCTCTCCCTCTAGCCGAACTTACCTGCATCTAAGTGAGGAGTGAAAGCTGCTGCTGCTAGAACAGCCCTTACTGACAAATATACTTAGCAGAGCATCCTATGTGCAGCTAGTCTAGGCCTCTTTTAATAGTGACTCTCAAACAATCAGAAAATACATTTATTCGGCATCTACCAATCCCTATGGGTGCCGGATTACTCTCTTTTTCTCTCTCTCTCTCTCTCTCTATATATATATATATATATATATCTCTATCTATACAGACACACACACACATATATATATATATATATATATATATATATATATATATATATATTAGGCCTGACATAATACAAACAATAATAGAGATGTGTATATCAAATGTTTCTCAGACGTTTTTCTTCTTTATGCCAGGAATTCTGTGAGTTTAAAGTCTGTGTTTTTCTTCCGTGTCTAAAACAAGAGAGAATCGATGTAATTTATCAAAGATGTCAACCTTGAGTTGCTAAACTGGGTTTAAATAAATATGGTGCTCTTCCTTTAGACTTGGATTTGTGACTATGTGGAACAGCAAACAGGATTCACAGAATTGTTATTTTAACATGTTCACTGAGCAGGGTCCTTTGAGCTTGATTCCTCACCTGCTGAGCAGTCTTCCTTATCTTTACACTGTGGTCTTGAATGTACTTTTTACTCTGATGGAACTTCTGGCCTTAAAGTGGCACAGTGAAAGTTCGAGGTATGGTAATATTTGGAACTAAAGGTAATATAAAGTTATAAATGTTGTTTACAAGATTGTGTCTCCTACAGTAAACTAACCAGCTTGCAAAATTTAGCTGACAGTCAGCCCTTCTGATCTACCCACAAACCAAGAGCCTGATTAAATTGAGCTCTCTCTCGATCCGGTAGCCCGTAAGTGAGGTCGCAAGATAATTTGCTATTCAATTGGCGTCTTTTTGCGGGCTCCAAACGGATTACGAGTTACGGTCTTGAAAAAATTGCGATGGTTAAACCCGTAACTTACAGCCTCCCAATGCCTTTGATATTTCACTTTTGCAAGTTACAATGGCTAAAATCGCAAATCGATATTCAATTGCTCAATTTCCACAAGCCCGCAAATGTATTCACAAGCGTAAATGGCAAAGGATAAAATCCTACGAATGCTAGATAGGACCCGCAAGGGGGTTAAACACCTATTTGTAGCACTGTAAATGCAAATAAAAAAATCAATACTGTACTGTAAATAACAGGGAACGCGATGATAGACATTAAAATTAATTGCACAACAGTCTCAAGTTTGCAAATTTATTTTTATGTTTAATTTCAGGGTTAAATTGATCTCAGGTGTCGATGAGTTAATACATATCAGGCCACCCATATGGACTAGAACAGTATTGGCATTCATTTGAATAATTCTTTATTTTGCGGGTTTGCAAGTCTGATCGCATATCGGACCCCCAAACCTAATTGATTCACATGTAACCTCTATGTTTTACTGTCGTATTAATTTTCTATTTGCTGATTCCAAATGGGAGATAACGGGCTTGCTTAATTGATCATGTTCCCGCCCTGAAGTGCTACGAACCAGTGCATGGTTTACGGTTTTGGCTTTGGGACAGTAACTTGTGGACTTGAGCAATTAAATAGCATCGTAGTAGGAGACATACAGCCTACTACAATCAAGTTGCGGGCTTTCAATTGAATCGGGCCCCAAGATTCTAATCTTTTGAGTCCATTGTCTTGAAATGCATTTTTTAAATAATATTAAATTAAAAGTACATGCTATTGCCTATAGTCAGGGGCAGAGCTACCTGCCTCGGCCCTAATCTGCCCCACGTGGCCCTTTGCGGCCCACCTTGGCCCCCTGCGCCTCCGTGGCAATTCTCGCCCCCCAACCTCTTTGCTCACCCAGGAAGTGAAGTGGAGCCTCACTCAGAGCCTCACAGGCAGGACATGGAGGTAAGTATATGTATATATTTAAATACAGATATATACTGTGTTCTCTATTATTAACTTGTGTTCCCTCTTTCATTCATTTTCCTTTGTTGTACTCTAGCCACTCCATCTATTTTCTATTAGCTACCAGGGATAAACTACTTTTTTTTCACAGTAGATTATTGTATTCCCATTTACCTCTGGGTGCCCATGCAGGTCTGTACACAGCCATACACATATCCCCATAATTTACACAAAAGCCTGCTAGTGTGACAGCCACAAAGTAAAAATGTACTGCATAATAGAGGCTGCAAAT
Organism: Discoglossus pictus; assembly: GCA_027410445.1. Lineage (NCBI taxonomy): Eukaryota > Metazoa > Chordata > Amphibia > Anura > Alytidae > Discoglossus > Discoglossus pictus. Next base: position 66,414,609 of record CM050164.1, on the reverse strand, counting down.
GGAGTCATATGGAGTAAAATATATATTTTTTAAATAAGTTTGTTTCAATTTTTAATTTCCTTACCCCCCTCTGACTTGATATGGCAGAATAAATCATACTGGATTTCTAAATATGTATATGCTAATGCCGTGTCGTCACATGCGCGCCGCGTCATTAGCATATACCGGGTGCCGGCACTTGGTATCTGCTAATGACGCGGCACGCATGTGACGTCACAAGCATGCCGGGTCAAGGAGCGGAGGCCGGAGCAGAAGCAGGTAAGTGAGGGGAGAGGGGGAGGTATTTAGGGGGGTTTAGGTTGAGGAGGGGGCTTGAGGGGGGTATAGGTTGAGGAGGGGGGTTGAGGGGGGTTTAGGTTGAGGAGGGGGGTTGAGGAGGGAGGTTGAGGAGGGGGTTGAGGTTGAGGAGGGGGTTGAGGATGGGGGGTTGAGGAGGGAGGATGAGGAGGGAGGTTGAGGATGAGGAGGGAGGTTGAGGATGAGGAGGAGAGGTTGAGGAGGGGGGTTGAGGATGGGGGTTGAGGAGAGAGGATGAGGATGGGGGTTGAGGAGGGAGTTTGAGGAGGGAGGTTGAGGAGGGCGGTTGAGAATGGGGGGGTTGAGGAGGAAGGATGAGGAGGGAGGTTGAGGATGAGGAGGGGGCTTGAGGATGGGGGGTTGAGGATGGGGGGTTGAGGATGAGGGGGTTGAGGAGGGAGGTTGAGGATGAGGAGGGAGGATAAGGATGAGGAGTGGGGTTGAGGAGGGTGGTTGAGAATGAGGAGGGGGGTTGAGGAGGGTAATAAGGGAGGGGGAAGAGACACAGGGAAGGGAGAGGGGAGAAGAGACACGGGAGAGAGAGGGGGACACAAGAGGGGGACACAGAGGGCACAAGAGGGACACAGGGGGCAGCACATTTCCCACCCTCTGCTTATACTCGAGTCACTCCTTTTTACCCAGTATTTTGTGGTAAAATAGGTGCCTCGGCTTATACTCGGGTCGGTTTATACTCGAGTATATACGGTAAATGGAAACGCTTCCCTAATCCTAACTGCTATAGAGCTTGCCAGGTCCCTGGAACCTTTTTCCACACATGGTGGTCTTGCCCCCTTGTACAAAGCCTTTGGGATAAAGATTCCAGCTAGCCTCAGCTATATTTGACACGCCTATCGCGGCTAAAGCAGACATAGGCCTTTTCGGGCACTATGCTCCTTTACTATCAAAGTGTCAGTATAAACTCCTCCAGTATTTAATGTTAGCTACAAAGAGCTACATATCCAGGCAATGGAAATCTCCCATTCTTACTTTACAATCCGTTATCAGTAAAATTAATTACATCGCTGTAAATAAGGCTAACCCATTTAATGGAGGACCTTATGCTTAAATTCTTCCAAATGTGGAATCCCTAGATCAATTCCCCTTATAGTCCACCTATTACATGATTCCTTCTTACTTAACACTATGCTTTTTTGCTAATCTCTACACTGGAGGTACGGTCGGTGACTGGAGGCAGCAGGACAGGACAGGTAATGGATTTAAACTGATAACTCACCAGACTTGAACTTGGACATCTTTGGGACAAAAATTTGATTTTTAATTTAATTTTGTTGTTTTTTATTCAACAATGTTCTATTGCAATGCTTTAACTCATTTAGAGTTATATTTTATTTATACAGCATAGCTATTATTTGGGCTCCTGATTTTTTTTTTACATCGAGCCTGTTAAACTGTTTTATTTATGGTAATCTTTTTCACTAAAAATTGTTTAGGTAGCTTAGATTCATTTTGACCTACCCACTGGTGGGGATAGGCCTTTTTGCTTGCATTTATTTCATTATTTATTTTGTTAGTCTTATTCTGTTCTCTTCAGTATGGTGATGATATTTTAATGCTACCCTTCTCCTCTTTCATTCATTCCATTATTGTATTAGTTTGTTTACCAGTTTTCTTCCTCTTAAAGGTACTTAACATTTGCAGTGATCATAAGAACATTTGGGTCAAGAGACCCACCCTAATCACAAAGTATTATTAAAAGTTGCAAGTGATCCACATGTAAAGAAATAGACAGTGTATTATCTGCTAAAATATAGAAACAATTTATAGCTGAAGTAAACACTTTTAGCAGTATTTAAATTTTTTGTAACATATAATATTAATAAAATGTTAGTTTTGGTATCGTTATTTTGAGCCTATTAGATTGTTTGTCAATATTTAATATTAGGTGCATATCACTGGTTATGAAAATATCAGATTGGAACATTTTTATAATCTCCTCTAATTCTTGTCCTGTTTTAGAAACATGTTTAGTATCAGTATCATCAGTAGATACTGTACATTCCGACTTAGAGCTCTATCACATAGTAACTTTATTGCAACTTTGTTAATTAGTTAAGCTTTTATATTGTGTTATGCATTCTGCCTCTCCCCACCCCTCCTGTTCACACCTTCACATTTGTTTTTATCAAATGCCCTTCTTATATATATATGTACTGAGTCAGTCTCTCACCTCTGTCTCTCATTTCAGCCTTAAGACCCCTCCATCTTGAATCTTACCTGTTCTCTCTGGACTTTCAAACAAACACTGCTATCTCTGCCCTCCCTCCCGGCCCCTCACCCACTCGCCCCTGCACGCTTAATTTATAGAAGCCCACAAACAAATTAATAAAATAAATAATATAAATAAAAATAAAATAGTGACAAATAATCTTAGCTACTCACCCACCATAGCCATTCTGAGAAACTTCCCCTCACTCTTTTCCCCCACTCCTGAATTTATATTACTATATCTACCATATTTAAGGCTAATAATTCCCCCCCACCTTCATCTAATCTTCTTCCTGTGCTTACACACTGTGTCATAATGTGTTCTCACTCTTTCCTCTTCTTCATATCCTACTGCCTCTTTCTCAGACTTTCCTTTGCAGACTCTCCACATTATGCCCCCAACAATATAACCATCTCACCTTCCTTGCTCTCCTCTTCCTTGCTCCCATGAGCTCCTCTCCACCCTGCAGTCAGATTATCATCCCTTCCCTAACACTCATAAGCAGAAACACTGCTATAAACTCCATCTTCTCTCACTCCTTCTTCTCCTGGCTACTGGAGATATACCCAGGCCACTCACTTATCTCCACCTGCTGTAAGCCATGCTCTACCCGATGGTCAGCAAACACTCGAAACAACCATAATTTGATACCCATTACTTGTCACAAACCTTCTACTCTGCCTTTCTCCTGCACCCTCTGGAACGCACGGTCTGTCAGCAATAAACTCACTTTCATTCAGGACCTATTCATTACCAACTCCCTCAATCTACTGGCTCTCACTGAAACCTGGCTCTCCTCTTCAGACACTGCCTCCCCTGCAGCACTCTCATGGCGTTTTCCAACTCAGTCACACACCTAGACCCGGGAACAAACAAGGTGGTGTTACTTTCCATTCGCTGTACATTTCACCTCATACCCCCTGTCCCATCCCTCTAATTCTCATCTTTTGAAGTTCACACTATCCGCTTCTTCTCACCTATCTCTCTACATGTTGCTATGATCTATTGCCCGCCTGGACCACCCTCTCAATTTCTTGATCACTTTTCCACCTGGCCGCCTCACTTTCTCTCCTCCAACTTTCCTTCACTTGTACTTGGCAATTTCAAAATTGCCATAGACATTCCCACTTCCCCGGCAGCCAGCAAACTGCTTGCACTCACCTTGGCCTCTCACAACTAACAGATTCCTCAACACACTCTTGACCTTATTTGCACCAATCTCAGCACCACCTCCAACCTAGTCATCCACCCACTCTCTCTTTCTGACCACCACCTCCTGACCTTCAACCTCACCACACCTTCCTCTCACTGCCCTTCTTAAGCCCTGTCCATCATTACACACAGAAACCTGCTTGAACTTGACCCACAACAGCTCTCCACTACGCTACAACTCCTTCTCAGCCCCATCACTAACCTCAACTGCCCTGACATTGCCACCTCATACTACAACTCTACTCTTTCTTCCAACCTTGCCCCCATAACCACACGCAGACGCCCTCATCCACAACCATGGTAAACTACGAAAGCACAATACATTCCGATGTGCTGCTGAACGACTATGGAGGAAATCACGCACTTCATCAGATTTCCTCCACTACAAGTTTATGTTACGCACCTACTTCTCTACCTTAACCTTGCCAAACAGCACTACTTCACATCATTAATATCAACTCTGTCCTCCAACCACAAACACCACTTCCAATACTCTACTCCGCCCAGCACCTCCTCCCATCCCCTCCTGTCTCAAGGCTGAAGACTTTGCAAACCATTTTATGCATAAAATTGAAAACATTTGCAACAAACTCTCCTCTCATCATGGCTCACACACTCCATCCTCTCAACTAACCGACAACACCCATCCTTCTCCCTTCCCCAATCCCACAGCCATTCTAAATGGATTTGACCCTGCCACAGAGGACTAAGTATCCAGCCTATTATCAGCCTCTGGATCCTATTCCATCACAGCTCATCCCTCCCATCTCTACCACACTAATCCCAGCTCTCACACACCTCTTCAAACTTTCCTTAAAAATTGTCATGTTTACAGCTTCTCTAAAATACGCCATAGTTACACCCACTCTTAAGAATGCCTCGTCTGACTCTGATGTTGCATCTAACTACTGCCCTATCTCCCGACTTCCCATGGCTTCCAAACTACTGGAGCGGCTAGTCTACAACAACAAAACCAGCTTTATTTCCTCAAACTCCCTTTTTTACACCTTCAAAACCGGCTTCCAGACCCAACATTCCATTGAGACAGCTCTCACAAAAGTCACTAATGACCTGCTCACAGCCAAGTCCAAATGTCACTTTTCTATTCTATTTCTTCTGGATCTCTCTGCTGCCCATCCGCTTCTACTCCATATCCTCTCCTCCCTCTGCATTCAAGACACTACTCTGTTTTGGTTCTCATCATAACTACAAGCCTGAACATTTGGCGTTTCCTTCTATTAGACCTCTTCTTCTCCTCACCCTCTGTCTGTTGGAGTACCCCAGGGTTAAGTCCTAGGCCCCCTTCTCTTTTCCATCTACACATCCCCACTTGGTACCCTAATAAACTCTTTTGGGTTTCAGTATCATCTCTATGCAGGTGACACTCAAATCTACCTCTCAGCACCAGATATATCCCCCTCTTTTCTAACACATGTCTCCAACTGCCCCTCTAGTATATCCACTTGGATGTCCACCCACCATCTCAAACTCAACATGTCTAAGACCAAACTCCTATTCTTCCCACCCTTTACTACAGCGTCAATTCCTCACATCTCTCTCACTGTCAACAATGCCATCATCACTCCCACCTCCCAAGCCCGTTGCCTTGGGGTTCTACTAGACCCAGCCCTCTCTTTCATCCTTAACATACAGTAACTAACAGAGTCTTGCCTTCTCGATCTAAAAAACATTTCCAAAATACACCACTACCTTACACAAAACACAACTAGATTCTAATACACTCTCTCATAATTTCTCATCTTGACTACTGCAACTCGCTTCTTGCTGGCCTGCCCACCACCAGTCTTTCCCCACTTCAGTCCATAATGCTGGACTCATCTACCATACACAACGTTCAGTGTCTGCAGCACCTCTCTGTCAATCACTCCACTGGCTTCCCTTAGCCTCCAGAATAAAATGTAAAACCATGATTCTAACTTACAAAGCCCTCAACAACAGCACACCCCCTTACATTTCTGCTTCCCATCTCCAAATACTCCCCCATCCGCCCTCTTGTTCTGCTAACAACCTCCTTCTTTCTACCACTCTTGTCACCTCCTTTCACTCCCACCTTCAGGACTTTTCTTGTGCTGCCCCAATTCTCTGGAATTCCATGCCTCGCTCCATCAGACTATCCTCCTGTATCAAAAAATTCAAAACATCAGTAAAACAAATCTGTTTCAAGAACCCTATCATCTTCTTTCCTTTAAGTGCACAACACTTCTCTCACCCTCCTGCACCACACACAAAACCTTGAGGCACCGGATACCGGATTCTACGCTCAAAGACAGGGCCCTCCATTCCTTGCAATGAGTTAATATTGAATCTGTCTTTGGCTGGAAATTAACTTATATATAGCGCTATGGAATATATTGGCGCGTTACAAATAAACAATAATAATACTAATTCTATTCGAGCAATGTAATTTGCGCTATAACGTAAAATTGGCTGCAGTTTTTTTTTGCTGTATGTTCACTTGCAATATTACGGCACTCAGATGACATCTGTAAATCCTGTCTTGTTCAGATAAAATGTCAGTGGATTACACCAAACCAGGCATTTCACTTACATTACGGATGAGACACAGCTCTAGGAACCAATAAAATAATAGGTAAGAATAAATGTTGATATATCATAAATAAATAGTACATTTGTGTTCACATTTGAACGTCTAAAACAAGTTAAAAAACTTGTTTCCTGCTCAGAATGCCAAGAAATACAGTGATTACAGTGCATTCTGGGAACCTGGGCAGGGACATGCAAACGTGCCCACAAAGGCTTGTCGTAATTTGCTGCTTTGTCTTCTGGCAGTCACTCGTAGTATTTCTCTGGCAATGTTTATGTGATGGGCGAATAGAATAGTTAGGAAGTTTTACTTTGCTCGTAAACATGGTGTAATTTGCGATATAGGAGAATAGAATAGCGCCCTTTGTGTTTCCACTTAGATTTCTTTATTTGAGTCTTTAAAATCTTGTGAAAACCACTGAGAAATATTGAATTTGGATTATGGTAAATGATATTTATTTGACTTTTTCTGTTACATGTTTTATTTTTGCCGAATTGTAGTTTCTCAAAACATATAAACATTTCAGGATTTTAAAGTGTTAAGAGAAAGCTTGAACTTCTTAGGTATATGTTGTGTATATATTCTGGAAAAGATTTCCCAAACCGCTAACATGACCTTGGTCTAGGGAAGCAAAAGATCAAGGGTGGTAGGCATCAGGGCTCCAGGTTTTCATTCTCTCTTTCTTCCATTTCATTATTTTCCTCCCTCTCTTATCCATATTTTCATTTTTCTTTGCCACTTTGATTCTCTCTGTAAATGCTTCTTTTACATAGTTACATAGGGCCATATTCAATTCGAAGCCCACAACTTGATCACAGATGGCTGAATGTCTGCGGCTCCAGTTTGTCTCTGATTGCAATACTATTCAATTGCTCAAGGCCGCAAGTTACTGTCCCAACGCCAAAACCGTAAACCATGCACCGGTTCGTAGCAGTTCAGGGCGGGAACATGATCAAATAAGCAAGCCGTACCCGCCCATTTAGAATCAGACAATAGAAAATGAGACTGTCATTATTACGACAGTAAAACATGGAGGTTACATGTCAATCAATAAGGTTCAGGGGTCCGATATGTGATCAGACTTGCATAATAAAAAAAAAAAAATTAATGCCTGTACTGTTCTAGTCCATATGGTTGGCCTGATATATATTAACTCATTGATACCCAAGATCGATTTAACCCGAAATGAAACATGAAAATAAATGTAATTTCCTGGCGATTTGCGAGCCTGAGACTGTTGTGCAATACATTTTAATGTCTTTCATCGCCTTCCCCATTATATGCAGTGCAGTATTGATATTTTATTTGCGGGTCCTCTCTAGCATTTTCTTCTTCTTTTGCCATTTACGAGTGTGAAAATATTTGCAGGCTTGGGGAAATTGAGCAATTGAATAGCGATGTGTGATTTAATCCTTGCGAAAGTGAAAGATCAAAGGCTTCTGAAGGCCGTAAGTTACGAGTTTAACCATCGACATTTTTTCAAGGCCGTAACTCGGAAGCCGTTCAGAAAAAAAAAAACATTGAAACATTGCCAATCGTCTCAAGAGGGGGAAAAAGAAAATTCCTTCTTGACCCCAGAAACTAGCGATCGGATTACTCCCTCTCTAATAAACCAGAATAACCCTTAATGCCCTTTTTATTTCATCGAATCTGCTATCACCACCTCCTTTGGTAGAGAATTCCAGAGATTTACCACCCTTACTGGGAAGAACCGTTTTCTTTCTTTAAGGTGGAATATTTATACTTCTAACATAAAAAGATGTCTTGTCAGTTGAAAACCTTTTGGTACAAAAAGCTCTCTTGACAAATCTTTATACTGACCCTGGATGTATTTATATAAGGTAATCATATCCCCTCTTAGACGCCTTTTTTTCTAGAGAAAATATGTTTAATTTGGTTAGTCTTTCTTCATAACTTAGCCCCTCCGTTCCCCTTATTAGTTTTCTTGCCCTTCTCTGTACCTTTTCCAACTCTAAAATGTCCTTTTTATGCAGTGGTGCCCAAAATTGTACTCCATATTCCAAATGAGGGCGTACTAGGGATTTGTAAAGTGGCAGAATTAGAGGACTGTTACCTAGGTGGTTGCTCCATTAAGATTATAAATTACATGGCTATTTATCCTTCCCAAATGCATAAATGTACATTTATTCATATTTAATTTGATCTGCCATTTTGATGTCCATTCCTCTAATTTATGTAAATCCCTTTGGAGGGAAAGTACACCATTATATGATTTAATTACCTTGCACAACTTCGTGTCATCAGCAAACATGGAGACACTACTTTCTAGTCCCACTTCCAAGTCATGAATAAATATGTTAAATAGTAGAGAACCTAATACTGACCCCTGAGGAACCCCACTTACCACAATAGTCCAATTGGTGTATGTTCCATTTACCACAATCCTTTGCTCCCTGTCTTTTAGCCAGCTCTCAATCCATGAGCAGATATTTACTTCAATTCCTGCATCCCTTAGTTTGCACAATAGTCTTCTATGTGGCACTGTATCAAAAGCCTTTGGAAAATCCAAAAATACTACATCCACTAAGTTGCCTTGAATCAAGTTCCTACTAACCTCCTCATAGAAACCTCATAGAAAATTTGATTTGTTTGACATGACCTATCCCTCATAAATCCATGTTAGCTCCTACTTATAATCCTGTTTGAATAGACATATTCTTGTATATTATCCCTTATTAACCCTTCTAAAAGCTTTCCCACTACAGAAGTGAGGCTCACTGGTCTATAATTCCCCGGATTTGCTCTTGCTCCTTTCTTAAATATAGGTATCACTTCTGCTTTACAACAGTCATCTGGTAGCGACCCAGTGTTGAATGAATCTTGAAAAATAAGATATAATGGTTTTGCTATTACACAACCCAGTTCCCTCACTATCCTTGGATGTATTCCATCAGGACCTGGGGCTTGATTATTAACATTTATTTTTTCTATCCTCTTTTGGATTTCTTCCTGCGTTAACCAATTATTAGGTGAAGGTAATGTAGCCCCATTATGTTGCAGTGTCCCAACCACAGGTATATCCCTAGTGTGTATCAAAGAAAATAACCTATTTAGCTCATCTACCTTTTCCTGGTCACTAATTAACAGACGGCCTGTTTCACATTGTAATGTTCCTACAGCTTCCTTCCTGGGCTTCTTCCCATTAATATATTTAAAATATTTTAGGGTTAGTCTTACTCTGCTTTGAAACAAATTTTTCATTTTCTATTTTAGCCAGTCTAATATCCCTTTTGCAAACCTTGTTGATTTCCTTGCTCTCACATAAGGCAGTCTCTATCCCCTCTTGTTTGTATAATTTAAATGCTTGTTTTTTAGTCTAGATCTTGATTTTTAAATCAACCACATTGGATGCGATTTACTCCTTTTACTTTTATTCCCACATGGTATATGCCGATGTGTATGTATATTTAGTAAGGATTTAAATGTTGTTCAGTATTTTTACCAATAAGTTCTTTGTCCCAGTCTATACTTTGTATTGCTGCCCTGAGACTGTTAAAATCTGCGCTTTGAAAAGAACAGTTTTTTTTTCTTTTTTGAAATTTGTTATTTTCAATACAAAACATTGTACAAAACAATTAAACAAATGATCTGTGTAGACAACAACTTCCATAACATAAAGCACTCATACATACATATAGATGTTAAGGTTCCGAATACTTAGACAGATGAGTACATCCTTCATTGATGGAACTGTAGATTTATTCCACTGTTTCACCATAAGCCATTTGGCCACTAAAATGATATGACACGTTAACAGTCCAAATACATATGAAATAAGACCACCAACGGTGAGCAAATTATTATTTTTTCCCAACATTTGAGTTAGGAGCTCTCATAAATCTTTCTACATACCTTGAATGTTTTTGCATTCCCACCAAACATGAGTTATCGTCTCTGATTAACCACATTATTTCCAACATAGACCTAACTTTTTGGAGTCAGTTTTCCCCATATTCACTGGGGCAAAGTGCCATCTGTGGGTCAACTTAAAAAACAGCTCCTGATATGCGGAGTTACATGCCAATTTCCTGACAATTCTCATGCTTTTTAACCAGATCTGTTTTTTGAAGTCACCCCCTTACTTTTTAACATGGAAATAGTTCATTTATGATAATCTTCACCAAGAAGGTTGATCGGTGCTGCTAATGAAGGAGAATTAGATAAATGCATATTTTCTTTATTTTTGTACCAACATTTCAAAAGTGAAATAATATTATTGGGGAGTCTGCTTAACATCTCTCATTAAGGCCTCTTCTAGCTCCAACCATCTTGGTTTGTCTGTTAAGACATTCCAACTAATTAATTGTGCAATGACAATATGTTGATGTATATTTTGTATACAGGGAGAGTTAAGACCACCTTTGTTGAATTTACTAGTTGCGTAACTCTTCCATATTCTTGGTATTTTACCCCCATATAAAAATTTCAAGCTGATCTTGTATACTTTTAATAAAATATTTAGGGAGAATTGCTGGTATAGATCAAACAAACAATATGTTATTTTAGGAATAATACTAATATTGGTAGCTGCAACTCTGGCTGACCATGTGAGATTAAGAGAGCTCCAATTACTTAAAGTTAATCGGATTTGTTTCATAATTCCATTTACATTTTCCCTAGCCATATTGCTAATTTGAAAAGAGAATTGGATCCCCAAGGGAATGATACAATGGTATTTCCAGTTAAACGGGAAAAGAGTCTCCAGTTTATGTTTTATTTCTTGCTTTAAACATCTCCTCGGGGTAACTGATTTAGTTTGATAAATTTTAATTCATTAGGGCAAGAGGTTTGCGGATTAGTCAACATTAATACAATGTCATCAGCATAAGCCTTAAATTCTGCTTTACCTATCACCACACCAATTATTTATTTTGTTTCCCTGATATAGAAAGCCATCGGCTCCATAAAAAGAATAAATAACAGAAGGGAAAGGGGGCACCCTTGTCATGCGCAATTTCCTATCTGGAAACTTTTGGACTCAAAGTCAGGACATGCCACAAAGGCACTAGAACTTGTATAGAGAGCCTTAACTGACTTTGAGGCAAACACTCCCAAACCATATTTATAGAGAACTGCTTCAAGAAATTCCCAATTGACCAAGTACAAAAGCCTTTTCGGCGTCCAATGACAGTTTTGTTTTTTAATTCAATCTCAAAATGAGACTGTGTTGTGATCACTATTTCCCAAAGGTTTCCCTATTTCAACATTTGATACTATATCAATATTATTTGTGATAACTAAATCCAAGATAGCTTAATTTCTAGCAGGTTCTTGTATAGCCTGGGCCAGATAATGATCTCTGAGTGTACTCAAGAACCTGCTCCCCTTAGCTGAACTGCTGATCTCATTTACCCAGTTTATTTCTGGGTAGTTAAAATCTCCCATTATTAAAACTTGCCCATGCTTAGCTGCATTTCCAATCTGTAATAATAATTACAGTTCCTCACTTTCCATTATATTTTGGGTTTATATCATACTCCAACCAATATTCTTTTGGAATTTGCTGCTCTGCTGTTTAACTCAAACATTCAACATTATTGCTAGTTCCAGCATAAATATCTTCTCTGACTATAGGCTAATATTCATGCTTAATATACAGACAAATCCCTCCTCCTCTTTTACCATTTCCCCTATCTTTCCTAAATAGGTTATAACAATCCAGATTAACAGTCCAGTCCAGTCATGAGATTCATCCCACCATGTTTCTGTAATGCCTATTAAATCCAATTTCTCATGAACTGCTAATCATCCATTTTTCCTGGCAAGCTCCTGGTATTAGCAAGCATACACTTTATGTTATGAGTTTGTAGTTCTGAAGTGCCTTCCTCTGTAATTGAGTTACTTAGTAATACCTCCCTATTGACTATACTAACCCTCCACATCTCCTCCACAATGAGTATTCAATTCATCCCTTATCCCCTCTACACTTTCTACCCCATTACTTTTATCAAGTCCCTCCCCCCACCTACTAGTTTTAAAACTGCCCCAGCCATTCTACCATCCTTTCCCCTAGCACACCAGCTCCCTTGTCATTAAGGTGCAATCCATCCCTGCTATAGAGATTGTACCCAAGCGAGAAGTCAGCCCAGTGTCTAAAAACCCACACCTCTCATTATGTGCACAGCTTTTTTAGCTATGCATTAAGCTCCTTCTGCCTCCATGGGCTAGCTGGTGGCACAGGTAGTATCTCAGAAAATACTACCTTGAAGATCCTTGCCTCAAGGAAGCCTTTTGCCCCATCCTCTATTTTTTAACTAATCCCACTCACTGCTCCTATTTCACCACTATCATCCATATTCTACATCTTCTCACTCATCTTTTTCAAATCACCTTCTCTCCTATCATCAATTACTCCCTCTTTCCATTCCTCTATTGTTTCTTTATATACTGCTATACTGCTATATTGTTTCTTTATATACTTCATACTTATTTTTTCCTCAGAGTAATGTACCCATATGATGAATGTCTGTGTTGGTCAATAATATAAATAATACAAGCAGTATTGCACTCCAGTAGATGAAATAAATTCCTATACTAAATAGATTTAAGTAAATAAACCCCATGTTAAAAAAAAAAGACTTTTAAACAAGTAAAAGGTTGCTTAACGCACATAAATACCTGAAGAGTGTTTTGAAGCAATTAAAATATAGGCTCTATGACCATGGCTATAAATTTGTAAGCACCCAGATAAATTGGTTACTGTGCAAGTGATTGATTGTTTTTAATATGAATTCTGTAATAAGCATTGAATCCTATACGGGGATGCAGAATTTATGTTATGTCTTATAAAACTGTTCTGCCATTTCTGCCTACAGTATATATAACTTTTAGAATGGCATCTATGGGAGAACATATTTAATTAGTTTAACTTTCAGCTGTATGTTTGTGTTCTACTGATATTTTGGATACATTATTTAAATAATCCCCATTTTATACTATATTCTGGACACATAATCAAAATCTATAAATTGGATTGGTGGAACTGTCTTAAATGCACCTATAATCTTATATATTGCGTTAACACCATGTAACAGATAAATACTCTTCCTTTTCTTCTTCTTATCATTATTATTAATATTAATAATAATAATAATAACAACTCACAGAAACAATGACCTGTAAATACTGTAGATATACACAAGCACTGGACAGTATGTTAGTAAGTGATCTAACAGAGTAGCAAGCTTTTCAAATATATATGATTTATTTGCAACGTATTCATTGCAAAGTGTCCAAGCACACATATTGGATCGGCAGAAAGTTAAAAAGGCCAAAAAACAAAGATATTCCTCTATAAGCCTCAAGCCTTTGCTTGGCAGACAAGACAAAGTTTAATTCATCTGTGAAAAATGTAAACAGCAGGAATCTTGATCCACCAGACAAATGTCAATATTTAAATGAGTTCATGACATATACAATCATAAATTACATTTTCTTACTTCTCTGGCCTCGTCTTTTTCCTGTGTCTATTGATAGTTAGCATAGTTTAAATTTTTTGACTCAATTGGCAGAATTGATAAGTTAGCAATTCTTTATTTAATAGCTTCCATCTATTTACCAAGAGTTGACATATGGTTTTAAGTTATAAATATCTTAAAGTCATCTTAGCTCATGGATGCATCTCTGCATCTCTGCATCATGTACAGCAGACACAATCTAGTGTAGAAACATTAAATACATTTTCATTTGTGCTCTTTTCACTAGTTTACAGTGTCTAATGCCCTTGGTATTATCTATATTTTAGCTACATATACAATGGATATAAAAAATCTACACACCCCTGTTAAAATGTCAGGTTTCTGTGCTGTAAAAAAATGAGACAAAGATAAATCATTTCAGAACTTTTACCACCTTTAATGTGACCTATAAACTGTACAACTCAATTGAAAAACAAACTGAAATATTTTAGGTGGAGGGAAGAAAAAAAAAAGAAAAATAATGTGGTTGCATAAGTCTGCACACCCTCTTATAACTGGGGATATTGCTGTGTTCAGAATTAAGCATTCCAAATCATGTTAAATAGGAGTCAGCATACACCTGCCATCATTTAAACTGCCTCTGATTAACCCCAAATAAAGTTCAGCTGCTCTAGTTGGTCTTTCCTGAAATTTTCTTAGTCGCATCCCACAGCAAAAGCCATGGTCCACAGAGAGCTTCCAAAGCATCAGCGGGATTTCATTGTTAAAAGGTATCAGTCAGGAGAAGGGTACAAAAGAATTTCCAAGGCATTAGATATACCATGGAACACAGTGAAGACAGTCATCATCAAGTGGAGAAAACATGGCACAACAGTGACATTACCAAGAACTGGAGCTCCCTCCAAAATTGATGAAAAGACAAGCAGAAAACTGGTCTGGGAGGCTACAAAGAGGCCTACAGCAACATTAAAGGAGCTGCAGGAATATCTGGCAAGTACTGGCTGTGGGGTACATCTGACAACAATCTCGTGTATTCTTCATATGTCTGGGCTATGGGGTAGAGTGGCAAGACTAAAGCCCTTTCTTACGAAGAAAAACATCCAAGCCAGACTACATTTTGCAAAAACACATCTGAAGTCTCCCAAAAGCAAGTGGGAATAGATGTTATGGTCTGATGAAACCAAGATTGAACTTTTTGGCCATAATTCCAAAAGATATGTTTGGTGCAAAAACAACACATCACCAAAAGAACACCATACGCACAGTGAAGCATGGTTTTGGCAGCATCATGCTTTGGGGCTGCTTTTCTTCAGCTGGAACTGGGGCCTTAGTTAAGATAGAGGGAATTATGAACAGTTCCAAATACCAGTCAATATTGGCACAAAACCTTCAGGCTTCTGCTAGAAAGCTGAACATGAAGAGGAACTTCATCTATCAGCATGACAACGTCCCAAAGCATACATCCAAATCAACAAAGGAATGGCTTCACCAGAAGAAGATTAAAGTTTTGGAATGGCCCAGCCAGAGCCCACACCTGAAAATCTGTGGGGTGGTCTGAAGAGGGCTGTGCACAGGAGATGCCCTCGCAATCTGACAGATTTGGAGTGTTTTTGCAAAGAAGAGTGGGCAAATCTTGCAAAGTCAAAATGTGCCATGCTGATAGATTCATACCCAAAAAGACAGTGCTGTAATAAAATCAGAAGGTGCTTCAACAAAGTATTAGTTTAAGGGTGTGCATACTTATGCAACCATATTATTTTATTTTTATATATTTTTTTCCCTCTACCTAAAAGATTTCAGTTTGTTTTTCAATTGAGTTGTACAGTTTATAGGTCACATTAAAGGTGGAAAAAGTTCTGAAATGATTTATCTTTGAGTAATTTTTTTACAGCACAGAAACCTGACATTTTAACAGAGGTGTGTATACTTTTTATATCCACTGTATTGAGCTAAGAGGGAAAAAGCTAGACACTTTCTTTTTTTAAGGAGCATACATTACAACCTTCTAAATGCATATATGCTTATATTCACATTCACTTGCAATAATACATTTCAGTTTTTTTTCATTTGTGTTTAGTGTGTTGTGAGAACCAAAGGAAAAAGTTGATATTTGTTTTACAGCAAACACAGTGCACAAGACTTACAGAAAGCTTGCGATTTCGTTTTTTTCCAGAAATTGCAAAAACAAGCAAATTCCAGGCAGAAGTGAGGAAAGGCAGATGAGCAATAATAAATTCATATTTCTCTAGGAGCATTTCATTGCAAGATGTAGATTGAAAAAAAAGTTTATATGTAGAACTAGAAAGAAATCAGAGATGTGCAAAATCATGAGACTGGATGGATTACGTGTTGAAGAGCACTAGCCAAATATGACTTATTTTCTAAGGAGATCACATTGTGTTAACTATGTCCAGAGCCAACACCGTTTTTATGCACTACTTTACTCATAGTAACATTTTTATTGAAGTTGAACAAGTTCAACCTTTATAGATCTCCTTTGATCCTTGTAATAAGTGAATTGTTAATTGGTCCAAAGGAAGGCAAGCAAAAAACCCAACTGAAACTTCCAATGGTTTCATAATGGAAAATAGCCTTACTGATCCAAAATACTGGCAATTAGATTACTCCCTGGATTATTATTCCTCCTTTTCTGATCAATACTCCTTATAGTTATCTGATATTACCATGTATGTCTTTTTTATTCAAAAATAAATCCAACTTCTATTCAAATGTATCTATTGATTCTACTGTCATAACCTTCCTTGGAAGAGAATTCCACAGTCTTATTGCGCTTACTTATAAGAACCTTTTTCTTTCTTTTGGGTGGAATTTTTTTCTTCTAACCCATTGGTGTAACCTCCTGTCAGTTGAAAACCTCTTGGCACAAAAAGTTCCATTCCCTTTAATTTTGCTGCCCTTTATATAACATCATTTTTTTGAAGTGGTGCCAAAAATGGTCTCCCATATTGCAAAGGTTGTTTGTTATTGATTTCAATACAGTGTGCTTCTGCATATTCAATTTTTCTTAAGTCAGTAACATGTAGTAGCTTTCTAATCTGTGACCAAGCAAAGATCCCTTCTTTTAGTTTATAGTCACGTAGGGCCCTATTAAATTATCCCTCGTAGTTTTCTCGGTGCTTGCAAAAGGCAGTTTTTCTGCTGTTTGCGAGTACCGAATCTCTCGCAGCCTGCATTGCGATATGACTGCGAAAAAATGACCGAGAATAGGCTCCGAGAGAGCTACATAGTCACACGCAGCCTTAAATCTACGCATGATTCTCGCATATCGTAAGAATCCCTACGGGCACAAAAAGTGCCCGCAAGGGATCCGAAAGCCTCTACGTGCTGCCTCGGAGCAGCCCGAGACAGCAGTGGGAGGCTCCCCCCTGCACCCTATACACATCCCCATGCTGCAGGGGTCTCTATCGGGACCCCTGCAGCACCCCCACATTAATCGGCACCGATCAGGCCCCCCGCTGCATTTAAAAATGCGGCACACTATTACCCAATCCCGGCCGCGGTTATAGTTTTTTTTTTTTTTTTTTTAGAGCGCGGATGGTTCCGCGGCCCAGCCGGGGCTGAAGGGGAGAAGGCCGGGGACATCGCGGGGAGGTAAATTAAATGTATATTTCGATGTTTATATGTTTATTTTATTTATTGTTTATATATTGTATTAATGTATTAATGTATTGTGTTTTTTTAACAGGGCCGCGCCGGAAGAGCTAAACAATGACGGGACATGCTGGAAAGGTGAGTATAATATTTAGAATGTATATAATGTTTATTTATTTCATGTTAATGTTTTGTACTAATTATTTTGTTTTGTTTTACCCCTAGGTTAGTGATCTGAAGCAACATCTTAAAGGTAAGTAGTCTTAATTATTGTATTTTAGCTTAGAATTAGGGTCTGTGTAGTTAGGACTGTAATTATTTTATTTCAGCTTAGAATTAGGGTCTGTGTATGTTGTTAGGATTTATTGTATATTAGATAGATAGTGGGGTGTATTTGATATAGTTAGGATTTATTTTATATTAAATAGATTGTATGTTAGATAGATAGGGGGTATTTGATTTGAATTATATGTAATATATTATATGTAATGTATGTAATGTCATGTATTGTATGTAATGCATTATGTGTAATATATTATATGTAATATATTATGTGTAATATATTATATGTAATGTATGTAATGTCATGTATTGTATGTAATGTATGTAATGTATTATATGTATGTATTGAATTGTGTTTATCTGTCTTTCCTTTTCAGGTGTGTAATTTTTTTATTTTCTGTAGTGGGGGATGGGGTTGTAATGTATTTTTGTTGTTTTCTGTACTGTAGGTTTTTTTGTTTTCTGTACTGTAGGTTTTTTTGTTTTCTGTACTGTAGGTTTTTTGTGTTCTGTAAGGTAGGTTTTTTTGTTTTCTGTACTGTAGGTTTTTTTGTGTTCTGTAAGGTAGGTTTTTTTGTGTTCTGTAAGGAAGGTTTTATTATTTTTGTAATTAGAGTGTTGGGGAGGTTTATTAGGGGGTAGGTAGTGTAGGTAGGTAGTGTAAGTATTAATAGATTAGTGTAGAGGGGGGTTAGTTTAGATTAAATGGCTTATTGGGGGTTATAGTGTAGTGTTTGTAGTTAGTGTCATGATGGTCCTTGAGGACCTTCATGGCACTTATGTGGTTAATGTTGGGTTGTAACAGGCCCATAATGGTAATAATATACCCTTATGGGACTGATGGGGTTAAATAGAGGCTTATGGGGGGTCTGGATTGACCACTATGAGTTAATGGGGTAATTAAGGCCTTATGGGGGTCTGGATTGACCACCATGAGTTATAGGGGTGATTAAGGCCTTATGGGGTCTGGATTGACCCCCATGAGTTATAGGGGTAATTAAGGCCTTATGGGGGTCTGGATTGACCACCATGAGTTAATGGGGTAATTAAGGCCTTATGGGGGTCTGGATTGACCACCATGAGTTAATGGGGTAATTAAGGCCTTATGGGGGTCTGGATTGACCACCATGAGTTATAGGGTTAATTATAGTTGCCTGGGTTAATATTTTTAGTGCGAGTCCTTTCAGGACCTTTACGGTCCTTTAAGGACCCGCGAGGCGGGAAATTTAAAATTGAAATGCAGCAGGGTTACGATCGGTGCCGATCGGGGACCCCTGCTGCAGGGGGTTTATATGGGGACACTTCGGGGGTCCCGATGGGGACCCCCAGCATAGAGGGGGGTTCATTTTTTGGGCCGCGGCCAGGATTGGCAATTAGTGTGCCGTGGGCCCTTTAAGGAGCAGGGAATTTAAAAGTATTAAATGCAGCGGGTGGGGGCTGCATGGGTTCCTAGGGACCCCTGCAGCAAGGTGTCTATGTGAGGACACTTCGGGGGTCCCGACGGGGACCCCCGCATTGAGGGGGGGTTAATTTTAGGTGCCGGGGAGGTATTTGGAGTACCCCCCACGGCAGGGCTTATGTGGGGGACTGCCACGGAGGTCCCTTTTAGGACCCCCGCAGCAATTGATGAGGTGTGGGAGCCTGTGATATCATCTCGCAGGCTGTCACTTCTCATGTACATTTAAGCAGTGTAGATAGGGACGGTCCTGCTGCGTAGCTCATACGTTGCTCGCAGCAGGGCTAATTTAATAGCATTGTAAGTTAGAGAAACTGTGCAGTACGTAGGGCTTAAGTAGAAGCCTCTTATTTATGAGGCTGGAATTTAATAGGGCCCTTAGTTTGGGAAATGTTTCAACCTAAAAGATCAGCTTGTTGTTTTGATAGGCCAAGATCTCATACATGATCTTTAAGCTGATTTTGCTGTATCATGTGAAGCCCACTTAAATGTAGGATCTGAAACAATCTGAGATGCTGTAGGATCTGGAACAATCTGAGATGCTGCGTGTGTGGCTCAATGTCTTTCTCTGTTGAAGATAAATATATGTCTTCACAGTTTTCTGGAGCCTTAAGCAGGGGAATATATTCTCCATGAGAAGGTAAGTATGGGTACTCATTATTGTACGTTTTACTTTTTTGAAAAGCCTTCTGTTTTAGTCAAACAAAAATAACAATCATCTAGGTGACTGGTTGTCTCATGTCAAATCATGGGAATTGCAAAGGGCATACCGTTCTTCTTACCTTTCACCCATTCAGTCAAGCTAACAGGGCATGTAATGCAGCACACACTAGGAGCCTACGTTTTATCCTGATCAGTACAAGTACTATCTTGAGTTACAGGAGTTTTGTGGCACACCACTGTCATACTAATTGAGTAGTAAGGTTTATAGCTATAATAAGGGTTTTCCTACACTAAGCAGAGTCCCTGAGGTAGGAGGTATCCACTGAGATCACAGGGTTCCTACTTCTCTAACCCAGGTGTGGGGTCTTTACCACATTTATTTTGCCTTTTCTCCAGCGAGATATGTATAACATTTTTTTAAGGTATTCTGATATATGGTACTGTATGTGCTGGTTGTGTTTAATCAATAATTTTGTATTAGTCGGATGCATAAGTGTTTAATAAAGTTTTCTTTTTTTTTCTTTTGGATATTGAACTTATATTTCAGTGTAATGCACTGGGGAATTTTGTAACTAAAAATTGATTATTATTTTCCAAGAGGTTTTCAACTGACAAGAGGACATCCTTTGAGGTTAGAAGTAAAAAGATTCCAACTTAGAGTAAGAAAAGGGTTCTTCACAGTAAGGGTGGTTAATCTGTGGAATTCTCTACTAAAGGAGGTGGTGACAGCGGATTCGATAGATAACTACAAAAAGAGACTGGATATATTTTTCATATAAAAGGGCATTCTGGTTAATTAGAAAGGGAGTATTAATCCAGGGAGGAATCCGATCGCTAGTATCTGGGGTCAGGAAGGAATTATTTTTTTTCCCTTTTGAGACAAGTTTCACTTGTTTTTTTTTTTTTCTGTTTGCCTTCCTCTGGATCAATTAACAACTAATCCCCATATTGCAGATTAGAGGAGATCTTAAAAGGTTGAACTTGATGGACTAAAATTATTTTTTCAACCTCAATTACTATATAACAATGTCATATTGCCACAGATTTCTGTTTGCCTTCCTCTGGCCCAAACACATAAAATATGCATCAGAGGAAATGAAAAGGTATTTTCTTACACAAAATCCTAATTGAAGTTAATCATTTCTACCTGTTATCTACTATACTCTTCCAGAAAGCATGGGCTTTATCAGAGAAATTATTGCCTGTAATTGCTGAACACTCCCTGGTGTCTGTCTGCATATTTGTCAGTATAAAGACATATGACTCGAAGAAGAATGATCATGTGTACACCCTGGGGTCACATATACTAATATGTATACATTTTATGTGGCTGGAGACTGAAAACAATGAAGACAGATGCCCAGGCAGAATACCCAATTATGAGCAAATATGAGCATATTGTTGTTGAGTGCATGAGAAAGAAAGGTAAACATTACACATATTTACGTAATTTTGAAATAACACTTCAATCATACCGTACTTGTTATTTCATATAGTCTTATATTAGACTATATTTGAAACTCTTCTGTGGCCCTTTAGACAGATAACATCTGAAAATATTTTAGATAAAAAGCAATTACCGGATACAAATCTTGACTGAAAATTCCCCCAGTAGACTGTGCTTTATTTATTCTGCTAACTCACCCTTACAAGATTACATACTGAGATTGAATCATCGACATATGTTTTTACCTGGGACTAAAGCTTTGAGGGCACATCTGGATCGAATTAAACGCTGTGGTACCTTCCATGTTACCAACTGATATTTCCTTTTAAACCTTCCAAGGCGGCTTCTTTGGCATCTAACAAACTTAAACGTCCCTGTATTGAAAAAAAAAAATTCTCTCTTCGTCTCCAAGAATTTGCTCTGGCTTTGGATGTGCAGGCCACGTCCTCTGAGAATGTTGTAGTGAAGCAGATGACCTTAGGAAACTTCTATTTATTATAGTTAATATGCTGGATTTTGTGAATCTTAAACATGTTATTAAGTTTAATATACTAAAACATATAATAAATAATAAAAGAAAATATAATACAGAAATAACAAAAAGGAAACAGATGATTTAAAAACATCAATTCAAGGCCATATTCACAAGTGTAAATAAATCACACTATTTTATAGAATCAATTTATACTTACATTTGAAAATGATGCAGGTTTCAAAATGTAAGTTTGACAGTTTACACTCAAACATTTCATTTATTTTCATAATTTCATAAAATTGTAAAAATAATATCAGACACAGAACACACAGCAGGAAGTTTGCTACAACCGCCCCACCCCTAATTATGCAAATTTGGGTGGAGCTAAGTGACACAGCACATCATGCATACACCTATAAAAGTAAGAGCTTTCAACTATAAATACTAGCTTTACAAAGTTTAAACATTATAAATCAAGTATAATAATGTATGTAGTTTCATTTTAACTCCTTTACTTTTATAGTACAGAGGTCCGTCAACAGGGAGAAATATGATAAATTACATAACCCTTTTGTGGCTGGTTAATAAATATGAGATTTATGAAATTGTGATATGAAGCAATCAAAGACCACTGTCATGCCCCAACAACATGAACTAGATGGTTTAATTAAGTATTGTGTCAACGATTCTCCTAAGTTCTTTCTGGTTTATTTGTTAGCACTGTTTTAAGTGCTTCATTATTGGATATGAGATGCCAATGTTTTTTTAGAATTTCTCTAATTTGTCAATTGTCATTACCATAATCCATCATACATCTTGGTTGGGCATCCTTCTCCTTCTTTTTAACTTAGTACAATAGATCTTTTCTCTCAGTCAATAATGCTTTTTTATAGGCTTGTTTTAGTGTACGAATTGGGTAACCGCTATTCTTTAGACGCATTCGTAAAAAATTTGCTTGCATCTTAAATTAATCTTCCGTATCGCAATTTCTTCTTATACAAGTGTACTGCCCTATCGGTATCCCCTTCTTTAGAGGTACCGGATGTTGACTCTCCCACATGAGGATAGTATTTGTTGCAGTTTCTTTTTGGTATAAGGTTGTATTGTTATTCCCATCTTGATCTTTCTTAATCGTAAAATCTAAAAAGTTAATTTTGTGTTTATCGATCTCAAATCTCAATTTTAGATTCATATCATTATTGTTCAACATCATAATGAATTGCTTGAATTAAAATTTCTTTCCTTGCCAGACAATTAAAACATCATCAATGTACCTCCTCCATAGTAACACTTTATCAATTAAGTTATTACTATCTATGAAGACCTTTGTATTCTCCCACATGCCAAGAAATAAATTGGCATAATTAGGGGCACAGGATGTTCCCATCGCTGTGCCCCTAATTTGTCGATACCACTTACCATGGAAAAGAAAGAAGGGTCTGGTTAAAATAAAATTAAGCATGTCTATTATCAGTTGGTTGAATCTTTGTTAATTTAGACTTTTCATATGCAGAAAATATTTTACTGCCTTTAATCCTAACTTGTTCGATATACTACTGTATAGTTGTTCTGTATCGATGGTTCCCACCCAGGGGGCATTTTGTAAACTCAAACCATCTATACTTTTCAGAGTATCCGTCGTGTCTTGTAGGAATTATGGAAGGCTATAGACAATTTCCTTCAATTCTTTATCGACAAATTGACTGATTTTCTTAGGTTGTTTGTGCTTGATACAATCAGTCTTCCTGGGATTGGATCTCTTTTCATATTTATCTTTGGCAACGCATAAAACGTTGCTGTGGTTGGATTTTTTGGGAGGAGGTACTCTATGTTTGACTTTGTTAGAATACCATCTTCCATGGCTTCTACTAGTAATGATTGTAACTAAATGTAGTATTCTTGACTCGGATCTCTAGACAAAACCATAAACCATGCAATCGTATGTAGCATTTCAAAGCGTGAACGTGATCAATTAAGCAAAGCCATAACTACCCATTTCAAAACAGCCAATAGAAAATGAGATTGCCATCATTACGTCAGCAAAACATGGAGGTTAAACATCAATCAATTAGCGTTTAGATGTCCGATATGCTATCAGAATCACAATCCTGCAATGTACAAAATAATAAAAATGAAAGAATTAAATGTTCTAGTCCATGTGGGTGTCCTGATATGTATCAACTTATTGATTCCCGAGATTAATATAACAACAAAATGAGACCTAAAAATGTTTTTTTTTTGCAGATTTACGCGCTTGAGATTGTTGTGCAATTAATTCTAAAGTCTTCCATCACTTTCCCCGTCTTTTAAAGTGAAGTATTGATTTTTTTAATTGCACTTACAGTACTACGAACAGGAGTTAAACTTCTTTGCGGGTCTCATCTGGTACCGGTAGGATTTTCTTCATTTATTCGTTTATTTGACATTTTACGGAATTGTAGCAATTGAATATCGATTTGCCATTTTAGCGATCGTAACTCTTGTGGACGTGAAAGATCAAAGGCTTAGATTATGTATCAGTTGCGGTTGTAAAAACAGCAGGGAGTTTTAGCCGATAACCGTAGATCATTTGCGGCTCGCAAAAAGATGCCAATTGAATAGCAAATTAGTTTACGGGTTACATTACGTGCTCCTGTAAGCTACAATTTCACAATTGAATGAGGCCCTTAGATCTTAATATTGACACATATTCTATTAGCTACTCGCATCATGATTGAGAGTTACCGCCCACAATCACTAGTGACAAGCCGAAGATGCAACTTAGGGCTTATACTGTATCTCCATTGATTTTTGGACAGTTTGAATATTACGAGAGCTAAATAATTAAAGTTACACAAAATCAACTAGAAAAAGTATCAAGTCTGACAAAAATATCACAAGTACTTAAAAGATATTAACTCCAGTTTAGAAAACTGTAGCAGCAACTAAACACAAAATACTGTACTTAAAAGCATGGGACAGCATGGGAAGACAATCTAATTAATTGCAGTCTTAAACCCACAAATATGCATTTAAATAATATTATTTTTAAATGTTATTTCTGAGTAATATCAATCCGGGACTCAAGGGGTTAATACATATCCTGAAACCCACATGGACTAGAACAGATGCTCTAATGAATTTATAGAGTGCTAGAGTGCTTGATTGCGAGCCCTATTGCCAAATATTACTTAACTAGTAAATTTCCTGTCACAAATGACTGTGTCATATGTTATGTTTAATTGTCTGTGCTGCCTATTTATGTGCTGACTCTGTGTGTCCTCTCCCTCTCTCTGTGTGCCCTCTCCTTATCTCTGTGTGGCTTCTCCCTCTCTCTGTGTGCCATCTCTGTGTGTTATCTCTCTCTGTGCCCTCTGTCTCTCTCTGTGTCCTCTTTCTGCGCTATGTGTGCTCTCTGTCTCTCTCCCTCCCCTCTCTCCCTCTCCCTCTCACATCTTTCCCTCCCTTGCCCACTCTCTCTTTCTCTCTCTCCCTCCCTTTCTTCCTCTCTCTCTCTCTCTATCTATCTCCCCCTCTCCCTCGCTCTCTCCCCATCCCTCTCTCCCTCGCTTTCTCTCTCCCTCCACCTCTTTCTGCCTGCCTCCCTCTCTCGCTGCCTCCCTTCCCCTCTCTGTCTCCCTCTCTCTCTCAATCCCTTTCTCTCTCTTGCTCTCTCTTTCTGCCTCCCTCTCTTTCTGCCTACCTCTCTCTCTCTCTCTCTCTCGCTCTCTCTCCCCTCTGCCTCTCTCCCTCCCCTCGCTTTATTTACCCTCCCTCTCTCTGCCTACTCTCTCTCTACCTCCATCCCTTTCTCTCTCTACCCCCTCTCCCTCCTCTCTCCCTCCCTCTGTCCCCCTCCCCTCACTCTACCATCCCTTTCTCTCCAACCCTCCCTCTTTGTCTCCTTCCCTCTCTCTCTCCCCCTCCCTCTCTCTCTTCCCTTCCCTCTCTCTTTCGCTCTCTCTCTGCCTCCTCTCTCTTTACCTCCCTCTCCCCCTCCGCCTCTCTCCCTCCCTTCCTCCCACTTCCCCCCTACCTCTCCCCTCCCTTTATCTCTCCCTCTCCCCCCTCTGTCCCCCTCCCTTTCTGTCTCCGTAGTTACCAGCAAACTCCATTTGAATAACGACTGTGCAGAACATATCTTTTAACTATTATAGCTGATGGCTCTCATTAATTTTTAGTTTCTAGGGAATCAATACATTTAGCTATTTTTGTTATGTAATGTGGTCTCTCTGAGCCCCCCTACTGGGGAACTCTACTACCACTAGAATCATCCAATGTAATAAAAATACAAACATTTTCTTTTTTTCACCAATTATTTTGTGAATTGGTGTAAATTTATAAGCTGTCTGATTGAGCTAAAGATTTCCTACATAACTGTGTCCCCAAACAAACTGTAACAAACAACATGTGACTCCAATGGAATATAAACCTGTAAATCTAATCACACTGTAGAATTAGATATTGGGATTATACTTTTTGTTGTTCAGTCGTTCATTTGTGTCCCCCTCTCTGTGACCCTACGGACTGCAGCACTCCAAGCACATATGTAAGCCACTGCCCCTCTGAGCTCCATCAAAGCTCATGTTTACTGCTTCTTTGTGCACCTTCAATCTTTCCCAGCATCTGAGTCTTCTCTAGGGAATCCTGTCTTCTCCAAAATATTTGAGCTTTAGCCTCATGCTCATACCTTCCAGTGAACAGTCTTCCTGAAGTATTGATTGGATCTTTTTGCAATCCAAGGGACTCAAAGCAGTTTTTCCAGCACCATAATTCAAAGGCTTCAATTATACGGCACTCAGCCTTGTTTATGGTCCAGCTCCAACATCCAGACGTTACTATTGAGAATACCACAGTTCTAACAATGCAGACCTTTCTTGATAGTATAATATATTTGCTTTTTAATAGCTTGTCTACACTTGCCATAGCTTTTCCTCCCCAGAAGCAAATATCTTTTAATTTCATGGCTGCAGTCACCATCTGTAGAGATCTTGGATCCCAGGATAATTAAATTTGTCACTGCCTCCACTTCTTCTCCATTTATTTTTCAGACTGTGATTATAATTATACTTACAAGTTAAAAATTGTGTTCAATACACTCACTAGTTCTTTGTTTGAAACAACATGGTTTCCAATCAAAATGTTAAAAGGGTGGTTCTTGATGACATCACTGATGATCTCTCAGATTGTTTTCAATGTTTGTAACTATTTCAGTTTACACAGTATACACTTGATCTTTCTCTGATAATAGATGCTTTGCGCTCCCCAAAACATTGTGCCTTTTGTTGCTTGAAATAAACATGGTATTCGTAGATCTTGAGCAGCTAACTGATGAATTGTACACGTTTTTGTTTTATTCCCTGGGCTATACTGTTGCAGCATTTAGCGATATACTTCCTGCAACACCTGCACCTGTTCCTTTTATTTTGGAGGTATGTAGCTTGGGAACCAATGCTACAGGATTTCTAGAAAAGATGCTGGGTGCAGCTATTTGCTGACATTTTGTGCCAATAGAAAAAGGCGTATGTGCACTTGCATTTTCACATCTGGATGAATAATGATGTTTTAATCAATTTTCCCCAGTGAAAAGTTAAACTAAAACTCTAATAAGTATAATTTTTGGACTTTTTTTCTGCCGCATTGTAGTTATTTCCAACATTTATGAAAAACATAATCTTCCTTTCAGTTTATTTAGAACTCCTCTGTACTCAATTACTAGAACTTAAGATCAATAATCCATAGAAGACTTAAGCAGGCATTTGCAAAAGAGGCCAAACGCATATTTCACAATTGGACCTGGTACCTGCCTTCACATTACAGCAAATCCACTGGCATGATGTGAGGAGTGTATCATAAGATTCTGGCTCAATTACCCAGCCTGATTAAGCAAACTGGAAACATATGGGGAACAAATAATGTGCAAATTATTATTTTTTTCTTTAATTTTTATTTTTCACTGGCTAAATGTTTTGGATGTAACTAAAGTAGTTTTAAAGTTATGTACACTATAAATAATTTTACATGAAAAGAAAATTGTATTTTACAGTACATTCAATCAAGTTGGTGTGTGATGGCACATATGGAAGTGTACAGCAGATTATTTTAAAATAGCGAATTGCCCGTCAAAAAATGACGGCAATGAAATTGTAAGGTAGCTAATGCTGTTTGGTGTATAATAATGAAATATGTAAAACATTACTAAATGAATATACTGTACCTATTTTGAAGCATTGTGATGAAGAGCTGGCAATCTGTGTTGATGTTGCTGCAGCATTAGTGGTGTGTAGCTGCTGTGTAAGCGTGCTGAATGTGTGCACTGTGTGGTATGAATATCCGTAGGTGGTTTGTGGCGTTTTGCGAGTTTCTTGTGGTGTTTTGCGAGTTTCTTGTGGTGTTTTGCGAGTTTAGAGTGCTGTAGCCTCGTTTTCGTTTTGTTCGGCGGCCATTTTTTCTGTCGCTTAGATTTTTTTTTAGTCTTAAAACTCTTTTATTTGGAGTAAAATCGAGGTGTAAGTTGCATTTTTGAGGTCCTGGGTGCTCCCTCTTGGTGTAGGTAAGGTTTTTATGTATGTGCTGTGTGTATGTATTGTGTTTTAAATGTTTGTATGTCGGCGTGTTGCGTCCGATGTTTGCGAGGTCGTAATGTGTTATAACGTGTTTCGTAGGTTGTTTGCGTTCCTCGTAAAATGTAGCGAGTGTCGTAATTTGTGTGTCGTGTTTTTTGAGTAGCGACGTGAAGTTTGCGAGGGTTTGAGGCCCTTGCCCAGTGACCTCGCCAGCAACTGAGGCCCTCGCTTCGCGAGGGGCCTCAGTTGCTGACATGGAGCGCCTTCGGCGCTCCATGCCAGCAACTGAGGCCCTTGCCCAGTGACCTCGCCAGCAACTGAGGCCCTCGCTTTGCGAGATGCCTCAGTTGCTGGCATGGAGCGCCTTCGGCGCTCCATGCCAGCAACTGAGGACCTTGCCCAGTGACCTCGCTACGCGAGGGCCGCGGCTCGCTGCGCGAGCCCGCAAGCGTGAGCAACGACCCGTACGCTCACAACTATATATGTGATTGTGAGGGTTAACTCAATTCCTGGTAACATGGTGCAGCAATCTAGAGTGGTGCACCATGTTACCAGTGCAAAACATGTTCCCATGGATGGGAGACAGAAGCAGTGACATCTGTAAGGGAAATGTCAGTCTTGGCAGGAACACCACCATTATAAAATGTCATCAAGTTCAGCTATACGATGCCTACAGCAAATTACATGGTTTATGGGCTTGTTATCTTGGTGACACCATTCCTTTTTTGCTTATTTAGACTTTGACCTGGAATTGAGACCCCATTTAGTTTCTAGTCTACCTTTAGGATACTCTATAGCCTACAAACAGCTCTTACCTATGGCCTGTCTTATATATACCCAAGTCTGCCACTTGACTAGAACTGCATACAGACAACTCACTGCATTTACATTTCAGGAGAATAAAGCTTGCATTCCTTGATGCAAACTTCCTGGCCTGTGAGGGGGGGAAGAAATGTGGTGTAAATTTTAACTATATACAATTATCTAGCAAAGCCTCATGACTTCTCCCAGTTCCCTCCTCCCAATCCTTCTCTCCTCTTACAGATAAAAAACCCTCATTATACAGCTCTAGTAAAAAAAAAAAAAAACTGTTACATGATAAGGTGCCCAGATGTGTGTGTTTGCGTTGTTAAGTTGTGTCCGACTCTCTGTGATCTCATGGACCAACAACACATCATGGTGATCCACTTGGTATTCATGGCAGAGATACTGGAGAGGACTCCTTCTTCATAGGTCACAGCATACAGCTCCTGTTATTCCTAGGTGATCTCCCATTTACTGTAATTACTGACCAGGCCCAAACTTGCATGGATTCAGGGTGGTGTGACCTCTTGGTTCCCTGACTGTAATCAAACCCAGGTCGCAGCAGTGAAAGCACTGAATCCTAACCACTGGACCATCAGGGAACCCAAGATGCCCACATACCCCCCTTTAAAAGCATTTTTATGCAAATACACACATCAGGGTTGCATGCCTTTATTAAAAACCTTCAGTTTTAAAACAGCAGCACAGTATGAATTTTTCTTAAGCATCCCTCCTTGAAGTTGGTCTCAGCACCTTCTTGTATGGTATAAAATTTCCAACTAAACATACAGAGCCCCATGAGCATTTAATTAACTCTATAATTCATGGAGCTTTATACAGACCCCCATGAAACTAAAATTAAACCCTTAGTCCAATTGGGGTCTATATAGACACGGACGGACCTTGTATCCACGAGGCTGGAATTGAATGAGGCTGGAATTGAATGAATGGCTAGTTGTCCAGAGATACTTTATCATCTATCATAAAAAATGGGAAATAGGACATTTGATTACCTTCCTCTGGGTCTATGTAAGCAAAATGGGAATTAGAGTAGATGAATAGATAAATAAGTTGTTTTCTCAACTTTATGTGCTATGTTACTGTTATTTAACGTGTGCGTATATTAGTTGTTGTGCATGTTTTCCAATGTTTTTTTCTATCATTAAAAACTGCTATGCGTATACTCTATTTTTAAGAGAAAAAAAAATATTTTACAAATCACTGGCAAGTACTTCATGACATGGTATGGCTCATTTGAATTAACAGTCTGTAAAGTGTTTCCTGGTAAAGTTGAAATAACATTGCAGAGTCACAAAAATAATTTCTAAATGTGGTTATATCATTCAATTGAATATTACATATAATATTCTGAAGGAATGTGAAATAATGGAAAATTAAAAACTTCCCAGTTTAAATGTCTGTTTTAGTTATTTTCTAGTGACCCTAGCAGTGTAAAGGTATAGCGATAATGTATTTGTGGTCTGGGAATCTAACAAATTGTGGTTAAATGCAATATAATTACATAGCAAAACATATAGAAATTAATTTCAGATAAGAACAAATAGGCCTATTCTATCTACCTAAACATTTGGCTTAATAAATATTCAGTACAGCCTTAGGTGGGTTCCCTGGTGGTCCAGTGGTTAGGATTTGGTGCTTTCACCGGTGCAACCAAAGAATGAAGAGGTCACACCTGAAGCCATGCACGTTTGCACTTGGTCATTACTTGGATGGGAGACCAGCTAGGAATACCTGTTCCCACTGCTGTGGCCCCCGGGATAAGCAACTGGCAACCCACTCCAGTATCTCTGCCATGAATACCAAGTGGATCAGCATGGTGTGTTGCAGTCCATGAGGTAACAGAAAGTCGGACACGACTGAACAACACAAACACACATAGATTTAAGTTTATTCCAGACATGGCTGAATTCTTTTGACTGTATTTCCCACACCATTTTTGCTGGAGAGCCGTTCCATTTATTCACCATCTTTTCAGTCAAGTAGTACTACTGCATGTTATCCCAAAATCTTCTATGTTCTGACTTCTATTTTCGTCATTTATTCCAGGAATATCCTCATTCTCGGATTGTAAATCAGAGTGTGATATTAAAAATAAAATGTTTATAACACAGTGGGTACTCTGCAGCCTTTTAGAGGGCAGGTACGTATTTATTGCATGGTACCCTAAAATACTTTATTCAGGCTTTTTACTGTGTGAAGAGATGGATACAAAAGTCAAGCATCATGCCATATATATTGCCACCTTGTGACCAAAGCTGGTATTATGGATAGACTATAAAACAACCAGTTTGAAAAGGATCCTGAGTGAATGTACCTATGTACTGAATAGTGGAGGGAGGGATGGGATAGAGTAGAATAGAGAAGGAAAGACATTTTTTATATAATTTTAGTTTTTGCTATTTGACATCTATTCCATTCCCAAGCACGTGCTCAAAAGCAGGAAGCTTGTAAGGTTAACTGCCAGCCACACTCTTGCAGAATGGTAAATGCCCCCCCCCCCCCTCATATATGCAACCAAAGCAATGTGGTGATACCAGCATCAAAATAACATTCATGTGTTTCAAATTAAGCTATTATGTCATTTTACCCATGCATAATTATGCTCTTACTCAGACTTTTTACTCACAAACATACACACTATATATATATATATATATATATATATATATATATATATATATATTTATATATGGTATATATATATAAGGTATATATATATATATATATGCAAAGTTAATACCTGGAGTTTGTGGGAGGGGCCCATCGGTCAAACGGTCAAGTAGTGAGGCATATGGCTACGCCCTAACTGGCCTGCTAAGAGTGCCAAGGGCAGAGTAGTGGCGAGGAGAGGGAAAGGAACCTATGAAACATGATCTGGTCGAGACCTGGCAAGTGCTGGTTTAGGCCTATGAGTGAATAGACTAAGTAGGCCTGGCGGAGACTGGTTTAGGAAATATCGAAAGCAACAACGAGGTAAGCCGGGTGAAGGTCGGTTAGGACTTATGGATAGCAACAATGAGGTAAGCCTACAAAGGCTGGTATAGAACTAATTAACTAGTAAAAGATAGACGGTTTGGGCCAACATCCACAAAGTAGGCATATGAAAGCCTAAAAGGTGTTACCTTGGATATGGACAAAGGACACAACTTGGCAGATTCAGGCCCAAACCTGCTCAAGCCGAAAAGAGTAGAAACTTACCTTGATAATAGAATAGCAATGATGCAGCTTAACAGGTGCAAGGAGAAGGCTAGAGGTGGAATCATTGCTTCCAGCGATGGGAATGCCCCGGCAGATATGAAAGGGTCAAAAAGCAACTTATTAGCCCAGAAATGAACTGAGGTGTACCCGGGACAGGAAATGCTTATCAAGGCAGAGGGCGGCTCCTCCCCCGGAAGAGGCGGAGCCGGAGAGAGGGACCTGACCACAAATATATATATACTAGCTACTTGCTCGTCAAAAATCACGGGAATAACATTTTCAGGCTAGGAATGCTGTACCTTCGGCGCTCATCAACCACTTTCATGGTTGGCAACCATCACCTTCGGTGCTCATTGCAAGCCTCTCCCCACACTCTGACCCCTGTGTCTGTTTCCCCCTCTCCTCCTCCCCCTCCTCTCTTCCTCCCCCTCCTGCCCTGTGTCTTTTGTTTTTCCTTATTCCCCTCTGTGTCTCTTTTCCTCCGTCTCTCAGATCTGTGTCTCTTTCCACCCTCCCCTCTCCCTCCCCTGTGTCTTTCTCCTCTTTGTCTCTGCTCACGTTTTGCGTGACTCACGATGAGTGCCGTTGCTTGCGTTGTTCGGCTAAGTGTTACTGGCTTCAGAGTCGTTTTTACTGTTTTCGGCCTCATTTTCATCATGTTACGTTTTATCGTCCGCCATTTTTTTTCTCCCTTAGCCGATTTTTGATCACCAAAAACGACAAATATACCTCAAATTAACTTGCAACCTCACTCACAGGGTCCCTGGCTCTCTCCCTGTGCTATGTGTGATTGTGTAAGGTATTTTTTTAAATTATTTGGTGTTTTTTGGTGGTTGTTTGAGTTCGGTGGTTCGGCAGTTGAATTCGTAATTTACTATTTTGCAGCCAAGTCCTATGGACCTCGCGATCAGCGCCTATGGCGCTGATCGTGAGCCCTGCAATAAAGTACCTTTGGTGCTCATTGCAGCCAAGTTCTATGGGCCTCGCGTTCATCTCTTATGGCGTTCCCTCGCGCATGCATCCTATTTACACTACACACTGCACACATTGCTGACACTTACACCTCAGCTCCACAACACTCCAAACCTACATTGTATGCTGCAGGAACATCGAAACAGATTGTCAGCTCTTCAGCACAATGCTTCCTGCATATATTACATAGAAATAGGTAAAGTATATTAATTTATTCATTGATTCATTATTTCATTGGCATACAAAAATACCAAAAAAAACATATCACATTAAACACAAAACACATTCACCGCGCGCCTCACAACGGATGCCAAAGCTGCTCATACCACACAAAATACACCAGGGTACAGCCTTGCAAAAAGCACAAAAAGCAGATCAGCGCCAACCTTACAATGATAGCAAAAGCTCCTCGAAAAAAATAAAAAAGGCGCTCATTGCGAGGCATGCGATGAGCGCCAAAGGTGTTCAGCTCAAGCCTTGCAATGAGCGCCGAAGGTCCTCACAGTAAAAAACGTGTCTCAAACAGCATTCCCTGGCTTACAATTTCATGCACGTAATTTTTTGACGGGCAATTCGCTAGTATATATATACTAGCGAATTGCCCGTCAAAAAATTACGGCAATGAAATTGTAAGTGAGCTAAGGGTGTTTGGTGTATAATAATAAAATAAGTAATAGATTAATAAAGTAATATACTTTACCTCTTTTGAAGTAATATATGCAGGAAGCATTCTGTTGAAGAGCTGGCAATCTGTTTTGATGTTGCTGCAGCATTTTGAGTTAAATTAAGGTGTAACTTCATTTTTTGAGATCCTGGATGCCCCCTCTTGCTGTAGGTAAGCTTTTTATGTATGTGTTGTGTGTATTTATTGTGTTTATGATTTTTTGATGTCCGCGGGTTGCGGACGATTTTTGCGAGGTCGTAATTGCTCGTAACGTGTCTCGTATGTTGTTTGTGTTACAACGTAAAGTTTGCGAGGGTCGCAGTTGCTGGCAAGGAGCGCCTTCAACGCTCCTTGCCAGCAACTGCGACTTTCGCTTCGCGAGGGCCGCAGCTCGCTGCACGAGACCGCAAGCGTCAGCAACGGCTCGTATTCTCACAACTACAGTATATATGTGATATACACAAAGAGGTATTTTTAACTGGTGTTGAATCCAACTGTAAACAATGCTATATCCCTGCAAATTGTATTGAGAAAGAATGAAACTAAGAAAGTGCAGATCTGTTTTTTTCTCTAGTAACCTATGGGTGGTAATTTATTTTTTTAAAGATAGTGGCATTTAATTATCCCTTTTTTGTATCAAAGTTAATGTAGAATTAGAATAGTAATAACTAAAGGGTTTGATTTACTAAGCTTTCTTAAGGACTACAAAGCATGAAGAGCTGTGATGATGATTTTTAACTTCAGTGAACTGCCACAGAGACCCTGCAATAATTAATTCAATCTTTTAGGACACCATCTATAGTTTTATAACAATAGTTTAAAACAAACAAAAACAAATTCATTGTTCTATCTAGAATACAATGACATATGTATATACGTATGATACAGTTTCAGTTTAAGGATCTATATCGGAATACTGTCCTTTCCCAACCCTCATGATTTCTTTGAAAACAAAACTGCAAATGAAAATAAAAAAAGTAAAAACATAAGAATGGTAATAAACATAGGAAAATAATATTTACTGATAGGATTTTATGTAGAAGTATACAGTTTAGCTTGAAGAGATTCCAAGGGTGAGGAGCATGTGGCCCAAGTGCCAGATGTAGCGCTCTTTCTGTTTTGATAAACACATTTGCAAGTTTCTACCTAAGTCAATCCATGTATTACAGGAGGTAGCATAGCTTTATAACAATGCACAAGATGAGGAAGGTACAGAAACTCAATAAATATACAACTAGATTTAATATTGATAGAACTAAAATAATATGATATTACTGTGTATAAATTATACTGAATCAATACTATTATTCTGGGTTAAAGATAATGCAAAACTGCAAATACTTTTGAACTAATAATCTTTGTCCATTTTGCAGAAAACATCCCAGTTATTGAACGAATGCAATGTACACATAAAAATAAACACGATTGCAACTGGTTATACAGTGGTACCTTGGAACATAATTCATTCAGGACAGCGGGTTGAGTTCCAAGGTAGCATTTCCCATAGGGATCAATGTAAATTAAAATAATTGGAACTTTCATTCTTTGAAGCACAAGCTACACTTTGTTTTTTATAAGAAGAGGCTACATTTGGGTTATTGTAAGCACAGGCTGCACTTTGGTTCTTATAAGCACAGGCTGCACTTTGGCTCTTATAGGCACAGTCTACACTTTGATTATTATAGGCACAGGTTCCAACTAGGTTCTTATAAGCACAGACTACACTTTGGTCCTTATAGGCACAAGCTGCACGTTGGTTCTTATTAAGCACAGGCTGCACTTTAATTCGTATAGGCACAGGCTATACTTTGGTCCTTAAAAGCACAGGCTACACTTTGGCTCATATAGGCAACGTTCTACACTTTGATCATTATAGGCCCAGTCTATACTTTGGTCTTTTTAAGCACAGGCTGCACTTTGATTCTTACAGGCACAGACAGCTCTTTGGCTCTTGCAGGCATATACTGCTATTGGGCTCTTGCAGGCACTAACTACGCCACAGTATTCCACTTCCTTAAAGACAGGATGCAGGGTGGCGGGGTTGAATTCCAAGCAAGCGTCAGGTTCCGAGCAAGCATCAAGTTCTGAGGTGATGTTTTGGCAGTGAGACACATCTAGTTCCAAAAATGTTGAGTTCTATGGAACTTGAGTACTCTGTAATCAAAGTGGAAGTGTCTTATTTATATATAAAACTAGCAAATTGCCCGTCAAAAAATGACGGCAATGAAATTGTAAGTGAGCTAATGCTATTTGGTGTATAATAATAAAATAACTAATAGATTAATAAAGTAATATACTTTACCTATTTTGAAGTTATATATTTAGGAAGCATTGTGTTGAAGAGCTGGCAATCTGTTTTGATGTTGCTGCAGCATTAGTGGTGTGGAGCTGCTGTGTAAGCGTGATGAATGTGTGTAGTGTAATAGTGTGCGTGCGCGAGACAAAACCGTTGGCGTAGCTGTGTACTTCTGCATTGTATAAGTTAGTGTTCTAAAATGGCGGCTAATGTGTGGTATGCGTCTGTAGTGGAATATCCGTAGCTGTTTTGTGGTGTTTTGCGTGTTTCTGGTGGTGTTTTGCGTGTTTAGAGTCCTGTAGCCTCGTTTTCGTTTTGTTCGGCGGCCATTTTTTCTCTTGCTTAGAGAATTTTTTAGTGTCTAAACTCTTTTCTTTTGAGTTAAATTAAGGTGTAACTTCATTTTTTGAGGTCCTGGATGCCCCCTCTTGCTGTAGGTAAGCTTTATATATATGTTTTGTGTGTATTTATTGTGTTTTTAATTTTTTCATGTCCGCAGGTTGCGCCCGATTTTTGCGAGGTCGTAATTGGTCGTAACGTGTCTCGTATTTTGTTTGCGTTACGACGTAAAGTTTCCGAGGGTCGCAGTTGCTGGCAAGGAGCGCCTTCAGCGCTCCTTGCCAGCAACTGTGACCCTCGCTTTGCAAGGGCCGCAGGCTCGTTATGCGAGCCCGCAACCGTTAGCAACAACTCATATGCTCACAACTATATATGTGATAGCGACTTGCCCTTCCAAAAATTACGGCAATAAAATGAGAATGCATAGAATGCTGTTTTGCACCCTATGTGAGTGTCTTGCCCCTTGTCATGATGATACTTTTATTTAATTTTTTTTTAATTCCCCTTTTTATTGTTTTGTTTATTGCTATGACCTGTATTTTTACATGTGTTATTCCATTTGTTAGAAAAAGGACAACAATTATTTGAATAATTAGTCAATATATTTATTGTTATAACATGCAACTTCTATCTTTATTCAACATCAAAACAATAGTTTTTATTGTAACATATATATGAATATTTGAAGAATGTGTATATTTTCTTTGAAGAATGTGTATATTTTCAATTTATAGCTTATTTGCAATATTGAATGCAGAGGAAGGCAAACATTAAAAACCCAAGTGAAACTTAGCCAAGTGTCTCAAATTGTGAAAAAAAATAATTCATTCCTGACCCCAGATACTGGAGATCGGCTTACTCCCTGGATCAATACTTTCTCTTTAATTATACATTAGAAGTTCCAAAGAAATGCAATAATCCCTTTACTGACATCCCATAAACCCCTAAATCCATGCATTGAACCCGATATCTAAATACAATGCAAGTGCTAATTGGGCATTTAGCCTGTCTATGCCTCACCTATGTTTACACAGTGTTGTTTTCATTTCTGCACCTGTTTGTTGCATTTTGCCAACCTGTTTGGGAAGCACTGGGTAATGGTTTTAATATTTGTATTAAACTTACAGCATACATTACAAACAGTAACATCCTTTACTAACCGTTAAACCTGAAATGTATGAAAATCGCACATATAGTTGTTGTGGTGCAAATAGTGTTTCACTTTTCCATTGTTTAATAACGGATGCTCACTTCCAAACATAAATTTTTAGTGCAAATGAGACATTGAGTTGTCTCTGGTCAAATAGTGGTTACTCTAAAAAGAGTCCAACAGACTTTCAAGTTTGTCAATGTTAATTTCAATTTTTTTTGTTTGCCTTTTTTTTTTTTTGTTGTAGAATTTACAGCACCTCATAATGAACTATAGTTTTAGTGAAAACTCTCCCATAATTTAACAACTCACCCTGACTTGCATTTTTTTTCACTAAAACTTTAATGGTTTCTGGATTTTTGCAGCAGGAAAAATGACACATAGAGTTAGTTGTCCATGGGCAAATACTGTTCCTCTAAAAAGACTCCAATGTACTTAAAAGTTTGTCCCTGTGATTTATTAAAAGTCATAGCAAATGCCATGATGATGGGAAATTGTTTCCTTTGAAGGACAAAAGGCAAACCACTCTCACTTTGAGCCAAATCAATTATTGGTATAAAAACCTGTTCATATGGGTACCATTCAGAATTTCTGCATGTATAAAATGATCTCTTAAATCCTGCACAATTAATATAGTCCCATTACAAAGTCCTTTCTTTGGGTTCATATTCCTCAGTAACATGACGATTGCCCCTATTTTTAGCTGTAAAATATGTGGTGGAATCAGCCAGAACAGAACCTGCACTGTAATAATTTCTGTATCGCATTGATTAATTTCAATATTTAATTATTCAGATGCAATGCATCTTTATTTTTGGATGTTAATATTACTTTTTGTGCAAGGCCTGATTCTTCATTGTGAATTATTCCGTTTAGGAATATAGCTGATATAAGTGACTGTTTACAAATCATTTCCTGTGGCATTTCCACAGGATCTTTGGGTAAATTACTTATAACCTGTGTTTTTCCTTCACCAATCTTAATTAACCAATCATTGAAATAATTTTGGTCCTCTGATCTCATATTTTTTCTATTTTAAGATGTGTAAATATTTTCACCTAACAACATCACCTTTCCCCCAAAAGGCAAATCTGTAGCCATGACTTCACACAACAAACGATCAATACATTGCAGGGAATGGCATGACATCATTGTTGCTTCATCTATTATAATTAATTTAGTTTTTTGTAGTTTTTTAGCTTGTGATGATTTTATTCTAATATCTGACACTGATGTTTTCAAAATGGGAACTGGCAGTTTAAAGCCGCTATGCACAGTTCTCCCACCTTCTAACAATAGTCCCGCAATTCAAGTTGTTGCAAAGGCCAGAGATATTTCACCTTTAGCTCGAATGAAACTCATCAGTAAATTATATAGATACGTTTTCCCAACCCTCCAGGTCCATCTAGATAGAAATAACGCTTTTTGAGCAGGTCATCATCTATTGCTTTTTTGATGGTGTTAAATACTTCCAACTGCAATGTATTTAAACTTGCTAGTTTTTCCTCTGTTTTTTTGTTGTACAATATCAGCACCATAGTCTTCAAAGTTTATTTCTTCAACCATTCCTGGATCTGGCAGATTAAAATTTGCACAATTTAATCCATGACATAGAAATACTTGTTGAATTTCCAGTTATGTACTCATTGTAACATTTCAAAAAGTCTTCACACATATTTAATTAAAATTTTGCCCACAAAACAAATGCATCGGGTACATTGCAAAAGATGCAAATGAATGCAAACTGTTCTCTTATCTACTTTGGCATTTGACATCGTTCTGCTTCTTGTAGAGATCTCTCCCATTCAGTATTATCTGCCCGGAAGTTTCTTTGTCTGGCAGCTAATTAAAATGTATCATAAACTATGTCATTGACTGTACGTAAATTATTTTGTGCATTTCTTATTTTCCATACATGGTGATTGGGGATTAATATCTCCACCTAGACCATAAATCATTCGATGTGTTACAATTTCATAGAGTTTTGAATATTTTTCTGGAGATGGAAGTTCAGCACTAATTAGTGAATCCACACTCTCCGCTGTATTTAGTTTATGTGTTTACTGGAGTATAAAAAGTAGGTGTGCATGTGGAAGTCCAATTATTTACAATTGTTTTAGAATTTGCTGCTCCGCTATTTAACTCTACCCACAAACATTAAACATTACCGTTAGTTCCACCATAAATATCTTCTCTGACTATAGGCTTAAATTCAGGCTTAACATACAGACAAATCCCTCCTCTTCTTTTACCTTTGCCCATATCTTTCATAAATAGGTTATAACCATCCAGAATAACAATCCAGTCATGAGATTCATCCCACCATGTTTCAGTAATGCCTATTAAATCCCATTTCTCCTTTACTGCTAATAAGTCTAACTCTCCGATTTTTCCTGGCAAGCTTCTGGCATTAGCGAGCATACACCTTATGTTATGAGTCTGTAGTTCTGAAGTGCCTACCACTGTACTTGAGTTACTTAGCAATACCTCCCTATTAATTGTACTAACCCTCTCCCCATCTCCTCCCCCCTGACTAGTTAATGCGTTCCTTTCCCCCTCTACACTTTCTACCCCATTACTTCTATGTCTTCCTTCCCCCCACCTACTAGTTTAAAAACTCCCCCAGCCGTTCTACCATCCTATCCCCTAGCACAAAAGCGCTCTCATCATTAAGGTGCAATCCATTCCTGCTATAGAGATTGTACCCAAGTGAGAAGTCAGCCCTGTGCTCTAAAAACCCAAACTCATCCTTAATGCACCACATTTTCCACTAACTTTGTCATTAATATCAATATGTACCAAGACCGCCGGTTCATTTCCAGCCCCTCCCAATAATTTGTCTACCCGATCCACAACATGACGAACCCGAGCACCCGGGAGACAGCAAACTGTTCGATAGCTGGGATCTGGGTGACAAATCACCCTGTTTACCTTCCTAATAATAGAGTCACCTACAACCAAAACCTGTCTATTGTTCTGCCTATTCTGCCCTCCCTCTCCTCCAGTAGAGCTGTTTGCCCGGCTGTAAGAGGGAACAGCTCTATCTGGCATTGCCATTCCTGAATGGACATCCCCAACAGTTTCACTCAATCTGGCAAATCTGTTGGTGTTTGCCAACTCAGAACTGGCCTGCCTCCTCCTGTTCCCCCTGCTTCCCCTTGTAACTGTAACCCAGCTGCCTCCATGGACATCCTCACTAGCCCCAGCTCCACCCTCCATGCTAGGCCCAGCTAAACTGTGCTCAGTGAGCACCAACCCCCTTTCCAGTGAAGCAATATCACTAAGTGCTGCAATTCTCCTCTCCAGATCTCCAATTTGAGCTTCCATAGAGGCAACATGCTCACACCTCTCACACAGGTATGGACCCTGGATCATCTGTTCCAGTATTGCATACATATGACAGGATGTACACTGAATAAGATTGCCACTGGAGTGACTCATAATTATCTACAACATTTCAGTGGGAAAAATAAAGAATATAAAATAATATATTTATATAAAGTTTTCCTCCTTTGCACTATAAATCTGCCCTCCCTTTTCTTTGAAGTCCCTCCTTTTATTTAAACTCCTAGGCTTTTACTAGAATTGCACTTGATACTGAAAATGTTCACAAGCTCACAAGTTCCCCTTCTCCTGTTTATATTAACTTCTGCCTTCTCACCTGGGCACAATTAGTGCACTCCACTTGTAAACAGGCCCCAAACCAGCTCACAAACCTTTTATACAAGTTTAACAGTCAAGCCACACCCCTCTCACCTGGGCACAATTAGTGCACTCTGCAGTTTATCAGCCTTTACTTGTAAGGTAAATCCACTTGTAAACAGGCCCCAAACCAGCTCACAAACCTTTTATACAAGTTTAACAGTCAAACCACACCCCTCTCACCTGGGCACAATTAGTGCACTCTGCAGTTTATCAGCCTTTACTTGTAAGGTAAATCCACTTGTAAAACAGATTTGCAAAACAAGTTACGTCCTTTGTAATCGTATATTTTGTAAGTCGGGCTTGTCAGCCGTTGTTCGGGTAAGTGTTACGTGCTTCAACCTCGTTTTCATTCTGTTTCAGACTTTTTACTTTTTTTTGGCAGCCATTTTTTTTCTCGCTACAGTGATTTCGATCGTTAAAAAAGGTAAAATATGCCTCAAATTAACTTCGAACCTCACTCACAGGCACCCTGGCACTACGTGCTGTGTGTGAGTGTGTAAGTTAATTTAAGGCATATTTGTGTGTTTTTGCAGGCTTTTCGGCCATTAAAGTTGTATTTTTGCGAGCCCCGCAGTCCATCTATATGCTTCGGGTCCTAAGTCCTACCGGTCGTAATTTTGCTTCTGTTGCAAAGTCCAGGGGCAAATGCATAAATAAATGATTTGTTATTGGGCAAATAGATTTATTAAATGTATTAAACAAATTAGGACTAAATGGCATGTGGGAGAAAAACCTCCTACAGAAGGACAGGGTGATAATTCACCAACAACAGACCAGAACAAGAAAGTTGCACCCCAAGTTGGTTCTTTGTGACTCAGTACTGTTTTGTTTTTCCCTCCATTTTAAATATAATTTAAATAGCATGTGGGAGAAGCATCTTAAACCTCCCACATGCCATTTAGACTATCTTTTAAAAAAATGAATAAATCTATGTGTTAAAATATGTTAACAAAATCTTGATTTTTTTCCACAAAATGTAATCTGTCTGTCTATGCATTGCATGTTAACATACAAAAACTGTGCAAGTCTATACTGTAGAGATTAATTCCTTTTTTTATTCAAGACATATGTTTTTTTAATATGTGCGTTTTACATGGCAAGGTGAAATGAAAGAACTAATAATAAGTTTATGTATAGATCAAGAAAAGTTGCAGATGTGTTCCTGCCAAATCTATTTTTGCATTATCTGGCAGCTCAAATAGCTTGGTATTGAACAATGGTGTTATGTACACTAGTCTGGGTACTAACTGAAGAACAGCCATTGCGCAACATTTATGTCTACAGTGTAGCAGGGGCGGCCCGTCCATTGGGGCGTCAGGGCAAACGCCCCCCCAAATATTTTCTTCACCCTGCAATAAAAAAACACAACAATGTATTAGTATAACCCCAAAAACAATTAAATATAAGGTGTACATCATCATTCAAGTCTCAATACAGTATTAAAATGAAGTAAAGTTAGTAAAGGGACACTGTCACTTTAAGATAACCCTTGCGCTACATTAACTAATGCTGTGTGTATCTATATTATAGCCCCCTGCACCCTGTGTGATCATATTACACTACACTAACCTTTAGACTCTTCTCTTCTCTTCAATGAGTCCTGGCCTGGCCCCCTGACCGTTAATGCATGCCGCCCACCATCACAGTGACGATATGCATGGGCGGTCATAAATGTATCATTTAATGACTGACAGTCTTCCATCATTGACCAATCAATGATGGAAGGCTGTACAGTTACTAAGAGAACAATCTAAACCCACCCAGACCGTTAGCCCTGAGCGCCCGCCAGCAAATAGGGCCTCGAGTTTTCATTTTGATTGACTGATACAGTCAATAAAACCACCAGTTGCCTGTCCCTTCCCCCTTTCTGTTTCCTGACCCTGCTCACGCTGAGACTGAGAGACCTCCCTGGCTGAATCTACTCACATCTGCTCTGCCTGCCTAACACAGTAAGTCTACCTGCCTGGCACCTGCCCTGCCCCTGGCCAAACCAAACCCCTAGTAGCCCCTAATAAAAGTTAGGGGTGACCAGTTACCCCACTATGCCTGCCTGGCCTGCCACCTACCCAGCCACCCACCAACTACCACCGACGACCCTAGGCCTGCAATGCCTGGTGCCACCCCCAGCCTGGCCATCACCCCCATGTGGCCTGTGCCACCCCCGATCAGGCCTGCCCTATGCTATGCCATCATGCCACTGCCGGATTACCCCGATCACGGGATCGGGGTAGTCGGGTGGTGAGCGGGGTGGCACAGGCCCACATGGAGGTGATCGGATCACCCCCTTGATGAGGCCTGTGCCACCCCTGATCATCTCCATGTCGCCGCCCTATGCCACCCCCGAGGCCCGATCACCACCACCCCGATGCGGCCTATGCTATGACACCGCCCGATTACCCCGATCACAGTGATCGAGGTATTCGGGAGGTGAGCGGGGTTGACCAGGCCACATGGGGGTGGATGTTCACCCCCATGAGGCCTGTGCCACCCCTGATCGTGGCCTACGCGGTCACCGACCGACCGATGGGCGCCTGAGCGTGACCGACCCCACCGTGAACCAACTACCTACCTAGCACCCCCCCCCCCTATTTTTATTCCATTTTTAGAAGTAACAGGCATGTATATGTGCCTGTCACTTTTAAAGATAAAATAAAAATAAGGGAAGGGAAAAACAATACAGTAAACACACAGTAACTGTAACACATTATAATTACAAAAATAAACAGCTTTAAACAAACATTAATAAAAATAAAATAAACAACAGCACATACTTACCTGTCAAATTGACCCCTCCAGCGTTGGCCTTCTGTCCTCTGGATATAGTCATGAAAATAATCCAATGTTGATTGAAGCCCATGTCAAATAATCCAATGTTGATTGAAGCCCATGTCAAATAATCAAATGTTGCTTGAAGCCACTGGTCAAATAAATAATCCAATGTTGATTGAAGCCAATGGTCAAATAATCCAATGTTGATTGAAGCCACTGGTCAAATAATCCAATCTTGATTAAAGCCATTGTCCATCCATCCATTCTGGCCCATTGAAAGAGGCCTCCACAAAAAAAAAAACGACGCTCTAAAAAAAAAAAAAACAACAAACTAAAAGAGCTCCTCCTACAAGGAGCCCCTCCCGCGA
The DNA here is from genome assembly GCA_027410445.1 of Discoglossus pictus. Taxonomy (NCBI): domain Eukaryota; kingdom Metazoa; phylum Chordata; class Amphibia; order Anura; family Alytidae; genus Discoglossus; species Discoglossus pictus. Next base: position 66,370,102 of record CM050164.1, on the reverse strand, counting down.
TTAATTGATTTTTTCCCACGGTCTGCTTTATATACTAATTTTTGAAGGACTCTGATTGGCTGAAATTTTTGATTGACATCGATTTCAACCAATGAGAGTCTTTAAAAAATTAGCAAATCAGCAAGCAGGTATGGAAGCCTGTAAGGGTAAAAAAGGTTAGTGTGAACTTGTTTGACCCTGTATGTATTATACATATTTTATGCGATATACATGTTACAGGATAATATCCTGTAACATGTATAGCCCAAAAATAGCACTGTAATATGTATAAAAAATAATGTGTAATAGAAATGCATGAACAATATAATATAACAAGTAATAAAGAACATCAATTAATCAAATAATAAATATCAATTAATATATATTGTTTTATGTATATGTTTATGTATATTTATGTGTATTTTTTATGTGTATATATATATTTGTATATATTATATATATATATAATATATATATATATATATTGATTGATAGATATATTGATTGATATATATATATATATATATATTTATATATATATATATTTATATATATAATATATATATATATATATATATATATATATATATATATATATAAACATTGATATAAATATATCACAATAAATATATATATATATATATATCAATTTGATATATATATATATATATATATATTTTTTTTTACAATTTGGGCCTATATGGTCCCAATTTGTTATTTAGGGTTTTTAAGGTGCGGTTGGGGCCTATATGGTCAAAATTGGTTATTTAAGGTTTTTAAGGTGCGGTTGGGGCCTATATGGTCAAAATTGGTTATTTAAGGTTTTTAAGGTGCAGTTGGGGCCTATATGGTCACACTTGGTCTTTTAAGGTTTTTAAGGTGCGGTTGGGGCCTATTTTGTTCCAATTTGTTATTTAAGGTTTTTAAGGTGCGGTTGGGGCCTATATGGTCAAAATTAGTTATTTAAGGTTTTTAAGGTGCGGTTGGGGCCTATATGGTCAAAATTGGGCATTTAAGGTTTTTAAGGTGCGGTTGGGGCCTATTTGGTCCCAATTTGTTATTTAAGGTTTTTAAGGTGCGGTTGGGGCCTATATGGTCAAAATTGGTTATTTAAGGTTTTTAAGGTGCGGTTGGGGCCTATATGGTCAAAATTGGTTATTTAAGGTTTTTAAGGTGCGGTTGGGGCCTATATGGTCAAAATTGGGCATTTAAGGTTTTTAAGGTGCGGTTGGGGCCTATTTGGTCCCAATTTGTTATTTAAGGTTTTTAAGGTGCGGTTGGGGCCTATATGGTCAAAATTGGTTATTTAAGGTTTTCAAGGTGCGGTTGGGGCCTATATGGTCAAAATTGGGCATTTAAGGTTTTTAAGGTGCGGTTGGGGCCTATTTGGTCCCAATTTGTTATTTAAGGTTTTTAAGGTGCGGTTGGGGCCTATATGGTCAAAATTGGTTATTTAAGGTTTTTAAGGTGCGGTTGGGGCCTATATGGTCACACTTGGTCTTTTAAGGTTTTTAAGGTGCGGTTGGGGCCTATTTGGTCCCAATTTGTTATTTAGGGTTTTTAAGGTGCGGTTGGGGCCTATATGGTAACACTTGGTCTTTCAAGGTTTTAAAAGTTAAGGTTTGGGTCTTGAACGTTCTAATGTTTTTTGTTGTTGTTTTCTATCACTTCCCAGGTGCAAACTATCTGTGGAAGCAGATTTGTTTGGACTCGTTGGTTGACTTACTGGACGTGAATACCCCGAGAAGGAGAGTCAACTGTAGGTGAGAATATGGTCACAATTGGAATTTGAAGGTTTTTAAGGTGCGTTTGGGGCCTATATGGTCACACTTGCTCTTTTAAGGTTTTAAAAGTTACAGTTTGGGTCTTAAACGCTCTAATGTTTTTTTTTGTTGTTTTCTATCACCCCCCAGGTGCAAACTATCTGTGGAAGCAGATTTGTTTGGACTCGTTGGTTGACTTACTGGACGTGAATACCCCGAGAAGGAGAGTCAACTGTAGGTGAGTATCATTGCCTTTCATTTTCTGTCCATGCGTATAGGTGCAAATTTGATGTTGATGTAGTCTTGTCACATGAGGGTTTGCAATCTGTAATGTATACCAATGAAATCAACACACTGTTATTTTAAAGTAATTTTGTGACATAATATAAATTAATATACCGTGATCTCTTTCTTCTATTGGTATCAGAAATGAATACTATTGACTCTCTACTTGTGAAGCCTTTCGGCACCCTAACCTATGAGGAGAAGGTGGAAGTAAAACGGTTAGGAGCTGACCAACCAGAGATAAATCTGCAGCAAATCGCAAGAGATAGAGGGAAGCAATATGTCCGTAATTTCAATACTGAATGGTACAAGAAGAACGACTGGCTTTCTGGAAGCATTTCTAGGAAGTCCTTATATTGTTTCCCATGCATCCTATTTGGTGGTGACGCTGCTTGGACCAAAACTGGAGTGACTGACGCCAAACATCTAGCTGATAAATTGGCGAAACACAAAAGTTCTAAAGCTCACTTGGATAACAGGATCAAGTTTGAGATGCTTGGACAGGCAAACATTGCTGTTCAACTGGACCAAGGATACCAAGTCAGCATTCAAAAACACAACGAAGAAGTGGCTAAGAACCGGTACATCCTTTCCAAGATAATTGATTATGTTCGCTTTTGTGGCGCTTTTGAACTGGCATTAAGAGGACACGACGAGAGTGAAACATAGCTAAATCCAGGAGTGTTTAGAGGCCTGGTGGATTTGGTTGGCAGTATCAATAGTGCAATGGAACAGCATTTGAAGACTGCAACTGTGTTTAAGGGCACGTCCAAAACCGTGCAGAATGAGCTACTGGACTGCATGCATGAAGTTATTAAGGAAGTGATTCACCAAGAGCTTAAGGAAGCCCAGTTTGTGGCAATCCAAGCGGATGAAACAACCGATATTTCCGCTAGGACACAGTGCGTTGTAGTCTATCGCTACATTGACAAGAAGCATCAAGTGGTGGAAAGATTTGATGGCTTCACGGAAATGAAATCAACGGATGCAGACTCGATTGCTGCTGTTGTGCTGGAAACACTGAATACTGTTCTCCCAGAGCCAGAAGACAAGAAGAAACTCATAGCTTAAAGCTACGATGGTGCCAGTTTGATGCGTGGAGATCAAGGAGGAGTTCAAAGAAAAATAAAAGACGTGTACCCGAACGCACACTACGTCCATTGCTATGCTCACCAACTGAACCTTATAATGGAGAAAGTAGTTTCAAGGATTGGAAGAGTTCGAGGTTTTTTTTCCAACATAGGCGGCATACCATCTTTTTTTTCACGCTCTCCAAAAAGGACTGGAGTTCTGTATGAGGTAGTTGGTAGAAGACTTCCAAGAGGTGCACCAACACGATGGAACTTCAACGTTAGGACCGTGAACGTGATCTACGAGAACAGAGATGCTACTTGAGTGTTTCCAGACAATTGAAGCATGTCTAAACTTTGATCCAACATCTATACGGGAAGCCGCAGGTTTCATTGGAATGCTGGAAGACAGGGAGTTCCTTTACTTCCTTAAATTATTTCATTTAATAATGCCACATGTTGACATCCTCTATAGTCAGCTTCAGAAGCGAGACACGGATACTGTTTATATCAAAAAAGTCACAGAAGACTTTGTCGCCAGCATCCAGAAAATCCGTAATTCTGTTAAAGAGATAGAAGCAAGTTTGCCGAGCGATGTAACAGTCAACAGACGGAGTGCGGAGATCTCAACCTTGAGACAACTTTCAAGAGAGGTATGTGACATAGTGGTGGTTCATGCAAAAGAACGTTTTTCATTTTCAAATCACCTAGTCAGTGCCAAACTTGTTCAAAGTGACTTGTATAAAACCCATGACACTTGCTTTCCAACCCAAGCTCTGGAAGACACCGTGCAAGCATATCCAATACTGAAGAAGGAACAATTAGGCACTGAGCTGTCACTTCTGTATGGGAAGACAGATTTTCATACTTGTACAAGTGCTGTTGCTCTGCACAAACTTTTCCATCAATTTAATCTGCAGAATGATTTCACAGAGACAGTAAAATTATTAAGAATCCTGATTACAACACCGATGACCACTGCAGAATCAGAAAGATGCTTCTCCACATTGAAGGGGATAAAAACCTTTTTAAGAAGCACCATGTCCCTGGAGCGGTTGAATGCATTGGCGATGCTCTCAATGGAAAAGCAACTGATTTCCGAGATCCCAGACTTCAATGAAAAAAACATTGAGAAGTTTTCTTCTTTGAAAGATCGCCGTGCAAAATTAAAATACAAGTGATTGAAGCAAAGAAGAATGCATACCCCCAAGGTGTGCAAAGATAAACTGCGTTAAGCAGCACCACCTCACACTACCAAACATAACTAGTGGTAAGTAAAGTATGAACGTGTGTGTGGGTGTGCATATGGAAGGAGCTATGAAAGGTGTGTGCATGGTCAGTAACAATTGTTGAAGCCTTGGCGTGGTTTGAAGGAATTGGAGGCACTTCCAAGGGTAGCTGTCACTTGTGTACGGGAAGCAAGAATTCCATGTCTGTACAAGTGCTGTTGCTCTGCAGCAACTTTAGCATCAATTTAATCTACATAATTTAACAGAGTGAGTGAAGCTATAAGGAATCCTGCTACAACAACGAAGACTACTAAAGAACCAGAAAGATGCTTCTCCACATTGAAGAGGATCAAAAAAGTAATTAAAAAGCACCATGGCCCTGTAGCGGTTAAATGCATTGGTTTGAAGGAATTGGAGGCACCTTCAAGAGTACGTAAAGTTCTCAGAAATGGCACCACCTCACTACCAAAAATAACTAGTGGTAAGTAAAGTATGAATGGTGTGTGGGTGTGCATATTGAAGGAGCTATGAAAGGTGTGTGAATGGTCAGTAACAATTGTTGAAGCCTTGGCGTGGCGTTACTGCTCATATGGTTATCCATATGCTAATTCAACGTGTTTGTTTGACATTGATTATTGTGTTGTCTAAACAGAAGTTAAATGTTGTTGTTTTCATGAATCCCAAGATCCACTGGTTTGGGCCTATACAGTGCTGATTGGTCTTCTAAGGTATGTTTGGGGCCTATGGTCACACTTGGTCTTCTAAGGTATGTTTGGGGCCTATATAGTTCCACTTGGTCTTCTAATGTATGTTTGGGGCCTATGGTCACACTTGGTCTTCTAAGGTATGTTTGAGGCCTATATGGTCACACTTGGTCTTCTAAGGTATGTTTGGGGCCTATATAGTCACACTTGGTCTTCTAAGGTATGTTTGGGGCCTATGGTCACACTTGGTCTTCTAAGGTATGTTTGGGGCCTATATAGTTCCACTTGGTCTTCTAAGGTATGTTTGAGGCCTATATGGTCACACTTGGTCTTCTAAGGTATGTTTGAGGCCTATATAGTCACACTTGGTCTTCTAAGGTATGTTTGGGGCCTATGGTCACACTTGGTCTTCTAAGGTATGTTTGGGGCCTATATAGTTCCACTTGGTCTTCTAAGGTATGTTTGAGGCCTATATGGTCACACTTGGTCTTCTAAGGTATGTTTGGGGCCTATGGTCACACTTGGTCTTCTAAGGTATGTTTGAGGTCTATATGGTTCCACTTGGTCGTTTAATGTTTTTTAAGTATGGTTTTGTTCTTGAATGTTCTGATTGATTTGCTCTTTTTCTTTCAACCCCAGGTGCAAACCCTATGTGGCTGCAGATTTGTTTCTACTCATTGGTCAACTTACTGAACGTGAATACCCTGAGAAGAAGACCCGACTAATGGTAGGTGTCAATCCTTTAATTTTTCTGTTAATACATATAGGTGCAATTATGATATTGCTGTAGTCTTGTCACATGAGTTTTTTCAATCTATGTTGTATACCAATGAATTTAACACATTGTTACTTTACTTCTTGACATTTCTGCATTGGTGATCATGTATTTCAATGGGCTTCACAAGTTTAAGGTCATTGGGCGGAGCTTATAAAGGTCATCATGACGTCAGGGGGAGGGGTTATAAAAATGGGCGTGGTTTGAAAAGGGGGAGTGGCTATGTTTCGCCCTGTCGCCCCTCCAACTTGAAGTCACCAGCCGCCACTGCAGTGTAGTGTTTCTTTCAAAGAATATATTATAAATATATTCTGTCATTTAATAGTGCAAAATTGATTGGAAAAATAGCTAAAACACATAAACAATAACAATAACTGCAATAATCGTTGACCTGAAGGGAACTCTCTATGTCCTAAGATCATAATTTTCATTTATTAAACTGGTGGGACTGAAAATAAATAACTATCTGTCTTCTTTCAATTGGAACTTTAAAGTCATATTTAAGTTTCCTGGATTATGAATGCATCTGATAGAGGAGAATCAGTAGTGTATGAAAAAGTACCAAAATAAACATTAAACTTACACTAAGGTTTGCTAAATCTCTTGAGTTTGCAAGCTGTTTTCAGAGTTGACACATCTGGAAACCCCTGCTAGCATTAGCATAACATTCCTAATTTGTTTTGGCCAATCACAGAAAACGAATACATTGTATAAATCTGTCATGTCAGTTTGTGCAAAAGGCATCATAGGATGTGTAGTCCCCCACACGAGGAAACAAGAGGGTCTAAGTCCTTGCTGCGTAGATCTCTGCATTGGGCTGCTGTTTGCTTGAAGGTTACAGAAATTAAAAATAACTACTTACAAAACGGTAATTTATTAAATTTAAACACTGCAAGTATAAAAATATGGTGTTGTACAAATTGTACGAAAGATATATATGCAGCTAAATTAATATATATATATATATATATATATATATATATATATATATATATTTAAAATATTAAGAACCCTATGATACATAAAGGGATAGCAAAAAAACTGAAACTATAAAGTAAGTGAAATATATCTACTCCATGTATTCTACATGTGAAAAATAGGTGATAAAAAGTTTACAAAAAGTACCTAAATGCGCATGACTTGTGAAGAGAAAGGAAAAAAATAGGGTGCAAAATAAAGGCCTTTCTGAGTATCAATAAAATGCAGAGGCTTAAACCACGCAGATAATTAAAAAACAAAAATCTGTTACTAATAAGGAGCTAAATAAAGAGACCTACGAGAATGCAGTGGCTTACACAGGCTTCTGTTACTAAATTCGCCAGTCAATGCCTCCCAATAAACAAAAAAATATAAGGAAGGAGAAATTGAGTGATAAGTAATTAATGCAAAAACAGTATAATATGTATAAATATTATCTGAGGGTCTCAATGCCAAGCAATTATATAAAGCACACTGAAATTACAAGCTCAATAAAAAGCACACTGAAATTGCACCTCCTTCCATGTAATTTAAGCAAAAAGCCCCAAAGTCATAAAAAAGAATCGCCCAAAAGCATGGAGTTCTTACAAAAGGTATCCCTGACTGCAGTTTCACTTCTCTTATGAAGCTTTTTGAAAGGTGAATACAGCGGCATTACTAGAAGTTTAAATAACGGATGTATTAGTGTAACAGGTGCCTTATTTGCTCCAATTTCACATCATAAAATATCAGTGACGTTCCATCCCAGAAATAAAAAAACCAAAAGTAATGTTTCGTTTTAAAAATGAAAACAAAAAAACAACAAGTGAAAAGAGAAAAACAAGGGTAAAATAATGAATTAATACATATACTTGAATCCATCACATAAACTAAAACTTGAATTACTGTTTGTGACTTGAATCAAAATAACCAAAAGTGATGTTCCGCCTGAGAAATGAAACCGGAAATTATGTTACATCTGAAAAATGAAACCAAAAGCAATTATAGTTGGAAAACTTTAAAAAGAGAAGAAGAAGACCACATTAATAAAACAATTCCAAAAGGCAGGGAGAATATACAAAACAAATTAAACGTTAACTAATCTAGCTAAAATGCAATATTCAACAGCACAAGTAGAAATCTTAAAAACCTTCACACAAATGAGTGGGGAAAATAATCAGTAAAGACTAACTCCCGATATAGGCCCCTATTATAATTCCTATATAGCAGATTACACCATGTTTAAGAGCAAAGTAAAACTACCTAGCTATGTTAAGCATCACCCATCCCTGAAACATTGTGAGAGAACTGCTACAAGTAACTGCAGCAGTCAGAGACGGAAATTATGGAAAACTTTTCCATTGATTTTTGCAATACTGAAAGATTACGAGTTGCTCTGCTAGACTTTTACACCAAAATCCTATGCTAATAAGATTTTATGGATCATTTGCAAATCAGGGCATTGTTAAAGGAAGTATTGCGTGTTCTAAAGTACAAATGGTTTTAAAATCATTGGGGACTGCCGCAGCACCACTCAAAAACAATAGAAAAGCATGTAATATCATCACAAATGAATGATTATCATTGCAATAGGCACATATGTGATATTAAAAACAATTACATTTCTACATGTGACCCATCAGAAACATGGTAAGAGAAAATGTAGTGCTCACAGCAAGATAAATCTGATAAAGAGATAGCACATTAATGAAAACCTCAGAATTCATTTAACTGCATTGCAAATAATATGTGGTGTGTCTATCCCTTTCATAGTGAGGCTGTACCAAACAGTACTGGGAAAGTATGGCATCTACACATTAACCTAGGTATCATACACTGCAGCGGGGGGGGGGGGGGAAGTCATCAAGAGGCCTGAAACAGAGGACTGGCTGACAAGGATGCTGGATAAATGGGAGAGGAAAACGCCACAGGTAGATCAACAGATAGCACAGGCCAGGAGCTTGATCTTCCCATGGAGCATTTAAGGAATAGGTTGTTATAGGCACAGGGACTTGGCCATATAGGGACACAAATGTGATGAAGCCATTCAGGAAGGCCTACAAACACAAAAGGAGGCTGGGGAGAGGCACAGGAATCTTACCTCCATCCACGGGAATCATGGGTACATCTGTCCTGGCAAGTCCTACGTCATTGGGGTTGTGCAAGTGACAATATGTATACCAATAATGATCATGTGACAATTAGGGCTAGTCTTAATATATCAATGAATTATTAATCAGACATATTATATGGTTAACAACCCTTCAGTGGAATGGTTCCCCACAACAGTGTCTGAAAGTATATTTATCAAAGTACCAATTATTGACGCGCAATAATCAATAATGATGTTGCTAACACATGTTTTAAAAAATAGTGATAATAACATTAAAATAAGTGGTTGAACACACTTTGGACATTTAAATACATGGGATTACTTGTAAACCATGCTTGTGTCACTGGAATGTTCTGGAATGTTCACATAACAAGGCATTGGTATGAAAAGAAGGATATATATGTCATCATCATGTCACACTTCATGCAGAATTCAGATGTTGTGTGCACTAATATGTGAATTGATGTTAAAAATGATATTAACATCAGAATTAACATAGAAATGGAATACACTTGGCCAAAATAGCATCAGTTACTAATTAACATAATTTAGTGAAATGCAAACATATGTTTTTAGTCATCAAATGCATACAGGATGATGACCAATATCCTAAAACATAAGTATTAACAAATTGTTATATATGGTGATGGCACAAATCAATAAACATTAGAAACACATTTAAACATCAATAACTGTATAACAATAACATTGTTTATTATATACACAGAGAACAGTCATAAATATATCCGTGCATTAATATCATGGGCGTGGTTTGAGCGAATCCAACAGGACTCAATCCTGTATTTGAAAATGGAAACAACCTAAAGGGGTAAAGGTAATACTGTATAATAATAATAATAATAATAATAATAATGATGCATTGGATGCTTTAGATTGTAAGTCTGCAAGTTTTCAATCTTGCAATGTGCTTTGGGAAAGCTCTATGGACACTGAAAACTAAGCGCAAAGAAAGGGCTCTGCACTTTCTGTAATGTGTTAATATAGTTTTGCCTTGATCAAAACGCATGTATAGAGCTACAGAATATGTTGGCGCGCTACATATAAACGATAATTACAATATCGGGTTCGGCATGTGAGAAGATAGGAAGCAAAGGGTTGTGGTAAATGCAACTTACTCGGATTGGACTAATGTGGTAAGTGGGGTTCCTCAGGATTCTTTTTAACATATTTATTAATGACTTAGAAGTAGGATTTGAAAGTAGTGTCTCCATTTTTGCTGATGACACTAAGTTGTGCAAGGTAATTAAATCAGAAAATGATGTACTTTCCCTCCAAAGGGATTTACATAAAATAGAGGATTGGACATCCAAATGACAGATGTGATTTAATACGAATAAATGTAAAGTTATGCATCTGGGAAGGAGAAATAGCCATGCAATTTATAATCTTAATGGAGCAAATAAAGGGGTATCCGATATTGAAAGGGATTTGGGAGTACTTGTGGACAACCACCTAAGTAACAGTGCTCAATGCAAAGCAGCAGCTGCAAAGGCAAATAAAATATTAGCATGTATTAAAAAGGGTACAGAAGCAAGGGAAGCAAATATAATTCTGCCACTATACAAATCTCTAGTACACCCTAATTTGGAAAATGAAGTACAATTTTGGGCACCACTTCATAAAAACTACATTTCAGAGCTGGAAAAGGTACAGAGAATGGCTACAAAACTAATAAGGGGAATGGAGGGGCTGAGTTATGAAGAAAGACTGACCAAATTAAGCTTATTTTCTCTAGAAAAAAGGCATCTTAGAGGAGATATGATTACTTTATAAATACATCCAGGGTCAGTATAAAGATTTGCCAAGTGAACTTTTTGTGCCAAGAGATTTCCAACTGACACAAGGACTTCTTTTGAGGTTAGAAGTAAAAAGATTCCACCTTAAAGAAAGAAAAGGGTGTTTCACAGTAAGAGTGGTTAATCTGTGGAATTATCTACCAAAGGAGGTGGCGACAGTGGATTTGATAGATAACTTTAAAAGGGGACTGGATTTATTTCTAATTAAAAAGGGAATTCAGGGTTATCCTGGATAAATAGAGGGAGAGTATAGATCCAGGGAGGAATCCAATCACCAGTATCTGGAGTCAGGAAGGAATTCATTTTTTTCCCTTTGAAACGATTGGCTAAGTTTCACTTGGGATTTTTCTGTTTGACTTCCTCTGGTTTTAATTAATTAACAATTAATCCGCATATTGCAGATCAGAGGAGAACTTGATGGACTGAAAGTATTTTTTCAACCTCAATTACTATGTAACTATATAACTATGTTGTGGATCGGGTAGACAAATGATTGGGAGGGGCTGGAAATGAACAGGCGGTCTTGGTATATATTGGTACCAATGACAAAGTTAGTGGAAGATGGAGTGTCCTAAAGAATGATTTTAGAGAACAAGGTAATAAGCTGAAGGCAAGGACCTCTAAGGTAGTATTTTATGAGATAGTACCAGTGCCATGTGCTATCCCAGGGAGACAGAAGGAGCTTAGGGAGGTTAATGCATGGCTAAAAGTGTGGTGCACTAAGGAGGGGTTTGGTTTTTATAGCACTAGGCTGACTTTTCACTTCGATACAATCTCCATAGCAGGGATGGATTGCACCTTAATGATGAGGGAGCTTTTGTGATAGTGGATAGGATGATAGAAAGGCTGGAGGAGTTTTTAAACTTGTAGGTGAGTGGGACTAAATTAATGTAGTGGGGTAGAAAGTGTAGAGGGGATAAGGGAGGAATTACCTACTCATAAGGGAGGATATGGTGGGAGGGGTAGTATAGTCAATAGGGAGGTATTACTAAGTAACTTAAATACAGAGGTGGGCACCTCAAAACTACAAACTCATAACATAGGATGTATGCTTACTAATGCCAAAGCTTGCCAGGAAAAATGGCAGAGCTAGAATTATTGGAAATTAACGAAAAATGGGATTTAATAGGCATTACCGAAACATGATGGATGAAGCTCATGACTGCACTGTTAATCATGAACCATGAAGAGCGAGGCATTTGTGGGCACATTTGCATGTCCCTGCTCAGCTTCCCAGAATGCAGTGCAATAACTCTTTTCCTCTGAGCTGGAAACAGGTTATTTAACTTATTTTAGACATTCACATTTGAACACAGATGTACTATTTATTTACTAACCTATTTAGGAAAGATTGGGGCAATAGTAAAAGAGGAGGAGGGATTTGTCTGTATGTTAAGCCTGAAATTAAGCCGATAGTCAGAGAAGATATTTATGCTGAAACTAGAGGTAATGATGAATGTTTGTGGGTAGAGTTAAATAGCGGAGCAGCAAATTCTATCTTGGATTTAGTTATCACAAATAATATTGATATGGTATTAAATGTTGAAATAGGGTAACCTTTGGGAAACAGTCATCACAACACAGTCTCATGTGAGATTGAAGTAAAAAAACAAAACTGGAAGGGGCCAATAAAAATTCTTAATTTTAAAAGGGCAGATTTTAACGGGAAGCAATACAAAGTATAGACTGGGACAAAGAACTGATGCGTAAAAATACTGAACATAAATGGACCACATTTAAATCCTTACTAAGAATACATACACATAGGCATATACCATGTGGGAATAAAAGTAAAAGGAGTAAATGACATCCAATGTGGCTTAACAAGGATTTAAAGATCAAGCTATGGAGTAAAAAACAGGCATTTCAATTATACAAACAAGAGGGGACAGAGACTGCTTTACGGGAGTACAAGGAAATCAACAAGGCTTGCAAAAGGGATATTAAACTGGCCAAAATAGAAAATGAAAAATTAATTGCAAAAGAGAGTAAGACTAACCCTAAAATATTTTTTAAGTATATTAATGGGAAGAAGGCGAGGAAGGAAACTATAGGAACATTACAATGTGACACAGGCCATCTGAAAATTTGTGACCAGGAGAAGGCAGATGAGCTAAATAGGTTCTTTTCTTCGGTATACACAAGGGAGGTGCCAGTGGTTGGGACACTGCAACATAATGGGGCTACACTGCCTTCTCCAAATAATTGGTTAACACAGGAAGTAATCCAAAAGAGGTTGGAAAAAATAAATGTTAATAAAGCCCGGGGTCCTTATGGAATACATCCACGGGTACTGAGGGAACTGGGTTCTGTAATAGCCAAATCATTATATTTATTTTTTCAAGATTCACTCAACACTGGGTCTCTACCAGATGACTGGCAAAAAGCAGAGGTGATACCTATATTTAAGAAGGAAGCAAGAGCAAATACAGGGAATTATAGACCAGAGGGCCTCACTTCTGTAGTGGTAAAGCTTTTAGAACGGTTAATAAGGGATAATATACAAGAATATATCTATTTCAACAGGATTATAAGTAGGAGTCAACATGGATTTATGAAGTAAAGGTCACGTCAAACAAATCTAATTAGTTTCTCTGAGGAGGTTAGTAGGAACCTGAATGAAGGCAACTCAGTGGATGCAGTCTTTTTGGTTTTTGCAAAGGTTTTTGATACAGTGCCACATGGAAGACTATTGTGCAAACTAAAGGATACAGGAATTGCAGTAAATATCTGCTCATGGATTGAGAGCTGGCTAAAATATAGGAAGCAAAGGGTTGTGGTAAATGGAACATACTCAGATTGGACTAATGTGGTAAGAGGAGTTCCTCAGGGTTCAGTATTAGGTCCTCTCCTTTTTAACATATTTATTAATGAATTAGAAGTAGGATTGGAAAGTAGTGTCTCCATTTTTGCTGGTGACTCTAAGTGGTAATTAAATTAGATAATGATGTACTTTCCCTAGAAAGGGATTTACATAAAGTAGAGGAATGGGCATCAAAATGGTAGATGAGATTTAATGTAAATAAATGTAAACTTATGCATCTGGGAAGGAAAAATAGCCATGCAATTTATATTCTTAATGTAGCAAATCTAGGGGTATCAGATATTGAAAGGGATTTGGGAGTACTTGTGGACAACCAACTAGGTAACAGTGCTCAATGCAAAGCAGCAGCTGCAAAGGCAAATAAAATATTAGCATATATTATGAAGGGTATAGAAGCAAGGGAAGCAAATATAATTCTGCCACTACACAATCCCTTGTATGCCTTAATTTGGAATATGGAGTACAATTTTGTGCACCATTTCATAAAAAGGACATTTTAGAGCTGGAGAGAAGGGCTACAGAGAATGGATACAAAACTAATAAGGGGAATGGAGGGACTAATTCATAAGGAAAGACTAAACAAATTAAGCTTATTTTCTCTAGAAAAACAAGTGTCTAAGAGTAGATTTGATTACCTTATATAAATACATCCATTTTTGGAAATGGAAAAACCTAAAGGGGTAAAGGTAATACTATATAATAATAATGATGCATTGGATCCTTTAGATTGTAAGTCTGTGAGTTTTCAGTCTTGCAATGTGCTTTGGGAAAGCTCTATGGACACTAAATACTAAGCGCAAAGACAGGGCCCTGCATTTTTTGTAATGTGTTAATATTGTTTTGCCTTGATCAAAACGCATGTATAGCGCTACAGAATATGTTGATGCGCTACATATAAATGATAATTATAATAATAATAATAGAGTTATGTGGTAGTAATCAGATGAAAAAATAATCATCATAATTCAACACTCCATATAATAGAAGTAATTAGTAATGCTCATAGCACATACATCATGTCTTCATCTGCTCCATTAAACAGATGATTTTACTCATGGATTATGTAATACAATTCAATTACACATAAATAGTATTTTCAGGAAAACAAAAAAAAGTTAAAAATAAGCTAAAAAGGGTATGAGGAGAAAAACTGCATGTACAGTACAGTGCTAAATACTGTAACAATACATCAACTTACATACATTTTAACCACAAGCAGTGCTAACTATTCTATACCTGTCATGAGAAATCACTTGCCACCAACATTACTAATGATATGGCATCTTACAAGGAATGCTTATTTGTGACCACAGTCAGTGGGCCGAGAGTAATACTGAGAGGAGACAAAAGTCAGCTGCCATAATGTCTGTTGATTACATCAGACAAAATTATCTCTTCTCAAATTGATGATAGGATGACATGGTTAACTGATGCATGCATTAATGCTCCCTTGGAATAACAGGCTATTGTTGGACTTTGCTAGTCCCACACATATCTGCATTGGTATTAAACTTAACAAGAACCATGTGTTATCAAATATGATGTATGATTTAATTAATATTGTGTGAAATCATTCTGCTCATCTGATAGCCGCTGTGTATATATTTCACTCGCATTATTTGGTAGCACTGCTTGCAGATGAAAAGGATGCCTTCATAGATCTAAAAAAAAAAAGACTATTCCTAAGGGAAAAACAAATATAATTCTCAACAGCATTCTTCAGTGACCATAAATTGGTGAAATGATAAAAAAACAACCCTTTGTGTGCACAGAAGAGAGGATTATGGACCATGCGATGGGGGTAGCCATCTGCTTACAAAATATCACCATTGCATAGGCCATATTATACTCTGTAGACAGGCTAGATAATGTGAACACTTGGTTCAATAGATTGTCATTGAGGGGTGCTGTTAAGAAGATCAAATTCTTGATGCAGCCTCTATTTCCTGGTTCTCACCTCCCTATTTATCGTCCTGCAGCTGCAGCCCACCGAGAACTGTGTGAGGAGATACTGACCTGGATCCCCAGCATAGTGTCTCTCCACTCTCTCATGAGGACCAGCATCTTCCCTTTTTTGGCCTCCAATGATGGGCCTTGGGATGGAGGTTGTGGTTGGCCGGGCATGGCTGTGGGAGGAGGAGTGGCCTAGTGGGAGGTGCCGGGACCGGATGCGGGTGTTGGTAGTGGAGACCCTGACTTGTTGGTCAAATGCTACTGGTGTGGCAGAAGGTCCAGCCAGTCACACGGCTGACAACATAAATTGGAAGTCCACCTCCTCATCTCCCGGGCCCTTGGTTCCTCTCCTTGGCTCCTTCTCCTTACACGGATCCTGGTGGGCAGGGGCACTGACACCAGTCCTTCTGCCAGCTGCAATGAGAGAAGAATGGTTTATGGTTAAAAACATAAAAAAAAAAAAACACCAATAGAATTATTAAAAATACATATGGAGAGAAGCCACATATGATAGAAGCCATATGATAGAATGTGTGCTAAATAATGATTTATGTACATATTTAACAAGTAAACTGCATACATATTTTAAGGTAAGGTAGGAGGGCATTCAGGCATTTGAATTCAACAATTGAAAGATTTGAATGGCTGCTGAAGTCATTAATCAAAATAGTGCTTTGAAAACTCCTAAAGGTTAGGTGTTCTGTCCAAAGGGGTTCTTTTTTTCAGACTTTTGTCTAATACTTCAGTATACTTGGATCCAGCTCATGCACTTTCTTCACTCACTGAATATAATGTACGTGCAGTTCTTCCTACACTGTTTGCCACATGTTTTAGCAAGTTTTTAATAAATATGTTTGCTATTTTAAAAAATATATATATACAATTTAGAGCTGTCTATAAATATAGATTCATTTCAAAAAGTGCACATTTTAGTGGGTGTAAATTAATAGTGTGATTTTTATTTTTGCTAGTAAATATGTACTTTAGCAGGTACATGATTTAGTCTAATATTGCTATATTTTGACTACTGGAAATAAACTGCCCAAACACAGGTAGACAGACATGGAGGACGGTTTATGTCTACTTGCATTAATACACATAGATAAAATGTATGTCATAAAGTTTGCAAACTAAAAACAGACATAACCATAACATCGAAAGAAGCCCAAAAAGTAAGCAAATGAAAACTCAAAAGGATAAAGTGTGGAACATTTCTTTCTGCCATATGCAATAAATATTTCACTTATGCTTGTATGTGGTCTCTTGGAAAGTGTTGGTGGTCTGTACTTCTCAAACATAGCTCAGTGTGTAAATGCTAACGAGGGTTGTTAAAAATAGGTTTACAAATGAGCTCAAAACAAATACACATGTGGCAGATGGCCTGCACATTTTATACTATGGAAAATACACAACTACTGTAGATAGTAGGCATTCAGATTATTGCAGTTTATTGCAAGGTTAGTTGAAATTGGTTTTCGTTGGCATATTGTGTCACATTATTTTTATTTATAATAAAGTGGAAGCCTTTCTAAGCTGTTAGTGCAATCAGTTCAATTTGGCACTTAACAATAATTCATTGTAGCTCTGTATAGGAGTTAAATTAACACTGACATCACATATTTAAACATGTTTAAAAAAGTAAATAAAAGAAAAAAGTAAACAAAATGTTTTCACGTGCAATTATTTTTGTGTTATATCGCTGCATTTTCTGAGCTGCATTTTAGAATCACTTTCACAGCAGGATGTGTCTTTGTAAACCAATTATATCTCCATTAATCGTACTGAACGTACCATCACATTCTGCTGGCACATTTTTGTTGTGGCAATGGATATAGATCAGCAGAAACAAAGCGGTAGCTTTCTTTGAACTATAATTACATATATTTGGTACAAAATTAAATGTTGCATTATCAAGTGCGGTTCTTCAAAAGCATATATTGTAAATATAGGGCTACCATATTTATATATATTTATTAAGCTGTTTTAATATATTTAAAAAAGAATGGTTTAAACCTTACAAAGTTGTTTTAGGAAAACTTGTTTGTTTAAACCATTCTTTTTGAAGCTAACAGGAAACTAACAATCTTTCAAACTAACAGGAAATGCACAGGACAAACTTCTATCTGTAGATCTCATTGGCAAGCAGGTATGACTTATACATCTATATTACTGTTTATTGGCTGACATGGGCAAGCCTCCCACATCAGATGGGCAAAATGTTCTGGAACAATGTCTAACAAACATTTTTTTTCCCAATGGGCCACTTAAAAGTTAACCAGTGTTTTGGTGGACCACTTGATAACTTTTGAGGGCTTTTAGAGGACTGCCTAATTATTTTTCTGCTTGCTCCTTTACAACGATTATGCACAGTACAACGGTGGCCCAACTTTTTGGTGCACGGCCAATACTCGCTGAAACATGCGCGCCAAAAATAGCGCTTCCAAAATCTGCGCTCTCACTCTCCCTGTCACTTAGCTTCGGTCAGCCCTCTCCCCAAGGCCGCGTATTCAGCCCTCAGCACCCTGCTCTCTCCTCTGTACCCCTGGCCCTGAACCCCTGCCTTCTCCCCTGTACCACATGCCCTCTCTAGACCCTGAGCTGTGCTGGATGGTGTACCTTGTGGCTCATGTCTGACTGACTTTAAAGTCAGTCAGACAGGAGCTACAATGTATACCATCCAGCACAGTTCAGGGTTTACATGGGGTACAGGGGAGGAGGCTGGAGTACAGGGCCAGGGGTACAGAGGAGAGAGCAGGGTGCTGAAAACGAGGTGCAGGGGAGAGGGCTGACCGAAGCTCAGTGACAGGGATAGTAAGAGCGCAGATGTCAGGAGCTGCGTCGGCGCATATCGGCCTGCACCAGAAAGTCGGGGTGCCCAGTACAACACTGTAAAGCAGCCTGTGCAGACCACAATTTTTCTAGCTAATTCTTTTGAAGCAGATTTTTTACATGGGTATTTATTTATTTTCTTAGTTTTACTTCACAATTCTTTGAAATTGCAATTGAGTACAGGAATTCTCCCTCAGGATCATGAGAAGGGAGGGCTCTTCGGATCCTGTTGGCAGCACCCCGACTATCGTGCTCCTGAGGAATGAGCGCCAATGCATGCGCGCACACAGAAATGCACGGCCGTCAATAGCGTGCCCACTAACATCTGATGGGCAAATGGTACTGGCACTGATGGGCAAAAGGTATAAGGGGCACTGATGAGCAAGAGGTGTAAGGGGCACTGATGGGCAAGAGGTGTAAGGGGCACTGATGGGCAAGAGGTGTGAGGGGCACTGATGAGCAAGAGGTGTGAGGGGCACTGATGGGCAAGAGGTGTGAGGGGCACTGAGTGGCAAGAGGTGTGAGGGCACTGATGGGCAAGAGGTGTGTTGGGCACTGATGGGCAAGAGGTGTGAGGGGCACTGATGGGCAAGAGGTTCCCTCTGAGGGAAATTGATGGGGCAATTGATATATACAGACACTGGGGGTTTAAGAGGGAAACTGGGGAGGATGAAGGAGGCACTGGGGGTAAGAGATGTAGGGGCACTTAGGGATATGGAGACCCTGGGGGATTAAGATGGACACTGGGGAGGATGAAGGAGGCACTAATAGAAGATGGAGACCCTGGGGGATTAAGATGGACACGTTAGGGGGAGAAAGATGAAGGGGTACTGGAATTGAAGTGATGCAGGTGGGTACTGGAGGGAGAAGAGGTAAATAGTGCACTTGGGATGGGAGAGACCCGACCCGGATTCAGTATGTAGCACGGCCCGACATCAGCGCGCACGAGCGCGCTATTGGCGGACACGCTTTTGTGTGTGAGGGCATGCGTCGGGGCCCATGCGTCAGAGCGCATTCCTCAAGAGCGAGATAGTTGTCCTTCCCCAGGCGGCATATCAAGGTCACTAGAAGAAGTAACAGTGGGCTTGAGTTGGTGATCTATGGACCACTTTTTGAGAGTCGCTGAAGTAAAAAAAAATACTTACTTAATTGTATTAACTATTCTATTTTATACACAACTTAGCGACTCACCCACCACAGTCACTAACAATTTTTCCCTTGCTTCATCTCATCTACTCCCTGCACTTAGACACTGTGTCATAATGCTCTCTCACTATTTTCTCCTCCTAATCTTCTACTGTCTTTCTCTCAGACTTTTATTTGCAGCCTCTCCATATAATGCCCCGAATACTATAACCATCTCACCTTCCTTGCTCTCCTCTCCTCTTCTCTACTGCCACAAGCTCCTTTTCCTCCTCCAATCACAATCTCATCTATTCCCTACCACTCATAAGTAGAAACATCACTGTAAGTCCCACTCCCACATTCTCTTGTTCTCACTCCTTCTCCTGGCTGCTGGAGACATATCCCCTAACCCAGGTCCCACTCTCATTTCTACCTGCTCTTAGCCACGCTCTGCCTCAAGGGCAGCAAACACCAGAAACACCCATAATTTGATACCCATCACTTGTCACAAACCTTCCACTCTACATTTCTCTTCCGAACTCTGTAATGCACGGTCTATCTCCCTCAATCTACTGGTTCTCCCTGAAACCTGGCTCTCCTCTACTGATACTTCCTCCCCTGCAGCACTCTCACATGGTGGTTTTCACCTCAGTCACACACCTAGATCTGGGAACAAACAAGGTGGAGATGTGGGTGTATTACTTTCCTCTTGCTGTACATTTTATCTCATACCCTTGTCCCATCCCTCCAATTTTAATCTTTTGAAGTTCATACTATCCGTCTCTTCTCTCCTATCTCTCTATGTGTTGCTGTAATATATTGCCCCAAAGGTACTCCCTCTCAATTTCTTGATCACTTTTCTGCCTGGCTCCCTCACTTTCTCTCCTCCAACATTCCTACAATGATACTTGGCGACTTCAACATTGCCATTGACACTCCCACCTCACTGTCAGCTGCCAAACTGCTTGAACTCACCTCTTCCATCGGCCTCTCACAACTTACAGATTCCTCAACTCACCATGCTGGACACTCTCTTGACCTTATCTTCACCAATATCAGCCTTACCTCCAACCCAGTCATCCACCCACTCCCTCTATCTGACCATCACCTCCTTACCTTCAACCTCACTGCATCTTCCTCTCATCACTCTTCTTCAACCCCTGCCACAATAACCCACAGAAACCTGCTAGAACTCGACCCTACAAGGCTCTCCACTGTGCTCCAACCTCTTCTCAGCCCTATCACCAGCCTCAACTGCCCTGACACTGCCACTTCACATTACAACTCTACTCTCTCTTCCACCCTTGATACCCTTGCCCCCATAACCACACGCAGACACCCTCAATCTCATCCACATACATGGCACACTACACACACACACACGTTGCATTAAGAAGTGCTCCCGCACTGCTGAATGACTATGGAGGAAATCACACTCCACATCAGATTTCCTCCACTACAGGTTTATGCTACGTTCCTACTCCTCCTCCCTCAACCTGGCCAAACAGCACGACTTCACATCACTAATATCAACTATGTCCTCCAACCCCAAACGTCTGTTTGTTACTTTCAATACTCTCCTCCGCCCACCACCTCCTCCCATCCCATCCTGTCTCACAGCTGAAGACTTTACACCATTTACAACCATTTTACACATAAAATTCAAACTATCCGCAAATTAACTCTCCTCTTATTGTGGCTCACACACTCCAACCTCTCAACTAACCAAAAATACCCAGTCTTCTCCCCTCCCCATTCCCACAGCCACTTTGAACTACTTTACCCCTGCAACAGAGGATAAAGTCTCCATCCTAATATCATCTTCTCACCTCACTACCTGTCCTCTGGATCCTATTCCATGTCAGCTCATCCCTCCCCTCTCTACCACACTAATCCCAGCTCTCACACACATCTTCAACCTTTCCCTAAACACTGGCACGTTCCCATCTTCTCTAAAACATGCTCTAATTACACCCACTATTAAGAAACCCTCATCCGATTCTGATGTTGCATCTAACTATCGCCCTATCTCTCTACTTTCCCTGGCTTCCAAACTGCTGGAGCGACTCATCTATAACCGCCTTACCAGCTTTATCTCCTCTAACGCTCTTTTGGACACCTTCCAATCCTGCTTTCGGCCACCATTGATCTGCTCACCGCCAAGTCTAAAATAAACTTTTCCATTTTGCTTCTTTTGGATCTCTCTGCCGCCTTTGACACAGTTGACCATCCGCTTCTACTCCATATTCTCTTCTCCCTCTGCATTCAAGGCACTGCTCTCTCGTGGCTCTCATATTTATTGCTATCATACCTACAAGAACGATCATTCAGCGTCTCCTTCTCAGGTACCTCTTCTTCTCCTCACGCCCTGTCTGTTTGCATACCCCAAGGATCAGTCCTAGGCCCCCTCCGCTTCTCCTATGCATCCTCACTTGGTACCCTAATACACTCGTTTGGGTTTCAGTATCATCTCTATGCAGATGACACTCAAATCTACCTGTCAGCACTAGATCTATGTCCCTCTCTTCTAGCACACATCTCGGAGTTCTACTAGACTCTGCCCTCTATTTCATCCCTCATATACAGTCACTAACAAAATCTTGTCTTTTCCATCTAAAAACTTATCCAAAAAACGCCATTACCTCACACAGTACACTACTAAGATTCTAATACACTCTCTCATCATTTCTCGTCTCAACTATTGCTACTCACTCCTTGTTGGCCTGACCACCACCCGCCTTTTCCCACTCCAATCCATGATGAATGCCTCTGCCAGACTCATCTTCCATACACAATGTTCAGTGTCGGCAGCTCCTCTTTGTCAATCACTCCACTGGCTTCCCTTAGCCTCCAGAATAAAATTTAAATCAGCACTAATCTCTCCCTACTGTACCACATACAAGCGTCAACCTTTTAGATTGTAAGTCTGCAAGTTTCAATCCTGCAAGGTGCTTTGGGGAAAGCGCTATGGACACTGGATTCAGAGCTCAAAGTCAGGGCCCTCCTTTCTTTGCAATTTGTTAATTTTGAATTTGTCTTTGCCTGAAACTTAACGTATGTATAGCTCTACGGAATATGTTGGCGTGTTACAAATAAACAATAATAATATGCAACTAACTTCCTTACTGGAAGGAGCCATGACCTTGGAATGCAGAGACCTTTTCATTATAACACAATACCCTCCCAGGTAGCAAGTCATATTAACAAAAAACAAAACAAAACAATGGCTGATCCTTTAAGTAAAAGCTGCTTGCAAGTCATATTCCACTCATTAAAGGTATATTTTGACTTTCTTTAAACAAAAACAATAAAACAATAAAATAAAGAAGGGCCAAAGATACTTATTATAGTGCCAAAAATACTTATTATAGTTGCTATTCACCACCTAATTAGACACAAGTTACAAAAGTAATAAATGTAGCAAAGAGGTAAGCCCCTATGCATACTTTATTAGAAGGAAGAGAAATGGTATGGAAAAATACTAGACACATTACTTTTTGCGTGTTATTAAAGGTATATATGCAAGTGAGCTGGATTATGAATGCATCTGATAGAGGAGAAGTAGTGTCTGAAAACATGTGTTATATAGAAAAGTCCAGTTTACTTACAAAAGTTATTTGCACAAAAGACAAATTCAGCTGTTCACACCCATAGGACACTTACATAAGCCGGGTACACACAGGAAATACAGCAGGGTACACATTTTGACCTTTCTGGTATAGTGCACAGGAAGTAACTGTTGCAGTTCTTGTACTGAGCACATGCCAGAAGCCAGTGAGGTGAAAAATGATACAATGTATTAGCCTGATTCCGAATTTGAATGTTATGCTAATTCAGGTGGGATTTTCTAGGGGCGTACACAATCACATGCAAATTCCAAAAAACATAGGAAAATTTGCTAACTTCAAGGTAAGCTAATAAATGTTTATTTTCAAATGTTTTCAGACACTACTAATTATCCTCTATCAGATGCATTCATAATCCTCTTCACTTACATATCCCTTTAAGGGACTTCAAACAGCGAGGTTGATAGACATACAAGAAGACACTGAATGATAGAAAGGCACAGAACTAGAGACTGATAGAGAAACGGGCAAAACTGGACTGAATTATATTTATATATAATGCATTTTGAAGAATGTAATAGAAAACACTATTCACTACTAATGGGGCCATCAAACTAAAGACATAAATAAAGCTTCATGCAGAAATTATCATTACAAAGATTGAAAGGTACATTCATTTCATGTGAAAATCTATTAGTTTTGGTTGTACTGTTTTTATTAGTATTGATTTCAATCATATGCATCTGTAAATGTCAGGTAGGCACCATATTTCGTTTGGCTACTGTCAACCTTTCACTTGCTGAGTTGGCCTTAGATACTGTTCTGTGTTATATTCAGCTTGTCAGGCTTATTCCTTGTTCTTGCACTAAATAATGCAAAGCATTATGTAAAGGGATTCTAAATGTTTATATCTGGCGACTCTGTATGTATACGCCAACTTAATAAATGATGGAGTGATTCCAAAACAAGCAGTTATTACCATGTGGCTCGTTGTGGCAAGCTGATTGCATCACTGCACTACTCACTACTTACCTGCATGCATCATGCAACACAACGGAAGCGAGAATTCAACTGCCAATCCATTTTTGAGCGTTTAGTCAAAAAAAAAAAATGAAACACAAATTATGAATGAATAGAAACTCTACGATCAAATGTCTTCTGTCAAAAATACTTATCAAAAGTAAAGAAAGAACCGCCTACACAGTCTGTTTTCACAAAATAAAGTAATGGTTCATTATGGTGGATTTACTAGATGGCCAGTGTGTGACAGCTGACAGTAGACATACTTCATATACAATATTGAAAGACTCAGTTGTGAAGAATTTGGTGAGTGAAAAAGGAGCCAATAAATATGACCGAGGAATAGCCCCACCTCTATTTTTAAATAATTTTATTATGTAATGTTTTACTTTTTAAAATAAGCATTAATTTAAAATTGTTTTATTTTACGTGGTTATGTTTTAGTTCTTATTTAATATGATTATTAATTTAAAATGATTTTGTTTTATTATGTCCTGTTCTGCTTTTTCTTTAAAATGATTCTCTATTTAAAATCATTTTGTTTTACTTGTTTATGTTTTACTTGTTTCTTTAAAATGATTCTCAATTGGTTCTAAACTGTCACTCTTGAACAGAGGAAGCAGAGAACTGTGGCTCTTCAGTAATTCAATGATTATTTTAATTTAATTTTCATTGATTGCAGTATTTATATCTTACATTGGACATATAGGGCCTCATTAAATTAGCCCTCTTAGTTCCCTCAGACCTCGCAAAAGGCAGTTTTTTGCTGTTTGCGAGGAACGAATCCCCAATACGTCCCTCGCAGCCTGCTGTGCGAGATGACTCAGAAAAATGGCAGAGAATAAACTCAGAGAGAGCTACAGAGCAACACGCAGCCTTAAATCTATGAGGTGAATCTCGCACCTCAGAACAATCCCTACAGGCACAAAAAAGTGCTAGCAAGGGCTCCAAAATCCCATATGTGCTGCCTATCGGGACCCCTGCAGCCCCCCACCCACATTAACCCCTTGCAGCGGGGGTCCCTGATTGGTAAAGATCAGGCGCCCACTGCATTTAAAAAGTTAAAATTCCCCACCGCGGCTCCTTAAAGGGTCCGCGGCACACTATTAGCCAATCCCGGCCGTGGCACCTAAAATTACCCCCTCTATGCTGGGGGTCCCCATCGGGACCCCCGAAGTGTCCACACATTAACCCCTTGCTGCAGGGGTCCATAGGGACCCCCGCAGCCTCCTCACATTAACCCCTTTAAGCGGTGGTCCCCGATTGGCACCGATCGTGACTCCGCTGCAGTTAAAAAATTTAAATATTGACCCCAGGCAACTAAAACTAACCCTATAGCTCATGGGGGTTAATACAGACCCCCATAAGCCTTAATTAACCCAATAATTCATGGGGGTAAATACAGACCCCTATAAGCTCTTAATTAACCCTATAATTCATGGGGGTCAATACAAACCCCCATAAGCCCTCAATTAAACCTATAACTCATGGGGGTCAATACAGACCCCCAAAAGCCCTTAATTAACCCTATAACTCATGGAGGTCAATAAAGACACCCATGAGCCTTAATTAACTCTATAACTCATGGGGGTCAATACAGACCCACATGAGCCTTAATTAACCCTATAACTCATGGGAGTCAATACAGCCCCTCATAATCCTTATTTAACCCTATAACTCATGGGGTGTATTGACCCCCATGAGTGACAGGATTAATTAAGGGCTTATGGGGATCTGTATTGACTCACATGAGTTATGGGGTTAATTAAGGCTTATGGGGGTCTGTATTGACCCCCATGAGTTATAGGGTTAATTAAGGCTTATGGGGGTCTGTATTGACCCCTATGAGTTATGTGGTTAATTAAGGCTTATGTGGGTCTGTATTGACCCCCTTTTCAGTTAGGTAGGCCTCAGTCTCTCCTCTCCCACTCTCTCTGGAACTACAATCAAACACACTGTCTGACGTTTTGCTGAAGTCTTTCCACTACCTGTTGGCCTCAGTCTCTCCTCTCCCACTCTCTCTGGAACTACAATCAAACACACTGTCTAAAGTTTTGCTGAAGTCTCTCCAGCATCTGTAGGCTTCAGTCTCTCCTCTCCCACTCTCTCTGGAACTACAATCAAACACACTGCCTGAAGTTTTGCTGAAGGTATCTAAAGACACTACATTTCAACATGTACTATATGTAATATTATAAATACTGTATTTGTATGAATGTTTCTGTGATATAATATCTGATGAGATAGAAATGTTTACTAAGGAAATCTATACCTTTGCCGTTTGTCCATCCTTCTCATATTCTGTTGCAGTCTCTCCACTATCTGTAGGCCTCAGTCTCTCCTCTCCCACTCTCTCTCTGGAACTACAATCACTCCCCCTCAACCCCCTGCTCCTCACCCACCCGCCCCTTGTTTCTCTTGATTTTATTGAGTCACTCAAATTTCCTACAGCTGATCAATTAGCAACACCTGCTAACTATACCTAATTAATCTATTACACAATGTTTCCTCATGCCTTTTCCTTCCTCATTACATCCTGTCTTTTCCTCAAGCTCCTCTTCGCAACTTTTCCACATCATGTCTCCAACCTAACCATCTCACCTTACATGCTCTCCTCTCCTCTTTTATGCTCCCATGAGCTACTCTCATTCCTCCATTCACTATCTCCTCCCCCTTCTAAAGCTCATAAGCAGAAACACTTCTGCAAGTCCAAATCCCACTTCCTCTCCCTCTCTCTTTTTGTTCTGCTGGCTTCTTGGGACATACCTTCTAACACAGGCCCTTCACCTCCTACTCGCAGATTATACTATCTGACCACTAGGGCCAGATAAGATATTACATACTAGGATCACTTACCAAATTACTTTCTCAGATGCTTTCCTTTTCCTTCTATATGAAAAAACATTCTAGTTGGAGTACCCCCCACGGCAGGGCTTATGTGTGGGACTGCCGCAGAGGTCCCATTTAGGACCCCTGCAGCAATTGATGAGGTGTGGGAGCCTGCGAGATCATCTTGCAGGCTGTCACTCCTCATGTAGATTTTCTCTGTGTTGATACAGACGGCCCTGCTGGGTAGCTCACATGTTGCTCGCAGCAGGGCTACTTTAATAGCGTTGTCACCTTTATTTTATAAATTTGCTGCACGTAGGGTTTAAGTAGAGGCCTCTTATCTACGAGGCTGGAATTTAATAGGGCTAATAATATCAAATATAAGTAATGATAAGTTAAATAACAACTGAAGGCTTGATGAAGAGGACAAAGGAAGGATCATGTCTATGTGATCAGGACAAAGGCAAATATTATTCAGGCATCTGTTCCAGTTGGGTGAGTCTAAAGTTACAATAGACAAGCCAAGTTAAACATTTCGACACTGTGTATCTCCATTTAGGGTTCTAGAGAAAATATAGACCTGATCTCTCAACCCTAAACACTATTATATAAAAGTTAGTTATCAGAAGTGTAGGAAGTGGGATGGGGGGACAATTCCCAGACCCCCCCCCCCCCCCCCAGATTATATGAACAGGGGACACAAAAACACATAAACTCAATCCTGCATTACCAGATCTGGCCACTATAGAGCAGTATGTCTTTCTCATGAAAACTTTGACCCATAATTTATATATATATATATATTTAGGGAGGTTTAGGATGAGGAGGGGGGTTGAGGATGAGGAGGGGGGTTGAGGATGGGGGTGTTGAGGAGAGAGGATGAGGAAGAGGGTTGAGGATGGGGGTGTTGAGGAGAGAGGATGATGAGGAGGAGGGGGGTTGAGGATGAGGAGAGAGGTTGAGGATGAGGACATGGTTTGAGGAGAGAGGTTGAGGAGGGGGGTTGAGGATGAGGAGGGGGGATGAGGAGGGAGGATGAGGAGGGAGGTTGAGGAGAGGGGTGGAGGATGAGGGGGTTAAGGAGAGAGGTTGAGGAGGGGGGTTGAGGAGGGAGGTTGAGGAGGGAGGTTGAGGAGAGAGGTTGAAGAGGAGGGTTGAGGTTGAGAAGGGGGGTTTGAGGATGGGGGTTTAGGAGGGGGGGTGAGGATGAGGAGGGCAGTTGAGGAGAGAGGTTGAGGAGAGAGGATGAGGAGGGGGGTTGAGGAGAGAGGTTGAGGATGAGGAGGGGGTTTGAGGAGAGAGGATGAGGAGGGTGATAAGGGAGGGGGAGGGAAAGAGACACGAGGGAGAGGGGGGAAAGAGACACAGGAAAAGGATGGGGGAAGAGATACAGGGGAGGGAGAGGGGTTAAGAGACACAGGGGAGGGAGAGGAGGGGAAGAGATACAGGGAAGGGAGAGGGGATTTGCGAGCTTGAGACTATTGTGCTATTAATTCTAATGTCTTACATTGCTTTCCCCTTCTTTGAAAGTTCAGTATTTATTTTTCTTATTTGCTTTTACAGTGCTACAAACAGGTGTTTTTGTGAATTTAATAGGAGCCTACAGTGCCTTGCAAAAGTATTCACCCCCCTTTACTTATTACCTATTTTGTTAAATTACAGCCTTAAGTTCAATGTTTTGTTAATCTGAATTTTACGTGATGGATCACAACACAATAGTCTAAGTTTATGAAATGAAATGAGAAAAATATATACATAAAACTATTTTTTAGAAATAGAAAACAGAAAATTGGCATGTGCGTATGTATTCACCCTCTTTGTTATAAAGCCCATAAAAAGCTCTGGTGCAACTAATTACCTTAGGAAGTCACATAATTAGTGAAATGATTTCCGCCTGTGTGCAATCTAACAGCCTTATTAAATTGCGATTTGGCCAGTTGAATAGGGCTCTATATAAGCACATTGCATATATTTTACAGAAGTTTTTAGTTAGTGAACTTCTATCCAAAAGCAAGGTCTTCACTAACTAAAAACTTTTGTAAAAAAATATGTTCTGTATGCTTACTCTATTCATTTGGCCGAATCGCAATTTAATAAGGCTGTAAGTGTCACATGATCTGTCATTACATATACACACCTTTTTTGAAAGGCCCCAGAGCCTGCAACACCTAAGCAAGAGGCACCACTAACCAAACACTGCCATGAAGACCAAGAAACTATCCAAACAAGTAAGGGACAATGTTGTTGAGAAGTAGAAGTCAGGGTTAGGTTATAAAAAAATATCCAAATCTTTGATGATCCCCAGGAGCACCATCAAATCTATCATAACCAAATGAAAAGAACATGGCACAACAGCAAACCTGCCAAAAGACGGCCTCCCACCAAAACTCACGGATCGGGGAAAGAGGGCATTAATCAGAGAGGCAGCACAGAGGGATAATCTTGAACAAAAGCTGTACCACTCTGTGCCTGATTTGAGGCTAGGACAGAGGTTCACCTTCCAGAAGGTCAATGACCCCAAACACACTGCTAAAGCAACACTTGAGTGGTTTAAGGGAAAGCATGTAAATGTGTTGGAATGGCCTAGTAAAAGCCCAGACCTCAATCCAATAGAAAATCTGTGGTCAGACTTAAAGATTGCTGTTCACAAGCGCAATCCATCCAGCTTGAAGGAGCTGGAGCAGTTTTGCAAGGAGGAATGGGCAAAAATCCTAGTGGTAAGATGTGGCAAGCTCATAGAGACTTATCCAAAGCGACTTGGAGCTGTGATTGCCGCAAAAGGTGACTCTACAAAGTATTGACTTTAGGGGGGTGAATAGTTATGCACATCGACTTTTTCTGTTATTTTATCCTATTTGTTGTTTGCTTCACAATAAAAATTAAAAAAGAAAATCTTCCAAGTTGTGGGCATGTTCTGTAAATTAAGTGATGCAAATCCTCAAACAATCCATGTTAATTCCAGGTTGTAAGGCAACAAAACACGAAAAATGCCAAGGGGGTGAATACTTTTGCAAGGCACTGTACATCTAATTCCTCCAGTCACATTCCTCCTAATACACTCCCACACTTATACTTTCCAAAATGGAGGGATACATGATAACAACCGAACCAAAATTATATGTATTAGAGGACTTTTTGTCAAACTTTCCATATACAGTACTTATAATACCTAAATATTCATGAATAACTCCCACTTCATTACCAAAATTTCCCCAAATACTTCAAAATAGCTTGGAGGCATAGAGGAGATCTGGGTAAAAATGACAAATACATTTGGATAACAAAGGAACACAAAGCAAAAAATAAAATATTAAAAGAAAATTGTTTTATTATAGTTTATGTTATTCTTTAGTGGCAAATATATTAAAGAATAACAATTGTCATGATATATAACCTTATGTATTAAACTTTCTATGACAATTTATAATAATGTAACAACAAATATTACAACTATATGTATTTACCAATACTTTATTTGAATAAAAAATGGAATGAGAAAAAAAAATATTCCCTATTTCAAAATATTTTACTTGTATATATTTATATATTTATATATTTATATTTATTTTTTGTTAAAATTGATTCAAGTGACATTTTGATTCTACCACAAAATAGGTTTCTATGCACCAATACATTTTATCAGCTATTTTTTGTATTTAATCTTCTTTTTTGTGTTATGTTTTGCATTCACAATTAAAAAAATCTAAACTCATTACATAAACAACAGAGAAGTGGGATACTACGGAAATCTCAATGGAGCAGTAAAAGTTTTTTTTAATGTCTTGAGGGTTGAAAGCATGCAGCCCGATTCAATTAAAAGCCTGCATCTCGCGGTATATAGGCCGTATGTCTCTGGGCTGCTTGGGGCTTGAACTCTGCTACAATTCTGGTGCTGTTCAATTGAATAGGCCCGCAAGTTACGGACCGAACGCTGAAGCCATAAACCATGCATTTGTGTGTAGCAGTTCAGGGCAGAAACATGATCAA
The DNA here is from genome assembly GCA_027410445.1 of Discoglossus pictus. Lineage (NCBI taxonomy): Eukaryota > Metazoa > Chordata > Amphibia > Anura > Alytidae > Discoglossus > Discoglossus pictus. Next base: position 66,339,277 of record CM050164.1, on the reverse strand, counting down.
TTAAGCAAGGCCGTAACCACCAATTTCGAAACAGCCAATCATTACGGCAGTAAAACATGGAGGTTACATGTCAATCAATTAGATTTGGGGGTCCAATATGCGATGGGACTCACAAAACTGCATAATGCAAAATAATAAAAATGAATGCCAATACTGTTGGGTGGCCTGATATGTTTTAAGTCATTGATTCCTGAAATGACACATAAAAAATTAAAAAAAATTGCTGATTTCGAGCTTGAGGCTGTTGTGCAATTAATTCTAATGTCTTTCATCTCTTTCCCCGTCATTTACAGGGCAGTATTTTTAATTAAGGATTTCATATTTGCATTTACAGTCCTACGGACAGGGCTTAAACCCCCTTGCGGGTCCTCTCTAGTACTAGTTGGATTTTCTCCTACATATGCCGTTTACAAATGTGTGAAACCATTTGTGGCCTTGGGGAATTGTAGCAATTGAATAGTGATTTGCGATTTTAGCAATCATAACAGGAAAGATCAAAGGCTTCAGGAGGCTGTAAATTCCAGGTTTAACAACCGCAAGGTTTTCAAGACCATAACCTGTAAACCGTTGGAGCCCGCAAAAAGACGACAATTGAATAGTAAATTAACTTACCGCCTGACGTATGGGCTCCAGTGACTTACGATTGACCAATTGAATCGGGCTCATGGTCTTTAGATCAAGTTGGAAAAACACTATTTTTTGGTCAAAGCAAACACATTCAAAAAGGTTAAATGCTTGTGATAAATCTTAATGCAAATTGCATATCTATCATATTGATTTTTTTCGACAAACATGCAGTTTTGCATTAAACAACATTTTTTTATCAAGGTATTTTAGGATTCATATATTAAAATAAAAATTCTTATTCCTAGGGAGAAAAAGTGACTCCCTTTCAATTATAAATATTTCTAAACAAACAGAAGGCCATGTCGGTTTTATGCCCCATTACAATTAACCTTGTTAAATACATTGCATGTAATCAATTTTTGGCAGGAGAAATGGTGTACGTTAAAAAATAACCCTGATGTTAAACAGATGGCAACATTGTACAAGGTAGATTAGACTGGCTGGTTGAAGAACAGGTTTCCTGAAAAGATTTGAAGGACAGGGGCACAAACAGGGTATACTGCCCTAGGAAAAAATATATAGTAAAGCAAAGTAAATGTAAATAAAGCCTATAGATAGCATTTCTAAATCATGTACAAATAAGTATAATATGATATCTTAGTTAATATTGTTTTGAAATCAGTAATTGTTTTGTGCTTTAAAACTTTAATTACCGTATCTGAAAAATGTGTGGCAAGTCCTCCCCACATTTGAGAGCTAAAAACTTTGGCCTCCATTCATTTGCAAGCCCGCAGTTGCCTTCATATAGGCCATAAGTCTGGCTTGAACATTGCAACAGTTACAGATCGATTCAATTGAACAAGCCCGCAGCTACATGGCTGAAAGCCTAAACAGTATACCATGCACTTGTAATTAGCATTTCAGGCCATGATCATGATCAATCAAGCAAGCCCGTAACTACCGATTTAGAAACATCCGATAGTAAATGAGACCGTCATTAATTCAGTAAAACATGGAGGTTATACATCAATCAATTAGCGTTTAGAAGTCTGATATGCGATCCGGCAATGTACAAAATATAAAAAATTAATGGTGATACTGTTCTAGTCCATGTGGGTGGCCTTATATGTATTAATTCATTGATTCCCAAGATTGATATAACACGGAAATAAAACGTAAAATAATTCATTTTTTATTGCAGATTTGTGCGCTTGAGATTGTTGTGCAATTCATTATAATGTCTTTCATCACTCTCCCTGTCTTTTAAAGTGCAGTATTGATGTTTTATTTCCATTTACAGTGCTACGAACAGGTGTTTAACGCCCTTGCAAGTCCTATCTAGTACACGTAGGATTTTCTTCTACATTTGCCATTGGCGGGTTTGAAGGCAATTGCGGGAATTGTAGCAGTTGAATAGAGATTTGCGATTGTAACATTTACGGGCTTGAAAGATCAAAGGTTTAGATGGGTCGGAGTTACGATTTTGACAAATGCAGGGATATTGAGCTTCTAACCCACAATCTAACAAGCTAAAAGATGCCAAATGAATAGCAAATCATTTTATGGGCTCAATTACAGGCTATTGTAATTACAATTTGCTCAATTTAATGGAGGCCTTTGTTTGTAAGTATTAATCTGAAGCACACACAAAGAAGTAAAATTAATGAAATGCTGCAAACATGTTGCAAAGATACAGTCAAAGGGACATGAAAGTTTTCTGGATTTCACTAGGAATATAATATACCTTTTTATTTATTTAATTTGTGGACTTTATTTTATTAAGTGCCTAAAAGGTCTGTTTTTCTGCCTACAATCTTACGAATAGTTCCTAACTGGTTTCTTCCCTCTGCAGCTCATGAATACAGTGTACTTCTAAGTATAGCAGTTGCACTGTCTCATAGCAACCAAGCAGTGGCAACATTCTTTAACATATTACTTGAGAGAAATCACTGACTAATTTGAAACACTGCACTCCACAGTCAGTGTATTCATGAGCTTGTGAACTACAGAGGGTGACACCAAAGAAGTACAAATTATAGAATTGTAGACAGAAAAACAGTACTTTTAAGCTCTTCTTAATAAAATAAAGTAAATAAAAGTAAATTGATTCATAGGTATAATTTATTCTTAGTGAAATCCAGAAATCTTCCCTTTAAGCAAGGAAGATGCTAACATGGCACTTCTTATCAGATATGGATTGCAGTTAAAAGCTTTCAGTAAAAATTAAGCATCAATACCAAACTTCTGGTCATTTAAAAGGAGTAAGGAATAAAGCTTGAATATCCATTGTACAATTTGTTGTATTGCTCTGTACATTGTTTCTTGGGAGAAAAGCTATGGCAAGCTTGGATAGGCTAAGATATTACACTATCAACAAAGGTCCACATAGTTATATCTATGGTATTCCCTGTAGTAACATGTGAGAGCTGGACCCTAAAGAAGGCTGAGCACCATAGAATGGATGCCTTTGAATTGTGGTGATGGAGAAAAATGTTTTGAGTCCATTGGAATGCAAAAAGATCTAAAAAATGAGTACTTCAGGAAATCAAGAGAAACCATTCACTGAAGGTGTAACCATGAGCATGGGCATAGGAGCCCATGGAGGGGATAATTCAACTCGACTCCCTGGACAGGAAGCAGGGGCAGATCTACAGCCGGTGCTCTGGAGGGGAACTATTTCTGTAGTGCCCCTTATAAACTTTGTTTTTTAATTTCTTGGTTTAAATCATGCCCCCCAATATAATGCAAATGTATATATATATATATATATATATATATATATATATATATATATATATAATATTTATAGATATGTATACATTATAGGTCAACACTTTTTTTTGTAAAGACATACTGCTCCACTAGCAGCCAAACCTGGTAATGCATTATTAAGTTTAATTTTGCAATTTTTTTGTATCCCCTATTCATATTAACTATGGGGGAATCCCCCCCCCCCCCCACCCCACCCCCGCAATCCAAACAGTTTCTACGCCCCTGACTCTGATGCTGGGAAAGATTGAGGAACACAAAGAAGGGGATGACAGACGTGGACAGGGATAAATTAGGTCTTTGAAGCAATGAACACAAGCTTGGTGGAGCTAAGAGTGGCAGTGACTGACAGATGTACCTGGCGTGCTAGAGTCCCTAGGTTCACAGAGAGTCAACAACATACAAAGAAAGTGAAAACATTTCGGGCGAAAGGCTTCTGAAACCATGATTAGGTGTGCTTGGGAGTCAAACACCATTGGCTTTTGTGGTTAAAACATAGCTCCGGGACGCACACTCTCCAATCTCTGGCTGCATCATAAACTGGGAGGGGGCTGGTGCCAGTGAGAGTCCTAAAATACACTTGAGACACACACATATATATATATATATATATGCATACACACTTTTTTATATATGTATATATGTATGTCTATATATATATATATATATATATATATATATATATATATATATATATATATATAGGTTCCCTGGATGCAGGTGCTTTCACCACAGCCAGTCGGCTGATCACATAGGGATCTGACGAATTTCCTTTTGTTCATTAAGTAGATAAAAACTAGTTACAGATATCACTTCTATCTGCTTCAACATACATAAGCTAACCTACAATTTCCAAAAAAGGAAAAAAAAAATAACATTGCTTTCAACCTCCTACCTGATGGTGCAAAGTACATCCATTGAATTATATTTCCCTTGAAGACTGCTTGTGTTCAACATTCTAGGTGACTTACCCTTCCTAATTATATACAAAATCTATGCAACTATTCTTCATTTAAAATAAGCAAATTTAATAAAAATGTTACATACATGTGTTCCTTTTATGAACATTGGCCTCTTCACATGACTATTTCACTATAATGACGTCAGTATTTACAGGAATCATGTAGGTTTGACTGCTTGTTTTGACATTTTTGTTCCCAATTGTACTCATTCTGTCAGTATGTATTATTAAAATCCATTCTTTTGTTTCCACTTCAGACAGCTATTTATAAAGGCTTTCATCAGAATTCTCATGATAAATGAATATAGTATGTTATACAATTAAAAAAATTAAAAGGTTGAATATATGTTTACTAATTTGACACTGAAACTTTTGTTGCTACCTCATGTTTCACAAGCACAGGCTGATCGTTTCTTCAAAGTTTTACATCCTTTTCTATACATGCTTTATGCTTTTTAAGTGGTCAAACAAATTAATCTATAAGTGCCATGAATTAATGAACTTCAGGGTCTAGTTTTGTGGTTCCACAATTACCCCATAGTCCCTTCCACTACCCCCCTAATTAAATAAATTAAACACATAAAAAATACAGAAAATAAAATATAATTACAGAAAAATAAAAAATAATTACAATAAAATAATAGCCATATTAAAATTAAAATAAAAAAAAATAAGTTACCAAAAAACTAACACCTGCTGGGAGGGAAATGATACTTACCCTCTCTTGGATGATCCTCCAGCAACAATCTTACATGCCCTTGTCTTTAATCTTCATCCTTTGATAAAGGGGTGCATCCATGCAGACTTAAGAAATCGTTCTTTCTTGCTTGAAGGCCTTTGCTTCTTTCTTAGGCCCATCAAAAGGACCCCCACCTTAAAAAATACCCTCTGCTCTAAATAAAAAAACTATAAAAAACTAAGCTAATGGAGCTTGTCCTCTGAGGAGCTCCCCCACCAGCTAACAACTTTCTTACCACACCTTTGCCTTATATCATAATTTTTATGACTTTTGATTGGCTAAAATTTATAAGATTACTAGCGAATTGCCCGTCAAAAAATGACGGCAATGAAATTGTAAGGTAGCTAATGCTGTTTAGTGTGTAATAATGAAATATATAATACATTAATAAATGAATATACTTTACCTATTTTAAAGCATTGTGTGGAAGAGCTGTGAATCTGTTTTGATGTTGCTGCAGCATTAGTGGTGTGGATCTGCTGTGTAAGCGTGCTGAATGTGTGCAGTGTAACACTGTGCGTGCGCGAGACCAAACCGTTAGCGTAGTCGTGTACTTCCGCATTGGCGTAAAATGGCGAGTAATGTGTGGTATACGTCTGTATCGGAATATCCGTAGGTGTTTTGTGGTGTTTTGCGAGTTTCTTGTGGTGTTTTGCGAGTTTAGAGTGCTGTAGCCTCGTTTTCGTTTTGTTCGGCGGCCATTTTTTCTCTCGCTTCGTTTTTTTTTTAGTCTCTAAACTGTTTTATTTGAAGTAAAATCGAGGTGTAAGTTGTATTTTTGAGGTGCTGGGTGCTCCCTCTTGGTGTAGGTAAGTTTTTTATGTATGTGGTGTGTGTATGTATTGTGTTTTACATTTTGTAATGTTCGCGAGTTGCGTCCGAGTGTTGCGAGTCCGTAATGTGTGTGAACGTGTGTCGTATGTTGTTTGCGAGTGTCGTAATGTGTGTGTCGTACTGTTTGGGTTGCGACGTGAAGTTTGCGAGGGTCGCAGTTGCTGGCAAGGAGCGCTTTCGGCGCTACATGCCAGCAACTGCGGCACTCGCTTTGCGAGGTCCTCAGGTGCTGGCATGGAGCGCCTACGGCAGTGCCCTCGCTTCGCGAGTCGCTTCGCGAGGGCCGCGGGCTCGCTACGCGAGCCCGCAGCGTTAGCAACAACTCGTACGCTCACAACTATATATGTGATAATTAATCAATTATCTTTCAATCAGAATCAAGTATTTGAATATAGGAACTCTGGTTACTTAGTAACCAACCAGGAAAGTCTAAGAGCCCATTTCTGACTGGCTAAGTTTTCAACCATCCAGAAGGCATGGACTGCAATCTTTAATTATGATTGGTTAATTTTTAGTAGTAACTTTTCTACTATTCTAATTGGTTGAAATGTTAGAATAGTGTTGTATTCTAGTGTTACCCTCTGGTTGGCTATTGAAACAGCCATTCAGATATAGTAGATCCACTAAATGTTAAATTCTGGATTAAAGAGTGAGAATATAATTGCTGTTTAAAGTCTTATGTTGCAGTGGAAACAGTGACTAAAAGAACAGCTTATAGTTTGTACACTCAGACTCTTTAAAAGAATATATATTGCTGAGGTGTGGTCTTTAATACAAATAAATTTCAGTTTACGTGAAACTTGGCCTTTAATGTATATAAGACATTTTTTTTATATAATTTTTTTTTTAAAATGGGAATTTGCCTATTTTGTCTTAAACTGTTCCTAGTAGTCTTTGTTTTGGAGCATAACATAATGAGATTGTCCAAGAAGACTGAATAAGGAAAATGAAAAGATACTTTACTAAATTTACTCCTATGATTTAAATGGCTAAAAAGACTCAATGGGTGAGATTGGGCTGATTATACTACAACACAGTAAAAGCAACCCAATTTGTTACATTAGTCACCACATTTCCTGATGCCAAGCATTGTGTTTTAATCAGTACAGAGCTACATATGGCTTTAGATCTATAGGTTGTGGATTCCTGAGGTAATTATTACACATTTTTGCATTTGAACTCTCAATTTCGCAATAACAAAAAAGGTGATTGCCTTTTAGACATAACGTTTCTCACAATGCAGAGTTAGTGAGTAATAACTCCTAACCTACTAGTAGATCCTGAGCTACCTTTTGGAGGCCTGGGGCATGAACTTAGTATAAAAAATGCCTTAAGTCAGAGGTGCTGTCTGAATGGTATATTGTGATTATTTAAAGAGACTCTGTCCCTCCGATATTAGGATGTTTTTAAATTATTCCTAAATGGCTTTAAAAACTAGTAGCTATGCATTATACTAACAATGGGCCATATTAAATTTGAAGCCTGTCTACAAGTGTGTTGCGGGCTCCCGTTCGTCTCTGATTGCAATGCTATTCAATTGCTCAAGCCTGCAAATTACTGTCCCAAAGCCGAGATCATGCACTGGTTCGGAGCAGTTTAGGGCAGGAACATGATCAATTAAGCAAGCCCATAACCGCCAATTTCGAATCAGCCAATAGAAAATGAGACATTTGTCATTATTACGGCAGTAAAACATGGAGGTTACATGTCAATCTATTAGGTTTGGGGATCCAATATGTGATCAGACTCGCAAACCCTTAAAATAAAGAATTATGGAAATTAATGCCAATACTGTTCTAGTCCATGTGGGTGGCCTGATATGTATTAACTCATTTATACCCAAGATCAATTTAACCCCGAAATTAAACATAAAAAAATCTAAGATCTTGCCGATTTGCGGGCTTGAGACTGTGCAATTAATCCTAATGTCTGTCATACACGTTATTTACAGTGCAGGAGTGATTTTTTATTTGCATTTACAGTGCTACGAATAGGTGTTTAACCCCCTTGCGGGTCCTCTCTAGCACTCGTAGGATTCTTCTGGAGGCTGTAAGCTACGAGTTTAACCATCACCATTTTCTCAAGGCCGTAACTCGGAAGCCGATCAGAGCTTGCAAAAAGAGGCCAATTTAATAGCAAATTAGCTTGCCACCTCACTTACGGGCTCTCGGATCTCCCGAAAGCTCAACTGAATGTGGATCAATGTGTTTCTAAATTGAATAATTCCTGAGATACATATACCGTATTGGTCCGAATATAAGCCGCACCCGCATATAAGCCGCACCCGTAAAGTTCAAGGGGAAAAAATAGAAAAAAGATAGTACTCAAACCCGTAAAATTGGAGAGAAAAAGACTCTCAAAGTGATCAGCCATTGCAAGAAACAGGCTTTTTTTGCAGGTTACAGGATGTTAGAATCACTAAAACCGTAAATCGCTATTCAATACCGCAGTCTAAAGCACGAAAATCAGCACCCTTAACTCGCAATCGGCAGTAATTTTGCATTCGCGAATAGAAGTCGCACACGTTACAAGCAAAGTTTGCAAATCAGCAATGATTTTTTGACGGTCGCGATTATAAGTCGCACCCTTAACTCGCAAGCTCAAAAATCGGAAAAAAGGTGTGGCTTATATTCGGACCAATACGGTAATAGTTTCTGTTGTATTATGCAAATGAGTGTCTGCCAAAAACTTTAATATGCTATTCGGGATTAAAATCTGCTTGTCTGGCTCTGTGGTGAATTCAACTTTGCCCACTAAGGTTATTAGCCATCTAAGAAAGAGAGGAATTTGACCAGAATAATCAAAAACTGCAAGCAGCAGGTTGGAGCTAAGCCATTCCTGCAGAATAAGAAGATCATCCCTACCAAAGTCTAACCAAGCTACTGGTAGTAAAAAGATACCTGTGAAAAGACTGTTTATTAGTACAAGTGAAGAGGCTAATAGCTGCATGTTTAAGGGACCCTGGGGTGGAACATTTGGATAGAAGGGTCAACCATTTTATTCATAAAATTCAAAATATCCGCAATGAACTCTCATCTCACAGTGGCTCACTCACTCTCCTGTCTCAACTAACTAACCACACACAGTATTCTCCCTTCCCCAATCCAACAGCCACTTTGAACTGCTTTGCCCCAGCTACAGAGGATGAAGTCACCAGCCTACTATCATCCACTCGCTTCACTACATGTCCTCAGGATCCGATTCCATCTCAGATCATCCCCCCTCTCTACCACACTAATCCCAGCTTTCACACACATTTTTAACCTTTCCCTAAATACTGGCAGGTTTCCATCTTCTCTAAAACACGCCATAATTACACCCATCCTCAAAAAACACTCACTGACTCTGATATTGCATCTAACTACCGCCCTTTCTCTCTACCTACCCTGGTTTCTAAACTGCTGGAGCGGCTCGTCTATAACCGCCTTACCAGCTTTATTTACTCTAACTCCCTTCTTGACACCTTCCAATCTGGCTTTCGGCCCCAACACTCCACTGAGAATGCTCTCGCTAAAGTCACTGAAGACCTTCTAGATCTCTCTGCTACCTTTGACACAGTTGACCATCCACTTCTACTCCATATCCTCTTTTCCCTCAGTATTTGAAACACTGCTCTCTCGTAATTCTCATGATACCTACAAAATCGATCATTCAGTATCTCCTTTTTTGACACCTTTTCATTTCCTTACCCCCTGTCTGTTGGCATACCCCAAGGGTCAGTCCTAGCCCCCCTCCTCTTCTCCATTTACACATCCTTACTTGGTACCCTTATAAACTCTTTTGGACTGCAGTATCATGTCTATGCAGATGACACCCAAATCTACCTCTCAGCACCAGATCTATCCCCCTTTCTTCTAACACATGTCTCTAACTGTCTCTCTAGTATATCGTCTTGGATGTCCACCCACCATCTCAAACTTAACATGTCTAAGACTGAACTCCTTATCTTCCCTCCCTCTAGCACAGTGTCAATTGCTCTCCTCTCTCTCACTGTCAACAATGACATCATCACCCCCACCTCCCAAGCTTGTTGTTTTGGGGTTCTACTGGACCCCGCTCTGTCTTTCATCCTTCACATACAATCACTAACTAAATCTTGTCTTCTTCATCTAAACAACATCTCCAGAATTCTTCCCTATCTTACACAAGACACAACTAAAATCCTAATACACTCTCTCGTCATCTCGACTCGACTACTGCCACTCGCTTCTTGCTGGCCTACTCACTACCCAACTATCTCCACGTCAATCCATTATGAATGCCTCTGCTAGACTCATCTTCCGTACACAACGTTCAATGTCGGCATCAGCTCTCTGTCAATCACTCCACTGGCTTCCCTTAGCCTCCAGAATAACATTTAATTTTCATGACCCTAACTTTCAAAGCCCTCAACAATAGCGCACCCCCATACATTTCTGGTCTCATCTCCAACACGCCCTCTTCATTCTGCTAATGACCTTCTTCTTTCCACAACTCTTGTCACCTCCTCTCACTCTCGCCTTCAGGACTTTTCTTGTGCTGCCCCTAGTCTCTGGAACTCTTTGCCTCACTCCACCAGATTATCCTCCAGCCTCAAAACATTCAAAAGCTCTCTAAAAACACATCTCTTTAAAGAAGCGTATCACCTTCCACCCTAACACACTCTCACTTCTCTCTCCCTCCTTTCGCTTCAGGTTGTAAGTGTGCGAGTTTCAATCCCACAAGGTGCTTTGGGGACAGCACCATGGACACTATGGATTTGAGGCTCAAAGACAGGGCCCTCCTTGCTTTGCTATGTTTAATTTGTATATATCTTTGTCTTGACTTTATCTTATGTACAGCGCTACACAATATGTTGGCGCATTATAAATAAACAATAATAATAATAATAAATAAGGGTGGATCAGTGCTCCACCGACTTGTATGTGAAAATTACTGCAACAGCTACAGGTCAGACTTTGCTATAGTGATTTTGTTACAAACAAGCTGCACAGGTCCAGAAAGGCTATTCCTGCAATAAAGTTAATTTATTTATGTAGATGTTTCTTTTCATTTCAGCTTCACTGACTTTTGTTTTCTTAAAACCAATTGGACTGTCTATTTTAAGAAGCTTTTCTGCATTTGATTATTGGCCTCTAAAGAGTCTCTTTGTCACTGGGACTCTTTGAGTATTTAATTTAATTTGTATAAATGTTTTATATCAGTGTGATTATCAGATACAATTTAAACTTTACCTGGTTTTAACAAGCCAACAGATTAACAATTGTCAGCTTCTAGAACCGCCCCTTTCTGCATGCTTACTGCCATATGTCCTACCATCCTCCACACCTGTGGCCTGGAAGTCCTGATTGTGTGAGCTAAGACCACATTCATGGAGTGGGCTTCATACTAACATTTTTTACATTGGTTTACCTATTGACTACACCATTTCATAGAGGGTATTGTACAAAATATGGCCAAGACTCCTCTAGTGGTTTTATCAGACACTGAATAGATTACACAGATGATTATTTTATTAAATATTTTTTTTTAAACATTTAAATTCAACATTCTGCCAGGATTACAAAGGATAAGAAACCACTGTTCGTTATTTCAAATAATTGGACAAAAGAAATAAGGAATGCCAAGACAATGGTTAGCCAGAGTCGGATTAACTTTTGTTATGTGAGTTAAATGCTTAGCTAATTCTGTAATACTTTTCACAATATTTGGCAATTGTATATACACTTCCTAAGTGTAAATATCACTTTTTAAACAGAGATTTTCTTCTTCCAAATAACCTTTTTAAAATAAAACATGTCTGTTCAATAAAAAATCTGTGTATTTATATTTGTGTAATGTAACCATAGTATGGGAGTCAGAGTTAAACCTTTTCTGTGTTATGCTTCTTTTTCTACTTATTAAAACAACTTTTTTCCTTGTTGGCAAAACATGCAAACGCTGTTCTGAAGACAAGAGAGACACACAGGGCAGACATACAGTGAAATGGAAAGTCTTATATATATAAAGCAGTACTGTAAAAATGCTTGCTTATTTGTAAGACAGTAAAATATTGACTGCTGTTTTGTATAGTCTGGCAAATGTAATGATTGCTGGTAACATATGCAGGTCATTGCTGGTAACATATGCAAACAAATGTATAAGCTCCTTACAGTTTTCATCCTAACCATAGTCTAACGAAAAAGTGAGGCAAATGCCTGAATGTGGACATCACTTAATAGTGTGCCCTGTTCAAAAAGAGACTGTGCCCTCAGTGGACATTGTCCCACAATCACATTATAAAGTAATGGAAGTCGTCTCACTTTTTGTTTTGTATATGTAAATTCCTCAGGGTCTCCATAATGCGTATAGGGAAACCTGAATATACTCACTGTCCTTAGGGAGATCAGTAGCTGCTTGCTAATGGACGCCATTCATGACTAAAACATATGTCTGGGTTGCTATCTTTGCCATGCAGTGGAGACTTGCCTGGTATTTTGTCTCTCGCCTGCACAAAGAGATATGCCTCAAGAGATTTATCCTTTATAATGGCACAAGGATAAGTGAACATTTTTATGAGTTGGCATTATCCTGCAGGTCACACTACCAAAAGATTTCTGTGGGACGGTCACTTTTTGTTCTGTGTAACCATCTGGAAATAACTACTGTGGTTCTCTGAAATTCTGCTTAACCTCTTTAGTGGTAATCCCAAGCGGGGCTCGGGTTAATTTTCTGTTCCTAAAGTGGTAATCCCGAGCCACGCTTGCGATTACACACTTCCTCCTTCCTCCCCCTTCCCCTTACTGTGTAACCTGCTCATCCTTCCCCTGCAGCACGTCTTCTGGCAGTGTCTGGGAGTCTCGAGTGACATTACATGGACGTCACGTCAATAGCGATTCCCAGCCACAGTCAGAAGGGGAAGGGTGAGCAGCAAACACAGTGGGAAGGGGGGGGGAGGAGAGGAAGGAGGGGGGCAGGGGATGAGAAGGGAGAGGGGGAAGGATAGGAGAACGGAGAGTGGGAAGGGCCGGGGAAGGGTGAGTGGGAAGGAGAGGGGAGAGGGAGAAGGGAAGGTGAGGAATAGGGGGAAGGGGGAGAGAAGGGAGAGGGGGAAGGGGAGGAGAAGGGAGAGGGAGAAGAAGAAGGGTGAGGGTAAGGGGAGGAGAGGGGGGAATGGTGTGCTGCAGGGGCTGGGTGGGGAAGGGGCCACTACACTGATATATAACTAAGTTGTAATTGAGATTTTTTTTAGTCCAATAAATTTAACATTTTTAGCTTTCTTCTGACCCTTGTAATATGTGGATTAATTGTTAATTGATCTTGAAGAAGGCAAAAAGAAAAAAGAAAACATTGAAACATTGCCAATTGTCTCAAAGGGGAAAAAAGCCTTTCTGATCACAGATACTGGTGATTGGATTCCTCCCTGGATTAATAATCCTCGTTCCTTTTTATTCAGAAATATATCAAATCCCTTTTTACAGTTATCTATCAAATGTGCTGTCACAACCTCCTTTAGTAGAGAATTCCACAGTTGAACCACCCTTACTGTGAATAACCCTTTTCTTCCTTTAATGTGGAATCTTTTTTTTTCCTTCTAACCACAAGGGGTGTCCTCTTGTCAGTTGAAAACCTCTTGGCAAGAAAAGTTCCCTTGCCAAAGCTTTATTTGACCCTGAATGTATTTGTATAAGGTAATCATATACCCTCTTTGGCGCCTTTTTTTTAGACATAAGTCTTGTCTAATTTGGTTAGTCTTTCTTCATAGATTAGTCCATCCATTTCCTTTATTAGATTTGTTGTCCATTTCTGGACTTTTTTCCAGCTCTACAATGCCATTTTTATGAAACAGTGCCAAATATTGTACTCCATATTCCAAATGAGGGCGTACTAGGGATTTGTGTATTGGCAGAATTATATTTGCTACCTTTGCTTCTATACCCCCCTTATTGCATGTTAATATTTTACTTGCCTTTGCAGATGGTACTTGGCATAAAGCACTGTAACATAGGTGGTTTTCCACAAGTATTCTGTAATCCCTATCTCTGATATCACTAGATTTGCTCTATTAAGATTATAAATTGCATGGTCATTTCTCCTATCCAAATGCATAACCTTACATGTATTTGTATTAATTATCATCTGCCATTTAGTTGCCCATTTCTCAAATTTATATAATTCTCTTTGGAGGGAAAGGACATAATTTTCTGATTTATCTACCTTGAACAACTTAGTGTCATCAGCAAATTCTGAATCATTAATAAATATGTTAAAAAGGAGAGGACCTAATACTGAACCCTGAGGAACCCCACTTACCACATTAGTCCAATCTGAGTATGTTCCATTTACAACAACCCTTTGCTTCCTGTGTTTTATCCAGCTCTCAATCCATGAACACATATTTAATGCAATTCCTGTATCCCTTAGTTTGCACAACAGTCTTCCATGTGGTACTGTATCAAAAGCCTTTGCAAAAAACAAAAGGACTACACAGTTGGATTGATCCATGTTCTACTTACCTTCTCATAGAAACTAATTACATTTGTTTGATATGACCTATCCCTTATTTATCTGTGATGACTCCTACCTATCTTGTTCACATGTATATACTTCTCTATGCTATGCTTTCTAAACCTTTCTAAAATCTTCCCTACTACAGAAGCAAGGCTTACAGAAGTAAGGATTTGCTTTTCTGCCTTTTCCTTGTCACTATTTATCAGTTGTAATATTCCTATAGCTTCTTTTCTATCCTTCTTACCATTAATATATTTAATTTTCTTAGGATTAGTCTTACTTTCCTTTGCAATTAACTTTTCATATTCTATTTTAGCCAGTCTGATAGCTCTTTAGCAAGTCTTGTTAATTTCCTTGTACTCACGTAAAGCTATCTCTGTTCCCTCTTTCTTGTATAATTTAAATAATAATACTTTTTTCCTGAGCCCGCTCTAGCCCCATCAGATGCACAACCCCCCAAATTGACCGAGCTGTGCGATCTCACACACAAGATCACAATCTCTCACATGCACCATAAAATAAAACCTGCAGGATGGAGGTAAGAGGAGTTAATTCCCCTGTAGACTGGCAAGAGACAGCGGGAGCATCAGTAGAAGTAGGAAAGTAGAGTAGGAGTCTCTTTAGAGCTATTCAGAACCAGTTCACATAGACTTAAACACTAAAGTGAGATTTTGTGGACTGTGGAATCCACCATTCTTCGTGCTCCTTGGCCTGAAGACTATTTGGCATATACCAACTAGGAGGGGTCATCTACTTTTCATCACCCACCAGTGGTACATCCAGAGATAACCATCACAATCCATCCCAACACCTTGGATCATCTGCTGAGAACTGCTGAGCTGCATACATACCTACGTTTGCTGAGGGTTCCAAAAGTGAGGGCATTTATATATGTTTTTATTTATCTTTACTTTTCTGTACTACACTATTGGGTCTCTCTTGTGCTTCTCTCCCCTGTACCCACAGTTTTCATTTCATATCTCGTGGCACACGAGTGAATGGTGAATGGTGCCAATAACTGGAGGAGCTGCATGTAGCCCATGTACATACCTCAATTGAGAACAATGGTTTAAATCTTTTGCTGGAGCACCGATTGATCACATAACCCTCTTTGGGACTTCCATTGGGACAGCGGGACATTGTTCTAGCTTTCTCACCGGACGTTTTTTTGCTTATTTATTCTATCTGGTGGGAAGATCTCACACTCAATAACAGTATTTTGTCTATTTGGTCTACTATTTACACAAGGTTATCCATACATCTGTTACTATTGATTGTGTACAAGTTGTTTATGTATATACAACAAGGTGTGGTTTAGCGCTGCTTCGTTATAAAAGCCATAGGGCCTCATTCTATTATCGGCCGTAGGAAATGCGGGGCCGCAAGGACCAGCCGCAAGCTATTCGGCTATTCTATTCCCCTCCGGCCGGGGATTCCGGCAGGCTTGCGGCCGGCGCCTTGCTATTCCTTGCGGCCGCACGCGCCGGAGGAAAGCCTTTGATCTAAAACGGCCGCAGGAGTTTCGGCCGCAAGAAAAGCCCGGTTGCTATTCTATTGCTCCGGGAACCCTCTCTGCAAGGCTAAAAGCGAGCCGCAGCTTACTTGCAGGAAAAAGGTCCCGCTAGCACCAATTAAGCACATTATAAAGCAGAAATAAAGGCATCCTGCACTCTGAGGATACTATAAAGTGATTGTAGGTGTTAGCAAAAATAGCACAACATTCCCCTATACTCAATTCCGTAAAAAAAAATATTTTTATATATGTCAAATATCCATGTAAAAAGTCCAGAGTGCTTGGAGCACCTCAGACCCGGCCACGCTGCGGCCGGAAAATAAACAGTTAATGTAAACTCGGATTTGGGCTGATGTGCAAGCTTGAGAGTGGGTTACTATTAATCCTCATGTCCCCCAATATGATCCCTAGCATTTATAGAGCTTTACAGTGCAGGCTTGAATTTATTTTTGACTTTAAACATTTCTGAGCTTACGGCCGGTTGCAAGATATACGGCCGGCCGTAAGGGGAGATCCTTGCGGGCCGTTTAATAGAATTGCGAGGTAACGGAACCCCCGCAAGGAATCGCAGCCTTGCGGCCGTTTTACGGCCGATAATAGAATGAGGGCCATAGAGTCTATATATATATATATATATATATATATATATATATATATATATATACTGTTAAATAATATATGCTGATATTTAGTAAGATTTTAAATGTTGTCCATTTACCTTCAGTATTTTTACCTGTCAGTACTTTGTCCCAGTCTATATGTTGTGTAGCAGTCCTTAGACCATTAACATGTGCCCTTTTAAAATTAAGAGTTTTTGTTGGCCCCTTATAACTTTTCTTTTTAACTGTACTTCAAATGAGACTGTGTTGTGATCACTGTTTCCTAAGGGTTTGCCTTTTTTCAACATTTGATACTATATCAATATTATTTGTGATGACTAAATCCAAGATAGCCTAATTTCTATTAGGCTCTTTTATAACCTAGGCCATTTAATGATCTCTGAGTAGACTCAAGAACTTGCTCTTCTTAGCTGAACTGCTGGTCTCATTTATCCAGTTTATTTCAGGGTGGATACAATCTCCCATTTTAAGAACTTGACCATGCTTAGCTGCATTTCCAATCTGTAATAATTATGAATTAATAATAAATAATTATAGTCTTTTAGGATTATTGGATGTAAATAAAAACATACAATGAACTCTCATGTCTGTAAAAATCACTTTGATAGAGCTAGAATCACATATAATAGTTGTCAAACTGCGAGACGTCGTCACGCTTTGCGAGGTGTGTGCGAGCAAAGCAAAGCGAGGCGAGCCGTTAAACCGTAGCACTTAGCCCAGGCAAGCCTCGCGAAGCGAGGCGAGCCATCTAAAATACAAGACGCAGTACTTAGAACAAAAAAAAATTCACAACGCGGGACTTAGAAAAAAAAAACGAGACGCAGTACTGAGAAAAAAAAAGATACGAGACGCGGGACTTAGAAAAAAAAACACATGAGACACAAAAATTTACGAAATTAGAACCGAACAAAAAAACACACTAAATACACCCCAAAAAATTACAAAAACATCACAGACAGCATGGGGCAACAGCCAGGACGTCTGTGAGTGAGGTGTAACGTGAATTTAACTTGATTTAGACGATTTTCGCCACTCGAAAATCACCTAAGCGAGGAAAAAAATGGCCGCCGGAAAAAATGAAAACAAGGCTACACGACCGCCGGACTGTGCAAAACACTGCAAAATGCATAGCACTTTACACATCACACTACAAACTACAAGATACACTCTTACACATGCAGAAAAATGCTCACGTAACGCAGAAACAAATGCAAATTATGTAGCACTTTACACATCAGACTACAACCTACAAGATACACTATTACAAAAGCCGCAAAATGCTCAAGAGACGCGTAACACATTAATAACATTACAACTGTACAATACCACTTTACACAATAAACCAATGGCTTTACCTTGCGCACGCAGCCCATTTAGAATGCACACTTCAAACATTCATTACACTTTATAAGCAGGGCACTAACACTCAAAATAGATATTCTATGCAGACGCAAAAAACAAACAGATTGGTAGCTCTTCGGATTAATTGATCGCTGCATATATCAATTATAAATAATTAAAATATATTAATTTAGTGAATAAATCATTAATTATTACTTAACTACATATACATAGAAATAGATATCTCTCTCAAAGGACAAAAAGTAAATGACAGGAGAGGCTCGCAAGGAGCGCAGAAGGTGCTCGTTGCAATCCTCGCAATGAGCGCCGAAGGGCCTGAGGCTCGCAATGAGCGCCAAAGGTCCTCACAGTACAAAACAGTTTCAATTATGCCTCAAACATCATTCTCATGGCTTCCAATTTTATTACCCCGTCATTTTTGACTGGCAATTTGCTAGTTGAAAATATTCTTTAAAGTAAAAAATAAAAGTATTAACTATTATTTGCAATTAAGGGTTCTTTCCCTTTTGAAATTCGCCATAAATTCACCAGCATTGGCAGCAGCAGTAGCGGAGACCAACTGCTAGATAGTGCTGATGATTTTCAGTGCAGATACCATAGAGTTAGGGTTAGGTAAACTGTTAGGGTTAGGGTTAGTGTTAAGTTAGTGTTAGTGTTAGGGTAACTGTCACGATCTGCTTCTTCAAGGGGGCTCGATATGAACTTAGTTCAAACCTACCCCAGCAGAATTGTGTAGTTCCTGTTCCCTGTGGCACAAAAGATTGCTTCTGAAGAGTTAAGGGCAGATAATACTGCATACAGGTTATTAGTGGCCCATGGCAAGACCACTCCCCAAGTCAGGATACAACACACAGAAATAGTCTCACACTGTGTATATGTGAAAACTATCTCTCAACCTTTATTGAATGATCAAAACAACATATTTATACTCTCCCATACCACACCTTTGTGTACATTTGTGTATGTGTGATGTCAGACCATCTGGCTTGCAACCTTGGGTTATCAAAGCTCTTATAATATATTATAAATAGGATACATAATAACCATGTACAGGCAACATATAACCTCACAATAACACATAATCACAATGTAACAATGTCATGCTCCCTTGGCCATACTCATAAATTACTGACAATATGAGTCCTTAAACAATTAAATCATGACAGTAACTTTCTAAGGTTACAACTTGTCTGAAGTATCGGCATTGCTGCAAATTATTCTCCAAATTGCCACCATTGCAGCTGTCACTGGTGGTGAATGGTGGTTAAAATGGGATAGACCCCAATTAAGTTGTAAACGGTACTGATGCTATATCTGGTTATATGTTTTTATAAGTGGGATGGAACTTTATAGACAAACAAGGATTCAGCAGATTTTGTTGAAACATGGCTTTCCATCATGTAAGTGCTTTGAGTATGACTAATGGAAATCTAATTAGTCTACAAGGTCACTCCATGTGAGAAAGTACTTAGACATACAAAGCAATTGCTGTCCATAGTTTAGAATACTTGCACTTAATAGTTAAGATATCAAAAGCAATACTTTGTAAAGCATTTATGTACATTATAAAGTGTTTTTACAGTACATGTGTAAACAACATCAAGAAACATAAGGAGTAAGCTACCTCATGAATATGCTCATGCACACCCAGGGAGTAACTAGATTAAATAAGCTACCCTGTTGCCTACAAGTACCTTTTGTCAATTTCATATGACTTTAGATTGAAAACAACACAACCAAACCCCCATGTAGTAATTAGCAATTATTGGAAATAATTATAAAAAGAGATAATATACAATATTTGGTGAGTGGATCAAAAAATCTTATTGAAAGATAAAAAATACAAACTGTATTATAAGTTTATTGTAAGAAAATGCATTTAATATTTCAGCTGATAAAGTGCTTGTCATTACTTTTAGCTTCCAAAATGTTAACAGTGCCTTATAAATGGTTAACAGCAATGTATATTATGAGCAAGTTGTCCTGTTCTATATACTGTAAATACTGATAGTAGATTGTGTACATAAGTGTTACACTAACCATATATTTATAAATAAACTGCATTAAAGAAAACTTAAGAGTAAAATTAAACCTAAGCTTAAAAAAGACATGAACAGAGTATGAATGGATTGCATTGGACTGCTGGCTAGACATGGCCTGCTTTGGGCATATGATCAGACTAAGTTTGAAACATGCTAAATATATTTTGGTTGTGGAAATGAATAAACATTTGTGTAAGGTGTAAGATGGTGTAAGATTTAGCCTGTATGTTTATTTATACCTGTATACATATTTGTTTACTTATATTTGCTAAGGTTCCTCAAGGTTCTTAAGGGAACCAGCAATGCTTTTATCCTATGAAGAATTTTACTTGTCATTGCAGCCACTGGTCTAGTTTATTAAAGTATGATACATTTCAAAGTGTTTTTTTTTAAAAGATCACTGTATTTTGGGAAAAACTTAACATTTGTTAAGAGTGTAACCAATTAATACCAGCTCTGTAAGCCATGATCATAAAATATTTTTTAAAGAAAAGTCTAAATGTAGTTGGTTCTGTCATGAGAATGTCATCTTGGATTGTTAGTCTGCCTATAGCTAGCAGGAGAGAATTATTTTACTGGGATTTACTATTATATTTAATTATTTTGTCAAGAGACTATTTATACTAGCGGTATTTCAACATAACTGGATAGAGATCTTAATGAATTCACAGTTTCCCACATTATTGTTGGGAATAAATGCATTTTAAACAGTAAAGGTTGTATGTATTCATTTCAATTGTTTCTTATCAATTCATGTTCATCATAAGTGTATATTACTACAAGAGTAATAGTAGATATTATTATGAAAACGACACTTCCGTGGCCCCTTTAGCTTTTCTAAAGGGGTTAAAAAAATACTTCATTTTTTTAATTGCCACATCCTGGGTAATATATACTAAACACAGCTGAGATAATATGAGATGGATGTTTTTTCCACATTTAAAATTATACACGGTAAATCAGGCGATAAAGTGAGATACACTTGCAATGGTTAGTAAATTCCCAATCCCCTGTATAATACATATACATTATTTTAAAGAATATGATATTGGGTAAAATGTTTTTAGAAAGGGAAACAATATGGTTTCCAATGTTATTAATTATTATGTATTTTTTTTAATTATAGGAAGTAAGTATTCTTGCTCAGGGCAGACATTACCTTGACGGACTTGCTTTATCAATATCTTATGTTGATAAGATACACATTAACCCACTTGGGAACACTGATGCTAAGGGGTGCCACTTTTATATACAAGGTTAGTTAAGCAGTGATAGATGAAGAAGGGATGTGAGGAAAGAGAAAAACAAAATGGTGACCAAAAGTAAAAGAGGTAAAAATGAGGATGAGCACCTCTGACTATTTTTATGTACAATGGAAGCAGGCACAGGTCTACCACATGCAAATAAAAGGCCCACTTTTCCAAATTTCGACCAATGCAACATGAACTGAGCATTTCTCTGTTCGTCTTTCCCTTCTCGTTGAGTCAACTGCCCACACCCATATATGTATGTCATATCAGAATGTAATATGGTGTAGGCATATAAATACTGTACCTTCATTTGAAAATAAGCATTTAATGAATAGTTTTCATTAGAAAAACGTTAATTCAACCAGTTTCACCCTCTCACATTTAGTATGGTATTATAGAAAATCATTACATTTGCTAAAACCTCAATGCAATAATTCAAAATAAAAATATATTGAATTAGTTTATAATAAAGAACATGTAGCAATCAAGCAGTGTGCAGTTGTAAGAAATGATTTAGCAAAATGATAAAAGTAGAAATATGTTATCCCAAATACTAAAATATTATCATGTTTTAAACCAATGACAAGTTGTTTTATACTTTCACAGTTGTTCAACTTTTCTTTGCCTAGTTGGGATCTGTACATGATAATATGCAATGCAGTTATTCATTTACAAAACACCTAATATTTCAGAGCTATGTTGTGGACCTTTTAATATACGACTGCTAAAACCTAAATATGTTTGAATCATTATTATGGACAACACGGCACGTGGACCTTTGCGCTTCAGAACAGGGCGCCGAGAACTGCACCCTAATGATGCCCTGCGCTCCAGCCTACATCCCATCTGCTACAGAAGCCCCCATCTCATATTTACTGGAGGCTGCCAAGGCTAAGATAAGGGTCTGACAGTGTGCCATATGGGCCAGGCATTGTGTGCATGTGTCACTAGGAGCATGTTACATTGCATGTTTATCATGTATGTAGTGATAAACATGCAATGCAACATGCTCCTAATGACACATGCACACAATGACAGTTACATTACATACAATATGTTCCTAGTGACACATGCCAGTCCCACTGCCCCACATATATATAGCCCCTTACCATAGCCTTGGCAGCCTCCAGCAAGCGGGTCCAGTAAATATGAGATGGGGCAGATGGGATGCAGGCTGGAGCACAGAGCGTCATCAGAGCGCAGTTCTCTGCACCCTGATGACGGTGCACTGGTCTCCAGAGAGCAAAAGACGTGCCACCAGACAACACGTAATATAGATGCTTTTCTTTTTCATTATTGTGTTTTTGGCTTGGAAAAGTGTATACGCCTTTATTACGAGAAAATACGTTTTTAGAAGCCATTTCTTTGCAAAATATGCAATAGTTTAATATTTACTTGTATCAGAGTGACACAGCAATGTCTCAAAAAGATGGTATGCTTTAAAAATTCAGTTTTTAATTACTCAATCCATTGAACATTATTAAAACAGCATTTTCTCACATTAACCTTATATTGAATGCTGTATTGCCTATTCATCAACCTTTCCGTCCACCCACTAAACTTTTGCTGTTATCTTTTTCATTACCGTATAATGATTGCTAATTACTCCCTGGTGATCTAGACATAGACAGTGTGCACAGCAGTGATTCGGATGGTAGTGTAGCCTAGAAGAGAGATCCAAAGCACAAGTCACTGAGTCAGAAGTGCAAATATCTGGCTAAAATGAGCTGTCTCTGTTTCTTATTTCTAACATTTTATCTAAAGCCAGACAAAGCTCCAAACCTTGCTTTTGGGATTACGTATTGCATTGAAAGGTCTAAGTTTGGAAATCTGCATCACTTGAAACCACAATAGAGAAAATTCTAAGAAATGGTCAGCTTGGCAAACAATTTAAACCTGCAGTTGCTGACAGATGTTTAGAATAATTATCTATAGTAACAACAGTACATTTAAACCTTTTTAAAACTTGTGCATAAAGATAAATATCTATTTTCCTGAATGAATATTGAAGATTACTACTATATCCCCATTGACTGAGAATCTCACAAATCCAGGGACTAGGACCCTTATTGGTGAGTAATGGGGATTGGTGTTATTTGCAGTCTAATTGCTCAATTAAAGGGAAACAATATTACTATTATTAACTTGTATTTGTTACGCGCCAACATATTCCGGAGCGCTGTACAGGGGATAAGAACAAGAAAATATACATGGTACAATATTAACAACTGCAGAAAATGGAGGGCATTCTAGGTGCTTGGACTTCTTAGATAGCCCTAATGGCCAATAATGCAATTTCTATATATTTCATGCAATATACAGGCAGCGACTACATTTTAATACAATGTAACAATCAGTGATGAATGCCTGTGCAGGAAGGAATCATGGGATGTGTAATCCCCCTGTAGAAGAAAACAGGAAGAGTCAGACACTGATCTGCAGATCTCTGCATTTAGCTGCACCGGGCTTGAAGATCAGTAAAGTGTTAAAATCCCTATTTGAATGCAATGTTTCTACTGGTAGGTATCAGGCAGCTATGTGTGTGGACAACAGATTTTATTTTTATATAAAAAAAATCTGTGTGTGACTCAAAGTAATGTGTGTGTCTGATGTAAGCAGCAGATTAGAAAAAAGTAAAAACACGGTGAATTTGATATTCTTTAAATAAAACTGTATGTCATATGGAACATGGTCAGGAAAGAGAAAAAATTAGGCTCAATGACCTGAATGAATCAGTGCTGCACAAGTAACCATCCACAACAACTGAGAAGGTAAGTTGTGAAGTTCCCAGATAACTTGAGACAAGGACAGAAATGAATGATCACATAGAGAAAAAGGAACAGGAGAACATCATGCAAACAGATACCATGGGCCTTATTCAATTGCAAGACCGCAGATTACATTATACTGGCCGTACGTCTGCGGGCTTGAAACTTGCTACAATGACAGAGCTATTCAATTGAACAAGCCCGCAATTTATGGGCCAAAAGCTGAAACCGTAAACCATGCAATCATAAGTAGCATTTCAAAGTGTGATCATGATCAATAAAGCAAGGATGTAACTACCGATTTAGAAACAGACAATAGTAAATGAGACTGTCTGTGAGGAATTGACTCTGCTGGGTTTTGAACCCTGGTCCCCAGGCTGCTATACCTCTTCCCTACCACTGCGCCAGCCTGCCTGTTGTGAATTCCGTTGAGACCTTATAAGCTTGACTCTGCTAGCCATTTTATCAGTACCTAAGTCTCTTCAGCTGTGTCTGGTCAGGTGTCTGGTCCTTGGCCTATATAAGGCACTTCCTGTCAAATGTACCTTGCAAGATTATTGTTGGTTCCTGATCCCTTCAATAAAAACTTGTTCCTGTTTAACCTACAAGTTGCTGAACCGGATTATTGCTGACCTTGGCTACTGGTCTCCACAACTTTGTGATTCCTATATCATTACAGAATAATCTGGCCCTTTCATGGAGACCGCCAGGACAGATTCTGCATTGGCCCAGCAGGCTGCTTTTACTGCAAGAACTGTGCAGACCCAGGCACAGACCATCCAAGTGCTGCAGGACCAGGTAGCTGAACTGCAAAATAAATTTCAGTCAATGCACAGTGAGTACACCAGCTACAGGGCACGTGATGTTTCAGCTGCTACTGTTACACCTGCACAAGATGCCCGCTTGCCCCTGCCAGAAAAGTTTGAAGGAGATCGCAAAAAATTTAGGGGTTTCCTAAATCAATGCCGTTTGCACTTCATGATGTTACCTCACCAATTTCCATCTGAAAGAGAGAAGGTGGGATTTATTTTTTCACTTACCAAAGATGAAGCCCTGGCTTGGGGCTCCCCTCTTCTGGAACAGGACAGTCCAGTCTTGGGTAATCTAAATGACTTTCTTGAGGCCATGTGCCTAGTTTTTGATGACCCCAATCGATGTGCTACAGCAGAAGCCACTCTACTTCATTTGCATCAAGGGAGGCGCTCCGTGGCTGAATATGCTGCTGAATTCAGACAGTGGGTTGCTAATACTACCTGGAACCAATCAGCCCAGAGGTTACACTTCAGAAAAGGTCTCTCAGAAGCTATAAAAGATGAGCTAGCTTGTGTTGATCTTCCTGCTGACTTTGATGCATTCGTGCGTTTGGCTATCGGTATCGATCGGAGACTTTCTGAAAGAAGACTGGAAAGACAGGGCTCTTTTAGACCAAGTACTACTCCTATTTCCTATTCAAGAATTTCTACTCCAACCCCACAAACACCTTCAGACTCTGAGCCTGAGGCTATGCAGGTAAATCTAATAAGAGGGCCATTATCCAATGAAGAAAAACAGTGGCGACGCACTCACAATTTATGCTTGTATTGTGGTAGTGCAGGGCACTATGCCATCAATCGCCCTAGCAAATCCAAAAGAACAATAGCTATGGCTGCTGAGGGCGCACAGATTCGACACCAATCCCAGATTGCAGATCAACTGGATTCTGTCACACAACCCTTGTTTTCTCTGGCTCATGGTGAAGAGGGTATGTTGACTCAACATCCTCATTTTGTGGTGCCTATCACGTTGCAATGTGGTGATCATAAAATTTCAACTACAGCTATGATAGATTCTGGAGCAGGCGGAAACTTTATGGACATTAAATTTGCAGCAGGAAATGGAATTCAGTCTATCCCTAATTCTTCACCTGTGTTAATGGAGACAGTGGACGGTTCTCCACTTACGTCGGGCCCGGTTACACATGAGACTGTGCCCTTAAAGTTGACTCTGGAAGTGAATCCCCATGAGACTATATCTTTCCACCTAATTTCCTCAACACAGTTTCCAGTGATTGTGGGGGTACCTTGGCTTGCTCTGCATAACCCACAGATTGATTGGAAGATCAGAACTTTGTCCTTTCCTTCAGAACACTGCTTAATGAATTGTCAACCCACTAAGGTAACACCTGTTTCCACAACAATTAATGAAATGGTTGCTACAAACTTGACTAAGCTTCCTCTACAATATTAGGATTTTGCAG
The DNA here is from genome assembly GCA_027410445.1 of Discoglossus pictus. NCBI lineage: Eukaryota > Metazoa > Chordata > Amphibia > Anura > Alytidae > Discoglossus > Discoglossus pictus. Next base: position 66,313,147 of record CM050164.1, on the reverse strand, counting down.
ATGTCTGTGATAAGAAGAATGCTGATCAGCTTCCACCCCACAGGCCTTATGATTGCCCAATAGAGCTGTTGCCTGGGGCTGCTATCCCATTTGGCCGTATATATTCCCTTTCTGAGCCTGAATTGAAAGCTCTTCGTGAATACATACAAGAAAATCTTGCCAAAGGTTTTATTCGACCATCCACTTCCCCAGCAGGAGCTCCTATATTCTTTGTAGAGAAGAAAGATGTCAGCCTACGGCCATGCGTTGATTACAGGGACATTAATAACATCACTGTTAAAAACCGCTACCCCTTGCCTCTCATTCCTGAACTTTTGGAGAGACTTCGCTCAGCTAAAATATTTACAAAGCTTGATCTTCGGGGGGCATATAATCTGGTTCGCATAAGACCAAATGATGAATGGAAAACAGCTTTCAGAACCAGGTACGGGCATTACGAATATCTAGTAATGCCATTTGGGCTTTGTAATGCCCCTGCAACTTTCCAGCATCTTATCAATGATGTACTACGAGATCTCCTGGATCAGTTTGTTGTGGCATATTTGGATGATATCCTAATATTCTCTGATAGTCTTGAAAACCACGGAAAACAGGTCCGTATAGGTCTGAAACGCCTTCGTACCGACCACCTATACATTAAACTAGAAAAATGTGAGTTTGAACAAACAGAAATTCAATTCCTGGGGTATGTCATAACTCCTAAAGGTTTAACTATGGACGCAAGTAAAATTAAAGCTGTGCTGGACTGGCCCATCCCCAAGAATGAAAAAGATGTCCAGAGATTTGTGGGGTTTGCCAATTTTTACAGGCGTTTCATTAAGAATTTCTCTGCCGTTATTACACCGATCACTGAACTCACACGTAAGGGGACTCCTTTTCAGTGGTCCGATAAGGCTGATACCGCATTTTCCCGATTAAAGACTCTGTTTACATCTGCCCCCGTCCTGGTACATCCTCAGCCAGAATTACCATTTATTGTGGAAGTTGATGCTTCTGATTCAGCTGTTGGTGCTATACTGTCTCAAAGGACTGGACCTAAGATACTGTTACATCGGTGTGCCTTCTATTCCCGCCAGATGGTGCCAGCAGAAAGAAATTATGATATAGGGAATAAAGAACTATTGGCTATAAAAGCTGCCTTCACCGAATGGAGACATCTCTTGGAGGGAGCTACCCATCCAATTACTGTCCTCACAGATCACAAAAATCTGGAATGTATTCGATCAGCTAAGAGACTGTCAGCCAGACAAGCACGCTGGTCCCTATTCTTCTCAAGGTTTAATTTTTTGGTTACATACCGTCCTGGCTCCAAGAATGGTAAGGCGGATGTCTTGTCTAGAATAGCTGACCCCCTCCATGCTACCGTAAACAAGACCACCATCTTGCCGGAGGATATATTTATAGGAGTTGCTTTTCCTTCTGATCTGATGTCTCGCATTAAAAAGGGCTACGCTGAAGACCCAGTTCTTCGTGATCCTCCTCGTGATCTCCATATGACGATGCTTAATGGGTTTTGGATTTTTCAACAATGTCTGTTTGCTCCGGAGTCAGTGCGACTGGACCTTTTACGTCTCTACCATGACTCAAAACCAGCAGGTCATCCAGGAATCGGAAAGACCCAAGACCTACTTGCCCGATCCTTTTGGTGGCCGAAGTATCATGAGGATGTTAAGAAGTATGTGTCCTCTTGTGATGTGTGTGCCAGACATAAGACTCCTCGCTCATCCCCTGTTGGCTTGCTTCAGCCTCTTCCGATTCCTCATCGTCCCTGGGGATCCTTGGACTTTATTGTGGAACTACCTCCCTCTAAGGAACACACTACCATTCTTGTTGTTGTGGACAGGTTAACTAAGATGGGTCATTTCATACCAACTCGTGGTCTCCCTTCAGCTAAACAGACGGCTGACCTGGTTATTCAGGAAATTTTTCGTTTGCATGGAGTGCCTGATGAAGTAGTTTCTGACAGGGGAGTGCAGTTTACGTCTCGTTTTTGGAAACATTTTTGTTCTAATCTAGGTATTAATGTAAATCTGTCGTCAGCTTTTCATCCGCAAAGTAATGGACAGACTGAGCGAACCAACCAGACTTTGGAGCAATATTTGCGGTGCTATATTAGTTACCTGCAGGATGACTGGCTGGATTTTCTACCCACGGCGGAGTTTGCCTATAACAATGCCCAACACTGCTCCACTTCTTTGTGCCCATTTTTTGCCAACTATGGTTACCATCCGACCTTTCTAGTCAGTCTCTCAATTACTACTTCCATTCCTGCTGTCACTGACCGGCTAACCGCCTTACGTGATTCCCAAGCACTGTTGAAAGAGACTCTTTTGGAGGCTCAGGAATGTTACAAAAGAGCTGCTGATAGACTGGGGCCTCCTTTCTATGCCTATCGCGTTGGTGCAAGGTGTGGCTGTCAACAAAGAATCTTAAGCTTCGGATTCCTTCTCATAAATTGGGTCAAAGGTTCATGGGACCTTTTGAGATCATTGCTCAGATCAATGCTGTCACCTTCCGTTTGCAACTCCCGAATTTCATGAAAATACATCCAGTGTTTCACGTTGCACTGCTTAAACCTGTTCATGAAAATACTTTCCCTGGCCGAGCCCTGCCTGCCCCACCTCCAGTCCTCGTGGATGGTGAGGATGAGTACGAAGTGGACAAAATTCTTGACTCCTGGATCTTCCGTAACAAACTTCAGTATCTGGTTCGCTGGAAAGGCTATGGTGAGGAGGAGAGTTCGTGGGAACCAGTGGACAATATTCACGCTCCTGATCTACTTCGGTCTTTTCATGTGCAGTACCCTGCTACACCAGGTAATAGGGCATCCAGAGGCTGCACCTATAGAGGCGGGGGTAATGTGAGGAATTGACTCTGCTGGGTTTTGAACCCTGGTCCCCAGGCTGCTATACCTCTTCCCTACCACTGCGCCAGCCTGCCTTTTGTGAATTCCATTGAGACCTTATAAGCTTGACTCTGCTAGTAATTTTATCAGTACCTAAGTCTCTTCAGCTGTGTCTGGTCAGGTGTCTGGTCCTTGGCCTATATAAGGCACTTCCTGTCAAATGTACCTTGCCAGATTATTGTTGGTTCCTGATCCCTTCAATAAAAGCTTGTTCCTGTTTAACCTACAAGTTGCTGAACCGGATTATTGCTGACCTTGGCTACTGGTCTCCACAACTTTGTGATTCCTATATCATTACACTGTCATCATTAGGTCAGTAAAACATGGAAGTTAAAAGTCAATCAATTAGCATTTAGAAGTCCGATATGCGATCAGACTCAAAATCCAGCAGATACTGTTTTAGCCCATGTGGGTGTCCTGATATGTATTAACTCATTGATTCCCTAGATTGATATAACACAGAAATTAAACAGTCAAAAAAAATATTTTTGACTACAGAATCACAAACTTGAGACTGTTGTGCAATTAATTATAATGTCTTTCATCACTTTTTCCATCTTTAAAAGGGCAGTATTGATTTTTTATTTGCATTTACAGTGCTTCGAACAGGTTTTTAACCCCCTTGCGAGTCCTATCTGGTATCCGTAGCATTTTCTTTTACAATTGAAATATATTCGGGTATGAAAACATTTGCGGGCTTGAGGAATTGTAGCAATTGAATAGAGATTTGCGATTTTAGCGATTAAATCTTTTGCGGGCTTAAAAGATCAAAGGCTTTTATGGGTTGTAAGTTACGATTTCGGCAACCCCAGTGATTTTCAGCCTGTAACCAGCAAATTGTTTGCGGTTTGCTAAAAGATGCCAATTGAAAAGCAAATTAGTTTACGTGCTGCATTAAGGGCTCCAGTAACCAATAATTGCTCAGTTGAATAGTGGCTCTTGTCAGCTAACAAAACAGTGGGAGTTCAGTCATTTAGATCATTGGTTGAGAGCCACTGACCCAAAGAAAAAAGTATTAGAGGCCACAAATTGCATTTATGTTAAATTTATTTTGTCTTTTTATAACAAAATGATATATTTAATTTCTATAGTTCTCTTTGTACACTGAACTTAATGCTGTCTCTTGCTGCCTTGGCACAAATGGATAATGCAATGCTATCTCTTCAAATACAAGAGGCAGTGATGTTTTCTCCTAGGGTGAAAGTTATGCATTGTTCATGGCCAAAAAATCAAAGGGCCACAAAGAATCAGCCAAAGTGCTTTATTTTGCTCTGTAAATTACATGTTTCCCACCACATGTTTAGACAATATCTAAACAATATTTAGTTAGGATGCATTTCTAAATGTGTCCCTCATCAAATATTTCTTAGGCTCAGTGGTCACTATATTTTTTGTATTTGTTTTTTATGCCCTTGATGGTAAAAGTTTCTTTACTCCTGTTGTATAGGGTTGATTCAATATAGCTTATTTTTGTATTTGTTAATGTATTAACCATAAATATGTTTATTAATTTATGGATGTTCTCAATTTCATGAACCGTTTTATTATCAGTATACAACAAGAGTCTTGTGAACAGCTGCCTCCCTTATTTTATTTCCAGCTCATGACATTAATCAATAATCCCATGTGTTTGTATTAACAGTCCTCTCAGAGACAAAAATTGCCAATCAGGTTCCAGCTGAGAGCACTCATAATCCTTTAAGATTATCATCACTGTCTCCTCAAAGTTGGTAGCCAAATGTCTCATGCTGCTTCCTGTTTGATGAAGATTATTTAACGCACCTGCCAATATGATGAACTAGAAACACAATAAACAACATGTAGAGAGCAATGACATCAGTTTTGGCCTAGTGATGAATTTCACCCTGTTCTTTTTCCTTGTTCCTTATGTTTGTCTCTGCCCATAACTCGGCAAAACCTTCCTTTGTTTCCCTATTTATGTCAACTCCATTTAAAGTTATGTGCTACATTATTCAGTTTCATGTTCCACAATTTGTAATAAGATGTGTGATTGCCAATTATAGAGCCACAATAGTCAAGTATTGACTATTCTGAAAAACGACACATGAACATACACAATATCGTTTTCAAATGTAAAAAAAAACTAAAGAAGAACATGGCATTTACAACTGCCAGTACTATAATTAACTCTAATGGGGAGCACAATAGTTTATAAGGACCCCTTAAGAAAGTAGCATGATGTAATCAAGTGAGAGAAGAAAATAAATTGCAATAATTGCATCTAAAAAAAATTGGTTTATTTCTTTTACTTTCTAAAAACATTTAGCCAGTTATCAAGTTAGTTATTCAAAGACCATATAGAAAAAGTGACCACAGTAGGTCTACAATGTTTGTGAAAATTTAGACAAGGCCGTGATCCATATGCCTACAACTATTTTAATATGGAAAAGTTAATGACATTCAAAATGCACAGATTCAGGAAGATGACACAATTTAACTGACACTTATTTAAGGATGGCCACTTCAGGGCACAGGTATAACAAAGTTTTGCTCCAGAAGAGATTAGATGGAGTACTCCTGAACTAGGTGGCTCATTGAAATTCAACCCTTGTGGTGAATTATATGGTACACAACAGCATACACATTAATAAAATAAAATACAGTTTGCAATACATATCTAGTATACTGTAGGTGCTCTAAGGAGTTTCTGGCAACTGCTGGTCTGGCACCTCCTTTAATGCAGACAAAATTATGAGAGTGCACTTGAAATTCCAGTGATCTTCAAACAAGGTGGCCATAGTCTCATGTGCTCTTTCTTAATGGGCTACTTCCATTTTAAGTAGGTATGTAACTTAAAAAGTGAATGAAACTCTTACTGTATACTGGCAATATGCATAGAGAAATACATTAACAGCAGAGGATGAAGAAGGGCTCACAGGAATCAAACAATCAGATGTGTATTGTTGAATTATTCTTAAGTGACCTCAGTTGGTTTGCGTAAATGGATTATATGGCAAGACTCTGGAAAAAAGGCAGCCGGAAAGGTAATGATGTATCTGTACATACATACTGAGCAGTTACACCATTTACTATTCTCTGTTAGTTGTACTACTCTTACTTAAACTCCCTGTAACAAGCAATAGTAGTCCTCTTGCAGATTATAATATTTTTATGCAATTTCCATCTAATGTGGGTACATTTGTTTCCTCTTCACTGTAGATTGGCTTCAACAATTTCACACTGACCAATATATGGAGGAAAGAGTAAGAAGCAGACCTGTGGAAGCTTATTTGAAAATGAGACAATGCACCATTTTACACTAAGAACAGACAAAACATGCATATGTTGGTTGATATATCCTAGAAATCCATATTGTTTAGATATAGTGAGTTTGCTAGTTTAACAGCAATGTTCTCTCCAAAAATAAATTCCTTGCAGCAGAGGTTAATACATTACACAGATGCCTAACACATCCCTGCCTGGGCCTCATCAAACCACGTTATATAGCTCTCTAATTAAAGCAAGTGCAGGTCTAATGAGCAAAGGTTGAACATGATGAAAAAGTTCTCACCCATACTGAACCCTCCCTCCTCAATGACTGCCGCTCCATTAAAGTGAACCTCTGGGCACAATCTGCTACACGTGCCTCACTTAAACCTCTCAACAAGAAATCTGCATTTTGGTGGTGCTTGCCTGACCTATGCAGAACCTGATAAGAATAGGCCTGTAACTCTCAGTACCACCATATAAGTTATGCATTACTTCATAGTATTGAGACACTTTAAAGGTGATCAGTGGCCAAAGTAAAGTGTCTGCCCAACAAATAATAGTGGCAGATGTCATTAGCCCATTTTACAGATGATAGCATTCTACCTCTATGACAGCACAGTTTCTCTCTCTGGGAAGTAACCTCCTACTTTGATATAAATTTGGGTTATCTTCCCTCATTAGTAGACTGTGACAACACAGCCCTTAAACCTGAGAGGCATCCATCTGTAAAACAAATTTATCAAAATCAGGTCTGTGCAGCACTGACTCTGCACACAACATCTCTTATCTTTTGAAATGTTCCATCAATTGATGAGGTTAGGAGCAGAGATTTTTGTAAGTTCTGGCACTGCCAGGGAAGAAAATTCAGGTATACATTTTCTAAGATAACCAGCCAAACTCGAGAATGCATTTACCTGTTGTTTTTTTGGTAATGGGGTATTTGCCAATGCTTCAACCATCACACTATAACCCAAAATAAAATCCAAATAGCACGTCCCAGCCTTTCCAAAACACAATTTGCCGAGTTTGACTTTAATCCAGCCAATCTTAATGACCTAAGGAATGCTGATCTCTTATCAAGGTAAACTTTCCACCAATGACATGGATAACAATATCATCCAGATAGACATCAGAGTAACAGAGTTTATTAGTCTCTGGAGGCTAAAAGGTAAAGTATTGAACTGGAACAACCCTATGGGAGTAGCGAAAGCCTTAGTAGGAGGTACTTTTGTTAAGTCTAGTATTGTGCTTTACCTAGCATACTTAACATCTCATCAGCTCTTGGCATAGGATATGCATCACATTTTGACTCTTCTTTGACTCTTCTTTTCTGAAATCAATGCAAAACGTGGTTGAACCATCTGGTTTTAGCATAAGAATTGTAGTGCTAAACCATTCAATCACTCCCAATGGAAGCATGTATTCTATTTATTTTTGTACCACTTTTCTCATGCCCTCTGGGATCTGGTCAGGTCTCTGTCTTATAACTTTGCCATCCTTCATATGTATGTGGTGAGCTATTAAGTTTTTCTTTCCTGGTAAGGCAGAGAAAACATCATTAAAAGCCTCTAACAGTTGGAGTGCTTGCTTTTGTTGGAGCAAATCTAATTGTTCTCCCAGCAAGACACCCCTTTGCTTCTTCGTTATGTCTCCAATGTCTAGCCCCAAATCAAAAGATGCTGTTCTAGGAGAATAAGCATATTCTCACCATCTCTCCGTGGTTTGAACAGATTGCATAGTACATTTGCTTCTCTTTTCTGCCCTGGCTTAATGTACTTCTTCTACCTTACATAACAATTCATATGGGCGCTGTCATTCCACCAACAATTCGCTCACTGAGCTAGGTAGTAGTAAAACACTCTGTCCTGAGGTTGAAATTCCGTAGTTTTTGTATTCTTATTGTGGTAATATGCTTATGTATTCTGTGCCTTTTCCACTCTCTCTCTGTTATATAATATAGTAAACATTTTCCATGGAACTAGACTGCACCTCCCTCTGTTTTTTCTGCTGTACACACCAGACACTGTGCAACAATGTCCCAAACCATAATCAGCGTTATTTGTATGCCCTTCGCTTTGGCGTACCTTGTGCCCCTCTATGCCCACAAAATTGATGGGCCCATAGACCTAGACCTAAAACTTTTCCTGCTCAGGATCCATGTCAGGATTCAAATGGCCCTCTGCATCATCCAAGAACTTTTCCTAATTTTGTTCTCTCACCTTGTGTATCTCGTGGGTTTTGGATAACTGGCCTGCTTCTTTATTTGCAGGTGCATCCGAGCATGCATCCACATAGCCCACAACAGACTTATTTTGTCAGACCCACCGTGCTATCAGCCATTAAGTACAAATAGGAACAATGTGTTGTTGGGTGATGCTCTCCACATGTAAGGCAGTATATGCCGTCAATTGGTGTTTTTCCAATGCACTGTACATTCTCTGTGCAGGGGTGAACTGTTTAGATCAGAAGCCAATTGGTAGCTTACGGCCCCCAGGTTGAGCATTTTTTTGCCATAAGCCTCATAAAATTCTCTGTTAGGTCACCAACACACATAGAATGGACAGTCGTCCTGACATGGGCCCAGAGAGTTGTTATGCCGTATAGCTTCTTATGCAGCATGGGGTGATTCAAGTTGCCCTTTACTCCAGAGTCTATAAAAGCCTTAACACCTTTACTATTTACCTTTTCATAATCCACAAAAACCTCCTGGTTACCAAGTTTTGCAGGATTCCCACATAACATTGCCCAACAATTTTTGGCTATGTGACCTGGTTCCCCAAACTAAAATCATGTTAGTTTTCCGACTGATTCCACCCCATAGTTTTTGGTTCACCTATGTCTTAGAGATTCAGTAGAAGTGCTCTCTTTTTAAAGCGGCATGGACCAAATTCCGACCAGGGGATGTGCGGCCAAGGAGGCCAGAGTGGCCCAGAGGGCCTAGGGTGGCTGAGGCAGGGACCCTACACTACAAAATAAAAAAAATTATGAAAAATAAAAAAAATGCAAAAAAATAAAAAAATTACACAACACTGGGCCAGTCAGAGGAGGACCCTGGTGCATTGCACCGCCTGCATCACTGGTAGCTCCTTCCCTGTCTCTAATTAAAGCAGGTGCAGGCCTAATTAGTTTATTGTTCGTAAGGAAAGGGTGTGTTCAGCAAAGGTGGAACATGATGGACAGGTTCTCAACCTTACTGAACCCTCCAGCTGCACTGTACACTCCATCACACTAGTGTTATAATACAGTGTTAGCTACAGTATCTCACAAAAGTGAGTACACCCCTCATATTTTTGTAAATATTCTATTATATCTTTTCATGAAATGACACCCTGTTACAATGTAAAGTAGTAAGTGTACAGCCTATATAACAGTGTCGATTTGCTGCCCCCTCCAATTTGGGCCCAAGGTGTCAATATTTTGTGTGGTCACCATTATTTTCCAGCACTGCCTTAACACTCATGGGCATGGAGTTTACCAGAGCTTCACAGGAGTCCTCTTCCAATCCTCCATAATGACATCACCGAGCTGGTGGATGATAGAGACCTTGCACTCCCCACCTTCTGTTTGAGGATTCCCCACAGAGGCTCAATAGGGTTTAGGTCTGGAGACCTGCTTGGCCAGTACATCACCGTTACCTTCAGCTTCTTTAGCAAGGCAGCATCATCTTGGAGGTGTGTTTGGTGTCGTTATCATGTTGGAATACTGCCCTGCGGCCCAGTCGAACGAAGGGAGGGGATCATGCTCTGCTTAAGTATGTCACAATACATGTTGGCATTCATGGTTTCCTTAATGAACTGTAGCTCCCCAGTCCTGGCAGCACTCATGCAGACACAGACCATGACACTCCCAACACCATGCTTGACTTTAGGCAAGACACACTTGTCTTTGTTCTCCTCACCTGGTTGCCGCCACACACGCTTGACACCATCTGAACCAAATAAGTTTATCTTGGTCTCATCGGACCACAGGGCATGGTTTCAGTAAGCCATTTCCTTAGTCTGCTTGTCTTCAGCAAACTGTTTGTGGGCTTTGTTGTGCATCATCTTTAGAAGAGGCTTCCTTCTTGGACGACAGCCATGCAGACCAATTTAATGCAGTGTGTGGCTTATGGTCTGAGCACCGACAGGCTGACCCCCCACCCCTTTCAACCTCTGCAGCAATGCTGGCAGCACTCGTACGTCTATTTCCCAAAGACAACCTCTGGATATGACGCTGAGCACGTGCACGCAACTTCTTTGGTCTAACATGGTGAGACCTGTTCTGAGTGGAACCTGTCCTGTGAAACCACTCTATGGTCTTGCCCACCTTGCAGCAGCTTAGTTTCAGGGTCTTGGCAATCTTCTTATAGCCTAGGCCTTCGTTATGTAGAGCATAGATTCTTTTTTTCATATCCTCAGAGAGTTCTTTGCCATCGTGATCAACCAGTGACCAGTATCAGAGAGTGTGAAAGCGATAACACCACATTTAACACACCTGCTCCCCATTCACACCTGATAACTTGTAACACTAACGAGTCACATGACACTGGGGAAAATGACTAATTGGGCCCAATTTGAACATTTCCATTTGGGGGTGTACTCACTTTTGTTGCCAACGGTTTAGACATTAATGGCTGTGTGTTGAGTTATTTTGAGGGGACAGCAAATGTACACTGTTATACAGGCTGTACACTTACTACTTTACATAGTAGCAGAGTGTCATTTCTTCAGTGTTGTCACATGAAAAGATATAATAAAAGATTTACAAAAATGTGAGGGGTGTACTCACTTTTGTGAGATATTGTATATAAGATTCCCACATTTGCTATATCAAATAAATTGTAGAGTATGTAAGATCAGTTATTACAGCTGTTCATATGGACAATACATTTGGAACACAAAAGACTCAATGTAATATAAATGTAAAACTTAACTTTTGTTATAAGTTTATAAAAAAAGGGGGAAATTAATATAAGTAATAAGTGAAAAGCATATATATAAAAAGTGGACAGTTCCTCTAATTTAGTCTATCTGACTGAATCACAGGTGACTCTATCTGCCTCGATCTGTGAAGTAGTATATTAGCTTGTTGCATGTATGTATATTAAGTAGTTCAGTTGTGTCTGACTGTTCATGACCCTATGGACAGCAGCACGTCAGACCATTTTGTTTCTGAGCGTGCTAACCCATAAGGTTTTCATGGCAAAGATACTAGAGTCGGTTTCAAGTTCCTTCTCCAGTGGACTGCAATTTGTCTGAACTCTCTGCTATGATCTGCCCATTTTGGGAGACCCTACATGGTATAGCTCACAGCTTCATTGACGTACAGAAGTCCCTTTACCACGACAAGGCAGCGATCCAAAAGGGGGTCTAGTTGCATAGCACACAACAAAGATATACAGTATCATGGATAACATGTTTCCAATGTAAGATACTTAGATATATATATATATGATATATATATATATATATATATATATATATATATATATATATGTCATAAATTGTCACCATGTAACTATATTTAGATACGGCTACAGCATACAGTAAGGTATTACTGCTTCTACCGAAATAAAACTATACACTTATTTTACTTCCCCCTTTTTATAAATGTATTATAATAAAAATAAAGGTTTACATTTATATGAAATGGAATCTTTTGTGTTCCTATTGGGCAACTGTATTGTCCATATAAACAGTTGTAATTACTAGTGTTATCATTTTTTAAATAACTCTAATAATATTAATTTGCACATTACAGTTGTCAGAAATTCCATGTACTTCTGAGTCACAAACCCAATGGAGGGGGGTCAAGAACTACTACTTGGAATTTCAGACAATTTAAATGGGAAATGCAAACATGACTGAATGTATTTGTAGAATCTGTGACCTGGCTACATCTTAGGTCATTGGAAATTCCCCACTGAAAGATTTCTTAGAAACCGCTAAAGTGAAAGAGTTTCTTTATTTAAGAATAAATATGTAATCTGACAAAGGGCACCATTTACAGCTGTTCTGTGGTACCTGTGGAAAGTATAGAGTATTTGAAGGAGCCATTGCTCACAGCTGACATCTGATTGTCTTTGTTTCTAGACCAAATGAGCCTGAGATGATGGTGGCCATTGCATGACCTTTATAATAATGTGTAATACATCTATTTTTATAACTAGACATGGTTTAAAATATGTGTCCTTCTTTAACTAGCCATAATGAAAATGGTGGGTTAATAAAAGTTTTTAAACTCCTTTTGCTTGAGCCGTTCCATCTCATCCCCCTTTTCTGTAAACACGACATTCACTCGCTCTGAAGTACATGTGAACACAAAGTAAGAGTAGATGATATGTATGATGGCTGGTGCTTGTATGTGGTGGATATACACCCTCTGGATTCTAGTTACAGGACTGCTGTGGTCAGTTTCTCTATATGTGTTTTTTAACAAATACTCTTGAAAACAGGAAACATTAGTCTCTAATTTAGTGCCCTTTGAAAGCAATGATGCATTGCACATGGACTACATGTTAAAATAGCTTGTACTACGTTTGACCTGTCAGGACCTTTTCAAGATAAGACATAGGACCTTCCTGGTTAGCCTTTTACTAGAAGAAATTTACGCAATATGTTAAATACAGGTTAAATACATGTCAGAATGAAGTGTGGTTTTCCGGACTATACAACTCATATAGCTTAGTTGAAACTTGCATCAGGCGCCCAGTATTGACTTAATCACTTGGGTCTAGGTAGTAGAAAGAAGGAAGCGTGGACAGTGGTACCTTAGTTCTCATCCTTAATCCATTCCGGATGGCAGGATGAGTTCCAAACAGGTTGAGTTCCAAACACGCATTTCCCAGAGGAATCAATGTAAATTGAAACAATCCATTCCAGACCTCAGAATTTTCACATTTTAGTTTGAACTGGTTGTCTTGTGTTTAGATACAAAACCGTAAAACTAAACAGACATAAATAAAAAAAACTAATAATTACAAATAGATAACATAGAATTTAACTTCACTGTACTGAGAGGACTTGAGGGCTTAATGGGAGGATGGCGCTGTAAAGGAGAAAGAGGACAGAGGTTATTGCTTGGAACTTTGGTTCTTACAGGAGCACATTAGCACTTACAGGCGCAGGCTGCAGAATGGCACTTACAGGCACAGAAAGGATGCATATTGGCTCTTACAGACACAGGCTACAGATTGGCACTGACAAACACAGGGTGCAGATTGGCACTTACAAGCACAGTCAGGATGCACAGTGGCACTTACGGGCACAGTCAGGGCACAGTCAGGATATACATTAGCATTTACAGACACAGGCTGCAGATTGGCTCTTACAGGCACAGGATGCACATTGGCACTTACAGAGACAGGATGCACATTGGCACTTACAGGCACAGGCTGTAGATCGCTCTTACAGGCACAAGCTGAAGAACAGCTCTTACAGGCACAGACAGGATGCAGATCGGCTCTTACAGACACAGGATGCACTTGAGCTCTTACAGACACAAAGAGGCTGCATTTTGATGGTCAGTAATATTGTATTGAGAATAAGATAATCTCATTTAGCAGTACCTCAGAATTTGAGGAATGAATATTGGTTCATTACACTATAGAATCTCCTTATTATCATCTGCTAACATATCAAGTGTTTAGTTTCTCAATTTTGGATTTTACTTATTGAAGATTAAGTTTTAATTATATTTGGGAACAAAGGGTGCTGTTAGGGTGTAAGCTCTGTAGTTTTGCCAAATTTACAGCCATTAGTAGTAATATTTGCTTTCTAAAATATTTTGCCCATTATCAAGCTCAGTTATTCAAAAGACCATATAGAAAAAAAATTGACCACAGTGGTCCTTTACTATTACAAGTATATAATGATCCAACTAACCACATAAGGGTTTGGGGATCTTCACAAATCACTGTTGAGGCTCACTTTAACATAAACAACGTGTAGAGCCAAAGCTCTAAGGAAACAAATAAGCAGTGCAAAACCAAGATATTATTATTAAAAAAAATCTAATTTTTAATGATATAAATCAGAATAGATAAAAACACAGAATGATTAATCCTTTAAATTGCAACAACAATACAATTATTATTAGAACAAACCCCATTCTTATTTTAAATAAACAAACTGAAACACTTTCAGACAAGATACTGTATGTATTTTTTTATGATGAACCCTGTGTTGCTGAGCAAATTAAATATTTTTTTTAAATGGAAAAACAGAGTACATATTAAAGGCTATCTCCATTTTTTTATACTTTCTAAAAACATTTTGTCCATTATGAAGTTTGTGATTCAAAAGAGATTGCAGTAAAATGAGACCACAGTGATCCTTTAATAATCAAATAATTACTTGGTTTATTTTTTTTATGATTTTGATGAAAATTTATGATATAGATTATTTATTTTCCCTTTATTATTTATTATTTATTTTTCATTTGTTATTCTTATTATAAATTATATAAAAAAAAAGTTTCTCAGTACTAGTTCTCCTAATTATATTTTAAAAGTTGTGCAAGGTAACTAAATCAGATAATGATGTACTTTCCCTCCAAAGGGATTTACATAAATTAAATGAATTCTCAAATAAAAATAACTTTTGGGATAGATCTTCACTTTAAGATAGAAATACCAATATTTCATATTTTTCCAAAGGAAGTCACGTTGGAATCTAAAGCTCTTTTAATTCAGATCTTCATGGCAGCAAAAAACTCTATTGCTTCATACTGGAAACAAGAAAAAGTTCCCAAGTGGTCCGAAATTTTGACAAAAATTAATAAAATGAGATTACTAGAAAGAAACATAGAGGAATTCGGGATTTCCCGTCTTCCGATAAAAAAGTGGACATTATGGGGTTTGTAATTATAGATAATTCTCCCCTCTGCCCAACCCTATCTTCCTTCAGCACTTTCCGGCCCAGTAATTTTCTGTTACTTGTTTATTTTTTTTATTTTTTTTTGTTATTCCTTTTTTTGCATTGGACTTCATTATTATTTCTGGATCCTAGTATTCTAAGTCCCAAATGAATAGCCTCAAGTTTTGCTAGCTTAACAACAGTAAGAGGATCTTCAAAAGGTCTTAGTAAAGGAGTAAAATATTTAAATGTAATGCTCAATTGGGAATAATGAATAATGTTGGTTATAAATGGATCTTTGACTTGGTCGAGAAATAAATGGTCTTTATTAGCTACTACTAAAGATAATTAATGATAACTTTATCACCCATTTTAAATATGAATTTGTGGTTAACCGATACTTAATACTTATTGGAACTGTATTGTATAATCAAGTAACACAGGTGAATTATGATTGTATTTAACTACTGTTAATTTTTGTATTGT
The DNA here is from genome assembly GCA_027410445.1 of Discoglossus pictus. NCBI lineage: Eukaryota > Metazoa > Chordata > Amphibia > Anura > Alytidae > Discoglossus > Discoglossus pictus. Next base: position 66,297,691 of record CM050164.1, on the reverse strand, counting down.
CTGAATACTTTCAATAAAAAAGAAAGAGGAGAAAAAAAAAAAAAAGAACAAATTAGAGGAATGGGCATCTAAATGGCAGATGAGATTGAATACGAATAAATGTAAAGTTATGCATCTAGGAAGGAAAAATAGCCTGCAATTTATTATCTTAATGGAGCAAATATATTGAAAGGGATTTGGAAATAATCGTGGACCACCACCTAGGTAATAGTGCTCAAAGCAAAGCAGCAGCTGCAAAGGCAAATAAAATATTAGCATGTATTAAGAAGGGCATAGAAGCAAGGGAAGCAAATATAATTCTACCACTATATAAATCCCTAGTACGCCCTCATTTGGAATATGGAGTACAATTTTGGGCACCACTTCATAAAAAGAATGTTTTAAAGCAGGAGAAGGTACAGAGAAGGGCAACAAAACTAATAAGGGGAATGGAGGGGCTAAGTTATGAAGAAAGACTAACTTAATTAAACGTCTCTAGAAAAAAGGAGTCTAAGAGGAGATATGATTACCCTTAAATACATCCAGGGTCATTATAACGCTTTATCAAGTGAGCTTTTTGTGCCAAGAGGTTTTCAACTGACAAGAGAACATCCTTTGAGGTTAGAAGTAAAAATATTCCACCTTAAAGAAAGAAAAGGGTTCTTCATAGTAAGGTGGGTTAATCTGTACAGATACAATACAAAGACAATACAAATGGGTCAGCAGACGTTTTGGTGCAAAAGAGTTGAGATCCTTGCTCTGTGTGAGACAGGAGGGTTACAAAGGCAAGACGGCAGTGATTAAGGAAGTTATTGTGTGTTACACTAGGTTCTGTGTGTGAGCAGTTTTGTAGAGTGTACAGTTTGTGCATGTTAAGGTTGAAGGTGATAATCTTATTTAAACAGTTGCATTTTAGAGAGTTTTTGAAGGTTTTATTTTGAAGATAAGCTGTGAAAAAACAAGAGCGTTGTATCATGGATGCCCAGAGAATGGAGAATTTGGATTAGAAGAGGGTTGTCAACTGTATAAAAGGTAGTAGAGATATCCAGAAGCATTACAGTAGAGAATAGACCCTTTGACTTGGTGGTAACTAGGTCATTAGTGATCTCTGTGACAGCTGTCTCTGTGGAATGTTTGAGAAAAATTCCAGATTGGAGAGTTGGAGGAAAGGAATTGGATTAGGCAATTGCAGATGACATGATTTTTGCTGCCTCTTTGTGACTGTACATGGTTTCCTGCTATGTATTTGCCTCTCCAGATGCATTGGGCCAAAGAACGTGAGCCTAAAGAAGAACTTGAACCTGAGCCTGATGCCTGCTGGTGCTCTCGTTATTGTCTCTCCTACTACAGTCAAACTTTAAAGAAGATACTGCTTGAGTAAAAAAAAAATTCTTAAGCCCAAGCTCTCTCTAGGCATTTGTCTCATGCAGGGGCCTTTGTGGTGGCTGGCACTGTATCATTGTATCATTATATCAGAGAGTTCACGATTGGGATGACAGTTTTAAAAGAGATGCAATGGGAGGTCCATTATAATATTCACCAGTTGAAAATGACAATTTGAAAGGAGATGGTAGTGGCTAGTAAGGCCACAGTTATGAAGCTTTATAGGTACATCAGTATTTACTAATATACTATTCCTAAATAACCAAATTACACTCAGATATCTATATATTAAACCCATGCATCAATCATCTACATTAGGAACTGCTATGCATAGTGGCAAAGCCCATGTGAAATACAGTACAATTATCATGTTATTTTATAAAATGAATCAGCATTCTTACCCTAGTAGCCTTTTTTTTACCAGTTCACCCAGTGCACTCTATGATCACCCTAGCATTTCTGCATGGCCTGATTATGGGTGTGTGTGGTGGTTGCAAATCACTGCCCTACAGTGCGGAATATTGCAGTCCGATGGGACTGCCACAGATACCTGTAAGTATATTTTTTTCCTGTAGGAGTACAGAGCTATTGTAGGGCTGCAGACACCACCCAGGTCGTCTTAGTTGTGAGAAGAAGCACCTTGGCCCATCAGGACCAGGGATAGGAAGAGGAAGTGGCCTTCCCACCACCAGCTAGCCACAAGTGAGGTAGGGTCTCCCTCTGTCCCTGGTTTCTGCCTGTGCCCATCACCATTGATGCTTTATTTATTTGTATTTCCTTTGTTCTCCACTATTTGTTTTGTCTTCTTTTCTGTGTATTTTCTATTTTCCCTTTCCCACCTCCCTCCTTTACCTCTGGAGCTGGAGCTGTCATGCACCTGATGTCCCACCCAGTGGATCTGTCTCTGGCCCACCTTCTGGAGGATGTACAGCCAGGACCTTGTACAAACTTGTGAGGTGGCTGGAAGAGCACCTCCTACATGGGCGGAATGAGAAGGACCCTGGATTAAATGTTGTAGTCTCTCTTGCAAACAGGCTAGCCAGCATGTGGGGAGTGCTGACAGCTTGCAGGGTGATTTAGTTCAAGGAAGGCGACATCAATATATAGTCCTTTCTCCTTTTTAGCTCCTCATCCAAAAGCTCCTAGTCCCCATAACCAGGTCAGCATGCCACAGCCTAAACAAGGGCGGGTGTTGGACAGGGATTTGAGCCTATAATGGCACTTACATCAGTGGCTGGTATGGACCTTACTGCTGGGATGAGTAGCAAAGTGAATGGGTCTGGCAGATTTTTAAGATTGAATCACATTTTTACAGCCTCTCCTAAACTTGCTTCCACACCAGTTAGCGTCCAGGTGCAGTTGTATTTGGATATGGAAGGAATAGAAATTGGTGGGTCAAAAGGTGATGAGTGTTAGGTCAGCCATACCTATGCACTGGCAAAAGAGCACATTTAACAGGCAGAGGAGAAAATGTAATTATTCCTCTTGCTTTGCAAGGTTTTTAAGACACAAGTCCAGATCAGGCAGCAAGACCAGAAGTTCCTGCAGCTTGTTCTGTAAGAGGCAGAAGCATAGAAAGGAGGTGAGAGGGTGGGGAGTCCCGTCAAGGAGAGAGCAATGTTCAGATGGAATCTGCTGACTGTACCATGCCCATCAGGACACCACAGGTTGCTCCAGGTGAGGCAGTACATATACATAACTTTGGGGATTTACAATCTGGTGGACACTTGGGGTTAATTGGGTCAGCAGCAGGCAGCACTAGTCATTTAAATATCCATGCCTTGTTAAGTGGCCTGAAGGCGTTGCTAATGTTGGGGATGAGGTATTGGGCAGGATTGTTACACAGTTGCCAGGTAAAGTTTGTGTCCCAAGCAATACTGCTAGATCAGCTTCAGCGGATCCTGCGACTGCAGGTACGTTACAATCGGTCAAAACAATTCTTGTGCAGTAGGAAGAGGAGCTGTACAGGTATATGGGACTATACCACCCCCAGTTCACATAGAAGGTTTAGAGCCAATAACGAGTCAGTGAGATTCACAGTGATGTTTGTTATATAATCTAGGTGCCCATTTATCAAAAGAGGTCAAAGAGCATAAGAGGCGGGAATTTGTAGAAATATTTTCCCTCTCTCCTTCATCCACATATGCAGAAACTTGGGAAAGTGATCATGCAGATTTCCAAGTTGAGATAAATGATAGAAGATACAGTTATCGCAATATTCACGGAACCTTCGAAAATTGGCTGCAAGCATTTTCTATCATAGCCCTTGTGATCAGTGAGAAGTTCTCTGAACAGTGCTCTTCCCTTTTCATTCACTTGGAGGAAATGAGGGGAGCTTATCGTACATATGGGGGTGTGGCATGGTGGAAGTAGGATGAGGACTTTTGCCAGTGCATGGCATCTAGGCCATCCATGTCTTGTGGTGATAAGGCTATAGGGTATTGGCTGAATATTATAACATCAATGCACGGGGCTTGGCCCTTTCGATCGAGGAAGAAGGTATGGTATACCATCCACAAGGGCCAGTGTAAGAGGGCCCCTAGATGTAGATTTAAACATGCCTGGCTGGCACTGTCACGCTCCCAATTTTCCAAACTATTGGTAATCTGTTAGCGGCTTTTGAATTTTTCAAAGTGTTTAATTAGTACCTATTCCTTTGGTGGGAATCACAGCGTTTTAAATTGGGGGTGAGCATGTAGTTACTTACACCACTCGCTTTGGGCCACCTGCCTTTATGTGGATTCCTGCCAGTGGTAATGATCTGGGCATAAGGCTGGTCCATGCAGAGAGACATCAGGTCTTAGTTGGAGCTTTACATAGGTTTGAAGAGAGGAAAAACACCCAGGGAAAATGCATTAGGCTAGATTAAAGGTGAATAAACTTATGGCAAATTTCATTACAAAACATTTTTTGGGGGGATGCACCATGAGTTTTTAGTGTGCTGATTGCTACTTTATTTTGGATGGGGTGTAACTTAATGAGGTTAGCCTCACGTTCATGATGCTTACTTTCAAGCAAGACGGGCAGAGGGCCATGGCGTTTATAGGAGCGGACTGCTGGAGGTATCCTGTGCTTGTTCTGTGGCAGATAGTGAGGTGACTTGCCAGGCCAGTGGAGAAGTGGGTGAGTCCTTACCTGTTGGTGGTGCATCTGTATCATCCCAGTAGGACCTGGACACGTTTTCAGGGTGTAAGGGGTAATGTCTCTGTCCTAGCTTCTCCCCTCTATTGTTTATTTATTTATTTATAGTTTTTTTAATAAACGCAGTGGCCTGCTTTTTCCAACAAATTGTCTGAGTCAATTTATTGTGGGTAGCATATCTTTTGGGACGAGCTTGGGTTATGTAGGGCTGTGGAAACATCTCAGTTTCCCTGTGTTCGGGAGGAGCTTCTTGACCAAGCAGGACCAGGGATAGGAAAAGGAAGTAGCTAGCTCCAGGGTGGGGGGGGGGGAGGGACCTTTTTCTCCTTTCGGCCTTCTTGCTTCCAGTTAGGCAAGAATGAGGGACCCACCCATCTCTGTAAGAATAGGAGGATGGTTTCATTCAAGGTTACATTGTGTTATGCTGAGTTTTGATAATGTATGTTAATATTTTTGTAAGCAAATGATAACATATCTCAAAATGTTGAAATAGGGCAACCTTTGGGAAACAGTGATGACAACACAGTCTCATTTGAGATTGAATTAAAAAAACAACATTTTAAGGGGCCAACAAAAACTCTTAATTTTAAAAGGGCAGATTTTAACGGTCTAAGGGCAGCAATACAAAGTATAGACTGGGACAGAGAACTGATAGGTAAAAACACTGAACATAAATGGACAACATTTAAATCCTTACTAAATATACATACACATCGGCATATACCGTGTGGGAATAAAAGTAAAATGAGTAAATCACAACCCATGTTGGTTAACAATGATTTAAAGATCAAGATACGGAGTAAAAAACAGGCTTTTAAATTATACAAACAAGAGGGGACAGAGACTGCTTTACAGGAATACAAGGAAATCAACAAGGCTTGCAAAAGCGCGATTAGACTGGCTAAAATAGAAAATGAAAAATGTATTGCAAAAGAGAGTAAGACTAACCCTGAAATATTTTTAAGTATATTAATGGGAAGAAGGCGAGGAAGGAAGCTATAGGAACATTAGAATGTGAAACAGGATGTCTGAAAATTAGTGACCAGGAAAAGGCAGATGAGCTAAATAGGTTCTTTTCTTCGGTATACACAAGGGAGGTACCAGTGGTTGGGACACTGCAACATAATGGGATTACACTACCTTTGCCAAATAATTGGTTAACACAGGAAGTAGTCCAAAAGAGGTTGGAAAAAATAAATGTTAATAAAGCCCCGGGTCCTGATGGAATACATCCAAGGGTACTAAGGGAACTGGGTTCTGTAATAGCCAAACCATTATATTTAATTTTTCAAGATTCACTCAACACGGGGTCTCTACCAGATGACTGGAGAAAAGCTGATGTGATACCTATATTTAAAAAGGGAGCAAGAGCAAATCTGGGGAATTATAGACCAGTGAGCCTCACTTCTGTAGTGGGGAAGCTTTTAGAAGGGTTAATAAGGGATAATATACAAGAATATGTCTATTTGAACAGGATTATAAGTAGGAGTCAACATGAATTTTTTGAGGGATAGTTCATGTCAAACAAATCTAATTAGTTTCTATGAGGAGATTAGTAGGAACCTGGATCAAGGCAACTCAGTGGATGTAGTCTTTTTGGATTTTGCAAAGTCTTTTGATACAGTGCCACATGGGAGACTATTGGGCAAACTAAGGGATACAGGAATTGCAGTAAATATCTGCTCATGGATTGAGAGCTGGCTAAAAGACAGGAAGCAAAGGGTTGTTGTAAATGGAACATACTCCGATTGGACTAATGTGGTAAGTGGGGTTCCTCAGGGTTCAGTATTAGGTCCTTTCCTTTTTAACATATTTATTAATGACTTAGAGGTAGGATTGGAGTGTGGGGTCTCCATTTTCGCTGATGACACAAAGTTGTGCAAGGTAATTAAATCAGATAATGATGTGCTTTCCCTCCAATGGGATTTACATAAAATTGAGGAATGGGCATCTAAATGGCAGATGAGATTTAATACGAATAAATGTAAGGTTATGCATCTGGGAAGGAAAAATAGCCATGCAATTTATAATCTTAATGGGGCAAATCTAGGTGAATCAGATATTGAAAGGGATTTGGGAGTACTAGTGGACAACCACCTAGGTAACAGCGGTCAAAGCCAAGCAGCGGCTGCAAAGGCAAATAAAATATTAGCATGTATTAAGAAGGGTATAGAAGCCAGGGAAGCAAATATAATTCTGCCACTATACAAATCTCTAGTACGCCCTCATTTGGAATATGGAGTACAATTTTGGGCACCACTTCATAAAAAGGACATTTTCGAGCTGGAAAAGGTACAGAGAAGGGCAACAAAACTAATAAGGGGAATGGAGGGGCTAAGTTATGAAGAAAGACTAACCAAATTAAACTTATTTTCTCTAGAAAAAAGGCGTCTAAGAGGAGATATGATTACCTTATATAAATACATATAAAGATCAGGGTCAATATAAAGATTTGTCAGGGGAGCTTTTTGTGCCAAGAGGTTTTCAACTGACAAGAGGACATCCCTTGAGGTTAGAAGTAAAAAGATTCCACCTCAAAGAAAGAAAAGGGTTCTTCACAGTAAGGGTGGTAAATCTGTGGAATTCTCTACCAAAGGAGGTGGTGACAGCGGATTCGATAGAGAACTTTAAAAGGGGACTAGATTTATGTATAATTAAAAAGGGAATTCATGGTTATCATGGATAATTAGAGAGACAGTATTGATCCAAATATTTTACATTTCCCTTATTTCCCTTTAAGACAATTGGCTAAGTCTCGCTTGTGTTTTTTTTTTTTTTTCTATTTGCCTTCCTCTGGACTAATTAATAATTAATTAGATCAGAGGAGATCTTAAAAGGTTGAACTTGATGGACTGAAAGTATTTTTTCAACCTTAAATACTATGTAACTATGTAACTATGTAACATATATTATTAGTATTATATATAGAATTATAATAAAAGAATTGTATATGTTGGCCTGTGGGGAAGTGGTTGAATCCCTACCTGACGGTGGCACGACTGTACCACCCAGTTGGCCTTGGATGCTGTCTGTGGCCTCGCTCCTCCTCTCTATTGGTAATTGTTATTTATTTATTAATATATTTTTTCATAAACAGCTTGCGGCCTGTTATTCCCAACAATTTATTGTGCATATCACTTGGGACGTACTTGGGCGTTATAAAATACATGGAAGTTGTGTTAAAAGTTGTCTGTATATACGCCATATTTTACACATGGGTTAAGTCCAAGGCAAAAACAATTTTAAAACATTGCAAGTAATTGAGGACCCTGCCTTTGAGTTTATAATCTAGTGTGACTTGGGCTTTCCTTAAAGCACCTTGCAAGATTGAAAACTTGCAAACATCTTTTATTGTGAGGGCAATAGAATAGCTCAGTAGATTAGCTTTTAAAACCTCCCCTAGCTGTGAGCCAGCTTTACAGGAGCCATGAACTAGAGCCCCAGATCAGGAGGATCAAACTCTATACATAAGTCACAGGTCTCCTAGGTGGACACTCAAATGACTTTCCATAGACTTGAATGCGGACAACACCCTTTCAACTAATTGGTTGCAGTAATGAAGCCGAAGCAAGCCTCCATTCTCACAGACCTGAAACGGCTGTTGGCAGGCTTTCAAACAAATACATATAAAACACAAATTTGATTTTTCAGTGAAAAATACATGTATATAAAATATTAAAATAGTTATTGAACATTTGCTTTTAGGTCGATTTTACAGTGATATTATCAAAATTGTGCTGATGTGTGTGGCCATTTAAGTCACTGGTCCCCAAATATTTTCGGAAGGACTAGACGAAAATTACTGGGAGCATTAGTTGAAAAGCTGAATAGAGGGACTTCAGGAATCACCATTATTTTTATGTCTGTTTTGTGACAATAAAATAATCTAAGTAATTAAATATATTAGCTAAGAATATCTGTACTACTTGTTTATTCAATTTTAGTTTTTATTGTTATTTTTTATAATCCTGGTTGTTTAAAAGATGACTTAAATGAAGACCATGCCTCACTAGTGGCCCACTGATCACAGTTTGGAAACCTCTGGTCTTGACTGATGCATAGAAGGAACAAACAAACACTAATATTTCTATATGAAGCTTCTAGAAGCCTTTTGTCAGTAGCCTTTCTATCTTAATACAGCCCTCATAATACAGAAGCACTCTGCAATCTTTGAGCCAGTAAGATCTTATATTAGAAAACTTCTACTCTATGGGCCAGCTCCCTGAAAAGCTCCTATAAATTTTGTGCATCTTTTCAAGATTCTTTTGTGCCTTATATTACAAAAGTTGACCTCTGTTTTATGGAGTTTCGGATGGCACTTCAAATGTTGAATGCCATACTCTGAGATGAATAGACTTTTTAAAAGGGTAATAATCTGTACGGGATATTCTTTGAAATGTCAGACCAGTAGTAAGACGAAGTAAGCTTTAGATAGTGTTTGACAAACCCTGCAAGTCTGAAATACCTTTAAAGACCTTTAAGTTTAACAGAAGCGCTACAATGATTTACACTTGTCCATTTAGGAATGGAAGGAGATGTTTGTTTTGTCTGAATTTCAAGCTATCCTGACACATTCCTCAAGACACACTAAATAGAATCTTTATAAGAGAATTCTTTCTAGTGGAATGTAGATATGCCAATACAATAGTAAATGAACCAAAGTGTACAATTTGGAACATATTCTGTTGAAACAACAGCATTTATATTTATGATGAACTTTTCTGTATTTAGAGACATCAGTTTTTAAATTTGTTAACTTTTATATTTTAGAATAAATGTTTTAAATAAAATTGATATTCTTCTGTAGCCAATGTGAATTTTCAGTGGATCTTGTTTGTGTGGTTGTGTATTTTATGATTAATATTTGATATTAGTGAGTTGCTTTTAATGGCTTGGTGTGGCTTTAAAGAAACATGGAAATAATATTTTTCATGCATTAAAAAAGCATGATTTACAAACATTAACAAAGTTGTGTTTTGCATGAAAAAATATTAAGAGAAACCTGTTTAAACTAATAGTAAGAGCACAGAACATGTCTGCAGACACTTGTCTGCAGATTTTCATTGCCAGCAAGTATGACTCATACATCTGTATTACTGCTCATTGGCTGACAGGGGCAAGCCCCCTAAATTAGTTAGCCGTTTGAATCACTTTTTTTTCTGTTTTGAAAGCATGATTTGTAGTGGTATGTTATGAGACATTCTTTCAAATTCTATAAAGAATGACATGTCTGCAATGTTCCTATAAATGAAAATTGACAGTACAAATATACTTACTGCTGTTAGTATTCTATATCAGCATAATGTTTGGATTTGACTTTGAGCAAAATCCTCAAATTTTACTTTACTCAAAATTTCTGATTTGCTTTACTTAACTGCAATGAGATGTATTTGCTTCAATAATGTGTATATTTTTGAATATTGAGTTAAACAGAATTGTACATAGTAGTTTGGCAAATGGCATACCATATTTTTCAGTTTATAAGACTATACTTTTTTCCTAAATTGTAAACGCCAAAATTAGGGGTCGTCTTATACATGGGGTTATCTTATACACAGGGGTAACCAGTTGAGAGACCCTGCGCTTGCCGTAGCGCAACTTCCGGTTACTTGTTTTTGAGAACAAGCTTCGCCCAATCACTAGCCTGTTAACTCCTGGGGGGGGAGGTTGTGGCATTATTGCGCTGGATGAACCGAACAGTCTATGTGTCAATCCTAACATTAATATTTTGAGCACTAATGCTCAATATGTCTGAAAATAAAAAACAATGGGCATATTCTTCCAAATACAAATTAAAAGTCATCAAATATGCAAAATAATATGGAAATAAAGCTTCAGAAAGACAGTTTGGACCTCCTCCCACTGAGTGCTCTATTTCATGTTACTGTGCTAAATACACAGGTACTTTGAACATTTAAAAAAGTGTCCTCTGTTTCATGTTTAAAATATTGATTTCTTCATTTTGGTTTTGAAAAAGTAAGGGTTGTCTTACACATGGGGGCGTCTTATACACGGAAAATACGGTAATTTAACTGAAGTTAAGGAAACGTGTGAAATGGAACAGTAATACAGCCTGTATAAGGTTCAGCTACACACAAAGCATAAAGAAACTTATATGAGGGGTGGTGGTAGCAGTCAAGCATGTTTTGACATTTTACAGATACATTGATATTTAATATTCATAAATAATGTAAATAATGTAAATCAAGTTACAGTAAAAATATAGATTGTAGATTTAAACTAAATGAAAAATTTAAAATCAACTTTACATTGTGAATCATTGTGTTTCTCTTAAATCATCTTAATAGAGTAACAAGTATTAATAACAATTAAATAACCATTATAGTTTGGGAGAAAATTCAACTTCAATAGACAGTGCATTAGAGCATCTGTTTCTAGCCCATGTGGATTTCCTGATATGTATTAACCTCTTGAGTACTGGGTTCTGTGTTATCCTGGATGTTGTATAATGACAAGAACACAATAATACAAATATCATATTTTTTATTTCGACATATGTGCCTATGGGAATGTTAAGCGTTGAATTCTGACGAACGTCCATGCTTTTTTAATTGTTTTTTATTGCTGCTATAACTAATTTGGTAGTGATTGCTTAGGACTCAATAGCATACTGATTTGGTTTAAGATTATGTAACAAGCATTAGCAGCTATGTAAACAATGAGCAAAAAACACTTTTTAAAAAAAAATATTGAACTGACTCTGCTTCAGTTTGAGATGCAAGTCTGCCTTTAACCTGAAAGGGAGGATTAATCTACTGGACCTTTAACTTCTATTTACTACTGGTATAAATGGTTATTTATAGTGGTTAGTCTTCCAACAGAACAGCATAGAGATCATATGTGCATCCACGTTCCTTCCATTTCTCCCAGTTGTCTAATTCTGTTAGGAACAAACACAGATGAGAAAAGTATTTAAATATATGGTAAGTACAGGCACCAATCTTCCACATGAATGTAAGTGGCCCCCAAACTTTTTTTGGAAGCACTAAGCAACCATTATTAGTGGAAAATAATAAATCTGAGATACTTTACAGACCACCTCTAGGGATTTGTGTGCCTGTTTTTTTTATAATAAAATGATCTAGCATGCATTGTGCATTTCTAAACAATTCAATATATTAGCTAAACATTTATTTACTACTTATTAATGCAGTTTTAATGTTGGTTATTCTTTTTTGTAATCCTGATTGGTCAATAGCTTAGCTAAAAGAAGATCACTGGTGGTGTACTGGCCACATTTTGGAAACCTCTTGTCTAAGCTGATGCTTGATGTTTCTATATGAAGCTTTTAGAAGTCCCTAGCTGTGTTTCCTAATAGCCTTTCCATCGTAATACAAGCCTAATAATAATAAAGCACTCTGTGATCTTTAAAACTCTTTGATTTGCCAAAAACGTATGTGTGAATTGTTCTACTCTATGGGCAAGCTCCTTGAACACTTCATAAGAATTTTCTGTTTCTTTTATAGATTGTTTTGTGTCTTATATTACAAAAGCTGACCTCTGTTTTATGGATATTCTGATGGCACTGCAAATGTTGAATGCTGTACTGTGAGATGAATAGACTTTTTATAAAGGTAGTAATTTATAGGGACAATTTTTGGAAATGTTACATCAGTGGTCAGAATAAAGTAGCTTGCGCGGCCTGGATTTCAGTTACAATGACTGTACTCAAAAATTGTGCAAAGTGGTTGTATTTTTTGTATAAAATGTTAGTTGAGTTAGCATCAATATACCATTTTGAACCAACTGCAAACAATATCCCAGCTTACATAAACCATTTTCACTAGGACGAATCATACATTTAATGAAAAGCATAACTGAACAGTAAATGTGTGTATACCAAACATTACACACAGAATATCTTCTCTAGGCTTACTTTCAAAGTAATTGTTTATTTGTAGTAACATTCTTGCAAAAACCTTGCTTTACATTTAAGACCACCAAACAGGCTCTAAAAACTGCATATTTTTTGAAGACTTTGAAAAGTCAAGCAATAATAGAGAATTTGGCCTCCAATCCCAAACTTTTGTTCTCCACATTCATCACTCTCCCGTGCCCTCCACCACCTTGTGTCCTTTCCTGTCTCACGGCTAAAGAATTTGTTAGCTATTTTAATAATAAAATTTAAAATATCCATAACACATATCTCCACTCACCCACCCTTTAACAATCCAATAGCACCCTGCCTTCACCCTTCTCCATGCCATATCCATCATTAACTAATTTGACCCTGTAACTGAGGAGTCTCTAGTCTTCTATCAACAGCTTGTCTTACAACTTGTCCACATGATCCTATTCCATCACAGCTGCTCCATCTCCTCTCTACCACATTTATCCCAGCTCTCACACATCTATTCAACCTTTTATCTAAACACTGGTAACTGCTTTTCATCATGTTAAAAAAATACATAATTACACTAATTCTTAAAAACCCTCATCTGATCCAGCTTCTGCATCTAACTACCGCTCTATCTCTCTACTTCACCTGGTTTCTAAACTAATTTAGGGTATGATTTGCAATCACCTTTCCTTATTTATTTCCTACAACTCCCTTCTTGACCCCTTCCAGTCTGGCTTCTGGCCGCAACGCTCCACAAAGACAGCTGTCACAAAAGTCACTAATAACTTGTTCACCACTAAGTCAAAGGGTCATTTCTCTATTCTAATTCGCCTGGATCTCTCTGCTGCCTTTGATACGGTTGCCCACCCTCTTCTTATCTACAGTAAATTATCTGCTCGCTTGGCATCATTGACGTTATTCTCTTTTTGTTCACATCTTATATAGAAATCAAACATTTAGTGTCTCTTTCTCTGGCTCCTCTTCTTTGCCTCGTCCTCTGACTGTTGGCATACCCCAAGGTTCAGTCCTAGGCCCCTCCCTTTTCTCCATCTATTCATGCTCCCTTGGAACCCTAATAAAATCTTTTGGATTCCATTAAAATGTATATGCAAATGACACACACATCTACCTCTCAGCACCAGATCTATCCCCCTCTCTTCTAGATCAAATTGTTAACTGCCTCTCTAGCATACCATCCTGGATCATCCTGGATGTCCGCTCGTCAACTCACCATGTCAAAAACTGAGCTCCTTATTTTCCCACACCTTCCACTCCTTGCATATTTCTCACTTATCACTCTCACCTCCCAGGCTCGTTTTCCTGTGGTTGTAATGGATCTTTTCATTCCTCAGATACAATCTATCACAAAATCGTATTATTTTCACCTAAAAAATATTCTAAATTTGTCACTTTTTGACACAACTAAAATCCTAATTCACTCCCTCATCATATCTTGCCTTGACTACTGGAACTCTCTTCTTGCTGGCTTTCCCATCAACCTTCTGCCTCCACTCCAATCTATATTGAACACATCCGCTAGACTCATATACCATACTCAATGCTTAGTGACTTTAGCAGCTCTGGAAGGCAATGGGAAGACAGTCACTTCACTGGCTTCCCATAGCCTCCAGAATAAAATTTAAAAACATGACCCTAACGGTTAAAGCCCTCAACAACAGTTCACCCGCCTTATGTCTCTGCTCTTAACTCAAAATAATCTCCCAACCACCCCCTTCACCCTGCTAATGACCTCCTTCTATTCACCTCTCTTATCACCTCCTCTCACTCCCGAACCACTATAGTTTGGAAAAAACTTCACATGCTTATGAAGTATGTAACAAGATAACAACATTAACAAGTATGTAATACATTTTAAACAGAAGTAAATATAGATTTTAAACGTGTCCACTGTTTCTCCCACTCCTCCCAGGGTTCTAATTGTTTCATAAAAAAATAAAAAGTGTCTGTAATTGTTTAAACAAAATTGAATATAACAGATAAAAGTTAAAGACTGTTATTATTTTTTTTAAGCTATATAAAACATTTTCACATCATCAAGTATAGTTCTTTAAGAGAACAAACTATAAATATTAAATTTCAGTGGTTCTTTAAAATGTGCATACAGAATTTGAGATATGTAGTCTTTTTTAATGTCATTTGATGTGCCATGATGTATTATAGATCAATGTTAGTACCAAAGGTTGGTAAACTCACCTGTACCCAAGAAGGTCTAGCCTTGAATCTTGGTTCGTTCATAGCACTTGAGATTTAGTGTTGCCTTTACCTGATATATAGATTTAAAGTGGAGAAGGCACAAAGTGTTCCAATGGTGATAAAATGCTCAAACTCAAAAGAGGTGAATACAAAATGATATACTCCAATCACATAATGGGTAACGGAATTTAATTTAGCTTTAAAAACATTTGTTTTAGCTTAGCATTGTAGCTTTCAGCAGAGAGAAAAATGACATGGTTACACAACACAAAGGTTTGTTACAGATGTTAATCATGCAAAATATGCAAGTTTATTACTCAAAAAAGTTTTCCAATAATAATGGAGAAATCAAAATTGAAATGAAAGAATTTACAAATAATAAAACACTATGTGTGTTACATTTAATCACTTGCATTTGTGGGGCGCAATACATGGGCAAAACAATCTGAGATTTCAGTAGGAGAATATTAGACCATATCACATATTATAATTGTCAAACTGCAATTTGTCGTTACGCTTGCAAGCCTTGCGAAGCGAGGCGTTGAGGCATAGAAGCCATCTGAAGGCACTCCTGCGAGCCTCGCTTAGTGAGGCGAGCAGTTGAGGCATGGAAACATGCAGGACTTAGGCTGAAAGGAGCGCAAGGCGCTCCTGCGAGCTTTGCAAAGCAAGGCGAGCAGTTGAGGCATTGAAGCATGCAGGACTTGGGCTGCAAGCAGTTGAGGAACGCCGGATTTACTTAGGCTGCAAGCAGTTGAGGAACGCGGAAAGATACCAATGTAACGGCCGAACCGCGGAAATAGAAAAACAAGAAAAACAACAACTTTTTTTTTTTTATTAAACCACACTCACACACACCACAGGGGGAAAGCCAGGACGCCTGGGAGTGAGGTTGCAAGCGAATTTAATGAGAATTTGCTGTGTTTAGTCAACCGAAAATCGGCTAAGCGAGAAACAAAATGGAAAAACGTAGAAAAATAAAAAAACAGAATGAAAACGAGGCTAAGCACATTCCGATCTTGGAAAAATACCAAACTCTGAAAAATATGTGGGACTAAGAAAATACACAACGGCAAAGACACTAACACGAACGACAGGCACGTAGGACTTTGAAAATAAAACCAACGGAAAGATACAACAGACACACAGAGGAGAAACACACAGGGAAGGGACAGGGGGGAGATGCTGGAAACAGACACATGGCATTCCCAAGCACAAAACTTGCAGGTTAATGAACTCTGCAATAAGCTGCCAGTACAGTAGGCACGAGGAAAGGTTCGCAATGAGCGCCAAAGGCGCTTATTGCGAGCCCCACGATTAGCACCGTAGGCGCTCATCGTGGGGCTCGCGATGAGCGTCGAAGGTGATCATTGCAAAGCAGGAAAGTTGAAGTACACAAGGGAAGAGGCTAGCAATGAGCGATCAGCGCAGGGCTCGCGATGAGCGCCGAAGGTGCTCAGAGGGCCAAAAGACTCACATTGTGTAGCAAACAACATTGCCAGGCATCAAATTTTATTGCCATAATTTTTAACGGGCAAGTCGCTAGTTTATAGTATAAAAGACTAACATTTTTGTGAACAGCAAAATGTGTACAGTGATGTTTTCTGGTTGTAGATTATGTGAAAATGACAATTTGAAAAGGTAGTATTGATAGACAACTTTCCAAAAAAAAGCCAAGTTAATTTGTACTTTAAAAGCACAAAAACCATTGGGATTAAATTATAGATTTACTACCTTTTCTACCTTTCCCTTTGAAATTGAATGTCAATAAGAGATAGATAACATCTATGGTGGTGTTGATAAACAATTTGCATAAAAGGAATTAAAAAACAATAGTGATAAACGAAATAATGGACTTGCTTTTTTTTTTTTATTTACAGCTATCCCCTGTTTAGCGCTCCACAAATGTTCCTCAGCTCAAACTTTCCTGTTAATTTGAACAGGGGCGTATCTACCGCCAGTGCAACCGGTGCGTTGCACCAAGGCCCAGTGCTGCCTAATTTTCCTGGGTCCCCTCAGCACGCCATTCCTCCCTCCCTTTCCCCCTTCCCCCTTATCCTCCTCCTCCCCTTTCCCCGTATCTTCTTCCTTCCTTTCCCCCTCTCCATTTACCTCATTTTCCCACCCTCTCCCCACTCCTCTTAGTATGCTTTGATGGGTATCCTTTGCCTGTGGCATCTTATCTGGCTGTTGCCGGGAAACGCCAATGGTATGACATGCGTGTGACGTCACTCGGGATGCCCGGTAATAGCCAGATGAGGTCCCGCAGGGAAAGGATACACATCAAAGCTTAGTAAGAGGACCGGGGAGAGGGGAAAGGGAGGTGAATGGAGAGGGGAAAAGTGAGGAGCAGGAGGATAAGGAGGAAGGGGGGGAAGGGAGGAGGAGAGGTGGGAAGGGGTAACAGTGTTCTGAGGGGGCTCTGTGGGGGCTACGGTGGGGGATGGGCCACTACACTACAGGATATAGAAAAAGTTTCAGTGTATATTTTATATATCATTTTGCCTCTCCTGCCTGGAGGGAGGGGATTTTTTTTTGCACTGGGGCCCTCCATTCACTATCAGTAAGATATAGATAATGTCTATGGTAGCGTTGATAAAAAAAAATGTTTGCGCAATATAGTAAGGCCATGACAGTGATTGACTAAATGATGTAATTTGTAATATAATATCTTTTCTCTTTTGGAAATTAATTATCAATATAAGAAATAGAATATCTATTGAAGATATACATAAAAGCTGTGTAATGCAGCAGGCATAAGCTTAATGGAAGCCATGGTTAAAATGTTTATGGATTAAAGAACAAAGCATTTGTGGACACATTTGCATGTCCCTGCTCATCTTCCCAGAGAGCAGTGTAATAACTGTATTTCTTGGAATTCTGAGCAGGAAACAGTTTTTTTTACCTTGTTTTAGACATTCAAGTGTGAACCCAAATGTACTATTTATATACTGTATTATTGTACATATTTTAAATGATTGTTGTGGTGAACTACCTAATCATAAGATCCACAAGAAAGGCTGGGATCCCGCCCCACGCTGATAATAGGCAGTAACCTTGAAACGGCTGTCGCTGGGTTGGATTCCCAGCTTGTGTATAATCCAACCTTGGCTTTGCATAAAAGCTGTGTAATGCAGCCGGCATAAGCTTAAAGGAAGCCATGTTTAAAATGGTTATGGATATAAGAACAAAGCATTTGTGGGCACTTTTGCATGTTCCTGCTCAGCTTCCCAGAGTTCAGTGTGATAACTGTATTTCTCAGAATTCTAAGCAGGAAGCAAATTTTTAACTTGTTTAAGACATTTGAATGTGAATACAAATATACTTTTTAAATAATTATATATATATATATATATATATATATATATATATATATATATATATATATATATAAAAGAAACCATAGCCACATATTTAAAAGGAATAAAAGCTAAACGAGATTTGTTACACACAGTGAATTTGTACACAGCCTTCCAATATCAACTTGCAGTGCCCCTTTAAGTAGTTGGATACCAAGAGTTGCAGACTATTCCAGCAGTGAAAGGGTTAACATTTAGCTTTCTTTTTTTCTCTCCTAACTTTTTGTATATATCTAAATTCACAGACACTCACAATGGTTACTGTAAGAGCTTATTACCGTGACAATGTGTTATAGGCATGGAAGGGGTGTGTGGATCTTGCAGTTGGTCTTGTATATAAAATATATATGTATTTAAATGATTATATTTATCATGTCAGCAGCGCGTAGCCAGTTAAATACTGTGCATGTTTTGAGCTGGCTTGGTGGTTATATAAGGCATTCTGCAAATCGCTGTCATAGGTAAAACGGGCGATTTATCCGACTTTAAAAAGGTGATGATCTTGGCTTTCCATCCAAGGGTGGCAGCATTTTTTAAAATAGCGCAGTTTGTAAACTGCTCACGTGCTGCTATGGTTAAAGTGTACCGTGACTGGACAAACGGCACCATTGCAAACAAACAATGTGGAAAATGCAGAGCACCATGTGTCATTGATGTCAGAGCAAACGGTTGTTCACTGTACCCATGCTGACAAGGGTTCATTGTCAGAAATGGCTTCAATTTGCACAACAGCAACAGCGTACCAGGCGCGTAACCACCGAGAATAAATACGCTGCAACCATTATTGGACGAACACAAGCTGGTGGTGGCAGCGTTATGGTCTGGGGAATGTTTTCTTGGCATTGTCTGGGTCCACCCATACTTCTGGAAGGCACTCTCAATCAATTGGGTTATCTATCCATCCTTGCAGATCAAGTACATTAGTAGATGTTGACTGTCTTCCCTGGAGGGGATGGGACCTTCCAGCAGGACAATGCAACATGTCATGCTGGCAGAATTGTCAAGTAGTGGTTGGAGGAAAATGACAAAGACTTCCAAGTACTTCCCTGACCTCCAAATCCCCAGGACTTGAATCCCATTGAGCATTACCGGATTACCTTGATCGGCATATTCGCCGTATGGATCCCCCACTATGAACTTTTTAGCAATATGCTGGCTCCAGAGAACCTTGCCAACCTTCCAGCATCTTATTGACTCACTGCCAAGCCGTCTAGCTGCCCGTGCTATACACAGATGTTATTCTGGATATTAGCTTGTGGTCAGAATGTGTGACTCGATATATTTTATCATGTATTTGATTATTTTTTTTGTAAATACCCCCAGCCCTGTCCCAGCTCCTGCCCCCACCCCTCCTACCCCTACCCTTGCCCATCCTGGCCCAAACCCATGCATCAACCCCCCACCACTGCCCCTCCTGGCCCCTACCACCTGACACCCTTGGGCTCACCATAGTCTGCACTCTCTTCCGCCCCTGCCAAAGCATCTTATGGCTTGAGCAGGGAATCCCGAATGATGTCATGTGTATGTGATGTAATTTGGGATTGCCGTGGCAGGGGACGAAAAGAGTGCGGAGGATGGTCACGCCGAGGGTGCCAGGGCCAGGAGGGGTAGGGTCAGTGGTGAATTAGTTACAAACAAATAAGGAAATAAAAAAAAATGGTGGTAGCTCCTCTAGTGTATGGAAGTCGTATGGATGGTTGGAGCCCCTGATTAAACAGGAGTGACATCTTGAAGTGATGCGTGTGGGTTCTTTAGTGGTAAGAAACACAAATAAACTATGTAGCAATTTCAGTCACAATTGTTACAAAGAATAAAGTCTATAAGTATATTAGAATGGGCTAATATTACTAGTGGTGGTTAAACCGTTACACAAACAACCTTGTGTCGGATTCAGGAAATACATTTAGTAGTGTAGCTTTGTAGTAAGGCAATTACCTAAAGTTATTTTATAACATTGATAGAAAAGGGCAAGTAGCCCAGCAGTACAAAGTAATTGAAGATCAATACTATAAGACATTGAATTTAGGAAGTATGTTTTGTTGTTTGGAGACACTTAAATATAATTATATAGATAAATAGAGTTTCACCAAAAGCCTTATAGATGTTTAGTGCATGAAAAAGAATTAGGAATCCAATTGATATAAGCTCTGGTACTGGAACATTTTCTAGTATATACTAATTATTTCTGTCTGTGGTGGAATTAAAGAGGGGGTTATTAATAACATTAGCAGCAAATCTTGCAGTCTTAATACACACACACACATATTCTTTTTATTAGCACATTATACATATTCATTTGAATGGCTAAACAACAATAACATTTATCTAGTCATTATATGAGTTTGTGTATTGTAATCCCACATCACTTACAGTTTTTAATATAATTAATAAAGTTTATATTTAAATTTCTAGAATACATTTGTCATACATCTCTTTGTTTTTTATAGGTAGTGTGCCTAGTAATAGGGACTTTTTCTTGCTGTAGTTAAGATTTTAAAGGGCCACTGAAAACAAATAATTAAAAAAATTGTACTAAGTTCAAAAATCATTATTAATTTAAATATGTCCATAAAATGATGCACACCATGTAATATACAGACACTTCCTTAAATATCCAGAGAGAAATAACTCAGTGTTTGGGATTAAGGACATTTATACTCTGGTTAATACATATTTTAAACATATATTCAGAAAGAAAAACATAAAATTGGTATTTAAAATAAAATTGGCTTTGATCTATTATTTATGATGCTTGTCTTCTGTCACACCAGGGTTTTCTCAGCCTTCCTGTTCTGTCTGCTTCTCAATCAGTATTGCTTCTGACTTGATAAAGAGAGATGTGCCTCTGGAAACCTTGCCATGCTAACTAAAATATTTGTCCAATAAAAAAGTATCACTGTATACTGCAATACTTTTAGCTACTCCACTCTTAAAAATATAAATATGAGAAACATTCATTAAATAAATATGTTGAACTATTGGTTTTCCTTTAAGTCGCTGGGGTAGATTGTGGCAGATGATTTACTAGCAAACAATTTCCAACCTTCAGTAGCTCCATGCAAATAAAACATCACTCTCTTCCTCTAACAGTACAGCAGATGGTGCTCTGTTTCAAGTTTGTTTTTTTACTATTCTATAAGCTGATGCAGAAAAACACCATGATATTCTTTTGTAAGGACTATTATATACAAATATTGCAAAGAAAATCAGTTTAGGCAGACAAAGATTTAGAATCTCAGAGGGTTAGTAGAGATATATATGCCCACAGGAGACCCATTTCCATTTTGTATAGTTTAATTGTTAAAGAATCCATGAAGCCTCATATTTCCAGTATTCTGCTTAGTGTAAATGTTGTTATAAATTTAAGAAAGTAGATAAGAATAAGTTTGTATAATTTTATATTATATAATATAACATAAATATAATATTTTTACAAGTGACTTCCTTTGTTAACTGCATTCCTGAATTGTAACCTTGAATTGTGACCATATTATAAGTTTGATTCCTTAGTGGATGATTTTCATTGTATTGTAAATTGCATTGGAAACAACGTCAAAACAATATAAATTATATCATGTCCAACATGTTCTCCAAGCAGCACCATATATATAATAAAGTATTATTTCTGATAAGTCATTGTATTGTTCTACTACAGCATTGACTCCCAAGCTTAATTCCCAATGATTGCTTGTTATTATAATATCTATTATTGTTTTAATTATTATTATTATATTTTATTTCGTAGAGCACCAGCAGATTGCATAGCTAAGATCCATAAAAAAATAGTTTTCACTACTGGACCATTCAACTTCTTGTCTCTTCTAAGAGATAAAACATCTGCAATCACTTGATTGTTTGGTTGTACATATCAGCTGATTATCTACGCAATCAAGCCCCCATCATTACCTAATTCAAGAGACGTACTAGCTATAACTAAACATGTCTATAACTCAGGAAATGCATGATCAAGTGTTAAAAATTGATATAGCTTTCGCATAATATCAAAGCATCTATCCTATGGCACCAAGCATTTTAACTGTGTTCCACGTACATTTAATGGTTTAGTATTCTCCAAATGAACTTTGTGAGTGTGGATCTTGAAGTGTGAGGTAACCAAGTAAAGCCTGCTTGGAAACTATCATTTGTTTCAGCTTGTCACAGGGTAAGTAACATATGAGCTTCCAAATGGTCATTTGAGATTTAGCAAAGAACAGTAATTCCAAAGGTGCTTTATTAATTAAGAATAAATCCTGCATGACTCAATCCTCCCAATCTGCAACAGACATTAATACTGGGTCTTGCCATCTTTCCAGATATCATTGTTCCCACCACATCATCTGAAAGGCTCAAGAATGGATTATGTATCTCATTTGTTTTATGAATTCCGACCTCTCAGGGCCATTGATCATCTTCCATGGTAGACAAATGAGGTAAAGAGCATGTGTATAAAAATAAAATAAAAAAAACTTTTATTTTAAAAATACTACTATTCAAGACCTGCTGTCTACAACTTGTGCAATATCTACCAAAGTATGCTTGAATGTGGCCTCTGTACTGCACTCATCTATACTGAATTGTTGCCCATGTGCCTCCTGAATGGACCAATTATTTCCATTGTTTGAATTTCTTTGTAACTAATGTATACAATTTGGTGTTACAAATTACAGTCTGTGGTGTTCCAGTTAATAAATGCTCTTAAATTTGACATTTTCCCTGCATATCTACTAATCCTTTCTGGCTTTAAAATTACCTATCACAGTCAAGATCTAAAAATGCCACCCATTTCTCTTGTAGACGTCTTTATAGACAGCATTACAGCATGTTAGCTAATAACCTAATCAGCTAAATATGATGTCATGTCTGGAATTATGTCTTAGCAATACATGACATTTCAAATTGTTATCAGCTTCTTACTATCCTGCAAAGGAAATGGTCCTTGTTTATCATATTTATTTATTGTAATCACCTTCTTTTTTACTTAAACTGCGATTTCCTATGAAATTATTGTGCACTGAAATAAACAATGTTCTCTGTAGGTAGAGGAATGAAATGTATGTGGAAAAGTTTATTATATATATATATATATATATATATATATATATATATATATATATATATATCAGTATCGCTTTTTGACTTGAGAAAGAGAGGCATTATCTCTCGAAAGCTTGTCGCTTTATTATGAATATGTTTGTCCAATAAAAAAGGTATCACTATTCACTGCAATACTCTGATTATTCAACTGGATTACTGGACATTCACGGCTACCTCACTCTTTATATATATATATATATATATATATATATATATATATATACATAAAGAAGATATGGAACTTGGCTATCTTAATTGTTGCAGCTCAATGTTTGAAGTTATTATTTGTTCTTCTTTAGTGTTATTAGTGCCAAATACACATTAAGAAATTAATCCAGGTGGCAGGTTCTGCAGTCTACTGTATTAAAATGACACTATAGTGACCATATGTACCCCGCCCCCCATATGTGGGCTTGAAATTTGCTGGAGTTAAAGAATGATTAAATTAAAAAAGGCCACAACGACATGGCCGGAATCCAAATCCGTAAACCATGCTTCGGCACGTAGCAAATTATGCAAACCCGTAGTTTTGGGTTTAGATGGAGCCAATGGTAAAAAAGACCGTCATCATTACGTCACTAAAACATGGAGGTTAAATTTCAATCACTTACTGTTTTGAAGTCTGAGTTGCGATTGCACCCGCATTCCAGAAATAATGCAATATGAAAAAAATCAATAAAAAAAATCAATAAACATAATATTCTAGTTTATGTGAGTTATATTATATGTATTAACACATTGATTGCTGGGATCGCTATAACATTGAAATGAAACATTTAAAAAAAGTATTTTTTATTGCAGATTTGCGAGCTTGAGAATGCTGTGCTATTAATTTTAATACATTTCATCGCTTTCCCTATAATTTAAAATACATACAGTAGTGCATTTATATTTGCTTTTACAGTGCTACTGACAGGAGTTTAACCCCCTTGCGGGTCCTCTCTAGTACCCATACAATTTCTGGCTAGATTTGCCATTTTCAGGTGTGAAAACAATTGCGGGCAATTTAATAGCTATTTGTGATTGTAACATTTACGAGATTGGAAGATCAAAGGTTTAGCTGGTTCAGAGTTCAGATTCTGATAGCCCTTAGGTTTGTCCGCCTGTAACCCGCAGATTATTTTATTATTTATTCGTAACTTTTGCGGGCTGCTTTATGGGGTTCTGGAACTGTGATTTGGCAAATTTAATAGGGCACGTGGTCTGCAACATTAGTGGAAATCATGAGAAAAGGTGTTTGCATTTTTAAATTAGATATTGTCATTATAGTTGCTCGAAGCCCTCCCACATTAATCTATATAGATATTGATTCAAGTTTTTTTTTTATTATACTCATTGTCTATAATGTAGTAAAATAGGTCAATGAATAAATGATTAGTTTTAGAACTGTAGATTATACATTAGAATCCTACTTCTTCCAATTCTCTTTTTTTATTTGGTTTAAATAATTATTTTAAAAGCATTACACCCACATATATATTTCATACCACACCTTTATAGTTTTCTGTTTTATAACAAAATAAATAGTACTATTTTAAAAAAGGCAGTGGGAGGAATTCAGAGCAGCCATTTCATTGTGACATGCTTTTAACCATTAGGCTGCGCCTCTATAAGCTTTGCAATCAGTGAACAAGAACAATATGTCTAATATAGAGCTAATGTTAAAAAAATAAAATTTCCTTAATCAAACTGCACATAAATTAGTGCCAGCTTAATATGTATTCTGCTGATGCGGGGGAGGATAGAAGTAGCTAAAAGCAACTAAATTCAAAACTTTCAATGGCACAACAAAACAATTTAAATGACAGCTCCCTCTCTCCTCAAACTGGGAGCAGAAAATTGCAATAACTTTTTTTTACACTGTGTGCTCTTTCAGCAACTTAATTTTATATGGTATTGTCCATTAAATTAAATAGAGCTGAATACATTTACTAGAATTTCTGATAAAGTTATATTTTGCCCTCTACTCCTCCATATTTACAGGGACAGGACATTATTCATTTTATCTTTTTTTATGTTTCTTATGTTAGTGATTCCTTAGAACTATGAGCTTGTGAGCTGATTGAACATTTTGACCCAATCAGTTTACAAGCTCAGGATCCTAATATGCCACTACAACAAATCGCAAGTATTGATCCACGTGGTCTTTTTGTGCAGCTTTGACAGCTAAAGTCAGCACCACATGACCACAATGCACCAATAGAAAGTCACTGGTCATGCTGTGTTTCCATTAAAAGATTTATATGTTCACACCGTAACATGTTCTAAGAGGTTTTAAATGACCACTTGTTTCACCACTACGGTGTCCTCTTACAATCACTATTTTTACCTCTTTGTTTTCATTTTATTTTCCCTTGAATTATAAGAATAACTTTTTATGTATAATATTAAACAGATTAACACAAAGTGTGTGAATGTTATATTGGTTAAAAATGGGTATTTGCACTTAAGTTCAATTCAACTAAACTAAGATATTTTTGCATTTTGTATGCTGCATTATAATAAGCTAAATCTACGTATAATAAATATGTGGAACTGATAATTGAAAATAGAGGAAAATGCTAGCATACAGAGTACATGGCAAGCATACAATCTGAGCCTATTATAGAGCTATGGACACTACTGGATACTGGTTTTGGGGCAAAATCTATCAGTCCCTGTAAGGTGCCCTTATTTACCTGGGGCCTCATTCAATTTGTGGCTGTTACTTCAGAGTAAAAACCCGATTTGCTACTTTAATTGGCTTGGCCCACAATTTAGTCCCCCTTCACGAGAATCGGAAACCATGCTATTGGCAGTAGCCAGTGGTTCAAGCCCGTAAGATCAGAGCACTTTAAGTGCAAACATAAATTAAATCCAGCACAGTAAATGATAGGGAACACAATGGTGACATTAGAATTAAAAGCACAACATTATCAAGCTTGCACATCTCCAAAGTATAATACTTTATTTCATGTTTAATTTCTGTCCAAAGTCCTACAGGCCTGAATGACCTCCAAGCATGTAACTCGTTATTCAAGCCCGTAAGACTTTGATGATATATCGAGGTTGGATTTCAAAGTCCTACGGGCTTGGAGGTTGAAGCCCGTGGGACTTTGGATAGAAAATAAACATGAAATAAAGTATTTTATTTTGGTGATGTGCGAACTTGAGAATGTTGTGCTTTTAATTCTGATGTCAACCATTGTGTTTCCCATCATTTACAGTGCTGGATTAATTTAATATTTGATTTTAAAGTGCTCAGATTTGTAAGCAAGCTCAAAGATCAAAGACTTGAAGGCAAGTAACTTGCTCTTTTAAGGAAAGTAAGGGATAGTAGCAAGCAGCAAGTAACCTGATCAGGGTCCACAAGTAGGAGGCAATTGAATAGCTAAGTAATTTGCTCTCTCCACTTGCGGGCATGGATTTCAGGAAAGTAGCAATTGAATGAGGCCCTTAGAGCCTGTATAAGAAGAAGACTGCAGTAATGTAAAATAAAAATGTAGAGAGGATTAGATAATGCAACTTGACCCTACCTCCTGCCTTTATTTAATTGACCAAAAATTCTGTTAATTGAATATGAGTGGTCCAATGGTTAGGATTTGTTGCTTTCAATGCTGTCACCTGGGTTCGACTCCAGTCAGGGAACCAAGAGGTAACACCACATGCAGGGTTGGGTCTGGTCAGTACTCAAATGGGATACTGCCTTGGAATACCAGGAGCTGTATGCTGTGGCCCACTGGAGAAGGAAGTGGCAACCCACTCCAGTATCTCTGCCATGAATACCAAGTGGATCTGCATGGTGTGTTGCAGTCCATGAGGTCACTGAGGTCTAACATGACTGAACGACGCAAAACAACAATTTAAGTACACAAAAGTTATATATGTGGCATTTATTTAAAATACTATTGTATAGGACATCTAAACATGGTGTTAAAGTAAATAATAAATTACACTACTGGCAGTTTGATCAATAATAGTTTTACAATGTTTACATCATGGATTGTTACTGAATGGAAAATCTCCTAAAATTGTAATATATTTCAATATCTTTGGAAATAAATAAATTAGGAAATGTGAGCACTGATTTATTTTCTTGAATTCAGCAATACATTTAAACTATTTGATATAGTTATGTTAGTTATTGTAACTAAACCTTTATCTGAACACATGATTCCCTCTATAGATTAATTTCAGACAACATTTCGGGCAAAATACAGCATCTACGTGTTGCCTTAGTGATCTGAAGTAACATAAATGATGTCTAGTTAGCTTACTTAACCTCTGGCTACCAAAAGACATGAGGGGAACAATATATCACTGGGTTGTTAGCCATTCTGGCAGTCAATCCGGGTCTCAAAATAACATGCATACTTTCTCTTCTTCAGTTGCTTCAACTCAAAGAAATTAAGTTTGCATCAGAAATCCCACTCTGAATTCGAAAAAAAAATAAAATAGAACGGTATTATTATAACAATAAAGATATTATTCAGTGGGGATGAATAATTAGTAATTACAGCATATGTTTGAAAGGAAATTCATTGGGACCCATGGATCTTCGTGTTATCTAATCCAAATTGAGAGGAGCATACTTTAATTATTCAGATTAATTTATTTTAGCTGCCAGAACTTGTCTGACAAATGAACCATTACAGCCTTCCATTGTTTAAATGTTGCAATTTTATGCCAGATTGCTGAAAACAAATATTAATAATTTCAGTGTGGTTGACGTGTATTGTGAAGCCACATTATTTGTGTAGATCAGCAAAAAATCTATTTGTTTAGATGTTGAAAGGACAGTGCTGATTTTATTTTTTTAGCAAACAATTGTTTTTGTTTATGTAAAGTTTAAAAAGTCATACATTTATGGAATAGGGTAGGTCTAACTGAGCAATATCATTTTGAGGTATTAAATGCTACTTTTATCTATTTATTTACCCGATCGGTTCAGCATTGCATCATCACTGTTGTATAACTGTCATCAATGTAAAAGTGTCTGCCACTGTAACTTACTGTAATTGAGCACAAGCAACTTGTTCCTAAATCATAATGGCATAGTACAAGTATAGTGTAACTTGCTGGTCCATCTACCATCAGTGGAAATGGTATTGCATCCTGTGCTCCTGGTGGTGACAAGCTTAACATGGGGCCCTATTCTATTACCCAATTCACAAAATTATACACTTTAAACAGCTCTTAACATTGCCACACATTCTATTAGCTACTTGCAATCAGATTACGAGTTACTCGCCCACAATCACCACAAGCCAGCCAAAGTCGCAAAACCAGCCTTAGTACTCTATTGGTTTTAGCACAGCTCAAATATAACGAGCTCTAAATAATTTAAGTTATACATAATATATATTCTAATCGACCTGTAGCTCTAGCTCGCAAATAAAGTCTAACGCGCAATTGAAAAAAGTATCAAGTTTCTGATAAAAAAATAATAGGACTCGCAAGGCTTTTTCCAAACATTTATTACAGCTGTAGAAGCAATTAAACATACACTACTGTACTTTAAAGGATTGGAAAAACAAAAGAATGAATTGCCCAACAGTCTCAAACCCACAAATATGCAATTAAAAATATTTTTTTTAACTGTTATTTCTGATTAATATTGATTCTGGGGCTCATGGAGTTAATACATATCATGAAACCCACATGGACTAAAACAGATGATCTAATGCATGTTATAGATTGCTTTATTGCTTGTTTGTGCGCATGATTGGCAAATATTACTTATTGACACTAATTAATTTGTAGCCTTCAATTGCAGATTACGTATAACTTCCATGTTTTACTGACGTAATGATGACAGTCTCATTTACTATTGGCTGTTTCTAAGAAGTAAATTACGGGCTTGCTTAAATATTGTCAGATCGTATGGTCACGCCACCTGAAATCAGACTTATAAAGGCAGGGTTTATGAGTATTATAGGCCCATAATAATTGTTTAGTTATTTGATTCACAAGCTTTCCTCTTGTTGAGTAAGATTACTTAAATCTTATATTGCTGCTTCTTGAATTCCAATTATAAGCAATGAAATGTTGATTCCAGAATACCACAAATATATCAACACAAGTAAATTGCCCGTCAGAATGACGGTATCATTTTTTATTTTTCTCTCCCTACCCCCCTCTCCCTCCCTTGTGTAACCCCTCCCCCATGTCTCCTCTCCCTCTCTCCTTCCCTGAGTCTCTTCCCCCTCTACCTTCCACCATGTCTTCTCCCCCCTCTCCCCTCCCCTGGGTCTTCCTCCCCCTCCCATGTGTCTTCCTCCCCTCTCTCCTGTGTCTCCCTCCCCCTCTCGACTGTGTCTCCCCCTCCCCAGTGTCTTCCTCCCCCTCTCCCCTGTGTCTTTCTCCCCTCTCCCCTGTGTCTTCCCTCCTCTCCACTGTGTCTTCCTCCACCTCTCCCCTGTGTCTTCCCTCCCCCTCTCTCCTGTGTCTCCCTCCCCCTCTCCACTGTGTCTCCCCCTTCCCCTGTGTCTTTCTCCCCCTCTCCCCTGTGTCCTCTCCCCTGTGTCTTCCTTCCTCTCCCCTGTGTCCTCCTCCCCCCTCACCAGTGTCTTCTCCCCTGTCTCTTCCCCCCACCACTCCCCTCCCCTGTGTCTCTTTCCCCCTCTCCCCTCACGTGTCTTCTTTCCCCTCCCCTCCCCTGTGTCTTCCTCCTCCTCCTCTCCCCTGTGTCTTCCTCCCCCCTCCCCAATGTCTACCTCCACCCTCCCCCTCTCCCCTGTCTTCCTCTCCCCCTCCCCTGTGTCTTCCTTCAGCTATGTGCGTGCAGTGTCCGAACAGTGCGACGCATGTGCGCAGCTCTGTACAGACTTAGGAAGTAGTGGTAAGTGTGTATGCTCCCATGGAGTGTTACACACTTACTAAAATGATTATAGTTGATTACAAAAAAAGGTTGCTTTGAAGAGTCATTTGTTTGCTGCTGACATAATTAACATTGGATATTTATAGCCATGGTTTTTATATTCCTATAACTCTTAGATCACTACCTCAAGTTGGCAGACCCACGTGAAAAAAATATTCAAAGTCGTCAGCCAGACAGAAAAAAACATAGACTGTGTCCAGAAACAATAATACCTTAAATAAAATAATGAATTGTCCTTAGCCTTTCAAAGTGGTAGCATTGCAGTTTTGTTTGGATATAGACTAAACAGAAGTGTAACCAGAAAGAATCCAAAATTGTGTTTGTACTATATTTTTTGACAAATGGTGGTAAAAGTAAACTTTGTAGGAAAAAATACAGTTGCACCAAATGAAGCATGATAAGGGTCTGCCAGGGCGAATGATGTATGGGTAATTCGCTAATTGTCTTAAATAATGTCTCTAAAACTTATAGTATAATTTTGTAAAATATAATAGATTTTGTGACTATTCTTCAGCCTATATGAGAGTATTTTTTTCTAAATCACAGCTTTTGCAAATGTATGAAATAATTATGCATAATATGCAAATGTATCAAATAATAATAATAAATATAATCATGGTTATGATTCAAGTACATATCTTATTAGAAAACAACAAAGTCAGAGGTGCTCATCAGAGAACAAACCAACCTTAATAGGTTAGTTCTATAGCCATGATAAGCTACTCTGAGAGCAACCTCTTTTAGCTCACTTGTGCCCTTCACAGGGAGAAATCTCCTGTAGTATATCAGTCTGGTCCCACTCAAAAGAGTGACCCAGGCACGAAATACCAGGCAATTCTACCCTGAACAGGAGAAACAGCAAACCTCAGACGCGTTTCGGCCTTTATGGGCCTCGTCAGTGAGGTGCAGCTGAACTCCCTAAGGCACAGTGAGCAAGGGGTCCACGTCTGGAGTCCCCTATTACCCTTAGGGAGACTAAACCCTAAAGGTAATTTGCATATAGAAAACAACAAGAGTGGCTTATCATGGCTATAGAACTAACCTATTAAGGTTGGTTCGTTCTCTGATGAGCACCTCTGACTTACCTTCTTTTGTTTATGCAAATTACCCTTAGGGTTTAGTCTCCCTAAGGGTAATAGGGGACTCCAGACGTGGACCCCTTGCTCACTGTGCCTTAGGGAGTTCAGCTGCACCTCACTGACGAGGCCCATAAAGGCTGAAACGCGTCTGTGGTTTGCTGTTTCTCCTGTTCAGGGTAGAATTGCCTGGTATTTCGGGGCTGGGTCATTCTTTTGAGTGGGACCAGACTGATGTACTTCAGGATATTTCTCCCTGTGAAGGGCACAAGTGAGCTAAAAGAGGTTGCTCTCAGAGTAGCTTATCATGGCTATAGAACTAACCTATTAAGGTTGGTTCGTTCTCTGATGAGCACCTCTGACTTACCTTCTTTTGTTTATGCAAATTACCCTTAGGGTTTAGTCTCCCTAAGGGTAATAGGGGACTCCAGACGTGGACCCCTTGCTCACTGTGCCTTAGGGAGTTCAGCTGCACCTCACTGACGAGGCCCATAAAGGCTGAAACGCGTCTGTGGTTTGCTGTTTCTCCTGTTCAGGGTAGAATTGCCTGGTATTTCGGGGCTGGGTCATTCTTTTGAGTGGGACCAGACTGATGTACTTCAGGATATTTCTCCCTGTGAAGGGCACAAGTGAGCTAAAAGAGGTTGCTCTCAGAGTGGCTTATCATGGCTATAGAACTAACCTATTAAGGTTGGTTCGTTCTCTGATGAGCACCTCTGACTTACCTTCTTTTTTTTTTTTACATATCTTATTACACTTAAATGTTATTGTTACAATAAAATATTAAATGCTAAATGTTATTCGGTTACAATAAAATATTACTTTATGTATACATCAGCAAATATTATAATATTACTGAATACTTTAGTTTTAAATGTTTCCTGTTATATAAAAACATATTTTTTAGAAACTTTTCTAGATATTAATTTTAAAAATATGTATATAGGAAAATATCATTTTACACCAGACTAATTTTTATTGCATTTTTATTTAAAAAAACATATTTTGTCTCTGAGTATAATCCAATTTTGCCATACCACCAAATATTGCTCATGGTAATAATTTAACCTGCAGTGTAGATATTCCATATAAGAAATGTGGCCGTTTTTAGCGCTGCTAGAATCTGCTCATTGATCCCATTCCACACTTGAATGCGGCAAAAAGCATATGAACTGTTAGGTCAAAACAAAGTTGATTTTTCTCTACACAGGAAGCTTAACAACCACATTTATTATCACATACACTATTTACTGATAAATACAGAGGAAATTACTGGGTGGAAGACTAAATGTCTGAGTTTCTTACCAAAACTCATAAAATTGTATTTATCTGTCTGTTCCATTATGCTACGCACTGTGGCAACTTGCCAAGGTTTATGGAAATTTTGCTTGTACAATAAGCTGTTATTATTATCCTAAACCAGAGTGTAAACCAACACTTTAGATGATAAATATCACCATTCACCATTTTAATTTTTAAAAAATAAATACTGGCACATTATGATGTAAACTCTCAGGAGATGGGAGCCTTGTTTCTTCTGTATCAACATGTTCTAACAGTTACTGTATATACTTACTGAATTTATCTAATTTCCCTTCTAGACAGAGTTTTTATTCTATAGATAAAGATTTATAATAATAATAATCATATGGTACAGAAGTGTCTCTCTCTGAGTCATACACAGACATTGACATTTAAAAAGGACACTGTGGCACTACTATATTGGTGGAGGGAGTAGCCAGGAGAAGTATATGAAACGACTACAATAAGGAAAATATATATAATATACATACAGATGATAGGTTGTGCAGAATTATGTGTATATATTAAACCTGACAATAAAAGTGAACATATAATAAAATGCAGCAATTGTAATTGTAACCAGACAGTACTCTTAGTTACTTTTCCTATAAAATCATCACACAAATGTGATGGACCGGTCCATCAGGACCCTGACTTACTTCCTAAAAGAGACTGGGGCTGGGGAGTGACTCTAGCTGGTAACTACTGGTGGTGCCAGCCAAAAACACCATGCATGCATTCCCCATAGAATGTAGGCCCTCCTCCTGTTGGACTATTTGAAATTCCTGAGGTTGCTGGTAAAGGGACTATTCATCGAATTCCAGAAGCCGCAACCAATCAGAGAGCCACCTCCTCTACAAAACTGTGAGTGGGTAGCAGGGAATTTAAAAAGGACACTGTGGCGCTACTAAATTTGTGGAGGGAGTAGCCAGGAGAAAACCCCATGGAGGAGTAGTGGGAGTGCGAGATTTGAACTGTTCGGGATGAAAGGGCTGTCCACTGGAATAAACTATTCATGATAAAGGCTATAGCTCTTTTAGTGAATGTTTAATTAATAAGGGCACCCTGCTAATCCCTGCTCCACTGTCCTCATAATCCTAAAACTCTGGCATATTCCTCCCCATTGAAAACAATAGACTTTGTAGGCCCTGTGTTATTTGGGTTAATTACATTTACTTGCCTGTCTTCCCCTTCCCCGAGCTAAAAGGAGAAGCGCCAATGTCGGCCCTCAGAGACTGTAAGGTGGGAAATCCAAACCACGTTGGTAACTTCATGTTGATTGACTCATTACTATCCAATCACAGACCCGCCCATGTAGGCCCATTTGTGATTGGCCATCTGCGTTTAGGTGGGCAATTTAAAAATTATTTTTTGTTTTGTGTAATTTTTGTTGTGTTACTGTTCCATTATTTTGACCCCTATAAATGTACACTTGACCCACAAATAAAGGGATATAGCCTTTTAGGATAAGTTGTTGAAGACTCGATTTTCACCCCTTCTCAGATAAGATCTTCCTCCATGAGCCTCCATTGACCTCCTGGTTGCAGTTCAGTGCTGAGAAGACCCAAAGTAATCTGGTATGAGGTACCCCAGTGTTGGGTAGAGCAGACCAGTGTTGTCACAATAAGCTGATCTCATTATATACTGTATTTACAGTCTCCATATGCTCAAATGGTAGCAGTGGAAAATATGATATAGGAAACTTAGAGCCCAATTCAATTGAGCAATTGTAAGTTACTGGAACCCATAAGTGAGGCCGCAAGTTAATTTGCTATTCAATTGTTGTTTTTTTGCGAGCTAAAAACTGCTTACGTGTTAAAGGCTTGAAAACTTTGCGGTTGTTAAACTCGGAACTGACAGACTCCTGAAGCCTTTGATCTTTCCCGTCCGCAAGAGTTCAGAGAACTAAAATCACAAATCGCTATTCAATTCCTACAGCAAAATGTAGGAGAAAATCCTACAAGTACCAGATAGGACTCACAAGGGGGTTTAGCCCCTGTCCGTAGCACTGTAAATCAATTATATAATAAGAATAAAAAATCAATACTGCACTGTAAATGACGGAAAGCGATGAAATACATTAGAATGAATTGCACAACAGTCTCAAGTTCGCAAATTTGCATTAAAAATGTAATTTCTTTATGTGTCATATCGTGGTTATATCGATCTCGTGAATCAATTAGTTAATACATATCAGGCCACCCACATGGACTAGAACAGTATTGCATAATTTTTATTATTTTGTATTTTGCGGTTTTGCAAGTCCAATCGCATATCGGACCCCCAAACGCTAATTGATTGACACGTAACCTGTAACCTCCATGTTTTACTGCCGTAATGATGATGGTCTCATTTTCTATTGGCTGATTCTAAATGGGTAGGTATGGCCTTTCTTAATTGATCATGTTCCCGCCCTGAAATGCTACATACAACTGCAGGTTTACGGTTTTGTTTTTCGGCCCCTAACTTGCGGGCGTTTAATTGAATAACACCATAATTGTAGCAGAGTTCCAGCCCACAGCACGCCCGCAGACGTACGGCCCATATACTGCGAGATGCAGGCGTCTAATTGAATCAGGCTCTTAGTGTGACATTCTGCTGAACTGGCAGGGTTTAGCCCTATATAAAGCAGGTATCTTTGAAAACTCAATAAATAGATCACTCCATTGGCTTTAATGTAAATGCATTAAGAAGTTATTTACTTATATAGTCCAATTTCTGTCCATTGAAGAGCTTGACTTAAAAATGGATAAATTCATTAACTTTTATATACAATTATTCTTTACTGTGGGTTTCCACTGTCCTTTTTTGTTTTGAATCGCCACATTTACATTCTAGCATTTAAACGGTTCCTGTGCATACAATATCTACTCCAATCCTTAGAAACAGATCACCAGAAACAAAAATGGTAGCTCCCACTGCAGCATAACTATATATAATGGGTAATAAATAAAAAAAATCGAGACTATTTTTCAATGTCTTCTAAATACTATAATGAAAATATGGTGTTGTCCTTTGACCTGAAGAGAAGTACACAACATGGACAGAAATTTAACCCATCTGTACTCCTTCCGCTGTACCTAGTCTCATGAATTTCTCTTACATGCTGGACCCAGACCTCTCGCTCGTGGTCAGTCTCTACATTCCACATTTGCCTAAAGAGTCTGTTTTCTGATTATTCTGATTACAAAATACTTTAGTACTCAGCAAACCTTTAAGAGTTCAGAGCATTGAAACGTAATGAAAAATGTATAAAGAGAAATTTACTATACATCAATAACAAATGTTACTACTTAAAGCAAATAAGGTGTATCTCATCACTCTAACGAGTGAACTGTCAGGACTCTTGATTCTACCTTAAGAACTGGAAACCACATCTGCTGATCAGCTGCAACATTTTAGGACTTTTTAAGCAGGTCCCAGCCAGTCCTTCCTTGCATGTTCATTGCTGTCAGGTTTTCTGTTCCTCATATTATTCCTATTTAAACATAAACTTCTGTCAATGAATATTCCTAAATGTAACAAGTGAGGACTTTATAATCATTCATATGACAACAGGGAATCGTTGGTTTCCTTTGTTTGAGGAGCATGTTTTTCTCACACCCTCTGGTTGCAGAATGAACTAACGTAGTGGATCAGAAAGTTGAGACACTGTGTTTAGTCTCGTTATTCCTTGCAATAAGAGTTGTTATTTAGTCATTTAGTTGTGTCTGACTCTCCTTGACCCTATGGACGTCAGTGTTCATTGACCTCATATATTCATCTCCACTTCTGTTGTTCCCTTCTTCGGCTGCCTTCAATCTTTCCCAGCATCAGAGTCTTCTGTAGGGAATTCTATCTTCTCATGATATGGCCAAGATATTTGAGCTTCAGCCTTATGATTATACCTTCCAGTGAACAGTTTTTCTTGATTTCCAGAAGTACTAATTTATTAGTTCTTTTTGCAGTCCAAGGGACTCTAAGCAGTTTTCTCCAACACTACAATTCAAAGGCATCAATTCTACAGTGCTCAGCCTTCTTTATGGTCCAGCTCTCACATCCATATATTACTACTGGGAATACCATAGCTCTAACTATGAAGACATTTGTTGATGGTGCAATATCTTTACTTTTTACTAGCTTGTGCAAGCTT
Source organism: Discoglossus pictus (assembly GCA_027410445.1). Lineage (NCBI taxonomy): Eukaryota > Metazoa > Chordata > Amphibia > Anura > Alytidae > Discoglossus > Discoglossus pictus. The sequence goes on along the minus strand of CM050164.1, from coordinate 66,261,291 downwards.
GCCATAGCTTTCCTCCAAAAGAAGCAATCGTCTTTTAATTTTATGGCTACAGTCACCATCTAAAGAGATCTTGGATCCCAGGAAAATCAAATCTGTTACCACCTCCTCTACTTCCCCATTTTTTGCCAGGAGATTGCCATTTGCCTTGATCTTTGTCTTTTTAACATTGAGCAGCAGGCCAGATTTTGCACTTCTTTCTTCTTTCGTGGTCATTGGTAAGTTCTTTTTGTTCCTTCTCCCTTTCAGCCATCAGAGTAGTATCATCTGCGTATCTGAGGTTGTTCATATTTCTTACACCAATATTGATTCTGGCTTAGGATTCAGCCAGCCCTGCCTTATGCGTGATGTACTCTTCATATAAGTTGAATAAATAAGGTGACAATATACAACCTTGTCCCACTCTTTTCCCGATCTTGAATCATTCTGTTGTTTCATGTTCGGTTCTGACCATGGCTTTTTGGTCCACATACAAATTTCTCAGGAGGCGGATAAGATGATCTGATACCACAATCTCATTAAGAAACACATTTTGTTTTTGTTTTTTTTATACTTGTTTTTCCCTTTGTATTTCTTTTTCCTTAGTTTTTTTTTGTTTGTTTTTTTACCTTCTGTTGTTACCATAATAAAGTAAAGTTTAGAGAACGTTAACAGGCCTTTCTATTTATGGTAAGAAATTCTGATAATGTGATCGTCTTTTCCTCTTTTCTTTCCTCTACTTTCCCACTTAGCTTATAGTAGAGGCTGAATTAAGGATGGGGGAAATTAGGAAGAGGGGAAGAAAGGAGGGACGGAAAAGAAAAAAGGAAAACAAAGATTTTAATTGTCAATTAAGATGCTAAAATTTGCTTTCTAACCATTTGTATTCAACACTAGATAATTTGCTGGATATTGTATGTGAATGTTTGAAATAATAATAATAAAAAAAAGAACTTGCCACATTGTGTTGTGTCAAAGTCTTTAGAATAGTCTGTGAAGCAGAGGTAAATGTTTTTTCTGGAACTCTCTTGCTTTTTCTATTATCCAGTGGACATTGGCAATTTGAACTCAATAAGTGTACAACATTTTAAAAGTAAAAATTGAATGTTGATATTATTCTATGTTTTACCATGATTCTTAAGGTTTTCATGTTGTCTTGAACAATCCAGGTCATCTGGGATGACTGTTTATAAGTCTCTAAGACAAAACACTGCATGTTAGTAATATAAATCGCACAACAGCAGCACATCAACATTGCAAATTAATTGTGACCTACTATTATTGAGGTCTTAAGGTGAAAAAGTGTATCTATCCATCTATGTGTGATTCCGAAACAAATAAGTACTTAATAGACTCCTAACTACAGCAGTCTCTATTTTATAAAGGGTAGTCAAATGACTTTAATGTAGATCTAACTACTAAGACCTAATTTCCCATGTAAAAATACTGTGGTTGCAGTTTTATTTTTACAGGCAGGAATACTCAAGACTGGCAATAAATCCAAGAATACTAAATATTCAACCATACTCAAAATGAGCCATTCCTGTTTTGTTCTCACCACATCAACTTTATCTTTATTTCTCAACTCACACATCTTATCATAACTGGCTCCAAAACTGTGGAATTACATCTTATGAAATATAATTCTTCTCTTTTTAATCTTTATTCACAAGACGTACACTTTCCCTATTATAAAAAAAAATAATCAGTGGTAGCTCCTCCAGAAAAGCTTTCAGTAGGGTTTCCAAAACTGCTAAATCATCTGTTCCTATCTTTAAAATGTAGTTAATAATTACCCATGAAATTGTTAGTAGTCTAGATTTGCTAATACATTTGTAAAGATATGATAATTGTTTTTAAATATCAGACATTTCATGAATATTGTTAACAAGTCATATTATTGTTAATGATCAAATTAATCATAAACTTCTTATCTAAAAGACAAAATTCAGATTGTGGAAGAGGCCAAAAAATATGCTGAGACCAGAGCCAGAAAGTGTAATATCCAACTCAAAGGAGTTCCAGGATCTTTTGAGATTACTCAGTCAGGAAGATTCAGCGAAGAGTATAGATTCTTTATTGTTACAGGTGCGTTAGACCCTATGCATGCCATACTTAGACTTAAAGAACTCCTGCAGTTTGCAAAAAGCTTTCACAAACTAATAATATTAACTTAGCAAAAAAAAGCAACAATTGCATGAGCAAGAAACATTTTTAGAAAAATCTTAATTTTAGCAGATTCCGCTTGTGTCTTGGGGTGTTCACACTAGACCTCTACAGCATTGGTTTGTTGGCTTATAGACTGAAATGGAGGGTGATTATATTGTGAGTTGGACTTAATCATATTGTTAAGGATTTTGGCATAGATGGATCTTGGCTGCCTCCCATGTGCCTTTAAGGTTGCTAATCATATTAGGAAAAAGGCAAATGTCTCACAACTAAAGGAAAATGGAATATAATACGGTATTTACGCAAATCTAATGCACATTCCAAATTTTAAACCCATGTTTTTACTGGTGAATAGAAATGCGCATTTGTCATTTGTACAAGAAGTACCAAACAGTGTGCCACTGTGCTGGGTCTCTCTGGGTGCCAGGCTCTTCGTGCCAGTGTGCGTGGGGCTCGCCGCGTGTTGGACTCTGAGTGACAGTGTGCGTGGGGCTCGCTGTTTGTTGGGCTCTGAGTGACAGTGTGCGTGGGGCTTGCTGTGTGTTGGGCTCTGAGTGACAGTGTGCGTGGGGCTCGCTGTGTGTTGGGCTCTGAGTGACAGTATGCGGGGACTCTCTGAGTGCCAGGATCTGTGTGCGAGTGTGCGTGGGGCTCGCTGTGTGTTGGGCTCTGAGTGACAGTGTGGGTTGGGTTCGCGGTGTGTTGGGCTCTGCGTGACAGTGTGCGGGGACTCTCTGGGTGCCAGGCTCTGCGTGCGAGTGTGAGTGGAGCTTTCTGTGTGCTGGGCTGAGTGACAGTGTGCGGGGGGCTCAGTCTCTGCAGGAAGTGCACAGCATTCTTTCCTCCGTCTCTGGGGAAGGTTCAACACTGCTGGCTCGGTCTCCCTCCATCAGTTCGTCAATCAGAATAGCTTTTGGTTTATTGCTGGCTATCTTGCCCCTTGCTTCCAATAGTTCCTTTAAAGCTGTTAGTTTTAGGGCTCTATAGTTGGTCTCCATTCATTTGTATAGATAAATTGTACGTGACCTTCTGCTTCGTTGTGAGGTTCTAATCCCGTCACTTGCCACCAATTGTTACAACCACAGGAGTGAGGGGGACATGTTCACCCCTTAACCATTCTGCTTACTAGTATAGGGGCACCCCTGGATGGTCTGGGTTCTTAAGGTCTCAGCATTTCTGACTTGTTCAGGCCAGGACATCAGTTCAGGACCTCAGGAACACAGGAGGCAAAAAGCAGCCTTGGCAAAATAATAAATGATTTTATCTCTATCTTTCTCTAAAATTATAGCTATACCTTTTTTTATGTATCAACCATCAGAGCAAACTTTAATAACTGACTCACAGCATGACAGTGACAGAACTCCTTATGAACTGGCTACAACTAAAGTGTAATATAGAGTTTAAACACATAACATCACACATTGCCTTTGTAATAATACTAGGTGGCTGTTTTTTGCCACAGTGATGGACTGGCCAAGCATGTCACCAGACCTAAACCCTATTGAGTTCAAGGTCTCTAATATCCACCAGCTCTCTGATGTGGACTCCAGTGTCAACCTGTGAAGCTCTGGTGAACTCCATGCCTATGAGGGTTAAGGCAGTGCTGGAAAATAATGGTGGCCACACAAAATATTGACACTTTGGGCCCAATTTGGACATTTCCATTTAGGGATGTACTCACTTTTGTTGTCAAAGGTTTAGACATTAATGGCTGTGTGCAAATTTACACTGTTATACAGGTGGTACACTTGCTACTTTACATTGTGGCCGAGTGTCATTTCTTCAGTATTGTCACATGAAAAGATATCATAAAACATTTAAAAAAATGTGATGTGAGGGGTGTACTCACTTTTGTGAGATACTGTATATATTGTAACATAGTGGCCCCCAGAAGTGAGAGCAAAAAATGTTTTGAAAAGTTCTCCTGAAGAAAGAGAGTTAACTGCCTGGAGCAGTGCTAAACGACTAATTGAAGTTGCAGGTGTTGTAAGCCTGTTAAAGATACACACAGAGAAATGGGTGTGGCACCCAACAATTAGGCCCTGTGTGGCCTAAGCAGAAGTAAGGCCAAAGCCTCACTACAAGCTAAGAAGGACGCTTGTAGTTATCTGCCAGTGAAGGCAGTGTTTTTGACTCTGTCTGCTGAAAGCAGAAATTGAGACAGGCTGAGAGGAGCCCGAAAGTTTACAGAGGAGACTGTTTGCTGCAGAAGAAAAAAGGGATTTGCAGAGGAGACTTGTTTGCTGCAAAAAGGATTTGTGCCACAAAAAACCTTTACAGAGGAGACTGGTTGCTGCAGAGGAAAAAGGGATTTGCAGAGGAGCTGCAGTATGTGGATTAATTGTTAATTGTTGATTGCTCTAGAGGAAGGCAAAAAGAAAAAAAAACATTGAAACACAAATTATTTTATTATTATTAATCTTTATTTGTATCGCGCCAACATATTCCGTAGCATAATCACTAACATTTTTCTTTCAAAACATAAAAAATGCTGAAGAATCAATGCTATGTATTTATTTCTATTAAGGAATTTAAATTTATTTTTTGTTTTAGTGTCTGATATTCTTTGATATTTCCATTATTGCTTTTCACTGGTGAGCAATCTATTTGTCTGTATTCCTCTACCAATTGTTAGTATTAACCTTACTTTTTTCATTGTTAATAAGATGGCACAAATGCTGTAAAACATTCTACTGAAATGATTTTATGTTTTCATTTATAACCCATTTCTATATGCTAAATATACTAAATTGATGGTAGAAGCAGTTGAGTGTCCTATGGCTGCCAACCATTACCCTGAATGCTTAAAAGCACTGAGCCCCTCAGAAGAACTTTTTCAGAAACATACATGACCTAAGGAGACACAGCAGAGTTCCAAGTATGGTATCATTTAAAACTATAGATAATACCTTATCAAATGAATGCAATTAAAAAGGCATTTCCTATAGTAAACTAACATTGAAGTTTGCCATTTTGAGCTGGTCATCAAGTCTCACAATTCCTATTTTTTGTGTGCATGCGACTACTCAAAACTGGACCCAATGCCCCAGGGACTAATCCATAATTAATTGTGATGATCTCTCATTAACAAAATATAAGAATCTTCATTTGTGATCAGAAAGGATAACTGATAGCTCAAAATAGCAAACTTCAATGTTAGTTTACTGTTGGGAAATACTTTTTAAATAATATTTAACTGATTGTTATTTGCAAGTTTTCAATCTTTCATGGTGCTTTGGGGAAAGCTCTATGGACACTGGATTCTAAACTCAAAGACAGGGCCCTCCATCCTTTTCAATGTGTTAATATTGCTATTGTTTTTGTTGTCTTGAACTACGGACAAATAAACGATAATAATAATAATTGATATGCCCTACAGTTTTACATTATATGCTTACACAGGCCAGTAATAATTTGGCCTAAAAAAATATAGAAGGAAAGAACATGTGAGGTTAAAAAAATAATTGAACGGACATGGAAATCACCAAACGTCTTTGCAACATTAGTGGCTTCATAATCATATATACAAGTTATTAAAGCTCTACAAATTGATTATGCTTTCACTTTTATAGGCATTTTTATCTATTTTATCTATGATATATAATGGCGTGAAAGAGAGGCTACACAGGCAGTAATCTGCCTCAAGTGGGTAGTCAGCCAAGGGAATGAAGTCAGCCAAGGGAATTACAAGCAACTAAAAGGTAAACATGCTAGGCAATCTGAATTATCTTGGTGTCTTCAGCTACTGGGCATGTTTGAGACTCTCTATATAAGCTTTTATCAGTGTGCAGACTTGGTGTAATCAGAACAACAGTATATACAGGAATAACCTTGTTTAACGCTGTAGATAGGTGAAGAGAAACAGCTCTAAAAGGGGTAGTTTAACATGGTGAAGATAGGGATAGGGGAACTCATGAAAAAAACACACAATTTCACTTGAAATTTAAACTTTTGTGGTTTTATATGACATTCAAACAAACATAACTCTAACACAAACTAAACATTACCAGAAATATAAACTTTAAAGTATTGATGCTGAAGCTTCTGAGTCATCCTGGATTCTGTTTCCTTTGGAGAAAAAAAAACAGTGTTGTAGTGAATGAGAGCGTAAAAAGGGGCCCGGCAGGCAAAAACAGTGTTATAGCAAGGCAGTCCTATAGAGAATCAGAGTGTTAAAAGCTGTCTATAGGCAGAGACAGCTCTATAGCGAATTAGCCCTTAAAGGGCTAGCTTTAAGCGAGATATACCTGTATTAATATAAACACATATATAATGAGTTACCTTTTTATTTAGCTTTTTATTTCATTTTTGAAATAAGGGATGTATTAATTTATTTGAAAAACGTTTTCCACATTGCCATTTCTTGTTTTCTTAAATAGCCTACTATTACTAAGACAATTCAGTGGTCATTTAAGGAAACAAAGATTTGCAGACAGGTTGGTTCCAATACAGTAAGGTTCTTTATTTCAATGATCGCATATAGGCCTGAAGGATTTATTAACTTGTTAGTAGATTGATATGTTAGTAGTGCCTACATACAAAAAGACTCAAGGCAAAGAAAAACTCATAAAAATGTAAGGGCCAGCAAATAAGACACATAAGCCAGAAACTGCACAATGAACAAAAACCTTCTCATATACAGTGCCTTGCAAAAGTATTCACCCCCTTGGCATTTTTCATGTTGCCTCACAATCTGGAATTAACATGGATTGTTTGAGGATTTGCATCATTTAATTTATAGAACATGCCCACAACTTTGTAGATTTTTTTTTATTGTGAAGCAAACAACAAATAGAACAAAATAACAGAAAAAGTCAATGTTCATAAATATTCACTCCCCTAAAGTCAATACTTTGTAGAGCCACCTTTTGCAGCAATCACAGCTCCAAGTCGCTTTGGATAAGTCTCTATGAGCTTGCCACATCTTACCACTGGGATTTTTGCCCATTCATACTTTCAAAAGTGCTCCAGCTCCTTCAAGTTGGATGGTTTGTGCTTGTGAATAGCAATCTTTAAATCTGACCACAGTTTTTCTATTGGATTGAGGTCTGGGCTTTGACTAGGCCATTCCAACACATTTACATGTTTCCCCTTAAACCACTCAAGTGTTGCTTTAGCAGTGTGTTTGGGGTCATTGTCCTTCTGGAAGGTGAACCTTCATCCTAGCCTCACGCACAAAGTGGTACAGGTTTTGCTCAAGAATATCCATCTTTCCCTCAACTCTGACCAGTTTCCCAGTCCCAGCTGCTGAAAAACATCCCCACAGCATGATGCTGCCACCACCATGTTTTACTGTGGGGATGGTGTTCTTTGGGTGATGCGATGTGTTGGGTTTGCGCCAGACATAGCGTTTTCTTTTATGGCCAAAAAGTAAAATTTTAGTCTTATCAGACCAGAGCACCTTCCTCCATACATTTTGGGAGTCTCCCACATGCCTTTTCGCAAACTCAAAACGTGCCATTTTGTTTTTTACTGAAAGTAATGGCTTTCTTCTGGCCACTCTGCCATAAAGACCAACTCTATGGAGCGCACAGCTTATTGTCGTCCTATGTACAGAAACTCCAATCTCTGGTGTGGAACTCTGCAGCTCCTCCAGGGTTACCTTAGGTCTCTGTGCTGCCTCTCTGATTAATGCCTTCTTGCCCGGTCCGTGAGTTTTCGTGGGCAGCTGTCTCTTGGCAGGTTTGCTGTTGTGCCATGTTCTTTCCATTCGTTTATGATAGATTTGATGGTGCTCCTGGGAATCTTCAAAGATTTGGATATTTTTTTATAACCTAACCCTGACTTGTACTTCTCAACAACATTGTCCCTTACTTGTTTGGAGAGTTCCTTGGTCTTCATGGCAGTGTTTGGCTAGTGGTGCCTCTTGCTTAGGTATTGCAGCCTCTGGGCCTTTCAAAAAAGGTGTGTATATGTAATGATCATGTGACACTTAGATTGCACACAGGTGGACATAATTTCACTAATTATGTGACTTCTGAAGGTAATTGGTGGCACCAGAGCTTTTTATGGGGGGGGGGGGGGTGAATACATACTCACATGACAATTTTCTGTTTTCTATTTCTAAATAATAGTTTTATGTAAATATTTTTCTCATTTCACTTCACCAACTTAGACTATTGTGTTCTGATCCATCACATAAAATTCAGATTAACAAAACATTGAACTTAAGGCTGTAATGTAACAAAATAGTTAAAAAGTCAAGGGGGGTGAATACTTTTGCAAGGCACTGTAGGTATATAAAAATCTAATAAAGCTAAAACACACTGATGGATATCAGACTGACTAGGATGAAATAAAAAACATTAAGAAAAATGTCAGATGATTAAGAAGAACACTATTCTGGTGACTGAAGTTTATTTACCTTTATATTAGGCCCTGCTTCAATGGGTTGGTAGATTGCACAGTAAAAAATGTGCAGTAAGCTTTACCCCTGCGTTACTTATGCTGTGTAGAAAGAGGAGAGTCACTTCCTTCTCCCCCTTGTTTTGATTTCACTGTGTGCATGCGTGGTAACAATTGCGATCATGCTTTTTTAAATGTATATAGGGCAATTCTTACCAGCATATCGCCCCCACACCCCAAATACAGATGTGGTCTCACTCTGGGGGCGACTGAAGTAAGATTTTTTTTTAATTTTTTTATTACACAATAAAAAAAAATTAAGTTTATTTAAAATAAGGCGCCCCTTGGAAGGATGCGCCCTTAGGCTAGTGCCTAACTTGCCTACTGAGTGATCCTGTATAAAGCTCCAGCTCTTTTTAGAATATAGGATATACTACATTGGGTACAATTAGCAAATTACAAAGGTATAACAAAAATTCTAAGGTAAGCAGGAATATAAATACAGTTATAGTGCAGTACAAATATGAAACAAATATGTAGGCAGACAGATTGGTACAACAGAAGTGAGCTCCATTCAATCTAAAAGGTAAGATTGGGGAGTGATACAGGAGGTGAAAGATACAAGATGGCAGTGAATAAGGCAGTCAGCTGATGCAAGTGGAGATAGTTGTGTGTTACACTATAAATCTTTGTGCAAGCAACTTTGTAGAGTATGCAGTTGAAGTTTTTAAGCTTTTTTTAAAACAAGCATTTTTTGTGAGTTTTTGAAGATTTTGAGGCAAGAAGATAGTCTGGCAAGGAGGTCCTCAGAGTAGGGGCATCTCAAAAAAGCACTGATGGTCAGGAAAGTAAAAGGTCATCTGCAGAGTTAAGAAGGTGGTTTGGGGAGTATTTTGAGATGAAGGTAGAGATATAAGAGGGTGCAATGTTGTTAAGGCTTTATACGTTAGGGTCATTATTTTATTTTATTCTGAAGGCCATGGGAAGCTAGTGGAGTGAGTGAGTGAATATACTGAACGACGCGGAGGCTGCACAAGCTCCCTGGGTCAGCCTGTAGCGTCACGTGACCCAGCGGAGCCTGTGAGGCTATCAGCCAATCAGGAGCGTCGGGGGGCGTGTCGGAAGCCCGTTTCGCGCCATTGAGCAGAGCAGCGCGGTCTCCCGACTGGATGGACGGAGGTCTGAGGTCCTGCAGCTAAAAAAATACAGTAGGAAGGTTTAATTACTGAGATTTCACCCCAGCTTACCAGCATATAAGGGGATATCACTGTTGAGGCTATCCTTGTCTGTTTTTGTGTTCTTTTCCTCCTCCGTTTTTTGTGTGTGTGTGTGTCCCTGTCTCCCTGTGGTGTGCTGTGCCTGTGTGTGTTCCTGTGTCTGTGTGTGCCTGTTTTCTGCTTGTTGTGCCCCCTGTTTGTTCCCCTGTTAGCTATTTCTATGGATCCAGAAGGCTTAGAGGCCTTACTGGCTGAGGTTAGGACCCGTGCCTTAAGCCAAGGGGTCAGGTGGGTGCAGGACAGGCTGGGACCTCCCATGCCTTCTGCGCTTGGAGCTCAGCACATTGTACAGGAACAGCCTGCGGTGGCTGGTGTCCTAGCCAATCCTGATGCCTCCAGGGAAATTTTTTCCCATCCCACCACTGTAGGGCTGCCAGACCCACGTCCATCAGGTAGCAGAGACACCAGAGATGGGGGGGTTACAGGTCAGGGCGGCCGGGACCCTATACCCCCCAGGCAGGCGAGCGCCAGGATCACGGGCGGTGGGGGTGAGGGCCTAGCAATCCGGCCACCACCTGCCAACTTGCCTAAAGGTCCTAGGCCGCGACAAAGGTCGCTAAACACCCCTCTAACACCCCGCAAGGGGGGTGCAGGGGGTAAGAGAAAAGCCGGGAGTCCTAAAAAGGCTCCTACAGGCCCTCACGGTGCCAAGCAGACGGTCCCTGGGGTTTCCCTAATTAACAGTGCTTCTGGTACTTTACAGGGACGCCCAACTGGCAGCGAGAGGAGCATGGCGACGACGAGAGAGAGAAGAGATGGGGTCATCAGAGAGATGAACAGCCAAGACAGCATGGTCATGATTGATGACATGCCTGTGACAGCGGCAGTGGCGAGGCTAGGACGCCCCACTCGAGCTAAGAAGGCTACGAGCAGGTACAGTCCGCTGCTATTTACGCACACACCGCTAAGGCGTAGCAGAGTAGAGACTGAGGGCGATACGGTTAGGCCACAGCGCAAAGGGTCTAAGACTGACCAACAGCTGGATATTCCAACGCCCGAGGAAGTCTCAGGGGGCCCCCTACAGGGGGCGGCGGAGGCAGTGCTAGCCTACTCCAGCCGCGCAAGCTTAGCTGACCAGGACCCTTCCTCAGACGAGGAAAGGGCGGTATGGGCGCGGGCATGCAGGTCGCGGAGAGCTAGTGACTGTTCTTCTTGTACCCACAGATCCAGAAGGAGATCCCGGTCTAGAAGCAGAAGATCTTGTCGGTGCAGCTGTGCTTGCACTGGATCTGAGAGGAGAAGCCCGCGGAGGGCCAGACGGTCAGAGTCCCCGGAGCGTCAGGAGAGACGCGGGGATACTCCGTTGGCCGTATCTACTCCTAAGCTTCCAGAAGCAGGTGAGCACTCAGAATTGAGCTGAGGAGCAGACAAGGGTGGTTTTATTGGGTCATTAAGGACTCTATTAGCTGCGCATAACATTGCAGTTAGCGAGCGCGAAATGGGAGCGTGGATAGGGGGGCTAGCAAAGGGTGCATGGTCCCAGCCAGCAGCGGTAGTGGCGCCAGCGAGCGCGAGCGAGGCGCTAGCTAGCTTGCGCGCGCCCGAGCCGGTAGGCAGCGCAATAGCAGCAGTTGGGAATAACACTGTGGGGGTTACCGACGCAGCCATGAGGCCCATAGTCCTCTGCTCGTTGGATAATTTGGGTGCACACCTTCCACAGGAAGTAAAGGAAAAGATCTGGAGGAGGGAGTTTATAGAGTTGTTTTCCCTTCTCCCTATGTCTAGGCAAACAGACCTGGCCGAGAGGGGCCCCAGGGAGGGGAAATCCTTTGCTAGGCTACCCAGGACGTTTGATACCTGGCTGCAAGCATTTTCTATTTGGGCTTGCGTACTGTGTGAGCGGCACCCTGAACAGAGCTCGGGATTGTTCGTCTACATAGACGAAATTCGGAATGCTCACAAGGTTTATGGGGGTACAGCCTGGTGGCGGTACGATGAGGAATTCCGGCAATACTTGGCCTCAAGGCCAAGTATGGCGTGGAGCGACAAAGCGGTGGCGTATTGGCTAAACATCATGACACCCATGAGAGTCACGACGCCCTTTCGGAGCGGGGCCGGTGGAGGTAAGGGCCCCACCCACGCCTCAGGAGCAGGTCTTAAGACCTGTTTTTCGTACAACGAGGGGGTCTGCAGATGGGCGCCTAACTGCAGGTTTAAGCATGCATGCTCAAACTGCGGAGGTGAACACCCCCTGTCTAGATGCAGTAGACCCAAAGAGGGAGGCAGGGGCGAGCCTCCTGCAAAGGGGCAAGACGCCCATACGCCTCCCCGCCATGCTGCCGTGGCTAAAGCGCTACGGTAAATTGGCACGCACCGCCGAAGCGGCGCGCCTATTGGAGGACGGGTTCCGAGAAGGATTCCGGATTCCATGTGGGGTCGACATTCATGGTTTTCTTGTCCCAAACCTGAAGTCGGCTAGGGATTTCCCAGGGGTAGCCAAAGCTAAGGTGCTTAATGAAGTAAAATTGGGGAGGATGGCCGGGCCATTTGCGGCCCCGCCCATCCAGGGTTTAGTTGTGTCTCCTCTTGGGGTGGTCCCCAAGAAGGAGAAGGGTAAATTTAGACTGATCCAGCATCTCTCATACCCCAGAGGCCGTTCGGTAAACGATGGCATATCAAGAGACCAGGCTACTGTGTCTTACGAGTCATTTGACCGGGCGGTCGATTTGGTGAGGAGGAAGGGCCAGGGGGCCCTTATGGCAAAAGTGGACATCGAGGCAGCATTCAGATTGCTCCCCGTGCACCCGACAAGCCATCGGTTGCTGGGGTGCTTCGTAGACGGAAGTTACTTCATTGACTTATGTTTACCCATGGGATGCTCGATATCCTGTGCTTACTTCGAGGCTTTCAGCAAATTTTTACAGTGGGTTGTGAGCATCGAGGAGGGGTACAAGAGTGTTACCCATTACCTGGATGACTTCCTTTTTGTTGGCCCAGCGAGAAACGACGATTGCCGTTTTATGCTGGAGGTGTTCACCGAAATCTGTACAGAATTCGGGGTACCATTGGCCCATGACAAGACGGAGGGCCCTACGGAACAATTGACTTTTCTGGGGATTCGGATTGACTCCTGCAAAATGGAGTGCAGTCTTCCCTTAGAGAAGGTGGAGGACATGCAAGCCGAGATTACGGCGCTGCGGGGCGCACGGAGGGTGACCCTGCTGCGGCTGCAATCAATATTGGGGAAGTTGAATTTCGCGTGCAGAATTATCCCCATGGGGCGGATATTCTGTAGACGGATGTCTCTGGCTACGGTAGGGATTGCGAAGCCGCATCATTTCATAACAGTCTCTAAGGCCATGCGCGACGATGCAGAGGTATGGGCAATGTTCCTTGCAGACTTTAACGGGCGGGTGGTCCTTCAAAAGGAGGGCACCACCAGCGCAGAGCTAGACCTGCACACCGATGGTTCTGGACCGATCGGTTGTGGGGCGTATCTCCAAGGGAGATGGTTCGCTGCGGCATGGCCGGAGGAATGGGAAGAGGCGGGTTTACTGCTGAACCCTACATTCCTGGAGCTGTTTCCTTTGGTGGTAGCAGTGCACTTATGGGGTCCTTGTTTCAGGGACAGGCGAGTCATTTTCCAGTCGGGTAATAAGGGGTTGGTTGAAGCCGTGAACAACATCACGGCGGCATCCGTACCAGTGATTAGATTGCTTAGGCATCTTGTGCTATGTTGCCTTCGCTTGAACATATGGTTTCAAGCAAGACACGTGACAAAGGTGAATAACGGAATTGCTTACGCCCTCTCTGGGTTTCAGGAGGATCGTTTCAGGGCGCTGGCTCCTCGTGCGAACGCTCTGGGGGAGCTCATCCCCGAGGAGCTCTGGGAGATTGGAGCTGTCAGGTAACGAGACTCGTGAGACAGTCTGTTGCCCCAGCGACGTGGAACGCTTATAGACGCGTGTGGGCTAAATGGGATAGCCTAGTGGCACTGGCAGGTGGTGCCACGACGGAGGACAAGAGCGTAGGGATCTTGCTTTGGTACCTGCTGCGGTGCGCCGAGCAAGGCGAATCAAAACCCGTAGTAGGGAGACAGGTCACGGCGCTTGCTTTTATGTTTAAGCTTGCTGGGCAGAGGGACCTTACTAAGGAGTTTCTAGTGCGCAAAGTGGTGCGCGGAATGTTCAGCGGTGCGCAAAGGCCAGATAGTAGGCGGCCAATAACATTTGCGCTGTTGCTGAGATTGGCTCAGGAATTGGTGGTGGTTTGCAGGGATCCCTTTGAATCTCTACTTTTCCGAACGGCTTTTTCCCTGGCGTTCTTCGGAGCGTTTAGGATAGGGGAGTTAGTCGCGAACAGTAGACACGGTTCGGGGGGTCTGCAATTGGTGGATACCTGCCTCAGGGAAGGTACGGTGGTATTGTGGTTGCGGAGGTCAAAGACTGACCAGGTGGGTAAAGGAAGAGAAGTGGTTCTGCATCAGGTTGGCACAGAGTGTTGCCCATATGCATGTGTAGTGGAGTACCTTAAGCAGCGACCGGTGGGACGGTGTTCGCTGCTGGTCCACGCCGATGGAACGGCACTGTCTGTGTATCAGTTTTAAAGAGTTTTAAAAAGCGCACTGCATCGGCTCGGTTTCAAGCAGTCCGACTTTGGGACACACTCCTTTCGGATTGGAGCTGCCACTGAAGCGGCTAGGTTGGGGTTGCCCGACGCGGCAGTAAAGCGCATCGGGAGGTGGGACTCAGACCGTTTTCGTTCCTATGTTCGGCCTAACGCAGTGGTTTAATGGTGTTGCTTTCTACTTTCAGGGGAACAGAAGCAACTATGGATTGTGGGCCATTCCTACGTGTACTGGGCCCATAGGTTAGCCGCAGTTACCGAAGAAAAGGCACAACTGGGCTTTCCTGTTACGGACTTACGCGTTAGGTGGTGTGGTATTCGGGGTCTGCGATGGGCGCAGCTCAACGGCCTCTTGGAAACGTACGCACAGCGTTACGGGCAGCCCAGTCTTATCATTCTTCATGCCGGCGGGAACGATTTAGGGACAGTTCCCATGAGACGAATGCTAAAGGTGATGAGACGAGACATCGAGAAATGGGTGAAGAAGTTCCCTGGCACGTTCCTTATCTGGTCTGAGATGATCAAGAGAAGATCATGGCGTAACGCGCGCGACCCAGTATGTTTAGATAAGGCTAGACAGAAGATAAACCAGCAGATTGCGAGCTTTGTGAGAAAACAAGGTTTCTCGGCCATCCGGTATAAAGATTTCGAACCGGTCGGCGCAGATGATTTTTTCGCAAAGGATAAGGTTCATCTTACGGAAATAGGGTACGAGTTGATGATGTTGGAGTTTAGGGAGAGTGAGTTGCCCGGCCCACTGGCCTAAGGGGGTGATGGCCCCACCTCACAGGGCGTGCTTAAAGATAAGCATTGGGGCTTTGGGCAGGGCTCAAAGCGTGAGGTCACTGTTCGTGGCCGGGCTCCTCCCCCGGAAGGAAAGGACTAAATTAGTCATCTGAATAAGTTACGGTTGTTTGTTTACATTGTGTTAAAATAAAGCTGTGGCCCGTTGTTTCTCCCAACTCAAGTTGTCGTGCCATTTATTCCATCAACTAGCCTGAATGGATCATGCATGGGTCATGACAATATTGACAAGCCAGAGATAAGGAATAAGTGGGGTAGAATGAATGTATGATGGATGCTAGTAATGCAGGTTTTTTGTTAAGATAATGATCTGCTAAAGGTTTTTGATGAGAGAAGGATGAGTGAAGAAATGATTAGTATGACGTGATCTGAGCGGTTAAGGAACATGAAGTGCAGGTGGACATGTGATGACATTGATAAGATAGTGGTGAAGTTTGATGTATTTTGCAGTTTTGACTGGGTGGTGGTCAGTTTGATGATGTGGGGGTTAAAAATGTAATGTGAGTTAATTTTATGATGTGAACGTGAACTGGTTGATGAGATGGGATGAGGGTCATCTCAGAAATCTCTATGCGGCTTAAAGTATCAAAATATATATTAGAAATTGTAAAACTTAGCTTGGAAATCAAGTGCAAGATTTGGCCTAAATGGTAAAATCTATATTTGATTTTAATTTGATTAAGATTGATTGATTTGGTTACATTACTAACAATATAGATTTTCTAAACATTAAACCTTATTGGCACCAGATAACTTAAGTTTCGGCAAGTTCTCAGAAAAAGGTCACCTACACAGGGTCTAGTAGTTATCTGCAGAAATGATATTGTTAAATGCACATAAAGCACTGATATAAAAGTAATGAGTGACAGACAATATAGAATTAAAATATAATTGTCAATCAATTGAAAAAAATATCCAGATGAGGAACGTTTAGATTTAAGTAAACTAATTGCTCGTTAGTTCTTTAAACATAGGTCATTTCTTATTCCCAATTGCATTCAAGTACATTAAGGACAATTGGTTATGAAGTTAAATTTCTTTATTTGCTCTTCACAAAATTTATGTTGCTGTTAATAATTTTTCTAAGTTTGTTCTTCTAGTCTGCGAAATCTGTTAGCTATCAGCTAAGTATTAGAAGTATCCTAAGTATGATAATTACTAGTTTAAATTACTGATTTGTGTGTGGTTTGTTGGGGGCATTGGCATAGAGACAGAATCAACCACAATGCTTTTTCCTTTATTCTTTGTAAGGTCAACCTTTTTGATCATTGTTCTCTTACTACTCAACAGTGTATAAAACACTATTATATTCAATCATTCTTTACCTCAAGGTTTAATTTCCATTAATAGTCTGCATGTTGTCTCAGTAAGGTGTGTCCTTGTAAACTAATTAGTTCTAATTAAAGCAATGGCAAATTTAGCTGCAACTTTTCCATTGTGTCTCATCTCGCTTCAGGAAATAGATGAGTAGAAAATAAAATTACTATTTCCACTACAACATAATTGCACATAAAATATAATAAATTGAAGGCTATGTTATTTTGTTTTACATTAAATTTTCCATTCTTATATATATTCATAGTCATTAATAAGTTATTTTGTTTGTTTAATTGTCCTACTTCCCCTTGTCCCTCTTCTTCCAATTGTCTTTTCCTAATCTAAGGTGTAATGGGGGATCCTCCATTAAAGTGCTGAACCTGTTGTGGTGTTCCCCATGCTGGGGTCAAAAGTTCTACCTCTGATGATAAGCTAAAAGTTGGAAAAGAGAAGGTGGTTCTTTTAAGAAATTGTTTTATTTCATTTAGAGCTATTCCAAGAATAGTTTATTGTGGTCATGTATGGTGTAGCATGTGTTCTTTTATTGACATGAGCGTATCTTTTACATCTTCATTTGAAGAATCTGTTTTTCTTAAAAATGTCTCATCTAACTTGTTGTATATTTAATTATAATTGTTTGTGGGGCACAATATGTACGAAAAACTAAATATAAGTTGACGATGAGATTTGTCGAACACAGGAGACTTTCCTAAATTTCTTTAAAGCACACTCCTTATCTAACCATTATAAAGATTTCAATCAGTCTAGAATAAATGTGCCTGACGGTGTAAATGATCATTAAAATATGTCAGAGTTCAACTGAAAAAAATTGTGTGTATATATTAAATCTGTTATGAATATAACTGAGTATGATCTGTTTTCGTGTATATTAATGTATACTGTTTTTGGAGTTAAATTGTTTTATTTTCATTTCGAATTTGATCACCTTTTGAAACTCATCTGAATACATAGAAAAGCGAAGTAAGAGAGTGTAACATGGAATGTGAGTCATTTGATTATAATAGGGTTAGTTTTTTAAGGTTGTTCATTTGCAAGATGTAACATCAGCTACATTGGTTTGAATATCTTAAAGGTATATCTAAGTGAGCTGGATTAATACATTTTTCTGTATTGTAGATATGTTTCAAACATATGTCCCACTGCAGTGGAGTCACATTTCCCATTCTGTACACCTGATAAACTGTTACATTACCATTTTAGATTTATGGCTCATATTGTGCCATAGAGATTCAAAATAGTTTAAAACACAACCAACATAATTTTATATTATGCTATAAGAGTTTTACATTCAGCCAATTATATTTTAATGCAATCTCGTCTCAAAAAAACTATTATTTGATGTGTATTACATGTTGTAAAGGTGCTAGAGAATATTTTAACAATAAATGATGTATCCAATTGGCAAGGTTGCCTTTTATCTCAGTTTCTTGATATATAGCTCTTGTTGTATTTCTGAATATTCCTAATCACAGATTTTTATCCCTTCGATACGTTAATTCGTATAAGCTAAGATCTAGATCTAGACAAAGAGACATCTAAATGTGTTTTCTCTGAAAGTCAGCCATGTAATAGAAAGTAATTGCTAGTTTTGTAATTTCAGATGGATCAAAATGTATTTAATGTAAAGAAATCTCTTTCATGTAGTTCAGTATTTTAACCCAAATGCTTTCCAGGCCCGAGGAAATATAAAAGAGAGGTATCATTGTATAGAGTCAAGCTGTAAAATACTCACAGTAAAGAAACAAAGTTGTATGATATAGTGGTCTTTGCAAACTCACAGATACTTGATTTTCATTTTCCCGTAATTCCACTTTCTAAGACGCTTTTTGCAATAGCTTTTTTCACAAAGTCCTAAAATGGCAATGAAAAGCTTTGGGATACTTTACAATATACATTAATATGTAAAATATGTTTATATTATGTCATGTTAAGGGGACACAATTCAGAATTTGTCACAGGTCACAATTTGTGTTCTCAAGAATGTGGAAAATGCTTTACTTTTTAAAATTGCCGCTAATTTATACTGAACCTGACAGTGGCACTAATTAGAATCAGGTGTTGCAGGTTGTTGAATGAACCATATTTCGATATTAGCTCTACATTACATATTCTATATTGGGCTTTTTCCCCTATAAGAATGCGTATGGATGTTTAGTCTTAATAAAACACAATTTTTGGGGGATACTATATTCAGTGGCTTTGTGCACCTTAATCCCTCGGCTATATGCTGTTTACCTGTTTTTATACTATAATAATGCTTATTGACTGTAAAAAATGAATTAAAGTTTTTTTAATAAGTTACTCTTCTGGACTCTTTTACTTTTTTTAGTTTCACTTCAAAGACTCTAGTTGTGTAATAGACATGTCAAGTTTAACACTGTGATGGCTACCCTCTTACTCAAGTGCATTAAGACATTATCACCCCAAATCAAGTTGTTGTTAATTATGATTATAGCCTACTTGTCTGTTTCTGTGGTGGCAGAAACAATGCTCTTTTGGGCTATAATGCAGTTAAATACCCAGGAATAACTCAATTAATACTTTAGGATACTTTGTTTTTGCCCCTACAGAGACAGACAAGCTGACTGTAATCCTAATAAGCACACAATAGAAGCCAATTATTATTCAAGAGACCCTCACTTGCATAAGAATACAGAAGACACAATGTTGTTTATTCCATGAATACAATATATAGCTAATTTTGCATGCTCTATAATAATAATTTAAAAAACAACCTAGTTTTGGGGTGACAGAGTCCCCTTAATACATTTGACACATGGTCGAATATTTGCCAGCTATCTTTTCCCCAATACTCTAATAAATTAAATGACCACTGTATACTGAATATGATAACATATGTTTGAATAATCTGAGCCAGACTAACAGCATAATTAGACAAAAAAATAATAAATTCGGATACTTTAAGAAAAGTGGCATGTATGGGAGGGGCATTTACATCTCTGCAGGACAGGACTTGCAGTTATTGTGAGTTGCCTTCTTCTAAGCATGTGAAATGGGTAGGTGTCAAATAACTGAAAAATGAAAGAAGATCGAAAACTTCTATAGACAGTATCTTCAAAAATAAAAAAAATCCTCTAACAATGTTTTATGCTCACTGCTTAGACAGCTGCTAATGTTATTAGCTTGTTACAAACTTCACAAACATTTGATGTATTTCCTAAAATACAGAGGTCCTTCAAGATGCAGATATTATTGCTGCTTTAAAAATAGAATACGTAAAACTCCAGAGAAGTTTTTGAGACATGAATAAGGCAAATTTTACTCAGACTTGTTGAAATGACTGATATTTTACAGATCTCTTATGCCGGAAGCACGAGTCCCAATGGCATATGTACAGTAGGCTAGACCCCTAGACATATTCTCTCTAATGCAATGATTCAGTTAATCAGCAGACTGTCTTGATTTTGGAAATGTTTAGAGTAGACATGTAACTAACATGGAGCAGTAGGCAAGTTGGTGAGTGAATAGCTTTGTTTGTCCCGTTGCCTTCCTACAGAAAATGACACATAAGTGATGAAAACAGCAACCCAACTTATTCCAGGAAAATCAGAGAAAAAAGGCAGTTTATGGAAATATATGTTTTTTTTTTTGTTTTGTGGATTGTGTCCACAATAGTTTAATGTGAAATCTATGTTATAAAAATCAGTTAAAGTTAAACTTATTATCTAAATGACATTGTAATGCATCATACCTCATCATTAAACATGAGGTAATTGCAATTTTATTATACAATTCCACCCAAAATATCTCATTCTTATTATTATCAGCAAAAATCATCCCCGGAAGATCTTTTTATAGATCTGTAACTTGACTCTGCTTTTTTCTATTACCGTATATACTCGAGTATAAGCCGACCCGAGTATAAGCCGAGGCACCCATTTTACCACAAAATACTGGTTAAAATGAGTGACTCGAGTATAAGCCGAGGGTGGGAAATGTGCTGCCCCCTGTGTCCCCCTCTCCCTTCCCTGTGTCTCTTCCAACCTCTCCGTTCCCTGTGTCTCTTCCCCCCTCCCTTATCTCCCTCCTCATCCTCAACCTCCCTCCTCATCCTCCCTCCTCAGTCTCAACCCCCTCCTCAACCTCCCTCCTCATCCTCAACTCCCTCCTCAACCCCCTCCTCAACCTCCCTCCTCATCCTCAACCCCCTCCTCAACCTCCCTCCTCATCCTCAACCCCCTCCTCAAGCCCCCCATCCTCATCCTCCCTCCTCAACCCCCCATCCTCATCCTCAACCCCCTCCTCAACCCCCCCTTCCTCAACCTCCCTCCTCAACCTCAACCCCCCTCAACCCCAACCCACCTCCTCAACCTCAACCCCCGTCAACCCCAACCCCCCTCCTCAAGCCCCCTCCTCAACCTAAACCCCCCTCAACCCCCCTCCTCCACCTAATCCCCTCTAAATACCTCCCCCCTCTCCCCTCACTTACCTGCTTGTGCTCCGGCCTCCGCTCCTTGACCCGGCGCGCATGTGACGTCACATGCGTGCCCCGTCATTAGCATATACCGGGTGCCGGCACCCGGTATATGCTAATGACGCGGCACGCATGTGACGTCACATGCGCGCCAGGGCCGGGTGAAGGAGCGGAGGCTGGAGCACAAGCAGGTAAGTGAGGGGAGAAGGGGGAGGTATTTAGGGGGGTTTAGGTGGAGGAGGGGGGTTGAGGGGGGTTTAGGTTGAGGAGGGAGGAGGGAAAGAGACACGGGGGGGTAGAGAGACACACAGGGGGGTTAGAGACACATAGGGGGGTTAGAGAGACATGGCTGAAAAAGGGCTGAAAAACTCAGCTTATACTCGAGTATATACGGTACTTGTTCTAGAAAAAAAACATATTAAAAATATAGTAAATAAATAGTACATTTGTGTTCACATTTGTATGTCTAAAACAAGTTAAAAAACTTGTTTCATGCCCAGAATTCCAATAAATACAGTTATTACACTGCATTCTGGGAGCCTTGGTAGGAACATGCAAATGTGTCCACAAAGGCTACGCTCTTGCAATCCATAACCATTTCAAACATGGCTTACCTTAAGCATATGCCAGGGTTAGATTATACACAAGTTAGGAATCCCACCCACGTGGGATTAAAACTGGATTAAAATAAGCATCACTTCACAGATAACTCTTACACTATTTATGCTGCATCTAAAGTTCAGCTCTCATTTTAAGCTTGCCAGATATATGCATGTAGTATTCATGTAATATTTGATTGTTTTTCCAAACAAATATGAACAATGAGTCTCATTCAATTGAGAAATTGTAAATTACAGTGGCCCGTAATGGAGGCCGTATATTAATTTGCTATTCAAATGGACTAGAACAGTATCGGCATTCATTTTTATTATTTTGTGTTTTGTGGTTTCGTGAGTCCGATCACATATCAGACCTCCAAACGCTAATTGATTGACATATAACCTCCATCTTAGACTGACGTAATGATGACAGTCTCATTTTCTATTGGTTGTTTCGAAATGGGTAGTTACGGCCTTGCTTAACTGATCATGTAAGAGTAAAACTTTTAAATATATTGATGGGAAGAAGGTGAGGAAGAAAGCTATAGGAACATTACAATGTGACACAGGCCGTCTGATAATTAGTGACCAAGAAAAGGCAGATGAGCTAAATATGTTCTTTTCTTCGGAATACACAAGGGAGGTACCAGTGGTTGGGACACGGCAACATAATGGGGCTACACTACCTTTGCCAAATAATTGGTTAACACAGGAAGTAATCCAAAAGAGGTTGGAAAAAATAAATGTTAATAAAGCCCCGGGTCCTTATGGAATACATCCAAGGGTACTAAGGGAACTGGGTTCTGTAATAGCCAAACCATTATATTTAATTTTTCAAGATTCACTCAACACAGGGTCTCTACCAGATGACTGGAGAAAAGCTGATGTGATACCTATATTTAAAAAGGGAGCAAGAGCAAATCTGGGGAATTATAGACCAGTGAGCCTCACTTCTGTAGTGGGGAAGCTTTTAGAAGGGTTAATAAGGCATAATATACAAGAATATGTCAAATTTGAACAGGATTATAAGTAGGAGTCAACATGGATTTATGAGGGATAGGTCATGTCAAACAAATCTAATTCGTTTCTATGAAGAGGTTAGTAGGAACCTGGATCAAGGCAACTCAGTGGATGTAGTCTTTTTGGATTTTGCAAAGGCATTTGATACAGTGTCACATGGGAGACTATTGTGCAAACTAAGAGATACAGGAGTTGCAGTAAATATCTGCTCATGGATTGAGAGCTGGCTAAAACACAGGAAGCAAAGGGTTGTTGTAAATGGAACATACTCTGATTGGACTAAGGTGGTAAGTGGGGTTCCTCAGGGTTCAGTATTAGGTCCTCTCCTTTTTAACATATTTATTAATGACTTAGAGGTAGGATTGGAGTGTGGTGTCTCTATTTTCGCTGATGACACAAAGTTGTGCAAGGTAATTAAATCAGGTAGTGATGTGCTTTCCCTCCAAAGGGATTTACATAAAATTGAGGAATGGGCATCCAAATGGCAGATGAGATTTAATACAAATAAATGTAAAGTTATGCATCTGGGAAGGAAAAATAGCCATGCAATTTATAATCTTAATGTAGCAAATCTAGGTGTATCGGATATTGAAAGGGATTTGGGAGTGCTTGTGGACAACCACCTAGGTAACAGTGCTCAAAGCCAAGCAGCAGCTGCAAAGGCAAATAAAATCTTAGCATGTATAAAGAAGGGTATAGAAGCCAGGGAAGCAAATATAATTCTGCCACTATACAAATCTCTAGCACGCCCTCATTTGGAATATGGAGTACAATTTTGGGCACCACTTCATAAAAAGGACATTTTAGATCTGGAAAAGGTACAGAGGAGGGCAACAAAACTAATAAGGGGAATGGAGGGGCTAAGTTATGAAGAAAGACTAACCAAATTAAACTTATTTTCTCTAGAAAAAAGGTGTCTAAGAGGAAATATGATTACTTTATATAAATACATCCAGGGTCAGTATAAAGATTTGTCAAGGGAGCTTTTTGTGCCAAGAGGTTTTCAACTGACAAGAGGACATCCCTTGAGATTAGAAGTAAAGAGATTCCAGCTTAAAGAAAGAAAAGGGTTCTTCACAGTAAGGGTGGTTAATCTGTGGAATTCTCTACCAGAGGAGGTGGTGACAGCGGATTCGATAGATAACTTTAAAAGGGGACAGGATTTATTTCTAATTAAAAAGGGAATTCAAGGTTATCATGGATAATTAGAGAAGCAGTATTGATCAAGGGAGAAGTCCGGTCTCCGGTGTCTGGGATCAGGAGGGAATTGTTTTTTTTTTTTTTTTTTATTATATACAACTTATTAATTATTAGTTAATCTGCATATTGCAGATCTTAAAAGGTTGAACTTGATGGACTGAAAGTCTTTTTTTCAACCTTAAATACTATGTAACTATGTAACTATTTAACTATGTTCCCACCCTGAAATGCTATGTACGAGTGCATGGTTTAATGGTTTCGGCTTTCGGCTTTCAGCCCTTAACCTGCGGGCTTGTTCAATTAAAAAGCACTGGAATTGTAGCAGACTGCGAACCCACAGCAGACCCGCAGACATATGGCCTATATACTGCGAGATGCGGGCTTCTAATTGAATGAGGCTCAACCCAACCCATTACATGCATCTGCCATTGCTAACTTAATATCAATAAAAAATATATAAACTAAGTGAGCAACGTAAAGTTTTTTAAAGTTTCTCCACTTCAATTTGATATTTCTACATGATGGTGCAGAGCACATCCACACATTCAGAGTCAATTTTAGCCAGAAATATGGGAGAGCTTTTAAAACAGTGTTGGATACTGCACATTTAATGACCACATGGAACCAATAGTTTGCAAAATTTACAGTGAATATATCCCCTGCTGTAATTTACACTGAACTTGAACTTGCTAAAAGTTTCTGGAATCATATAGCGAGGACTGAGACACATATTAATTACTGCTTGACATTTTCCTCTGTGAGGAGCCATATTTTAACGTACATCAACACACAATAAGATGTGCTGCTGAAACTCGTTTTCACCTCACATTGGAACGTGTTTGGGAAAACAGGTCATTGAAATATGAGTTGCAATTGTGGATGAATTTCACATATTATGAATTTGAGCCTATTACTTTAGAGGTGTTATAAAGCCAAAGCAATAATACTTCCAAACCAATAATAAGAAGTGTGAGATGATGTGTTTATGAACAACAGGCAATACTGCTGTAATTTAGATTATCTTCACTCTATGGATATCAACTAACGAAAGATCAAAAAGTACAAGCTCAAACAATAATAAAATGTTACATTTTCTGGAAGCTTGACAGCTAGTAAATAATACACAGTCTCTCTATAATTTTATGTTATAGTTTTACATAGAATGAGTGTAGCAAAAATTGTAATAAATACCCATTATTACAGAATCCATATCAACACTAACCACAGAGCTGAGATTCAATAAAATACATTTCATTTTCTGAAGATAATGAGCATCGATTTTTAGAGTGGCAATAAATTACAGACATGGAATATTGAGTACAGTAGATATAATAAGAACAGTCACATACATTGCCTGGCAAAAGTATTCACACCCCTTGGCATTTTTCATGTTTTGTTGCCTCACAACCTGGAATTAGCATGGATTGGATTTGCATCATTTAATTTACAGAACATGCCCACAACTTTAAAGATGTTTTTTTTATTGTTAAGCAAATAACAAATAGGACAAAATAACAGAAAAAGTCAATGTGCATAACTATTCACTACCCCTAAAGTCAATACTTTGTAGAGCCACCTTTTGCAGCAATAACAGCTCCAAGTCACTTTGGATAAGTCTCTATGAGCTTGCCACATTTTACCACTGGGATTTTTGGCCATTGCTCCTTGCAAAACTGCTCCAGCTCCTTCAAGTTGGATGGTTTCGCTTGTGAACAGCAATCTTTAAGTCTGACCACAGATTTTCTATTGGATTGAGGTCTAGGCTTTGACTAGGCCATTCCAACACATTTACATCTTTCCCCTTAAATAACTCAAGTGTTGCTTTAGCAGTCTGTTTGGGGTTATTGTCCGGCTGGAAGATGAACCTCCGTCCTAGCATCAAATCACGCACAGATTGGTGCAGGTTTTGCTCAAGAATATCCCTGTATTTAGCACCATCCATCTTTCCCTCAACCCTGACCAATTTCCCAGTTCCGGCTGCTGAAATACATCCCCACAGTATGATGCTGCCACCACCATGTTTCACTGGGGGGATGGTGTTCTTTAGGTGATGTGATGTGTTGGGTTTAAGCCAGACATAGGGTTTTCTTTGATGGCCGAAAAGTTACATTTTAGTCTCATCAGACCAGAGCACCTTCCTCCATACATTTTGGCAGTCTCCCACATGCCTTTTTGCAAACTCAAAATGTGCCATTTTGTTTTTTGATGAACGTAATGGCTTTCTTCTGGACACTCTGCCATAAAGTCCAACTCTATGGAGCGTACAGCTTATTGGCGTTCTATGTACAGATACTCCAGTCTCTGCTGTGGAAGTCTGCAGGTCCTCCAGGGTTACCTTAGGTCTCTGTGCTGCCTCTCTGATTAATCTCCTCCTTGCCTGGTCTGTGAGTTTTGCTGGGCGGCCTTCTCTTGGCAGGTTTGCTGTTGTGCCATGTTCTTTCCATTTGGTTATTATAGATTTGATGGTGCACCTGGGGATCATCAAAGATTTGGATATTTTTTTATAACCTAACCCTGACTTGTACTTCTCGACAACATTGTCCCTTATTTGTTTGGAGAGTTCCTTGGTCTTCATGGCAGTGTTTGATTAGTGGTGCCTCTTGCTTAGATGTTGCAGCCTCTGGGGCCTTTCAAAAAAGGTGTGTATTTGTAATGACAGATCATGTGACACTTAGATTGCACACAGGTGGACATCATTTCACTAATTATGTGACTTCTGAAGGTACTTGGTTTCACCAGAGCTTTTTATGGGCTTCATAACAAAGGGGTGAATACATGTGCACATGCCAATTTTCTGTTTTCTATTTCTAAATAATAGTTTTATGTATTTATTTTTCTCATTTCACTTCACCAACTTAGACTATTGTGTTCTGATCCATCACATAAAATTCAGATTAACAAAACATTGAATTTAAGGCTGTAGTGTAACAAAATAGGTAAAAAGTCAATGGGGGTGAATACTTTTGCAAGGCACTGTAGATGTATAAGAGAAAGACCAGCTTGTAGATCAGGGCAAGCAGAGCTGAAGTGAAGTCACTAAAGAGGAGCCCAAGGGGACAAAAAATACAAGACAAAAAATTCTAATATAATATATTAAAATCATTACTAAATTATAAATGTCACTAGGATGGAAGCAAGACAGGACTGAAAATATTTTCCTAAAATATTTCTCCCTTCCCTCCAGGTAAGTAAGCTGTCTATTTTTGCAAACTTTTAAATAAATTGCTCTTGAGGGCTCTTTTTTTGTCCATCAGTAGTGAAATAACACCCTCCAATGACTAAACACCATTCACCCACAATTTGGAGTAGCGCCTTGAGCCTGGCCCAACTCATGTAGACAACAATGGGGACTGAAGTAAGAGCAGGCAGCATTGAAAAACAAGATCTAAAAGAAAGCTGAAGTCAAACATAGGAAATGGGTACTCATACACAAGTAACAGAATACCTTATGGTCTCAAATCAATATTTATCTAGATCTAGGTCATGTGAGAATAATCAACTGTTTCATCTTATAGTTTATGGCATTGAGTATAATGATTTTATGTCTAATCTGGTTTCCAACAAATTTTCACTTTGTGTAACTGGATATGAACAGAATAATTTCTAGAGTTATAAATAAGTAAAATATATATAATGCATCAATTAAAAGGAACACAGAAATAGTTTTAAAATGTGGTCATTAAATTAGATCTGTTTAAAAAAACTGTTAACCTATGATATCTCAACTTGCAATGTGTATAAAAATGTATGAATATACAATATGAACAATGATACTGTGCCACCAATTACATGTCCATTGATATGTACAGGCAAGTGTGAGGAATAGGAAAGGATATCAATTCTCAAATCTCAAAATCTCAAATCTCAAATAGCAGCATTTTTTTTTACATTTTGCTAACATTTCAAAAACAAATACATTTTTTCAGCACAGTACCTACTGAGAAATTATATTTTACAAAGTCCTTTACTCAGATCTGAACATTTCGCACTATTTCTGTAAAAATAAGCGACCCCGGACACAGTAGTGCAAAACTGCAGTTATGTATGAAAAAATGGCACCCATAAACAGCCACAGCATTATTTATATTTCATAGGTGCCTGAAGTCCAACACATAATCTATCACTGCAGTTCCTTTGCAGTCCAAACTTCAGATATTTGAGATGTAGTAGTCAGAAACCTGCTTTATGGGTTCCAAACTGGATATTCTTATTGATTACATTAGAGACATGGGGCCTCATTCAATTAACGGCCGTAGGAGATGTGTGGCTGCAAGGACCGGCCGCGGGCTACGTCTGTATTCTATTCCCTTATGCCCGAGGGAAACGGCAGGCTTGCGGCCGGCACCCTGTTATGCCTTGCGCAACAGGAAAGCCTTTGATCTTACACAGCCGCAAGCCAAGGTTGCTATTCAAATGCTACGTGAACCCTTTCGTCAAGGCCGTAATTAGCTAAAACCGAGCCGCAGCTTACTTACACCAAAAAGGTCCCGCTAGCACCAATTAAGCACATAATAAAGCCATCCTGCACTTTGATGAGACGTGAAAGTGATTGGAGCTGTTAGCATTCATAGCACAACATTCCCCTACACTCAAATCTGAAAATCATTTTTATTGTAATTCATGTCCAATTTCTGTGTCCGAGTCCCACGGGCTTGGAGCTTATCAGACCCGCAAAGGCTGCGGGATTAGCCTCGTTCAAGTCCGTAAATGGGTAAAATATACCCACAGGTCGCAAAGGGCTTACTTACAAATCGTAGCACTAATTAAGCAAATAGAAAAGCCATTCTGTACTTTTACTAAAAGTGAAAGTGATGTTTGCTCTTAGAGTTAATAGCACAACATTCCCCTACTCTCAAATCTGCAAATAAAGAAATATAATTTAATGTTCAATCTTCGTGTTCTATCTATCATGCAAGCCTGCACGGGTTTGAATAACGAGCTACGGGCTTGGAGGTCAATCAACATCCAAGGCCGCACAGGCTTGAATAACGATCTACGGGCTTGGTCATTGAAGTCCGTGGGACTTGGACGGATTTTAAAAACAAAATATAATTTGGCGATGTGCAAGCTTGAGAATGTTTTGCTATTAATCCTGATGCCCCCCCTTGTGTTCCCCAGCATTTACAGTGCTTTACAGTGCTGGTTTGAATATATATTGGCTTCTACAATGCTTTGAGTTTGCGGCCTTCAACCTCAGAACCAGTACGGGTTTTAACAACTACGAGCCCGCGGGACTTGGGACGTAAAATAAACCGTAAATGAATTATCAGATTTGGGCGATGGGCAAGCTTGAGAGGGTGTTGCTATTAATCCTCATGTCCCCCATTATGATGCCTAGCATTTACAGAGCTTTACAGTGCTATCTTGAATTTATATTTGCATTTACAGTTTTCCGACTTTGCGGCCTTTAAACAAGATCTACGTTGCTGGAGAAACGCTTGCGGCTGATTGCATGATTTGTGTCCGGCTTTAAGGGGGATATCCTTGCGGCGCTGTCCATTTGAATAGCAGGGTAGCCGTAGCGCTACACAGGGCTGTAAGATGGCCGCAAGGAATCGCAGCATTGCGGACATTTTATGGCCGTTAATTGAATGAGGCCCATGGTCTCAAGGAGATTATGGCATCCCATCTCGGTAGCAGTAGCCCTCAATACTTCTTTGTTTTATTACAAGATTTTTGAAAGTGCTATGCTCTTTTCATCATATCTCAAAAATACATGCAGCCCTAAATACAAATTACTCCAGATTAAGCCTCCCTAAATTAAAAATTACATACTACATGATATGTAAATACTTGCCTTATCTTCATTAAAGTTTTTGTACATGATCAAGACACATAAAAATAGGACTATTGCATTGTAAGGGTTAGATTTAACTTTAAGTTGTTACTTATATAATTTCTGTTTACTTTTATACCATGACAAGGCACTTCCAGCTTAATGGTTATTGTTAATACAAAAAAGCACTACTACTTTCTAAGGGCCTCATTCAATTGCAATTTGGCCAATTGAATAGGGGTCTAAATAAGCACAGAGCATATATTTTTTAAAGAAGTTTTTAGTTTGTGAAAACCTTGCTTTTGGATAGAAGTTCCCTAACTAAACACTTCTGTAAAAAAATATGTTATGTGCTTATTTAGAGGCCTATTCAATTGGCCAAATTGCAATTGAATGAGGGCCTAAGGATTTACTAAATTGGAAGTTGTTTCTTGTTTTTTTCTTGTATACTAGGACAAGCCACTTCAAGCTTAACTTTTTAGTTTTAACACAACAAGGACTGTTGCTTTTTAAGTCTTAGACTTAATTAGAAGTTGTTGCTTGCATATTTTCTTTTTACTTTTATACTGCATTTTGTTTATGGCTGCAAAATGTAATTAGTCCCTAAACCAGGGTTACAAATCCATGCAAAATAAGCTAAACAGCTCCTTAATCCATCAAATAAGTGGTAGAAAGTAAACACTCCAACTCAAGATAGGATATAGAACCGATGCAAATAAATCAGAAAAGGGGGAGAAAGCAAAACAAAACTAATATAGTGTAGTGATTTTTGTAGAACAATACATGGAAAATAACCTGAATCTTTGGGTTGTAATATTACCAAAAGGATCAACTGGAGTAGTTCCATATAAAGTATTTTTTTTTGCTTTAAAATGATATGGAAAGTTTCTGGATTTTGCTTGGTATTTAATATACCTACATTGGGCATTGGTCCCTATCGCCCAATCTGTAAATGTTATTTTACGAATTTCTCGGTTACATGTGCCACCAGGTCTGAGCAGCCATTTCTGCGGAGATTCAACAAAAGACATTAGGCCTGATACCATCCGTTCTGGAAAAACATAAAAGCAAAGAATGAGAACACCCCAAAAAACTGGACATATGGCAAGGTTGTAACATGAGAAATTGATAAATGAACAGAAAAAGAATATCATTTAGAATATCAGTCTGAAGTCACCCACAAGGATAGTTCATCATCAAAATAACAGGCAGATAAGCAGTAAACACTCTGATGGGAACATAGCCTTCATTATATAGGAAAAACATGATGCTTTAAACAATAAGTATACATGTAGTACAACATAGAAAAAATACCTTGATCCCATGGTATTTGATAACATTTTACATATTACATTAAAGGGCCACCGTGGTCATGAGTTTAAAATATACAAATTTTGAAGAAATAGGTAAAATGTTAATTAAAAAAATATTAATATAGACTCTTCTTTTTGTATGCAGTTATGCTGATGAGGAACCTACCATTTTATTTTCCAGAGGCCTACTTCCTGAGATGACAGGAGACTTTGAATGCAGAGAGGAAGGTCTATCTTCATAATAGGAATGTGGAAGTAACTACTGCCAATGCTCTCTTAGCACTAATGCAATGCTCATTACTTTCCAAGGACAAATCTAGTTGAGACAGAACTTGTCATAAACAAGCTCAGTAGAGAAACTAAAAGCCTGCAGTAAAGAATAATGGCATACAAAAGTAAAACATTAGAAAGGCTGCTTTATTTTTTACTTTCTACATTTTTTTTTGCATATTTAGTTATCTAAAATACCACATAGAGAAAAAATATCACAGTAGTCCTTTAATACAGTAAACTCACGGTTATCCGGCATCTAACCAACCGGCACTCTCAAACAACCAGCACCGGCATCAATTCCCCATTTTAAATTTACTCCTGCTATCCGGAATTCGAGACTGCAAAACCAAAAATTTTACTTTTTTTATAATTATTTTCTCTGGGCTCAGTTTAGGTGCCAATGTTTTTTTAAATACATTTTGAGGGGTTTTGGGGTGTTTCACCCTTACATTCGGGGACTCTCGATTAATCGGAAACTATACTTATCCGGCAATAGGGAGTCCCTGTAGGTGCCGGATAATGGGGAGTTTACTGTATATAACTAACATTTAGGACATAGGCAAGGTGATAGGGAGAGATTACCATATTAATAAGAGTAATCTTAAATTATAATTTAGACTGGGTTTAATGTCTGTTATTCATGTAGCTGTATGTGTTTACATGTCTGTATATCTTTATTATTTACCATTGCTTTTGGGGTATGTACTGACAATACAGTTTTGATATTGTGAATATAATTACATTTTTCAAAACTTTATTTTATGATTAATCAGGATCAATACTTACTATCAAATGTTTTGAGTATATTTGCATAGATTTATATTTAATATACATTTCAAATGTATTAGTCATATTAAAAAGCATGTCAATTATCCAGTCTACTTTCCGTATATTTGGCACTGTAAATACCGTATTTATCGGCATATAACACGCACCGGCGTATAACATGCACCTCATTTTAAGAAGGGAATTTCAGGGGAAAAAAAATTCAAATAAAGAACTTTGAAGCAAAATCCTCAACCTCCCTCCTCAAACCCCCTCCTCAACCCCCCAATCCTCATCCACCTTCCTCAACCCCCCTATCTTCATCCCCAACCCCCCAATCCTCATCCTCATCCTCAACCCCCCTCCTCATCCTCAACCTCCCTCCTCATCCTCAACCCCCTCCTCAATCTCCCTCCTCATCCTCCCTCCTCAACCCCCTCCTCAACCTCCCTCCTCAACCCCCCTATCCTCAACCTCCCTCCTCAAACCCCTTCAACCCCCCTCCTCAACCCACCATCCTCATCCTCCCTCCTCAACCCCCCTATCCTCAACCCCCTCCTCAACCTCAACCCCCCTATCCTCAACCCCCCTCCTCAACCTCAACCCCCCTCCTCAACCTCCCTCCTCATTCTAAACCCCCCTCCGCATTCTAACCCCCCCTCATTCTAAACCCCCCCTCTCCTCAACCTAAACCCCCTCCTCCTCAACCTAAACCCCCCTTAATACCTCCCCCTCACTTACCTGCTTCTGCTCCGGCCTCCGCTCTGCTCCTGGACCCGGTTACGTCACATGTGCGCCAGCGCGCCATGTCAT
Source organism: Discoglossus pictus (assembly GCA_027410445.1). NCBI lineage: Eukaryota > Metazoa > Chordata > Amphibia > Anura > Alytidae > Discoglossus > Discoglossus pictus. The sequence continues at coordinate 66,228,622 of CM050164.1, read as the reverse complement.
TAGCATATACCGTGTGTCGGCGTGTATATGCTAATGAGGGGGTTTAGAGTGAGGAGGGAGGTTAAGTATGAGGAGGGGGGAGGGAATATCAGGGAGAAAAAAAGGGAGAAAAAGTGTGTGTTATACGCCGATAAATATGGTATGTCATTTCTTAGAAAAGCATTATTTTTCTATTAACATTTTTATTTAGTAATTTGATAGCATTATATGTAGAATCTGACATCTTGGAATTGCAAATACCACACACAAAATATTGTTATTACATTTTTGCTCTATCATCAATGTGCCAAGTATTTATTTTATCCCTCATATAATAAAGAAAAGGTTTTATAGGACACTAAACATGTCCAGGACATATCAACTGAATGCTACATTTATGCTTTTTAGAAAACATATTCAGATATTAGTTTAGTTCGATATTTAATACATATTCTTTCAAAGAAAAACATTTGAAAAAAGCAATATATTTTTAGAATATTAAAAAAAGAATACAGACTCTTTTCAATTTATCTTGTTTTCGAATCTACAATTTTAGTTTCTGTTAAATAAAGGGATATGGGAAACAATTATTTTCCTCTGTTTTCCCTGTAATTCCCCGCTTTGCAATAAACCCCGCCATATCGCATTTTTTTGTCAGCTGTACCCCAATGAATGCCCTGCTTCGCTATAACGCTGTTTATTCATCTTGGGCCCAGTTTAATACTCAGCACAGTGTCACAACATTAAAAGAGACAGCATAGGAGAGAGTGGGACAGAGAGAGAGAGCAAAGTAGCTTCCTGGACAGAGAAGGAGCCACAAGAGACCCCCAATTCCCACCTCCAACATCCATATTTTTCTTGTTTCTCATAATGTGGTTGTTAATTGTCTAATAAAATCTACATCAATTGTATTTTTTTTTTTTGTACTGCTTTAGAGACAATGACTGAGCGCAAGGAAGACCAGTGCAAATTGAAGCGCCAGAGATTGGAGAAAGGGGAGCGCCAAACTCCACAATTCTCCCCATCCTGAAGAATAGGGAAAAGCCTTCAGCAACCACCAGCATTGCATTTTATGCAAAGAAGATTACCCACACCGGATGCTACGCCCTGGAGGAGATGGAAAAGTGGCTGTCGATCTTAATTAATAATGAGGTAGAGTGCAACATGTCTCTGAACCAGGCCATCATAATGGAAAAGGATAGAAGCATATATGGCCATATACAAAGCCAAGCTCCAGATGTAACAGAAAGTTTATCTGCCAGGAGAGGTTGGTTCAACCGCTACAAGAAGAGAAACAACCACTACAAAATTAAGATCACGGGAGAATCTGTGATCGCTGACACTGAAGCTGCTGCGGCCTTTCCAGCTACTTAGAAGGACATTGTGGAAAGAATCAATTATTCACCAGAACTGGTCTTCAACGTCGAGGAGAAATAACTTTTTTGGCAGAGAATGCCAAGCCACACATTGATATTTCATGAGCAGAAGCGAGGAACAGGGTTCAAAGCAGCCAAAAACTTGCTAACCTTCTTCTGTGTGGGAACACCAGTGGCGACTTCAAGATCAAGCCACTGCTGTGTACCACTCAAAACACCTAGAGCCATGAAAGGCATTCTTAAGTCTACTTTGCCGGTCATCTAGAATTTCTACTGTAAAGCTTGGATCACCATGGACATCTTCAATTGGTTCAGTGAGCATTTCTGTACATCGGTGCAGCACTACTGCAGGGGTGGAGGACTTGAGGCCAGAGTGGTCCTGTTAATGGACAATGCTCCAATCCACCCTACCAACTTGGCTGAGCTCAATTGCTGTATCCCAGTGGAAGTAGTGTTCCTGCCATCCAACATCACACATCCAGCCAATGGATCAGGGGGTCATTGCTACCTTCAAGGCCTACTATCTTTGCCACTCATTCCGCTAGCTCATTAACCAGGCAGACAGCAAGGACAAACAATCCATGGATTTCTGGAAAAAGTACACCAGAAGGCCATCACTAACATCGATTTGTCATAGAAAGAGGTGACACAGCAATGCCTCAAAGCTGTGTGGAGGAAGATATGGTCAGAGCTGTGTGCAGATGTGCAACCAGTACAGCCCATAAAAGTGGAGATAGTAGACCTAGTGAATACAGCTGGACTGGGAGATTTTACTTTAAAAAAAGGTTTGTTTTTGTGGTATTGGGTTGGTTCCAGCTTCTTCAAAGTTAATATAAAATTAAACATTTTAAAAATTCTATTGGTTTTGTGTTTTTTTTCCATGAATTCCCCTATCCCTATCTATCCTATGTTAAAATGACTCAGTTTAGTGCTGTTTCTGCTAACACTCCTATTACCTGGAAACAATCTACAGTATTAAACTGGGTATTCCTGGATTTAAAAGTGCATGCTTTAAACATTACTAAAGAAGTGTTTTGGATAAACAATATTAAGTAAAACCTGACTAAACTTAATTGAACCTAACAGGAAAAAAGCATCTGTAAATTTAATTGGCAGACAAGTATGAATCACATAGCTATATTACTCATTGGCTGAAAGGGGCAAGCACCAAAGCTGGTTAAATATTTATTTTTTTATTTATTTTTTTGCTTTGTGAATAAGAAAACACATAGTGGTATATTATCAATTGCCATCATTCACATGCACATTCACATGCAACAAAGAAATTTTTTTTTTTTATTGTCCTTTTAACTTCCTGAGGTGGGAGGAGTTTTTACATACAGTGAAAGCATGTATATGCACTATGGGAATGTGACAGCTAAAGCTGCAAGCTAATGTTAGTTTACAAGAGGTTACCCTACCAAAGGACCAACTGAAATAAACATATCAGAAAAGAAAGTAAAACACAAAAGTTACCCTACTGAAAGAGTCATTGTAGGAGATATCTCAGAAAAGGAAATGGTGCACAGCAAAAGAATACTTGAATATAATTGGAAAATGTGTTTTTATTTATTTTTTGATCTCTAAAAACATTTTTCCCGTTAACAAATGTAACCACTCAAAATGTCATGTAGCATAAAATAATGCTGCTAATTAAAATCTAATATGGATACTTCATATTATAATATACGTTCCATTACATTTTTACACCTGCAGGAATATTTATACAACCAGTGTGTACTTTTAAATATTTAATATCATGGCCTTTAAAGACTTTCAAATAAAAACTCATTTATAAACGTGTTTAAAAATTACAACTTATAAAGGAGTTCTTTAGTGTAAGTGATGCAGTGTGTTCAGCACCAAATTGCTCACAGATGCACAAATGTTTGCAGCCAGCTGCAGAATGAGAGTTGGGAGGATGACAGTATAATATCTCATTCATCTAGAGAGAAAAAGTAACATACTGGAAGCAGAGTTTCCTCTATAAACTTGATGAACTTTCCAGTTTTCATACTACAACCAGAAAATGCAACAGTTGTAAAGACATATTTCCAAGTTCAAAGAGACGTGAATTTTAGAAAATAATATTAATATTTCCAGTAAAATCTATTTTTGTTTCTGTAATAAAGATGCCTAAATGTTACTATAGGTCAAGTCTCTTGTAGGTCATTTAAGGTAAATTGTTAGATCGAGTTAGCGGGCTCCCGTTAGTCTCCATTTGCAAAGCTATTCAATTTCTCCAGGTCACGAGTTGCGATCCTGAAGCCAGCTCTGTAAACCATGCACTGGTTCGGAGCAGTTGTGGGCTGGAACTGTATCAATTCACAAAACCGGTAACCGCCCCTTTTGAATCGGCCAATAGAAAATTAGACTGTCATAAATATGGCAGTAAAACATGGAGGTTACGTGTCAATCAATCAGGTTCGTGGGTCCGATATGCGATCGGACTCGCACAACTTTAAAAATGAAGAATTATTAAAATGAATGCCAACACTGTTCTAGTCCATATGGGTGGCCTGATATGCATTAACTCATTGCTACTCACGATCATTTAACCCCAAAATTACACATACAAATTTAACTTATTTCCGGCAGTTGTGCGGGCTTGAGACTGTTGTGCAATTAATTCTAATGACTTTCAAGGGTCCTCTCGAGTACACGTAGGATTTGGAGCAATTGAATAGCGATTTGCGATTCTAGCCCTGCGAAAGTGACACATCAAAGGCTTCTGGATGGTGTAAGTTACTAATTGGACGGATGACATTTTGTCAAGCTCGTAACTTGTAACCTGATCCGAGCCCGCAAAAAATGCCAATTCAATAGCAAATTTGACTGTTACCTCCACTTGCAAGCTCGGATCTGAAAATATCAGCAATCTAATGGGGCTCTTAGTCAGTAGATTGAGTTCAATCAGACTTTATTCAGCCAAATGAGAATAAAAAAAGAAAATAATTGTTTTCATCTTTTTCCTGCAAATCCCTAACATCAGGTGCTCAGGCAAGCACAAAATTCTGTAAGTGCCCAGAAAGTAAATATAAAAAGGACAGAGAAAACAAGCAGGTTCAAATTCACACATCTGCCATAGCATCATATGATTCAACCTTCATTTGTTGAAACACCTCAATTCCAACAGCTCCCCTTTTATATGTAGGTATTATGGAGTCTACCCTTTTAAAAGACCACTGTACAATGAAAAAGTGTATGAATGTTTGACAACTTCGAGTCGAGTAGAGAAATGTTGATGACTACTGGACCTAGAGGCACTCATTTCAGTCAGATCCAATTATCTACCATTGCCCACTGCATGTTTCCTCTAGCCTACCCTCTCTCCACTGATTAATACACACACAAATCCCATGGAATGGTGTAACAAAGACAAAATGGATGCCTTTAATCATAAACACGAAAGCAGGAAAAGGTCATACAGCTAAGTTTTTAATTAGAAAAAAACAAACATTTTCATGCCTCTGGGCCTGTGAGGTGGTGTGTTTTCCATTTAAAAACTACAAATTCACAGTCCCATCATCCAACTATCAGAAAGAGAGGTAACAAACAGAGTCTTCAAAAAATGTGAATTTCCCCAACAAACGTTTCATAACCATGGTTTATACAGCTGCTAAAAAAAATGTTGGTACAAATTTAACAAACAAGTATTTTTTTCCCTTATCTATTAAAGTCCTTTAACCATTTTTACACCATCTATATAAGCAATTCTGAAATTGTAATTCAAGATATCCCCACCTGAGCACAGTTTATTGAACCAAAATAAATGAGCCACTGATTAGAACACTTATGTTCAAGCAGACATGTACTTAATGTTCCCACTTTTAGATTGCTACCTTGCCGTGGTAAATGGAGTTGTGTACTTCAACGAAGCTGTGAGCTATACTCTGTTGGGTCACCCCAGATGGGGAGGTCATAGCAGAGAGGTCAGGCAAATTGTGGTCTACTGGAAAAGGAACTAGCAACTCACTCCAATATCTTTGCCGAGATAACATTATAGATGAGTACATGACGATATGGCACCTGGAGATGAGGGAAGAGCAGAGAGCTAATGAAGTGGTTGGACCAAAGTAGAGAGAACTCCCTGCAGATGTGTCTGGAGGGGAAAGGAAAGTCTGCTGCTGCAAAAAACAATTCAGCATAGGAACCTGGAATGTTAGAACTATAAACAAAGGCAAACCGGACATGGTCAAACATGAGATGACAAACTGATATCCTGGGAATTAGAGAACTCAAATGGACCGGAATAGAGCATTTCATATCAGACAACTATCAGATATTCTATCGTGGTCAGGCTCCAGCAGAAGAAATGGAGTAACCCTCATAATCAATGAAAGAGTGGCCAAAGCAATGCAGGGTTACAACCCAATAAATGACAGAATGATTTCAATTTGAATTCAAGGCAAGTCATTTAACATCACAGTGATCCAAATCTATGCTCCAACCACGGATGCTTAAGAGGAAGAAGTTGTCCAATTTGATAAGGATATTCAACAACTCCTAGATATACCACCAAGATTTTTTTTTACTCTCATCATATGAGATTGGAATGCTAACGTAGGGAACCAGAAGATACCTGGAATAACTGACAAGTTTGGCCTTGGAGTACAAAGTGAAGCAGGTCACAGATTAGTAAAATCAAAGACAACTCTACACATGGACATCACCAGATGGACAATATAGAAATCAGATTGACGACATACAGTCAGCAAAAACAAGACCTGGAACTGACTGCGGCTCAGATCATGAGCTTCATATTGCAAAGTTTAGAATTAACTGAGAAAAAGGGGGAAAATCATCGGACCAAGCAAATACAGAATAAATAATATACACACTTAATACGCAGTGGACGTAAATAATAGATTTAAGGGTCTAGGCACGGTAGATGGAATGCCTGAAGAACATTTGACAGAAGTTTTTGTCATTGTCCATGAAACAGCAATAAAGAATATTCCCAAAAGAAAGAACACTAAGAAGGCAAACTGGCTGTCTGATGAGGCTTTGAAAGAAGCCCGGGAGACTTAACAGAAGCAGATCAGATAAAGAAGAGGAAATAAGATCTATATAGGAAGGATCTTAACAGCATTGATAGCCTCAATAGTTTGTCCAATGAGCTACAGTCAGACATCTTAGAGAGTGATGTGACATGGGCCATGGAAAGCCTTGCTGATAGCAAGGCTGCAGAAGTTGATGGAATCCCAGCTTAACTGTTCAAAGTGCTGTGAAAGTGTTTCTTGCATTATGCCAACAAGTTTGGAAAACTCAATCGTGGCCAGTAGACTGGAAAAGGTCAGTATACATCCCAATCTAAAAAAAAAGCCAAAATGTGACAGATTTTGCTCCGATTATTAAACAATTGCACTAATTTCACATGCCAGCAAGGTAATGCTTAAGATCATGCAAGCTCACCTCCAACCGTATATGGACCGAGAACTACCAGATGTGCAAATCGTTATGCAGAGGCAGAGGCACAAGAGATCAAACTGTTCATATCCGCTGGATAATAGAGAAAGCATGAGAATTCCAGAATTTTTTTTACCTCTGCTACTTAGACTATTCTTAAGCATTTGACTGTGTGTATCACAACAACTACTACCTCTGATCATGATATACATCTTGCATTGCTTGTCATTGCAATTCAGTACCATGTTGTGGGTAGATGTAAATATATACAGTAGTATATTGATATGGGTCACTCAAAAGCATCAAAAACAGCAGTGTTTGTATTGAAAGTCTTATTTTTTTATTTGTTTAAACACAGAGGATTAAAAGGCCATAATTGCATGTTAACCTGGGCAGTGAAGAAATGGCGAGTACAAAGGATTTACACTGTGACCAGCTGAAATACAGTAAACACAACAATAGAAGGTACAATTACACACAGTGGGCCAGGGATTGTGCTTAAACTGACTTTGTGGACATTTTTAATTATATGTAAAAATGTAAAATTGTACTTAGTGTTATTTCTTAATGTAATTTTCAGATACCAATTTACACCTGACTCACTTCTACAAAGCCAACAGTCTAAAAGTTTGTCTATTTCTAAAACTGTAATGCTGGGGAGTATACAAACTAAAAAAATAGCTCATTTGTTGGCTTATAAGAAATAATTGAAGTTTAAATTTGATATGATAAATAATTTAGTTAAATAAATCAATGCTGTTTTGGTAGAAATTTTTGTTTATTGATTTGTTTGATTGTTACATAGTTACATAGTATTTGAGGTTGAATAAAGACGGTTAGTCCATCAAGTTCAACCTTTTTAGATATTTTCTGATCCTTTTAATATGTGGACTATTTGTTAATAATTGTTAATTGATCCAGAAAAAGGCAAACAGAAAAAAAAACATTGAAACTTTGCCAATTGTCTAAAAAAAAACATTTGTTCCCTGGATCAATAATCCTTCACTAGTTATCTAGGATAAACTTGAATGCCCTCTTTATTCAAAAATATATCTAACCCCTTTTTAAAGTTATCTATCAAATTTGCTGTCACCACCTCCTTTGGAATTCCACAGATTAACCACCCTTACTGTGAAGAACCCTTTTCTTTCTTTGAGGTGGAATCTTTTTACTTCTAACCTCAAGGATGTCCTCTTGTCAGTTGAAAACCTCTTGGCACAAAAAGCTCCCTTGACAAATCTTTATACTGACCCTGGATTTATTTATATAAGGTAATCATATCTCCTCTTAGCCGCATTTTTTCTAGAGAAAATACGTTTAATTTGGTTAGTCTTTCTTCATAACTTAGCCCCTCCATTCCCCTTATTAGTTTTGTTGCCCTCCTCTATACCTTTTTCCAGCTCTAAAATGTCCTTTTTATGAAGTGGTGCCCAAAATTGTACTCCATATTCCAAATGAGGGCGTACTAGAGATTTTTATAGTGGCAGAATTATATTTGCTTCCCTGGCTTCTATACCCTTCTTAATACATGCTAATATTTTATTTGCCTTTGCAGCTGCTGCTTGGCTTTGAGCACTGTTACCTAGGTGGTTGTCCACAAGCACTCCCAAATCCCTTTCAATATCTGATACACCTAGATTTCCTCCATTAAGATTATAAATTGCATGGCTATTTTTCCTTCCCAGATGCATAACTTTACATTTATTCGTATTAAATCTCATCTGACATTTAGATGCCCATTCCTCAATTTTATGTAAATCCCTTTGGAGGGAAAGCACATCACTATCTGATTTAATTACCTTGCACAACTTTGTGTCATCAGCGAAAATGGAGACACCACACTCCAATCCTACCTCTAAGTCATTAATAAATATGTTAAAAAGGAGAGGACCTAATACTGAACCCTGAGGAACCCCACTTACCACATTAGTCCAATCGGAGTATGTTCCATTTACAACAACCCTTTGCTTACTGTCTTATAGCCAGCTCTCAATCCATGAGCAGATATTTACTGCAACTCCTGTATCTCTTAGTTTGCACAATAGTCTCCCATGTGGCACTGTATCAAAAGCCTTTGCAAAATCCAAAAAGACTACATCCACTGAGTTGCCTTGATCCAGGTTCCTACTAACCTCCTCATAGAAACAAATTAGATTTGTTTGACATGACCTATCCCTCATAAATCCATTTTGACTCCTACTTATAATCCTGTTCAAATAGACATATTCTTGTATATTATCCCTTATTAACCCTTCTAAAAGCTTCCCCACTACAGAAGTGAGGCTCACTGGTCTATAATTCCCCGGATTTGCTCTTGCTCCCTTTTTAAATATAGGTATCACATCAGCTTTTCTCCAGTCATCTGGTAGAGAACCTGTGTTGAGTGAATCTTGAAAAATTAAATATAATGGTTTGGCTATTATAAAACCCAGTTCCCTTAGTACCCTTGGATGTATTCCATCAGGACCCAGGGATTTATTAACATTTATTTTTTCCAACCTCTTTTGGATTACTTCCTGTGTTAACCAATTATTTGGCAAAGGTAGTGTAGCCCCATTATGTTGCCGTGTCCCAACCACTGGTACCTCCCTTGTGTATACCGAAAAAAAGAACCTATTTAGCTCATCTGCCTTTTCTTGGTCACTAATTATCAGACAGCCTGTGTCACATTGTAATGTTCCTATAGCTTCCTTCCTCGCCTTCTTCCCATTAATATACTTAAAAAATATTTTAGGGTTAGTCTCACTCTCTTTTGCAATTAATTATTAATTTTCTATTTTAGCCAGTCTAATATCCCTTTTGCAAGCCTTGTTGATTTCCTTGTATTCCTGTAAGGCAGTCTCTGTCCCCTCTTGTTTGTATAATTTAAATGCCTGTTTTTTACTCCGTAACTTGATCTTTAAATCATTGTTAAGCCACATTGGATGGGACTTACTCCTTTTACTTTTATTCCCACACGGTATATGCTGATGTGTATGTATATTTAGTAAGGATTTAAATGTTGTCCATTTATGTTCAGTATTTTTAGATGCCAGTTCTCTGTCCCAGTCTATACTTTGTATTGCTGCCCTTAGACCGTTAAAATCTGCCCTTTTAAAATTAAGAGTTTTCGTTGGCCTCTTAAAATTTTGTTTTTTTAATTCAATCCCAAACGAGACTGTGTTGTGATCACTGTTTCCCAAAGGTTGCCCTATTCCAACATTTGATACTATATCAATATTATTTGTGATGAGTAAATCTAAGATAGCTTCATTTCTAGTAGGCTCTTGTACAACGTGGGCCAATTAATGATCCCTGAGTGTACTCAAGAACCTGCTCCCCTTAGATGAACTGCTGGTCTCATTTATCCAGTTTATTCCAGGGTAATTGAAATCTCCCATTATTAGAACCTGACCATGCTTAGCTGCATTTTCAATCTGCAACAATAATTGTATTTTCTCCCTTTCAGCTATATTTGGGGGTTTATAGCATACTCCTACTAATATTCTTTTGGAATTTGCTGCTTCGCTATTTAACTCTACCCACAAACATTCAGCTTTATCACTAGGTCCACCATAAATATCTTTTCTGACTATAGGCTTAAATTCAGGCTTAACATAAAGACACATTCCTCCTCCTCATTTACCATTGCCTCTATCTTTCCTAAATAGGTTATAACCATCCAGATTAACAGTCCAGTCATGAGATTCATCCCACCACATTTCAGTAATGCCTATTAAATCCCATTTTTCATTAATTGATAATAATTCCAACTCTCCCATTTTTCCTGGCAAGCTTCTGGCATTAGCAAGCATACACCTTATGTTATGAGTCTGTAGTTCTGAAGTGCCTGCCACTGTACTTGAATTACTTAGTACTACCTGCCTATTGACTATACTACCCCTCCCCCCATTTCCTCCCCTATGAGTTGTTAATTCATCCCTAATACCCTCTACACTTTCTACCCCATTACTTATATCTAGTCCCTCCCCCCCCCCACCTACTAGTTTAAAAACTCCTCCAGCCTTTCTACCATCCTATCCCCTAGTACAAAAGCTCCATCATCATTAAGGTGCAATCCATCCCTACTGTAGAGATTGTACAGAAGTGAGAAGTCAGCCCAGTGCTCTAAAAACCCAAACCCCTCCTTAGTGCACCACATCTTTAGCTACGCATTAACCTCCCTAAGCTTCTTCTGCCTCCCTGGGCTAGCACGTGGCACTGGTAGTATCTCAGAAAATACTACCTTGGAGGTCCTTGCCTTCAGCTTATTACCTAGATCTCTAAAATCATTATTTAGGACACTCCATCTTCCATTAACACTTGTCATTGGTACCAATATGTACCAAGACCTTCGGTTCATTTCCAGCCCCTCCCAATAATTTGTCTACCCGATCCTCAACATGACGAACCCGAGCACCCGGGAGCCAGCAAACTGTTCGATTGCTGGGATCTGGGTGACAAATCACCCTGTCTACCTTCCTAATAATAGAGTCCCCTACAACCAAAACCTGTCTGTTGCTCTGCCTATTCTGCCCTCCCTCCAGTAGAGCTGTTCTCCCGGCTGTTAGAGGGAACAGCTCTATCTGGCATTGCCATTCCTGAATGGACATCCCCAACAGTTTCACTCAATCTGGCAAATCTGTTGGTGTTTGCCAACTCAGAACTGACCGGCCTCCTCCTGTTCCCCCTGCTTCCCCTTGTAACTGTAACCCAGCTACCTCCCTGCACATCCTCACTAGCCCAAGCTCCGCCCTCCAAAACTAGCTAAACTGTGCTCAGTGAGCACCAACCCCCATTCCAGTGGAGCAATATCACTAAGTGCTGCAATTCTCCGCTCCAGATCTCCAATTTGAGCTTCCAGAGAGGAATCATGCTCACACCTCTCACAGAGGTATGGACCCTGGATCATCTGTTCCAGTATTGCATACATATGACAGGATGTACACTGAGTGAGGTTGCCACTGGACTGACTCATAATTATTATTGTCTACAAAATTTCAGTGGGAAAAATAAAGAATATAAAATTATATTTGCATAAAGTTTTCCTCCTTTGCACTATAAATCTGCCCTCCATTTTCTTTGAAGTCCCTACCCCTATTTAAATGCCTATACTTTCACTAGAACTGCATCTGATACCGAAATTGTTTGCAAGCTCACAAGTTCGCCCCTTCTCCGTTTATACTAACTTCTTCCTTCTCACCTGGGCACAATTAGTGCACGCTGCAATTTATCAGTCTTTATCTGTAAAGGAAAATCCACTTGTAAACAGGCCCCAAAATAGCTCACAAACCTTTTATACTAGTTAAACAGTCAAGCCACACCCCTCTCACCTGGGCACAATTAGTGCACTCTGCAATTTATCAGTCTTTACCTGTAAAGGAAAATCCACTTCTTTGACTATAGTTTTTAAACCGGGCTTAACATACAGACAAATCCCTCCTCCTCTTCTACTGTTACCCCTGTCTTTACTAAATAAGTTAGAACCATCCAAATTAACTGTACAGTCATGACATTCATCCCACCATGTTTTTGTAATGCCTATTAAGTCACATTTTTCTTGTACTGCTAATAATTCGAGCTCTCCCATTTTCCCAGGCAAACTTCTTGCATTAGCAAGCATACATTTTATGTTGCTATGGCTCTGCCATTGTGAAGTGCTTGCCACTGTATTTGAGTCACCTAGTAATACCTCCCTACTGTCTATTGTAACCCTCAACCCTTCTCCTCCCTCATGCGTAAATAATTCATCCCTTTCCCTCTATACCCTTTCTACCCCAATACTTCTATTTAGTCCCCCCCCCCCCCCCCACATACTCTGCCAGCCTTTCTACCATCCTATCCCCTAGCACAAAAGCTCCCTCATCATTAAGGTGCAATCCATCCCTGCTATAGAGATTGTACCCAAGTGAGAAGTCAGCCCAGTGCTCTAAATACCCAAAACCCTCTGCACTGCACCACTTTTTTAGCCACGAATTGACCTCCCTAAGCTCCTTCTGTCTTCCTGGGCTAGCACATGGCACTGGTAGTATCTCAGAAAATACTACCTTGCTTTAAGCTTATTCTCTTTGTCAAACATACAGTAGTGGCATATGATTTGGACTGGAGCAACATAGAACCCAAATACAGCTAAACCACTGATTCTGCTACTGGGTATCTACATGAAGCTACATGCTGCCTTGTTTTAAAGTAAACCCAGGAAGAAAACATACCAAGGACACCACACAATAAAATACACTTACACATAGTTTGGTTTTGAAACGGCCAAAGCTTTTATTGAAAATGTTATGGAAAAAATAACGAGAGGTACTTGCCCACCCATACCTGACTCAAAGGGACCCCTGATACCACAAAGAGCTGATACTGATGCTCATACGTACTGTGGGTAAGCACCCCCACCAACCCACTAGCTGTGACAAAAACACCTGACCCAGGTCATTACTAACACACACTTATTCCAATGCCAAATAATACAGTGAGAGTGGGTGGGGAAGATGAGCTGGCTTCACAAATTAACTGACAGAGATAAACAGACTTTGGTTCATATAGAGGTTGCCCTCCAAAACCTAAACCCTCCCCTCCAGCACCTCCCATAAACTTAACCCCTTGTATTCCTACTTCCCATCCTAATCCTAGCACTGTCAAACCCCCACTCTCCTTAACTGCATATGTCAGTGGGGTTACTTTCTCTGGAAAATGTAACTCGCCATTCTGCAAACTTTCTATTTAGTGACAAGAGCTTTATCAAGGTTGCATTTATTTGTAGAGTTTATTTATGTTAGCTTTGGGTGTGATGGAGTGATGTGGAAGAGAGTATGAATTTACACATTTTGCAGAGAGGCCCCAGCATTTTTAGTTACTGCTGCCCAGACACTTAACATTACATTTATCAGCTGTATTTGTACTGGAAAAGTGTAGCAGGGGTTTTCCACACACTTTTAATATTAATACATAAATGAAAGAACATCACTGGACTGAAAGTTACACTTTCAACATTTATTAACACATGCTGGTCATCTTTTCGGCTCCTGAAACCATTTTGTGGAAATAACCCTTCAGTCAATTGTTATAATATAATAATCATAGATGAATCTCACCACTCATCAACCACCACGACACTTTGTCAGCTCTGTATTAGAGCTCCATTGCTTGTTAGATATATTATATTTCAAACTGGATCTCCCATGGCAAAAGACAACAGAGGAAAGCACAGAAAAGGACTTCCATTTTGTAATAAATTATTGACACAAAACACATTATAAATACATTTTATAGACATCACAATGCTATCAGTTTGCATGACCACTCGTGATATCACTTTCTTAAAATCTAATCTTAAAACTGATATTTTGGTAATAATTATCCCATGGAAATGTAACAAATTATTAAAGTAAAAGGAACCACAGCAGGAGGTGGAGGTGTTTCTGTAATTTTAGCCAAAATCATATAATGTGATCCATATTAAAGCATGACTTTAGCCTACATTAGCACTGAAGTGTAGGAAGTAATGTAAATGAAGATGCAAGTATAAAACACAGGAGTGTGAAAGGGTGTAAACAATGGTGCTAGTATAACTGAAGCTTAATTGGTGTTTTAATCAGAAACAGTGAGATGCAAAGGAAAATCCACACCGGGGGCCTCATTCAATTGCGATTTGGCCAATTGAATAGGGCTCTATATAAGCACAGAGCATTTTTTTTTTACAGAAATTTTTAGTTAGTGAACTTCTATCCAAAAGCAAAGTTTTCACTAACTAAAAACTTCTGTAAAAAAAAAAAGGCTCTGTGCTTATATAGAGCCCTATTCAATTGGCCAAATCGCAATTGAATGAGGCCCTAAGTAGGCAGTACTGTTCAAAAAGATAAGACTATGCAAATTAGTTATGGAAGGCTACCCAACATAAAAAGCTTTTGTAAGCTAAGCACTGTAATAATTGTATGGAAAAGCTTTGGCTGGTTAAGTCCTCATAGAACCCTGAAGATAAATGGAGTATTTTTATGAAAGTGGGTTAAAAGTGGGGATAAGTGGTAGTAAGAGAGTTACGTAGAATTAAAAGATAAACAGCCTTATTAAATTGTGATTGAATAGGGCTCTATATAAGCAGACAGCATATTTTTTTTTACAGAAGTTTTTAGTTAGTGAAGACCTTGCTTTTGGATAGAAGTTCACTAACTAAAAACTTCTGTAAAAAAATATATCCTCCTTGCTTAAATAGAGCCCTATTCAATTGGCTAAATCGCAATTTAATAAGGCTGTATATATCTCCACTTGCTGTTTTATATCAAGAGAAGATAAACTTTAAGTATGTTTGATTAATAGCCCCACTTTCATACATATACACTAATGCAATTTACTTATCAGTTCTTTTTTAAAGTTATGATAATGGCCAAAATACCAAAAATACATGTGTTGGACAAAAAATGCTAATACAGACATATTCAAAATTTGAAGTCTATAGATTATACTCTCATGTTATATTTTTGAAGTCTATAGATTATACTCTCATGTTATATTTTTGAAGTCTATAGATTATACTTTCATGTTATATTTTTGAAGTTTATAGATTATATTCTTATGTTATATTTTTGAAGTCTATAGATTATACTTTCATGTTATATTTTTGAAGTCTATAGATTATACTTTCATGTTATATTTTTGAAGTTTATAGATTATATTCTCATGTTATATTTTTGAAGTTTATAGATTATATTCTCATGTTATATTTTTGAAGTTTATAGATTATATTCTCATGTTATATTGTTGAAGTCTATAGATTATACTCTCATGTTATAATTTTAAAGTGTTCCAGGTAGTTAATAAATAAGAATTACCAATATTTTCTCCATACAAAACACTGTATTTAAGTGATGTTTTGGTATAATTTGCATGTGGACTAGAGCTTGCCATTTTATTCTTTCACAGTTTCTTGTTTGCTCTAACCATCAAACACAGCTGTGTTCAGGGAGAATATTTGATTATATATAAAGAAAGAGGACAGGTCAATGGAATGTTACAAGCTGTTGTATTATTGAAGCTACTGGGTGGACCCATACAAGTCGATGCCATCCAAATGTAACAGCACTGTGAGAAATCTCCCCTTAATATAACAGTATACTTGAAAGGTCAGAAACAAGACTGAGATCTTTGAAGTAAATATCCAAGAGTAAACAAGAGGGTATTCTCTAAGAATGTGTGCTTATTGTCTAATACAGTGGTTCCCAACCCTCTCTTCAAGACCCACCAGACAGGCCATGATTTAGGTGAAACACTGTGAGAATACACAGGTGAAACAATTTGAGGCTCCACTGCCTGTTGAAAACTAGTTGCTTCACCTTTGTTCACACAGTGTTTCACTTAAATCATGGCCTGTCTGGTGGACCTTGAGGAGAATGTTGGTAACCACTGGTCTAATATATGACATGTACATTGGTTACCTTAATTATTACAAATGAAAACCTTTTCTTAAGTCGACTTTTATTTGTAATTACTTTTTGTATGCATCTTCTATTTAGATGTCTTTGTTTTATTTGTATTCTTACTCTATTTTTGTTACATAATTTGTAGCTTAATTAACAGGATCATTATGCATAAGCAGAGTCTTTTTACTCCTATGTACTAATAGTACTACTATCAAATGTTAGCTACACCAGTCACTATTTGTTCAGCCTGAAGGATGGTATTATTATTATTATCAGGTTGCTGGTCACTCTTTTCTTCTGTGCTGTCTGTGTATTGTGTTTATTTTATAGTCACTATGACGTAGATGAGAATGCTTCCTGTACAACACCATTCTGTCTTCATATTATACATTATAGTTACATGTCCCCATGCTAAAGACAATGGGCCTCATTCAATTGTGATTTGGTCAATTGAATAGGGCTCTATATAAGCACACAGCATATTTTTTTACAGAAGTTTTTAGTTAGTGAACTTCTATCCAAAAGCAAGGTCTTCACTAACTAAAAACTCCTCTAAAAAGAGCCCTATTCAATTGGCCAAATCGCAACTGAATGAGGCCCAATAATACCTGTAGATAAATTAACTTGCAGCAGAACAAATTCCACAGAGCTAACTAACAAATCACAGCATTCATACCAAGCCACTACTTATAGACCTACCGTTAAAACCTTTAGGTGGATCCTCTGACACTGATCTGAATTATATAGCGGATGGCGACTACATTTAAAAGTAGTTCCCAAGCAACACAGGTACATCAGCATTATGTTTCTGCTGTAGAAGCCCAAAAGTCTGCATTACTTATCAGCATGATATGGGGGATGAAGGTCACTGCAACAGTTCACGTGTCCCATTGTGGTCTTCTGTTCAGACAAGGGAGTCAACCAGTTTAAATACTCCTTGCTACATTACAATTCTCGTCTTCAAGGACTATACACTAAAACATATATGGCTTAATTAGTTTGCCTGCTATTCCTCGTGACTTTAGGGTTTAAGCATATGTTGTTGCTCCGCCATCTTCTGGTATTGTGAATCTGCAGACAATAACTTGCATATTTAAATTCCAGTTTAGCATTACCTCCATTGCAGTTGGAAGCATGAAAGCTACTTAATTTGTCTGCATCTTCATACAGGGATTCAGGTGTAGCTCAAATTAAGGTGACAAAATCGCCATAGCTATATCTTATGTCAAGGGGTTTTTGAAATCTCAGACTAAGCTATTTGTCACCCTCCAGGGGTGGGGGTGAAATAAAATTGTGGGAGCCCATCATACCCTTTATTATTGGAGATGCAATTTCCCTCTGCCTGATAATATGCTATATATACATTATATGCATCTGTTATTTATACATATACATTATGTAAGTATAATTAGTTTTGTGTGCTGTACAGTAATATGTATTAAACTTTATTTGTTTAATAACGTGCTCTTATTGTGCTAGGAGGATGAACCACACTTGGAACTGACTGTAGAGAGGCTCAGCGTATCATACTGTGCAGCCTGCCCAGCTATGAGGGTGGTTCGACCCATTTGTGACACTATCTGTACACATACAATAAGGTAGACGAGGATATCAGCGAGGGCGGAGGTGAGCAGTAAAATGGCTGCCCCTATGCTGACCAATATGAGCTGCAAAATAAAGCAAGTACGCCCAAAATATTTCATATATCTCCCTAAAATGTTTATAAAAATTATAGAAGAGATTTTCATTCAATGTATTTTTTTCATGAGTCCAATGGTCCCTTGAGTTTAGTATAAATTCATACATACCAATTAAAGTATATGCAGTAAAACCTGTATTATATTTGTTGATCCTATAGTAGTCCTGTATTAATCTGATGCACTACTGGGAAAAGGCAAAGACCTGCTAGAATATAGGTGGGCTAATTAGATATGGAGAATTGGCTATCACTGGCATTACTTACCACCTTTGCATGGACGGTTGCTGTTGTCCTGCATATAACTCTTAAAAGTATTCTAAGGTCATAGAAGAGATCTCTTCAAACATTCCAAGGAACACAGAGGTAGGTAAAGAAAACAAGCTTTTTTTCATGTTTTATATTTTGGTCTGCAGCCCTCCCAGCACAGCCTTTTGTTACAGGTAACAACTGATTATTTTTTTTAAATAGTACATTACATTTTAGATATGTTTTGTAATGCAACAATCTCATGCAAATTCTGTATATTGTTAAAGAAATAAAAACAACTTATATATTTTGCCATCACCCATCCTCCATATCCTGTTAGATCTCAGTTACAAAATTCCATTGTGCATGAAAGCTTTTCAAATAGTTAGAATATCTGATTTTTTGGCATTGCACTAGCTGAATTTAGTGGATGGAGTGATAGTGTTTGCAATGTAAGGAACTTCCGGCAGTAGATCTCAGGGTTTGTGATTTCCATATTTGTCCTTTCAATAAAGGAAGAAAACCACTGAATACAGTTAGCGTTTGAATTCTTTCAGGCAGTTGTCTTTTAAGGACCGAGCCAAGAAGTGAATATTTTATTTGATTTATTTCTAATAATTCTCAGAATCTTCACCAAGCAGCTGGTACAAAATAAGATCTGTGCTTCTCTATTGAAGGCACCTTAGTAGTTATTCCAAATATTGCTTTTCTGGTTTTAAATGATACTTAAAGGGACATTGAAAGCTTTTTTTTCTTTTCTTGTATGAGATAGAGATTATTTGATAATGTGTCACTGTGTTTTTCCATTTTCAAATAAATGTCTCAGAGCACTAAAACATATTCAGAAGTTTAACTGCACTTGGAGCGTTGCCAGTGAGATATACAGACTAAAGTATGCGCTCTGTTAGTTTACAGTTTTGAAGGTTAAATAGATTTTACTTAATATTTTTTCATTCGACAACTTTTGCAATGTTTAAAATGTACTTTTTTAAATGTCCCTTTAATCCAGTGTCTTTATTAGACTCAGACTTATGCTTAGTGATTTTCCTGACAGGGATGTATACAGACTCTTGTGTTCCTTAAGACAATAGATCTATGTACCCTTTCCCATACTTGGTACTTCTCCATGGGCCCACTCAGATGTGTTCACCACTATACCTCTGTATTGCTTTCACCTTATTATGCCCTTATCTTAAGAGTACTATATATATATATATATATATATATATATATATATATATATATATATATATATATATATATATATTTATGTCCCCTTACAAAGATATTTGTGTGCATATGAACATACCTGTCCATAATCCTGTATCAGCAATATTAGTCAGGCTGCTGCTCCCTGTAAATATGCTGCCCTAGGCCTGGACCTTGTAGGCCTAGACATAAACACACCACTGTATTCCTCTATCCACTGCCTATTCCTTACCGCCATGCCCTTGTCATATATCTCTGTGGTGAAGAAAAGTGTAGCAGTTCTGGTGCTTATCTGTCTGCTTTATGGGTTATATCCCCCCTCGTATTTCCATTTATGCCCCTGTTTGACAAATATCCCCTAAAAGTGTCTTTAAGATCATGCTAAATGTCTTAATTTACCTTTCTGGACCCAGATCTTGTTGACATAGGCCTAACAATGTTCATGATCTCAGCACAAATATCCACCCTCAAAACAGCCACTTAAAATAGGAAAGCAGGTCCATTGCTGTGGGGTGTTATTACCTATTTCACTGGCAGAGAGCTCAGCAAAGCAAAAGGGTAAATACAGTACAAGTAAAGAACATTTTATGACAATGTCTTTGAAGCCTCGAGACTGAAAACTGTTTTATTCTGTTGAATACTAAATCCTTCATTCAACATTTTAGAGACATAACCTGATCTAGTGAAGACAAACTGGAAATGTAAATATTCTTTAAAAAGAATGTGTCAGAATATAACATGGGTGACAAATACCTCAGTTTAAAAATAGCATTAGACTTTAATGGGCAGTAACATTTAACGCTTTGGACAACATGGGCCACGTGTCAGAATGTGTCTGTAGTTATTCTATATGTACATTAGTTCTTGTATTCTGTATTATAATGCTTCATATAAAATGTATACTACCCCTTAATCACAAAATGCTCACTTCTGACCATGGTGTAATAGCAGATTAAATGCATGCACATAGTATTAAAAGAAAGAAGACCCGTATGCCATTTGTTATAAATAACATTAATGACATATAACCCTAAGTGATTATGTTGACTAAACCAATTGGGCATACTCCTGCTGACTACCCACACTGCAAGAATTAATTACGGTAGTCACTTCAGATAAAGCTGTTAGAAGAGAGGAAGGAACCTTTAAAAATATGTAACTTTCAAGCTCAAATATATAGGGCCTCATTCTATTATCGGCCGTAGGAGATGCGGGGCCGCAAGGACCGGCTGCAAGCTATTCGGCTATTCTATTCCCCTCTGGCCGGGGATTCCGGCAGGCTTGCGGCCGGCGCCTTGCTATCCCTTGCGGCCGCTCGCGCCGGAGGAAAGCCTTTCATCTAGAACGGCCGCAAGAGTTTCGGCCGCAAGAAAAGCCCGGTTGCTATTCTATTGCTCCGGGAACCATCTCTGCAAGGCTAAAACCGAGCCGCAGCTTACTTGCAGGAAAAAGGTCCCGCTAGCACCAATTAGGCACATTATAAAGCCAAAATAAAGCCATTCTGCACTCTGAGGAGACTATAAAGTGATTGTAGGTGTTAGCAAAAATAGCACAACATTCCCCTATACTCAAATCCGTAAAGATTTTTTTTTTTATATATGTCAAATATCCATGTAAAAAGTCCAAAGTGCTTGGAGCACCTCAGACCCGGCCACGCTGCGGCCGGAAAATACACAGTTAATGTAAACTCGGATTTGGGCTGATGTGCTAGCTTGAGAGGGGGTTACTATTAATCCTCATGTCCCTAATATGATCCCTAGCATTTACAGAGCTTTACAGTGCCGTCTTGAATTTATTTTTGACTTTAAAGATTTCTGAGCTTACGGCCGGTTGTAAGATATACGGCCGGCCGTAAGAGGAGATCCTTGCGGGGCCGTTTAATAGAATTGCGAGGTAACGGAACCCCCGCAAGATATCGCAGCCTTGCGGCCATTTTACGGCCGATAATAGAATGAGGCCCATAGTATTTCCACCCAAAATGCCTAATAACAGATATCATCCATTGTTACTAAATAGAATCATATGCAAGTGTATAGTGTTATACATTTAGACGTTTTTGTTGTATATCTAAGCTTGTCTTGCTGTTTTCACTCTAAATCTTAATTTTTAAATGTCACTTTCATATTACTTGTTCCAAGTGAAAGTCTATTTTAAGAATCTTCACAATAAAATATTAATATCAATATACAAGTACTATGCGTTTTACATCATTGTTGCTGTTTAGTTGTTCAGTCATGTCTGACTCTATGGACCACTCTATGGACACATCTTGTGTCTGGTTGTACTATTCCATAAGGTTTGTATGGCAAATATACTGGAGTGTGTTGCCAGTTCCTTCTCCAGTGGACTGTGATTTGTCTGACCTCTCTGCCATGACCTGTCCATCTTGGGTGACCCTACATGGTTTAGCTCACAGCTTCATTGAGTTACACAAGACCCTTCACCACGACAAGATAGCGATCCTGAATGGGTTTTACATCATACAAAGTAGCATTTGTTTTGTTGGGCAGTAACACATCTAAATACATTGTACTGGTCATACTTTGGAAACTAGACGATTCTTGACATACACAACAACAAAATTAGAGGTGCTCAATCTGAGAATGGACAATACCCGAAATAGGTCTGGTTACCTACTCAGGGCCTCATTCAATTGCAATTTGGACAATTGAATAGGGCTCTATATAAGCACAGAGCATATTTTTTTTGCAGAAGTTTTTAGTTAGTGAAGTTCTATCCAAAAGCAAGGTCTTCACTAACTAAAAACTTCTGTAACAAAAATATGCTCTGTGCTTATAAAGAGCCCTATTCAATTGGCCCTCAGAGAGCAATCTCTGTTAATTCTTGACATGTACATCATTTTCTCGCTGTGGCACAGCATATAAATGCTTGAGTGTAGGGCAGGGTTGAAACACTGGAGTGAGTAATATGGTAGATTCACTAAGCCATGCAATGCTTTATGATGGAGAGTCAGAACGTCTGCGTTTTTTTGCTACAAAGTCTAAAAGTTTATATCAACGAAGAGGAAATAATTGGCACAGTTTACACTGCAGGTGTTACTTAATTGGCTCTTGAACTAACCCTTGAACTTTTGACCAAATTAGCTCACAGAGCTAAAAAAAAAATTAGCTCAAAGTGATAAAGTAAACTTTTTTAAATTGCTGCTTCTGATTTCCACAACATGGAGGATTAACTGGCAAACTAGATAAGTTCCATAATTATTAAAAATATAGTTAATATTTCTTTCTTGTTTCATTCCCGCCAGCAGTAGCATGCGAGTTAGGGTTAGGGTCCAGTGTTAGGGTAGTGGCAGATGATAATTTTTACATAGACAAATAGTGCAGCTACATTACAATGTAAAGCTTATCATCTGCCACTACCCTAACCTTGAGCCCTAAGCCTCTATATATTGAGCAACGTCTCTGCACATCACCTTTGCCTCACCTAGTGGCTGCTGCACAACACTACTGGCAGGGATAAAACAGGAAAGGTCCTTATGATGCTCTATTAGTGATCTTCATTATAAAAGAAAGTCTAGTTTAAGTGGAACTTGTCTTTTAAGGAATTTCCCCATTGTTTAGCCACATTAAGATATAAACTAATTAAAATATTGTTCCACACATGAGAAAAGTTAATCTAGTATAATGTACTGAATGTTTTAATGTTGTTTTTGTTTTGTTTTTTATGGAAGATCCAGAACTTTTCCAAACTTCTTAGAGAGTTTATAATAAGTTTTCCAGCCATCTCTTTATTGCCAGCAACTTACGATCTGGAATCTGCCCATGATTTGAAGTTGGAAGGTGGAAGAAATAATGTTAGAAACTACAGCTTAACAGAAAGAGTAGTAGATAAGCAAACCCTCCTTCCAGTGGAGGAGTCAAAAACAATTAAGTAATTTAAGCATGTCCGTGATAACATAAGGCTATCCTTAGGCACAATTAAGTCTTTTAGATACGTATAATGTGCAGACCAGAGGGGCCTTTTGGTTCTTATTTGCTATCAGATGGACTGAAATTTATGTACGCCCGCTGCCTTGTATACATTTAACTGACACTCCCGGGATGTGTGCATTTCATCTATCTCTGGGGCATGTACCTATCAGTTCAATCAGGAATTGTTCTTATTCCTACCATATACTAAATGACTACCATGTACACAATGTGACTTTTGGAAAAAGAGAGAAGCACAAAATGCAATTAACATAGAAAAATATGAAATTTAAATTGTAAAGTAATTTGTAAATATGAAAGCAAAAATGCATAATTTAAATTGATAATAATTTAATACTGGAAATGTGCAGCATCTATACTGGCACTGATTTATTTTACATGACAAAATTGTTTTGGTATGATGCATTTGCATGTTAAGCTAAATTGCAGTTTTAACATATTTTTATGCAGTACACCCATTCCTTTTAATGATATGAATTTATAACCCAACAAGATTTACAAATGAAACCATCATATCAATAAACAGCTGAAAATGTAATACAGACATGTCTAAACTATGCAAATTCATGTTGTATATATTAACAAAATATATATTGCCTTAGCACACTGAATATTTTGATGTATTGCTTGCTTGCTTACACTGCTGATGTGTTTACATACAGTTCAGACATTTTCTTATTAAAGTTACACTTGTCCTTTCTCTTTTTTGACAGGTGCATAGTAAATATGTGATGCCAGACACATATAACACTATAGAAATAAGCAAAGATACTCTATATGGAGTAAAACAGGCCGCAGCTCCTTTATTTACTTAAATATATAACTGCTAAGATTTCTAATAACCACGAGAGGAGCTTTGCCCACTGTCACACATGAACTGAAGGGGATCCCGCGACCCGTTACTTTTTTCATAATGGGTACTTGCAATTTTTCCAACCATATGTGGGCAAGCACCCCCCGCTATCCAGGAGCTGCGAAATTACTGAAGACCCAACAATGCCATGCACTCCTGTCTTTCCAACCATAATGATAAAGGGAGGGAGAGAGATCAGTTAACTGTGCCTTACAGATACCAGGATCCAAGAGACAGCCCACCAGGAAGGGAAGATAATATATACTCAACTCCTCCCCCAAGAAACCAAAACCATTAATCTTATAATAACCAACTCTTGTTATTCCATTAGTAGCCCAGTCAACTGCCCACTCTCCTCATCTTCGTTAAGCCGTGGTCTTTCTTGGTAGGTGCATAGTAAATTTGTGATGCCAGAGGTCATAACACTATAGAAATAAGCACCGACACTCCATAGGGGGTAAAACAGGCTGCAGCTGGTTTATTTACTTAAATATATAACTGCTAAGATTTCTAATAACCACGAGAGGTGCTTTACCCACTGCCACCCATGAACTAAATGGGACCCCGCACCCCTTTACTTTTTCCATAATGGGTGCTAGCACTTTTTCCAACTATATGTGGGCAAGTACTCACTGTTTGTCTTGCCTGCCATGAACAATGACTTACCATTGAACCCAGCTAAGAATGTTTTCCAGACCTCCAGATCCTCTCTCATAGCCCTATTGATCCTAATCAGGTGATGTGGTTTCTTAACACCCGCTGCTGCTAACGACAATCTCCTGCTAAAGACCCTACCCATAGGGATCACCCTACAGGCGAAGTTAAGCCTACCCAACAAGGATTGGAATGCCCTAAGTGAAGCATTCTTTCCTTTCAAGAATTCCTCAATACACCCTTTTAACTCCCTCACTTTATCCAAAGGTAGAGAACATTTCAAACCCACTGAATCTATCTCAACCCAGAAACTTTATAACTGTTGCAGGACCCTCTGACTTATCTGCTGCTAATGGGATACCAAAATCTTGTGATACATTCTCAAAGCAATCCATCATGTACTTGACTTCCGCAACTGATGAACCCACTATCAAGAAATCATCCAGGTAATAAATAATGAATTTACGACCTGACACCTTATCTACTACCCAATGCACAAAGGTACTAAAAGTTTAAAAGTAGGAGCAAGATATTGGGCAACCCATTGGTAAACAGAGATCTACTTAGAACCCCCCATTAAAACAGTACCCCAAAATATATTGTGAATCCGGATGGACCGGCAATAGCCTAAACGATGATTCCACATCAAACTTAGCCAACCAAGCTAACCTACCTACTTTACGAACCAGGCTAATGGCTTGATCAAAAGAAGCGTAATTTACCGTTACAAACTTCCTATCTATGCCGCCATTGACCGATCCCCCTTTTGTATATGACAGATGATATATTAGTCTAAACTTCCCAACCTCCTTCTTAGGCACTATGCCCAGCAGAGAGACCACCAAATCAGGAAAGGGAAGTTGAGGGAACGGCCCCGCCATCCTACCTAGGGAAACTTCCTTGGTGAATTTGTCCACTACTACTGCGGGATTCTGTTGTACAGATACCAAATTCGTAGAGAATCTGCACGCCACCCCGCTAGAGGAACTGGGAATATGAAAACCAAACTTTAAACCTTCAAACAACAGAACCGTTTTTTTAGCGCAACCCCTTTTTCTAGTGTACAGTCCTAGCCATTGGAGCATCCCCTCTAAACCTATCGGTGTTACCGCCTTTGGCAGCAACCTCCCTGGCTGATCTAACCTTGTGGAAGCATTTGTACTGAGGGTGCAATTTTCCACATTCTGAGCACTCATGCTTGAATCTGCACGTTGCCCCCTATTTGCATACACTCTCATTGTATTGGTAACAAAATCCCTTCTTAGCATCGCTCGGGAACGAACCGGCCCTACTACTTGCTGGCAAGCCACGAAAGGAATTACCTAACCTAAGCGGAGTCACTATCTTCATCCAGGTACCCATATCCCTCTCATCCCATCTCATGTCCTGGTTCACTGATAGCCTTTGGCGGAAGTGCTTGTCATAAGTTCTATGTACACTCTCGATTTCATCGAGGTAGCAAAACAAAGGGGGACAATACTCAGGCAAGCGCTCGCCAATTATGCTGGCCATGGTCACACTGACATTGTCCTCCACTGGATGTACCCCACTGTCCTCAGGGTCAGAAAGGGATGATGATGACATCAGCTCTGCCCCACTGCCGCAAACCCCCTTTCCACCCAAGGCTAATCCCCCCAAGGCAACCCTGCACCTCCTGTGTAGAGGCAGTGATAAATGGGCTGCTCCTGCCCTGCTGGGTCCAATTTCCCAAGCCCAACCCATCCCCTGCAATGCCCCCCCAGGACAACCACCCATCCCCCCCCCTGACAGTACCCCACTAGCAGAAGCACAATCCCTACCAGGGGGAAAAAAAACACCACTAACCCCATGACCACCCCTATTGGAGACCCCATCCTGATATGGCCATGAAACCCCTCCACCTGCGATGGAGCAGACCCCACCCTAGGCCTAGTAGCCCTAGAGCCCAAACTACCCCTTGCATTGCCAAATTGGAGCCCCCCCCAAACAGCCGCCTACACCCTGCAGACGTCATCTTTACCTACCCCTGCGGGCCCCATCCACCCTCTTACCCCTACTAGGGAGACAGCCAGCTCCACGCCGAATAGGTCTGACTCCCGGCCCGAGCCACGTGACACGCAACATCCAATGACAATCATTATGGCCACAAACCCGACGACTAGGCCGCAACGGACCCAGGCCTGCCCGCTGAAGAGGGCACCTGGAAAAAGGGGGGGGAGAAGGGGGGGATGGGTAACCCTGCCTGGGGAGATGAAAAAAGGGGGGAATCAACTCTGCTAGGAATTTGGGGGCCTGGTTGAGTGCCCCATAAACTCTTGAAACCTTTTAGGGGGCCTAGTGGCCCTGATGGGGCAAGAAGGAGTTGAACCACCCTCTTGGGGCCTTTCCCCAGGGGAATTACCAGCTCCCCAGGACTGAATGAAATAGGGGTAATGGAAGGCAGGATGGACTGCAGCCAACCCGACCCACATAACATGACCTCTCTCCTGACCTGTTCTAAGGGGCTATCTGATATAGGGGAAGCCATATCAACTAACTAATAGCCTAATAGTTCTGAGCTGCCAGATCAGTTAACTGTGCCTTACAGATACCAGGATCCAAGAGACAGCCCACTAGGAAGGGAAGAGAATATATACCCAACTCCTCCCCCAAGAAACCAAAACCATTAACCTTATAATAACCAATTTTTTTTAGCCCATTACTAGCCCAGTCAACTACCCACTCTCCTCAAATTAGTTCAGCCGTGGGTTTTCTGGAATAAAAAACGTAGTGTTTATATCTGTATTTAGCACTAGTAATAGCATTTATTAAGGTATTTTAAACAGTGGCAGTAGAATTACATTGCTGTTGTTATAGTGTCCTTTCAACCAAGACTAGGTTCTTTATCAGCATGTGCCAATAATGATAAAAGATGTTACGCTAATAGACACTAATATGTTGAGGCAGAGTAACAGTTCTGGATGATGTGTGACTGTGTGTGTGTTTGTAGTTATCAGTGGAGGGAGAGGTGGGAGAGAAAGGAACATGTAGAAGTTTATTACATCATTCATTACATGTAATGTAAATACCCCTCTTACACAAAACTTCACCATTGTATCATGGATCCCTCCATGGTACTGTAGAGCCATGACAGTTTAATTTGTTCTAATTAAAAACTATTTTTCCTGCTTATTTATACTCTTAGTCATACTTAAAATTTTCAAACATGATTTTTACGAGATAATTCAGAGACTACTATAATTGTAAGCCAAACAGGGGAGTAGAAGCCAAAATAATCCTGGGGCGATACAGCTCGCTGTATCCACAAAAAAACATACACACATACTATACAAAATCTGAAAGGATTTGTCCCCCTTATATCCCCCCAGCTGCTATACACATGCCCACAAACACAGATTTGTGGTTCACTGATAGCCTTTGGCGGAAGTGCCTATGTATATATACAGACTCTCAGTTAACCAGAAATCTCAAGCAACCAGAAAGGAAAATTGAATACTGTACTTTAAATTAAAAAAAAATGTGTTTAGGGCTCAACAAATGCCAGGAGTCAGGTTGTCATGCCACAAAATGCTTACAGGCACTTAGATTGCATCCACTGTATGTCCTTGGGTTCAGCACCGCACCCTCCAGCCGAACGTACCTGTCTGTAAGTGAGGATTGAAAGCTGCTGCTGCCTGAACAGTCCTCACTGATGTATCTAAGGCTAATCTAGGCCTCTTTTAATAGTGACTCTCAAGCAACCAGAAACTACATTTATCCGGCATCTACCAATCCCTGTGGATGCTGGATAACAGAGAGTCTACTATATATATATATATATATATATATATATATATATATATATATATATATATATTGTTGGTATTGTGCATATAGTATGTTTGTTAAGCTCTATAGTGGATGTCACACATATGTATTACTGCCTGTCATACTTTCATACGTATGATACAAGTGCGTCTATAGCAATTATATACATAACCCAGTCTCACTGGCAGATGCATTAAATGGCAATACAAACATACATTTAAGCATACACATGCTCACAGATACTTGAATTAGACATATGACAGCTTCACAGGCAGTAATACATATGTGTGACATGCACTATAGAACTTAAAACAAACATACTACAGTATATGCACAGTATCATATGGGGAAAGAAGTCACACTTAGATATATGAAAATGTTCACATTTTTGCAATTTATATTCACTTCAAGTTAATGTAAAGTAATCCCCAAGTATTTTTAAATTAATATAAAAGTGCATGCTGCCTAACATTGGTTGATTTGGAAATTGTGATTTATCAGTGTCAGCGTGTAACTAATTTTTAAGCATCCTTATAGGTGCATGTAATCAGTTTAAAACATTTAGGTTGCAATGCACCTATTGAGATTAGTTACACACCCATGAAACAAATCTGGCGGCCTCATGAGCCTGGGTTTATGGGGCTCAATATAGCAGTAACTCCTGTAACTCCCAATGGCAGCCCCAACTGTGCCCCTTGTACATAATGCAGCAAAAAGATATGGGAACTTCATAAAGTTATAATAATAACAGTATGTGCAACTTAAACAATAATTTAGAAAGGAAAAGCAAAATTTCATATGTCAAGGAACAAGTTCTTTTTTATATTGATTTCTTTTTTTTCTTTTTTTTCATTATTCGGTTTGTTTTTATTTCTATTTTATTTATAAATTTTGCATCAATAATATGCAGATCCTGTCCAACAGCCATCCTAAAAATCCAATAGGATTAAACTATTATTTTCCATTTATGTGTATCCAGAAGATGGTTTAAATAGTGAGAAAATGTTCTACCAATGTTTTTTTTTAAAGATCATAATATAAATATTCTGCCCAGAATTATTTATTTTTATTATCTCTGAGAACGGCCGTGGTCTACAGACTTTTAATAAATTGAAGAGCTGTATCCTGATGACTGCAAATTGTTGTTTCCCAGAATGTCTGCTGCTGCATTCCTTGAATCTTTCTGGCTATGTTATGTAATTCTGTCTTTAAGACTTCATAGAAATGAGAGAAAATTGGCCTTGCTACTCAAATCAATTGCCCTCTGCAAGTGATTAATTATATCCCGTCTAATTACTCCACTTACAAATCATAATTTAAAGAGTTTTTGACTTTGAAAATGCAATAAAATAATCATTCTATTAAGCACAGATGATTCAAAGCCCTAAAACTGAGAGGCCCGTGTTTTTTTTATAAGAAGAATCTGTGAGAGCGATATATTCAATGAAGCCTGTCTTATACTTGCTTATTGTTCTTTTCTATGAATTTGAAAAACAGATGGAAAATTAAAATGTACATGCAATAGATTACATACACCAGCAGACAGCTTTAAGTATAACCTTCCAGGAAGCTTCTTTTTTTGTCTAGAAATGTTCATGGAGACTGTCATTATAGTCTGTCTGCTGTTATTCTTGTTTTTTTGTATTTCAAGTAGTCATCCTATTGTGCGCAATATGTTAGTGATATCATAGTAATTATAATGTTAACCATTTGATCTTTAAAAAAGTCAGTATGTACAACTTTAATAAAAAATAATGTCTAGTTATGTTGATGTAGCAATTTTATTACTATATACTGTATACTGACGGAGCACAGGTCAATAAAAGTCAATCAGTGCATATGGCAACTGTCTTAAGCAACAAATATTTGGGTTATGGAGATGTATGCATCATGGTTACCAAAACAAATGGAATTACTAAAAATAATGAATGCAAAGCAACCAGAAGTTACTGTAGATAAGCAGGGTCCGCAGAATTACATCACATATGGATGAAACAAATATATTAGCGTTACTCAACTATTTGCTTTTTTTCAGCATGTTCTCAATCACTCACCTAATTTAGTCGAGCAGACATATAGCCTTATTCAATTAGCTATTTGCAAATGCCTTGTTTTTTTATAAATGTTTATATGCATTCTATTGACTAAAGAATTCATTAGTTCCAATAAGTAATATTTGCTGAATATGAAGCAATATTAAGAGTGATTTTAAGTGTGTATCAATTTACGAATTGGGCAATTGAATCGGTAGTAGTGTTGAGTTCTTTAGGGTGATAGCTGTTCAACAGAGCAGAAAAGAAGTAGAGGGGGCATGTGCTCTGGGTACATTCAGATCAACTAATAATTTTCTTTACAGTAAACTATGATCTTAATAACCATAATAATCTTAATAGTCTTTGATAATAGTGGAAACTGGGCATTGAATGCAAGTGGCATACAGTTAAGATGTGTCTGCAGTTCTTGCACATACAGTCTGCTCATGCCTTATTCCTTCTCTACACATTGCTTCCTAATCTCTAACATCTGAACTCATCTACACAATTGTTACTACCTCCCATACATAGACAAATGTCAATGAATCAATAGATTTGTAGATGATAAGTATTATTCTGTCACTTGAAGAAGTACTTGAAGAACACCCAACCTGATCATAAAAAACTGCCCTAATTGCTGAATTAGTATGTGTGCACCAGTAAGAAGAGTCATGTGAATCATCAAAAGTATAGAATGGGGGGAAAGGGGGGGCGGGGGAGCAATTTTCAATAGATGAACAGATCCACAGAAAAAAAGGAAAAATAGAAAATTAATTCTGATTAAGGGGGGATAAAGTGAGAGAGGATTGTACAGTCTTTATTGCTTCCTGCATGAACTCTAGTCACCCTTTGTATTTATGGCTTTTCTTTCATTTGTTTGTTTTTCACTTAATAACTTTTTGGGGTTCCTTGTTATATATACTGTATAATGATATGGATATATTGAGTATTTTGAAGTACAGACTAAGACAATAGTGAATATACTACAATAAGGGTAATATATAGTTATAGTTATTTTAACAGAATATAGGTCAGAGAACATTTTTTTCAGTTCAAAATCCTAATAATGTTATATAATAATAATAATTATCCTTTTTTTGTAATGCGCCAGCATAGGACCCTATGTAAATCCCTGAATCAAAAGTGAGTGCCATAGTGGCACAAAAATTCTACCTAGCTATGTTAATCCCCCATCCCTAAAACATTGCGAGAGAACTCCTATGTGCTCTGAGTGAACTTCACGACACAGCTGAGAAACAAGGCATATATCTCAATTGAGTTTTGCACTGAAAGTAAATTAATGGTTACTACGTTACACTTTGATACCCAACCCCTATGCTAATAAGATTTTATGGATCACTCACAAAGCAGGGCACTGCTGTAACTGCAAAAAGCAGAAGAAAGATTCACAGGTACCAAAGACCACTCGCACAAAAAGCATTACAAAATAATGAAATTTCAGTATTATTTGTCACTTAACAATCTGATATATACATATGTGTAATTAAAAAATATATGTTAGTATTAAGGCCCTTTTATGATACAAGATCCAGGTTAACACACAACAAAGCACTGAAGGGGTTATTACACATTACAAAACCACGTTGCCTAGGCACAGACACTATTATGCATTATCTATAAATATATCACATTTCAACACAAAATAAATACATCTTTATTTATTGAAGCTATAAATACAATTGCCCCTTCTTTTTAATATCAAAATATATTAATAAATAAAACACAATTTATTTTTATATATATATATATATATATATATATATATATATATCTGTTCCCTTGCTGTAGCCAGTTACAGGCCTTTGTTCCTGCACTTCCCACTCATTATAGGATTTATGGCGTTCACATTTCCTATTGGCTCCTACTGTCTGTAAGAGCTGTAAAGTTTGTTTTGGCTACTCCCTGCACAGAAATCTGTTGCATCTACAGACCAGGATTTACAGCTGTGGGCTGAGTGCTCTAATCTGGGGGAGTGAAGGATTTACATTAGTGCAGAAAATAGGGGGAAAAAGCCTGTCCTCTGTTATAACAGTATGCCTAAAGGGACCATGTTAAAATATATTTTGGATTCAAGAGTGAAATATTTTCTGGAATAATTTACATAGCCTCATCTGAAGCCTTATATTGCAAGTGTATTGTTTACTTGCTATACTTTGTCTGGGGAATGGCTTCTACTCTTCTTTTGCCCACCAAAAGTTCATGAACTTAACAAATTACATCAATAGCTATTAGCAGCGAACAATTTTAGAACAAAACCTTACTTAGTAACAGCAACAAAAGGCACTGTTTTGTTCTATGGGGCAGTAAACTGCCCCCCCCCCCTGTATCTATTGATAATTAGCACATACATTATAGTATGCACAGCATTTTAGAGATGGTCTATGGAATATTTATCTGTCAGCTAATAAGGATGCCTGTCTTCATGGAGGTCTAAAAAGGTATGTCATGTATGTAGAATTCTCTCCTTCCAACAAATTCCACAAATAGCGATAGTTCTTTCTAGTGTCTCCTTCCTGGACTAGGCAAATAGACTGAGAACTAGAAAAAATATGTGAATTCATGTATTGGCTTTGAAAAATGTAACAGAAATTTGCTCTGTAAAAACTTATCAGGGGTGTTGAGTGACATCACCAAAGTCTTACTCTGGTATTACATAAAAATATTATTATATTACATTATTATTTATAGTTCTTTTTTTAAATTAACCCCTTACCTGCATCTATGTTAATTATAGTCTACTGTTATTGTTTTCAAACTGCATGGTCCATGAGAGCTTAGTTTAAATGATTATGCATTGGTCTAAAATATCCTTAAAACACCCATACTAATAGATATAGTTTGTTTTTGTAAGTTGAATCAAGTTTAAAATGTAAAAGTTTCATGTCCTTCCTTTCCTCATTCACAACCATTCTTCCTAGGTTAGTCAACTTGTTTCACTATTATTATTTTCCTTTATTTGTAAGGCGCCAACATAGCCTCTCTGTAAATCTTGTCTCGTAATTTGTGACTGACAAAAATCGGCTGCATGAGTTTTCCCCCCATGTTACACGTTTATGCAGAACTTCTTTAGCTCCCCCTCATTACGGCAGTCAGGTCACATCTGTAAACCATGCTTCCGTCAGTAGCACTGAAGGGGCTGGATTAAGGCACCCATTCACAAATGTACCAGTCAACAGTTACAGCTATTCTTTCTGTGCCACAGCCATATCAGCCAATGGAAAACGGCTGTCAATAACTGATTAGTTATTGACAGGTATTCTGTATATATATGGGAGTTTCCAGCCCAAGCGCTGACTGTCTTGTAGACTTTCACAAATTAGAATGCAGGTCCAAGGAGTTGAAGGTTTTTGGAGAGAGAGAATGCAGAAGAAGTGTATGACTGGAGAGCAGGTTTATATTTATTTAATAATTCTATATTATTTTTCAATACTCTACACTTAATTTCACATTACACATATATACTGATATCATGAAAAATGTATATGCATTTGCTGAGGGCGACACATCAGTTACAACTGAGATATTTTTATGAGCCAATAGCAAACAAGCTTATTATATAAAGACATGATCACTTCCAGCAAAGGATAGCTTCAAATATTAACTGAAAGTGAACAAATGAAGTGAATAATAACTACATGTCAAATAGATACACATCAATTAAGATCATACACTGTTATTAAAGCTTGCAGAAGGTTTGCGTCCACCACAAATACTGAGGTGGGGCAATGGGGCTAAATTGGAGCCTGAGGCTGCAGCCAGTGCCCTTACTCCTGCTCAAGGAGATGACGAGGAGCCAAGGAGAATATTCTAGGGCCCGTGGGTGAGGAGGAGGACTCTCAAATTCTGTGGTCAGTGGGGGAACTGGCAGGACCTTCTTCTTGACTTTTAACCCCACTGGCCCCCTCCTCCCTCAGCTTGATTCCCCACCCAGAGCCCTCATATTGGACAGATGCCAGGGTCATATCACCATCAGCTCCTCCTCCCACCAGCATTACGTCCTGGGAACTACCATCACCAGACCCAACACCACCAGCACTTTCCTATTCATATGCTCCTCAGCACATGCTCACTTGGCAACCACCTCCTCCCACGGCCATGCCCGACTAACAGAAATCTCCATCCCCAGGCCACCATGGGGGAGATGCTGGTCCTCATGAGAGAATGCAGAGCCAGTATGCGGGAGATTTGAAGAGGCTTCAGGCGGCGCAGAGACAGATCGCACTAACCCAGAGTGTTGACATTGCCCAGTGTTCTTTGGTTTCCAGCACTGCCTCCTGCACCCTAGAGGCATTCCAAGCACACATAGAGCCTAGCCACTCCTTGTATCCGTCCATGCCTCCATATCTACCGGTGCTGCTGCTTTCAGGGGTCTGGCTCCCCCTACAACTAAGCCCAGTGGCATGGCAAGGTGGAGGAGGAGATAGGGGCCTTCACTGAGCTTTGATCTTCTAAACAGCATTCCTTACTGACAATCTTTTTGTCCAAGTGTTGACAATCTAACCTGGCTACAGAGTAGAGGACCATGGCCTATGTAATGGTGATTTTTTTAAGCAGATGGCTACCCCATCACATGATCCATGATCCTCTTCTCTGTGGACATGTAGGATTATGTTTAACATTTTGACAAATGATGGTCACTGATGAATGCTGTTGAGAAGATGTAGTGCAGTCCCTATTTTTGTTTTTACTGTTAGGATTATTGGTATGCTCTTCATCCGCAAGCAGTGCTATCAAATAATGTGAGTGAGATATCTACACAGCAGCCATTCTATCAATGACATCCCCTTAGCAGAATGATCTGGCACGCAATTAAGTGATCAGATATCATGTTCAATAACACATTTTCAACTCCTAGCAATATAGATCTGGCGTGGATCTACAGTTACAGTATTCCCCACTGTATATATACATACAATTATCCTCCTATGCTTTTTTAGCTTATTTTTACCTTTTTTTTAACACACTGTTTGGGTGACATTGATTTGGATTATATAATACTTGATTTTCAGCATCTGTGTAATGTAGCAGGTGAAGACATTCTGTTTGTGCTATGCGCATTTGTGGTTACTTCTATTATACAGAGATTTTAAAGATGATTGTTTTTTTTCCATCTGATTGTGGTTACTGTAGTGTAATGACCATATGTGACCAAAGTAGATACTATGCATCATTATTATTATACAGTATTACCATGACCCCTTTAGGTTTTGTCATTTTATTTCCAGCCTCTTGTCCTTTTGGATAGACCCACGCCACACCCATGATATTTATGCACTGTTGTATATGTTTATGACTGTGCTCTGTGTATTCAATAAAGGATGTTATCGTTATACCATTATCCATGTTTCCGTGTTTTTCGAAAGCTAATATATTAGTGACATCAACATACATAACAATTATTTAACTATTTTGTTTTAGGATATTGGCCACCATTATGTATAGGCATCCCTTCATGATGTTTATGAATCTGCGAGCGACTTGCCCGTCAAAAATGACGGGGCAATAAAATTTGAAGCCATGGGAATGCTGTTGGAGACATAATTGAAACCGTTTTGTACTGTGAGGACCTTCGGCGCTCATTGCGAGGCTTGCGCTGAGCGCCATCGGCGCTCATTGCGAGCCTCTCCTGTTGTGTACTTTTGGTCCTCTGAGAGAGATATATATTTCTATGTATATGTAGTTAAGAAATAATTAATGATTTATTCAATAAATTAATATACTTTCATTATTTATAATTGATATATGCAGCGAGCAATAGGTTGAAGAGCTAACAATCTGTTTGTATTTTGCATCTGCATAGAATATACATTGTGAGTGTTAGTGCCCTGCTTATAAAGTGTAATGAATGTTTGAAGTGTGCATTCTAAATAGGCTGCGTGCGCGAGGTAAATTATTGTTTATTGTGTAAAGCGGCATTGTATGGTCGTAATGTTATTAATGTGGTATGTGTCTCGTGAGCATTTTACGGCATTTGTAATAGTGTATCTTGTAGGTCGTAGTGTGATGTGTAAAGTGCTATGCGTTTTGCAGTGTTTTGCGTGGTCCGGGGTCGTGTAGCCCCGTTTTCATTTTTTTCAGCGGTCATTTTCGCCATTCATGTGGCAAAAATCATCTAAATCAAGTTAAGTCCTGCGTTTCGTATTTTAACGTCTCGCTTCGCTTTGCGAGGCTCGCATCGGATAAGTGCTACGGTTTGACTGTGCGCCTCGCTTTGCGAGGCTTCGGCGCTCCTTGGCTAAGTCCTAGGCGTTAATGTTTCGCCTCGCTTTGCTCAGTAATTGTCACATGCTCATTATTGACATACATGTTTCTACTAGCACAGCAGCAATGTCGTGGGACTTCCAAGGACAGGTGTAGGCAAACATGTTGATGTGAAACATAAAGATGTATTTATATGAATGTAATTTTTTACATTTGTGTCTCTGTGACTGAAATATATTATTTTTAATGGCGTTCTCTGATTTCTGAGGCCATTTATTAATGTGCTGTATCTTTAAGAGATGCATCCATCCGTAAGCAGCTATTCCCTGCTTTCCTGTGTCTGTTACATCACAGATGATAATATTTGTTTGGAAATTGTTCATATGTGGCATTAGCAATGATAATTCCTAATTTTTAGATGATTAACATGCTTTTCCATTAATTTCCATTGTTATCCTGTTCCTTTAAGAGGTGCAGCTGCAGTCCGCGATGGTTTGAAAAGCCTCCGCAAGTGGTCTTTGGTACCCATAATAATTTCCACTTTTTTTGTCAGTGCCCTTATTTGCGAATGATCCATAAAATCTTGCTAACATAGTGTTTGTGTGTGATAGTCTCTCGGAGTAACCTGTAATTTATAGTCAGTGTGAATCGTCACTCTGAAACTTATCCGTAATTTGCAAATTATCGCAGTGACTCGTGGCTTCGCTCTCTCAATTTTTTAGCAGTGGGTGATTATCATAGCTGGGTGGATTTGTTTGTACCACTACAGCACTCGTAATTGATTTTTCAGGGATTAGTATACTGCCCATATTCTGTAGCGCTATAAACAAGTTAAGTTCAAATCAAAACAATTATAACACATAGCAAAAGCATGGAGGGTCCTGTCATTGAACCTTACATAGTGCTGTCCCTAAAGCACCTAACAACATTGAAAACCTGCAAACTTACAGTCTAAAGACTTGGTGTAGGCTTCTTGTTCAAAGTACCACCATAATTCTGGTAAAACACCATATAATCAGCTGTGTTAGCTTTGAACATAAAATAATTTATATAGTAAAATCTTACATTTTTCTAATTCTTTATGCGTATAGCATTTTCTGTCTCGTCTGAGTTGGTCACTTCTTGATAGTTGGGAGAGTGAGAGCGTTTCCTCTTCTGATCTATCAATGGATGGAGAAGTGGGGAAGAGCAGGACGTGTTATATAAATGGAGTTGTTAGTAATGACACCTACCACCTTCCCGTACATGTGCTCTTAAGCCGAAAATCATGAACTAACCTGCAAATGAAAAGGCACGTGAAGAAAAAACGCTAGACATGCTCTGACCCCTAAGAATATCTAGGCAGATTTGATTAATTACTCTCTGGGGTCTGAGCATGTCTTTTCTTCCCATAGATACATTTAAGACAATACATTTTGAGCCCCTTCTTTGGCTGGCAATGAGAGGCACACCCGTGGCACATCTAGAGCAGGGGGCCCCGTGTTGTCACAGTATAGCTTTGAGTTACAGATATTAGGGTAGTTTACCGGTCCTTGTTGCAACTCCCAATTTGTTTAGGGCTTCTCACCTGTCTTTTGCCTTTGGACTACAGTTTATTGGTGAGTCTATTGCCTCTTCCTTGTAGGTCAATCTCCTGTTGAGTCACCTTCTACATTACAATGAATAGTTGATATTTAGTAATGGACCACATGTATCTATACCCAGTTATATTATGAGTTATTTCTTAACTAAAGGATAAAGTTTATCTGTTTATCCTTTAAAACACAGTACAGAAAAATGCAATTTCAGTTTCTATGGGAATATGACATTTTTATTCAAATAATTGTAAACTACCACACGGATAAACAATAATGTACAAGGTCAAAATCTAGCTTATTGTGTACCTGAACTTCTTTCAACACACTGTAATGTCAGTGATACAAATTTACTGGGGCTGCAAGAAGATCCAAATGAAGCCAAACCGTTCACTGGAAGTTTTGATCATGTGACTAAAGTTTGAATATTTTGGCCTTCGCAGAAAGACATGATTCCCTGGAGAAGACTCTGAAGATGGGTAAGATTGACGGCACACGAAAAAGGGCACGGCAGATGTGGTGATGGATAGATGAGTTCATTGAAGGAATGAACACAAGCTTTGGTGGAGCTCAGAGGGGCAGTGTCTTATAAATGTGCCCAGCAGGCTGTGGTCAATAGGGTTATGGAGAGTCAGACACAACTGTACAAATGAACGATTGAACAACAACAACAGTATTCAAGTAAACGTGACAGATTATTAAAATATAACTTGGATATGATTCTGAAAAAAATTGCATATGATTCTTTACTTTTAATTTGTACGGTAACAATGTCACTTTAATCTACCTTGTACATCACAGTATGAATAATGTATATAGAGACCATTTTAGACTTTATGTACAGAGCAAATAACTCTCCATTACTGCATTACTCAGGCAAGCTTTTCATTTACTATCTAGATAGATCAAATAGGAAACCGAGAAAGTAAGAATACTGCATGCCATTGAAAGAAAATAATGACATCATTATAATACATTTGCGGGCTTGATGGAGTGGTTAGCGAGTGGGAATCGGGGCAATTGAATAGCGATTTGCGATTTTAGCGTTTGGAAGTCTTGCGGCCGTGAAAGATCAAAGGTTTGGAGGGCATTAACATGCGACTTGACAAATCGCAATTGATCGCAATTAATCTCAGCTCGAAGCCCGTAACACGATCAGAGCACACAAATGGAAGCCAATTGAATAGCAAAATAACTTACGGGCTCCCGATGCCTCAATTGAATGAGGCTCACAGTATTTAATATTCAGAAGAAATAGATGCATTCCAAGGCCCTCATTCAATTGTGATTTGGCCAATTGAATAGGGCTCTCTAAATATGCACATAACATATATTTTTTTTAAAAGTTTTTAGTTAGTAAACATCTATCTAAAAACAAGGTTTTCACTAACTAAAAACTTCTTTAAAAAAAATATGCTATGTGCTTATTTAGAGCCCTATTCAATTGGCCAAATCACAATTGAATGAGGCCCCAAGTGTAGATATAGATGCATACCAAGATTTGAGAATATGGAAACATTGTTCACACTTATGAAAGTAATTACAGATACCATTTATATAACGCAATTGATCTCTACTATACTGTTACTTAGAATATATTAGTCACTTCAAAATTTGACAGATGTTGTGGTCTTTTGATTAAGGTCAAGATTACATTGCTTTAATCAAAAGGTATGTCTAATTGGCAGAATTATTTATAAACGTTTGGGCTATGTGATCAATTCCTAAGTGGTAACTGTTAAGGGTATAGAAATAACAGATCTTTATCAACGTTTCCAACTTGGGAATTTATCCAATTAAATTATTTAAGGGAAATTGTACCTATCAGGCTTTCATTGTTACAGCAGTCTAGAAAGATCTGTTAAAAGGCACAATCAAATAGTGGGCCCAATCAAATAGTGAAACAAAAACACATACAACCTTATTAAATTGTGATTCGGCCAATTGAATAGGGCTCTATATAAGCACAGAGCATATTTTTTTAAAGAAGTTTTTAGTTAGTGAAATTCTATCCAAAAACAAGGTCTTCACTAACTAAAAACTTCTGTAAAAAAAATGCTCTGTGCTTATATAGAGCCCTATTCAATTGGCTGAATCACAATTTAATAAGGCTGATGGTGTTTAGTAATATTGCTTCTTCTGAAATAAATGTAAAAGAACAAGGCACTGATGGTCCATAGTCAACATCCACTAAAGTGTAAGGTTCTTGCAAAGCTGGGAAAGCAAGAATTTCACAGGACCTGAAGAGCCTTGCTGGATTCACAAAGGGCCTCATTCAATTGAGAAATTGTAGTTTATGGGAGCCTGTAATGGAGCACGTAAACTAATTTGCTATTCAATTGGAGTCGCAAACGATCTACGGGTTACAAGCTGAAAATCCCTGTGGTTGTAACAACCGTAACTTACACTCCATCTAAGTCTTCGAACTTTCAAGCCCGCAAGAGTTACACTGCTAAGATAAAGTTGAATATCGCAAATTGCTATTCAATTGCTACAATTCACATAAAGCCCACAAATATTTTCCACCCGTAAATGTCAACTATAGAAGAAAATCCTACAGGTACCAAAAAGGACTTGCAAGGGGGTTTAGCTGCTGTCCATAGCACTGTAAATATAAAAAAAAATCAATACTTCACCTTTTAAAGACGGGGAAAGCGATGAAAGACAGGAAATATGAATTAATTGCACAACAGGCTCATGCGAGCAAATCTGCATTCATTTATTTTCGTTTTCATTTCAGTGTTATATCGATCTCGGGAATCAATAAGTTAATTCATATCAGGCCACCCACATGGACTATAACAGTATCAGTATTCATTTTTATTATTTTGTACATTGCGGGATTGTGATTCTGATCGCATATTGGACCCCTAAAAGCTAATTGATTTACATGTAACCTCCATGTTTTACTGACGTAATGCTGACAGTCTGATTTTCTATTGGCTGTTTCTAAATGGGTAGTTACAGCCTTGCTTGATTGACCATGTTCACTGCCTGGAATGCTACATACGATTGCATGGTTTACGGTTTAGGCTTTCTGCCCGTAACTTGCAGGCTTGTTCAATTGAATCGATCTGTAATTGTAGCAAATTTCAAGCCTGCAGACATACGGCCTGTCAGACGTAATCTGCGGGCTTGCAATTGAATGAGGCCCAAAGTGTTGCAAAACCCTGCAAGACCTTCACATCATGCGGCAGTTGTCTGCTATTGTACTCGAATAATAGTGGATTCCATATAAAGTTATAACTAATTGCCTAAAACATTGCCTTTGTAATAAAATTAAGAATATTAAGAACCTAGCATTTTTAAAAGAAAGTAATCAAACCTAAATCAACTTAATTGCGTTCTCTTTTTTTTTTTTTTTTTTTACACAAAACAGAGCAAGAACTAATCATTTCATAATCTTTAATTCTACATACTTGCTTCAGCTTTTTGGTATGAATAAAAGAAAAAAGAATATAAATACATATGAGGGATATAGGTAGGTAGCAGGGAAATTATTGTTCCAAAGCATTCCAAGGAGGTCCATGATGGACTGTGGGACAGCTTATTAATCACAGTTGTTGATCTTCTGTTTAATGGCCACTGTACAAAAAAAAACATCTTTGGAAATATTGAGTTTAAGAGCATAATTAAACTAACTAAAAAAAGTAATTAAGCTAGTTTATTTGGATCCTGCACTTATCCATGGTACATTGTAGGGGGTTGCGTATTTAAAATGGGGGTATACATTTTTGTAGAGCTGTGGTTGCAATTAGTGCTACAAACTTAATTCATCAGTCGATGTAGGGGGATGTGGTGTCAATTTATCTAACAAACCCCTCTGACATATACATGTTCACTCCTATTCCACACCACCCTCCATTCTTAGATACCAACAAACATATATCCATTGTCTAACTTTCAGGAAGTGATGTAAGAAACATACAATTTATTATTTTACTCATAAAAAAAGTTTTCTCAAATTCTGAGATTTCTAAACAGCTACAAGTGTTGTTAATTTGTTACATAGTTTCCAAACAAATGCCTTTTTCTTGGCGTACAGTGGTCTTTATTCATATGATTTAAAGGAGATAATTATACATGGAGACATTGCAACATGCTGGCGATGTTCAGTAAGCCATTAATTGAGGACATATCTCCCAGCAGATTGTCTGGGCCTTGACTCTGCTGATGCCAAGTGCTGGTCCTTGCACACACTGCACCTCCAACATCAGTATGCAATCAACAGAAGCACATCTGCAAATTGACTTTAACATGTTGTTAAATACTATTGCATTATATGTTTTGCAAAGGCTCATCTATACTTTATGCTATGTTATATCTCTCTCTCTTGTTTGAGTATTATTTATTGCCTGCATCATTGAGGTCCAAAAAGCCGGGAAATCCATAAGGGAAAATGTTATAAAGCTAGTTCATCATAAAAAAAAAATTCTAATGCTACTGGTTTATGTGTGCATCCATAACACTTTGGTGATGGTTGCATGTATTAGAGAGTATTTTATATTGCATTAGAACAGTGTTTCTCAACTCCAGTTCGCAGAGCCCACCAACAGTTCACAGTTTATGTATGTCCCTGTTTGAGCACATGTGAGCTAATTAGTAGTTTATGAGGAGAATTAGTGGTTTATGAAAAAAAAATTTGCATGAAAAAATACCAAAATAAACATTTACACCGTTAACCTAAAGTTTGCTGAATTTCCTGCATTTGCAAACATTTTTCTATCAATGTTGACACCCCATGAAAATCCCAGCTGGAATTAGCATATATAATACATTGTATATTTTTTGCCTGGGGATTGAGCTGGCAGCTTTCTTTAAGATTTCTGTAATACCCAGAACAAGGTCTGTGTGCCTTCATTCACTGATTGTTTTACCTACATCCCATGTGATACTTCCACCAGCCTCAGTGATTTGTCCCTGTAACTCCCCCAGCTCCAGTGATTTACCCCATCCGCTCCCTCACCCCCAGTTAATTGCCCCTGTGATCTCTCCCAGCCCCAATGAATTGTCCCATTACCTCCCCCAGCCCCAGTGATTTGCCCCTGTGATCTTTCCCAGCCCCAGTGAATTGCCCCATTAGCTCCCCCAGCCCCGTTAAATTACATGCACTCACTTACACAGAGACACATGCACACAGACCAGAAAGGCAAGCTCTCTTCATCATAAATGCTCATTTGCCTAAAAGACAATTTAGAATAGGAAGAGGAAGCTGAAATGTTTGGTTTCAGTACAATTATAATTTGTCAGAATTTATCAAGGAGAGGGTGTACAATATGTCTAACAGCCGTGTAACTTGCTCAAGCATTTTTACTTGAATATCGATTTATGAACCCAGTGTAATAGTCATCTATGTTGGCTGCATTCAGCATTGCTGATTGGCTGCATATCTCGTCATGCGCACGTGGACTGGGTACACTTTCACAAAATCATACCCTGAGAAGCCTAGCTCAATCCTGAGGGTGTAAACATCATCTGCAACAGTGTTTTTTTTAATGCATAAATGTTTTGCATTTTTTACTAGGTGGGTTATGATGCTCCTCT
This sequence comes from Discoglossus pictus, assembly GCA_027410445.1. Lineage (NCBI taxonomy): Eukaryota > Metazoa > Chordata > Amphibia > Anura > Alytidae > Discoglossus > Discoglossus pictus. The sequence goes on along the minus strand of CM050164.1, from coordinate 66,184,690 downwards.
ACAGGATGCATTCATAATCCACCTCACTTTAATATGCCTTTAATAGGTAATTATATGTATATGGTCATCCACTCTGAGAGCATCCTCTTTTAGCTCACTTGTGCTCTTCACAGGGAAAAACATTTTGTAGGATAATTAGTCTGGGCTCACTCAAAAGAGTGATCCAGCCTCAAAATACCAGTCAATTCCACCCTGAACAGGATAAACAGCAAACCCTAGACGTACATTTCGGTCTTAATTGGGCTTCATCAGTGGGGTGTAGCTGAAAACCCCCATAAGGCACATTCAGGTTTCATTATGGTGTTTGATAGAATATCTGTGAATAATCATCCTGAGGTGCAGCTTTTGGCCGGTTGCCCCAATGTAACAGCCTATTCCACATTCATTGCATTGTATTATGTAAACAACTTATCAAAATATGCACAAAAACATCTCTATGATCTTACACAAGACACAACTAAAATTTGAATTCACTCTGTCATTATATCCTGCCCCGACTACTGCAACTCTCTCCTTCCTGGACTCCCCATAACCCGTCCCCACTCCAATTCATAATGGACGCAACCACTATACTCATCTACCATACCCAATGCTCAGTGTCTGCAGCACCTCTCTGTCAATCACATCACAGCTTCTCATAGCCTCCAGAGTAAAATGTATACTCATGACCCTAAAGTTTAAAGCCCTCAGCAATATTGCACACTCTTATATCTCTGCTCTCGTCTCCCAGCCTCCCTCTTTGCTCTGCTAATAACCTTATTTTGTCCTCTCTTATCACCTCCTCTTACTCCCACCATTAGGGTTTTTCACGTGCTGCCCCTATTCACTAGAACTCCTTGCTTTGCTCCACTAGACTATCATCCTGCCTCAAATTCTTCAAAAACTCACTAAAAACACATTTGTTTAAAGAAGCTTATCACTTTCAGCCTTAATATGCACAATGCATCTATCACCCTAGCGCTTTAGACTGTATGGGCCCCATTAAATTGGAAGATTTTGAGTTGCCGAAGCCGGTAAAGGAGCCTGCAAGCCTGCTATTAAATTGTCCTTTTTAGCTACCCGCAAACGATCTGTGGGTTACAGGTGGAAAATCCCTACTGGCTGTCAAAATCTGAACTCCGTCCAAGCTAAGCCTTTTATCTGTCAAGCCCATAAATGTTAGGATCGCAAATCGATATTAAATTGCTACAAGTCTTCAAGCCCGCAAATGTTTTAACACCCATAAATGGCAAATGTAGCCAAAAATCCTACGAGTACTAAAGAGGACCCGCAAAGGGGGTTAAACTCCTGTCCGTAGCACTGTAAAAGCAAATATAAACACACTACTGTATTTTAATCTATACGGAAAGCGATGAAAGGTATTAGAATTAATAGCACAACATTCCCAAGCTCGTAAATCTGTAATAAAAAATAATATTTTTTCTGTGTTATATCGATCCTAGCAATCAATGTGTTAATACATATAATAGAACTCGCCTTGACTATAATATTATATTTAGTGATTTTGTCATATTGTGTTATTTCTGGAATGCGGGTCCAATCGCAACTCCGACATAAAAAAACGTAAGTGATTAAAATTTAACCTCCATGTTTTAGTGACCTAATGATGACAATCTCTTTTACTATTGGCTTTGAATAAGTGATCATACGGGTTTGAATAAGTGATCATGTTCATGCCCGGAAATGCTACGTGCCGAAGCATGATTTACGGATTTGGATTCCGGCCATTCCCTTGCAGGCTTTTCTAATTTAATCGCTCTGTAACACAAGCAAATTTCTATTTATTTAAAATTTTGAATTTAATGGGGCCCTATGTTTGCAAGTTTTGAATCTTGCAAGGTGCTTTGGGGAAAACATCATATACGTTGTTTTTTTTTAAGTTCAATAACAGGGCTGGCTATTATTTGCAATGTGTTAAAATAGTTTTTACCTTGTACTTAACCCCTGTATGGCTCTACGGGATATGTTTCTCTCTTTACAAATAAAGGATAATAATAATAAATATTAAGTCTTACTATTGTTTGTGGCTGTATAATCTTTACAGAAAATCTATGAAACACCACAGTAAAAACAACAGATGTCCCCTCAGAATTAATTGTGATATGAAAAAAGTTGCATCTCTCGAAAGCTCATCTCTAGAAGTTAAATGTTACTCCAATGCAAATCACTGTATACTGCAATACTCTTATTATTTAACTGTATTCTTCTGGTTTTGCATCATTCAGCCATGTCCTACTCTCCGTGACCACATGACCGCAACACACCATGCTGATCCTCTTGGTATTCATGGCAGAGATACGGAGTGGGTTGTCAGTTCCTTTTCTCGTGGGCCACAGCATACAGCTCCTGGAAATCCTAGGTGGTCTCCCATCCAAGTACTGACCAGGCTCAACCCTGCATGGCTTCAGGGTGGTGTGACCTCTTAGTTCCCTGACTGGAATTGAACCAAGGTTATTAAGGCACTGAACCCTAACCACTGGACCACCAGGGAACCCCATTTAACTGTATTGCTCCGTATGAACTGTAATATTGTATTTGTGTGACTATTAGTACTTCAAGAGCATGCATTTTAGGGTTCAAACTATTGAAATTATAGAAGACAACGTCCAATTGTGCTGTGTTTATTTCTATAATCACATGCTTATGATAAAATAGACCATATAATACATAACAGTATGCTTAGCGAATCTGTTGGTTTTAGGAGATATGATTTAAAATACCCCAGAAACATTAACAACTGAAACTTTAAACATTTGTTTTAAATACATAAAAAAATGCCAAAATACTTGGCCCAGAATAATTGGGTTTCAAGATTACCCCCAAAAATCAGTAATGTGTTACTTGAAATTATGTAATTATACCAGAAATAAAAATGAGAATTAATGTCATTAGCCAATTGTATCTGTCATCAAGAATAAAACACTCAAGAATACTTATTTCTCCAGAGTTAATCACTCATTTGCTTAATGACGCTCATAAACCTCTAGAGAGAATTTTGGATTGATTTTGCTTAGACTGTATATATGATAAGGCGAATATGATGAGAAAGGGCGGAGCCTCAAGCATAAATTCAAATTCTTTAGACTGTCACTTTCAAAAAAAGTTTATAGAAACTCACACAAGGGGCAAAACAGAGGGATTAGGAGAATAGTTCAACCAAAGTGTTATTTAATAAGTAATTATATTTAAATTGTACAGTGCTATAGTAATAGAGTCACAACATAGCTAAAAAGAAACATCTGCAAATGCATTTCACAATGTGTTTTTAAGTGCTATGAAACATATATATACGTAAGGAATGGAGAGATGTGACAGATGAATTAAAATCAATGAAGCATAATATGCTGTTACAAAGTAAATATGTTATCTTACACTAGGAATAAATGCATATATATGTATAAGTGTTTGCATAGTTTGTACTAATTTTATAGATATCACAATGGAGCTACATGGAAGGGATGAAAATATGGAAAGACAGTACAAGAAAAACAGAATATTAGTCTGTGAATAAATAATGGGATACTCTAAATTGTAATTGGAAAGCTATGAGAAAGTGAGTGTTTGGATAACCTTTAAAAGGTAAAGACCGGACCAGATCTACCTTTTTGGAGCCCCTAGGCAGTGAAGTGGAGGAGCCCCTGCAAGTGAGTACGCAGAGTATGCACTGACCTATTTTTGCCTTTTGCCTTTTCTGTGCTTGTAAGTTCTTTTTTTCCTGTTGTAAATCGCTTGTTCTAGGTGTTTATTCTCATAGTTGCCAGCCTATGAACTGCAGCATTTTGTGTTTTTTAAGCCAGGAACCATTTTTTTTTTTTAAATGTGACGCCCTTCACAGGGAAGCACTCCTAGGAGGCTGCCTACTTGGCCTAATGGGTAACCCGGCCATGTGTAAAGAGAAGATGTTTGAAGTGTAAGGAGGTGTTTGAAGCTCCAAACTTGGTGAGGAGGAACAGTACCTACATGTCCAAAGCAGGCCAGGAAGCCTGTTCCCCTTACAATTGGAACAGTAAGCAGTATCTCCACTGCAGCTACGGATTATGGGTAGCAATGTGCAACAGGATATCGAAAATCAAAACATATAACCGTTTTGCCTCTATTCCCTTTCTGAGTGGATCCTTTTGGCATATTTATTCTGCTGTCAGGCAACCTTCTGAACATAGCCTTGGATTGGGGTACAGTGTCAGAAACCCTCTTACAGACAGCTTGGTTATGGTAATTGCGAAATGAGGTTGGAGAGAGTACTCAAATTCAACACAAACTATATTATGATAAATAGAAAAGTGTTTGAAAAACCATGCGTCATATATATATGCAAGAAATGATAAACATATACATGTCACAAATATGTATATTTCACCCCATGGGAGGCATTAGAGATCAACAACAATAGTCATAGTAGGTACAGAAATATTAAGAACTAAATTAGAAAATATGGATTTCAATAATACACTTTCCCAATAACAGAAACATTTAAGAACATAAATAAACACCCATGGTGATGGAATGACATAAAGGAAACATTTAAAGACATATATACGTTTCCTGGATTATGAATGCAACTGATAGAGGAGAATCAGTAGTGTATAAAAACATTTTGTGCATGTAAAAATATCAAAATAAACATTTATAAACTTACCTTGATGTTAGCTAAATATCTTCTGCCAGTTGAAAATGAGAGAAAACACCCCCTTGAAACTCTGTCTAAATTTGCATAAAATTCAATTAATTTTGGCCATTCAGGAGCAAGCACAGGCACCTGCAACATTAGTAGCAAATCTGTGCATCCTGTCTGTGCTGCAAAGCAGCCTGGGATTTGTAGTCTGGCACATATGCATGTTAGATGGTGCTATGTATTTTCATATACAAGTCTCTGAGTCAGCTGAGCATAATTGGGTCTCTTCTCTCTTTTGATGATGTAAGCATTCTGTTGTGTGGAAATCAGGATTTCACTTGGCTGCACATAAACCTGTAGGTAAACTGAACTTTACAATATAATACATATTTTTCTGCTAATCAGTTGTTATTTGTTAGGGGACATTTAAAACCCAGGAAACTTCTATATACCTTTAAATGTACTACTCTTAGAAAATTTACAGGAAGATTTGTAGAAAAACTCTATATTGATAGAGTGTACCTTGTGGAAGTGTGAAAGTTATTGTTAGTCCTATGAAAAGGGATAATCAATGAGTGGAATAGTAACAAGTAATAGTAATAAGGTAGACTGAAAATTAATTCTTAAAGCATGACATCAGTTTAGAGAATGTATACAGGAGTATACAAAAGTTCTATAGGAAGCCTACTAACAATATAGAGTGAATTAGAAATATATGATAAACACTCAGTTTGTTATGTGCTATTCTAATGATACGAAGAGTATAGTGTTGCTAGTCGTTTGTCCGTCACAAATGACGGTATAAGATTTGATATGCTCTGTCTCTCTCTCTCTCTGCTCCCTCTCTCTCCCTGATCGCCCTCACCCTCTCTCTTTGTGTGCACTCTCTCCCTTTCTCTCTTTGTACGCCATCTCTGTCTTTATGCCTTCTCTCTCTCTGTGCCTTATCTCTCTCTCTCCCTCTTCCTCTCTGCCTCCCTCCTTCTCTCCCTCCCTCCTTTCTCTCTCTCTCTCCGTCCTTCTTTCTGTCTCCCTACTTCTGTCTCTCCATCCCTCCTTCTCTCTCCCCCTAATTGTTCTCTCTTCACCCTACCCTCCTTCTTTCTCCCTCCTTCCTTCTCTCTCCATCCTTCCTTCTCTATCCCTCCTTCTCTCTGTCCATCCCTCCTTCTCTCTCCCCATCATTGTTCTCTCTTCACTCTACTCTCCTTTTTCTCTCTTCCCCTCCTTCTTCTCTCTCCCCCTCCCCTCCTTCTCTCTCCCCCATGTCTCTCTCCCCAAATGTCTCTCCCCTATCTCTTCCCTCCCACCCTCTCGCCTGTCTCTCCCACCTCCCCCTGTATGTGTCCCCCCCATGTTTCTCTCCTACCCCTCACCTGTCTCTCGACCCCCTGTGTCTCTACCCACCTTAAAAATGCCTAAATATTTTAAACAAAATGGTTAAACTTCAGTAAAAACATGTGTATTTTAAGATGTCAGTTTTTTGATGCAGTAAACATTGGAATGATTTATCATGTGCCAGGTCTGCAAGGGAGAAATGATGTTCTTCAATGTTGTAAAATGAAATGTAATGTGTGTAATAGAAATAGTAATACTCTGAAGCGTTGTAGCAGGCAAATGTGTGACTGTGATTGATTGAAACAGGAAAACACTTTGTCAAAGGTATTTTAACCATTTATTTGATGGTGTAAAGCAAAACTGGTGCATTCTTGGTCCTTTTAAATATTGTAAAAAAAATCATCAAAGAATGAGAATAAGCAAATTGTTAAAAAACGCATTTTTTCCATGCTAAGTAGGATCTTAGCAGTGACACGCTATAATTAAATAAGTAAAAAGCAATGGGCAAATTATATCTATGCTTGCTGTCTGAGTACTCTCATTTACTCATTACTCTCAAGAAACACAGTACCTTAAGTTAGCTTTATCTTATAACAGCTTAGTAACCAGGCTTCATCTTTTAAGCAAACTGAATACACAAAAGGGAAAAACATACAGTAATTACAATAGTACATAATTCTGCATATTTTTCGTTTTATTAAATGGCAACTGAAAATAAAGATTTCATGAAAAACAATATTAATTGTTTATCAGCAGTCAAAATCTTAAATAAAATAGATCAGATGTAATTTGTAATATATCACTATATCTAAATAGAGTATATGAGGAACTTCACATACCTCTGAGATGAAGGAGGATGAGAAAATAATACTGAGGGTAAACTGCAGCAAAACATATTGTGTTAAAAAATATAATTTCCGTCACCCTTTAAATAGGAAAATGTAGGTAGAACTTTGTATTATGTTAGTGCTGCTGTGCTGGACCATTAGCTCTCTTTGCGTCTTATTCAGTTGGAGTCAAAAAAATAATACTACATTTGAATTGGCAAAAGTACTGGAATTGACAGTTTTTGTTCTGATCTGTATTTTATAAGACCTGCTTTTCTCATTGTAATTGGGCTTTTCACATGAGCTGTTTCTTTATTGCTTTCAATTAAAAGATTTAACTTTAGTATCCAATGGCAGTTATACTGGGCGTTCAATGGCTCAGATTTACATAATCCACATCTGACAAAAGCTGGAGTTAGTTTTGAAATCATACCGGTAGTTATTGCTAATGTTAAAAGACCACTAAAATTTCATATTGATAGTATGATTTTAGAAAGAACGTGATTTAATAATTTGCAGAATATTTTTAAAGTGTTTAATGTATATAAATACATTAAAAGTTGATAAAGTTGTTATTTTGTAACTGTTAAGAGAGACTGCAATGTGAATTGCCACTTGACAATAGAAGTGTAAGCCCCAGTAGGGTAACCCTCCATCTCAAGCTACAGACTAACAGTCCATGAAGTTATCCCTCAAAACATAAGCAGAGCCATCTGAATTTAAGATTTATTTTCCAAATGCTTTATGCTTTGGCTATCATACCTGCTAATATTGTTAGTTTGTTTTTCGTAAATAGGATTCGACTACAATTAATAATTAAGGCTGTCACACCACCCCTGCCCCCCAGGCTGTCAGTCAGCTTACCGGGGGGATTGTAGCAGCCAGACCCCAGAGAACCATCAGAGCACAGCTATTATCATGGCTATGTAACAGACTTAAAAGACTATGACCCTGTCCTAGTTCACTGTTATACTTCATAGTGATTACGGTTGTACGGACCCAGGGCACCTTTCCAGGTATGCTTAACCACTTCTTTGCGAGAATTGAATCTGTGGCCAAGCTAACACAGGCTGCCTAAATGCACTGAGACATAGACACAGTTAACCGAGTGTACCATACTTCTATTGAAGTTAAGTGGTTTAATTGACAAAGGTTAAGTAATGTCAAGTACTTGTAACTGATATCATTTTAATCTTTTGTCTGTGGTTAACCACTAATTAGCATTTATTTGATTTATGGCTAGCGTCTAGTCTAGACCTCTCACTTACTACTAAGAAGCCCCATTCATAAATTATGAATGGAGCTAAGAGTGCCACGGTACCAAACTAGTTACTGATCCCCTCTTGGGCAACCAGTGATACATATGCACCACATAACCACAGTCCTATGCTACCCTACCCCAGGTTAACCCCATTCTCTTTCCGTGGGCACTACACCGCCCGCCAGTTTATCCCCTATGAATAGGTCCTGCCATGGGTGTAGGAACTGGGTGGGATGGGAGGGACAAATTCCCCAGATTTTTTTATGTTTGTATGTATATACGTTTATTACTGCCTGTGTATACAATGAGCTGTTCCCCCCCCCCCCCCCCCCACAGAATTATTCTGGCTCCTACACCCCTGGTCCTGCCATCTGGACATTGTATGGACCTAACTTCCTTATCATAATAAGCCAGTCACCAACACTTGGCAAGCTGGACCCAGACCGAGTGGTGCCCACAAGCCAGTGTGTATTCAGAGTGTATTAAGCATCTTCAAAAATTCAAATTTTCCCAAAAAATTTTTATGTCCTTGTCTTACACAGCTGCTAATATTGTTTGCTACATATAGTACTTGTCATTTTTTTCCTGAAATGCAGGGGTACATATGTTTTTTTTTTTTTTATTTGTTTTATATTTTGAATTTGTTATATATTTTCATAGAGCAACTATCAGAGACATTGATGCAGTCTATTTTCAATTTTAGAATATATGATGTTTGTGGAACAAAACAACCTTTTGCTGTGATTGTATGTACTTCAAAAATCTCCTTATACTCTAACTTAGATATTTTTTTACATTTAATATTTAATCACTAAGTACTAAATTTATATGGAATCCCAAAAGAGGATTCAAATCAATTTCTTTGAAAATGTTGGGATAAAGGGAACATTAATGATCCAAATATAGAAATTTATTATAAAGAGATTATGATAAATCATATTTTGAAATGCATTCAAATGCAAATCCCCTATTCCTGTGTAACGTTCTGGTTTGAACTTAACAGAGACAAAAAATGTATTACCTATGTACACTGCCTATGCACATGGGAGTAATATCTTAATTTTTAAAACTTTTGTATTTAGTTCTTAAAGTTCTAGCAAAGATGTTGGTTATTTATGAATAATTCTGTTGACGGAACTGAGGAGAGGAAGGAGATGTGCTATACGTTTGCAGGATTTGTGAAAAAAAAAGTCAGACTTACATTGTTTCAAATACAGTATAAAAATGATACCTAATTCTGTCTTCATATAGTTCTGATGCATCTAGTTGCTGCCATCTTGTCTATACGACAGAAATTCTTGATTCTACATCTCTTAATGTGTACAAAGCTAGAACATTAAGAAAAAGGAAATTCCGACCTCTAGAGAAGTGGGCAATATAATTTCTACAGTGGAGATGTAAGAGGAGGTAATTTTTATATTAAATAATAACATAAATGATAATAATATTTGGAGCCCTTGGTATAATTATATGTGAAGGAGATATATTGAGAAAAATTAAAAATTGTACTAATATTTTGCACTCTGAATCATCTTTTTCACTTTTTATCATAACTGTAGGTTCTATATGATAAATTAATAGAGGATGCAGATATCTGGATTTAGTATGAGAAATAATCCAATTTCAATTTAAATTAATTGTGGTTGTTGTTATACTTTTAGACACTAATGTGATAACTTAAGGTTATATATATTGCATATGTATAATGATTTAACACACTCTGCTTTCTCCATCTTATGAAGAGCGGCTTCTTCTCTTGCAAACTCTTTGACATCACGCCATTGCTCCTCAAATTCAACCAGATGGAGGTTGGTGTCTGGCTCCAATAGCAGCAAATTCTCTGCTACAAATCTGTAGAACTCTTGGTCAAACTCTGAGACACTTTGAGCTTGTCCAGCTCCCCCTTCATCCCTTTATATAAAGATTCCAACTCTCTCTCCTTTGGTTCATCATCAGCATCATTTCATTTATCTTCATTATTATCACTGCCATTAGGGGACTGCAAATTTGAGCTGTTTGTCTTTCCCCTTTCCTGCAAATTGTCCTGTGCCCATGGTTTGCGAGGACAGATAACCTGACTCTTTCTGTTCCAGGTAGTCCAATAGACTAGCTGATGATTCTTACCAAGCTGAATTGGCTTCATACAGCCAACCTGCTTCTGTTCTGGTACATTTTCCTTCATAGGCCCCACAAGCATGTCCTCTCTCAAGGCTGATTCTAGCTCTTGGATCAACATCCTGTCTGTCTCATTGTTCCCAGCAGGCATCCTTGGCACCACTGTGCTTCCAATCCTGCTTTGACTCTTTATCTTGGCTAGGAACTTCAGGCATACACTCAACACATAGGCTAGCACCCATTTTGAGTTTTGGGTTTTTTGAAAAAAACATGTGATTTCAGCATTCTCAGCTTTCACCCTTTCTTCCGATTTTTCTTCTTGCTTTGCCTCCAAGGCTTCCAGATTTTAATTTTTCTTTGCTGCCTTTAGTTGCAGCTGCTCCTCATTACCTTGTTGGAAATCCAGTTCTCCCTGCTGGATATTTTGCTGCATATTCAGCTGAAGAAACTCTTCTGTCTTTTCCATTAAGACTTCCCTGAATACCTCTGGCGGCTCAGCCATTCTTTCTTCCTCCCTCTGTCTCTACTGTACATCTCCTGCTCTATGCTTTGCTTATGAGCTTCCTGTAGACACCGCTCTGCATTCAACAAAGCATCTTGGGTACACAGGATCTGGAGGTCAGCATTAGTCTCTTCTGGACATGCCTCGCTCTGAGCCAACTGTGTCTCCATATCAGACGGATTTGCCATCCTCTGTGCTTGTGGAACATGTAACAGCAGCTCCTTCTCTATCAAAGTTGCTTCTCTCTGCTTGAGGGATTATTCTATCTTTTGTATCTGAGAGGTGGAATTGGTGATTTCTCCTTCTCTCTGTGATACCTGATTAGTGAGGAGATCTTACATCTCCAGTTTACCATTGTGCTGCAGCTCCTGAACCTCTGGCTCTTTCAGCTTATACTTGGAAGGACTCTTTCTTCTCCCAAGTAGACATCAGTGTCTCCTTCCTGTAGGACAATATTTAGTCCTCAAATGCAGGCTTCCTCCCCCATTAAGGAATGTTATCTGGCATCATCCTGACACCCCTCATATTAGTAGCAATTTATCTGTATTCCATTTCAGGCTTTTTCAGTCCTACTGGAATTGGGCTCACATTTACTAATTGCTGGACTTATTTCCTTTCTTGCCTCTCCTTGTCGATACTGCTTTGTTTTATTGGCACCTAAAACAGAGATCTCTCGGGGTAATTTAAAATTTTAGTAGGACACATCTCCATGTTCTGCTTCATATGGCCTGTCAGGGACGGTGGTTCCTCCTTGACCAACTCAGTCTTCAGATTCTTATTTTCCACAACTTTCGCTTTAGTAAGGATTCTAGTTTCTTCAAAAACATTTGGACATTCTTCCTTAGTGAGAACACTGACTGCCCTCATCTGTTTGATCTCCACTTTCTCTGAGTTAGAACTCTTTGTCAGACATTTTCTTTTTCTTGTATAATTTTTCACCTCAAGAGTATTCACCAGGGACAGGTGGCTAGATCTGTCCAGGTTTCTCCAGGAGGCCTTTTAATTGCTCTTGCCCCTAAGGTTTCTGCATAGATTTGGGTTCACAACTTTCCCAGTGTCTTGATCAGCATGCTTCACACGAGACTGGTTTTGTACCCATTTCTCTTTGACCTTTGCACCCAACAACAGTCACTTTTATAACATCATCATCTTGCTCCAGAGACAAGGTTATTTGCCTTCTCCAGCATTCCCTTCTGCAGTTTTAGCAGTCTCTTTCACCGTCTCAGCTGTCTCTCTCGCCGTCTCAGCTCTCTTTCGACATCCCAGCTGTCTCAGCTGTCTCTCTCGCCGTCTCAGCTGTCTCTTTCGACATCCCAGCTGTCTCAGCTGTCTCTTTCGACATCTCAGCTGTCTCTTTTGCTTTCTCTGCAGTCTCATTAGCGGTTCCTGCAGTCTCATTTGTGGCTCCTGCAGCCTCACTCACTTTCTCTGCAGTCTCACTCGCTTTCTCTGCCCTCCAACAGGTCTCTAACCCCTGATTTACTTGTTTATCAGGTTCCTTTCGCAATCTCTCAACATGGAAACTGCATTTTGAACTTAGCCAGATAAGCATGCCTCGTGGGTAGAGATAAACATGTCTGTCAAAAAAACTGAGAAAACACGTGTACAAATTATAGTCTCTGATTATGCAGGAACCATTCCTCCTGTATGAAACAATAGCAGTGGCCCACACATCACTCCAAGTACTCCACCAGGAACCCTTTTATATTGCAGCACCTATGCTGCTCAGGAAGTCCAAACTCTCAGTTCCTTCCTTGGGGTTTAACATAGAACATACTTCTGTACCTTTTCATTCGGTGCCTCTGTTTTTGTAGTTCCTCAAAGGTAACCGTTATCCTCTGTCTTCCAAATCGTTCTCACCCTCTTTGCAAGCTGCATCAATCTCTGTAGCAAAACTTCTCCTCAGTTTGCTCTAAGAGCTTTGGAAACTGCAGCAGTACAAACAGCCTTTAGACTCAGCCTCTCGTGTCCAGTAGCTTTAACACGTTTCTCTCTGTTTTGTCACTTGCAAAGTCTTTTTTTCCCCATGAGTTGCAGTTGCACACATGGCAACTTTCTGACTCTTTACAGTACCACAATGGCAAACTGTCTCTGTCTCTTTCAGTCCCACAGACTATCATCAAAATGGCAATCTCCACTCCTGAGTCAAAACTCACTGTGGCCCTCATTCAATTGCGATTCGGCCAATTGAATAGGGCTCTAAATAAGCACATAGCATAATTTTTTAAAGACGTTTTTAGTTAGTTAAAACCTTGCTTACTAACTAAAAACTTCTTAAAAAAAATATGTTATGTGCTTATTTAGAGCCCTATTCAATTGGCCAAATTGCAATTGAATGAGGGCCTATGTCAGGCCAGCAAGGCCTGATTAGGAAGACACACCCATCTCTCCACTTCTGTCTTTCAATGGTAGCCCACAGGTGTTATTGCTTGTAGCTCTTAGGAGTTAACTCCATCCTAAAGCTCTCCAGCTTACACTGACCTCTGGGGGGCACACTGTCACTATATATATATATATATATATATATATATATATATATATATATATATATACTGTATATATGTGGACAATAACTTGTCCATTTTAGAGGTACGTTCAAATGATCAATCCAAGTAAACAAAGAAAAGAAATGAACAGAAATGACAGTACCTATAAAGGATCAGATTGACAGCATATATTTGAAAATATTCCAAAAAAATAAGGGGTATTTTTTGTACAGTCAAAATAGAGTTTTGGTTTTAACTAACAAGACACCTCCTCAAATATTCATTTTCTTAAAAGTTGGAGTTTAAAGTAGCAGTTAAGCATAGCTCTGAAGAAAAATAGGTGCAAAAATAAATGTGATCCTATTATTTCATAGTCGCTTTGCCATTTTCAAATTAGTGTAAACATTTCATAAAAACACATTTGGCTACAAGATAAGCAGCCCTATTAAATTTGAAGCCCGTAGTGGCATCGGCAAGCCCGCAGGGGCTGCAGGCTTAAAATTCTGCTGCGTTACAGAGCTATTAAAATAGAACATGACGCGAGTTATGGGCTTGAGACGCAAACCAGTAAACCATTTTTCAAACGTTGGATGCGCGGCCATGAACATGATCAATTAGTCGTCACGGGTTTCGATGGAGCCAATGGCAACAGAGACCATTACGTCACTGAAAAATGGAGGTTGGATTTCAAAATCTTACGGGCTTCAATTATGAGTTGCGATTGGACCCACATTTCCAGAAATAATGCAATATTGATAAAGCCATAAATATGATACACTAGTCCATGCGAGTTCCATTATATGTATTAACACATTCATCAATATAACAAGGAAATTAAACATGAAATCAAGTATTTTATATTGCAGATTTGCAAGCCTGAGAATGTTGTGCTATTAATTTGAAAACCTAACATCACTATAAGTACAGTAGTGTGTGTATATTTGCATTTACAGTGCTACGGATTGGACTTTACCCCCCTAGCGTGTCCTCTCTAGTACCCGTTGGCTTCTTGGCTCCATTTGCGTGTTACAGGCTTGAACGCCAGAGAATTTGTTGAAGTGACTGTTTCAGTGAGTCCTTGTACCTCTTCTTTGGCCCTCCTCTGTCATGATTTCCAGTGGAGAGCTTACCATATAGCACAATCTTTGGAAGTCGATTATCCTCCATCCTAGAGATGTGTAGTGCCCATAACTGCTTCTTCAACAGTATGGCCTCAATGCCGGTGATTCCTGCCTGTTCTAGGACTTCAGTGTTGGGGATGTGGTCATTCCAGTGAATGTTGAGGATGGTGCGGAGACAGCGTTGATTAAAGCGCTCAAGAAGTCGTAGGTGGTGGTGGTAGGTAAACTAAGACTCGGAACCATACAAAAGGGTGGTCAGCACAACAGTTCCGCACAGGTTGGCCTATGTGCACTTGTTTAGATGCTTGTGTTTCCAAACTCTTTTATATAACTTGGTGAATGCACCAATTGCCTTTGCTAATTTCCTTGTCAACCTTTGCGTCCGAGGAGATGATGCAACCCAGGTAGCTAAACTGTTGGACGGTTTTCAGCTTAGACTCGCCAATAGGGATGCGTAATCTTCCAGAGGTGCGGGCTGGTGGAGAACTTCAGTCTTCTTCATGCTGACTTCTTGGACCGAAGAGCTCGGCAGCCTCAGCGAAGCAAGATGTCATTTGCTGCAAAGCTGTTGCCTTATGGGAAACGAGGGCAGCATCATGGGCGAAGAGTAGCTCTTGAACGAGTCATTCCACTGTCTTGGTGTGGGCCTTTAGTCGCCTCAGGTTGACCAGACTGCTGTCTGTGCGGAATCGGATGTAGAGTCCATCCTCAACATCAAGGTCTGTTGTGGCCCTTTGCAGCATCATTCTGAAAAATAGTGTGAATAGAGTGGGTGCAAGAGCACAGCCCTGCTTCACGCCGTTGCCTAACTTGGCCATGCTGGTCTTCGTGTAGCTGGATGATCATGTTGAGGAACTTGGGAAGACATCCTATACATTCCAGGATTTGCCATAAACCCTTCGAACGCTTTGGTAAGGTCGACATACGTTATATAAAGTTCCTTGTTCTGTTCTCTGCATTTCTCCTGGAGCTGCTTGAGAACAAAAACCATGTCAGTGGTGCTACTGTTGGCTCTAAAGCCATACTGACTCTCGAGGAGGAGTTCTTCTGCGATAGTGGGCACCAGTCTGTTGAGGAGTACTCTTGCAAGGATTTTCCCTGCGACGGAGACCAGAGTTATCACCCGGTAATTGGAGCAGTCTGACTTTTCTCCCTTTTTCTTGTACAGGGTCATGATGATTGCATCACAAAGGTCCTGTGGTAGTTTGCCTTGGTGCCAGCACCAAACAAAGAGCTCATGGAGTTTAGCGTGAAGTGCTGGGGCCCCATGTTTCCAGATCTCCGCTGTGATCCTATCAACTCCTGCAGCCTTACCTTTTTTTAAATGCTGCTCAATGGCTTTTTGAGCAGTCTTTTCCAGAGTAGGGATTTCATCCAGGTCTGTTTTCATTGTTTTTTGTCGAATGCGACAGAGCACTGAGACTGTAACTATGCGGTTTGCACAGAACAGAGTCTGTAAGTGGTCAGACCATCGGTTCAGAATCAATGCCTTGTCTGTAAGGAGTGTTTGACCATCTGCACTGTGCAATGGGATTTGGGCCAGGTGTGAAGGGCCATACACGGCCTTCAGGGCTTCATAAAATCATCTGTAGTCACCGACATCTGCGCAACGCTGAGTTCTTTCAGAGAAGTTGCTCCACCACTGGTTCTGAATTTCTCAAAGCTTTCATTGGAAGTTGCTGCACTCAAGACGGAAAGCTGATTTTTTGTTAGGGCAAGACAGCTAAGCAAGATGCGCTTGATTGGCGGATCTCTTTTCCAACAGTAATTCAAGGATCTCCGGACTGTTTATATCAAACCAGTCTTAATTTTTCTTTGTGGAGAAACCTAGGACCTTTTCAGAGGTCTGCAGGATGCTGGTTTTGAGATGTTCCCATGGAGCTTCTGAGGAGGGATCCGTGAAGCATCTGCGATCTTCTAGTATTGACTGGAGATTCGCCTGGAAGGTAGCCTTTACTTCAGTTGACTGGAGGTTACTGATCTGTAACTTCTTCTTTGGGGCTCCTTTCCTCTTTGGTTTAGGATTGAAGTGGAGTCGAAGTTTGCAGCGCACCAGACGGTGGTCCGTATTGCATTATATGTTACCCATATAAAAGTATACAATCTGTGGACCAGATTGTGACCCTCCTGTTCTCATTGAAACCATCTTTACAACTGAAAACAATTTGAATGGTGTTATACTACATTTGACTACATTATAATTTATTTTTGGATTGATTTAAATGGAGTAATTTCTAACTACATATAAGTTCCTCAATGCTCTGTATAAATCTGTGACTAAAGGTAGTGGTGGTTTTAAAGAACCATCTAAGGATCCATGATACATTGGTGGAAACTGTGTGTGTTAGAGGGGTGATAACCTTTGTATAGAGCTGTGATTCCACTCCTTCCATCATGCATGGAGTCTGCTCATGAGCCAAGGATAGGGAAGCGGTGAAGTGTGAATTTTAATAGTATCCAGTGAACAAACAATGTTCCTGGACTTCTGCCTGTTCCCTTCTCCCCAACCCTCCCTCCACTTATAACTACACACACCCATCATCCAGCTCCTAAGATGTGATGGGTTAACTTATTGCGGAAAAACTGCTACCAATCACTTCCTTCACGTTTCGGCTCAGGTATCTTATATTTTAACATACAACCATGTGCTAGTTCACACTGTGAAGAGCACATACAGTGAGGTAAATAGCCCTTTAAAAAAGCAAGTGTTTTTTTCTTGAACTGCAGTGGTCCTTTAATTTATTAGGCTCTCCTCATCACTGCTTGTCTTTGAGGACCGGCAGACAATGTCTCTGGGAGCAACACCAGTCCTAGTAAAGGCTGTTGAGAACCACTGGTAAAATGGATTAGCCACTGAATATTAACCAGGACTATTTCATGTGGAAACTGTTCATGTTTTCATTTCAGTGAACATGACAAATTTGAAAATGATTAAAATAAGCTTGGTGCTGCTTGGCATGGTTTTCATTAGTAGAAGAGATTTCATTCATTCAAGTCAAAAGAATGCATGTCTTTAATTGAAGCCAATGTTTTGGCAGTTCCTAGCAAATCATGCTCCTGTCAAATATTCCTGGCATTTTTCTTAGGTGCCAAATATCCTTGAGACTCAATCTATTAATTTAATAGAACCTGCCATACCATATAAAACAATGGGTGTAATTTATTCAATTCTCTTAAAATATATGCTGTACATGACTAATAAAAGAACACTGATAACTGTAGTGAATTCCCATAAACATTTCCCAAAAATGTCTTAATTAAGGTGTGTTCCTGAGTTATGCACAAAGGGCTATTGTACTGCCGAAGAAAATTGTAAAGTAGCTTGCAAGAGAGAACTGGCTATAGAGCCATTATATTTAAACTACCGTATATACTCGAGTATAAGCCGAGTTTTTCAGCCCTTTTTTTAAGGCAAAAAAGGGCCCCCTCGTCTTATACTCGAGTCACTCTCCCCCCGTGTGTCTCTAACCCCCCCCCGTGTGTCTCTAACCCCCCCATGTGTCTCTAACCCCCTCTGTGTGTCTCTAACCCCCCCCGTGTGTCTCTAACACCCCCATGTGTCTCTAACCCCCCCGTGTGTCTCTAACCCCCTCGTGTGTCTCTCTACCCCCCGTGTCTCTTTCCCTCCTGCAACCGGTATACCGGTATATGCTAATGACGCGGCGCTCGCGTGTGACGTCACATGCGCGCCGGGTCAAGGAGGCCGGAGCACAAGCAGGTAAGTGAGGGGGGAGGTTTTTAGGGGGGGTTAGGTGGAGGAGGGGGGGTTGAGGGGGGTTTAGGTTGAGGAGGGGGGTTGAGGAGGGGGGTTGGGGTTGAGGGAGGTTGAGGGGGGTTCAGGTTGAGGAGGTGGGTTGGGGTTGAGGGGGGTTGAGGTTGAGGAAGGGGGTTGAGGTTGAGGAGGGAGGTTGAGGGGGGCTGAGGTTGAGGAGGGAGGTTGAGGATGGGGGGGTTGAGGAGGGGGTTGAGGATGGGGTGGTTGAGGAGGAAGGTTGAGGAGGGGTTTGAGGATGGGGGAGGTTGAGGGGGTTTGAGGTTGAGGAGGTGGGTTGGGGTTGAGGGGGTTGATGTTGAGGAGGGGGGTTGAGGTTGAGGAGGGAGGTTGAGGATGGGGGGGTTGAGGATGAGGATGGGGGGGTTGAGGAAGGGGTTGAGGATGGGGGGTTGTGGAGGGAGGTTGAGGAAGGGGTTGAGGAGGGAGGTTAAGGATGAGGAGGGAGGTTGAGGATGGGGGGTTGAGGATCGGGGTTGAGGATGGGGTTTGAGGAT
Organism: Discoglossus pictus; assembly: GCA_027410445.1. Lineage (NCBI taxonomy): Eukaryota > Metazoa > Chordata > Amphibia > Anura > Alytidae > Discoglossus > Discoglossus pictus. The sequence continues at coordinate 66,166,159 of CM050164.1, read as the reverse complement.
GGGGGAGGTTGAGGGGGGTTGAGGTTGAGGAGGGTTGAGGTTGAGGAGGGTTGAGGCTGAGGAGGGGGTTGAGGATGAGGATGGGGGGGTTGAGGAGGGGGTTGAGGATGGGGGGGTTGTGGAGGGAGGTTGAGGAAGGGGTTGAGGAGGGAGGTTGAGGATGAGGAGGGAGGTTGAGGATGAGGGGTTGAGGATCGGGGTTGAGGATGGGGGTTGAGGAGAGAGGATGAGGATGGGGGGCTTTAGGAGGGGGATTGAAGATGGGGGGTTGAGGATGGGGGGTTGAGGAGAGAGGATGAGGATGGGGGGTTGAGGAGGGGGATTGAGGATGGGGGTTGAGGAGAGGGTTGAGGATGAGGAGGGAGGTTGAGGAGGGGGTTGAGGGTGAGGAGGGAGGTTGAGGAGGGGGTTGAGGATGAGGAGGGAGGTTGAGGATGAGGAGCGAGGTTGAGTAGGGAGGTTGAGGTTGAGGAGGGAGGTTGAGGATGAAGAGGGAGGTTGAGGATGAGGAGGGAGGATGAGGAGGAAGGTTGAGGATGAGGAGGAAGGTTGAGGATGAGGAGGGAGGTTGAGGATGAGGAGGGAGGTTGAGGATGAGGAGGGAATTTGAGGATGAGGAGGGAAGTTGAGGAGTGGGGTTAAGGAGGGTGATAAGGGAGGGGGGAAGAGACACAGGGAAGGGTGAGGTTGGAAGAGACACAGGGAAGGGAGAGGGGAGAAGAGACACAGGGAAGGGAGAGGGGAAAAGAGACAAAGAGAGAGAGGGGGACACAGAGGGCACAAGAGGGACACAGGGGGCAGCACATTTCCCACCCTCGGCTTATACTCGAGTCACTCATTTTACCCAGTATTTTGTGGTAAAATGGGTGCCTCGGCTTATACTCTTTATTCACAAGACAATCTTTCTAACCTAATTGTGTAAATAAAAAAATATGTTAAATGCTGCTTTCATGAGTGACATTCAGGTGCAAATATAAAACACTACATTAAAGGAACACTGAAGCGTCATCATTTTAGTGTGTTCTTTCAAAGAACTTAAACTGATAACGACAAATGGGAGGAACCGTGGAAGCAGATAACATCTCTATTCATTTTTATAAAAACACAGCATGATAATACAACTATAGTAAGCTCAGTATGATAACACTCCCTCACAGTGTAGAGCTGCAGCGAATCACAGCAGCGAAACGCGTCTGACACTTGTTTTACTATCTATTGATTTTATGATTTTTATCACTGGATTTCGGTACCAGAATCAAACCGGAATTTTTACCAAATAAATATATTTTTATCCATGAAAATGGTCTGAAGTACTTGTGCTTTGGGGAACCCCGACACGCACACTCGAAAAGTACTCAGCATCAGACTAAATAATATCACCGCCCCACACGGATTCAAGTACCATGGAGTAACACCAACATATACGGCATATACTTAAACAGAGAACATCAGCCGGAAACGTTGTGTTAAATACACTTATGATGTGCGCTTTACAGACATTCCCACAACAAAACTCTTTTATTAATAACTTAGCCCACCATGTCCCTTATTAGTTTTGTTGCCATTCTCTGTACTTTTTCCAACTCTAAAATGTCCTTTTTATGAAGAGGTGCCCAAAACTGTACTCCATATTCCAAATGAGGGCGTATTAGGGATTTGTATAGGGGCAGAATTATATTTGCTTCCCTTTCTTCTATACCCTTCTTCATACATGCTAATATTGTATTTGCCTTTTCAGCTGCTGCTTGGCATTGAGCACTGTTACCTAGGTGGTTGTCCACATATACTCCAAAATCCCTTTCAACATCTGATACCCCTAGGTTTGCTCCATTAAGATTATAAATTGCATGGCTATTTTCCCTTCCCAAATGCATAACTTTACATTTATTCATATTACATTTTATCTGCCATTTAGTCACTCATTTCTCCAATGCATGCAAGTCTCTTTGGAGGGAAAGTACATCCTTATCTGATTTAATTACTTTGCACAACTTTGTGTCATTAGCAAAAATTGAGACAATACTCTCCAGTCCCACTTCTAAGTCATTAATAAATATGTTAAAAGGAGAAGACCTAATACTGAACCCTGAGGAACCCCACTTACCACATTAGTCCAGTCTGAGTATGTTCCATTTACAACAACCCTTTGCTTCCTGTGTTTTAGCCAGCTCTCATGAGCAGATATTTACTGCAATTCCTTTATCCCTTACTTTGCACAATAGTCTTCCGTGTGGCACTGTATCAAAAGCCTTTGCAAAATCCAAAAAGACTACATCCACTGAGTTGCCTTGATCCAAGTCTGTACTAATCTCCACATAGAAACCAATTAAACTGCTTGTTTTGGGTTCTGGTGAGTTATAGGGACATGGAGCTCACATATCTGCCTGGAAAGTGTTTATAAGATTGTTTATAACTTTAATGTTTTTGTATGAAAAATGAGCTATGTAACGGTTAAATAATCTTTTAGTCCCTCTGCAAACTACATTTTCAGCTATTTAAATATGGAGCTTTATGGAGACTTCATGTTTTCCATATTTACCGGTAGCAAATAACTCACGATCAGAAAGAGTTCCTGGCAATACTGCAAGGCTGCATTGACAGTAAGTTTTATTATTTGCAATGCTTATTCATGAAACAAAAATCATTGTAATGTTTAAATGTAAGACAGACAAATATGTGATTTTGTGTAATATTTTTAATACTAAAATAACTATATGCATAATTATGGCTCATATGAAAATATAAAAGATTGTAAAATATGCAATTTCATAGTCTGTCTCTCAGAACTATAGCCTACATGATTTTAGTAAAGAGTCACTGATTGGTAGGGATTATTGGCTATTTATACTGCGTATAACCAGATCAAATCAATAGTGTAGCAAAAAGTTGAAATGCACAGTAGGGAATGTGATATCACTAAGAAATTGCTACTGGACAGATAAACTGAGCAGTCTATTTAAAGATAGACTGAATTATGAGTTGAATTTGAAGTGTTTTGTGGGGTTGTGAATTGACTATAATCAATTGGCAATCTCCCAAAACACTTCAAATTTGGATAATGAGATAATCAGTGATTAAGATAATCATTGATTATCTCATTATCCCAATAAGTGAATATGCATATACTGCCAAATGATTTGTTTTTTAAACATCTTGTGTGTTTTGATAGGTTGACCATTTTTTCCATTGTATCTTAAGTACTAATTTCAGTGAACCAATTCTCTTCATTAATACTCATAGTCCATGCACATTTGCCACCATGCCAACAGTTATATAAAATCGTGAGAGAGAGTACATCATGGACCTCATTATGACAGAACAGTCTAATTAATTAGAGCAATGGGGGCTGATCTCCACGATAGGCAATGTTTTACTTTGGCCTTTCACAACTAAACTGAATATAGGCCTACGAGATTGGCCTAAACAATAGAACACAAGTTCCTCAGGCCACCCGTAATTCCATTACACATAATAAAAGTATTATACTTCTTCAAATCTGAAATCAACATGTTTACCTAGATTATGGGATTATGTTTATGATAAACAATATCTGAATGCCAACATCCTTCCTATCTGAGGTAATGTAGTGTTGAGTTGTTCTAATTCTTTCACCGGACAAGTTTATTCTCTCGGTTTACACTTACAAAGAGTTCTATTTTTGGTCTAGTGATAGGGCAATATACTGTACACATTCAGGTCCAACACAATTAGCCCCAGATTTAGATTTTCACTAATAGCTTTGAAGCCATCTTCAAGAACCAAACAAACATTCCTCTAAGTAAACATCTTACAATGTCTAATATCTTCAAAGCAATCTCGGTTTAATTTTTTCTAACATATTGTGGTCACTTGTTGTATCTAAATATATTAATCCTTATTTATAAAGTGATGCATTGTACTGTTTGAATCAATGGGTTTCTTCCACTGCGTACCTCCTAACTGATGGTTTTAATTACTTAAATGTTGGTTTTAATAGTATTATTATTTTGCATTTGGAAATACAACACAAATAAAAAGAAGACATATTTTAAATACTTAATGGTGAAATTTCACCTAAATTAAAGTTGCTTTATATGAAAGAGTTCTTTTGCAGTAGTTCAAATATATTTGTTAAAGTTTTAGCCCTCGCTTTTCATTGCTACAAAATGTTTGTATATTCTGTCATGTGAGCTTCTCAAGAACACAGAACGTGAATGGTTAGAAATGTAGGTGTAGCTTGATTGGTGGGGTTCCCTGGTGGTTCAGTATTTAGGATTTGGTGCTTTCACTGCTGCGACCTGGGTTCGATTCCAGTCAGGGAAGCAATAGGTCACACCACCATGAGGCCAAGCAGGGTTGGGCTTGTTCAGTACTTGGATGGGAGACCACCCAGGAATACCAGGAGCTGTACGTTGTGGCCCACTGGAGAAGGAACTGGCAACCCACTCTAGCATCTCTGCCATGAAAACAAGTGGATCAGCATGACCATGGACATAATGATTTGCCTGGTGTGTTATGGTCCATGAGGTCACGGATAGTTGAAAGCGACTGAATGACGCTAAACCAAAAAAAAGAGCTTGATTGGTACTTAAAATGTTACCCAATAAGATCAACATTAGAAATGTCAGTGACAGAAATGTAATTTCTAATGGGAGCTTCCTCTCTCTCTACAAACATGGACAAGTAACTGGTAAAATAAACATGTTTCATAACTTTTACATAGTGAATCTTTTCTAAAAGTGATCTATCATAAAAGTAAGTTTAGTTGGTACTTGCCCCTTAACTCGCATTTGGATAAGTAACACAAATTAAGTGCTTACACATATGACAATATAAATCTAGAGAAGCAAGAAATACCTTCCTATTTGTTTCAAGATTGCTATTCAGTGTCATACATATTTATAGAATTTATTTGCAGGAGAAAAAAAAGCATCATAAATGTTATTATATAATACCAAAATAGTAAACTATGGAGATATTATATAAATTTAGGTCAGATCTCTATGATCACATGATTATATATCACATCACATGATTATATCACATGATCACATATACCGTATTTATCGGCGTATAACACGCACCAGCGTATAACACACACCTTATTTTAAGAAGGACATTTCAGGAAAAAAAACTTAAATTTCAAACAAAGAACTTTGAAGCAAAATAAGGGTAGCTCAGAACTTTTTTTATTAATATTATTAACACTTATAAGGTAAATAACGTAAAATGACAGTCAAAGCAACTGTTTTAACAAAGAAACTTGGATATTATATGTTTTTACAAAAGTTTACTCAGAAATCGCTGCTCCTCCTCAACCCCCCCATCCTCAACCTCAACCCCCCTCCTCAACCTCCCTCCTCATCCTCAACCTCCCTCCTCATCCTCAACCCCCTCCTCAAACTCCCTCCTCATCCTCCCTCCTCAACCCCCATCCTCAACCCCCTCCTCAAACCCCCTCCCCAACCCCCCATCCTCATCCTCCTTCCTCAACCCCCATATGCTCAACCCCCTCCTCAACCCCCCTCCTCAACCTCAACCTCCCTCCTCATCCCCCCTCCCCAACCCCCCATCCTCATCCTCCTTCCTCAACCCCCATATGCTCAACCCCCTCCTCAACCTCCCTCCTCAACCTCAACCTCCCTCCTCAACCTCCCTCCTCATCCTCAACCCCTCCATCCTCAACCCCCTCCTCAACCCCCCTCCTCAACCCCCCTCCTCATCCTCAACCCCCTCCTCAACCTCCCTCCTCAACCTCCCTCCTCAACCCCCTCCTCAACCTAAACCCCGCTAAATACCTCCCCCTCTCCCCTCACTTACCTGCTTCTGCTCCTGCCTCCGCTCCTTCTTGACCCGGCGCGCATGTGACATCACATGCGCGCCACGTCATTAGCATATACCGGGTGCCGGCACGGAGCAGAAGCAGGTAAGTGAGGGGAAAGGGAGAGGGGGAGGTATTTAGGGGGGGTTAGAATGAGAAGGGGGGATTAGAAAGAGGAGGGGGGTTTAGAATGAGGAGGGGGGTTGAGGATGAGGAGGGGGGAGGGAAAGAGACACAGTCCTTAACATTATATCGGCGTATAACACGCACACATCATTTGCCCCCTATTTTCAGGTAGAAAAAGTGCGTGTTATACCCCGATAAATACGGTATATATAGATATTACCTGTATTAACCAGTTTCACCATCTTACCACTTCATAACAGTATAGGAACTGTTTTATCAGGTTATATAGGGGGAATACTAGATATAGTGGATTCACACCAAAAACTTCACAGTATTTTTTTAAATAAATTATTAATCACAAGTGTTGAATGATGAAAAAGTAGATGAAAAAAATACTCATCCAATGATACTCTAGCACTCAACAGACCTAATTATCTTCTTTAAGAGTTTATTAGAATATTATTTTTGTATATAACTTATTGCATCCAGTATCTTCTGAATCTTCTTCTTAATCCATAAGTGATCATCTCCTTGATGTTCATTTTGGACTTATTATTACAATTATTTTGTAATATTCGCATTTATTTGTAACACGCTAGCATATTCCGTAGCGACATACAGTTGTTAAGTACAAGGCAGAAACAATTTGAACACATTGCAAAAGAATAGAGGGCCCTGTGTTTTGCTTTTGCCAAATCACCTTACAAGACTGAAAATATGCGAAAGTACAATCTAAAGTGTTTGGATGTGGTACACGGTGATAGATGCGTTGTACATAGTAAGGTTGAAGGTGATAAGCTTATTTAAACAGATGAGTGTGTGAAGGTTTTAAGGCAGGGAGTTAGTATAGAGCTCTGTGCCATTAGTGCTTTGCTTTCTAACATTTTTTATGTAAACTAATTAGAATATATATGTATATATAGGTAAGGAGAATGAGCAAGAAGTGTATATAGTCCCTAGATACTAGACTATAGGAAGTGAAGAAGATAGTTGGAGGACAGAGAAAAATTAAATAAAAATATATATTCGAATCTGCATTATTTGTATGCGTTTAAATGTAGACCAGAATTTGTCGGAAGACAATGTGAAGTTGATGCAACAAGAACCAAGGACCGTCGTATATCTGCTGACTTGAAATTTGCTACAATTACAGAGCTATTCAATTGAACTAGCCCGCAATTCACGGACCGAAATCCAAAACCGCAAACCATGCAATCTTAAGTAGTATTTCAGAGTGTGCTCATGATCAATTAAGGAAGGCCGTAACTACCCATTTAGAAACAGCCAATAGTAAATTCGACCGTCATCCTTACATCAGTAAAACATGGAGGTTACATGTCAATCAGTTAGCGTTTAGAGGTCCCATATGCGATCAGACTCGCAATTCGGCAATGTACAAAATATAAAAAATTAATGACGATGCTGTTTCAGTCCATGTGGGTGGCCTGATATGTATTAACTCGTTGATTCCCAAGATTGATATAACACCGAAATGAAACATTAAAAAAAAAAAAATTCTATTGCGATTTGCAAGCTTGAGACTGTTGTGCAATTAATTCTAATGTCTTTCATCGCTTTCCCCGTCTTTAAAAGTGCAGTATTGATTTTTTTATTTGCATTTACACTGCTGCGAACAGGTGTTTAACCCCCTTGCGAGTCCTACCTGGTATTTGTAGGATTTTCTTCTACATTTGCAATTTAGGGGTGTGTGGACATTTGTGGACTTGAGGAATTGTAGCAATTGAATAGCGATTTGCGATTTTAGTGATTGTAACATTTGCAGGCTTGAAAGATCAAAGGCTTAGATGGGCTGTAAGTTACGATTTTGACAACCACAGGGTTTTTCAGCCTGTAACTCGTAGATGGTTTGTGGCTCGCTAAAATACACCAATTGAATTGCAAATTAGTTTACGGGCTACATTATGGACTCCAGTAGCCAACAATTTCTCATTTGAATAGGGGCCCAGGTCTTTTGATAGGACCAACCACGCAAGATTTGGGAAAATTAGAAATTTGCAGATACATTTATACAATTGAAAACCCAGCATGAAAAAAGTTCAATTTGTTTATCCATCTGACTTCACAATTATATTATGAATTAATTAAATTAAATCTGCTAGAAATCTGTGAATTCACAAGTGACCCTATTTTTAAATACCAAATAGAAATATGGAAGTTATGGCATCACTGAACAGAAAGTTGAAATAATGAAATGGTAATTTCCAGTACCAGAATGAATTTGTTTGCCTATTAATATTTAAACATTGAACACTTCTTCCTTTAAAGACCATTCCTGGCACTTTTTTAGCTCCGTGGTCATCATCCAGGAGAGAGGCAAAATAATGATTTTATTAGCATTGGTTATAATGAGTCACACAGATAGCAGATTCTGTGCCAAGTACATCACAAATTGTGTGGCTGAGGCTTGATCACAAAACCACAAACCTGAGTATTTGGACAAAAACATTACCCACATTATTAACACTATAATGGAAAGATTCAACCAGAAGAAGATACAAATTGTAGATTATTCCCCTACTTCACATGTTTCATGTAAGAAAACGTGCACCTTGGGATATAAATTAAATTTTGCATAACACATATCTATTATTTCAACACATAAGCATACAATGTTGTACAGAAAATATATTTTTAAAATGTACAGAGTAGCCTTGCAAAATTTCATATTCTAAATACACAATATATGGTAGAGGTGCAAAGATAATGTTACATAAAAATTACTACAGGGTATCCTAAAATATATGTATTTAAGTGCAAGGTAGTATTAAATATTATTTTTTTTTTAAAACACATTGCTAGCCTCATTCAAATATATATAGAGGCCGGGCTGTGCATCAATGTGGGGCAGCCTGTTCTCAAGGCTGGATTTACTATTTAAGGGCTACGTAATTCAGCAAAATTTGGATCACATCACAGTAAAAATCTTCTAAAAACATGTTGAAATATTCTTATGAATTTTTGAAATAAGTGCATTTTTTCATTGAGTAATAAAATCAAATAATATTTGTGTTTACATGTGTAGTTAACTGCCCACCTGCTATTGTATTACTGCAGCCAATCACGTTGCAGGGTTGTGTGTCCCATTCAAATCAGTGGTAAGATTGCTTATACTTCCAGTTTGAAGGGAACATACCTTGTAATTTCTTAAACTAAATTAAACCTTAACAGACCTATCTGTGCAGAGCATGGAATGCTGGGTTCACCTAAACAGGTCAGTTACTGGTTAACTGGTCAGTGCAGTCCTGAGTCCAGGGAAAAACTGCTAACAATCACTATCTTCCTTTTAGACAATCTGTTATTAACCGCGCAACCGCCAGTAGGCATGATACATCTTGTATATAATCAGAAGCTTAAACTTCAGATTTTTTTATGTTAATAGTGTAAGTAAAAAGAGAAGATAATTTTAACATGTAATCCTGTGCACTTCCACACCATGATGAGCACTTACAGTGAGGTAAATGGCACTTTAAGCAACATAAGCACATGCTTATGGTATCAAGCGATGGGGGCACCACAGAAATTTTCCATTGCTGGATTAACCATGGACCATATAGTGGAAAACTGCAAATGGTGCAGCTAAACCACGTTCCACGCAAAAGGGGCTCCAAAATAAATGAAAAAAATTATATATATATACAATAATAATAACAGCATGTACAAAATATAAAAAATTAATGACGATGCTGTTTCAGTCCATGTGGGTGGCCTGTAATGTATTCACTCGTTGATTCCCAAGATTGATATAACACCGAAATGAAACATTAAAAAAAAAAAAAAATTCTATTGCGATTTGCAAGCTTGAGACTATTGTGCAATTAATTCTAATGTCTTTCATCGCTTTCCCCGTCTTTAAAAGTGCAGTATTGATTTTTTATTTGCATTTACACTGCTGCGAACAGGTGTTTAACCCCCTTGCGAGTCCTACCTGGTATTTGTAGGATTTTCTTCTACATTTGCAATTTAGGGGTGTGTGGACATTTGTGGACTTGAGGAATTGTAGCAATTGAATAGCGATTTGCGATTTTAGTGATTGTAACATTTGCAGGCTTGAAAGATCAAAGGCTTAGATGGGCTGTAAGTTACGATTTTGACAACCACAGGGTTTTTCAGCCTGTAACTCGTAGATGGTTTGTGGCTCGCTAAAATACACCAATTGAATTGCAAATTAGTTTACGGGCTACATTATGGACTCCAGTAGCCAACAATTTCTCATTTGAATAGGGGCCCAGGTCTTTTGATAGGACCAACCACGCAAGATTTGGGAAAATTAGAAATTTGCAGATACATTTATACAATTGAAAACCCAGCATGAAAAAAGTTCAATTTGTTTATCCATCTGACTTCACAATTATATTATGAATTAATTAAATTAAATCTGCTAGAAATCTGTGAATTCACAAGTGACCCTATTTTTAAATACCAAATAGAAATATGGAAGTTATGGCATCACTGAACAGAAAGTTGAAATAATGAAATGGTAATTTCCAGTACCAGAATGAATTTGTTTGCCTATTAATATTTAAACATTGAACACTTCTTCCTTTAAAGACCATTCCTGGCACTTTTTTAGCTCCGTGGTCATCATCCAGGAGAGAGGCAAAATAATGATTTTATTAGCATTGGTTATAATGAGTCACACAGATAGCAGATTCTGTGCCAAGTACATCACAAATTGTGTGGCTGAGGCTTGATCACAAAACCACAAACCTGAGTATTTGGACAAAAACATTACCCACATTATTAACACTATAATGAAAAGATTCAACCAGAAGAAGATACAAATTGTAGATTATTCCCCTACTTCACATGTTTCATGTAAGAAAACGTGCACCTTGCGATATAAATTAAATTTTGCATAACACATATCTATTATTTCAACACATAAGCATACAATGTTGTACAGAAAATATATTTTTAAAATGTACAGAGTAGCCTTGCAAAATTTCATATTCTAAATACACAATATATGGTAGAGGTGCAAAGATAATGTTACATAAAAATTACTACAGGGTATCCTAAAATATATGTATTTAAGTGCAAGGTAGTATTAAATATTTTTTTTTTTTAAAACACATTGCTAGCCTCATTCAAATATATATAGAGGCCGGGCTGTGCATCAATGTGGGGCAGCCTGTTCTCAAGGCTGGATTTACTATTTAAGGGCTACTTAATTCAGCAAAATTTGGATCACATCACAGTAAAAATCTTCTAAAAACATGTTGAAATATTCTTATGAATTTTTGAAATAAGTGCATTTTTTCATTGAGTAATAAAATCAAATAATATTTGTGTTTACATGTGTAGTTAACTGCCCACCTGCTATTGTATTACTGCAGCCAATCACGTTGCAGGGTTGTGTGTCCCATTCAAATCAGTGGTAAGATTGCTTATACTTCCAGTTTGAAGGGAACATACCTTGTAATTTCTTAAACTAAATTAAACCTTAACAGACCTATCTGTGCAGAGCATGGAATGCTGGGTTCACCTAAACAGGTCAGTTACTGGTTAACTGGTCAGTGCAGTCCTGAGTCCAGGGAAAAACTGCTAACAATCACTATCTTCCTTTTAGACAATCTGTTATTAACCGCGCAACCGCCAGTAGGCATGATACATTTTGTATATAATCAGAAGCTTAAACTTCAGATTTTTTTCTGTTAATAGTGTAAGTAAAAAGAGAAGATAATTTTAACATGTAATCCTGTGCACTTCCACACCATGATGAGCACTTACAGTGAGGTAAATGGCACTTTAAGCAACATAAGCACATGCTTATGGTATCAAGCGATGGGGGCACCACAGAAATTTTCCATTGCTGGATTAACCATGGACCATATAGTGCAAAACTGCAAATGGTGCAGCTAAACCACGTTCCATGCAAAAGGGGCTCCAAAATAAATGAAAAAAATTATATATATACAATAATAATAACAGCATAGTAATAATAGAGGTAATGATATACATTGTAATGGTTTATTAATGTTTATATTTTAAATTATATATATATAGAGGCACAAACATCTTTTAAGTTCTTAGGGCCTCCAAAGGTCTTAATCCGGCCTTGCTTGTAGTTACCACCTCTTGCTCCATGCTGAGCACAAACTGCTGTACTGCAGTCACTCGTCAGCCCATGAGCAGTTGATTTTATTACCCGGTATATGGTAATGACGTGGCGCGCAAGTGAAGTCACATGCGCGCCTGGTCAAGAAGAAGCGTAGGCCGGAGCAGAAGCAGGTAAGTGAGGGAAAAGGGAGAGGGGGAGGTATTTAGGGGGGTTTAGAATGAGGAGGGGGGTTTAGAATGAGGAGGGGGGTTGAGGATGAGGAGGGGGGAGGGAAAGAGAAACTGGGGGTTAGAGAGACACGGGGGGTAGAGAGACAATGCGGTAGAGAGAAGGGGGGGTTAGAGAGTCACGGGGGGAGAGTGACTCGAGTATAAGCTGAGGGGGCCCTTTTTAGCCTTTAAAAAAGGGCTGAAAAACTCGGCTTATACTCGAGTATATACGGTATTTAATAAGTAGTACATGCTGCCATTTTATGAGTATTTCACATCTTTTCTTTTCTGCTTCTCAGATTCCCATCTAACTAAGCAGGTAGCCACATCACTCATCACAGAAGTGTATTTTTTCCACTTTTAACTTTTACATATGACCCTCTCTGACTCTAACAGTGTCTTGGTGCATGCTGGGGATGATGATGTCACAGGAATCTAGGCACTTGTTATTAAAGAATCACATTACTCTGGTGATCTTGGTATACCTGTTGCTATTCTATATTTGATAGCAATAGGTAGAAATTCTATCTAAAAAAACATATTGTTAATTATGGCACAGGTTTAGTCGTCCTAGGGGTGATAGGGGACTCCAGCCATGCACCCCTTGCTCACTGTGCCTTAGGGAGTTCAGCTGCACCTCACTGACGAGGCCCATAGAGGCCAAAACGCGTCTGGGGTTTACTTTTTCTCCGGTTAAGGGTAGAATTGTCTGGTATTTCGGGTCTGGGTCCCTTTTTTAATTGAGACCAGACTGATATACTACAGGATATTTCTCCCTGTGAAGGGCACAAGTGAGCTAAAAGAGGTTGCTTTCAGAGTGGGTTATCATGTTTATAGAACTAACATATTAAGGTACGTTTGTTCTCTGATGAGCACCTCTCACTTAGTCGTTTGTTTTAAATATGGCACGGCTCAACTATTCATAGGATGTTTGTATAAACATGTTATAAACAAAAAGCACATTTTAACCAAATTGGTGGTGGAACCGTTAAATATAGAATGTAATTTATGCATTTTGCATGAAAAATAAGGATTAAATTGGATATGCTCTGACAACTAGTACTCTGCCAAACCAATCTCTTTCATACCACATTCACCTAATTGCCAGCTCTCAGTAAATCTTGATTCAGTTCCATTGACACTGGGTAAAGAGATAAAGAAGAAAAAGAATAAAGGAAAATAAAGGGTCAATGGAGGAAGGGGAGCAGGAGGAGCTAGAACTGATGTTTAATACATTACTACAATACCTTGTTGATGCCTACATTGTTGCGGGTCTCTCAACTAATTTTGTTTGAGTGCGTATAAATATCTATTTGCATAAGATTGCTCTGTGTATGAATTGTATTCCATGTACAGGGAGTGCAGAATTATTAGGCAAATGAGTATTTTGACCACATCATCCTCTTTATGCATGTTGTCTTACTCCAAGCTGTATAGGCTCGAAAGCCTACTACCAATTAAGCATATTAGTGATGTGCATCTCTGTAATGAGAAGGGGTGTGGTCTAATGACATCAACAACCTATATCAGGTGTGCATAATTATTAGGCAACTTCCTTTCCTTTGGCAAAATGGGTCAAAAGAAGGACTTGACAGGCTCAGAAAAGTCAAAAATAGTGAGATATCTTGCAGAGGGATGCAGCACTCTTAAAATTGCAAAGCTTCTGAAGCGTGATCATCAAACAATCAAGCGTTTCATTCAAAATAGTCAACAGGGTTGCAAGAAGCGTGTGGAAAAACCAAGGCGCAAAATAACTGCCCATGAACTGAGAAAAGTCAAGCGTGCAGCTGCCACGATGCCACTTGCCACCAGTTTGGACATATTTCAGAGCTGCAACATCACTGGAGTGCCCAAAAGCACAAGGTGTGCAATACTCAAAGACATGGCCAAGGTAAGAAAGGCTGAAAGATGACCACCACTGAACAAGACACACAAGCTGAAACGTCAAGACTGGGCCAAGAAATATCTCAAGACTGATTTTTCTAAGGTTTTATGGACTGATGAAATGAGAGTGAGTCTTGATGGGCCAGATGGATGGGCCCGTGGTTGGATTGGTAAAGGGCAGAGAGCTCCAGTCCGACTCAGACGCCAGCAAGGTGGAGGTGGAGTACTGGTTTGGGCTGGTATCATCAAAGATGAGCTTGTGGGGCCTTTTCGGGTTGAGGATGGAGTCAAGCTCAACTCCCAGTCCTACTGCCAGTTCCTGGAAGACACCTTCTTCAAGCAGTGGTACAGGAAGAAGTCTGCATTCTTCAAGAAAAACATGATTTTCATGCAGGACAATGCTCCATCACAGGCGTCCAAGTACTCCACAGCGTGGCTGGCAAGAAAGGGTATAAAAGAAGAAAATCTAATGACCTGGCCTCCTTGTTCACCTGATCTGAACCCCATTGAGAACCTGTGGTCCATCATCAAATGTGAGATTTACAAGGAGGGAAAACAGTACACCTCTCTGAACAGTGTCTGGGAGGCTGTGGTTGCTGCTGCACGCAATGTTGATGGTGAACAGATCAAAACACTGACAGAATCCATGGATGGCAGGCTTTTGAGTGTCCTTGCAAAGAAAGGTGGCTATATTGGTCAATGATTTGTTTTTGTTTTGTTTTTGAATGTCAGAAATGTATATTTGTGAATGTTGAGATGTTATATTGGTTTCACTGGTAAAAATAAATAATTGAAATGGGTATATATTTGTTTTTTGTTAAGTTGCCTAATAATTATGCACAGTAATAGTCACCTGCACACACAGATATCCCCCTAAAATAGCTAAAACTAAAAACAAACTAAAAACTACTTCCAAAAATATTCAGCTTTGATATTAATGAGTTTTTTGGGTTCATTGAGAACATGGTTGTTGTTCAATAATAAAATTAATCCTCAAAAATACAACTTGCCTAATAATTCTGCACTCCCTGTATAGCATTACAGAATTACTGGCTCTTTTTAAATAAACAATATTTTTTTAGCATATAAACAAAGGAGCTGATGTCAGATGGAAAGCACTTGACCCATCTTATCTGGCCTTGTTCATAACTGATCTTTTAAAATATATTTTAGCTTTCTTTAAACATTGAATGTGAAATAAAAATTACTAAGTCTAGTGTTCATAATAAAGACCTGCCTCATACAGGCCTTTGGGCCGGGTAACATAGAGTACAAGTACTAGGTACAAGTTCAAAATGTTTGACTTTAATGGCTATATACATTTTACAGAAACAGAATATGAACAAAGTAGACTTAATTCAAATTTAATTTTTGACCCCAAAAATGTTTGTTCTCGTTTTTAGAAGGATTGTAAACATTTAAAACTAGTCCTATGATCTGATAAACTTTAACCAAATGTGTATCATTAAAAAAAAGAGAGGTGAGTTTATGCTCCATGCACATCATTTAGATTTGTATGCCCCTCATATCCCAGTAAATACTTCTGCATTGACCTTGTTCTGTCTCCATCCAAAAATACTGTTAGGGACCCCCTAGTGTACCTGTGTTTCCCTTATCTGCCTCACAACATTAGCTGCAGTTTCCTTAAATGTTCAGCACACCTCCTAGGAGCAGATGTGTAATAACTCTCACTTCCATCTACTTTTTAACAGCATTAGCCTAGTACCCCAGTGCCTGCTGTTTGGAATTATGTTGTCCTGTGTGAGCTCCTGTTTGCTGCAGTGTTTGTATGGAGCTTCTGCCTGCAACCAATCTCAAACTAACTTTTCAGTATTCCTGTGGATAATTCTCCCTGCTCCTCAATTCCTGTCAGCACCAGCTGTATCCTGTCTGCATACCAGTGTGGTACTTACTTGCTCCA
Organism: Discoglossus pictus; assembly: GCA_027410445.1. Lineage (NCBI taxonomy): Eukaryota > Metazoa > Chordata > Amphibia > Anura > Alytidae > Discoglossus > Discoglossus pictus. The sequence continues at coordinate 66,150,137 of CM050164.1, read as the reverse complement.
GTTCTCCAGTACTTATCAGCACCAGTTGTTTCCTATCTGAATACCAGTAGCTGCTTGCTCCAGTCCCAAAGTTCCTGTCCTTTTTTGTCCTATTTCGTCTTCCCACCTGCAAATCTGCCTGTTTGTACTTTCAGAAAGAGAGATCATTGTGACAAATACAACATACACATACAGGCCCTGAATTATCAAAGGGTGAATGTACTTTGGCATATTGATTCAACTCAATTTGTCTCAATAAGCCCCTAGCGTTCAGTATTGAAATAGGAAAATGTATTAAATGGTGCATGTGACTTAATCAGTAGTGAATGTATTTGTATTTATGTGGTGTGGACTGTTGTAAAAGATGAAGTATGTGATAGGTTTGCAGTACATAGCGTATCTTTGGGAAGTGTATTACATAATTATATTTTTATATTATTGTTATATTATTGTTATATTACCAAATTATTATAAATGTCTACTAACATTACACTAGTCAACAAAGATTTTGTCTCAGAGCAAATAAGGGTTGTGCTATATATAAATTATCCTACTGATTTCGAAAATGGTCAGAATTGTTCTATCACACATAGTATTAAAGTTACGTCCTCTTTAATATAATACATTGTGCTATATAACACATTTATACAGCATTATTATATTTTCATTTTTCATCAGTAAAATCCTAGTATTATTTTTAATTGTTGGAAATTCTACTGATTAGTCAATGTAAGAAGGGCCCAGAGTAATAAACAATTGAGTCATATTCTGTCAAGTGATGCTCTTGAGGCATGATGAGTCACGTGTTTGCTTGTTTACTGTATGAGTCAGCTCTCCTGGCCAGTTGGTGGAAAGAGTTCGTTCTTGAAACATCTAATGCTGTGAGTATCTGTTATTTGTGTAGTTATATGTACATTTTGTGTTCATAATACGAAGTTAAACAATGCCAAGAAATTCTATTAATCGTCCAGACTCATTTTGCTACATTTAAAAATCATAAACGTGGTTTTACTCCACTTATTAAGAAGTGTTAGGAGCTTTACTTTGGATGCAAAGTCGGTGACCAAGATAAAAGTTGGGCCCCTCATTTTTTGTTGTCGTACCTGTGTCAGACTTGTTGGTCAATGGGTTCTTGGCACATGAATTTTGCTGTTCCAATGATTCTGCGAGGGCAAAAAGATCACTTCACAGAATGTTCCCCCCATTTCAGTTCTAAATCAATCAAAGCACCCTGTGACATATCCAAATTTACCATCTCCCATAAGGCCAGTGCTGCATAGTGAAAAATTGCCTGTGCCAACGCCTCCAGAACTAATACTTAGTAATTACTAATTACTTAGTAATAGAGATCCTACCACCCACACATACAGGTACTGTAAATCTTAACTGTCTCAATTTAAATACATTGATGTTATGTTATTAATGTTAGGGGAATATGCACCTTTGCTAATGACTGTTTAGTGATATGATGAAGGGGTACTGTAAATACCACTACTGTGAAAATGATAGAAAGACTTCACATTTAGTAAAAATTTGCAGAATTTAACAGAATTAAGATTTAGATTAGAGGGAATTCATATCTCAATGCAATCACGAAAGATCACAACACCACTGGTAGCAGTGGACTTAGATGTCTGAATGATGACATCACATGTATAGCATGAACATGTAAATGGTGTTAAAACAGCAGAAATGGAGTGAATGAACCCTCCACTGAGTAGCCACCTGGGAGATTGGAGGATAACATCAAATATTAGTTTATACGCACTGAAGCAGTTAGCCAAATGCTGACAAACTGCATTACTAATTTCTAGCTTTAATACACTTCAGCAGTCAATATTACTTTTTGTTTTATACATTTTTACCATTCATATAACTATTTCTTATTTTTGATTGTTTTTGTTTATTTTTTTAGGTTTGTACAAAAACCTGAATAGTTGTACTATATAGTCTTATCTTGTCTTCTGGAATGATTGCAATGGTAAAACCAAAGGATGGATTCATTATAAATACAGTCCACAATAAATATTGACCAACAAATGTTTCTATCCAAAATGGTTCCAAGAAGAGCTTCTCATGGATGTTCCAGAAAACTATATGAATGGAGACCATGCAATGGTGTAATCTGTATATATTTAATGTACAAGACACATAAATAACTGACTCACTAAACGTCATAATCATACATGAAGATCCATGAAATGGTGTATATATATATATATATATATATATATATATATATATATATATATATATTAAACTATAAAAGTTATAAGCCTATCACTAACTGCTCTTATATTTTGGCCATATTTTGCACTTAAAATAATTTACCAGAAGTCTTGATTATGGTAGGTTAGTAAAGTACCAATAAAATATTAATATTTGCAATTGGAAGTTTATAGAAAATGTGCTCTACTAATAGAAAACAGCTTTGACTGCTACATTTTTGCTGTGCACACACTACACACAAACCGGCCTTCTTATGAGAATCTAATTTCCCATTTTTGATTAATGTTTTTTTTATAAAGTTTTCCATTTGCACTTAACTTCTGAGATGTCAGTTTGTAAACATCCAGACTCTATTGGGAAACATAGAAGTCATATGTAAAAGGAGGTCATTAATCCATTAACAAGGTACCGGTAATTAGATACTGAAAACAAGACCACTCTGACAGGAAAATTCCTTGAGCTGACTAGTAAATTCAAAGCATTTATTTTACTACTAAATTATATTCTTGATAGCTTCATTTGCAAGTATTCATATTTGTATTGGTACTTTACCTGACCCAGGGAGAACCTAGTGTTGCCTATTAACCTGAAACTTAACTATTATTTGAGCAATACCTAATTCTAAGATAAATAATAAAACTCTGGACACCAAATTGGGGTTTAAACAGGCCACAGCTTATATATTTATTGAATACATAACGAATAAGAACTAGGAAGAGGTGCCGGGCCAGATGTGGTGACCTTCCGCCCTGAGCAAGCACTCAGTGCCCTACCCCTTTACCTTGACCACACCCTTGAGGCCAGGGGGGTAAAGGACCCACTACTTAACAACCAGGCCCAGGCGACTCCCTCACCCGCCACAGAGCGGCCGAGGGATGCCTTATGCGGCCGCGATCCCCCTTTTACAGCTATGGCCCGCTGAATGCCACTCTTGAAAACCAACATCATCACCTCTAACCCTTCATCTGTTAAATGAACTCCGTCGGACCGGAAAAAAAACATTCCGTGTGAGAAAGTGCCCTTGCTTCCCCATAAAGCTGGACATCCGTCTGTTCACATTTTTGCCCAGCCTCATCAAAACTTTTAGGGTTCCTAGCACTTCTCCACTTCCTTCTCCTGTTCATTTCTGACCAACTTATCCGCCCAACTCAACAAGTCTTTTTTTATGTCTTTCATCATCTTCTTCAGCCCAAGTCATTGCTGCCGGCATGTATCCAGATGAAGGATGGATGACCCCAAGGCGGGCGTGTTCATCCAATAGTCCACTCCCACCTTAAGCTTTGGACTCCGATCCACCGTACCTGCATGACCTCATCTGGCATGCCCAGATGTGGATCCTTCTTTCTACCCGCAGCGAACCGTTGAGCCCAATGCACATATGAGTGCCCTACAATCCAGAGCTGTTTCCCGCGACCTGTTAACAACAATCACAGAGTTAACCACTGTCCATCGCTTCTGGCTCCAAACATCTGCTGGTCTTACAAAAGTCAGGTAGCATCTGGATACCTATCTCCCAATGCTCTTAATAGCTTCTTTGGACCAGCCTAAGCGTGCTGCCTCGGTTGCTGCCCTTATCCGGAATGAGTGGGTACCAGAATCCAAGCTACACCAAGCTTCAGCACTCTTGAGACTTGGCAACGTGAGAGTGCCTGTAGGTATGGAACCCGGTAAGTCTGGGCGTACCTGCAGATCGCGCCGCAGACATTCAAAGGGGTCAACAGTCTGTCCCCACTATCCACAGGTTGACCTCTTTATCTTTCCAACCTGGTCCGTCTTAGATCTACGCAACCACACTTTTTACACTTGAAGACAGACATCCACCAATGCCGTCCGATGCTTGCTTCTGTGCCACCACCAGTTTGCCAATCTGAAATGCACCAAAAGAGGCTAGGGCGAAGGACATATTGAAAAGCAAGGATTCGTAGGCCGTAGTACAACTCCACGAAGCACTGCTCATAACCTCAACAACACTGAGAAGGTAATGGGAATCTCCTGTCACGACTGTGGTGTTCACAGCGAAACATATCTCGCATACCTTTAGCTTGAACATGAAAGCTAGAGCCACCACCTGACACCAGATGCAGCAAACTCCCCGGCCTCCTTGCATTTGAGCAGATACCACAACAGTATACCTTCCATCCTCTCCTCCTGCCAAGGCGACCAGCTCACGCCATTTATCCCACAACTTCTTGTAACTGCTCCATGTGGACGGTGCCAATGATCTCCTGACCAGTGCTGCTACTCCAAGCTCCCATAGATATCCCGGGATATCCAAGTCCCGTGTGCCTGCGTGTCTGAGGCCAATAGCCATAACTGGTCCCACTGTGAACGAGAAAGGGCATCAGCAATTCCGTTTAAATATTTTGGCATGTGCTTCACTCTAAACCATACGTTCAGCCGTAAGCAAATGCTGTATCAGGGGAATCATCGGTACTGATGACGCCATGGTATTATTGATTGCGTGGACTACCAACATATTATGCGTATTGAAAGATACTTCCAAGTTACTTCCCCAAACGTGCAATGCTACTACTTATCGGGAAAACGAGATTCTTCATCAATCCAGCTATTGTCCGTGACTCCGGCCATGAACTTGCGCACCACCATCCGCCGAAATACGCTCCCATGCCCATTCCACCTGCAGCGTCCATGTATAAGTACAACTCCACGTTGGACAACTAATCCTGATGGATCAGTGTCTTCCCATTAAATGTACTGAGGAAATCATTCACTGCCGTTGTGATGCTGATGAAGTGGTGTGGTCGTCTTACCCCAACTGTTGCCAAAGCCAACCATCGGCTGAATATCCTACCCATGGGGATTATCCTACAGGCGAATTTCAATTTTCCCCAGCACTGAGTGCAGATGCCACAGCGTGATTCTTCTGGCTCCACAGATCGCTTCCAACTACTCCATTAGGTTGACCACTTCGTCCATGGGTAAACCGCACTCCATGTGCTGGGAATCTATCTGTGTTACTAAGAAGGAAAGCCGAGACGCCGGACCTTCCGTCTTGTTCTGAGCCAATGTGACCTCAAATTCTCCAACTAGCCGTGTAAAAGTATCCAGGATGTGTGCGCAGGTTTCCACCATCAAAGCAACAACTCAATAAGAGATGACTGTCTGGATGCACCGGAAACCGGAAAAAAACAACAGACTCTTGTCCATTCCAACATTGTCCGCCAACTCCCCCCCGCTGGGTATGATAAATGGTATATCAGCCTGGATTTAGATAGCCCTTGCAATTCGGTAGAATAAAGGAGAGAGGGCTGTACCTTGTGGTGGATCTCCATGTCCTGGTGGGCCTCATAGCATTGGCCCGCGTGGAAGCACCCGCCTGATCTATGGCCGCAGCACCATCCATGTGTTGATCTTCACCTCTTGCGTCTTGTAGTCTAAGTGATTATCTCCTGGCGGCCAGCTCTGCGCTGTCTGCACGCCGTCCCGTTAAGAGAGAAGTAAAAGTTTTCTTACCTCTCTGTGGAACTCTCTTGTGAACTAGGGCTGTAGGAGCCTGGTCAGGACTCCTCGCTTTACTCTTACCCCTGCCCTTAGTGTGAGGGTGTGGGGTGCGCCTAGGTGGTGTATCTTCTATAATTGCTGGCTCAGAGGTGTGGTGCAAGCAGAAGTCTGGAAATCCAAAGCATACTCCTGCTGCATCAGTAAGCTCAGCTGCAGCATCCATAGGAGGTGCCAGTTGTAAAGTTCCTAATCCAACACCTGTTGCTACCTTCTCTCCCTGTCCTGGCTATCAGCACCTGGGTAGTGCTGTGTGGTGGCCCTACCAAAGGCACATGGTGCACCAGGGTCACCCTGTCTGGCAGCCATTGCTGGCTGTGCCAAGGGTATCCTGAGAAGCATCAAAGACCCCTGTCAGCTGCTAGCCACTGGATCCCCTGACAGCACCTTAGACCTCACTAGTTGCATCAAGTGCTCCAGATCAACTTCCTCCTGAGAGCTCATGTTATCCTTGCTATCAGTACCCAGTTAATTGTAAAAGCTTGCACTCAATAGGGTCCCAAAATTGCCCAGGAACCCCCTGCACACACACAAGCACACATACTGATACTCACGGGTATAAGCGATGTGTCTGCTCCTCAACGGCGTTTCCCCTGCAGCTCCTCTGCCCTGCATCTGGAAGTCTACGCTGGCCAGCCTCGGAGTGAACCTAAAATGTTGTTTGCGCCAATCTGCCGATTGCTCCGCCCCCTCGGCCGGCTACCTCCAATGAGGCGACTCCCAGGCTCCCCTGGGTCAAAAAGCACTCTGCGCAAGCCCCAGGGAGCCTGGTGCCGTCTCCATGCATCCAATTATACCATCATTGGGACCTCTGCAGTTACCCTTTAAAGCTGTTCTACTATGAATTGTGTTAGCACTTGCTAACTTCTTCAGTATGCATAAAATAATAATATTTTATACCATAACTTGATATTATCATCCAACATCTAAGGTGTATGCTGGGTGAAGTGTCATTTGCACCATTTCTGGGTGTTTTAGCATAATTTGCGTACTCATGCTACAGTTATATTTATACTTATTCTAATTAGCTAATATTGTCTATTATAATATAAATCATAGGCTGAATGGTGTATAAACTAAAATCAGCACTTTCCCCAAATTTCCCTTTTAATACATTACTTATAGATTTAATACTTCTTCAATAGTTTAAAGAAGTGCTGCGGTATCACTGCCCTTCATGGACTTTGTTATAATACTAAATCGTAGTGCTACTCATTTGTTATGTCACCTATTAGTGAATTTGGGTCACATGTCAAAGTATGTCTACACTAAAACATGCGAATACTGCCAAGATTTGGCATGAAAACTTAAAATGCTCACTGAAATTACAACAGGTTATATGGGGAAAAAAACTACTACAAAACAGTAATTACATTTTTACAGGTATTATATGTCATGGAACAAAGGATCATAGTAGGAAAATGTACAATCATAAATATGATTATAAAGGAAAACTAATTTACCTGGAATCCTACAGATTAATTTGGTTATAAAAGCACAAAATGTACTCTGTGCTTTACACTCAAAGTCTGTTTTTTACATTTTGATGAATAAGTGAAATTGCAGATAAAAATGTAAAGTAAACTAGACTATATTTCATATTTCAGGTGTCCTGAGTTGCAAGTCGGGCAAATCTGAATTGCCTAGGGCTGCATAAAATCTAAATACATCCCTAGAATACCACCAGACTTTGATTATTGCAAGGACTCGTGCATTTGATGTAGAAGATGATGGCTGCCTTATATATGTCTACATAATTGCTTGTTCAGTGGCATTTAAACCTTACAAAATGATACACTTACTTGTAGGAGTGACTTTTTATTATGCAATTGACTGGTATCAAAATATAATAAGGAAAACCTCAGCAAGCAATTTTTACAAAAAAGCTAATTTAAGGGAGCATCTCTCTGATTCTATAAACCTTTATCTAAAGTTAATTTAAACAAACTAGGCCTCCATTTGGACAGAATTAATCTCAAAATGTATAACTTCTTTATGGCCTTTTTATAAGTTTAAAATATTTTTTTTTCCATTTGGACTCTCTGTATCAAGTCAGATGGGCATTAATTGCTATTAGTTACACGATTAATGCAAATATTATTCACAATTCCATTTTTAATTATAGCGACTTGGTTTGACCTGGATTTGTGTGTTCCTGGTGTTGCTGCAAACTCTACTAGTAGCAAAAAAATATAGGAAGCAAAAGCAAATAATCCAGGATGGTCACAAAGAAAACATGTCAATGTCTTTAAGATGGTTAATTCAAGTTCGATTCTACAGAGGACAATCAATTGTTATGAGTTAGCAGAGAATTCTGTCATCATTTGCATATCAGTTGTTTGACAGCTACTTTAGGTATGTGGATAGGAAGAGTGCGCAAGCAGTTAACAAACATATTGCCTTAACATTCTATTTCAAACCTTATGTTAAGAAGTCAAGATGACTTTGTTCCTTTTATAAAGTCGAACTTACAATTTCATGACAGTAGTTCAGATTCAGAAGAGGAAGGAATAAATCTAGAAGCTAGTACACATAAAATAGCCAAGCAAGAGAGCCCTTTCTTAGCCCAGAAGAGAGAATTGTGGTCTTCATTCAAGAATAAATCTCTTCAATCAACATGGATAGCCTGCCTGATCCATGGCAGAAGATTGAGGACCAGGGCGTCGCTGATCATTGTTGTATGATCATTTGGGGTAGGTAGATATCATTAATTTATTTTATTTTACAGATTTATTTTTTATTTTATTTTAATGTAAGATTTTTTTTATCTTATATAGAGTATTTTTTTTTTATTTGTAATATTTTATTATTTTGGTACTTTTAGATTTTTTCTATTCTTGATAGTTTAGTGGGGGGAAGGTTTGTAATTTATTGGGGGCTGTAAATACACATGTTAATTTTAGTGGTTACCATGATGTTACTTGTCTTGAGTAGAATAGGGCTCAATGTTTTTGTAAATACTGTGAAGTAGCCTTCAAATGTAAATACTCTGGTTTTTCATACATAGCTTCTGAAACAATCCCTTCTGAAACAACAGTCCCTCTCGTTCCCGCTCCTTGTTTAATTCCTTTATTAAATATAAACACTGAGCCCCTCATTCAATTGCAATTTGGCCAATTGAATAGGGCTCTAAATAAGCACATATTTTTTTTAATACATTTTTAGTTAGTGAAAACCTTGCTTTTGGATAGATGCTTACTAACTAAAAACTTATTTAAAAAAATATGTTATGTGCTTATTTAGAGCCCTATTCAATTGGCCAAATTGCAATTGAATGAGGGCTTGTGTGTCTAGCTCATAAACCATTCCTGACTGGTTTCTTTGAGTCTGTTTGTTTTAGGGTACTGTGGGTTTCAGTCTGTGTGGAAATTTACTAAGCACTTTCTTACCCGAGATTTGGTGAGAAGAGCTGAGATAAGGTGAGAAGATCCATGTTACTCCATAGTAAATCAAGGGATGACATGAGATGCACTTGAGATGCTTAGTAAGTTCTCGTCTGTGTGTGTCTTTCAGTCTCACTCAGGTGTGAGTCTGTCAGCCCTTGTCAGTTTTCACAATCAGTGGCAGAGCTACAGCTGGTGCAGCAGGTGCAAAGCACTGGGGCCCAAGACAATGTTAAGGCCTACTGCTCTCTGGACTACAATGGGTCTCTTATTTTAAGATAGTTATATCTTATAGAAAGGTGATCTGATCATTCTAGCGGTGATCTGACCACCTACATCCATTTTTTTATTGATCCCAACCCCAGGACTTGACAAATACTGGGAGTCAGGGAGCCATGGCTTCGAAAATATTACTGCTGACTCCTAACTTCTAAGTTATTATTCATATATTTCTACATATAATCCATTGCCTGGCACATAGAAATGTTTAGCTGGCTCCTAACTAACAAGGCTGGCTCCTAAGCTTCAGATAAATTTGTCAATCCCTGCTCCACCTGCACCTAACCTAGAAAAGATGCAAGGAGAGGCCCTAAATTATTTTGCACCAGGGCCCTCCATGTGCTGGCCCACCACTGTTCACAGTACTTTTGGAATGTAGGGTATTACAGATTCTAAAACTGTAGCTCACCTATAACAGAGTTTGCAGAAACATTATAAACAATTGTTTGACCTGTATTTACCAAAAATAAAAATAAAAAGTTAGTTGTATTGTATCATGAATAACTTCATTAATATACCGTATATACTCGAGTATAAGCCAAGATTTTCAGCCCTTTTTTTAAGGCTAAAAAGGGCCCCTCGACTTATACTCGAGTCACTCCCCCCCCCCCCCGTGTCTCTCTAACCCCCCTGTGTCTGTCTAACCCCCCGTGTCTCTTTACCCCCCCCCCCCCCGTGTCTCTCTACCCCCTGTGTCTCTCTAACACCCCTGTGTCTCTTTCCCTCCCCCTCCTCCTCATCCTCAACCCCCCCCCCTCATTCTAAACCTTCCCTCATTCTAACCCCCCCTCATTCTACCCCTCTAAATACCCCCCCCCCTTTCCCCTCACTTACCTGCATCTGAAGCTCCTGCTCCAGCCTCCGCTCCTTCCGGCGTCTTGACGTGGCGTGCAAGTGACATCACGGCATTAGCATATACCGGGTGCCGAGGATTATGAGGAGGGAGGTTGAGGATGAAGAGTGGGGTTGAGGAGGGAGGTTGAGAATGAGGAGGGGGGAAGAGACACAGGGAAGGGAGAGGGGGGAAGAGACACAGGGAAGGGAGAGGGGGGGGAAGAGACACAGGGAAGGGAGAGGGGAGAAGAGACAAGGGAGAGAGAGGGGGATACAAGAGGGGGACACAGCGGGCACAAGAGGGACACAGGGGGCAGCACATTTCCCACCCTCGGCTTATACACGAGTCACTCATTTTACCCAGTATTTTGTGGTAAAATAGGTGCCTCGGCTTATACTCGGATCAGCTTATACTTGAGTATATACGGTAATTAATTAATTAAAATAAAAAGCCATCATAATTTTTTTAAAGTTAAAGGACCACTACAGTTTGTTAAACGCACATGTTTGTGAAGTAGGTAAGAAGACAGGAATATATTTAAATTCATATGGTTCAGACTGTGTTATGGGGAACCCATCTTGTACTGCTTAGTTTTTCATTGAGTTTTGTTGTCAAGGAACTAAATGAGGTGGTCGTCTCATCAGAACAGAATAGATATCTTATCTGAATAAACTGTATCCCAAAATTCCAGAAGCCTCAATCAATTCGAAGGTCGCATCTCACGCTATACAGGCCGTATGCCTGCGTGCCTGCTGTGGGCTCGCGGCCTGCTACAAATCTGGTGCTATTCAGTTGAACAAGCCTGCAAGTTACGGGCTGAAAGCCAAAACTGTAAACCATGCAATTGTATGTAGCTGTTCAGGGCGGAACATGATCAATTAAGCAAGGCCATAACTGGCCATTTAGAAACAGCCAATAGAAAATGAGACCATCATTATTACGTCAGTAAAACATGAAGGTTACATGTCAATCAATTAGTGTTTAGAACTCCCATATGCGATCAGACTCGCAATTCGGCAATGTATAAAATAATAAAAAGTAATGGCGATACTGTTTTAGTCCATGTGGGTGGCCTGATATGTATTAACTCATTGATTTACGGGCTTGAGACTGTTGTGCAGATAATTCTATTGTCTTGCATTGCTTTCCCCATCATTTACAGTGCAGTATTGATTTTTTATTTGCATTGACAGTGCTGCGTCCTATCTGGTACTCGTAGGATTTTCTCCTACATTTGCCGTTTACGGGTGTGAAAACATTTGCGGGCTTAGGGAATTGTAGCAATTGAATTGCGATTTGCAATTTTAGCGATCGTAACTCTTGCCGACGTCAAAGATCAAAGGCTTCGGGAGGCTGTAAGTTCTGGTTTTAACAACCGCAAGGATTTCAAGGCCGTAACCCGTTTGTAGCCCTCAAAAAGACTCCAACTGAATAGCAAAATAACTTACGGCCTCCATTACAGGCTACTGTAAGTTACAATTGCTCAATTAAATTGGGCTCTAATTCTTTTAGGAACAAAGACAAAATGTCAATTATCATTAAAGCAAAATCAAATCCAGTAGTTGAACATTAAAGATTGTATTTAATTGCTATAAAAACATTTTGCATATTGTCAAGGACCATAAAAATGTACAGTGAGGCAAAAATAATATAACAAAGAATTGAAAATATAACACACAGAATATAATCACGTAAGCAGAATATAAAAGCCAACTGCATCCATGCATAGATACAGTATATCTATAGATGTATTAATGTCATTATTGTCTTTGAAACACAGATAAGTACAGTATGCAGATTTGTTCCTAGATCAAAGGGTCCTAACCAAGAAGAGTCCTCAGAAGTCTCAATTCGTTCTACAAGTTGGGGGAGGACCACAGTACAGAAACCTAAAATTGTCTTGATTGTGGTAGCATGTATCCAACATCATTTTATTCTAGGGGTATGCAACCTTTTATATTCAAAGAGTCAGTCTACATCAATCCTTGGAGCAAAGACCAAAAAGAGCATGGGCGTAGGAGCACAAAAAAATATGGGTCAACATGTATAGGTGTACTTGATCTGCAAGGATGGATAGATGGCCCAAACAGTTGAGAGTGTCTTCCAGAGATATGAGTGGACCAGACACTGTCACCAGCTTCTGTTCTTCCAACAGTGGTTGCAGAGTGTTTGTTCTCTGTATAATTTCTATGTAATATGAATACTCTTGTATGAAATAGCATACTGATACATTGTCTAAATTGTATGGATCTTGCTTCTTTTTTATTTTATTATTCTGTGAACCAAACTAACACTCATTTGGATTCCAAGCTAACAATTATTTGAATTCTTGCTAAACAATTTTGTTTTGACAGAAGATCCACATGTGGATCTGTACTTATTTAACTCTAGTGCCATAGGTGGCTGATCCATGTTTTAGGCTATGCTAAAGGCTCTTTTTAATTCTTTTTGGAGTCTCATTTCATCCCTACCTAATAGAGATTGTCCCATGCGTGGTGGAGAGTGAAATACATGATAATAGAGAGGTTGCAAATTCTTGGCCAATGCAAAGAAAAAATTCTCAAACTGTGCCATTCAGAGAAATATATAAACATACACAAACACTTTTTTCTTAGTGAGTTGTTTGTATGTTTTTTGTCTACATAAAACCTCTAAGAAAGTCGATTTATATCAGATGTAAACTAGGAGTCCAATGAAAACAAGCAGATCCAGATGAGAAAACAAATCAGTTGCCATAAATCACTGTGGAACAAAGTCTCTAAAATCCCAATTTGTTTTAAGAAAAATGCCATTGCAGCTGAAAATAGGATTCTGATGTATTTACTACCTAAATGTTTAGAATCCAATGGCATCTTTGATTAGAGCCACCACCATAATATTAATATTATTATTATAAACTTGTATTTATTAAGTGTCAACATGTTATGTAGCATTATCAACATAACTTTGAAAAATTTAGTATGTGATACTATTTTAATGTAGATGCTATTTAGAAATTCTGTAAGGTTGCTACAGATGTTCAAGTAATACACAATTGAAATATATTGCATGAAATATTTACTAATGACCCTACTCGCTTTGTGATGAAATGAAACAACTGTCTTTAAGTTTATATATTATACTATTAAATTAACTACAAAGCCAAAATATGCTAAATCAAACAAATCAACAGATTAAAAATGGCCAGTATTTAAGACAGTATATAAACCAGATTGACTATATACTTGGTAGCCAAAGATGGAGGAGCTCTATACAGTCAGCAAACAAGACCGAGAGCTGACTTTGGATCAGACCATGAGCTTCTTATTACAAAGTTCAGAAATAAACTGAGGACAAGAGGGAAAATCATCAGACCAAGTAGATATGAAATAAATAACATCCCTTGTGAATATGCAGTGGAAGTAAAGAATAAATTTAAGGAGCTAGACATGGAAGATAGAATGTCTGAAGAAATTTTGACAGATTTTGTGACATTGTCCAGAAAACAGCAATAAAGAATATCCCTAAAAGAAAGAAAACGAAGTATGTATAATCTGATGACGCTTTGAAAGCAGCCCAGGAAAGAAGGAAAGCAAAAGGTAGTGGAGATAGGAAAATATTTGTTCACTTAAATTCAGAGGATAGCAAGAAGAGACAAGGAGACATTTTAAAGGGTCGAATCATTATTATGACTGCCGCCTACTTTTGACATCAGCAGCGCGTAACCAATGAAATACAGCATGTGTCATGAGCTGGCTTGGTGGGTATATAAGGTGACATGTAGGCATTCTGCAAACATATCAAATAAAAATATTTATTTAAAAAGGGGTTAATGATTTGGCTTTCAGGCCAAGGGTGGCAGTATTTCTGAAACATAGCAGTTTGTGAACTGTTCTTGTTCAACTGTAACTGGACCAATGGCACCATTGCGAATATATGGCGGGGAAAATGCAGAGCACAACGTGCCATTGATGTCAGAGGTGAACGTCGGCTGTGAATGTATGTGAGGGCCAACCAACATGCTACAGTTGAGCAACTGAACACTCAAATGAGCCAGTGGGCTACAAGACGTGTGTCTAAAATCACAGTACAGCAAACAATGTTATGTATGGGGCTCCGAAGCAAACGGTTGGTCACTGCACCCTTGCTGATGAGGGTTCATTGTCAGAAATGGCTACAATTTCCACGACAGACAACGAAATTGGACCTCTTCTGATTGGCATAAGATTGCCTTTTCTGATGAGTCACATTTTTCTGTTACATCGGCTGGACGGACATTGTCGTGTCAGGCCCGAAACCTCTGAGAACAAACACTCTGCAACCACTGCTGGAAGAACAGAAGCTGGTGATGGTGTCTGGTCCACTCATATCTCTAGAAGACACTCTCAACTGTTTGGGTCATCTATCCATCCTTGCAGATAAAGTACACCTATACATGTTGACCCATATATTTTTTTTGCTCCTACAGTCATGGATACATGGCATCTTGAACTGGAGCAGACCATATCATGTTGGCATCATCACAATACTTTGGCAATGATGACTAGGCTCAACTTTATTTTTTAAATGTGTTTATTTTAACATTTTATAGAATAGGCATCAAGTTTTTTTTTCTAAACACATTAAGATTTTGTGTCAAATTTGACTTAATGTGATGTTAGGAATTAGTCATGTAATCCTGTTGCAGCTTATTGTAAATATTTTAACTTAGTGTAACCCGGAAGAGGCTATGGTTACCAGATGGGACTGTGGATCAGTTTCTATTAAAATTACACCAACATAGTGAATATATTAATATAAATAAGCCTGAAGAATGGGACATCATCCCCTTCGACACATTGCACCAGGAAAAGCTTCACCTATGGTTATTGGTAGCTACAGAGTGTTTAAGTTGTTGGATTTGTCCAGTGTCTGTCTTTGCTCAGACACACCCAATTTTTAATCAAAGAAAAGGGTAGATTACACATGATGAATACTTTATAAATTTGCATAGCCATAGAGAAATAATGCTGAATTATGTACAAACTTGGTCATATTGTAATATACTGAAGTACTCTATGTCCTGGTATAAATACAACCTCAGAAAACTTTTTTAATATTTAGATTTATTGGTTTAATTAGAATATCTACTGCCCAAACAAGATGATGACTCAGTATTTCTTTGTTTTTTTTATCAATATATTCAGTGCTAAACTGAAGTGAGCACTATGCTGGAAAGTAACTATTCCCACATGCCTCTGACTGCTCCTTGTTCTCTTGTTCACACGCTCCACCTCAAATAAAATAAACATTACAGCTTAGCACTATTCATTGAATATTTTACTCCTTGGATGACAGCAATCAGAGAGGGGTCTGCTGCAGAAGAAAACCCACAGCCTTAGAGAACACAGGAAATACACAACAAAATGAATGCTAAAATGAATTAACATTATGTCACCGATCTTTATTATATTCAATGTAGAGACATGTTTCATGCTCCCTGAAGCCTACCAAAATGTCTTAGACCTACTACTCGCTGCCAAGATATTTTCACAAATTGTACTTACCGGTACTTGTAACCATTTTGCCACTTTTCCTTCATTCCTCTCTTTGGATTGGCTGCTTCCTTTATCTATTCTATTACTCCTGTTTTACACAAAAGCCAACAATGCCGGCTTCCCCTTTTCAGTTTACATCCCTATGCATCAACCAAGATTTCTTTTTAGCGTTGTTCAGTCGTCTCTAACTTTCTGTGACCTCATGGACCATATCACACCAGGCACATATTTATGTCCTTTATATGCTGATCCACTTATTTTTCATGGCAAAGATATTAGAGTGGGTTGCCAGTTCCTTCTCCAGTGGACCACAGCATACAGTTACAGATATTCCTAGGTGGTCAAAGTACTGACCAGGCCCAACCCTGCTTGACTTCAGGGTGGTTTGACCTCTTGGTTCCCTGACTGGAATCAAACCCAAGTCGCAGCAGGGAAAGCACTGAATCCTAACCACTGGACCACCACTGAACCACTAAATTCTACATAGATAGCCTATACATAAACACAACCATGCCTCAGTTTTCAGAACTCAGTTTAATTATAAATAAATATATAGATATATATATATATATATATATATATATATATATATATATATATATATATATATATACACATATATATATTTCTGTAGTGCAGTGTAGGGGCTCCTTCGCCATCTAGGCTGCACCTTAGCACATTATATTTATTTTAACTTCTACTTTGCAGACTTAGAGTCAAACAATCATTACTGATTTGTCAGCCGAATACAATTATATAACTGGTCAGGAGTATTCTATTGTACTTGTGTCTCTTGTCTTTTTGGGAAAAACTTAGCACCTCATGTAAATCCAAGAAAAAGCCATTGCAAGTGTCTTAACTAATAATTAAACCCTACCTAGCTAAGTTAATCCCCACACCCCTAAAAGATTGCAAGCAAACTGTTGTGGATCACTGCTCTAAGTGAACTTCATGACAAAGCCGAAAAGCAAGGCAAAAATCTCCATTGAGTTTATGTCCTGACAATAAATTATGAGTTACTCCCTTACACTCTGACACCCAAACCCTATGCTAATAACAAAAATTACCCTTTTTACCTTCTTTATTAAATATTCCTCCCTTATTTTTCCTCATCTCACTAAAGAAACCTTTTTACTGCATGTGTAATTTTCTCTTCTGCTTGGGCCTTGGCAGACCTGATAACCTGTTTTGCCTTTTTCTGTTTGGTTTCATGTATATTTTCTAACCTTCTCTTAGTGAGTCGCATTATATTTCCTATAAGTCAGGTTGTAAAATGTATGACATTACATAGGGGTCATCTGTGTTCTTTTACTCTGCTTTAACAGGTATATGTCAGTACCAGCTTTTCTATTGTGTATTTAGATCATGTTTTAGACATTACAAAAGTCTTTTGTGCACAAAAATAAATTATACCAAGAAAATTAACACCAAAGCAACACATACATACATGTGTTTTATCAACCTTACATGTGAACTGAAAGTGATATGGGAGAAGTTATCTGATGTCCCAGTAAGTCCCTTATTTGTGTTTACTTTTATCTTTCAAAATAGTAGTAATAAAGTAATAAAACATGCTTGTGAATGTACAAGATATTTCCAAGTCTCCTTGCCACTCTGTATTATTTAAGATGTCATGACAGTGGAAGAGAAAACAGTTCTGTCTTTAAAAAGATACAAGGGCCCCAGCTGGTTTTAGCCATATTAAAGTATTACTGTTTGAGAGAAAAAGTTCATACAGTGTTTTTTAATATGGAACAAACTAATAACATTAGCAGGTCCAGGGTGTTTGCCCATTCTTTTGTTCTGCAACTGACTTGTACTGAAGACAATAGGCCAAAACCCCAGTGGGTAATCAATAATTATTGGTACTGTTATTTAAATAACAAAAGATACAAATCATTGTTTTTGGGTGGATCAGAAAGGCTGACTGACAGCTAACAAATGCAAACTTAAATGTTAATTTACTGTAGGAAAAATAACATTTTTAAACAGACTTTGGTTGATAATGTACTTGTTCTTACCCATAATTTTAAATTATACTATTTTTGGAACCTCTGCTGTATCACTTTATGGCCATGTTGCTCTTTCTAACATTAATTTAATGCATATATTTCTGAATGTATGAAAGGAACACACTCATATTTTTACAAACAATATTTATCATCATAGAGCATATAGATGTTCATTATAATGAAGGGACGTGAAAATGTTTTTTTTCTTTGTGACATCAGAGAATTTTTTTGTGATAATGTCACTGTGTTTTTTCTTTTTCAAATCAAGGTCAAAAACGTAATCAGAAATGTAACTTCTCTTGAGGCCTTACCTTCTGAACAGCCAATGAGATCTATAGACTAAAGTATGCTTTTTGCATCCCCTGTTTCATTCAAATTTAAACAGCTTTACTTGCTATTATTATTAACCTTTATTTGTAATGCTCTAACATAGAGCCCTATGCTAATTCCTGAAAAATCAACTAAAGGTGCCCTAACTGCACAGTAAACCATACCTAGCTATGTTAATCCCCCACCCCTAAAAGATTGTAGGCAAACAGCTCCGGGTCACTGCTCTGAGTGAACTTCATGACAAAGCCAAAAAGCAAGGCATAAATCTCAGATGATTTTTGCCCTGACATTAAATTACGAGTTACTCCGTGACACTCTGACCTCAAAATCCTATGCTAATAAAAATTCTCCTCTCACTCGCAAACTAGAGCACTTCCCTAACACACAAAAACAGAAAAAATTATTACGGGTACAAAAGACCACCCGTGAAGGCTTTAAAAGCCTTTGCTGTTTGCTGCAGCACCACTTAAAGTGACAGGACACTGTCTCAGCTCAACTACCTAAACTCCTGATTTACATGGGGCTCATATTTCGTAGTACTAAACAGGGTAGATACAAGTTAAAAACAAACTTAACAAATTACTTATAATTTTTCCATGCAAAAAACAACTTATGTGATGCTCTTTTAAATTCTACAGTTGTGTTCCATGTCCCTTTAAGCAGTCTGTTCACATTGATATTGAATATGCAAATCTGTATTTACACGGCATATACACACATATTGTGTATACTTGCTAATTGAGTACAAGTGGATTTAATGACTCTACCATTATCTGAATGCCATAGCTCCCTAGCTGTCTAGCATGCAGTCAGTTTGCATGTTCTTGGAGAAATTCTGACCAGTGACTGGACAATTTTTATATGATGTTTTATCAACGGTTGTTTAAAAACATGTGCTCTATGTTACATGTTTATGTTAATCTTTTTACCCTCCAATATTACAACACTCAGCCCACATCAGTAAATCCTGCCTTGTCCATAAGAAATGCCAGTGTAGGAAGTACCGAAACCAAGCTTTACGGATGAGAAATGGCTCTAGGAACCAATAGGAAATGAGAACATCATGATTATTATAATGAGCAAGAACAAGCGCAGTAACTGCTATGGCAAGAAATATCTAAAAACAATGTTTGTTATATTTATTTAAATTAAATATATGTGACAATTGTATTTATAGATTTAATATATAATTGTGTTTATTTTGTGTGTATATATATATATATATGAGACAATGCATTCGAGCATTTGTTCCTAGTCCACGTGGATATGTATCAATCCCTTGAGTACTGGGTTGTGTGTTACCCTTGATACTGACATAATAATAAAATATCATATGCTTTAATGACACATGTTTATATTGGACTGTTAATTGTCAAATAATGATGAACATTCATGATTTTCTATTGTTATTTGGTGCTATACTGTCTCTTTAACTGCTGCTGAGGCACTCTGCAATGGTTTTTAAACCCTTTGTGAGTGGTCTTTGATATGCATAATATTTTCTTCAGTTTTTTTGTAGTTACAGCACTGCCCTATTTTGCAAGTGATCCGTAAAATCTTATTACCATAGGGTTTTGGTGTAAAAGTCTAATTGAGTAACTCGTAATCTTTCGTCAGTGCAAAAATGAATGAAAGATTTTGTTGTAATTTTCTGCTTATTATTGCCGCGGTCACTCAGCAGTTCTCGCTTTTGGGATGGGTGATTAACATAGCAAGGGAGATTTACTTATCACTTAAACACAGTGGCCCTCATTCAATTGCGATTTGGCCAATTGAATAGGACCCTAAATAAGCACATAGCATATTTTTTTTAAATAAGTTTTTAGTTAGTGAAAAAATTGCTTTTGGATAGATGCTTACTAACTAAAAACTTCTTTAAAAAATATATGTTATGTGCTTATTTAGGGCCCTATTCAATTGGCCAAATTGCAATTGAATGAGGGCCAGTGTAATCTGTGATATAGGGGCATAGCATGTAGGCCATGGATTTTACCTTCTTTAAGACTTAGGAAAAGTTAGGTGCTGTTAACCTTGTATCAAAGCTAAAAAAATAACTGGCAGTTATCCAAATCATGTATTTGGAGGCGTGATCAGGAAATGACAAAATTCCAGTTGGTCAGAGGTGCGCATTTCTACTTAACAAAAATGTGCATTATTAGGTATTGTTACCTATATTCTATAATATTCTCAAAGAGAGTGTTAGAGATACACAAACACACACATAAAACGCACAAAACACTATCAGCCCCATTAAATTCCCTCAGCGTGTAAAACCGTTGCCCGTAATGGAGCTCGCAAGACTTACCGCTATTAAATTGGCCTTGGAAAGCTACCCGCTGCAAATGATCTGCGGGTTCCAGATGGAAAACCCTATGGGATGTTAAAATCTGAACTCCGATGCCGCAGAGAGGACTCGCAAGGGGGTTAAAGTCCTATCCGTACCCCTGTAAATGCAAATATCAACACACTACTGAACATAAAATGAAAGGGAAGATGATGTTAGCTATTAATGTTAATAGCACAACATTCTCAAGCTCGCAAATCTGCAAAATAAAGTATTTTTTGTAATGTTTATTTTCCGTGGTATATCGATCCCGGAAAGCAATGTATTAATACATATAATGGAAATCGCATGGACTAGAATATCATATTTACTGATTTATAATTTTTTTATTATTTCTGGAATGCGGGTCTGATTGAAACTCGCAATTAAAACCCGTAAGGCTTTGAAATCTAACCTCCATTTTTCAGTGACCTAATGATGACGATCTCTTTTACCATTGGCTCCGCCTAAACCCGTATCTATGGGTTTGACTTATTGTTCATATTCACAGCCGCAATGTGTGCAAGAATGATTTATGGGCTTGCGTCTCCGTCTCGTAACCAGCGACACGGTTGAATGTAATAGCTTCTTAAAGCAGCAGAATTTCAAGCTTGCACGCTTGATGGGTATCCCGTAGCCGCTACAGGCTTGGAATTTAATGGGGATATATGTCTACACATAAATTGTGTAAAACTGACACTACTGTCTTCTGTGTATTTAGGTTTTATGCTGCCCTCGGTCATTCAGATGTGTGCGTCTCCCGCCAAGCCGCACTTGCAGCTCCTCCTTTCCCCTTTTATATAAATCATACGTTTTTATATGTGTGTGTGTATGGTATGTCACAAAATGCCAAGTACACTTACATTTCTATCCGTATACAAACACATTTTAATGTACTGCAGATTTTCAGGGGGCAGCAGAGTGAAATGTGCTGCTTAGGCATAGGGTACATGGGCCTAGACCGGAATACACTTCTGCTTCTGTCTATCTCCTAGAGTTCTGAGAGAGAATGGCAGTAGGAAATGTTAATGTGGGATGGACAAAAGCTTTTAGGTCTTAAATGTGGTATTTGCCTTTAAAAGAGGGATATTTTTAGGCTAATAGATATTGGTGGGTTCCCCTAAAAAAAGGGACAGTTGGTAGGTATGATCTGATATTCAATATGGAACTCTCTCCTTACATCTGACTAAGTATTTTTTATGCTACCCTAGGCCCACTCAGATTTGTGCACCTATCCGCCATGGCCCCTTTATTACTCCTCCTTCTTTGCTATGCCCGTTTCCAAAGATTACTACAAACATATATATATATATATATATATATATATATATATATATATATATATATATATATATATAACCTGCATGATGGTATACGTTTTCCAAAATTCCATCATGAATTCTTTATCTTTGCTGTCTGTCTTGTCAATGAGCTGACTGAATGTGCGGCGAAGATAATAGGACTTGAAGGTCGCAATGACCCCCTGATCCAGTGGCTGGATGAGTCAAGTAGTGTTGACTGGCAGGAAAACTACGTCCACTGGGATGCAACAATGGAGCTGGTAGGGTGGCTTGGAACATTGTCCATCAACAGGAGTACTTTGTCTTCAATTTCTTTACACCTGCAGTAGAGTTGCACAAATGGAAATAAATGTTTGCTGAACTAGTTTTGGAAGATGTCTATGGTGATCCAAGCTTTGCATTCAAATTGCCAAATAACTGGCAAAATGGATTTTGGAATCCCCTTCATGAATCTAGGTATTTTTGAATGCTACACCAGCAATGACTTGATCTTGAAATTGCAATTGATTGCTTTGAACCATGGTGCTCGCTTCTGCTCATGTTATATGAAGGTATGGCTTGACATTCACTTCCAAAACAGACCAGGCTCGTCAACGTTGTATGTCAGTTCTGGAGGATAATTGCCTCTCTTAATGATGACTGGAAAGGCCACAGCAGCTTCGGTGTCAGTGCTCGACACTTCTCTTGTGATTCTGATGTTATGCAGGTTGTTTCTTTTCTTGAAGCGGTCGAACCAACCACTGCTGGCTGAGAAGCTTTCAGTCACATCTGGTGTTTGGCTTTGGATATGACTGTGGATGCTTCTGGCCTTCTCCATGATGATGGCTTGGCTGAGAGACATGTTGTGTTCTGTCTCGTCATCAATCCAAATGGAAAGCTGCTTCTCCATTTTCTCCAGGGCGTAGTATCTGGACTGGGTAATCTTCTTGCCAGAAGATGTAGTGCTGGTGGTTGCAGAAGACTTGATTGTCCCCTTATTTTTAAGCATGGTGCGGATTGTGGAGTTTGGCAACTTTAAATCTGCTCCAATGTCCACTTGGAGTTCTCTTTTTTCCAAGCAGTCCAGCATCTACATCTTCACATCCAGAGATAAGATTTGGTGCTTCAATCTGATCTTCTTTGTGCTCACTCGTGTTCTGTAAAACAGTACAAAAACAATACTCTTTATATTATTGGGCAATTAACAACCACATGATGAGAAGCAAGGGGACATGCAAAATATTCTGTACCATGTGGTACAGATGGTTGAGGTAGGAATGGGTCTCTTTCTGGGGCTTTCTGGTCATCCAGGCTGTCTTTTTTCTCCTTCTTTCTCCTGTCTGCTGCTCTGTCTCTCAACACTGTGTGGTGGTTCCGAGCGTTAAACTGGGTCCCGCGAGTAAAAATCAGTGTTATAGCGGGGCACAGTGTTAAATGAGGATCGGCGACCAAAAAACAGAGTATTAGAGCAGCAGGGTTTAGAGCAAAGCATCATTGTTTTTGCAGCTAATGTGAGGCTCTGTATGCTAAGTCATGTTGAAGAGGACTTGATAAGGGTCAGGGAGGGGTTTGTAACTGAATGACAACACTGGGGGTCATTGTTCTGGACACCAAATGCAAAGACAAGAAAATAATTATAATTAGTGCTTATAATTAGCATTAAGGACCCATTCGTTTCCATATAAATGCAACTGAAATAATAGTGAATTTTGCAGGAGTGGTCCACTTTTGAAAAAAAATGCCTAATACAATGTATAGCCAGTTTTTCATGCTCTTTAAGAATATTGACACATAAAGCTTGATTTTATGGTGACAGAGTCCCTTTAACCTTGAGTGAGTGTGTCATTTCCATATAATATGACGGTTTTAATACTTTATAAGTGTACTTACTCTGTGGTTTATAGTGAATATTAAGTGACATACACAGTATTATAGGAAATGTAGTCCTGTTTTCTGCAGACCACTGCAGATCAGTGGCAAAAGTGCCAATGGAGACCAAATATGTTCAAATAAGCTCAAATTAGACATAATTGGGTGTTTCACTGGTGGCCATGTAAGTGACAAATAAACGTGATACTGGCAGAAAACAAATAAGCATTTTTCTACTGGCCACATTCCTTTAATGAACTATCTTGTATCACTTTAACAATTTAAAATCAGGTCAGTATAAACAATTTTTCAATTTACTGTGTAAAAAAAACTTTTGCAAAAAAAAAAAAATTATATTCCCTTCATCTTTAAGCTAGAGCTGTGCAGCAATGAGGCAGCTGCAGGGAAATGTGTCAGACTCTCTGCCACAGTTTGTGAGGAGCCCCAACCAAAAGATTAGGAGAAATCCAGCTATTTTCAGTAGACATTTTCTCACTAAAGATAAGTTGAAAAGTTGATTTTCCTAATCTTTACAACATAAAATATATAAAAGCTGGACCATTAAGATCAGAAGCAAAAGACATGAGAAACTGTTCTGCCATATTCTGCATCAACATAAATCCATAAAATTAACAGAAAAGAAGCAAAAAAGATTAGCAATGTTTGGACCTATCGTGTTGTATGTGCACATTTGTTGCAGCGCTTGAAGAGTGCCGCCGACTGTAGGAACGTGGGCACACTCGGGTCACCAACTAGCTGTGATGAGCTACTACGCCCGGTAAGTCGTTAGAGGTTTCAGGTTAGGAAGTGAGGTTTAGGGGATTAGGGTTAAGGGGTTAGGGTTAGGAAGTGAGTTTTAGGGGGTTAGGGTTAGGAAGTGAGGTTTAGGGGATTAGGGTTAGGGAGTGAGGTTTAGTGGATTAGGGTTAAGGAGTTAGGGTTAGGATGTGAGGGTTAGGGTTAGGAAGTGAGTTTTAGGGGTTAGGGTTAGGAAGTGAGGTTTAGGGTTAGAGGGTTAGGGTTAGGAAGTGAGGTTTAGGGGGTTAGGGGGTAGGGTTAAGAAGTGTGGTTTAGGGCGTTAGGGTTAGAGGGTTAGGGGTGTACTACCTAGTTTTACCAGCTAGATGGGTATGGGAGCGTGGCTACGTTCCTACAGTCGGCGGTGCGCTGCAACAAATGCGCACATGAAACAGGATAGATCCCAGTGTTTTAACCATAGATTACATTTAAAGTATAACATATACTTCACTCTACCTCTTCCTTAAATAATCCTGGCCCTTTAATAAGATCCTCTATTACAATAAACTGCAATAATCTAAATGTGCCCCTTTCTGAAAATTCAAATGAATGCACAGCTCCACCTTGAGAGAATTTGAATACAATCTTATTTAACACATTTATCCAGTTAAATAATGTTGCATAAGTCCATATTGCATGCTCTCTGATTTCTTTCCTCTGTCTCCCTGGATAAATAGCTTGCTGGGTGAGAGCTGCCCATCTGTCTCCTGCATCTGCAGCCCACCTACTCCAAGGAGCAGCTCCACCCACCTGCAGATAAAAGCCAAGTGCATGTTAGCAGCCTCTGACCAGAGCACTGTGCTTGTCCCTCACTGCTGTCATATGCCAGGGGGATAGTCATTACTTGGATCTTGCATAGTGAAGGTAAGAGCATTTACTTGCTTTTTCTATTGCTGCATATTGTTACAATGCTTCACTGATGCTTACTTTATACTTTATAGCTATTTTGCTTTAAAAACACTATTTAGGTATAATAAGATTTTTATGTTTTTGCAATATTACTTATTACAATATTACTTCTTGCAATATTATTTCATGCTCTCGCTTTAATATTGTTATTTTATTTTTAATATACAGAATACACAAACTTTTAAGCTATTTTACATCACCTGTATTGTTTTTATTTTTTATTTTAAATCAACTAACATATGCATTCATTTACACTATTATACAATGTTTGACTAGTTATAATCTAAATCTTAGTTTTAATCTAAATTTATTTAAAGTGGTATTGCTATGTTCTGGAATGCATTGCCAAACCCTATTAAAATTGTTCTACTTCTGTATGACTTCAGCACAGAGGTGCAGATATAAGTTGTCAAATTCTACAGAGTTGTGCAAATTGTTCCCCAATTCCAGCAGGTGTGACACAGGTTTTACAGGTCATAACTTTTTTTTTTTTTTATGATGGGCCACTTAAAATTGTAATTACCAGGGTCTTGCTAGATCACTTGATTACTTCTGATGGTCTTTGTGGACCATCTAATGATCTGCTTATTTACAATTAAAATGCCCTTTTGGATTGTAGCATGTGCAATTACAAACCATCTAGTATCTAGGAATTTCTATATTGCAGTTTATGCAATTTTTATTTGTATATTTTTCTGTTTCATACATGTTTTGTAATCCCAGTTGCATCATGGACCACTTGAAAGAAGCTCACAGATCACTAGTGGTCCACAGTTTGACATAGGGCCCTATTCTATTGCCCAATTTGTACATTTATACACACTTAAAATCACTCTTAATATTGCTACAAATTCTGCAAATATTACTTATTGGCACTAATTAATTCTTAAGTCAATAGAATGCATATAAACATTTATTTAAAGCCAAATTTATGAGTTCAAGGCATTTGCAAGTATCTAATAGAGTATGACTAATAGACACCTATCTTATTGGATAGAGTTGGTGAATCAGAGCTCCTGTAACATTCTCAGAATTCTACCCTGAAATATTATTTTAGGCAGAACATTTCAAGTATTATATATAACATTTAATATTTTAAGATCCAATAACTTGCGCTCTAGAATAGAAATGTCTTCTGACTGAACTACAGTAAAATGAACAAGTACTTTTGCAGGTGCAAGTTTGGGCTTTAACACTGAATAGTTTTCAAGCTACATTCTTACAAAATGCTCATTACCAGTGTTTTCGTATTTGTGGTTACTTTTTTGCTACTATATTCACTATTATATATTCACATTTTATATATATTTTTTATTTACTGAAGTTTTATTATATTTTTAACTAAACTATTTTATGACTTAAAAACTTTTTTTTCTAATTCTCACACCTAATTTGACTATAATTTCCCAATAATACTACATTAACTAGCCATGCTCAAAAATATTTAGTTAAGAATTTATCAGATTTATATGAACTAATGTGAGTGGCAACATGACATACAATATTGAGGACATAGTGCTGCATTTTATTGATTTTCACAATAAAGTCTGCAATCCAAAACAAATTGTCGAATGATTAGACAGTCTAGTAAAATCTATAGTCTAAATTATCGACATCCTTCTGCAAATTAATTAATATTATTATGTTCAGCGTGTTATTTTGGTAGACAAATCTGTTTAATTATTTCAGTATCCCAAGTGTGTTTTGTTCCATGACTGTCCTTGTTTGGAGCATGTTGTAAAATAATTGCTTTCTAAATCTGCATGAAGATGCATCAGAATGGCTGCTGGACATGTGGGCCTATTAGAATCCATAAAGGGATTTATCCACGAAGCTTTGCATGGGCTATAAACTGCTTTGCTGAGGCTGTTATGGCAATTTCCCCAATAGGATATAGATATCGAAGCCTTCATTGATCTTTGCATCTCTACATAATGTAGGGAATCTAGTAGAATAAATGAATCTTATGTTGCATAGCTGAACACTATCAGCCTTATTAAATTGTGATTCAGTAAATTTAAAAGGGCTCTATTTAAGCACACAGCATATTTTTTTTACAGAAGTTTTTAGTTAGTGAACTCCTATCGAAAAGCAAGGTCTTCACTAACTAAAAACTTCTGTAAATAAAATATGCTGTATGCTTATATAGAGTCCTATTTAATTGGCCAAATCACAATTGAATAAGGCCCCTAGGAATTAGCACGTAATTGGTGAAGTAAAATTGTATTTATTTCCTCCACTAGAAGATCTTGCCTGGTTCAATACATGTTGAACACAATTTTACAAAGTTTAGTACTTTTAGCACATTTGAGCCATAAACTTCCCATTAAAAGATTAAGATTGATTAAAATCAAACTTTACCCTAATTTTTTTTTTTTTTTAAACAAATCAAGTTAATGCACTACTCTTTTCTATTTTGTTTAGCAGTATCTGTATTTTTTAGCAGTGGGCCTCCCAAAACCCCCCAAACAACTGCAACATCATGAAGTTTAGCAGTCAAGAATCAAGTGGAGAAACTGTAGAACATTTTATTTGATGTTCTTTCCACCATACTAAAATTATTTTTTGTTAGGTAGTAGTCCAGCCTATATATTGATGTTAGGGGGAAGAAAAAAAAATCTGGAAGCTCTCAAATCCTAAAGAAACTATAAATTACAAGCTCCATATAAATGGTTATATATTTTCTTCACTGTAAGAATTGTATTTGTTTGTTCACATTTACATGGCACATTTGTCCAAATAATTTTACAAGGTTACATAGAAGAGCAGATAATATAATTATATCTATATACATTGTATATGTGGTACAGCAGGCTAGACGACAGTTGACCACTTCTACAACTACAGCACTAAATGTTGTCTTTTCCTTTGGGATAAGTATGTCAGGAGGAACCAAAGGAAACAGCTGAATTGATGGTTGCAGCAACTAGAGTGTATAGGCATTTGCAGGGGACTACAGAACCTGCAGACTGACAAGGAAACTGTAAGGAAGGGCAATAAACTTGTATTAAATTGTTAAGTATGCATCAATTTAAAAAATGAGCTTTTTTGAGGTTTTAGTGCTCTGTTTGATTATGTAGAGCAGCATTGATGTTTACCACATCTCTTTAAGTTTATAATACGTGATTAATGCTTGAAATTAAATAAAGATAATTTAATGGTGACCTATAACTAAACTGAATGGAGAGTAATCTAGGCACGTTTATTTATTACAATAATCTGCACTGTAGGCCTATTTAGCAGCAAGGGTTTATAATGTTCTTGCAACAACTGTTTCAGATGCCGCCATATTACAGCATCTGGTATTAATGTCAATTTTAAATTTAAACAATGCCACTTGAATGGGAAACATACCCTTTTCATTGTGAAGAGGATTTTTGCTGCTACTAAACAAACACATGAAAAGGTCCATAGCAGGTTGTTTTATTGCCCAGAGACAGATGTCAGTCTGGGAAGCAGGAAACTGTGAAAAGCTGATGAAAATGATATAGTCTAAATAGTGAAGAGGACTTACAGTTAGGCAAACAATGCAACAAAACTGCAAGAAAAGCCAGTAAGATACTTGGTTTTATGGTAAGAGACAGTAGAAAAAGTACTGTACTAATGGCGCTTTACAGATCCCTAGTCAGAGTTGCATAAAATACTGTGTCCAGTTTAGGAGATTGAATCTCCAAACAATATTTGGGGGATTTAATAAGCATCTCAAGTGCATCCAATGTCATCTCTTGATTTACTATGCACTATTTCCTATGGGGAAAATCAGATCAGCTCGACTTATCTCAGCCCTCCTCACCTCATCTTAGGTGACAAAGTGCTTAGTAAATTCCGCCTTTAAGAAATTAAAAACAATTCAAAAGAGGTCTACAAAATGGTACAGGGTCTAAAAGACAAATCTTCTAAGGAACATTTTAATGACCTAAATATGACAGAAAGGAGTGGGGTTAAATGTTAGAAACCATTAAATATATTAAATGATTTAATTAAATCCAGGGGGGAAGCTTCTTCCAGAAACAGAATTCAAGAACAGGAAGATATGATTGAAAGGTGGAAGATTTAGGGGTAGTGTGAGAAAGCATATAATTGCAGAAGTGATCCGTGGTATCTTTTTTCACTAATATTTCTGATGCAGTGCTATGGACTAGTGTGCGTATATGCACAGAAATGATTATATATAGTGACATTTAAGCACACTACACTGTATATCAATGTGTGCAATAATCTTATTGATTAGGGAAAGGGGGAAGAGGTGTAATAACTGGGGTGTGGAGGGGGGCACAGAAATCTGGGGCTAGGTCAGCAAAAAACCTAAATATGGTACTAGTGGTAGTAAATGTGGTAGTTGCGTGGTCAAACACAGCTATAGAATTTAAGATTGCCTGAAATAGTCATAAGCACATCCTAAGTTTAAATTAAACTGAGCTTTTTAACTAGATAAAATATACAGCCTAGATGGGCTTTTTAGTTCTTTGTTTCTTCATTGCTATGTGATGCTCCGCCAGTATTTTCTTAATATTAGATTCACATTTTTGAACTTTTTTAAAGTGTCTGTTTACCATTTAGATTTTTTTTATTATAGTTTTGCCTAAATTGCTTTGTTTTTTCCTATTGACTAAAATATCTACTTGTTTACTCTGTATAGAGTAGTAAGGAGGATAGAAACATTACATTAAAATATCACCTGAGTTTCTAGTCTATTGAGATGAAAATGGAATATAATAGTTAAAATTAAAGACAGCATTTATTTATTTTAAACATTCTAAGTGCACCAACCTTAAGATGAGTTTAAAATGTTATTTCCAGGTAGTCTTGCTTGGTTTATTAAATAACTAATTTCCATTCAAGTCAAGACAGTGACACACTGAGATATCATTATTCAGAATACATGGAGAGTACCATTTAGCCCATCTGTACTACAATGATGCAATTTTTCTGATGTGTCATAAAGAATGCTAATTAGTATTATGTAAGTTTGCTAAAGCATGCTAATTAGTATTATGTAAGTTTGCTAAATTGAGTTTTGTGATTTTCCAAAAATGAACAAACTTTTACTGTATACAGAAAAAAGTTAAATATACTTTCACAAAATTGTTTCTGATATTACTCTGGTATATTTTAAGCATTTTAGGGATTAAAAGTATGTGTGCTTTTACTACCCAGGCTTATGTCAACGTTTAGTGCAGGTGATATTAAGTTGAGCGTCTGCCATTCCAAGGCCTTACATACTTTTTCCTAGTTCAGTAATGCATGTGGCCGCTGTTAGGCTGTGCTCTTACAATCTCTGTAAAGTATGTTTATCGATGGCATACAAACTCACTCGGACTGCCAACAATAGCACATATTTGTTAGTGTACACTACAGTAAGTTCAACTCCTGTTTTAACCATTTAAGCCAAACCTTTTGTGATATGTTGCAGGACAGATATTTTCCAGGGCAGATTTCGGCTCGGAAAGTTGTGCTTTTCATGTTCTGAGATCCCGAGCGTGCTCCACTACAAAAAGTCTGAGGGATCACTGCGCCTGTAAACCAGGGATATTTCTGGTCTTTAAAAGCTGTTCCTTTAAGGCCTGTTTTTAAGATAGATAGAGATGTGCTAAGTAAACTCTGTGGACATTTTTTGGACACTGAAAGTGACCACTGTCTGGATTATTTTCCACACCCATAATGTATTGTGTATGGTCATTATTTCCTTATAGCATAGGGAAGTGTTCACTTTACCAGTGACTCTCGCTTCTTTGATCGGTGGACAGGCGGGTTACCTTCCAGGGCTTGTATGGACCGCCATTGAGATCCAAAATATTTTTAATAGGAACATACTTCACATGATACACTAAATTTGTATTTATTTTTGCACTGATCTGAATAAAGTGCATTTTAACTTCAGATACGTTTCTTAATTATCTGTAACGTTGACTACTGGTCTACTCCTTTTGTTTTGTGTGTACCCTGTTGTTGTGAGTCACATATTTACTATATTCAGTATATACCGGTATCCCCTTATATATAGCACTGCATAAAATATTGGTGCTTTGTAAAAGGTAATAATAATCATATTGGTATGTTATTCTCGCCTTATCTCACTTTGTCCCTGACTACTGACATTTAAGGACTTAGGAACTGACATCATTCCATGACCAGCAACACAATACCACAATACCACCAATAGTCATGACTAACTTCCAATAACTTAAATTGCTGTTAAGTGACCACTTCATTTGCCTAACTAAGGGAACTAGATTTTTTAATTAGCCATTGATCATTAATAGAATTTCTAAACCAATAGTCAGTAGTAAACTTTGTCTCCATCATCTTATAGGGCCATTAAACGGTCAATACTGATTCTGGGGCGAGGCACGTCTTAGATAGATAGACGGGTCTGCTTCAATATGGATAGTGATATACAGTAGGTGAGAAACTTAGAAACTTGCTATATTAAATTGGTTTCCTTGCAATCAATTAACTTATTAACTCTGCCTGAGAGGCAGCCATTGAAGAGCAATATCTAGACACAAGAAAGTACATAGACTATTCTGAAACCGCTTTTTGACCTGTCTCAAACGGACCCCCTTTGAAGTCATTATATAACGGTGGAGACAAACAAGTTGGCTGACAAGCAAATGTTTTAAAGAAAGTTTAATATTAAATATTGCTTATATAAAGCATTGCATTTTTTAACGATTTGATTTATATTGTTATAAACAAATCACCTGTGCATTGCCGCGCCAGTTTTTGTGCTCTTTAGAAAGAACCTAGCTTGTTTTTGGGATCATGTTGTCCCATTTAGAAATGCCTTTTCAGTTTATTGTTTGTTCTATATTCTGTTAGACAGTTTTGGGGTACTCTCATTTGAATACATTGGAGACAGGGGGATTTGTTTTAATAAGTCATATCCGTTAGCTGTTTGTTTTTTTAATGTATCATTTGCTGCACCATCTTGCATTTATTGTTATTTTTGGTATACAGAGTACTTTCAGGTTATGATTTCACATTACAATGTTCACTTTAGTTTGGACTAGATTAAGTGTTTTAGAAAATCCTGTCTGTTTTTTTTTATCATGTAAATTGTTTCAGCAACTCTTAGAACTAAAATCTATCTATCTATCTATCTATCTATCTATCTATCTATCTATCTATCTATCTATCCAATCTATCTATCCTTTCTATCTATTCTATCTATCTTTTCTATCTATCTATCTGTTTTATGTAATCTGTGGGAGAATAATGCTCTCATAGACTTGATTTACTCACTCTCAGGTGCAATACAAGCTGGAGGCAACAAGTTGCACTGTAAAGTTCTCCTTAGTCCTGTGTCTGAGGTTGCATTTGCAGTAGACTTTCCCTTACCATTTGGGGAAGGAGATATGTTACTTCTAATATGTTTTTTTTTTTTTTTAAACATGGTCGTTTTATTTATTTGCATTATGTTGCACTTATATCCAAAGCTCTTTACAGTTACACTATCATAGCATATTTAGATAAATGAGGACTTTTAGGAAAAGGCAACACACAGAAGGAGAATAATAGAGGAGTAAGCAGAATGGTGGGAGGGTTGGTGACCGTCTAACGTTACCTGGTAGTAGGTGTTGCTGGCTGAACAGGCGTCAATGGTTTGTGTGTTGCTATAAAGAAAAACTAATGGGTGAATGGGTCGGTGAGAAAGAAGGAATGGGTGGGTGCCCTTAGGGTTCTAAAGAATAAAACAAATAGGCCAGACTTAAACATTGTTTTCTGTCGGAGAAAATTGATAATTTGGGAATTAAGAGAGGGAGATAGAATAAGAAAAAATAAATGAAGACTAAGAGTAGAGCTGAGCCTTTTGTATCACCTCATATTTGTATTTTTGGCCTTGTTTTTCTATGTTAATGCTTTTTTTATAGAGAAGTGGCAGTGGATATGATTTTGTCCCCTTAACTTGTTGGAAGTAAGTAACAAGTGAGTATTAATCTTCTAGTTGTTCTTTGAACTGTTTCTTAAAAACGGCATAATTCACAAATATTTAAAGATGTCAAAGTTAAGTAACAATAATTTTATCAACATGTTTAAAGACTTAAATGCAGAAAAGTTAAACATATTTCCTTGATCCTTTAAAACTATTCTGGGCTAAGTCTAACTCTGGATTCCCAAATAAGGGAGCCAACTTAGATTTAGTCAATTCTACAGATCTTTGAGATTAATCTCAAGTAAGGTAAGAATAGGCAAGAATTTTGTCTTCAGAAAATATCATTTGTTCTCACTTGTTTCATAAGAACCTAATACTCCCAAGACAGACACAGAAACCTTGCTTTTTATGGCAGATAAGCACCAAAAAAGTCTTATCTTGCCTGCCAAATCTTATATGCCAATAAACTTTAGCCTTAGATGACCTTCAAAATAGCTTGGAGTTGTCTTATTTTGTTTGTTCTAACACTTCTGCTGGAAGGCTGAATTTATACCAGTTTATTATTGTATTTTATTCTATTGATTTCATAACTACCATATAAAATACTTAGCTTTATAATATTTACTAATACAATTTGTAACAATTATAATTAATCAAATTATTTGTTCAATATAATTTAATTTATTCTTACTAAACTTTGTATATCCTATGTACATAAGTTAAGATTATTTGATTATTCTATGTTTATTACTAGTATCTTAGTATTAAAGAATATCAAATATATTAATATAAAGTATAAATGCATCTATGCAATAATTTCCATGTCTCATTTACCTTTATAATTTCCCCTATAAAATTTTGTTTGGACCAGTATTTTATTACTATACAATTATTTAATATAACAGAAGGAAAAAAAATACTAGACTTTTTAGTATTTATTTACAGATTTAAAGGAATTGGTTAAGAAAATTCAAGGACTGGCCACATGATTAAAATACATATTTCAGTTAGATACTGTGGCCCTCATTCAATTGCAATTTGGCCAATTGAATAGGGGTCTAAATAAGCACATAACAAATTTTTTTAAAGAAGTTTTTAGTTAGCAAGCATCTATCCAAAATCAAGGTTTTTACTAACTAAAAACTTCTTTAAAAAAAATATGCTATGTGCTTATTTAGACCCCTATTCAATTGGCCAAATCGCAATTGAATGAGGGCCTGTGTGTACCTGGTCTAATAGAGAGTGGTTAGTGATGGGTACATGTGGATTTTGCAGAAAGTAGTAAACCAACATTGAAGCCACAATATAACTATTTACAGACAAAATCCTGTTCTAATAAACCACTGGTTTCTCTCTTGTCTTAGAAGACATAGATTTTAAATGTCGTTAAAATGTATAAAATATATATTTTATGTTTTAAATGTATTATTCCTCAGTGTTGATTGTTCTTTGAAATGATGGGTCACCCTAGGATTGTCTTTCAAATAACATATGCAGAGATTGTGAGCATCTTTGCTGGTTGTTAATTATAATTGTATTTGTGATTTGTAGAATTAATCGCCCAGTACCATATGTAGCTGGTAATTATACATTTCAACTCCAATCTAGGTCAGGCCTAAAGATAACTTCATGTTAATATGGGTATAATCACATTTCTGTTGCATTTAATGTAATGTAACAAAATGTTGAAGTTTTATTCTACTTGTCTATTGCCCGCTTGTCTGAGGAAAATAGATGAAGACTATACAGTGCAAGGATCTAGTTTGGAGAAAGGGAAAGTAATCTTACTGACAAGATCTAGCACGATTCCTATCCCAAGCCTTGTCCTTTATGCAATTGTTAATTAGAATTTGAATGTGTTTTATGAGATTTATTATTGTTACTTGATTCATTTATGAATTTAATTAACGTAGGACTAAATCTAACATCTAGGAACATATTTAACTTAGTACATATTGATCCATTTTTGTTTTAAATGATCTTTCTTTACTAAACAAATCATGTTTGCCTACAGTTTTTTACTCAGTCACCCAGGGAATTATTCAATGGATCATTAAGTAACTGATCACACCATAGTTATTCAAAGATTTATCTAGTACGGAAACTATCTACTTATAGGTACCTCAATGTTGTAATCTAGACCGTTATGGTTTAGAACATATAGGGTTAGCTGCCACCTGGGCTTGGAGATGTTCCGGTCAAAAGCAGTGATATTTTTTGGTTGCTGTTAAAAAAAAAAAGATCTGTAAATGTTGGTACGTGTGTGCCATGTTGGTGGTTATAAAATAGAGTAATAAAAACTCATTATTTTGTATTAGACAATTTGTATTGATAGAGTCCTTTGTGGGAGTCAGACATGTCTACCAAAATCATTTCTAAGTAACAGTAGGTATTGCCAGGATAAAATAAAAGTGAAATCAGGTTAGTTAATTAAAAGATGTAAGTTATGTAAAGAAAGGATGAAAAACTTGAAGATGAAAAAATCCAAGCCCCCTAGCCTTTATCTACATCCCCATATGCCATCCACTATACTGGCACATCTAGCTAAAATAATATAAACATCAAAGGGTTAAATGCATGTTCTCAACTTCTTCATACCTGCTTTGTGGTATCTTCAGCTCTATTCAGCATTTCTGTATAATGCATTTTTTGTTTCCAAAAAATTTCTAAACATTTGACCTCCCACCTGACATTGGTAAATATATTGCAAAACTAAAACCTTGAGGTCAATTCTCATAAACTTTTTAGCCTGATAACACCCCCACCTCAAAGCCCATTTTCAGAGGTGCAGAATTTGAAACTCTGGTGTGGTCTTCAGACATCTGTACTGTCTGGGGAGTCAATTTCCTGAGGAATTTTGCAGCTAAGCTCCTACATCTGCCGTGTGTGAATTGGAAGCCTCTTTGACCACAAGTCCACAGATACTAGAATGTGAGAAATAGAGGGATTGTCCCAGTGTATGACCTAAATGCCAAGTTCATACATTGAGATTCCGGACTTTGTTATAGGCTGGTTACTTTACTCCATTATATGCTATTTCTTTTTTTCAGATAAGATGCGATTTTCCAATTTTTTGAATAAAAGTTTTCTTACATTTTAATACATGCTATTTTATGATTTTTTTACTTAATGGTGTCATTTAATATTCCATACAAACTTAGAATCACATAGTTACATAGTTACATAGTAATTTAGGTTGAAAAGAGACTTTAGTCATCAAGTTCAACCTTTTTAGATCTCCGACGATCTGCAATACTTTGATTTATTAATTGATCCAGAGGAAGGCAAACAGAAAGAAAAAACCCAGGGAAACTTTGCCAACTGTCTCAACAGGGAAAAAATATACAATTCCTTCCTCACCCCAGATACTGGCGATTGGATTCATCCCTGGATCAAAACTCCCTCTCTATTTATCCAGGATAGCTCTTAATGACCTTTTTATTTAAAAAAATATCCAATCCCTTTTTAAAGTTATTTATCGAATCTGCTGTCACCACCTCCTTTGGTGTAGAATTCCACAGATTACCACCCTTACTGTGAAGAACCCTTTTCTTTCTTTAAGGTGAAATCTTTTTACTTCTAATCTCAAAGGATGTCCCCTTGTCAGTTGAAAACCTCTTGACACAAAAAGTTCCCTTGACAAAGTCTTGTATTGATCCTGGATATATTTATATAAGGTAACCATATCCCCTCTTAGATGCCTTTTTTCTAGAGTAAATAAGTTTAATTTGGTTACTCTTTCTTCATAACTTAGCCTCCATTCCCTTTATTAGCTTTGTTGCCCTTCTCTGTACTTTTTCCAATGTCCTTTTTATGTAGTGGTGCCCAAAAGTTTCCAAAAATTGTCCACAAGTACTCCCAAATCCTGTTCAATATCTGATACCCCTAAATTTGCTCCATTAAGATTATAAATTGCATGGCTATTTTTCCTTTCCAGATTCATAACTTTGCATTTATTCGTATTAAATCTCATCTGCCACTTAGATGCCCATTCCTCTAATTTATGAAAATCCCTTTGGAGGGAAAGTACATCATTTTCTGATTGAATTACCTTGCACAACTTTGTGTCATCAGCAAAAATGGAGACACCACACTCCAATCCCACTTCCATGTCATTAAAAATATGTTAAAAAGGAGGGGACCTAATACTGAACCCTGAGGAACCCCACTTACCACATTAGTCCAATCGGAGTATGTTCCATTTACCACAACCCTTTGCTTGTCATCCTGTCTTTTAGCCAGCTCTCAATCCATAAGCAAATATTTATGGCAATTCCTGTTTGCACAATAGTCTCCCATGTGGCACTGTATCAAAAGCCTTTGCAAAATCCAAATAGACTACATCCACTGAGTTGCCTTGATCCAAGTTCCTACTAACCTCCTCATAGAAACTAATTAGGTTTGTTTGAGATGACCTATCCTTCATAAATACATGTTGGCTCCTACTTATAATCCTGTTTGAATAGACATATGCTTGCATATTATCCCTTATTAACCCTTCTAAAAGCATTCCCACTACCGAAGTGAGACTCACTGGTCTATAATTCCCCGGATTTTCTCTTGCTCTCTTCAATGTAGGCATCACCTCTGCCTTTCTCCGGTCAGCTGGTAGAGACCCTGTGTTGAGTGAATCTTGAATAATTAGATAAACTGGTTTTGCTATTACAGAGGCCAGATCCTTCAGTACCCTTGGATGTATTCCATCAGGACCCCGGGCTTTATTAACATTTATTTTTTCCAACCTCTTTTGGATTTCCTCCTGCGTTAACCAGTTATTTGGTGAAAGTAGTGTAGCCCCATTATGTTGCAGTGGTACCTCCCTTGTGTATACCGAAAAAAAGAACCTATTTAGCTCATCTGCCTTTTCCTGGTCACTAATTATCAGATGGCCTGTATCACATTGTAATATTCCTATAGCTTCCCATTAATACATTTAAATAATATTTAAGGTTAGTCTTACTTTCCTTTGCAACTGACTTTTCATTTTCTCACTGGGCTAGCACGTGGCACTGGTAGTACCTCAGAAAATACTACCTTGGAGGTCCTTGCCTTCAGCTAGTTCTATAAAATCATTCTTTAGGACACTCCATCTTCCACTAACTTTGTCATTGGTACCAATATGTACCAAGACTGCTGGCTCATTTCCAGCCCCTCCCAATAATTTATCTACCCGATCCACAACATGCCAAACCCGAGCACCCAGGAGACAGCAAACTGTTTAATTGCTTGGATCTGGGTGACAAATTATCCTGTCTACCTTCCTAATAATAGAGTCCCCAACCACCAAAACCTGCCTGTTGCTCTGTCTATACTGACCTCCCACTCCTCCAGTAGAACTGTTCTCCTGGCTGTTAGAGGGAACAGCTCTATCTGGCATTGCCATTCCAGAATGGACATCCCCAACAGTTTCACTCAATCTGGCAAATCTGTTGGTGCTTGCTAACTCGGAACTGGCCTGCCTCCTCCTGTTTCCCCTCCTTCCCCTTCTAACTGTAAACCAGCTACCTCCCTGGACATCCTCACTAGCCCCAGCCCCACCCTCCATGCTAGGCCCAGCTAAAATGTGCTCTGTGAGCACCAACCCCCTTTCCAGTGGAGAAATATCACTAAGTGCTGCAATTCTCCTCTCCAGTTCTCCAATTTGAGTTTCAAGATAGGCAACATGCTCACACCTGTCACAGAGGTATGGACCCTGGATCATCTGTTCCAGTAGTGCATACATATGATAGGATGTACACTGAGTGAGGTTGCCACTGGACTGACTCATAATTACAGTGGATTACAGTACATTTCTGAGCATTAGTTATAAAATATGAGATAAGGTAAGGGCACCCTCCCAGACCCCTAGAATCATCCTGTCTAATTCATAGAAAAACCACTTAGCTCCTATGCGTTTCATATTTTTGTTAACTCTTGCCATAACCTATTCATATACAGTGCAAATCATTTATAGATTAAGGTGGATATGGAGGTTGAATATTTCTTACTTACATTTAGGAAGCCTTAAGTAGATACGTCTGTTTATGATAGGTGACAGTGAACTGGGACTCATTTACTAGAAAGTAGAGATGCCAATTATGATATACTGGAGGACATCCCCATTGATGTTCTTAGTATTTGTCCAACCATCGGCTTGGCAGCTTTATTAATAATCATTATTATTTAAAAATTGTCACGCTACAAGGTCAACTCTCCATCCATTCACAGGGTTCCATTCTACACCTCAACAGCTGGAGCAGACAGCAGAATTTTGATAGTCTTCCCTCAGATCACACAGCTTTAAACAGAGTTTAGAAATCCCAGTATCCAGTAACAGAACATAGTTCTATCTCCTATGTATTAATCAGAAGACACTCTTTATTGGAAATGGAACAGCACATTTGTAGGTATCGAAACAAATTAACAATAAGTGATTTAACAGAGGTGCCATTTAACACTATTACTTTGGTAACATAATTAAGATTGCTAGATCAGACGGCCAAGTTAACTGTTGCAAAATATGTGACTGGTTAGTAGGCTAGTTATTTGCATCTCTCCACAGGAGGCCTACAAGGATACACTTTCCCATTTGAAGCATTGTGTCAGCTCCAAGAGGATCTCTTATATCTGCCTTTACAAACAATAATTTGATTACACCTCCATAGACCAGGGCAAACAGTATACCTTGAATTACCACCAAACTATTTTATAAAATAATACATACAAATATCAGGCATGTTTAACATGAAACAAAATGACTAAACTGGCTAAAGGATCATTCCTAAGAGAAGGACAAAATCTTGTTGGCCAATAGTACTCTACTTTTGAATATTCAAAGCACTGATAAAACTTAACATTTATTCTAATAGTTAAAATAGGGAATTTCAAATAAAACAACTACCAAATGACCGTTTTACAAATAAACTGGGTCCTATATACAAACAAAGCTTGTTCCAATTGCAACCTAGTGGTCAACAAAGATTGTTTACTGTGTACCCTGTATCAGTATAAGCCTCTTAAATAACAATTTTACTAATTGACAATATCTGAAATGTCATTGAGCCCAGAAACTCAGTGCTACAGAGAGGAATCTATAATTGCAGTTGTATATAGGCTCTTGTAAATAAACCCACAGAATCCATTATTATGTTAAACATGCTTTTAATCACTAAAGCAAGCTGGTACACACAAATATAATGCACCTAGTATTACAGTACAGTGAAGCAAGCACCTCTGTAGTACAGTGAATACACTCAGAGCTTAATGATGCCACCAGTACAGTGAATCCCTTAAAACAGAGGCTCAATGGAAAGAGAATACTTCACACAGCTCTGACTGCCACATGTGGTTTCTCACAATGTGAAATATAGGAAATAATTAATCGCATCAACTGCTTAGTCATTTTATTTTAATACTTGGACTTGCTTGACTAACTGAGCTCTATATTGCAATCTAAACTTTGCATTTATAATTAATTTTTTCAAGTATTATCAACTTTCTTAACTTCATTAATGTTTATAATTTAACCTGTTAGGCAATAAATAGATGCCTGAGTTCATTGGTCCTAAATCTAATAATGACCAGTTTGTTATCAGCTCTTTGACTTCTATGGAATCGATCTACTAAAGGGTAAAGTGTTGCAGAACCTCAATTGGGATATAGGTGCTAAGATTTGACATCTTCAAGAGTTCTCTAACACTTTACCCATTGTTACATATGTCTCCATATCTTAATAATGTGACTCTTATTGATATAAATTCATCTTTATTTATAAAGAGATTTTTTTTATGATTTTGAAATATAAAACTGAAAAATAGTTGATAAGTTAAGAGTTTTCTTATAGTAGTGAATCCTATGACTCATCTAGAAATAATCTTAATGTTTGTCTTCCAAAGAGTATCAGTTACTTGAACCAATTTGCTTCTCTCTAGTTCAGTACGGCAACCTGTTAATTTTCAGTTACAAACTGTTTTGTCCAAGATATATTAATGGGTTCATATCTATTGAAAAAGAGTATGGCTGTACCAAATATTCTCCAGATTTGTAAGCAGCTGAGATGAGACTGCTGTATCCCTTCTGACTAAGGGTGGTTCCTTTCCCAGTGAACGTAATTTGCTAATAATTCTTAATACATTATGTTCTTATTTTCAGTTTTGGCATATTTTAGTTTATTTAGAATTAGATAATAAAAATGGGATTAAGGAAGAAATGTAAAGTATTCCAAGCTAAACATAGATGAAATACTCTATGGCAGAGGGGAATGCAACACCCTGTGCCAGATATGAATGTCCAGGAATTCTACTGAAAATGACACTGCCGAATTACATGGCTGAGAAAATCCTCATTATCCTAACCCATAGCAAAATATAACATATCTATAAGATAGATAGATAGAATTAATTATTAGTGTAAGATGTTGCAGTTAAAGATTTTTGTACTTGTGATTTAACAAAAATAGAATCTGTTAGTCACTAGATCTAGGCTGAGTTGGTTGTAAGTGTTGCCATTTGTAGTTTTCATGATTTCCAGAAAAAGGTGTAAGGCAGACAATGTGGAGACATTTTTGGGGTATTATTCTTTATTTATAAATCATTAAAGGGAATATCTTGAATTCACAATCTAGCAGAGATTATTGGGAAGGTTACGATGAGGAAAACAATCCTGTGATCTAAAGATATCAGTGGTGTGTTCTACAATATCTGTATACTAGACTTGACATCTAAATGTGTGGGTCATAACCCTAGTCACACCAAAATGGCAGGATTTGTGCTTATCCTTTTAGCACATGTGTGCTAATACATGGCTCAGTATATTTGGTTGGTATGGGTATCCTTGGATATTTAGCTTAGCCTGTTGATGTGCCTTGAGAGCCAGGAATGAGAACCACTGAATTAACAACTTAATTAGTCATTCATCATTCCTACACGCTTTCAGCACTTATGTGGTTTATACGCATTATGCTTTGTGAAGATGAATGCACCCAACTGGGAATGTGCACCATACCGAGCAGACCACCACTTACCAATAGGAGTGAAGAAAGCAGATTCAGCAAGGCAGGACATGGCATAATATAGGTAAGAAATACATTTTAGTTGATGATAATTCTAACAACAAAAGGAGGCATGGGAATGTGGTGGTAATCAGGTTAATTATCATGCTTGTAGATTTCTGGTGTTTAATTGATTGAGGAAAAAAGGTTTTGGTTAGACATTAAATTTATTTTTTATCTATTTTATTCTCCAATGGTTCTACTGCTGTATGAGAATAGGGAGCCATTCATAATATATATTACATAAACGCTAGAAAAATCTTGGGCGCCACAGTTCATACAATTTTCCTTCTGGCTCATAACTTTTTTAGTTCTTATACATATAGCTACATACATTCTAAGAAGTCAAACTGGCTGTCTGATGAGACTTTGAAAGTATCCCAGGATAGAAGGAAAGTTAAAGATAGATAGGGAGAGATTTGTCCAGTTGAATGCAGAATTCCATAGGATAGCAAGAAGAGACAAGGAGACATTCTATAACAAGTGGTGTAACGAGATTAAAGAAGGTAACAAAATGGGGAAATCAAGAAATGTCTTCAAAAAGGTTGGTGTTGTCAAAGGAACCTTTCATGCCAAAGTGGGTGTGATAAAAGACAAAAATGATAGGGACTTAACAGAAGCAGATCAGGTAAATAAGAAGTGAC
This sequence comes from Discoglossus pictus, assembly GCA_027410445.1. Taxonomy (NCBI): domain Eukaryota; kingdom Metazoa; phylum Chordata; class Amphibia; order Anura; family Alytidae; genus Discoglossus; species Discoglossus pictus. Next base: position 66,107,328 of record CM050164.1, on the reverse strand, counting down.
AGGCATTTGATAAAGATCTATACAGGAAAGATCTTAACATAATTGATAACCTAAAAAGTTTGTCCAGCTGGACACCAACCATACAATTTGGGGAGTGAAGTTAGATGGGCGCTAGAAATCCTTGCTAATAACAAGGGTACAGGAGTTGATGGAATCCCTTCTGAACTGTTAAAAATCCTATGGGCAATAAACTGGAAAAGGTCAGTCTGTATACCAATCCCAAAAAAAAGTTGTGCCAAAGTCACAAGAGATCAAATTTCCGCTAGGTAATAGAAAAAACAAGAGAGTTCCACTTCTGCTTCATAGACTATTCTAAGCCTTTGACTGTGTGGATCACAGCAAAATGTGACAAGTCCTGGGAGTACCAGATCATCTCATCCTCCTCCTCAAGAATCTGTATGTGGACCAAGAAGCCACTGTCAAAACCGAACATGGGACAACAGAATGGTTCAAGATCGGAAAAGGAGTGCGATAAGGTTGTATTTAGTCTCCTTATTTATTCAACTTGTATGTGGAATACATTATGTGTAAGACCGGACTGGACAAATACAAAGTAGCCATCAATATTGCTAGGAGAAATATCAACAACCTCAGATACGTGGATGATGCTACTCTAATGGCTGAAAGAGAGCAGGCGCTAAAGTGTGTACTGATTAGGGGGAAAGAAGATAGTGCAAAAGCTGTTCAACTCTAAAAAGATGAAGGTCATGACAAACAGCAATCTCAGTTCCTGTCAAATAGATGGGGAAGAAGTGGATGCAGTGATAGATGTTACTGCAGCCATGATATTAAAAGTTGTTTGTTTCTGGGGAGGAACTCTATGGCAAGTCTGGACAAGCTCTTTTTACATTTGAAGCTTGAGCATATTGTTAAATAAATGCACTCCATGAAATGATATTGCAAAAATAAAAGAGCAATAAGAATGTGGTCCATCTGTATGTCTACTTTATATATTTTTATAATCTTGAATGCTATAAATAGAAACTAATTCTGAAGAAAGATTCTCATATATATTCTTCTCCACCATATATCTGTTTTTACTTTATATTGAATTAATTCTATGATGCGGGTGATGTGGTGCCAGCTTAAATATTTTACACATTTAATATCAGTCTTCCAATAAAAAGAAAACTGGGAAGTAGATTTTTCCCAGGCTCCTCATAACATGCACACTTGTTTTTTGGAACTGGTTTTTGATAAAATATTTTTCATCTATTTTTAAGTTTTATATTCCAAATATGACTATAAGTTTCTTCTCATGCATAGACACGTCTGTTTCCGTCCTTCTCAACATTTCACAGCTGTTGTAGCAAGAGAGATTCCCTCGATCAGTTGGTGGCAAATGGAATTAATAATGATGGAAATTTGTTCATTTTTCATGGGAAAGGGGCATGCTAGAAAATAAACTATAAACTCAGGTCTTTAATAATGTATTTATTGCAGACTTGTTAGTAAATTCCTAATGGGGCAGTACTTTAATCTTTTATAAGAAAGTTTTTCCACCATCATTTTGTTTCAGGTTACATGGACCTTTAAATAAAAGTCTCTGAACACAACAACTTATTCAGAGGTTTTACTGCTTTTGGGCACTTGCACTTTGTCAACCAATGAGATCTACAGACTAAAGTGTGGGCTTTGTATTTCCTGTTAGTGTCAATTAAGTAGGTTTTACTTAATATTAAATTTAATTTTAATGTGCTCTTTTAAGTGCTTGAAAAAAATCAGTTGTTCAATGTCTATTTAAGGGATTATCCATATATTTTTTGTGTGCATAAAACAAAGATGGTTCCAAGTGCTGCTACTATGTTGCAAAATTCGTATTGGTGATATTAAAATTTTACTTCAAAAGTTTCATTGTAAAAATGTTAAAGGACCACTGCAGATCAAGGAAAAATACATTTATGTGTATGTATCCAACTAACAATATTAGAAGCTGCATGGACCTAAGACATTTTGGGGGAAATTCAGAATATATTCACAATCTATTTTGTTTGTTACATCACATCCTGAGAGCTGGATTATTGGGGCCTCATTCAAATGTGGTTTGATCAATTGAATAGGGCTCTGAATAAGCACAGAGCATATTTTTTACAGAAGTTTTTAGCTAGTGAAGACCTTGCTTTTGGATAGAAGTTCACTAACTAAAAACTTCTGTAAAAAATATGCTCTGCGCTTATATAGAGCCCTATTCAATTCACCAAATCGCATTTAAATGAGGCCCATAGAGTGTGTTATTAGTGGAGGGAGGAGTGGTGGAGAAGTGAACAGGTACAAGTTTAGAAAGTCTGTTTTTATATACAGTAATACTAAGACATTGACATTTTTTGACATACTCATAATAAATATGTAAAGTCATTGGCAATGCTTTTTTTTAATACAGTGCTGGTGTTATCTTATGTTTCTTTTTTTTTTTTTTTTTTTACCATTTTCCAATAAAGGTTTTATATATATTCAAATACACTTTTTTTGGTGTAGTTATGATCATGAGTCAAATTTAAAGTTTTGAAACATATTTTTTTCACTGTGCAGTGGTCCTTTAACAATAGATTCTGTTTGTGTCCACTATACAATGAAAATATATTTTGTTTGAAAATTGGAGTATGACCAAGGGCATAAATGGTTAGGAAAAATATCATAACGGTAGTTTTAATTATAAAAACATGTGATGCCTTTGCTGATCCCTGGAGGCATCCATGATACTACTTTAAGATTGCATGCATGGCAGGGGAAGTTATATTTCTGCAAGAATGGGACTTGCAGTTATCTGCTTCTGAGCATATGTGGAAGGGTTAGGTGTCACATTCTATCCCTGCCCTGGTAGAAAACATAAGAACAGCCTCACTGGCTCCTAGCTATACATAACTACAGTGGTCCTTTAACATTATATGGAAAGTTCTTGGAGTTTACTTGGCATATAATATACATGTGTAGTTATTTACTTTTAGGCACTTTACTTTATTAAGTGCTTATAAGCTACCCTTTTACTGTCTAGGCTCAAACAAATAGTCCCTGTATGGGTCTGCCCACTATAGAGTGTACAGACACAGACTCTATACGGCTTAATGTTCACTGTTGTGTGCTAGCCTATCAGGGACCACGTCTCAGCAGCATGTTGCTGAAAGATGGTCACTGATTGGTTAGTATGAGGCACAGAAAGTACAGCAGTGTCTGTGTATTTGTGGCTGCAGAGGACAGACCCATACAGGTACTATTTGTTTGCCTATAGGCAATAAAAACAGAGGTTATGAGGGCTTCTTAATAAATTAAAGTACATATACCTAGTAAAATCCATCAACCTTTCATGTCCCTTTAAGTTACCAAGATGACAATGTGTATTTTTACATTTTTGCTGTAGATATTAAGTGCCTCTTTCAGGTATCACTGCCTCAGTAAAGCACTTTGCAGACCCTGCAACACTTTTTAGGTGAATTTTGGTCCATGTTTCTGTGACATTGATGTTTTATATTAGTGTTGCAGTCTTTCTATTTAACTGTGTTAACTTACAAGTAATGAAAGGAAGATGTATCCTAAAAAGCACCTACTAAAGTAAAACTTTGCCAAGATTTACTAATAGATAGTGTGGCGGTAAACAGCCACCCTAAGGAGACTTGTGTCTCCCTGTATTCACTAAGCAATGCCTTCCATTCCATATCTGGCCAACTGTTTTTGGATTGTGGCAGTGTGGTAGGTGTGTTTGTACATTAAACAGAATTAGCGATCAATCACTTTATTTGCTAAATAGTTAGGTGACAATGAGCCGAGCCAAGCAGAAGTTTTTAACTTTAATAAAGATAGGTAATTATATTTTGTATATGTACGGTTCATGCATCATTCACTCTGGGATTTGTATAATATTTGATGCCCTATACTGATCACGTATCTTAAATGAACTCACAAATTATTGTATTATAACACACGATGGCCTGGATGGTGTGTGAGCATAGAAAATATGTTCTAGACTTGTGATTTCCATTATAATGCAGTGTGTATATTTGGATATAATGATAGTCACCATTATAAGAATAGGGACCAATCTAGTAAAGTGCTGGAGCGTCTTACAGACCTTTGCAGACATCATTATAATGTGTAATCTTAGGGCCTCATTCTATTAGCGGCCGCAGCCGTTGCGGGGCCGCAAGGACCGGCCGCAAGCTATTCTGCTATTCTATTCCCTTACGGCCGGGGATTCCGGCAGGCTTGCGGCCGGTGCCTTGCTATCTCTTGCGGCCGCTCGCGCCGGAGGAAAGCCTTTGATCTAAAACGGCCGCAAGAGTTTTGCAATTCAATTCCTCCGGGAAACCTCTCTGCAAGGCTAAAAGCGAGCCGCAGCTTACTTGCAGGAAAGAGGTCTCGCTAGCACCAATTAAGCACATAAAATAGCTCAAATAAAGCCATCCTGCACTTTGAGAAGACTATAAAGGGATTTTAGGTGTTAGAAAAAATAGCACATAATTATCCTGTACTCAAATCCGTAAAATATTTTATTTTTAATATCCGTAAAATATACATGTAAAAAGTCCATAGGGCTTGGAGCACTTCAGACACGCCCACGCCGCAGCCGGAAAAAAAACAGTTAATTTGAACTCGGGTTTGGGCAGATGTGCAAGCTTGAGAGTGGGTTCCTTTTAATCCTCATGTCCCCCAATATGATCCCTAGCATTTACAGAGCTGTACAGTGCAGGCTTGAATTTATTTTTGCGTTTTTATATTTCAGAGCTTACGGCCGGTTCCAAGATATGCGGCCGGCCGTAAGATGAGATCCCTGCGGGGCCGTATAATAGAATCGCGAGTTAACAGAACCCCCGCAAGGAATCGCAGCCTTACGGCCGATTTACGGCCGATAATAGAATGAGGCCCATAGTGAATAAAGGCAGAGATTCTAGTAACCTCAATATACTTACTTGCCGTGAGAGATGCAACAATAGTTGTGAATATGTTTATTTATTATCGGTGATGTGCTGTGTATTTCCTACCTTAATAGAAGCCATCAAATTGTAAAAATGTCAATCTTGCAATGTATATTAAAATAGGAATCACACAACATATAATCAATATATTAATAATATTTTCAAAAATATCTTGTTTTGAGTAAATTATTATAAAGTTATATATAATTAATAGACATTTTGCAAAAATGCAGGATTGCTGCATCAAAGTGGGCAGAAAGTGGAAAAATACTTTAGTGAATACTGTGATGGTGATCATGGCTAGTGTTTTACAAACAACATAACCTTAATACACCTTTTTTGAAGAACTAAACTTGCAATGAGGTTCAAAGAATACAGCCTCTTATTTATTATTTTGTTATGTTCAATTATGTTCTTGTGGAATCTACCCTATTAACTTCATCGGATCAACTTCCAGAGACAGAAGTGAGACTTTGAATACACAAGAAGAGTATGCACAATGGTTACAACTGCCAGATCTAATGCAGGGGTACCAAGTTCAGCCATGGAGGCCCACACTCATGCCTGGATTTGAAGATATCCTTTCTGTACACAGGTGACTCAATCAGGATGAGAAAGTGATTGACTCATAAAATCAAATACAGGCATATGTGTGGCCCTCCAGGAACTAACTTGAGTACCCCTGATCTAATGGAAGCTCATTAGTTTACAGGGACACACCTACCTGAAAAAGCAACAGAGCAGCAGGAAAAAAAGCAAAATAATTGCAAAGAATACTTTTATACAAAAGTTATAAAGGATAACAGTTGTGATTTTTATTTATTCATTTTTTCTTTCTAAGAACATTTTGCCCATTATCAGGTTGAGTTATATAAAAAGCAATATAGAAATAATGATCAAAGTGATTCTTTAACCTGGTCACCACCATAAGGCATTTTAACAGTTTGTATATGAGTTTCATATATTAAATAGCAGCATATATGAAATAAGCAATATGTATCATACATCCCAACTGCAAAACATCTGGAGGGGCAGCCCTTTTTTTGGGGGGGGAAACACCCACCCTTCTTAGTCTCCCAAATGTTCCTTGTCCCATACCCAAAGTCCCACTTTCTCTGGTTCCTCTTTTTACTTTCTTTCACAGTCCAAGGCAAAATAGAAACCTGGGCCCCCATTAAATTCCAAGCCCGTAATTACCTTCATACAGACAGCATGTCTGCGGGTTAGAAATGTGTTACAATTCCAACTGTATTCAATTGACTCAAGCCCACAAATACTAGGCTAAAACCATAAACCATGAACCCGTACGTAGCATTTCAGGGGACGATCATGATCAATTAAGCAAGCCCATAAGTTACAATTTAGACAGGACCAATAGTAAATAAGACCGTCATCATGAAGTCAGTAAAACATGGAGTTTAGACAACAATTAATTAATGTTTAGAAGTCCGCAAGACTCTCAATCCAGAAATGTAGAAATCAATAAACTGGTCTAGTCCATGTAGGTGGTCTAATATGTATTAACTCCTTGATTCCTGTGATCAATATAAAAAAAAATCTGCAGATTTGCGAGCTTGAGATTGTGGTGCAATTAATTCTAATGCCTTTCATTGCTTTCCCAGTATTTTAAAGTACAGTAGTGTGTTTATATTTGCTTTTACAGTGTTATGAACAGGTTGTGAGACCTATCTAGTACTCGTAGTACTAGATAGGATGTGGTTAGTAATTGCCATTGACGGGTCTGAAGGCAATTGCAGGCTTGTTGAATTGTTGCAATTGAATATGGATGTTGCATTTTTAGTACTGGTAACAATTGCGTGCTTGAAACATAAAAGGAGGAGATAGGACGGAGTTACGTTTTTGACAACCGCAGAGATTTTGAGCCTGTAACTCGCAAATCGATTGCTGGTAGCTAGAAGAGGCCAATTGAATATCAGCAACTTTTACGGGCCCCAGTAATTACAATTTGGCCAATTGAATGGGGCCCCTGGTATATCATTCTCTATACAGATATATATTCTATAGAGTGAAGTGTCCCTGTTTGGCTATTTTAAATGTTGGAAGATATGAATATTTGTTTGATTTAAAAGGACACTCATAGATGGCATTGTTATACACAAATTCAAAGAATGGGCAAATAACATGATTATTAAAACAAATTGAAAATAAAGTATGATTAATAAAACATTTTCTAAATTACATTTATATAAACTGTGTCTCTTGTCATATATTCCTGGCTCTAACTGTCCTCTGAGATCACAGAGACAAGCAAAGAGCTGTTTAAAGCAATAACATCAACCCTATTGTTAATGTTAACAGCTTAGCTCCACTAAGAGGGTACTGTTTTTTTTTACTCATTCACGTGTCAATGTCCCTTTAAATATCAAGTAACAACTGAATTTGGTATTACTTATTGCACGGAGCACTTTTCATTGCAATTCTAAGCAGAAAAGTCTCAAACCTGTATTAATAACACACAGGAAAAATGTCAAAAATTCCTTATTTCCTCTTACATGTGTATTTTTCAGAAACTTAGGTATCGTCAATGGAATGCTGGTTGCTTGCAGGAATAATGTTACTGTCTTATTTTGGCAGATCATCAGTTTTAGATTTGTTTTTCATGAGAAAAATAATACTAAGGGGATCTTGTCAAGTTTTCTCTGGCGTGTATTCAGTGAGATGCCTTTTGTCCCCATGCAAAATGAGATCAGACCTTTAAACATGGCCAAGAAGCCTATTCTGCAATTAATGATGGCTACCATTTCAGGAAATAAAAGTGACCAGACTTAGGAGGGACATAAAAAAAGTTACGTAATTGTCATACTAATCTGACACAAAGACTGTTTTTCACCGAAGTACCACTTTTTAAAAATGTCCCTTAGGAGTATGTGCAGGCGGCCAAGTAGCACTGCCAGTCTTTATACTTTAGATTATTTCTTCTATTCAATTTTAATGCTTACTAGTAGAAATAATACTTTTATATAATATTTTGCCACTATGAATAGCTTCCTGGCACTACTAAAAGTTCAGTACATAGGTATATGTTTATATTATTGCAAAATCATCACTAAATGATCCACTTCAACGTGGAGGTCCCACTGTGTACAAGATTAAATGATGGACTTTTAATCTTTCTTAATATAGTAAATACTACATGTTTCTTGAAATAATGATTTGGTGGAACTACAGTATAAATGTTTGATTTTGCAGAGATACCTGGACATCGTTGGCCAAGACCTAGGGATACAACTGGCATCAGCTAAGACAAGTGAGATAGTATAAAGGTTTTTTTTTTAGACAAAGCAGAACAGAGAAGTGAGAATGGAGATAAAATAGAAAATAAATGTAGGGGTAAAAACAAAAAAGAATTAAAGTTGGATTGATGAGGCCAACATACGCAAGTAAGATAGTAAACTGTTAAATGTATAAAATATATTTAGATCCTTGGCTTGGGAGATAAAACGGTTGTATCCTAACTATAAAGTGAGTCCAGGATCTTATGCCTAACACATTAAACAACATAGAGAAATACTGTAGATTGTTATGCTATCCACACTTATATATTTTTTTTTGGATACATGCATAGGATTTTCATTGGTCATACCATTCATTTTTGGTCTGCATTGAATATCTGATTGTTTATTTTAATTCCAAGTAAATGCATTTCTCTGATTTTAGCAATAACTTTAGGGATAATCATATATAGATGGTGCTACATGGAAATGTATAAGAGAGTTTCTTTTCGATGTTGTTAATGCAAGAAAGGCGCCCCATTCTAGCAAACTAAAAAATGTTATGTCTTTGTGTTTTTTTATTAAATGATTTTATGTCATACAATATAAGATTGTAATATGTATAGAGAATCGGCGAATGTGACTGTAGATAACTGCTGGAACCATTTAGTCTGCCCATTACTGTTTGCTCCTAGACCGTGGAGCATATGGGACCTAGGTACTAAGCAATGAAGCTTTAGAGATGTCGGGAGCCATCTGAAAAACTCTTCCATTCCTCTGTTTTTCAACAGTTAGTATGGTTGCTTAATTTTATAAAGCATATTTAACATAAAGGGAAACGGAAGTCACCATATGAGCTCATGTGGAGAAGTTGTTTAATTTTTTTTAAATTTATTCAGAATTGATATACTAATTTTTAGTTGTTGCTCGTATGTTTTTTTTGAGCTCTCCCACAAGAAACAGCATGAACTTCAGGCAGTAACGGTCATACTGACAGACTTTATTGATTTCTATACACGCTATGTGTTCAGTTCGATGTAAGCCACTATACCATTTTTAATTATTCTCCCTATTTATATATTTTCAATATAACTCCCTAATTTGTTAATCTCGCTATTGTTATTCTCATTTATCTGGTCCCTTCTTCTCATCTTTTTGAAGCAGCTCTCATCTCTATCCCCTGTATTTCCTCCTCTGGTTCTTTGTCTCTTTTTCATTCCTCACTCATTCTGTTCTTCTTCTAGGGCTTCCATACTCTTATTTTTTTTCTCTCCCCTCATATATTACTTTTTCTCTAATGTTCACTCTTGCCCATATAATTTTTCAAGCTCCTACTATTTCACTCTATCCAGTTCCCCTGCTGATTTGGAGCTCCACAGATAGACATGTATATGTACTGCTACCCATTCCTTTGTATATCCGTAGCATGTCACTGTCTGTAAAGGAGGAGAACTTGTTCCTATTTTGGTTTGTTCCATGTTGGGAAATTTCTGTGCTGATGGCATCCCATCAAAATATAACTTACTTAAAATTAAAAAATATTCAACAAATATATATATATACATTTTGCTTTACCATGCATTTCATTTAAATAAAAATCAAGTGTGATTTTTATCGCAAGATGCTACTCATACCTTTTTTTTTTTAAACTCCAGGGATGTTAAAGTCCACTGAATATTTGGAGCAAATTCTAGTTCTGTTCTCTATTAAACAGAGTTGCCATAATAACATTTTGTTTATTCTGGTGGGATATTGTTTTAAAATCGGCGCTTCCAGGTGCATTACTTGGCCAATAAGCCACCGGCTGCTCTTAGTTCATACTTGTTTCATAGTTTATAATAAAAATGTATTGCTTCATTAAAGACATTATGCTTCAGTTTTGGATTCCTAAGCAGTGTTTCTTTTTTCATAAATGCTTTAGTAATCTCAATTACTCAGTTTTATAGTCCTTAATCTCATTTTAGTCATCCAATTAATATGTTATGTTTCCATGCTTAACTGGAACACTATGAAGAATCGGGGAAAGATGAGGGAGATTCATTTCCAACTGAATGCTGGAAATTATATTGGAAAATACCACCCACATGTGACTCTGTACACATAAACAAGCTGTTTTTTGGAATATACCATTTTATATATATATATATATATATATATATATATATATATATATATATAGAGAGAGAGAGAGAGAGAGAGAGAGAGAGAGAGAGAGAGAGAGAGAGAGAGAGAGAGAGATTTGACATAAGATAATATTGTTTATTGAAATGCCAGCTAGAAAATAAGTTATGTTTTCTTTATTACTTTACAATTATACAGTATATAGCTCCTTTATCCAGGATGAGAGAGTGCAAAATAAAAAAAGGTTTGAGTTTTCTACAGAAATGGCGCAAAGTACGAGAGGCAAGATCAATGTCATGGCAAGAAGATTAAGACAAGTAGGGTGAATGTTGTATGAGGCATGGACAAGGAGAGAAGATGATTCTTCATGGATGTGTAAAATGTTCACTGGTTTGGAGAATATTAGAGAGAATAATGTAGGGAAAGAGAAGATGCCCACAAAGAAATGACTAGAGAAGCTAAAGGAGGAAAGGCGGAGTGATACATAGAGAGAGAAAGGCAGGAGCGTTAGAACAGATCCTTGAGGGATGATAACGGAGACAACTGCCTAGTAATAAGAGTAGACGGTTTGTAAGTTTGTAAACTCAAATCATACAGTGCTTGAAATTAAGATTGAGGTGAGTAAGCAGAATAAAAAATAATCCCGTAATGTATCTCCAGAGGTCCTTCATTTTGTCCCATCTCTATATTTACCTGGCTCAGAGTGAGTGGCAGTGCTTCTGATGCCCCGCAGCTCAAGCATAGATAAGTTTATCAATGTATGAGCCAATAGCAATAGAGAGGCTGCCACCCCAGCAATTGGCTTTTAGCTGATCAAAGCACCTGGGCTTGGGCTGCAGTGCATCAAAAGATGCTTCATCAACTAGTACGACTTCCTATCCATGTCCTTCACTCTATCCCTCTACATTGAGCTTTTAAAGGGAAACCAAATCAAGTTATTTGACTAGAAATCTCTGGTAGAGTGTCCAAATTGTCTTACTTTTTCTATTTCTCTCCTGTTCTAGTAATTAAAAAAATTGCCTCTATTTGAGCTAAGTGGTATGTTACCAGATATATTAAATATTTGATTTTGTGTAGGGCAGTTATCTATCCACTCTCTGGTATACAACACCTAGTGTAATGTATCATAGATATCTGACTTTACAGTAATCCTTTCCTTGCTCACCTACAAATAACCTTTTTTGTACAAGACGTGCAGCTTTAGAATGTCTCTGATTCTTCATTAGCTCATTAATCCTTTTGAAGTTTCCTCTACTAATGATACTTCTGGCTGTATTACATTGATTAGAAGCCCATAAGTTTCCATTGAATCACTGACAAAAATATGATTTTCTGAAGCATTCCAGCTTGTTAAAGTTACCACATTAATGAATATTTTGTATTCTGCTTATCCACCTCGCCTGCATTTCATGAAATTGCATTATATTATATAAAGTTTAAAAAATATTTTACATTTTTAGAATGTAAGGGCCTCATTCAAATGCAATTTGGCCATTTGAATAGGGCTCTATCTAAGCACATAGCATATTTTTTTACAGAAGTTTTTAGTGAACTTCTATACAAAAGCAAGGTCTTCACTAACTAAAAACTTCTGTAAAAAAATAGGCTATGGGCCTCATTCTATTAAGGGCCGTAGGAGATGCGTGGCCGCAAGGGATGGCTGCAAGCTACTTCCCTATTCTATTCACTTGTGGCCGAGGGCTCTGGCCGACTTGCGTCCGGCGCCCTGTTATCCCCTGCGGCCGAAAGAAAGCCCAGGTATTCAAATGCTAAGCGAACCCTTCTGTCAAGGCTGTAATTTGCTAAAACCGAGCCGCAGCTTACGTACACTAAAAAGGTCCTGCAAGGCTCTTACTTATAAATCGTAGCACCAATTAAGCACATAAAAAAGCCATCCTGTACTTCGATGAGACGTGAAAGTGATTGTAGGTGTTGGAATTCACAGCACAACATTCATAATTCAATGTTCAATTTCCGTATCCGAGTCCCACGGGCTTGGAGCATATCAGACCCGCAACGGCTGCGGGATTAGCCTCCGTCAAGTCCGTAAATGGGTAAAATAGACCTACAGGTTACCTGAGCCACGGAGGTGTCGATAAGAGCTTACTTACAAATCGTGGCACTGATTAAGCAAATAGAAAAGCCATCCTGTACTTTTATTAAAAGTGAAAGTGATGTTTGGTCTTAGAATTAATAGCACAACATTCCCCTACTCTCAAATCTGCAAATAAAGAAATGTAATTTCATGTTCAATCTTGGTGTTCTATCCATCATGCAAGTCCCATGGGCTTGGAGGACATTCACCCTCCAAGCCCATACGGGCTTGAATAATGAGCTACGGGCTTGGAGGTCATTGAAGCCTGTGGACGGAAATTAAACCTAAAATCAAAGATTAAAATTTGGCGATGTGCAAGCTTGAGAATGTTTTGCTATTATTCCTCATGTCCCCCCATTGTGTTCCCCATCATTTGCAGTGCTGGATTGAATAAATATTTGCTTCTACAATGCTTTGAGTTTGCAGCCTTTAACCTCCGAATCCATACGGGTGTTAACAACGATTTACTGGCTTCAAGCTCATTGAAGCCTGCGGGACTTGGGACGGAAAATAAACCTGAAATTAAATGTTGGATTTGGGCGATGTGCAAGCTTGAGAGGGTGTTCCTTAATTATCCTCATGTCCCCCATTATGTTACAGAGCTTTACAGTGCTGTCTTGAATTTATATTTGCATTTACAGTTTTCCGACTTTGCGGCCTTGAAACACGAGGGTAATGCTTGCAGCCGATTGCATAGTTTGCGGCCAGCCGTAAGGGGGACCTCCTTACGGCGCTGTCCATTTGAATATCAGCGTAGGCGTAGCACTACTCCGGGCGTAAGCTGGCCGCAAGGAATTGCAGTTTTGCTGCCATTTTACGGCCCTTAATAGAATAAGGCCCTATGTGCTTATATAGAGCCCTATTCAATTAGCCACATCACATTTGAATGAGGCCCGAAGAGATCCATTATATGTATTAACACATTGATTGCCAGGATCGATATAACACGGAAATTAAACATGAAATCAAGTATTTGTTTTGGGCGATTTGCGAGCTTGAGAATGGTGTGCTATTAATTCTAGGACCTAACATCACTATCCTAGTAGAGTGTGTATATACTGTATATGCATTTACAGTGCTCCGGACATGTCATTAAGCCCTTTGGGGGGGGGGGGGAATCTGAGCAATTGAATAGCGATTTGTGATTTTAGCCTTGCGTGAAAGATATACGGGCTCTGTTTCTCGAGCCTGCATCTCTCGAAGCCTCAATTGAATGAGGCTACATGTTTTACTGACGTCATAATGATGGTCTCATTTACTATTGGCTCTGTCTAAAAAGTAACTTACAGGTTTGCTTAATTGATCATGATCATGCCCTGAAATGCTACTTACGACTTCATGGTTTGCGTGTGGAGGCTGTGAGCATGCAATTACGGGTTATAGTCAATTGAATACATCTAAATGTATCTAAAAAATGTAACCCGCAGCCAAATTGTCGGGTTACAGGTAATTACGGGTTTGAAATTGAATGAGGCTCATAGAAAGGAGGAGATTTTGGATGCAGAGCAGTTTTCTACCTGCTACAGTGGAAATATGGCAACTAAACATGCCACTGCTTTCAGATGGATTAATGGGAAACTTGTTAGTTTACAGGACACACCCTGATAGCAAATAAAATAGACTAGCTCAGTAAAGGAAATGGAACCAAACAGCATGAGCAATTGCATATACAAATTAAATATTTAAAGGGTGTAATTTTTTTACTTTTTTAAAAACATTATCAAGTTTAGTTATTCAAAAGCCCATACCGAAAAATAAAACTACAATGGTCGTTTAAAGGATCGCTATGGTCAAATTTCTTTATTGCTCGCATTTACACAATTAAATGTGGTTGTCCTTGAAAAGACATCTTGACATTTCAGTAAGTTTTATTTCCATGTGTTTATAACAAGTCTGCTACTTGGCAATAATTTCATTACAAGGGGATGCTTTTCACTTGACATAATGTTTCGAATTTTCAAAAAAAAACATTTTTAGGCTTCTTATCTAAAATGAGACATAAGAAAAGCTATGTATAAGTGCACAGTCTTAAAAAATGATTAATACGGTCAGAACTAAATTTACTTTATTTGTCTTGATTCTTTCTCAGAGTCAAGCTTCCCAACTGACCTTCTCTTAGAGGGGCAGACATACTTTTAAGGGAAAATTCTACTCTTTGACCCAACTTCAGGCCATCCCTGTTGTTTTCTCTAGACTAATGAGAGGTCATATGCCAATTCGGCGCTGTATAAGTGTACAGTATATACAGCAGAGTGTATCTGTTGAGCAATTATTAGCTCAAGCTGTTGCATTTTAGTGAATAGCAGTAAAACGAGTAATGGTAGTTCTGTTTGCAAAAATATAAGTAATGCAAAATAGTTTCTCCACTTTTCTTAATAGTAATAATAACCTGCTCATATTACCATCATTTTATTTACTCTCTTATTTTAATTGAAATTGATCATTTTCATTCTAGGGGCATATTCTCTCTTATCTACTGGTGTGCTGGGTCTTTGCCTGAGAGCTGCAGCTAAATAGTGTTGGCTTGAGGACCCGGCATTATCAGCCTACAGAATACAAAGGCAGATTCTTGTTTCCATCTAAGGGCTATGAATAATAAGATGTAAATTCATAAGTGCATTGGATTATTTTATTTGGCAGAGCAGTTTCAATGACTTTGGTATCACTTTAAAGGGGATGTATGGTCAACCCGTTCTGGGAGGGTTAAGCTAAGACCATACTGGATGGATGAGACATGTTTTTTTTGTATGTTAGAGTATGAGTTTTGTTTTTGGCAGTGAGTCAGTAGCATTATTATGTATAGGTGGTCCTCTTAAGGGGTGAACATCCATTAGGTGGACACTTATGGACCAGTTTCTCATACAAAGGATCCCAAGAAGCAGGCTGCAGTGATACTAGGAACCCAGAGTGTCAAGCCCTTTCCAAGCTTAGACAAGAATAATATCTGGTAGCCATTAGCTACAAGGGGTACTTGGAAGCTTTTGCCTAGATGTAATGCCAGGGAGTGCTGTCAATGCTTAAATTGATACCCCAAGTTAATGAAGAGTACACTAGAAAATTAAAAGACATCCATATTTTGTTGAAGTAATGTCCTGACGATCTATCATGATATACCTGCCGCCCTTTGAGAGGACATTGTTTTAAACCAAAAAAAGTCTCAGAAATAAAAGGAGTTATTTGGCTTAACCAGGAGGTACCATTCAATTCACTGGCAGCCACACGATTAGTTGTGACCCATTAAGACCTCATTATTCTATCCCTCACTCAACACAATTCTATACTAGCATTTGTGTACCTCTACATATTCTTTATTGACATGGGTTCAGGCATTATTTTTATATCAAACAAATTATAAAACAAATTTTGATGGTAAGGATCACAATTTAATCAGTGGGGATTTGGAAAACCACTTTAGTGATTGGAAACGTGCAGCAGGGGATTATAGCTGAGGTGGATACGTCTAAAAGAAAAATTCAGGATGATCTGGAGTAGGGAATGCTATTGAAGGGTGATCTTGCAATAGTCTAGGAATAGTATAGTGATTGAGAGAAGTAAAGTGGGGCAATGAAGAGAAAAAAATGCCAAAAATACTGCAAGACAGAAAAACTATCAGAAATATTTGTCTTTGCGCATTGTACAGGTTTATTTTGTACTATAATGCTCATGCTCATCACAGGAGCCATAATGTCAGGTTGTCTGCAAGTGACGTGTTATATAGAGCTGTGTAGACACAGACATTGAACACCTGGAAATCTTTGAGAGGAAGACTTGACTTGTAAAATATGCTGGACAAAAGCCCAAGTAAACAGAACTAAAGTGGATGAGGGTGTCGTCTTTTGCGGCCTTAGTGCAACATTATTTTAGGGCCAGTGAGTAAAATATGAAGACATTTCTGGGAACACAGTGTGGACTTGTTCTAAGACATGTTTTTCCTATCTTCAACAGGCTTAGCCTTAAGCCAAATAGTCTACATCATTAATGTTTAATTCTAAGTTTATTTTTCAAAGCCTAAAATTACGATTTTGTCTTCCCAATACTTTAATCTATTTCTTACATTCATTTCCAAATCTTGTTTATGAACAAGTAAAAACTATACAAAGTCAAAACAAGTCAGATTTGGATAAACTGCTCAAAAAGCCACAGTACATCTAGTTGTAGTAATTAAACCCAGAACCTATCTGACTACTTGGACTCTGACAATGATCATTGATTTGCAGAATTTTCTTCATTCGGTTTTTAAGCATCTGGAGACTTTTATACACATCTGCAAACCTGATGTCAGCTCTTAACTACACTCTGGTAGTGAGCCAGTCATGTCTGTGTCCTGATGACAAAGTCTCTGCCAAAAGAAAAGAACAGGATCAAATGTTATTTTAGAAATATTTCAGAAATTGATAAAAAGTTACAGGGCCCACATTGATTATTGGCAGTAACCTTGAAACGGCTGTCCGTGGGTAGGATTCACAGCTTGTGTATAATCCAACCTTGGCGTTGCATAAAAACTGTGTAATGCAGCGGGCATAATCTTAAAGGAAGCCATGTTTAAAATGGTTATGGATAGAAGAAGGAAGCATTTGTGGGCACATTTGCTCAGCTTCCCAGAATGCAGTGTTATAACTGTATTTCTCGGAATTCTGAGCAGGAAACAAGTTTTTTTTAATTTGTTTTAGGCATTCAAATGTGTACACAAATGTACTATTTATATACAATATATATATATATATATATATATATATATATATATATATATATATATATATATATATATTATAATAATAAAATACAGCCTCTAATTTATTACCTTGTTCTGCTCTGGAATTTAACTTTTGTTCAACTTCCTGAGGTAGGAGGAAACTTTAAAAAACAATATAGAAAACAATTGACCACCAAAGTACTTTAAGTAAATTGCTTGTTCGTTTGCTAAATATTTATTTACATTTTATTACATTTTATACTTATAGGATTCTCCCAAAATACCCTTGTACAGAGAACAGAAGAAACACTGTAAGATTTCAATAACTAGTACTAGACGCCTTAGCATAAAAACAGGGTCTCTGTATTGAAGTAAATCAAATTTGATCCCCTGGACACAAGGTAGAGCTATTTAAACACAACAGTGCTTTTTTATTTATATGGCAGCTTTATACTACCAAGTAAAACCTAAGCCACTATATCTGCATAGAAAAGTTGTGGGAAAAAAATTGTTGATAATACTTTATTGATTTCAAAATAAAACTTAACTTTTCTTAATGTGATATATTATTGATCTAAAATAGATCTTGGCAACAGATAGAAAACAGTCTAGTCTGATTAATATGCCTTAACACTTTAACCTATCTTATCCACAGGTTGCACATAGAATTCTTTTAATGTTTTTGTTCCCCTACACTTCTACTGGAAGGTTGTATCCATGATCCCCTTATCTACCACCATTTCTGTAAAGTAGTATTTATGAACAATACTTTTAACTTTAATTATTGACCTCTTGCTCTTTTATTAATATTTTTCAGAAAATGTCCTCCTTCACAAACTTTATAAATTTATTCCACTACTTCCTTCAACTGTTCATAATAATATAATACCTTATTTCTAAAGAAGTTTTGGTTTATATACTTTAGTAATTAGACTCAAAAAAAGTCATAAAAGTTTGGATATTGGAAAGATATTGTTTTTACCTAATAAACGCTTGGGACATAAATGGCAAGAGATAAAAAAAATAAAATGGCAAAGAACAGTGTTTGTTTTACTAAATTTCACATATAAAATAGATTTGTAGGAGATTACTTTTTTACTCCAGAAATGTAATGGGATTTTGCAGAACCTGCCAGATTTAAACACCCTGCCAGATTGCTGAAGTAAATGGTTTGCTAATTCCTAGAAAATAAAAAAGGTGTTATTGTTTAAATAAAGTAGCTACTGTGGTAGATTTGCTGATATGTTAAGAGCATTAGTCGATCTGGAAGTAGATTTCAGGGAGGGGGGCTCAATACAGTAATAACAACAAAGGCATGAATGCGCTGCACATAAAATGCAAATAACTTGGTATGAACATGTGATTTCTTAAAATTCTCTGAAATAGAAATTACCAACTCAAAGGAGAAATTGAGTTCACATTATTACTATTATTCTTCTATTTATTATTACTACTACTAATTTTAATAATAGTAATAATAATTATTATTATGGTATTATTTAATTGCTATGTAATTAATTCATATGAGAAATTCTAGTTTCAACAAATAAGCAAATCATTTCAGTCATAGTTTATTCAAGGCTATAGAAAATGCTAGCCTTTGAGAATTTTGGCAAAATATAACTCCACTACTCAAGACGAAGTAAATGAGGCCTAATATCCCTATTGGCAACTAACCCTTTAGCATGCATTGAAAACCTATACATCTGCGTTTGCCCTCCACCTTGCCAGAACCTTGTTAAACTAAACTAAATGAGATAAATAAGAAGAGATCTGTGTAAGTATGAATGCTAACTCAATAAGTCCTCAAATTCTGAATGAAAGGCTGTCTCGAAATGGTCTAATACATTTTTTTTTCTTTGTGATAAAGAATTGAGATATAAACCAGAGACTAATATAATTGATAATACTTGAGTAAAGGTATGCATGTATATGTCTCCCTGTAAGAAATTGGACATCTAGTAATACAGTTGTTATACGTATTTGTGTTTTGTTTGTTTTTTGTCTCTTTGTCTTTTTTTTTTTTATTATGTTGTATTCAATTTGAAAACTGAATAACATTTGTATAAATAGAAAATAATAATAATAATAATAATAAAAATGATGATTATTATTATTATTATTATGGTATTATTTCATTGATATGTAATTAATTCATATGAGAAATTCTAGTTTCAACAAATAAGCAAATAATTTCAGTCATAGTTTATTCAAGGCTATAGAAAATGCTAGCCTTCGAGGACTGGTATCTAACCAGATTTTCAGATATCTTGTAATTACTGGCTAAATTATTTTGCTTTCCTTGCCTATTCTGCCTATTTCAGGAATCCTGAAAACCTGTCCTGATGATTTGCCAGAAGCCTGGGACCACAAGACCATGGGCCATATGTACTAACCATTTAGTACATATGGCCTATGGTCTTGTGATCTTAACCATGACAAAGTAACTCTTAGATGTCCCATATTTACACTATGCTCTTTTGAAATTCTAGAATTGATAATGGCTAAAATCTTTCAGATAAATAGATGTATGTGCACATGTCTAATCTAGTATTATGTCTAATCATAATAATATATATGAAAATATATTGTATAATTGCAATGCATATTCTTTTTCTTACAGCCTGGTCTTCTGTCCTTAAGTTCTGTTTCCCACTTCAGTATAAGTATTGAATAAACTCTTCAGCCCACTGAATTTGTGGGATGATAGCAATCCTGGCAGATGACGGCAACTTCCATCATGGGTAGCGAGTACCAGAGAAAAAGGTAAAAAGGCACAATATTGTTTTGAGCTTTACTGGATCACTGTGGATAGTTTTTTTTCTATATGATCTTTTACATTTTTATGCATTCAAAGTTTCCCACCTCAAAGTTGACCAGCAGAAACCTAAATAGTAGATTCCTTAGCTGCATAATGTCATATAAAAATTAGAGGCTGTATTATTTTTTCCTGAAGCACAGCTCCACTCTCACCAAATATGAAACTATTATGGAAAGTTGGATTTATTTTTTTAACATCAGAATGTACAAAGCTTTGTCAGCCAACTCGCTTGTGTACTACAAACTTCAGTTTAGGATTTTCATACAAAAAAAACACTTTTTTGTAAAGTATAAAAGTATAAGTTTCCTGGGTTTCAAATGTTTGGTAAAAAACAGGCAGTCATTATCAGAAAAATGTGTGTTCTATAGATAAGTTCAATGTACTTACAAAGTTATAGGCAGGAAAGTAAAATGCAGCTTTGCACACCCACATGGAGCTTACATAACCAAGTATGCATAGGAAGGCAGCTAAGTACTGAGTTTGACCTTTCAAAGGAAGTACTTGCTGCTGGATGGAATCACATGGTTGGGTGGGGTCTGAGCTCACAACTGAATGAGAGCACAAGATATAGAGAGAAACTGACTACATATCCCAGTCTGCTTTGTAACACAGAGTATGATACAAATGTATCAGCTAACCTATTCTTTCTCCTGATTGGCCAAAAGGAATTTTGAATGTTATCCCAATTTTAGCAGGGATTTTCAGGGGTGTCCACCAACAAAAGCCTCAGCTCAGTGAAAAGATTTTGTAAGCATCAGGGTGAGTTTGTAAATATTTATTTGATATTTTTTTAATGCAAAACATGTTTGCATACACTACTGATTCTTCTTTGTCAGATGCATTCATAATCCAGGAAATTTAGATATGCCTTTAAGGATTGCTAGCAGTATTGGTTACAAAATAGGAGGAATTCTGATGAGTAAGTGTAAAACAATATTTCCTCAAAAAATAGCCATGGAACCCAATTTGGGCTTCAAAACTATTAACGGAAAACCAGAACCCCAAGAATGACTCCCCAGAATCTGTCACTAAGTTTGCAAACCCCCCAAGTATCCAATACATGACTTCCTAAGACTTACAAGACCATGAAGCTACTCTGTAACCTTTGTATCCTGCCTTCAGAGAGCAAGAGGATTTTAAATAGTCTAAAGAAAACTTGGTTACACCAAAATGAATCCCTACATTCTGTAGGATACCATTTTGGGTACACTGTTGTAAATTATTCAGCAAACAGATAAATGTAATATCTCTGTTTTATTTATTGCAGGTGGTGATTGGGAACACAAATATTTCTACATCTGGCTTCAACCCTAATCTACATATCAAGAGCATTTTTTTCAATAACCTCCAGCTAAAAGTAAGTCCTTTATTTTTTCTAAATTTGGCAGGATATCATAAACCTACCTGCCAGGCAATATATTTAGAGGATTTTTATATGCTTTCCATTTTATAACTTTATAACATTGAATGGTGTGTCAGGTAAGTTTAGTTCAACTAGCGTTTTTTATTAGTTTTGATTTAAGACACTTTCTATATATATATGATCCTCACATTCCTGTAAGTGTGGTGTATACACCCATCCAATAAGAAAGTGATAACCTAATATATTAATTCTGACTCACTGTATGACCTAGTCACGTATACTCTCTTGGATACTCTGATCCACACATTCTAAAGGAATGTTATCAGGACACAATTTATTGATAGCTGTACCTGAGCACAACCAGGTGTTCTAAAAAGTACTTCAGCCATAACATTTGTTCAAGAATGTGTAAATCTTGTCCTGTTGTCTCATAAGGGATGGAGGTTGCCTACCTGGCCTTCTATTCACAATCTCTCATGTCCTGCTGGATATATCCTTTATAAGTCTAATTTGCTATTTAAATGTCCACTCAAAATTTATTTATATATATATATATATATATATATATATATAATTATTAATAGTTACTAATTAAATATGTACTAATACATACTCAAAATTTTAAATATCTTAACGCAATGTGATATTGAATATTATAAACTCACATCAAAATTCTACAAAGTATTCTCCCATAGGTATACTTATGCTAAAACACACATAAACTACTCTGGTTGTGATGTGTAAAGAGGGGTAGGGGGTGGATAAATAATTCTACATTGGGCATTAATGTCCAGAATCACGGACCCAATTATAATAACTGAGAATTAGTAAATCGCATGTAAAGCTGAGTAGTGCTGATGAGCGATGCGCCATGGTAGATGGCAGCCTAATGTGCATCCTGTGAGTAAATTCCCCCCAGTATTAGCAGCGGTGTAAGCCAAAGTCATATGCTTTTTGGGGGTAAAAATGAATTTTTTAACACTTTGTTTATGAGTACAGGAGTCCATTTTGTGTTTGTAACATCACATCCTGATATCTGGATGAGGGGGGTTTGTGTTTGTAGTAATCAGTGGATGGAGGGATGAGGCAGGTGGCAACAGTCAGATATCTCAAGCCTTTGTTTGAAATCTGAGTATGATTCTGGCCTAGAAGCAGGACATTTCTGGAGACCGCTGGTTGCAGCCTTTTATGTAAACGCCCATACCACACAGAACGTCCACCAGTGTATCATGGATCCTTCCAGGGTCTAGCAGGTAACTAGAGGCATCAACAAAAATTCTAACTAAAAACTAGGAGTCTCATTTAATCGCAAGGCTGCATATCGCGGTATATAGTCCGAATGTCTGTGGGCCTGCTGCAGGCTCAGTCTGCTACAATTCCGGTGATATTCAATCGAACAAGCCTGCAAGTTACGGGCCGAAACTGTAAACCATGCACTCGTATGTAGCATTTCAGGGCGGGAACATGATCAAGTTAAGCAAGGCCGTAACTACCGATTTCGAAACAGCCAATAGAAAATGAGATTACATCAGTCTAAGATGGAGGTTACATGTCAATCAGTTAGCGTTTGGAGGTCCGATATACGATCGGACACGCAAAACCGTAAAATACAAAATAATAAAAATGAATGCTAATACTGTTCTAGTCCATATGGGTGGCCTGATATGTATTAACTCATTGATTCCCGAGATTGAAATAACCCTGAAATGAAACATAAAATGAAATTATTTTTGATTATTGATTTGCAGGCTTGAGACTGTTGTGCAATTACTTCTAATGTCTTTCATCTCTTTCCCCGTCATTTACAGAGCAGTATTGTTTTTTTATTTGCTTTTACAGTACTACGGATATATCTTTAACCCCTTTGTGGGTCCTCTCTAGTGCTCGTAGGATTTTCTTCTACATTTGATATTTACAGGTTTGAAAAACATTTGCGGGCTTGAGGAATTGTAGCCATTGAATAGCGATTTCCGATTGTAACTCTTGTGGACGGGAAAGATCAAAGGCTTATATGGGGTGTAAGTTACGGTTGTAGCAACCGCAAGGATTTCAAGCCTGTAACACGTATCCCGTTTGCGGCTCCCAAAAAAACGCCAATTGAACAGCAAATTAACTTACAGCCTCCATTACAGGCTACAGTAACTTACAATTTCTCAATTGAATGACTTTTCTCCTGCTTAATTATGCTCTTAGTCAGGCTCAAAGTTTTAAAGCATATTTTTGTCATTTTGCAATGGTCTTTTAAGCTTTAGACTTGAGCATATTATCCCAGATATCACCACATATCAATATTATTTATTTCAGTGTTGTTGTTATTCCTTACTTTATGATCCTGAGATATGACATGATTATAACATTTAATCTCAGTATACAGCTTCAACACATTGGGCCTCATTCAATTGAAAGCCCCCAATTTGCTTGCAGACAGCTGCATGTCTGCGATCGAGTTGCGGGCTCCTGTTGGGCTCCGTTTGCGAGGCTATTCAAATGCTTCAGGTCGCAAGTTGTGATCCTGAAGCCAGCTCCGTAAACCACGCACTAGTTCGTAGTAGTTGTCGGTGGGAATCGTACCAATTCAACGAGTCTGTAACCGCCCATTATGAAAAGCCCAATAGAAAAAAACGTCATAAAATTATTAAAATGAATGCCAATACTGTCCTAGTCCATATGGGTGGCCTGATATGTATTAACTCATTGATACCCAAGACCATTTAACCCTGAAATGACACATAAAAATATAACTTATTTCCTGCAGTTGTGCGGGCTTGAGACTGTCGTGCAATTAATTCTAATGTCTTTCATCGCTCTCTCTGTAATTTACAGTGCAGGATTACTGTTTTATTTGCATTTACAGTGCTACGAATTGGTGTTTAACTCCTTTGCAGGTCCTCTCGTGTACACGTCGGATTTTCTCCTCCATTCACGGTTTACGAGTGTGGATACTCTTGCGAGATTGGCGATTTGGAGCAATTGAATTGCGATTTTAGCCCTGCAAAAGGGATAGATCAAAGGCTTCTGGGTGGTGTAAGCTACGAGTTAGACGGCCAACATTTTTTCAAGCTTGTAACTCGTAACCCGATTCGAGCACGCAAAAAGACGCTAATTGAATAGCACATTTGACTGCGATCTCACTTACGGGCCCCTGTATCTCAAATTTGGCCAAGTGAATGAGGCTCACTATTATTATTATTCTCTTGCCTTGGTAATCTTCAGCTTCACCCCTTGGCCTCTGAGCTGTTGGTAGTTGTATGTGTTGATGAATCAGCCTTTGAGAAAATGGTTGCTGTTAATGACATAACGACTATATATTGGTGTACAAGTCTTGAACAATTAAGGGCCCTATTCAATTCCCCATTTCATAAAGTTACAAAAGCAAAAAGTGGAAAGTAACTTTCCATAACTATTCTAGTGCAATTTATGGCAAGCTTTCCCATTGATTTTTTGTCATCAGTAATATTACGAGTGACTCTTTCTTAGTTTTATACCAAAATCAGTATTCTATGTAGGGTACGAACAGCACCGACAAATTGTTTTGAAACCATTTCTGAGAGCTGGAGCAGCAGTTAAAGAGACAGTACACCATTAAAAAACAATAAAAAAGCATGCTTAACATTTCCCATAGGTACATATGTGGAATTTAAAAATAAGATATTTTTATTATTATGTTTGTATCATTATACAACATACAGGGTAACACAGAACCCAGCCCAATCAGCCAGGGACATAGGATAATAATTATAATTCTGGGGGGTGATACAGCTCATTGTATCTACAGGCCATAAAATAGCTTATTTATACATACATACAAACAGAGAAAAATCTGGATGGGGGGGGGGGGGGGTTGTCGTCCCCCCCCCCCCCCCCCCAGTTTGTACACCGATGCTATCAGCAAATTTACTTATCTACTTGCAAACTGCTTACTCGCCTATAAGTGCTTATTCTTTCTCTCCACTTATACAGTATATATGATATCATGACGTTCTCATTTTCTATTGGCTCCTTGGTTTGGAGTAATATTATGAGTAAACAAGTCATTTTCCTGTCAATACAGGATTTACTGATGTTGGGTGAAATACGTAATATTACGACTGAACTGTATTGAATATACATGTAACATTACTGAAAAAGCTCCTGCAGCCGAAATTACGTTTGAAAGTAGTTTACTTGTCTTGAGTTGAATAGGGCTCTAACACGGCGGCTTCATATGTGAAGATCTTTTTTTTTTTTTTTCATGCTTTTATTAACATAAAAAAATACATATTAGGATTTAGATCCACTGTATTCATATTTATTCTAAATTTATTTATTTTATAAATATTTATTTTAAATTTATAACTGAAACAAAGGAAAATTGTTTTTAGAACGTCCAAAAATATATATTATTATTATTATTATTATTGTTTATTTGTATACAGCCTCTATTTTATTATCTTTCACATGCAATTACGTTGCAGTGGAATATACCATTGTAGCTTTTGCTTATCCATTCTTGATGTGAAAGGGTATTTTGAATACACAGAATGCTTCTATCTACACTGTGGGAATTAGCTAAAACATAGCTCATTAGTTTACATGGCCATGTCCTCCTAAGAAAGTAGAAGGGTTAAATTGTCAGAGAGAAAAAATGCAATGTGTAGTAAATCATACAAAGAGTAAAAAATTTTTTTTTAAGAATGTGCTTATTTTTGGGGGTTTTCTAAAACCCTTTTGACTCTGTAGTGCTCCTTTAATATTATAGTAACAGTATTCAATAGATCAATGTGTAAAACAACCTAATGGAATGAGTAATAAACTGTATTGGTTACTATTTACTATTTATTTATGTTAAATTCCTGTTTTGAAGAATTTTTTTTAGCTCCTTATGAATTTGGAAGCCTATACAACAGTTTGTAAATATTTTAACAAATAATCTCTAATAATTCTAGTTAAACCTAAAAATTAAAATTAAACCACAGCAAACACAATAAGAAAATAGAGAATTTCTGGAAATTACATGGGAAGTGTTGCTTTGCTGGAGTGAAAGCAAATTATTAAGTAAATATTACTTTAGAAACGGACCATAAATGCTGTTTTTAATAACGAGGACTGTTTCTGTGATTATGTCTACAGACTAGTGTAAACTCCAGGAATTTTCACATTCTTGTTAGTCTTTCAGTCCAAACTGAGAACTTTACTTTTCCAGGGAAAGGTACAATACATGTTTACATTCCTAAATCCTCAAACCCATTCCTCAGTTTATGACTGTATTTATTTGGGGATGCTTTCTCATGAATAGAGACCCTGTGTCTTTACACCAAAGTGGAAACAAAAAGAATAAGTAGTAGCATAAATAAGACAGAGGAAAAATGAATGAAGGAAGACTGCTAGGTCTTAGCACACATTGTGATCTTACATGCTTCTAGTGAGCAAACAGATTCACCCTCTATGAATTTAACCTATTATTATTATTTATTTGCAACGTGACAACATATTCCATAGCGCTATACATATCTACTCTATACAATACAGATTTCCAGTGTGTGTTTACTGGTGGTTCTTGTGCTTTGCTGAAAAAATTAAATTAAATAAAAAAAAGTTTAAACACAATTATAAATTAGATAAAATACATGTAAAAGTAGTTCTGAAGTGCTAGTTTTTTTTCGATTACAGTTGCATGTGCTAAATTCTAATATAGCCTTGTACAATGTAATTTAATCAACAACAGGTTAATATATTATGGGGTCAGCAAATACATTTTTAAGTTGTTCTGAGAAAATAGTTTAGGAATTGATGCTGTAGAATTGAGGTTTCAAAAGCTGAGTTTTGTGGATCACCAGTGGTTCTTGGACCTCGATCAGGTTGTTCAAATAACAACTAGGCAATGACTTCCAATTAATTTTTATTACTTATGAAGCATAATCAAGATAAGTAATTGAAATGCGTCACAAGGAGTTTCTAAATATCACATATATGGTTGTGAGCAAGCGGGTTGTTGCTAACGCTGCAGGCTCGCGTAGCCGAAGGCGATCCTTGCCAGCAACTGCGGACATTAGGCCCGCAAATGCGGACCTTCGCACCCTGGACCTCTGCAAGTGAAGTTACACCTCAATTTAAGTTGAAATACAAGAGTTTAGACACATGAAAAGCCCTAAGCGAAAGAAAAAATGGCAGCCGAAAAAAAAACGAAAATGCGGCTACAGGACCCTAAACACGCAAAACACCACAAAACACATACGGATTTTCACAAAAAGCCGTACAAGGTCCAAGAACAAGGACACAAAATCAGCCACAGCCGCGTACCACACACATTAGGCTCTATTTTACAACACTAACTTACACAATGCGGAAGTACACAGCTACCCTAATGGCTTCCCCTCGCGCACACAGCCAATTTACACTACACACTGCACACATTGCTGACACTTACACATCAGCTCCACAACAGTGAAAATCGACATTGTATGCTGCAGCAACCTCAAAACAGATTGTCAGCTCTTCAACACAATGCTTCCTGCATATATTACTTCACAATAGGTAAAGTATATTCATTTATTAATTATTTAATTACCATACAAAAAACAACCACCAACGCTGCCCATAGCACACAAACAACCAACAGGCTTGCAATGAGCGCCAAAGGCGCTCAGTGCGAGGCTCGCAATGAGCGCCGAAGGATCTCGGAACACCACTACATTTTTATATCTATATGAAACTTCCAAATGCTTTTTATGTAAAGTACCCTATCAGTTACATATACATCCTAGGGCCACACTATGGGCCTCATTCAATTGCTACTTACTGTGAAAAGTAGTATTAAGTGGAGATCGCAAGTTACTTCCCTATTCAATTGCTTGCTACTTGCGTTCCCCGATCGGGTTACTTACTGCAAGCTACTATCCCTTACTTTACCAGAATCGCAAGTTAATTGCCTCAAAGCCGCTGTTCAATTGCTCCGATTCACCCTTCTGTCAAGCCCGTAAACAGCTAAACGCAAACGACAGGTTACTGGTACCAAGGAGGTCTTGCAAATTGATTTTGGTGATGTGCAAGCTTGAGAATGTTGTGCTTTTATTGCTAATGGCACCCATTGTGTTCCCCATCATTTACAGTGCTTTACAGTGCTGTATTGAATTCATATTTGCATTTACAGTTCTCTGAGTTTGCAGCCTTGAAACACGAGTTACGGGCTTGCGGCCGCGATCATGTTCACGCAGGCAAATGCCTACTGTCGATAGCATGGCTTGCGATCTGGACTAACTTACGCGCCCAGCCTATTGAATGGGTAAGTCAAAGTAGAGCTACTGGAGCAAGTAAGCCAAATGTAGCAAATTGCAAAGTTACTCGCAAGTAACAGCCCTGAATTGAATGAGGCCCATAAAGCTTTGTTAATTACAGTTGTTAAACCACAGGCAGAAAATAATTAAGTGATTCCATTGAAAACAACATTTGATAACGAATGTTTTAGAGCTCACAAGTGCGTGTATCATATAATCGCACTGTAAATAGGATAAAGGTATTTGATACTTACATTTGTAAATATTTGTAACCGCTTCTGGGCATGTGACTGGGAAGGGGTGTGGTGTGTGTGCTTTGAGATCCAATTATTTAACAAAGACTTCCAATAACTACTTGTTCCCTCCTCCCCCTACAAATAAAAATAACACCCCATCATCTAGCTTTCAGGAACTGATGTAACAAAGTTAAGGCAAATTCCATCTCAGACTTCAATGTTCATGGCTTACATGGCTGCTAATGATGTTTGTTACATACTTCACATGTAAGTGCCTTTTTTGTGAGCTACAGTGGTCCCTGAATTTCTTTTTTACTTTTTTATCACAGCAGCCGATAAAATACAAAAGCATATTAGAACGCTCAAAAACACCATATCTCTCAAGTTTGTTTATTTGTTTGTTTCAAGTACTTTAACAAATGACCTGTGAATGTCTTGAATGTACAATAAGATTTCAGTTGTCTGTCATAGTTGTGTCAAAGTTAACAAGAATGTAAACTGTCTGTAGCTAAGGCAGGAACTTGGACAAACAAATACTTGGCTAAATACATTAGACAAGGACTATCTTATTGTCGGGTGATGTCAACCATGGAACCAGAAATGTCTTAATTCTTGTTGTTTATTTAAATACAATACAAGCCAAGGGGAAACACCCCTCTTAATGATAAAAATCAGAGTGCCTTCTCTCAAATACTTATCTTCTTACATTCTAGAGGAAACTTACATTGTAGTGTTCTTACCCACATATAAATTGCTTCCTTACAGTTCACAGTCTTATTAAAACCAGAACAAGCATCTTGCTACCACAATGTTATTACACTGAGGTGGGAGGTGTTTGACCCTTTAGTGGCCTTCATTCTGCTGTAGCATTTCTTTTACCCAGGTTTCAGTCTGTGATGCTTTTCCTTCTGAAGGAAACCACAAGTGCCATTTGCTAAATATTTTATAATGAGATTGGTCTGTTAGACAACTGGAATGTTTATGGACTGAGAGGTATCATTTCAACTGCGTAAGTGAATGTTTTTTAATATAAGTACCCGGATATTATTACTGAATATTGTTCTTGGAAAGCTTTAAATTAATTGAATTGATTGTATTAGTGATGGGAAAGACATACTGTCCATGTTTTCTGTAGTTTTCTCCATTATGATACATGAAGGTAGTAGACAACTCCATTAGATTTTATGTAAAAAAACGATTAAGGGTCCTTTGTAAGTCCCTTTAAAAATCAATTACGAGTGCCGTAGTGGCACAAAAAGTTCTACCTAGTTATCTTAATCACCCATCCATAAAACATTGCGAGAGAACTCCTACGTGTAACTTCACAACAATGCCGAAAAGCAAGACATAAACCTCCATTGATTTTTGCACTGACAATAAACTATGATTTATTTTGTTAGACTTTGACACCCGAACACTATGCTAATAAGATTTTATGGATCACTCTCAAACCAGGACAGTGCCGTAATTGAAAAAGCAGAACAAAGATTTATGAGTACCAAAGACCACTCGCAAGTGGTTTTCAAACCTTTCCTGAGTGCCCCAGAAGCATTTAAAGTGAAAATATAGCACAAAAAGCCCTACAAAATGATGACATTTCAACATTATTTGGCACTAAACAGTCCGATATCAATATGTGAAATTAAAAAAATATATGTTAGTATTAAGCTTGTTTTATGATACAAAATCCAGGGTAACACGCAAACCATTACGCAAAAAGCAATAATGATAATGTGTTACAAATTATTACATGAAGATGTTTTGTTACCTTCTCCACTAGTGTAAAGGTATATTTTGTAACATCTAGTCGGTAATGTCTTTGACTCTCAGGAGCTTGTCATTCTAAAGTTATTTAGAAATTATTAATATTAGATAATATAAAACAGAAGATAATAAAACATGTTTTAGCTGAATAAATACAGCTACAAGTTATTCTTTAATGCTTCTATATTAATTTATCTAATTTTAAGTGTAGTGTTTCTTTATACATCTTTAAACAGATGAGTGAGGTAGTTGGCCCTTAATGGTGTATACTGAGGGATTGGGTCATATGTACAGAAAGTAGATGTCAGATCTTAGTACACAGGATATAATAGGAATCAAAAGTTCTCTGAGATGTCTCCAAGTATACTCCCACACTTTACCATTTAGTTCACATGGCTCAATTTCCTATATGTCTAATTATTTGCAAATCCCAAAATGAAGCTACTACTTTATTATAATATCTTAAAATGGGACCAGAAGTAATGTTTTAGGCTCCTTACAGATTTGCTTCCAAAAATGCTATTGTATATTGTATTCAGATGAATGATGTCTTTATCGTGCCTATAAAGATCAGTTATTGAGGCCCAACATATGATGATCCGCTCAATGAGCCATCGTCTCTTGCTGTTTCATCATCATTACTCCATATTTGGAGAAGTATTTTATTATAAACTTGTTGAAAGGACCACCGCAGTTCAAGAAAAAAGATACTTGTCTGTAAAGTACGTACCAAACTAACAATATTTGCAGCTGAGTAAGCCACGGGCATAAACATTTTGGGAGGATATTCATTTTGAAGATTCTGTTTGAGTACAGAATCCATTTTGTGTTTGCTTCACATCCTGGGAGCTAAACAATGGGAATGTAGTAATCAGTGAAAAAACTGTGGAGGGAGGGAACAGAAAGAAGTCAAGAGCCTTTGTTTGATAACTGGATACAACTGAAATTGACATGACATGTTCCCCCTCACTAGCCCAGAAACAGACACCTTCCATCAACCAATATCCTTAATGTCTCAAGTGAAGTCTGAGGTC
The DNA here is from genome assembly GCA_027410445.1 of Discoglossus pictus. Taxonomy (NCBI): domain Eukaryota; kingdom Metazoa; phylum Chordata; class Amphibia; order Anura; family Alytidae; genus Discoglossus; species Discoglossus pictus. Next base: position 66,075,808 of record CM050164.1, on the reverse strand, counting down.
AACTAAAGAGTGAAATAAAGTGTTAGAGAATGATACTGAGACCTTTACATGTTCAAGAGCTCGCCAACATCTCACTTTTGTGCATATTTCCCCAGATGTGTAATACAGTTTGTCATTAATCCATAAGCGATGGCGTCATTAAGCTAAAATTCAGAATTAGGGTAAGCAATAATAAAGTTTGATTAAATTATGAAAGCAACTTTTTATTTTATTAATTTACTTTGTCCATGTATTTCCCAGCACTCCTTGTAGCCTACACTCTCCATCTTCCTCTATTTGAATAGTAGCCATAAGTGGTGTAATAAACATAAGCCATATGAACATAAAGAGCTGTGTATGTTGATAGTAAGCCGTATGGAGAGAATAAATGTACACACAAAGCTGATAAAGCCAGTTATATATTTTTTAATTTGAATAAATGTTTTATTACTTTTTTTGTATTAGTTCTTTAAATTAAATTATTGCAAATCATTTTTATATAAAAAAAATCTGATGGTTTAGCCTCGTAAAATAATATGTAAAGTTCTGAAAGGTCACCTGAACTGCATGCGATAAAACAGACGTTTTGGGAAATAAACCCTGATGTGTTTAGGGTGTCAGATTCTGTATAAGTAGCACTCTCCCGGGTGCCGAGCATTAATACAAAGGTTACTTTAGGTACTGCGTGCTTAACATTTTTGTCTAGGTTTGTCTGGGAGATGAAATGCGTATCTCTCAAATACCATGTCCAACATACAATCCACATGGATGTGCTAGAAATAGAAGAGGCATGATACATCTCACATGAGACTTCTTAGACTATTTTTTCATTTTCTTGTAAACCAGAAGAGGCTAAACCTTACCTTATATCCGAATTCTGTATCCCACATTCATGTTACTTGTGACAGTTAAATATACCTTCAATAGCACGTACACGTTGGATGACTGAATGCAACACAGGTGTGTTGAAAGCTCAGGTATTTGTTGGTAAGCAGGACAGCCATCGGAAGGGACCATCTATCACATTTATGTATGTGTATGTATGTATATGTGTACATAAATATATATATATATATATATAGTAGTACAAATAAGGAATAGTACATTAGTGATTCTATTTGAATGTTTAAAAATAAGTTGATAAAAACGTATTTCCTGCTCAAATTTCTCAGAAATACAGTATATGCACTGCAGTCTGGGAAAACTGGGCGGGACATGCAAATGAGGCCACATAATGCACCATCACTCTGTCAATTCAAACCATTTTAAACATGGCTCCTTTTAAGCATATGCTTACTGTATTTCACAGTCTTCCAAATAGATAAAGTATATTCATTTATTAATGTATTATTATTTAATTAGCATCCAAAAAAAAATATACACAAAAAAAATATACGCTCTCACAATAAACACAAAAGCCATTCACCGCACAACTCACAACAAGCGCCAACGCTGCTTATGGCACACAAAGCCTTGCAATAAGCGCAAAAAGGAGATCAGCGCAGAACAAACAATAACAGCAAAAGCACCTCTCAGAAAAAAAAATACAACAACCAACAGTGTCGCAATGAGCGCCAAAGGATCTTGGACCACCAACACAATTAATGTCTGGACCAAACAGCATTACCTGCCTTTTTATTGCCGTCATTTTTGAAGGGCAAGTCACTAGTATATATATATATAAACTATAATAGTTGTCAATCTGCGAGTTGTTGTCACACTTACGGGGGACGCAGTTGCGGGAGTGGAGGCCCGGAGGACTTAGCTGCAATGAGTGCCAATGGCACTTATTGCAGGGCTCGCGATGAGCGCCACAGGTGCTCATCGCGAGGCATGTAGGACTTAGGCTGCAATGAACGCCCGAAGGACATCAATAAATGCCGACCTCGCAAAAATTACGACTTTAACGTCCGAACCACCAAAGTGACAAGACCACCAAAAAACCTCAAATATGCCTCCAATTAACTTACACCCTCACACACAGCACAGGGGGAGCCAGGGAGCCTGTGAGTGAGGGTGCAAGTTAATTTGAGGCACATTTGGCAATTTTTTACGATCCAAAATAAATGACTGCCGGAAAAACGTAACACGATGAAAACATGGGCGAAGGACGTAAAAACGAGCTCTAAGCAGTAAGACTTAATGCAAGCCAGTCAGTAACACTCATTGTGAGGCACCTAAGCTACACGTGGGGGACAGGCTCGCAATGAGTGCCGAAGGCGCTCATTGCGTGGGCTTGCAATGAGCCACGAAAATTTTGGAAAATTAATAAACCCACATGCTGTAAAAAGATCTTATATTTAATAATAAATATAAATATTTTGTGTTAGTTTGGGTCAGAAATATTTAAACTCTTTTTTTGTATCATTTCTTTGATCAAATTTGCAATATTTAGGTGTCTTTAATATGTGGACCACATCTGCCATCTAGTGGCACATAAGGAAAGTACATGCTCATAATGAAAATGTTATGCTATGAATGCACAGAGCTATACTTGATAATGTTTTAGAAAGTACAAGTACAAACTTTAGAAAGGTTTAGAAAAACAACTTATATATTGACTTATTTAATGAGAGACACCTCTTTGTCTACTACAAGTCAGGGGTGAGAATTGCAGAGAATGATTTTAGCTGCTTTGTTTGAAATATGGCAACCTAAGGTTTTCAGTAGTAACTATACAAATCTAAACACTTTACAAGACCCCCGCCTATTTGGAAAGTGGCTGAATCAAGCAGCTCAGTAAGGGCAGTAGTGTGCCACAGTAAAGAATTAAAATGCCAAAAGTGTTTAGGAGATGTATAATTCCATTTAACAAAAATGGGAAAATGTAAAAGCGAAAAATTGATTGCAAAACTATTTAAAAAATAATATTTAATATGTATTTAAATCCATAATAAACCTATGGGTGTATGAAAGTATAACTTGCCTGTGTTTTCTAGCCAGAGTAAATCCATTGCATTTTAATTGTATTGTATTATTAGTAGTGTATTTAAATATACACTTAGAGCCGTATGCATTGTAATACATTTGTTTGCACACCTAGAAATTGATTTGAGTAGTTAATAAACATGAATTGCCTGCAAGTCAAACTTCTTTTTTCAGTTTCAAATTTAAATTCACATTTTGTACCACTAGAGGGCGCCAGAGGACCAGAGGAAAAGCTTAAAATTTAAATGTGATCGTCCAGCTTTTATAACAATTACAGTAGTTTAAATGCAGTAGCCCCTTCTGGATCGTTACCTTGTCGTGGTGAAGGGGCTTGTGTACTTCAATGAAGCTGTGAGCTATACCATGTCGGTTCACCCAAGATGGGCAGGTCATAGCAGAGAGATCAGACAAATCGCTATCCAATGGAGAAGGAACTGGCAACCCACTCCAGTATCTTTGCCATGAAAAACTTATGGATAAGCACAACCAGACACAAGTGCCTCATGAGCTGCGCTCTATAGGGTCACAGAGAGTCAGCTCGACTGAATGACTAAACAACAATATGTTTATTGTTTTTTTGTTACTGATTAGCAATAGATAAATATAATGTAAATATTAAAGTGTATATGTTAAACGTAATGTAGACATCAGCAGATATGCTGCTCTTCACCCACTAACAGGTATCCAGTGTGTGGCAAAATATCTGCCCAGAGAGACTGTACTTGATCTTTATCTGTTGTCCTAATAACTTTATCTGTCTCCCTGCAGTAGCTATTGCACAAAAATGTACAGTCAGAAAAATGGTGGCAGCCTTCATGGCCGATCCTCTTCACCCCATAGACAACTAAAAATAATTAAGGAGAAGTACCCTGGTGGTCCAGTGGTTGAAAGTCAGAGCTCTCACCACTTTGACCTGGGTTCAAGAGGTCACACCACCCTGCAGCCGAGCAGGGTTGGGCCTGGTCAGTACTTGTATGGGTAACCACCTAGGAATACCAGGAGCTGGATGTGGCTCACTGGAGAAGGAACTGGCAACCCACTCCAGTATCTCTGCCATTAATACCAAGTGGATCAGCATGACCATGGACATAAAGATGTGCCTGGTGTGTTATGGTCCATGAGGTCACGGAGAATCGGAAACAACTGAATGATGCAAAAAAAAATCTGCTTGAAGCTATAATGTAAAAGGCTACATTGATTTTATTTTCTTCTAGCACTGATTATTTTGGTAATACATAACTAAATAAACACATTAAACTCTATTGTATGACTCTACTGTGGCCTAAAGATTTTTATAGACTCAAAATTTATAATAGCTGTTTATTGTCACTAATAGACTGTAATCCCCCCATTCTCTTACAAACTCCTTGGCATTGATTGTGCTGCACTGTATAGCAATGAGGCAGCTGCAGGAAAGTGGGGGCACACTCTGCTACAATAGGATGCGAGGGGCTACAGCCAAAAAAAGGAAGAGAACAACAGCTAATATCAGTGTAAGTTTTTCTCACAAAATATCAATATTGTAAGTCACAATAAATATAAATATTGTCTATAATGATTCTATTTTTGTGGAAATTATAACAGCTGGGCTATTACAGTAGCCCTTTAAGACTTATTCTGATCTGGAAGTGCCACGTCCTGCCAGTGAGTGTGGAAGGAGAAAAGTATTTCCATAGAGCTTCATAGCTGGTGCTGTGTCTTAAAGGACCACCGTTGTCTGATATTTAAAATATACTGTTCTAAAGAACCCTTGAAAATAGGCAAAATAGGAATAATGAAATAACACAGTCTGTAATGTATCACCTGTTATGCAATTACTCGGCTGTGCAATCCGCCATTTTGGTTTCTGATGGCCAACTTCTTGAAATGGGCGGAGACTTTGAACACTTAGGAATTTCCTGTATGCACAATGTGGCATTTACATCTGTCAAAACAATATCCTGAATAACCGCCGTGTGCAGCACGGACAGCAGCTAGACGGAGTGATAGTGAGCTAATAAGATGCTGGAAGGTTGGCAAGGGTATCAGGAGCCATGCAGACTGCTGTGCATCCGACAGCTGCTGAAGAGAGAGTGGTGGAGGATCCATACGTGGAACATGGTGATCGGGGTGGTCCCACAGATGCTCAATGGGGTTCAAGTCTGGGGAATTTGGAAGTCTTCGTCGTGCTCCTCCAACCACTTCCAGACAATTCTGGCCATATGACATGTTGCATTGTCCTCCTGGAAGATCCCATCTGCTCCAGGTAAGACAGTCAACATGTATGGGTGTACTTGATTTGTGAGGATGGATAGATAACCCAATCAGTTGAGAGTACCTTCCAGTAGTATGAGTGGACCCAGAAAATGCCAAGAAAACATTCCTCAGACCATAACGCTGCCACCACCAGCTTGTGTTCTTCCAACAATGGTTGCAGAGTAATTGTTCTCGCCCGTCCCACCTATGGAGCAGAAACATGACTCATCACAAGAAGTCCAATGCCAATCAGAAGAGGTCCAATTTTGATACTGTTGTGCAAATTGACGCCATTTCTGAGGATGAACCCTTGTCAGCATGGGTGCAGGGACCAGTCATTTCCTTCCGAGCGCCATGCGCAACAGGGTTTGCTGTACTGTCATTTTAGACACCCATCTGGTAGCCCCCTGGTTCGTTTGGATGATGAGTTGCTCGACTGTAGCATGTCGGTTGGCACTCACACATCTTCACAGCTGGCGTTCACTTCACACATCAATGGCACATGGTGCTCCACACACATGCAGTCTATTCTCAATCCAGTCACGGTACACTTTATCCATAGCAGCACGCAAACAGTTTACAAACACTTTCAGAAACAATGCCACCCTTGGCCGGAAAGCCAATAATCATCCCCTTTTCAAAGTCAGATAAATCGCACGTTTTACCTATGATTGATATATTTGCAGAATGCCTACATGTCACTATATATACCCACCAAGCCAGCTCACGACACGTACTGCATTTCATTGGCTACGCACTGCGGACATCAAAAGTAGGCCATAATATTGTGACTTGACCGTGTAGACTGTGGCATCCAACATATTTCCAAATCCTGTAAGCTTTACATATAGCTTGGAGAGGTGTTTTGTACATTGTACTTGACAAATGTGTGTTAATGTATAGCTACTGTAGCAAAGAAGACATATTGAAGCGCTTCCTCTTTCCCCTGCCAGTTCCCTTTTACAGAGACAATCTCATGTCAGTTCCTTAGGCTAGGATATTTTACTCCACAATGTGTGGACTGTGTGAGAAGCTTTCCAAGAAAAACAAGTGGTGCAAACATTAAAATACTTACTGTGTATTGCATTTACATTTAGACCTATTGTTATATTCTGCAACACTATGGCAGCCTCTCAATAGAAATGAACAGCTATTTGCACCCAAGGTCCTTTTATGTGATTATTCATATTAGGAACAAAGCAAACGCTTCCATGCAGGCACGCAAAATTTATTATAATAGTTACAAAATACGTTTTTATTATTAAAAATATGATACTTATATCTTCTTTGAATACAATTGCATTTTGGCCCCCTTATTATTTTAATGGATTACCAGTTCTTCCTGTGGTTTCTCTACTCTCAAAGTTTGAGAATGATGCAAAACTAGTCGTATAGGGCCTAATTCAATTGCGATTTGGCCAATTGAATAGGGCTCTATATAAGCACAAAGCATATTTTTTTTACAGAAGTTTTTAGTTAGTGAACTTCTATCCAAAAGCAAGGTCTTCACTAACTAAAAACTTCTGTAAAAATAATATGCTATGTGCTTAAATAGAGCCCTATTCAATTGGCCAAATCGCAATTGAATGAGGCCCATAGAATATATGGCCCTCATTCAATTGCGATTTGGCCAATTGAATAGGGGTCTAAATAAGCACATAGCATATTTTTTTTAAATATTTTTTTAGTTAGTGAAAACCTTGCTTTTGGATAGATGTTTACTAACTAAAAACATATTTAAAAAATATATGTTATGTGCTTATTTAGAGCCCCATTCAATTGGCCAAATTGCAATTGAATGAGGGCCTCAATCAGTATGTAGCATTGTATACATATTAAGAGTTTGTCTCTAAATCTTAGTTTATATTTGTACATAATGTAGGTAATACTTCCTAAGAGAACATTTATTTTCTATAAGTAAGCGTATAAGTATATTGATTTCCCTGTAAATTCATTGGTTATATTACACGGGAGTGTTTTGTTTAGGTTGACGTATACAGCTAGGAATGCTTCCTTCAAAGTCTTGATCCTAAAATATAGAATTCCCCTGCCAAAATCTATTTAGGAAAACAAAGTGCTTGATGACATGAATTATAAGACAGGTCATGAATGGTATCCCCTCACTTCCACTGAGCTCCTTGGAGAATGCACAGATCACATTTCTAACATGAACATACTTTAGAAAGTAAAAATAAATGATTATACTTAAGTGAGTTATAATCGGAAAAAAGGGAAAAAAGGTCTGGTCTGTGTACATTATCTGGTTTAGACATGAGTCAGCGCAGTAAGATCCCTCTGCAATGCATGCTGGTAATGGAGACAGTGTCTTGAATAATGTTCCCATGCTGGAGTGCTTTTAATGGACATTGAACCCTTGCTTAAACAAACAGAAGCAATATTAAGGAATTATTCTAGGTTGGGGAACACTTCATATATTTGTGAAGTAAATAACAAGATAGCAAAAGTAGCTGAGAACCACTATCATGAAAGCATTTTTAGAGAAAATATTAACTTTAAAACACTGTGTTTCTGTATAGACCATTCCTTCTTGACTGGTTTCAGCGCTTGAGCTTGAGGCATGGGTGTGTTTCTGCCTAGGCCCATGAGGCCCAGGCCTAGTGCAGTGCAATGAAATATGTTTGTATATGCATAGAAATGTCTTTATGCATTGGTAAGTGTACTTGACACTGTCTGACATACCATATATATACATAAATGTATGATTGGAGATATAGAAAGAGGAAATGAGGAGCTGCACTTGGGGTGTAGGGTGCGCATAAATATACACAAGGCCTGAGGACATGTACTTACCTTATCCATCACTGGAGAAAGGATTGAGGGGTGTGTGAAGTAGGAGTAACCGGGCATGTGGGTGGCACGACTTTCTGGCGCACGGCCAATACGCGCTGACGCATGCGCGCCAATATTAGCGCTCCCAACATATGCGCTCTCACTCTCTCTGTCACTTAGTCAGTCAGACTGGAGCCACAATGTGCACCACCCAGCACAGCTCAGGGTCTAGAGAGGGCATGAGGTACAGGGGAGAAGGCAGGGGTACAGAGGAGAGAGCAGGGTGCTGAAACCAAGGTGCAGGGGAGAGGGCTGACCGAAGCTAAGTGACAGGGAGAGTGAGAGCGCAGATGTCGAGAGCGCTATTTTCGGTGCGCATGCGTCGGCACGTATTGTCGTGCGCCAGAAAGTCGGGGTGCCGGACATTTGGTATATCATTGCAGTCTGAGAATAAATTTAAATATTTGACATGTATTCATTCCCCACACATGCTCAGACACGTTGGTGCTGTAATGTCTCCCTAGTGAGAAACATCCAACCTTAGTAGATAGAGTCCAGTGTTGGAGGGACCTCTCTATTGTTGTGCCAATTGTGTCCAATAGTGCCATTTGCTTGCACATTTTTCTTTTTATAATTAAATATATTTATGTCTGATGGTATTTTATGGCCACTTCCATTGTTGTATAGGCATGGCAAGTGATGGGTAGTTTTAGGGTTAGTATGACCCTTTGCGAGGGCAGATAATGTAATTGTACACACATTGGCTTGGATGTACTAAAGCTAGATCTGGGGATGTGATTGCCAACTTTGCCGTATATACTAAGATTTCCTTGATGTAATGCTTACCTTAAAATGACTGGTAGCATCAGTATTACTGTCCTATTATCTATCCATACATATTATTGAAAATATATATTCTAAATAAAGTGTTGCCGTATTTATCTGTCTGGTAATATTCAAATGTTTTACTTTATTAGGACACTTCTCATAGGAAGTTTTTAGGCATTATACGTACAGTAAAGGTACTTTGATCCCGAGATAGTATAATCGGTTATCTCCTTCATATGGGTAATTGATGCCAATTAAAGCTAATTACCCCGGGAGCCTGGCTTTACTATCAAAAGAGATCCAGCACCTGAAAATGGACAATAAATATAGGACAAATTATATTTTTAAGCAAAATCAATGGGTTTTGTAACACATGCTACACTTTTGGTAGGCACCTAGTCATGATATTAAAGGTGGATCTGTTTTTAATCAATTTTATGCAGTTGACAGAAAAATATGGATTCTTGTTTATGTGAAATAAAATGTGTTTTGAATCTAATCTTGATTTGTTCTGTCAGTTTTTATTACATGTAATATAATTTAAGACGTTGCTGTAGTGTGATGTTCCCCTAGACTTATAAATCATCACAAGCCTGTCATTTGCTTCACTAAAGACGGCAGCGGTTGTTTCTGATGGTGAAAATAGCACCCTTCGTAGCCCTTAACAACCTTTGTGAAACTTTAATGAATCTGGGCCATTGCTCTGTAGTAAAGGTTTTTTTTGCCGAGCAAAAGAGATGAGCCTGTGACACTTACTAGGGGCCTCATTCAATTGCGATTTAGCCAATTGAATAGGGCTCTATATAAGCACACAGCATATTTTATTTACAGAAGATTTTAGTTAGTAAACTTCTATCCAAAAGAAAGGTCTTCACTAACTAAAAACTTCTTGAAATTAAATATGCTCTGTGCTTATATAGAGCCCTATTCAATTGGCCAAATTGCAATAGAATGAGGCCCTGAGATCTTACCAAGATTTCTGCCGTTTGATATTCTTCCATGGATGTTTCTGCCAAAGCATATTTTAAAAAAGACTATCCGTTGATTCCTGGAATCAAACTGCTTGTAACAGGTCAGAGTTTAAAGATATATCAGTGTACAAGACTAAGGCCCTCATTCAATTGCGATTTGGCCAATTGAATAGGGCTCTAAATAAGCACATAGCATATTTTTTTTACAGAAGTTTTTAGTTAGTGAAAACCTTGCTTTTGTATAGATATTTACTAACTAAAAACTTCTTTAAAAAAAATATGTTATGTGCTTATTTAGATACCTATTCAATTGGCCAAATTGCAAATGAATGAGGGCCTAAATAAATAATAATAAATAGTGTTGGACTGTTTAAATGATGGGTTGAAAACTCTCGAAAATGTTAGTGCAATGTTTAGATAAAATGCTGCTTGTTGGGAGGAATAATTAAGTATTCCTATAGTTTTCCACTGGCTTGACTTCTTGTATTTAAGAGCAGCACTGTAATTAGTAAATTACAGAAATTTATGAATAAATTTAGAGGTCAGAATACACGATCCATTAATTTCTCGGCCACCTCATGATTACATATTCATATTCTTTTTTACATACATTCTAGAAATATTTTGGTATCTGTATACAAGTGTCATGTTATTGTCATCCATCTCATAGCATTATGCCTCTTACCATATCTGTGAAAGTATTTGTACCATGTGCCCTTAGCTCCCTTCAGTAGCTCCTTTCTTTTTTCAGTACAGATATTGCCTTCTCAGGAATAATCACTAACCCAACAGCACAATAAAAATGTTCTCATTGGACACCTCATATTGTATGTTAAATGGTAACCAAAAAGGAAAACAATCACTGTCTGTTGGTGTCAAACTAATTTCAAAATTAATTGAAAAAAGGTTGTATATTGAATGGCCCTTTAAACACACATTTATCACATTATTATTATCCTTTATTTGTAATGCGCCAACATATTCCGTAGCGCTAAGAACACAGTTAGATAGATAGATAGATAGAGAATACATAAGGGGGAATATAGACCAATATTGTCATTAAGAGGTTTTGATGACGTTTATAAAAAACAAGATACAGTTACATCTATATATTTTCTCTCTCTCTCTCTCTCTCTCTCTCTCTCTCTCTTTCTCTCTCTCTCTCTCTTTCTCTCTCTCTGCAGCTAAATTAAATGACCTCCAGTAGGGGGCAGACTCCATCTAGCATGTCAGGCCTAAGAATAAAAATCTACTTTTCAAATTGGAATATGATCTCATTGGTAAAGAGTGGGAAAAAGTACCAAATGATATTGAAGTGATGATGAATGCTGAACTGCACCATTCTATACAGACTATACAGTCTAACTGCATGTCAAATCTTTAAAATGTTCTTTGTAAAAAAAATATATAAAGGCTATCCAGATATGTAGGAAGTTTCACAGCTCAGGAGATTTTCCTACTTCTCTTCCTTTAATCTTGCCAACCAGCATTACTTCTCATCGATACTATGAAATCTGTCCTCCAACTAGAAAATGTTTTTTTTGCCAGATTCAACACTCTCCTCTGCCCGTCCACATCTCCCACCCCTTCCTGACTCATAGCTGAAGACTTTACCAGACAAGTAAATGTAAACCCTTTCATTATACTTCAACAACCCCTTCTTTTGTTCTGAAAGAACAACTACATAAGAATGGTACTCAGGAGAGGAAAATGTCTAGGGGAGAAACCTATGTGGGACTATGATCATTCTCATTTACCTGTTCCTTCCTCAGGTGATCTCTGAATATATTTTGAGAATACGGAAAAGGGGTTTATGGCACGTTCTATCTTTGTAACATTATGCTAACAGGCAAAAACAATGGGTATGTATTATGCTTTGAAGATGGAAAAACAAAATGAAGGAACAATTCTGACAGTACACAAAATGGAAGATAGTATACAAAATGGCATATTTCTTCTGCTACATATTATCCCCGCCCATGACATTAAGAAGTATCACAAATGCACCATTACAAATATGGTCATTACAAATATTGTAAGTTCAACATAAAAATCAACAGTCATAATAAGTCATCTTCAAACTGACTCCAAAAGAGACTCGTGTCCCAAAAGGAGAAAGCTCACTGGGAAACAGGATATGGCAGGGATTATTGTGCCCACAGAGCTCATAACCCAGTATGGTGTATGTTCCATGTGATGTTGCAGCAACAAAAGTTCACAGTCCAGGTGCAAAAAGCATGTTGGATGAGAGCCTTACAACTGGTGATTATAAACCACAAGACTCATGTAATCATGGTTTGTCCAGATTGTGGTGCAATGGTTATCAATGTAAGTGCAATTAGATCATGGAGTCAATTTTGCTTTATACCTGTTGTCTTGTACAAAATAGACATTGAAATTATGGATATGATTAATAGGGAATAGTAAGATTGTCATAATCGTTATCTGCAGCTAGACAAGCTTTTCTTAAAACACAATTATGCATTGATATTATTAAAAGCCCAGAGTTTATGCAAAATAATGTCTTCTTTCCCTATATAATCTCCCTTATCAGATGTTAGAACATTCTATATCCTAGCAAGTTGATAGACCAACGCGCATAAGTGTTAGAAGCCAATGTAAAAAGAAGACAGGGCTAGGAAAGAGTAGAAAAAGTAAGAAATGACAAAACAATGAAAAGATAATCTTCATACAAACTAACAGCCTTATTAAATTGCAATTCGGCAAATTCTAAAGGGCTCTATATAAGCACAGAGCATATGTTTTTTTACAGAAGTTTTTAGTTAGTGAACTTCTATCCAAAAGCAAGGTCTTCACTATCTAAAAACTTCTGTAAAAAAACATATGCTCTGTGCTTATATAGAGCCCTTTAGAATTTGCCGAATTGCAATTTAATAAGGCTGTATGTCTTACGTATCACACTTAGCCCCTCTGAGGTAATATGGTTCAAAAAGTAAAAAAAAGATTTCTTCTGGATATGAGATCCTTTGGTCAAGGCAACGGCATCATGTGCAGATTTCCAGACAGAGAACAAGGATTATGTGACTTTCTCACAGATCTTTGCATTCCCCTTTTTTTTTTAAAAGCGGATACCTATATGTTCACATTTCCAGGTCAATGAACAGGAGTTTGGCCCATCCCTTTTCTTGGGTGCAGAATCAAAGCATGTCTGGGCTTTGTCTTTTAGTCATCAAACTCTGTATCCGGTTCTTCATCTGTCGTTATTTGGTGTCATCAGGATAGGTACCTGGTAGAGACTTTCTCTCATCATATATCGGGGCAAGCTTGTGACATAGCTGTTTCATTTTCTTCCTCTGTACATGCAGTTGTGGTCTTCTTTTTTTGGGGGGTAGGTAAATGTAACAAAAATTAAATGGAAAAAACAAATTCCAAACATTCAAGATCTGTCATTCGAGAACTTCCTTACATCTTTCAACCGGACATTCTCTCATCGTACGCACCTATTCTAAACTTCCACCCAAACTGTATATTAAGTTTTCACATTTGCATAACTCTATAATGAACATGGGGTGGTATATAAAACTGAACCAATTAAGTCAGTAATATATTGACATGTAAAATGCATAAGCAACCATTAGTTTGTTATTTTTTTTCTTTTCTGCAGAAGCAACAAAACTTGTCATTAGGATAGTCAATACTACTACATTATATTTCTATAAGTGATAACATTTTATTATTTGATTTATCCTGTAACAGATTGTACACTAAATAAGAAAATACTAGTTCTATTACTCTTAATATATTTATACTAATAAAGCTTATAATTTAATCAATCTCTTATCATGTTCCCTTCTTAGAGGCCTAGAAATATCTTGACAAGGTTTTCCCAATTCTCTGTCAGTTTGCACCGTGGCCATTAGATGGGGATGGACCTTGATGATTTTTTTTTATTTTTATAGTATTTACCCAATGAGGAAAAATAAAAACATAGTATATAAAACAGGAGACCTACTACTATCACAAAAAAAAAAAACAGAATTACTATAAAAAGGTTCTTCAACCAGGTAGCATATTATGCACTGATTATTGTCAGTAACATGGACACCCTCCAATGTTATAGAACTGTACCATGTAATGGGGAAAAGAGGGGTACAAAGGCACTGGGGCAGGGGCACTGATAAAAAGACATCATAATATATAGTATTCAAGTTCTGTGATAAAATAACTTGTTTATACTTAGAGCTCAAATGAGCAATTTTCCTTAATAATCATAATTTTCTTGATGCTATTGTATAAATGAAATAATATATAAAAAAAAAAAAACATGGCTATTCCATGAATACAATAGTTTGAAATATTTTAGGTATCAACCCATCTTCCTTTTCTTTGTTTTTCTTCTTTTATATAATTTCTGGTATTATTTATGATTTCCATATATTCCAATGATCTGATTAGATTTGCCTCAATATTCAAATTTCCAGACTTTGTACCCTCTGATAAATTCTTTGAATTCTCTGAATTATGACTGATAAAAAAAGGTGGTGATATTTGAAAGTTGGTATTAACAAATTGCTTTACTATTATAGCTGAACTGCTTTATCAGCATATGGAATAAACAATATAAATATCCTGTGGATGCACAAATGAGTCATTATTGATAAGAATAAGTGCAATATTTATGAAAAAACATTTCAAGCTGAAGAATCAAGTCTCTCAATTCCTTTACCTGCGCATTATAGCTTCCTCCTGCAGTATCTATTGGTGTTTCTCAGTGTCATAGTTCAGTTTACATTATTATACAAGCGTTTTGTGGCCCTGGTATTTTACTTGCAACCACTAATTTTTAGGATAATTATATCTTCGGTTTGTTTGTTTTTTGTACTGCATTTACCAAGCTTATCTCCCTAGGAGAGAAAAGGGTAGACAAAGGTTATGTTTTGCAACCTTGGGTACATAGGGCCTCATTCAATTGCGATTTGGCCAATTGAATAGGGCTCTAAGTAAGCACATAGCATATTTTTTTAAAATAGGTTTTTAGTTAGTGAAAACCTTGCTTTTGGATAGAAGTTTAATAAATTAAAAACTTCTTTAAAAAATATGTTATGTGCTTATTTGGAGCCCTGTTCAATTGGCCAAATTGCAATTTAATGAGGGCCATATTCAGCCTTATTAAATTGCGCTTCGGCCAATTGTATTGGGCTCTATATAAGCACAGAGCATATTTTTTTACAGAAGTTTTTAGTTAGTGAACTTCAATCCACTAGCAATGTCTTCACTAACTAAAAACTTCTGTAAAACAAATATGCTCTGTGCTTATATAGAGCCCTATTCAATTGGCCGAATTGCAATTTAATAAGTCTGATAAGGTCTGCAATTCTGCCGTGAGCTGTGTTTGGGGAACTGAGATGGCAGATTCCAATTCTTAAAGT
This sequence comes from Discoglossus pictus, assembly GCA_027410445.1. Lineage (NCBI taxonomy): Eukaryota > Metazoa > Chordata > Amphibia > Anura > Alytidae > Discoglossus > Discoglossus pictus. The sequence continues at coordinate 66,060,687 of CM050164.1, read as the reverse complement.
TTAGTGTATATACCGTATTTTTCACCATATAAGACGCACCTGACTATAAGACGCACCTAGTTTTTAGAGGAGGAAAACAAGAAAAAATATTCTGAATCAAACACAAATACACTTCACACACATATACACACCTACATCACACACAAATATATATATATATACATACACCACACACACACACATTTGGAGCATTTGGGAGCCTCCAGGAGCTCTTGACCCTCCCTGACCCTCCTGATCCCCCCTGCCCCTCTTGATCCTCCCCTTTCCTCTCTTGATTCTCCCCTCTGCCCATCCAGGATCATCCCTTGGCCCGTCTTGATCTGACCCCATCGCGCAGCGCTTCCTACCAGCACTCCTCCTGTACTGCGGCCTTCCCTTGCGTCGCGTATGTGACGTCACTAAGATGCGCCGGCAGACGAGATGCAGTTCAGAGGCATGCTGCTGGTGCCGTAGTAAGCGCCAATGTGGGGGCGATCAGGAGTGGGGATCTAAAGGGGGCCAAGGGAAGGATCAGATGGGTCGAAGGGGAGAATCAGGATTGGGAGAGGATCAAGAGGGCAGAGAGAGGTTCAGTAGGGGGCTTTACAATCTCAGTATGCTTCCCGCCCCTGCACTCTGGTCCAGGGCACACACATTCGCTCCATAAGACGCACAGACATTTCCCCTTACTTTTGGTAGTTTGACACTCTTTATCTGTCCCTATTTCTATAACTCTATTTTGTCACAATGCACCTTTTTTCTATATATACATGTTTAAAGCTCTCTATTTTTCTCTTTTGTTTGCATAAACATTTCAATAATCATAAATATCCAAAATGTCCTACATCATATAAACATAATCTATGATATTCATCCAGAGGTGATCAGGCTTTGTACTATATTATTCATAAAAAACAATTTATTAAACTGTCTGTCAGTCAAAATGGATAATCTATGCATAGGATTTTTATACCAGTATTAAAATATAAAACAAAATCTGTGTACCCATTAGTGCTTAACACTACTAAATTGTATGCAAAATTGTGGACTGGTTCATCTTAAAGGTTTAAGTTCTATATTTTATTATTTTTTATAGACAGCAAGGAAAAATAAAATAATTTAAAAAGAAAGGTTAAAACAATGTTGCAGAAACCTAACAATTCATTATTTTACTTTGTATGCATTTATTATTTATTATTTATAACTACTTTAATTCCTCTCTATTCACAATCATAGAGGAAAATTTCTCAGACAATTCAATTCTCTTATTTTTTCTTATATCCCAAATGAATTTAGATTGCCACTAATATGTATCTCTTAGTAAAATCCCTCCTGGTTAGTGATATACCAGGTAGACATTAGAGAGATTTAATTTTCATCTCTAAATTTATACAAATATTCAGGTCCTTTAGATTCACATTCAATGCTTTAAAAAAATAACAATATCTATTTTAGGATCAGCTGGAAAACGCACCTCTAACAATACGCTAATCTCTCTAAATCAGATAGACCTGGTTGCAGTGGTATCTTTGGGAAAATAATGGGTAGTTATCCAGGGAAATGGCTTAGGCCCTCATTCAATTGCAATTTGGTCAATTGAATAGGGGTCTAAATAAGCACATAACATATATTTTTTAAATAATTTTTTAGTTAGTAAACATCTATCCACAAGCAAGGTTTTCACTAACTAAAAACTTCTTTAAAAAAAATATGCTATGTGCTTATTTAGACCCCTATTCAATTGTCCAAATCGCAATTGAATGAGGGCCTTAGACAATAATAAAAAAAGTCCAAGTTTGTAGGAGTCTATACTTACAGTCTCACTCTCCTATTTGGTAGGGCGTTCGCTAGTATTGCATTGGCTGGTATATTCCCCAGTCTATAACACTATATGCAGGTGCTGTGCTCGCTTTATTCCTAGCGCTGACTAGGGTTATATTATTTCAGGTCTATAGCACACTTATAACTCCCTGATATTAAGTATTCCCATTGAGATTGAGTCTCTGAGATGTTTACAAGCCCACAATCAAGGTTCTACACTCCTCATAACCTATTCAGGGATACCCAAGTGTCCTCTACATACACACAGACACTTCCTGGTTACTCATCGTGCGCTGCGTCCTTAGCGTCTGACGTCAGCGCATCGCTTCCCTAACATATGTTTCTCCGTTCAGTGACGTCTTCATCATTTTATACTGATAAACTTTGTGTCTGAAAATATAGCAGCTGCCTGCCCTATTGACCTTACAGTGGGTATATACCAGCAGCAGCTGAATCTGGATATTGAAAGGGTTTAATGATGAATGTTGCTTTTGTTAAATCATTGAATCTGAGTTTTATTATTGCCGATGCCCTATTAAAACATCTAGATGATGTTGCTAGGGCACTAAAGATAGTTTGCATAGGAATGTGTTCTCGTGGTTCTCAAGAAATCTGAAAACGTTGGGATTGTTTACTTTAGACACAGTGATGTTTGAATAATGAATCAGTCATTTATGTGTTAAAGTTAAACAGGAAATAAAGGAGGAAGTAATGCTAATGTGTTGGGTCATGTAAATATTCTGTAGAACATGGGAGAGGTGTACACAATGGTTTTATTACAAAGTATAGAAATATGACAGGTCTATTTATACACTAATATATTGTGTATATAGCACATACAACAAGAGTATGTGGAAAACATTTCCTGCCAAACCGGCCTCCCTGGGTCATTAGTTTTCATTGTATTTTTTAAATAAGATATTCAATAGACTTTGATAAGGATGTCTCCATGTTGTAAAATATGGCATATTTATCTTAACGTGTTCAAATTCCATTTTTTAACCAGCCTTCTTACCCCTCTCCATCCATATCTTGAACTAAAAAAACTACCCAGATATTGTGCTAAAATGTAATCAGCTTAAGATTGACATGCCCCTTGTCCCTTATGTCCTTCCAAGAAATGCTCCAAGCAACAGGAAAGGCAGACCTGAGTATCCTTGGGCAGAGGTTAATGGGGATTTAGATGTAAGATGTTACTACTTTTAACATTTACAATATACAAGATTGGCCTGTTGTTCTTCTTCTCTCCTTGCCCCTCCAGACTGAGTTTTTGGACTCCTTTTTAGTATGACTAAATTAAAAAAGTAGAAAAGGGCAAATTTGACTTTGACTTGACAAAGCAGTGTTGGAACTACTACAGGTTGTCCGGTGCAAAACATCCAGGCCCACTATGGAGTAGGAGCCCACCTCTACTCACAGAAACCTGGGGTAAAGAAGGTTCTGAATTAATCAGGGGAGAGGGAAAATAATTAATTTTCATAGAACGATGATGTGATCATTCTTTGGGTTCTGAGATTACATATATTTTTTGCTTACGTACCTAGTATAGAGAAGTTTTATCCCTTGCCACAATGACAAATATGGAGTGTACAGTGTACAATTTGGGACCCCCTTTATCTTACTGGTACTATAATTGGTTCCCCACAACACTTAACCACCAAAAGTTTTATCTGGGAAAAGTGACCATGAAAAAGACATGTTTATGAATCGCCCCTTACTATTTTCTAAAACCATCAATACAGTATTGACAGCACTAAATAATGAAGGTCACTGCAGACTACTCATAGTAATTTACTATTTGCCCACATGGGCTTTAGAAGACTATACCATGTGTGTAAATCTTTGCACAAGTGACATTGTTTTGTAAAGATAAGCTTTGCACTCTGGCAAAGGAGAACAACAAACTGATTAGCGATACTACAAATAAGATAATACTAAGATATTTTAACACAGTATGTTAGAAGGTTGTATAGCTTACTGGTGGCTACTATAGCATACTATATAGTAATATAGATTTACAGTGACCCATCAATGGTTTAATCAGTTTCTATAATAAATATTATTCTTGGATTTTTTTAAACATAATTGCCACTATAATTTCATTTTAATACTATGCTGTTTGAATATTATAACTTGACATTTTAAAGAATATATAAAAATAAACACAACTTTAATTTTTTTATTCATTTTGGATACTGGGGGGTGGGGGGCATTTGGCTTTGTACCTAAAAAGATGAGTCACCTGGGAGCAAACTTTTATGCAGATATGGTCGCTGTTCAGTTCTATTTAAAGTCTGCTACAAACTTGTGAAACTTAAAAACTGAATTAAATAGAAGTGTAACTCCAAGTAGAACCACCATCCCCTCATGCTTAAAGAGAGCTATAGTGTCCAGTATGAAAGGCCCCATAAATAGGTAGAGTGTGCTAAAAGTAAGATTCACTCCAAATATGCTTGATGCTCATGGCATTGTTATTGTTGTTTAGTCATTCATTTATGTCCCACTCTCTGTGACCCTATGGACCACAGCACGCCAGGTACATCTTTCAGTCACTGCCCCTCTGAGTTCCATCATGATCATGTTCATTGCTTCAGTGACCTCATCTATCCATTTCTGTCTCTGTCGACCCCTTCTTTGTGTGCCTTCAATCTATCCCAGCATCAGACTCTTCTCTAGGGAATCCTGCTTTCTCCTGATATGGCCAAAATGTTGTGCTTCAGCCACATGATCATACCTTCCAGTGAACAATTTGTCTTGATTTCCTGAAGTTCTGATTTATTTAATCTTCTTGCAGCCCAAGGAACAGTTTTCGCCAACACCACAATTTAAAGGCATCAATTCTACGGCGCTCAGACTTCTTTATGTTCCAGCTCTCTTATCTGTATGTTACTACAGGGAATACCATAGTTGTAACTATGCGGACCTTTGTTGATAATGTAATATATTTACTTTTTACCAGCTTGTGCAAGCTTACCATAGCTTTTCTCCCCAGAAGCAAACATCTTTTAATTTAATGGCTGCAATCTCCATCTTAAGAGATCTTGGATCCCAGTAAAATAAAACCTGTCACTGCCTCCAATTCTTCCCAATCTATTTGCCAGGAAGTGAGATTGCCGTTTGCCATGATCTTCGTCTTTTTAACGTTGAGCACCAGGTCGGCTTTTGCACTCTCTTCTTTCTCCCTCATTAATAAGTCCTTTAGTTCCTCCTCACTTTCAGCCATCAGAGTAGTATCATCAGCGTATCTGAGGTCTTTGATATTTCTTCCAGCCATACTGATTTCGGCTTTGGATTCATGGCATACACACCAGCTAATGCCTATAATCTGTTATATATTTCACAAAGTTTAATGAGTTTTTCTCAAACTTCTTTAAATAGGAAAAATATACAGTAAATTTATTTTCTGGTTGTTTTGTGAACTCCAATGAATATTCCACATGCAAAACAGAGCTAGGTAATCTAAGGCAATAAATGTCTATTGGGTGTATCCATTTTCACCTGGTACCTAACGGCATCACATGAAACAAGATACACCTGTATTTTATGTTTGCTCTGCCTTGGTGATTCATCAGGTGAGCGGGATGTACAGACAACTTTTATTTACTGTGAATTAACTCAGCAGGATATAGATTACTGAATTTCTTAATAATGTATTTTCTTTTTCTTTCACCACAATAGCACTGTTAAGATAAGCCAAACATTTGGCCTCCCACAGATCACCTGTTTGCCGGAGGATTGAATCACCATGTATTACATATTTACTTGAAAGGTTAAATTAAAGGGCCATTTACCTCACTTTAAGTGCTCTTCGTGGTGTGAAGGAGCACTACATTGTGTGTTAAAATGATCTATCTTTCTAATTACACTAATAGCACCTAAAAAATCTAAAGTCTTACAGCCTTATTAAATTGCAAATCGGCCAATTGAATAGGGCTCTATATAAGCTCAGAGCACATATTTTTTACAGAAATTTTTAGTTAGTGAACTTCTATCCAAAAGCAAGGTGTTTACTAACTAAAAACTTCTGTAAAAATAATATGCTCTGTGCTTAAATAGAGCCCTATTCAATTGGCCAAAGCACAATTTAATAAGGCTGTTAGTCTGTTTACAAACACACTGTCTACTGCCTCCTGACTGTTCCATGATTAATAACATATTTATTAGGGTAGCATGTGCCAAGGCTGGTTTTGTGCTGAGGGTTAGCTATAATTGTTACAGTATTTTAGAACAAACCTAGAATGTCAAGCCTTTTCATGCATGGCAGGATAATGATGTGTTCACTGACTGAGCACTACCCTCTCACATTGCTGTGATGGTTGTGGTGTGTTAGTATGGAAAGATTAGCTATCTATATGGCCTAAACGGTGAAGTAACACCAGGCATAGTCATTGCATAGTTATGAAGTACATAAAACCACAAATATATGTGGCAATACATATATATTTTTCTTGATTTTGCTGCACTTAGCGGGCTAAAATTATGTGTCTATTTAATTGTGTACAGTTATGTGATACATCCATGAATCTGATTATTTTATTGCTCTCAATGGGGTTTGTGATTTAAACAATACCAAATGTAAGTTCTCTCATTCACAGAAATTAGCCAGATTTCATTACATATTGTGATTGCAATAATTATACTGCAGTTGTTAGATCTTTATTAATGTTTAGTGGCTCTGACTACTTGTGTAATATCAGAGTGTTATCTTTTACAACCTTATCATTATAGTTGGATCTAGCGTGTTTCATACATGTCACTGAGGTCCGGAGTGACAAGTGCTGTACACCCCTCCCACTCGACTGTCAGAGGCTCTATCCATTTAAGGTGGATTACTAGTTACAGTTCCAACAATGATATACAAGCAGAAAGAGTCAGACCTGGGGGGGTGGGGGTAGGAGATCAAAATGGGGGACCTGGGGGGATGGGGGGTGGTTGGAGTAGGAGATCAGAATGGGGGACCTGGGGGGGTAGGAGATTAGAATGGGGGACAGAGCCTCTGACAGATGAGTGGGAGGGGTGTACAGCACATGTCACTCCCGACCTCAGTGGTGTGTATGAAACACTCTAGATCCCTATAGTTATACTTAAACAGGTGAGCAGTACATTGAAGTCATTCCTTGTAATTGTTAGTATTGCAGATCTGATATTGGTAAATATGTGTCAGCTTTACTATGTTTTCTATATCCCAATCAATTATTTTGATAATTCCAATGTTAATAGCTTATATGTTTTAAATAGACGTATTTTGTAATTTGGTAATGTTATAATGTGTATAGTACCCAAAATGTGTAGCTTTTAGCTATCTAGTGATATGGAAAAAATCCTGCCCTGGGTGTGTTATTGGTGGCAGAATATCACTGTTTCAGTAATAAACAAAATAAGACTCACCTAGTGTGTCCATTGTATCTGACTACAAATATTAAATCATCATTGCAGACTAGGCAATACTTTGCATTCCTGTGATGTATGCAACAAAGCGTTTTCCGAGTAAATCTTAATCTTAGGTAGTGACAGTAATGCTTCATTTTCAAGGCAGAAGTGGGCAGGTAAAGAGCAGGGCAAGCAGGAAAGTATTTGCAAGGTGTGCTCTATTGAGAATGAGACAATGCTAAAACTTTATCAGAATCAACCAATAGACCTAGCCTTTGAAAAAGCCAGTAGTATATGTGGTGAAACGGTTGTAGGGCTGAATTTTAGGGACATTTCTTTTGACTTTTTGCTTTTTCAACACTCTTGACCAGTTTATATTGTGTGGTTCCTATTTTAGGGCAGCCTAAAAGCTGTTTAGCCTAATAGGTTGATTACAGCCTGCAATACAGTATTACAGTTTTGTGTACCTTATGGGATTGCAACTATAGCATTATCTACTTTTATTTTGAGGACACAGTTACCACAGTATGGGGCTAAAAGGGAACAGTGCTTAGAAGCACACTAGTCTTGGGAAAGTCAGTCAGTTATTAGATACAGGCCAGGCTTTCCTCACTGTATTAGGGACCCTAGCAAGATTTGGGGCTTCAAACAAGTCTTCCAGCTAGATGGATCCCCTGAGGATCATCAGCCTTTTTCTTTAACTCTACCAGAGGTGTTATTTTGTCTATGATGCTATATTGAGCAATTTAGTATCTATTATTCATTGGGACTAGTGATTGCTATATCATGATTAACCCCCCTGGTAATATGCCCTCTTTTTTAATGCAGCGTTGTTTTTCCTATTTGCATCAATAAAGTTCTTCCAATTATATATTTACTCTTTGTATCAACTGGGGTTAAGTATTTGGAAATTGCTAAATATTCAAGTGTTACTTTACAAATATGTGTAGTTTTTCCCAAACTGCAGTGGTCCTTCAACATATCTGCCCAAGCACAGATCCCACCACCCCTTCTATGTACATGTAAGATACAAGCAAGCAGGAGAAAATGACAGCAACTGAGAAATGATGTACTTTATAAAAGGAAAATATTCAGATTTCATTATGTTTTGCTGACCAGTGAAATCTTTTATTTTCATTTGTTTTTGAACGTACCAGATTGCCTCGACTTTTTGATCCATGTCTGTGTCTCAGTGGTGCGGTAGGATGTACATTCTTCACAGATGTATGTAAAGCTCATAATATGCATAACTAGATGAAACCTTGTAATGACCCATCACAGCGTACCCTGAGGATTTGTGTTAGGTTTGTATTTCTTTCAACAAGAATTTCTGGCCAGATGTTTCTGCTAAAAATGACATCAGTAAAAATCACTCTTCATGTTATATTTCCCTTAAGAATAAAATGTACATCCGATTTTAGGGTTTAGAATTCTTTGCATAGGCATCTCTGTAATTTTGATTTATAGTTTATGAATAACAGACATGTTGGTAAATTATGTTGATTGATCAAGTTGAATTAGTCCTTTAAAGAAACAGCGTACGGTGAAAAATATATTTTATATATATACATATATATTTTTATATATGTTTGAAATATCTGAGACTCATCATGAACATAATAAGGTAGGGAAATGTCATAAAACCAGCCTTTATTAGAGAAAAAATAGACATTTTGATGTGTTTGCTGGTTTCTGGAGGAAAATGTTGCATATATGAGGGGAGCTTACATTTCTGCAGGAACATTGCTTGCAGTTATCCTTGAGTCCAGCTGATGAATTTGTTACAAACCTTACAGTCTTTCCTGATCTGCAGTCCTATAAAGGGACCCTAAAGTGTCAGATTTACTATCATACATTTTAAAGAGTGATTTACAATGCAAAAATAATAAAAGCTTTAGGGGTTTGAATTTTTTTTTAATGTCTGTGCAAACTGCATTTGCAACAAATATGTTTGGAAATATTTACTCCTAAAAGCTTGATAGCAGATGTGTGACTTCAAATGAAGACGTAATGAAAAAGTATAAATTAGGATTCTGGATAATAACATAGAATTTTGTTTTCAAATGTGATATACAGTCAACTCTCACACATTTGACTTTAATTCTTTAACTCTTATCTTGATAAAAGTTATTGCTTTATAATTGTTTAGTATTTCGTTTTTAAATTTATATAGTAATTAAAGGCCCACTCAATTCAGCACAATTTGGACCACATCAAAGTAAAGATCTTCTAAAAGCATGTTGAAATACTTTTTGGATTTTGGAAATATGTGCATTTTTCACTGAGAATTCAGTAAAGTAAAGTCTGTGTTTACATGTCTCACTGACTGCCCACTGTCAGACTCCCGGCTACAACTCTGTGCAGTGAGCACTAGAAAAAATAGAGTAAACCCTCAACACATCAGTCTGCGCCTAAACAGGTCAGTTATAGGTTAACTTTTGAGTGCATTCCTGAGTCCAGGACAAAAGCTATCAATCAGTGTCCTCACCACACTCTGTGGCGATCTGTTATTAATCGTGAAACTGTCAGTAGGCAGGAAAGACTGCAGGCCTCATACAAATTGAGAAATTGTAGCTTACAAGAGCCTGAAAATGTAGCCTGTAAACTAATTTACTATTCAATTGACGTCTTTTTTGCCATCCGCAAATGATTCACGGGTTACAGGCTAAAAATCCCTGCGGTTGTTACAACCGTAACTTACACCCCATCTAAGCCTTTGTTCTTTCAAGCCTGCAAGAGTTACAATCGCAAATCGCTATTCAATTGCTACAATTTCTCAACCCCGCAAATATTTTCACACCCGTAAATGTCAAATGTATAAGAAAGTCCTACGGGTACCAGATAGGAATTGCAAGGGGGTTTAATCCCTGTACCTAGCACTGTAAATACAATTAAAAAATCAATCCTGTTCTTTAAAAGACTGGGAAAGCGATGAAAGACATTAGAATTAATTGCACAAAGCTCGCAAAAAAAATATTTTTTGTTATGTGTCATCTCAGTGTTATATCAGTCGCGGGAATCAATGAATTAATACATACCAGGCCACCCACATGAACTAGAACATTTACTTCATTCATTTTTATTATTTTGTACATTGCAAGATTGTGAGTCTGATCACATATCAGACCCCTAAACGCTAATTGATTGACATGTAACATCCATGTTTTACTGATGACAGTCTCATTTTATTGGCTGATTCTAAATGGGAAGTTACGGTCTTGCTTAATTGATCATGATCACGCTCTGAAATGCTACATACGATTGCATGGTTTAAGGTTTCGGCTTTCGGCCCGTAAGTTGCAGGCTTGTTCAATTGAATCACTCCGTAATTGTAGCAAATTTATAGCCCACAGACATACGGCCTGTAGGACTCAATCTGCGGGCTTGCAGTTGAATGAGGCCCTGTGTTTGTAAACAGACTTAAAACTAGATTGTTTAGCTGTTATTAGTTGAATAAAAAAAAAGATAATTTTAACATACAGTCTTGCGCTCTTTCACACCACGAAGAGCACTTACAGTCAGGTAAATGTCTGTTTAAAGGGTCACTGTCTGTGTTATTGTTTCTTATCTCTGTGTTTACACCACTCCAACATACAAGCTTCTATGATTTTATATCATTAGTTGTACAGTATGGTACAATCCCTTGGCTAGAATGAGTACATAATTTATCAGCAGCTTTGTGATTGTTCTCTCTATTAGAATTGCTGCTAATACCAGTGCTAAAACATGGCGGACTCTTTGAATTGATTGGGAAGAGTTTTATAACACTTCATACCAACAATATGGAGTTTGTAACAATGGGAAAAACAGAACATTCAAGATGAAGGGGAAAGAAGTGATTTGCTGTATAAGTTTCCTTCCAAAGGTTTTTTTAAAAATAAGTAACGTTGAATGTCAATTTTGTTTTTACTAATTGTTCTAGAAAAAACTTCCTCTTGCTGGACAAATTCAGTGATAAATTGCTGATCTTTTAAAAATTGATATATTTACTTACATGTTGTTTCAGATAATGGCTGTCCCAGTAGCCCCAGTACACCAGCTCATCGTCTTGCTTGTCCTTACTGGTCTGGTGTCTTCAGGCCAAGCTGGTGGCTATTATGGAGTAAAGCACATGCCACAGATGCCACAACAGCAACCAATGGGACAATATCGCCCAATGGCAATGCCACAACAGGTACCACTAGGAAAAGAAATCCTACAGTATGCACCTTACGCAAAAGAGTATCCACAGATGCCAATGTATGGAAAGGGCAAGGAAAATATTCCTAGAAATGATCTCAAAGGTAAATGAACTATTATCAAAAATATCCATTTAAATTTTGTTTTAGGTCCTCAGAAATAGATTTAAAAAAGTCTAAATGAATTGTTAAAATGTTATTTCTCAATTGCTGTTTTGTTGAAAAATGGATGAATGGTCTAGAAATGTTAGAACAAGCTTTAGATAAACTGCAGCCTTTTGGGAACTCCTCATCTTAGCTTTAACATACAATGGGAAGAATCTGTTTAATCTCTGGTAGGAGACATTCACGCATTACAGTAACCCACTTATATACAGAGGGCATAGACCACAATGTGGGTATTCCTTGTCTCTTTCTTTATTTTGTTATAAGTTTCATTATAATAACAATTCAGTTACCATAAATGCAGCGTAATTCCAAAAACACAGACATCCATAGTCCGTTATATTAATACCCCACACTGTAATTTATTAAGATAGAAAAATATATAAAATTGAGAAGACATTAAAGAAAATATTGTGCTTATATATACAGATTATAATATATGTTTGCAACATAATGTCAGTTAAAGAATTAAATAAATAAATTTCTCTATACAGATATCAACTTCATTTATATAACCTTTTATTCTAAAATACTGAAGTTTATTGATCTACTGTGAATATTGTGAAATATTTTACATGGCAATAATAAGTTATGAATATTAAGCCTGTTAGAAACTGAATATACGTTGCTGTCCATTGAGAAACAACATGAACCTATACACTTAAGCTAAAACCACAAACATAAAAGACACATAAACATAAAGGTACATCTGGTCTGCCCATTCTATCTACCTTAAGGTTTAGCTTAACTAAGTCTCAGGGTAGCCGTATGCTTATCCCAGGCTTGGTTAAATTCGAATAAAACAATCTATACTGTATATTTTTTCTAAATAAAATAAGCTGTGAGATATACACCATTGCTTTGTTGCAACAAATTAGAAAACCGTGCTAAAAATGAGCAAATTAAAGCGACATAAAAGTCTGTTTTCTTTATTGCATCTGAGAGATGATATGTGATAATGTAGCACTTTGTGTTTTCTTTTTTCAAATGAAGCCCTCAGAGCAAAAAATAAAATATTGATTCAAAATCTTTAACTGATCTGGAGACTTGAATGTCAGCAATAGGCAGAAATATAAATGTATGAACTGTAGTTGTCTCCCAAGGAAATCAAAACACATCCGTATGCTCTGTGCACTTCGGTTAGTTTCAATGACGTTTAAACAGGGTGTGACTAAAAATGTTCATGTAAAACATAGCCTTGTGCATGTTTAAAACAAACTCTTTTAAATGCATAACAAAATAAATTTTCCACATCACATTTGCCAGAACCATCCTCACACTGATGAGCCGCATAAATGGCGAAACTGCATTCTGTGAGTGGGTGTCTGGCACTGTACCCTTATCCAAGGTGAAGTTCTAAAGCCTGCCTGACAGCAGTGCACATTGATTCCCATGTTGAGTGGGCTAGAGGTAAAAATGTTAGTAAGTTTTGAGCCTCCTTCGCATGTCTACCCAGAATCCTTAGTGGCATTGAAAATATCTGTTTGCTGAGAATTTCCTTGGGAATACCAGGTTCTCTGATCTGCTTGAGACATGTTGGTGAACCAAGATATATCTTTTCTTTCCTTATTGGTTATATAGTGGAGGGTATTTCCCTTGTCTTTCCACCATAACATTCTTTGTGGCTGGTAACATACAAATAAAAAATACAAACATGTATCTGAACCAAAATGGTACTAGTCTGCCAATTCTATCCTCTTAAAAGTTTGGCTTAAAGAGTTATGGAAGATGTCTGTATTTTACTAGGTATGTATTATACCTAAGCATTTCTGTACTTTTACATAAGCAATTAAAAGCTCTGTTATTACTGCCTAAAATCAAATAGTCCCTGTATGGGGGTATCTACTGCACTGTGTGCAGACACAGACAGCCTTATTAAATTGTGATTTGGCCAATTGAATAGGGCTCTATATAAGCAGACAGCATATTTTTTTAACAGAATTTTCTTGTTAGTGAAGATTTTTCTTTTGGATAGAAGTTCATTAACTAAAAACTTCTGTAAAAAAATATGCTCTGTGCTTATATAGAGCCCTATTCAATTGGCAGAATCACACTTTAATAAGGCTGAGAATCTTTAATGCAGTGTACTGTCCTACCTATCAGGGACTACGTATGAGAACACATGCTGCAACATACTGCTGAGATATGGTCCCTGATAGGCTCGGACCATACACTGCACATCCAGCCCTACAGAGTCTGTGTCTGCATACGGCTGACCTGAATAGGGACTATTAGTTTGAATGTAGGGATTAAAAACAGCTTTTAAGAGATTCTTAATAAAACAAAGTACTAAATACGTAGGTATAATACATACCTAGTACAATCCAGAAACCTCCAATGACCCTTTAAAAAGACCTCTGGATGGCCTTATGCTTATTCTAGATATGCTTAAATTCCTTAACAAGGCATTATTTTTTCTATCATGTATTTTAAAGAGCATACTTTAAACATATGAAAACATATTTAGTTAAACTTGTTAAAACTTATTGGAAACTAACAGGAAATGCCACAGGAAATACCTCTGTGTCAGCACAGTACCCTACTCATTGGCAGACACTTATATGACTGATACAGTTATAATGCTACACATTGGTTCACAGGGATAAGCCCACAAAGACAATTATACATTCAAAGCAGTATATTCTGCTCCAGGAGCTTTGTTTTAAAAAAAGAAACACGCTGTTCAACATTATCAAATACCCTCTTCCAGATGCAACAAAAAATGAGACAAAAAAAAGAGAGAAGGGGGGCAAAGAAGTGCACCGCCAGTAGATTGTGCAGATCAATTTATTTTATCGAAATATAGTATTGAATTTGAATGTAAAATGTATACAAGCTGGTAGGATAACCAATTATAATAAAGAGGTACAGAATATAATATGGTAACACAATAAAAACTATGTAGCAGCAATATAAATATTTAAAAACAATCAGTTCAAGTAAAATAAATGTAATACAAATGAAATCGAATAAAACAATGATAATACAAATGGAAATAATAGAAAGGCACACTAACATGTCCGTACTTCCCACGCTAGAGGTATTAAATCAATGTGAACTTGTTCCCACAATGTGGTTCTCTAGTGGCAGATGCCAATAGGAGTGCATAAAACCATCTGGATGAGAATCTATAGTAGAAGATCAGTCTTATTCCTAGCCATTGGGGCTAGAAATGCAGCATAAAGCCTTGTACATTCTCCTTTACTTTTTCCTGTTAATTTAGGGCTACTCGGTTCAAAATGCTAGGAATTTTTTTAGGTAAAAGCTGATCCAGCACCACAAAGGCCTTAGGATAAGTTAGATGCATAAAAGGAGTTGTCAAACGTGTTTCGCCGAGTTATTCAGCTTTCTTTTGTTTAGATATATAATGTGCAATATATATATATATATATATATATATATATTATATATTATATATTGTGTGTATATATATATATATATATATATATATATATATATATATATATATATATATATATATGTCTATATATATATAGCAGCAATTCTTCCTGCACTAAAGTCATTGAGAAAGCTGAATAACTCAACAAAACATGTTTGACAACTCCTTTTAATGGTCCAGCCAACTCACAAGGCATAGGTTGGTGGAGAAAGGCATCTCTGTTTAGCGGGAAAACGGACAATTTAACAGTAAGAAAACATGTACTTGATTTAAACAGCATACTGTTTTCAATAATCTATGCCCAAGAAACCAACACATGAGCTTAACTTTTAAGTGCATTACAGAGGTCGTTTAATAAATAATGTTTTTTTAACTTCCATCTATTTAAAGCCACCTTACTTCAGTCAATGTCATAATTATACAACAAATATTTGTTCTCTGGCAACTAGAAAAAGAAATATGATCTCCTGTCATTCACAGTAAACAAAGGACACATTTTAGCAGGATTATACACAAAAGTGCTGGATCCTTCATAAATTGCTTTTTGGTGAGTGAATTGTAGATGGTCAGGATAAATCATATACCATATGATATCCTGTGCTGGGCTCACACAAGCACTTTTACATATACACAATTCAAGCCTTCATTCTGTTTCGCAAATGCTTGTAGGACATTATATCATAAAATAATATATTCCAAATGAACTGCATTTTTAAATGTTATTTCTTTAGAATGTAAACAAAAATATAGCCTCTAATTTATTACTTTTAATATTCAAATAATACAGTGAAATCTATAATTTTGGTTTCTGCTGACCAACTTCCTCAGATGAGAAAAGTCTATCTGCACAGTGGAAATGTGGCAGCTAAAACTGCCATTGCTTTCACCAGGACACATCCTCTTGACAAAGTAGCAGTAGTTATTCCAAAGAACTTATAGAACAAATATGAGAACAGTGTTTGCAATATATGTGAAGGACTATGGTGGCAATATCCCCATAGAAAATAGACCTTTCAGTCTTCATCCAACTCTTTCTTAGCCCGTGATGTTCAGTGATGCCAGGGAAGAGTCTGCTCTTATGCTCTTCTTTTAGTTCTCTGATTTGATTATTTTAGAATTTACTTACTGCAGGGTTCTATTTTTTTTATTCTATTCATCTGCTACTTTGTCAGGGTGTGTCCTTGTAAACTAATTTACTTTGCGGCCCTGATGAAAGCAGTCTTAGCTGACAATTTTTCATTTACAGTAAGAAAAATGGATGAACAAAAATCAAAATCGTAGATTCCACTGCAGTAGCATTGGAAATAAAAAGAAATATAAATTAAAGGCTGTAAGTGTAGTTCTCTAAAAGACTATACAGTATTTTATATACAGTGGATATAAAAAGTCTACACACCCCTGTTAAAATGTCAGGTTTCTGTGCTGTAAAAAAATGAGACAAAGATAAATAATTTCAGAAGTTTTTTCCACCTTTAATGTGACCTATATAACACAAAAATAAACGGAAATCTTTTAGGTGGAGGGGAGAAAAAAAAAAAGAAAAATAATGTGGTTGCATAAGTCTGCACACCCTCTTATAACTAGGGATGTAGCTGTGTTCAGAATTAAGCAATCACATTCCAAATCGTGTTAAATAGGAGTCAGCATACACCTGCCATCATTTAAAGTGCCTCTGATTAACCCCGTTTAAAGTTCAGCTGCTCTAGTTGGTCTTTCCTGAAATTTTCACATCCCACAGCAAAAGCCATGGTCCACAGAGAGCTTCCAAAGCATCAGAGGGATCTCATTGTTAAAAGGTATCAGTCAGGAGAAGGGTAAAAAAGAATTTCCAAGGCATTAGATATACCACGGAACACAGTGAAGACAGTCATCATCAAGTGGAGAAAATATGGCATAACAGTGACATTACCAAGAACTGGAGCTCCCTCCAAAATTGATGAAAAGACGAGAAGAAAACTGGTCTGGGATGCTACCAAGAGGCCTACAGCAACATTAAAGGAGCTGCAGGAATATCTGGCAAGTACTGGCTGTGTGGTACATGTGACAACAATCTCCCATATTCTTCATATGTCTGGGCTATCGGGTAGAGTGGCAAGATGAAAGCCCTTTCTTACTAAGAAAAACATCCAAGCCAGGCTACATTTTGCAAAAACACATCTGAAGTCTCTCAAAAGCATGTGGGAAAAAATGTTATGGTCTGATGAAATCAAGGTTTAACTTTTTGGCCATAATTCCAAAAGATATGTTTGGCGCAAAAACAACACTGCACATCATCAAAAGAACACCATACCCACAGTGAAGCATGGTGGTGGCAGCATCATGCTTTGGGGCTGTTTTTCTTCAGCTGAAACTGGAGCCATAGTTAAGATAGAGGGAATTATGAACAGTTCCAAATACCAGTCAATATTGGCACAAAACCTTCAGGCTTCTGCTAGAAAGCTGAACATGAAGAGGAACTTCATCTTTCAGCATGACAACGACCCAAAGCATACATCCAAATCAACAAAGGAATGGCTTCACCAGAAGAAGATTAAAGTTGTGGAATGGCCCAGCCAGAGCCCAGACCTGAATCCGATTGAAAATCTGTGGGGTGATCTGAAGAGGGCTGTGCACAGGAGATGCCCTCGCAATCTGACAAATTTAGAGTGTTTTTGCAAAGAAGAGTGGGCAAATCTTGCAAGTCAAAATGTGCCAAGCTGATAGACTCATACCCAAAAAGACTGAGTTCTGTAATAAAATCAAAAGGTGCTTCAACAAAGTATTAGTTTAAGGGTGTGCATACTTATGCAACCATATTATTTTATTTTTATATTTTTTCTTCCCTCTACCTAAAAGATTTCAGTTGTTTTTTCAATTGAGTTGTACAGTTTATAGGTCACATTAAATGTGGAAAAAGTTCTGAAATTATTTATCTTTTTTACAGCACAGAAACCTGACATTTTTAACAGGGGTGTGTAGACTTTTTATAGCTACTGTATAGGACTACAGGTGTTCCTTAATTTATTAAAAGTCAATTATAATGGCTTTGCTTTGATAACTATTCCATTTCTATATATAACAGTCGATTCAGCCCGATTCAATTGAGCAATCGTAAGTTATCGGAGCACGTAAGTGAGGCTATAAGTTAATTTGCTATTCAATTGGCGTCTTTTTGCAGGCACCAGGCAGTTTAAGGGTTACGGGCTTGAAAACTTTGCAAAAGTTAAACCTGGAACTTACAGTCTTTGATCTTTCAATTCTGCAAGAGTTACGATCGCTAAAATCACAAATTGCTATTCAGTTGCTCCAATTCCCCAAGGCCACAAATGTTTTCACACCCGTAAATGGCGAATGTAGAAGAAAATCCTACGAGTGCTAGAGAGGACCCGCAAGGGGGTTTAACCCTTGTCTGTAGCACTGTAAATACAAATAAAAAAATCAATACTTCACTGTAAATAATGGGGAAAGCGATGAAAGACATTATAATTAATTGCATAACAGTCTCAAGCTTGCAAATCGGCAATAAAATATGTTTATTTTTATGTATGATTATGTGGTTATAGCAATCTCAGGATTCAATGAGTTAATACATATCAGGCCACCAATATGGACTAGAACAGTATTGGCATTCATTTTTATTATTTTGTATTATGAGGGTCTGTGAATCCCATTGCATATCAGACCCCCAAACCTAATTGATTGACATGTAACCTTAATGTTTTACTGACGTAATGATGGCGTTCTCATTGTCTATTGGCTGTTTCGAAATGGGAGGTTATGGTCTTATTTATTTGATCATATTCCCGCCATGAACTGCTACGGACCAGTGCATGGTTTACGGAATAGGCTTTTGGTCTATAAGTTTAGGGCTCCTTTAATTGAATAGCACCGACATCGGAGACGAACGCGAGCCCGCAGACATACAGCCAGGATCCTGCGAGATGCAGGCTTGCAATTTAATCAGGGGTCTTAGATATGCCTTTAAAAACATTAAACTTTTGTGTGAAAACCTTACACTAAAATAGTTTGTTACAACACCATCTCTAGGCTGGAGCTCGTCCCATCTTTCCCAACAGTAGAATAGTGTAGAGCACAATTACCTGCTGCTGCTTGTTTGCTGTGCAGCTATGCTGGCAAACTTTGGTGGAAATTAGGTAACCGCTTGGGGGAGAAACTACAGGTTGGAGATAGCGCGGAAAATCTTTTAATTTTTTTTATTTTATGCAAGCTTTCTCACAAAAATATATTTTTTGAAATCACATTAAGTTGGAGAGTTATTTATATTAATTTTACTTTTAAAGCTGGACAACATGCAATTATGCTACTAGAGGATCCACCTTTTTCTTATTGTTCATCTGCTTGTACAGGAGGGAGGAGACTCTGAATGTAGAGAAGGCTTAATGCTGATTCAATTGCAATATAGTGATTACACACCAGTGCCTTCAACATCACAAACTGTGATCTCATTGATTTAGAAGGTCTCTACTTGTTGAAAATATCAGCTCCAGCTAGTCAATGGCTGCCCACATTAAGGATCATTTCTTAGTTAATAAAGAACAGGTTATATTTATGTATTTTTACTTTTTAAAACAGTTTATCCATTATCAGGTCTAATTCTTCAAAAGTGAATGCTGTAGATATTGGAGACTGAGGTCCATTAAAGTGCAATCTGCACAAATAACTAGATGTTTGGTATAACATCCTTACCATTGAAAGCATAGGATCTGTACACAAAATAGTGAATGCAAAGTGACTCGGTAAATGCTGCAGTTGTTGTAAGAAAAAAGTACACATACAAATAAATATAATTGCTATTCAAATATTTAAGTGAAAGTGTTAGATAATTTAGCTTGAAAAATGGGTCGCTCTAAGCATACATTACCATAAGGGACCACTGCATAAGCAAAATATACACAGTCGAGTCACATTATTATGATTATGATATCCCAAATATCCACTGTGTCCAGCACAGACAGCAGCTAGATGGAGTGGTAGTGAGTCAATAAGGTGCTGGAAGGTTGGCAAGGGTATATGGAGCGATGCTGAAAAGACAACTGCTGAAGAGGATCCATACGGCGTGGTGGAGGATCCATACGGCGATCATGGTGATCAAGGTGGTCCCACAAGTGCTCTATGGGGTACAAGTCCATGGAATTTAGAGGCCGTGGAAGTACTTGGAAGTCTTTGTTGTGCTCCTTCAACCGCTCCCTGACAATTCTGTCCAAATGATATGTTGCATTTCCCTGCTGGAAGATCCCAACTGCTCCAGGGAAGATAGTCAAGATGTATGGGTGCACTTTATCTGTAAGGATGGATAGATAACCCAATCGGTTCAGAGTGCCTTCCAGAGGTATGAGTAGACCTAGACAATGCCAAGAAAACATTCCCCAGACCATAATGATGTCGCCAACAGCTTGTGTTCTTCCAACAATGGTTGCAGAGTGTTTGTTCTTGGAAGTTTTGTTCCTGACAAGCCAACGCCCATCCAGTCAATGGTGCAGAAATCATGACTTATCAGAGAAGGCAACCCTTTGCCAATCAGAAAAGGTCCAATTTCGGTAGTGTTTTGCAAATTAAAGCCGTTTATGAAGATGAACCCTCATTAGTATGGGTGCAGTGACCAGATATTTGTTTTGGAACCCCATAAACAAAAGGGTTGTCATTTTAGACACATGTCTGGTATCCCACTGGTTCATTTGGACAGTGAGTTGCTCAACTGTAGCTTGTTGGTTGGCCCTCTCACACCTTCACAGCCAACGTTCACCTCTGACAACAATGGCACGTGGTGCTCCACAGTTTCAATGCCGTTTATTCGCAATGGTGCTGTTTGTCCAGTCACGGGACACTTAAACCACAGCAGCACACAAACAGTTCATAAACTGTGCTGTTTCAGAAATACTACCACCCTTGGCGCGAAAGCCAATGATCATACCATTTTCAAAATGGGTTAAATTGCACATTTTACCCATGACAGTGATGGCTGGTATGTTTGCAGAATGCCTACATGTCACCTTAAATACCCACCAAGACAGCTCATTGGCTACGCACTGATGATGTCAAAAGTCATAATAATGTGTCTCGACGCTGTATATATGTTTAAATTGTTTGAATCTCACTAAGAACAGAGTAAAAGAAATTATAGAGTTTCTCATTAGAAAAAAAAATACTAATACCTCTACTGGAAAATGAACGCATCCATGATACATTGGTGAAAGTTCTGTGTGTTTGAGGGGTATTTACATTTACGATGTGCAATCTTTGCACTTCCTGATGCAAGTAGTCTGCTTCCGGACCCGTGAGGTATCAAGTTAAGCTAGATCCAATTATCTAAATAAATCTTCCTTTCACTGATAAATAAATGAATATACTCTCATGAGTCAGCTCTCAGGAAGTGCTGCCACAAGCATAACATGGATAATTCTATTAACAAATAAAGTTTTCACAAAAAGCTTATTTTCTTTCAAAAAATGTTTTCATGTCCATTTCTTACACAACAGTTGATATTATTAGTTACACACTTCTCAAACAAGTGCCTTTTTCCTTAAACCACAGTGGTCCGTTTAAAAAACCCTCTCTCTGCTACTAACCTTTTCTAATGTGATGAATTCACTTTCACAGTGTGAGTTATAAGCAGGAAGAGCATGCCCAGTAGGCATAAATAATTGCTTAATACTTATAAGCCTCAGTAATATCACTGATTTAATCAACTTCTAATGTAGGCTTAAATTACCTAACTTTAAACTTGAATTACCTAACACTTCCACTAAAGCATTTTAATAGCAGCCAGTTGCAATTATATTTTTTATATGTGTACTCTTTATTTCATTAATACGTTACTGAAACTATTATGTTCTTTCTTTTAATTCAAACAAACAACCAACTCATACAGAAAGCCTTGAGAGCCGTTCTTAAGTATGGGTCATCTGTAAGTCAGGTCGTTTGTAACCCTGGGACCATCTGCATTTGGATTCTATTATTATCTTGCTGCAAACTTGTAGTACAGAGAAATACTTAGAGTGTGTATGGGTGTTGTATTTTTTTTAATCTATTACAATTGCACTATTGCCTACATAAAATGAGTTTGAAGACAATACCTTGCTAGGCTATCAGTTTCTTAAGTTTTAATCGATTTTCCCACTCTCCAATGGTAAAGAATAATAACATTATATATTAGTTTATCCACTTGGCAAAATAAAATCTAAACATTTATGGAGGTATATGACTAATTTAGGCATAATTGCAAAACTTATATTGCAACTATGTTTGAAAACTATACTTTAGGGCAATGGATGTCAATTTCAGTTTCAAAGAGTTGCAGATACAATAATATTTAATTGTACCTTAATGAATCCCACCCATAGTGTTAATACTTTACTTTTATATTTGGTTACAAATAATAATTTTGGTTTTATTGTTTTATTTTTTCTTTACAGAACGTGGATATCCTGCTCAAAAAGGTGAACCTGGCCCTGCTGGGGAACCTGGCATAAGAGGACCACCAGGACCTCAAGGACCACCTGGACAAGGTCTGCCTGGACCAAAAGGAAATCAAGGCCCAGCAGGTCCACCTGGATATCCAGGGATTGGCAAACCAGGAATGCCAGGGATTCCAGGAAAACCAGGTGGCGTAGGGATACCAGGACAAATGGGAAGTCAAGGGGTTAAGGGGGACATGGGACACAAGGGACTGCCTGGGCTCCAAGGGCCTCCTGGACCCCCTGGATTACCTTATCATGGAAAACCAGGTAATCCAGGTTTACCAGGTCCGCTAGGACAAAAAGGTGAACCAGGACATAAGGGACACCCAGGATTACCTGGAGTTATGGGCCCAAAAGGAGAAAATGGAGTTGGAATGCCAGGTTTACCTGGATTTAAAGGGCCTCCAGGATTACCTGGCCCTCCAGGTCCAGTTGGTCAACCCGGTATTGGTAAACCTGGACCAAATGGTTTCCCGGGACCAAAGGGGCCACCTGGGAATCCAGGATTACCAGGACCACCCGGGTTAGAGGGCCCTGTCGGACCACCTGGACTTCAAGGAATACCTGGTCCTCCAGGCATTGGAAAACCAGGTCAAGATGGAATGCCTGGTGAAATTGGTTTTCCAGGCATGAAAGGTGATCAAGGATTGTCAGGTTTACCAGGATCTCCCGGTCTTCCAGGAATAGGTAAACCAGGCGCACCTGGACTTAAAGGGGAACGTGGCTACAATGGACCACAGGGGCCAATGGGTGCTAATGGTGAGAAAGGACATGCAGGTATACCTGGTCTGGTAGGGCCTCCTGGTGAGCCAGGTCCAGCAGGGTTGAATGGCCCAATAGGACCACCAGGTGCTGCTGGATTTCCTGGATCAAAAGGAGAGCGTGGTCTAATAGGTCCTGAGGGAGGAATGGGACCCAAAGGTGAGCCAGGCTTGAATGGGCTTCCTGGAAAACAAGGTATTCCTGGAGAAATTGGACCACCTGGTCTCAAAGGATTGCCAGGGCCTATTGGTCCAAAGGGAGAGCCTGGGCATAAAGGCTTGGTTGGTCCACCTGGTGCAGCTGGACCCTCTGGACCCAAAGGAGAACCTGGATTACCTGGTGATCAAGGATTACAAGGGAATACTGGGATTCCCGGTCTGCAAGGACCAAGTGGTCCAATTGGTCCTCCTGGACTCCCTGGGGATAAAGGTGAACAGGGAATGCCAGGTCCTACTGGTCCTCAAGGCATTGGAAAACCTGGTTTGACAGGTCCACAAGGAAATACTGGACCATCTGGACCAGAAGGTCCTCCTGGGCAACGTGGTTTACCAGGCCCTCCTGGGCCACCAGGACCACCTGGTGCTCCTGTGGAAGTTTATCCTACACAGGCTTCAATGGGACAGTATTTACCCAATATGGGTGCTGCTATTGATGGAATGAAACCCCCACAAGGTAAGAAAGGGAAGTATGGAGGCTCCACATATGAAATGCCAGCATTTACAGCAGAACTCACCACTCCCTTTCCACCAGTTGGAGAACCTATAAAGTTTGAGAAATTGCTATATAATGGCAGACAAGGATATAACCCTCTCACTGGCATGTTCACTTGTGAAATTCCTGGAGTTTACTATTTCTCATATCATATCCACTGCAAAGGAGCAAATGTTTGGGTGGCATTATTTAAAAACAATGAACCATTAATGTACACTTATGATGAGTACAAGAAAGGCTACCTAGACCAAGCCTCTGGGAGTGCAGTGCTCATGGTACTGCCTGGAGATAAAGTATACCTGCAGATGCCTTCAGAACAAGCAGCTGGACTTTATGCTGGACAGTATGTCCATTCATCATTTTCTGGATATCTATTGTATCCTATGTGAATAGCTGAAAAAACTCTAAATACATCCTGCTTCTACATTTAATATCTGTTATACCTGCCTTAAACTCTCTGCTAGTAATGGCATGCAAGGCCAAAATGGCAGCACAGAAGTTTGTAATTGGACCATCTTTAACTAGTTACAACTTTTTTATTCTATGAATGCACAGTATAGACAAGCTGAAGAAATTATTTACAATATTAAGCAACTCTGATTTCATTAACATGTCCTGGCACATACCACAGATAGTTTTTTTTAAATTGAGCTCAAAAATTATTTATCTTATAGATTTGCATCGGATAAGTAATATATTTGTAATATACATTAAGTGAAAATCAAAACATCAATGTATACTATTCCCGAGAATTCATTTTATATTTTATACACAATGAAAACACAGAAATAAAATGGCTCTGGAAAAATGTCTGTAGTGGTGCCAATGGGTATTGATGGTCATGGAGTAGGGCAAATCCTTTATACAGTACTGACTATGTCAGAATGTGTAATAAATGCACTGTTCAGTCTAAACTGGAAATCAAAGTGCAACATTTCTGACGCCACTTTTATAATAATAATTATAAGCACACCGTAACATAAAACTGCACATAATTGTACAAGTGGAGAAATAACATTGTAGAATTAGGATACACGTTTCTACTGACAATAGAAGTAGAGTAGCAATAGAAGTAGAGTATTATAGCCAAAGTACCGTAGATAATGTTTAATTAATTCTCTGAAATACAAAAAAATCAGTATTAGACCGTAACCACAGATAACTGGACATTATAGTGAAAGTTAATGCAAGATATGTTGCAGGCTACTCAAATACCTGGTAGCAATGAAAACAGTATTGCCAGTAACTGTGTTAACTTTCTTTGCCAGTAGCATGTTCATGTAAACATCATCGATATATCCAGTACAGTAGTAATCTTCACTCTCACTGTGCTTTTATACCTTTTTGATATGACCTTTACTCACATTCGAGAAACAAATGTATGGGATTATAGAATATTTGATAAGTAAAGGTGCAAGTTAAGGGTCTCATGATAACCAAGACATCACTATTCAATTAAGTTAATGATCTCACTATAAACTATTAATACTGTGTATGCTGCAAATAAAGGTCTCAACATTTATATTGGTTTGAGATGTAGAGTTCTGATGTAGAATTGCTGCTAGCAACAATCTGACTAACTTCCTTTAGACACAAGGCATTCTCCCTGATGCTATACTACAACATCCATCATTACACACAATAAAATATATACCAGAGGTTAACTTAATATAACATGGTTTCAGTACTCACCTATAACTCTAGTTTAAACAATTAACAGTACTATAATATAATTGAAACATACTATAGTTACTTCTGGACGAAAAATAAAAATACAAAAAAAAATGTTTGTAAGTATTTTACTTAATATATAAATTTATGGTGAATAGTTTGAAATTTGGTAGATATTTCCCACTGCAAATCAAATAGTAGTTTTGTACTGTCTGCAATATACATTTTAAAAGAAAACTGAATGTATATTGGAGAACACTTAGATTTAGAAGACTGCTACATCTGAGAAAACCTTTGAGTAATTTATTTTTGTTTAACAACTGCATGAAATTCACAGAAGAAATAAGGAAATGCACAATACATAGATATTTGATGCTGTATGTTTAAAATGGTGCTAAACTTAAAGTGTTTTTATTTAATATAAATGTAAAAAATAAATACCTTCATCTGTTTGTTTTTTGTTCCTGAAGTGTGTAATGTATCTGATGAGCGGCCAGAGGTGACAAATAGGTATGATGTTTTATTGAGTTAATGAAACATGAGTCACACAATTGATGCACAAATGGATAGAACTGTTATTTTAACATGAGGTTAGCACATAAAGGAGAACTGTCTTAAATGTAGCAAGGACCAAAATATTAACAGCTCTATTAGATTTTGGTAAATTATGAATGTTCTTCAAGACTCTTCCATAATAGAATCAAAAAACAGCAAATATTTTGTATTTAAATTTTTGTACTGATTTGGAAAATATCTTAATAAATTCATAAAAATGTGTCCTCTATTTCTTGCTTTGAATTTGTGTTATTTGTTTAATAAACTAAAAAACGAGTATAATTCACTTACAGTTGTATTTATATATTACCAACAATCAAACAAACTAACGTAAGTTATGTCTAATAAAAAAAACAATTATATTTTTCCATTTTTCTTGAAATTTTTATTTTGCTCAGTTAAAAATGAAAAGAAATATAACAAATTGGAAAAGGCAAATATAGTATTATCGTCCTTGCTCAGTTGGAGCTTCTCTACTCAATCATCAGATCTACTGTGAGTCTCCAATGATCATTAGCTTCTCTCCTTTCTCCCTACATCTCTCATACTTCTTAGACAAGAAAAAAATCAGGCTGTGTGTTGAAAAAGAGCGATATATAGAGTACACCATTTTTATAAAAGGATTATAACTATTTAAAAATGTACATAAAATTTGACAATTTGAAATTTTCAATAGAACCCATAAGACGTCCTTCATTTAAAGAAGGCTGGCTTGACCTTTGGCTTGTGCTTATAAAATTGGTTTATTGATGTTCCTCCTCCCACTCTACATATTTTGCTAGATGTCTCCGTCTACGTTCTTGTAGAATTTTTCAAAAATAATCTGGTAATAATTTATTAAACCCTAAACGCGAATTGTGTGAAATTGTTTAGTACCTTAACCCAATTGGTGGTCAAGTACAGATGGATGAGATAAAATTGTACAAGCACTAATTAAACCACCTACAGCATTATATCTAAATTATTTCCACGAGTTATACTCAAAACCATTGAGATCTGCATATTCATTATAATTCAATAGAGTCCATAGGAAGTTCTGCAAGTCAAGACTGGAATGAGGCCTGATATTTTATTTGCTTTGTGTTACCCTACTTTGCTATATAGCTTGACATCCAACTGAAGGGCTCTACTCCGCTTTGGATTATATCACTAAAATATGACATTTCCAAGAGTAATCCAACACTTTACAGATTGGTACATCCGGTTCATTGTAGGAAGACAGAATGGGCAGATTAGACTGATTCTTATCTGTTGTCAAATCTATGTTTCTATGATCCATATGGGCTATGGTCTATACATACAGGTTCATCCGGCTCACTTACATTTCTTCAATATAATATGGGTGCTACTAGCTTCTTATTGCTCATTGCTATGTGATCAATTACATTGGGCTTGTCAGTGTAACTTGCATTAGACAAGCTTAGAAAATACATACAGTGAGAGAAAAAAGTATTTGATCCCCCGCTGATTTTGAACGGTTGTCCACTGACAAAGAAATGATCAGTCTATAATTGTAATGGTAGGTGTATTTTAACAGCGAGAGACAGAATAACAAACAAACAAGGAAAACGCATGTCAAAAAAGTAATAAATTGCTTTGCAAGTATCTGACCCCTTCGACTTAGTACTTGGGGGCAAAACCTTTGTTGGCAATCACAGAGTTCAGACGTTTCTTGTAGTTGGCCACCAGGTTTGCGCACATCTCAGGAGGGATTTTGTCCCACTCCCCTTTTCAAATGCTCTCCAAGTCATTAAGGTTTTGAGGCTGATGTTTAGCAACTCGAACCTTCAGCTCCATCCACAGATTTCCTATGTAATTAAGACCTGGAGACTGGCTAGGCCACTCCAGGTCCTTAATGTGCTTCTTCTTGAGCCACTCCTTTGTTGCCTTCGGCTGTGTGTTGTCAGTCATTGTCATGCTGGAATACCCATCCACCACCCATTTTCAATGCCCTGGTTGAGGGAAGATGGTTCTCACCCAAGATTTGATGGTACATGGCACAGTCCATCGTCCCTTTGATGCTGTGCAGTTGTCCTGTCCCCTTAGCAAAATTCGTCCTCCTCCAAACATGGCGAGTTGAGTTGATGTCAAAGAGCTTGATTTTGGTCTCATCTGACCACAACACTTTCACCCAATTCCCCTCTGAATCATTCAGATGTTCTTTGGAAACTTCAGACGGGCCTGTACATCTGCTTTCGTGAGCAGGGGATCTTGGGCTGCAGGATTTCAGTCCTTCATGAAGTAGTGTGTTACCAATTGTTTTCTTGGTGACTATGGTCCCAGCTGCCTTGAGATCATTATCAAGATCCTCACGTGTAGTATTGGGCTGATTCCTCACTGTTCTCATGATCATTGAAACTCCACAAGGTGAGATCTTGCATGTTGCACCAGACCGAGGGAGACTGACAGTTATTTTGTGTTTGTTCCTTTTGCAAATAATCGTGCCAACTGTTGTCACCTTCTCACCAAGCTGCTTGGCGATGGTCTTGTAGCGCATTCCAGTCTTGTGTAGGTCTACAATCTTGTCCCTGACATCCTTGGACAGCTCTTTGGTCTTGGCCAAGGTGTAGAGTATGGAATTCTGTGGACAGGTGTCTTTTATACAGGAAACGACCTGAGATTAGGAGATCAGCTCGTTACCTGTATAAACGATACCTGGGAACCAGAAACCTGGCTGATTGATAGGGAATCAAATACTTATTTCACTCATTGACCTGCAATTCAATTTATAACTTTGTTTTTGTTATTCTGTCTCTCACTGTTAAAATACACCTACCATTAAAATCATAGACTGATCATTTCAACCATTTAAGATCTCCTCTGATCTGCAATATGCGGATTAAATATTAATTAATTAGTTGTTAATTAATTATTAATCAATAATTTAATTATTTTATTCTATTTTTAATTATTAATCCAGAAGAAGGCAAACAGAAAAAAAAAACAAGTGAGACTTAGCCAATTGTCTCAAAGAAAAAAAAAATCCATGATAACCCTGAATTCCCTTTTTAATTAGAAATAAATCCAGTCCCCTTTTAAAGTTATCTATCGAATCCGCTGTCACCACCTCCTCTGGTAGAGAATTCCACAGATTAACCACCCTTACTGTGAAGAACCCTTTTCTTCCTTTAAGGTGGAATCTTTTTCCTTCTTACCTCAAGGGATGTCCTCTTGTCATTTGAAAACCTCTTGGCACAAAAAGATCCCTTGACAAAGCCTTGTATTGACCCTGGATATATTTATATAGGGTATCATATCCCCTCTTAGATGCCTTTTTTCTAGATTAAATAAGTGTAATTTGGTTAGTCTTTCTTCATAACTTAGCCCCTCCATTCCCCTTATAAGTTTTGTTGCCCTCCTCTGTACCTTTTCCAGCTCTAAAATGTCCTTTTTATGAAGTGGTGCCCAAAATTGTACTCCATATTCTAAATGAGGGCGTACTAGAGATTTAAATAGTGGCAGAATTATATTTGCTTCCCTTGCTTCTATACCCTTCTTAATACATGCTAATATTTTATTTGCCTTTGCAGCTGCTGCTTGGCTTTGAACACGGTTACCTAGGTGGTTGTCCACAAGCACTCCCAAATCCCTTTAAATATCTGATACACCTAGATTTGCTCCATTAAGATTATAAATTGCATGGCTATTTTCCCTTCCCAGATGCAACTTTACATTTATTCATATTAAATCTCATCTGCCATTTAGATGCCCATTCCTCAATTTTATGTAAATCCCTTTGGAGGGAAAGCACATCATTATCTGATTTACGGTAATTACTGTGCACAACTTCAAGTCATCAGTGAAAATGGAGATACCACACTCCAATCCTATCTTTAAGTCATTAATAAATATGTTAAAAAGGAAAGGACCTAATTCTGAACCCTGAGGAACCCCACTTACCACATTAGTCCAATCGGAGTATGTTCCATTTACAACAACCCTTTGCTTCCTGTCTTTTAGCCAGCTCTCAATCCATGAGCAGATATTTACTGCAATTCCTGTGTCTCTTAGTTTGCACAATAGTCTCCCATGTGGAACTGTATCAAAAGCCTTTGCAAAATCCAAAAAGACTACTGTCATGGCTCAATCGGCGCCCATCTCAGTCTTGGACTGATGTCTGCCACAGGCTGTTGCCAGTGGAGATGATAATTGGGGGTTTGAGCTCACAGAGCCACTGGAATAATGTTATAATGGTATATTGTTATGATTGTTGTCTAGGGAAAGGAGCAGGGTTCCCATCACCATCAATAAAAGTTATTAATGCATGAGAGGGATTGATGTGCAAACCCTACCCCACTCCCATATCCTATAAGGGCAGTAGGCGGTTTTATGTTGGGTGCGTTTTTACGCTTTTACGTGACCAGACCGACAGTATGTGGAATACTATATATAACGATGTCTTACAGTAGGGAGTAATTCTAATGCACACTTTGCCACATACATCTTGTCAGGGACATCTGGCCCCAAAGGCTAATCCCTTGTGTACACACACTTAAGGGATAAGCGTCATAAAAAATAAGATCCCCACAGCCACAGAAGCACCATCTCCCCAGGGGGCTTCTCAGTTCCTAGCAGAAGACCCAGGAGAGAGTCAAGACATGCTTCCCCTCTGGTGGTCATAAGCCAAATGACTCTGCTAGCCACACCTAGTGGGCGGACTTGGGAGGGGACTCATGATTCCCAGGACATGACCCTATGTGATTGGCCAGAGGCCATTAGGGGCTGACCTCAGGTAGCCCCTCCCTCTACTATGTTGAAAAGTTCTTATATACTGTGTGTTTCCAAAATAAAGTTGTTCTTAATTTTCATACTTTGACTAAGCATGTATTATTGACCCAGAGGCATATGCTTGTAGAGGAGCTCGTTCTGACTCCCTACCAAGGTGCTCCCAGGTACACTACCAAAGCAGCTGGGACTTATGCCTTTGTATCAACAAAGACTGTCAATAGATCTAGAGTCACCCAAACTTAGGTCTAAACCTACTGGGAATAAGAGTACTAGGATACTCTAGATCCCATCATCCTAGTCGGTTTTGACAATTGGTGGCAGTCGTGGGAGGCTCTACAGAAAGACCAAGAATGGAGCATCAATACGAGAAATGGTTCTCAGCGGAGCTAAGGGAGGCGATGAAGCAGAAAGGAATCCCTAGGAGGAAGGGAGACCAATGAGTGGTGATGATTGCAGCCCTGAGAAAAAATGATGCGGAGCAGGGGGAAGCAGAGGAGTTGGGTGAGCGACCACCAAGGGCTCCAAGACCCCAACCAGAGCAAGACATCATCAAAGAGGCAACAAGAAGGTATGAAGAAGCCAGACACTTATACCCCAGTGAGATGACCGCACAAGAGGTGGGCAACTTACTGGACCAGCATTACCAGAGAATCTGGCAGGAGCGCACTGGGGAGCTGGATCAAGCTCAGCAAAGGCTTGGTTGCCGCACAGAGGAATTGCCAGTATGAGTTAAGATGGCATACCAGAACTTTAAGAAGTTCCAGGATGGTATGGATAATATGGACGAATTCCTTCAGAAGTTTGAGCAGCAATGTGGGGTCCAAGATAATCCCTATGGAGAATGGGCCAAATTGCTGCTAAACAAGTTAACAGGAAGGGCCAGTGCGGCATGTGGAGCCCTTCCACAGGAATAAGCCCAGGATTGCAAATATTTGTGCACGGTGTTGATGAGCAGATATACTGTGACGCCTGAGACATTTTTGGATAGATTCAGGGCCACCACCAAAGGCCCTGCAGACACTCATGTGGAAATTATTTGCAGGTTAAGACGAGCTTGTACCCAGTGGTGGTCTACACAATGAGCCATCACAGCCGAACAGATATTGGAAGTGGTACTGATGGAACATTTCCTGAACATTTGCTCCTCAGAAGTCAGTGACTGGTTTCAAGATCAAAAAACGACCACTGCAGACCAAGCAGCTGCGCTGGCAAATCAGTTTATCAGCACCAGGGCCAAAAGAGTGTCCCATGGAACAAAACCTAGCCTAAATACGGGTAGGGGCCCCAGAGAGGTGGTGCCAGCACGATCAGCTCCTTAGCTGCGTAATGCGCCCTGGGCACGGCCAGTAAAAACATCTGACCACAGGGATACCAAGTCCCAGCCTGCTCCCAGGACACAATGGGGGACCAAACCAATGAACTCAGAATGCTACAACTGCAACCAACGAGGTCACTTTGCTAAGGATTGTCCTCAGGCACCCAAAAACTCTAGAGGACCTCCCCCCCCCGCTATGTACATTATTTGGGGGAGTGGACTGAGGGGCCGGCGAGCTCCAATGCAGCTCTTTGGGAGCCAGAAGCAGAGGGAGGATATCCAGGGGTCTATGCTGTAAGGAACCCGCAGAAGCTGTCTGGAGAACAACATAGGCAAGCCGTGTGGCTACAAGGACGCCAAGCTACTGGCCACCGTGACTCTGGATCAGCAGTCACAGTAGTCCTACCCAAATGGGTACGCTCTACAGATTCTATCCGAAAGGAAATGTGGGTGATGGTAGCAGGAGGAGAACAGTTAACCATCCCCATGGCTCGCGTTAATTTGGACTGGGGCATGGGGAACCAAAGCAAGGAAGTGGGAGTCATGGATGGGCTCCCTGCGGATGTTTTACTGGGCAATGATTTTGGCCACATGACGAGCCAATATGTACAGGCCATTACCAGAGCTCAAGCCAAGAGCAACCACCCTGGAGAGGCATACCAGGAGCAGAGGGGATACCCAAGACCCGAGGTAAGTCCATTGCTTGCTAATACGTTAACTTTAGGATGGGCTAAGGGAGAGGAGATCATGGCAGTTCTGCAGAAAGACAAGACTTTGGCTGGTTTAAGGGACAGGGCAGTACGAGGCAAAGGAGTGGATGACCTATACAGCGTTATCTGGGATAAGGGGTTGTTATATAGGGTCACGGTACCTATAAATAATGAGGTAGGCAGAGAACCAAGGAAACAAATAGTGGTTCCCCAGCTATATAGGCGGCAAGGTGCTACAAATAGCACATGAAATAACCCTGGGAGGGCACTTAGGGGAGAAGAAAACCCGGAGTAGAGTGAAAGAGATATTTTTCTGGCCAGGGTTGGATAAGGATGTAAAGGAGTTTTGCCATTCTTGTGATGCCTGCCAAAGGAACAGACCTCTCAAGAAGACCAGCAGGGCCAAGTTATAGTCCCTCCCAGTAATGGAAGAGCCCTTCCAGAGGGTAGCTGTGGACATCATTGGGCCCTTAGCTAGAGCCAGTAGAACGGGGAAGCAGTATATTCTTACCCTGGTAGATTATGCCACTAGGTACCCTGAGGCAGTAGCCTTGTCCCATATAACAGCTCCAAAGGTAGCAGATGCTTTAGTGACTATATTCACCAGAACAGGGTTTCCCCATGAGATTCTGTCCAATCAAGAGCCACAATTTATGGCCAAGGTCACAGAACAGCTATGGGCCACGTGTGTTGACAAGTGACAGAATTCTGGAGGAGGGTATGAAGGTGCTTATGCTGGAACCTCACCCCCAGAATAAATTACAGTCCCAGTGGGTAGGGCCTTACACAATCAGCCAGAAAGTGGGGAACAAGGCCTATGTGGTAATGATAGACCCGGATAGGGCCATCACCAGAGTTGCCCATATCAACAGACTTAAGGTGTACGTTCAGAGAGCAGCTCACCTCCTAGCTATTTGTAGGGCCACAGAGGATGACCCAGAGGAGGGACAGATACCAGATATGCTAAACAAAGCAGACCAGGATACAGTAGGAGAAAGTATCCAGCAGACCCTGGAATTAGACGCAGAGCAGAAAGAGCAGCTGTCCCACAGCTTAAAACCCTTCCACTCCCTGTTCACCACCAAGCCAGGGTGTACCCCCTTAGCTGTTTAGCTGTCCACCCAATAGTAACCGGGGAATGTGCCCCCTTAAATCAACCCCCCTACATGGTACCGGAGGCAGTTAGGGCCAACATTCAGGCAGAATTACGCACTATGCGACAGTTGGGAGTGATAGAAGAATCCAGTAGTCCCTGGGCATCTCCAGTAGTATTGGTGCCCAAAAAAGAGTGAACCACTCATGACCGTAGACTGAACGATAAAAGCAAAACAGATGCCTACCCTGTTCCACGCATGGACGAGTTGTTGGACCGGCTAGGTACCGCCAAATATGTAACCACTTTAGATCTCTCTAAAGGATATTGGCAGATCCCTTTAGAAGAGACTCCAAAGGAGAAGTCTGCCTTTATCACCCCCTTTGGACTCTTCCAGTTTAAAGTAATGTCATTTGGGATGGAAAAAGCTCCTTCTACCTTCCAGAGACTAGTGGACACATTGTTGCAAGGGCACCAAGAGTATGCCCAGGCCTACCTGGATGATATAGCCATTTTTAGCCAGACTTGGGAGGACCATATAAGGCACATTAGCCGAATTATGCAGGCAATTCACCAAGCTAAGTTGACCATAAGACCTGACAAATGCCAATGGGCTAGAGCAGAAGTGCAATACCTAGGTCATTGGGTGGGGAATGGGAAGTTAAGACCCAAACCCGCCAAGGTAGAGGGAATAGCAGCTTGGCACACTCCTAAAACTAAAAAGCAGGTGATAGCTTTCCTAGGTACTACTGGGTATTACAGAAAATGTATCCCCGATTTCAGCAGCACAGCCAAACCCCTGACGGATCTCACCAAGAAGAAACTACCCAGGGAAGTGAATTGGACTTCTGCGTGCCAGTCGGCTTTCCAAACACTGAAGGATGCTCTGACCTGCTCCCAGTCCTGGCTGCCCCAGACTATAACCGCCCTTTTGTGGTACAGACTGATGCCTCCATGTATGGCATAGGGGCAGTATTGAGTCAGCCAGGCAACCAGGGAGTTGAGCACCCAGTGGCCTACATTAGTAGGAAACTACTGCAATGAGAAACAGCCTATGCAACTAGAGAAAAGGTATGTTTAGCAGTAGTCTGGGCTCTACGCAAACTACAGCACTACCTGTACGGAAGACAGTTCACAGTCACCACAGACCATAACCCTCTTTGTTGGTTATCTAAAGTGGCTGGAGAGAATGGCCGACTACTGAGGTGGAGTTTAGCCCTACAAACTTTTACTTTCACCGTACATCACCGCAAAGGGAAATTCCACCAGAACGCAGATGGATTGTCGCGCCAACTAGAGCACTGACTGTCAGTCCAGATAGGCATCCTGGAGTACAGGATGCCTACATCTGTACTTGGGGGGGTAATTGTCATGGCTCAATCGGCGC
Organism: Discoglossus pictus; assembly: GCA_027410445.1. NCBI lineage: Eukaryota > Metazoa > Chordata > Amphibia > Anura > Alytidae > Discoglossus > Discoglossus pictus. The sequence goes on along the minus strand of CM050164.1, from coordinate 66,025,385 downwards.
CCATCTCAGTCTTGGACTGATGTCTGCCACAGGCTGTTGCCAGTGGAGATGATAATTGGGGGTTTGAGCTCACAGAGCCACTGGAATAATGTTATAATGGTATATTGTTATGATTGTTGTCTAGGGAAAGGAGCAGGGTTCCCATCACCATCAATAAAAGTTATTAATGCATGAGAGGGATTGATGTGTAAACCCTACCCCACTCCCATATCCTATGAGGGCAGTAGGCGGTTTTATGTTGGGTGCGCTTTTACGCTTTTACGTGACCAGACCGACAGTATGTGGAATACTATATATAACGATGTCTTACAGTAGGGAGTAATTCTAATGCACACATTGCCACATACATCTTGTCAGGGAAATCTGGCCCCAAAGGCTAATCCCTTGTGTACACACACTTAAGGGATAAGCATCATAAACAATAAGATCCCCACAGCCAAAGAGGCAGCATCTCTCCAGGGGGCTTCTCAGTTCCTAGCAGAAGACCCAGGAGAGAGTCAAGACATGCTTTCCCTCTGGTGGTCATAAGCCAAATGACTCTGTTTGCCACACCTAGTGGGCGGACCTGGGAGGGGACTCGTGATTCCCAGGACATGACCCTATGTGATTGTCCAGAGGCCATTTGGGGCTGACCTCAGGTAGCCCCTCCCTCTACTATGTTGAAAAGTTCTTAAATACTTTGTGTTTCCAAAATAAAGTTGTTCTTAATTTTCATACTTTGACTAAGCATGTATTATTGACCCAGAGGCATATGCTTGTAGAGGAGCTCGTTCTGACTCCCTACCAAGGTGCTCCCAGGTACACTACCAAAGCAGCTGGGACTTATGCCTTTGTATCAACAAAGACTGTCCATAGGTCTAGAGTCACCCAAACTTAGGTCTAAACCTACTGGGAATAAGAGTACTAGGATACTCTAGATCCCATCATCCTAGTCGGTTTTGACAACTACATCCACTGAGTTGCCTTGATCCAGGTTCCTACTAACCCGCTCATAGAAACGAATTAGATTTGTTTGACATGACCTATCCCTCATAAATCAATGTTGACTTCTACTTATAATCCTGTTCAAATAAATATATTATTATATATTATCCTTTATTAAGCCTTCTAAAAGCTTCCCCACTACAGAAGTGAGGCTCAATGGTCTATAATCCCCCGGATTTGCTCTTGCTCCCTTTTTAAATATAGGTATAACATCTGCTTTTCTCCAGTCATCTGGTAGAGACCCTGTGTTGAGCGAATCTTGAAAAAATAAATATAATGGTTTAGCTATTACAGAACCCAGTTCCCTAAGTACCCGTGGATGTATACCATCAGAACCCGGGGCTTTATTAACATTTTTTTTTTTACTTCCTTTGTTAACCAATTATTTGGCAAAGGTATTGTAGCCCCATTATGCTGCAGTGTCCCAACCACTAAAACCGAAGAAAAGAACCTATTTGGCTCATCTGCCTTTTCCTGGTCACTAATTGTTAGATGGCCTGTGTCAAATTGTAATGTTCCTATAGCTTCCTTCCTCACCTTCTTCCCATTAATATACTTAAAAAATATTTTAGGGTTAGTCTTACTCTCTTTTGCAATTATTTATTTTTATTTTATACATATGAGCGAGTTCCACTGTTAAGTCACATTGATTCTTTCAAAGTTACAGATGTTCTAAGTGTAAAGAGTACAAAGGATAATAATCTTACAAAAAAGAAATAGAGTTTGATCATTTATTCAGTCTCCTGACTGAGTAATTGAAATATTTCTCTAAATACTTATTGTATCTAAGATAATATACTTTATGTTTGAATATTCTTTGTTGCTATCTATGGATTTTCCGTTCATGCACTTCCTCCCATTTTGCCCTACTTAATACAGGGAATATAGACTCACATGTATATAGATCTCTAAGATGAAAGATCCTGTTGTTCTAATGCCCCGCCACGTGTAACGTTATCACAGTTTGATGTCTACTCCCTACCCTGATGCTCATTAGTATCCTAATCAAGGCCTCTAATAAAAAAAACTGCGTGAGGCATCTTTTCCTTCCCTCATGTATATGCTTATTTAGGGAAGAGTTCTGTAGATATGTTTTTCCAAGTCTTAGCCTCCTGATGTATGTACTGAGGATTTAGTACAAACGCTAAGAGTTGCTCTTTACTTTTTCTCCTCATCTATTGATATTTATTCTGCAACTGATAGTTGTTTTCTTGGTTTATTAGCTGTATTATATGATTCTATGTTGCATCAGTAACTTACACATTATGAATGACAGGAAAGTGGCTATATACATACATAGAGTCTGGTCATTCTGTTGACTATTTTGAATATTTTTGGCTGTTTAGGATAGCATTCTGAAATGACCATTCTCACATTGAAGGATATTTTCATGTGAACTCTATGTTACACCTACTCTTTCCAATTAGTGACTTATTGGTATCGTTGTTGAATCCAACGTACATAAGGACTTTCTCTTAAGACGGAATAAAAGATGAAAAAATGGCAAATGTTCACAGTACACTCCCTTGAGATGAATCAGATTGTGAAAGTGGCCTTAAAAATCTGACATAATTAATGCACAATCACTTGCAATATTTCTGGAACAAGAGTACCTACAATACATATTTGGCAAGACCCATTATCTCTAGAGGTCTGAAGGTCAGGGTCTTTCCATCTTTCACATTTCATTTGGAATTGTATAAAGAAAGATGGGAACAAGTGTTATTGGCCTGTTTTGCAATGCTTGTAGCAATCCCTTCAGACTATGAGAAAGATATCCTCAAGGAGTTAAACAGATAAATCACAGAACTTAATAATAAAAAATTAAATCCTTTGAGGAATTTAAAAACACATATAAAAAATACAGGGTGAATTTAGACAAGAAAGAAAGAGAAACCATTACCAGCAAACAGGATGAACTCAATAGAGATGTCAAGGATTTTAAACTAGAGCTACGTCTCATATCCCTCACAAAGATACATCTAGAACAAATTATTTTCACTCATTGTCTGAATATGGGTCTTCAGTTGCAGAGGAAGAGGGAGATTTTGATTAATTTAATAGCACACCAAACTGTGGTACTTCTTTTTTAGAGATTAGCTCCCATAAGGGTTGCAAACAGAGCTTCTTGGAGAAAGAGGGAAAAGACTAGATTTGAATCATAGCGAAATCTCAGAGACGGTCAAATGCGGGGGTTTAGGATGAAGGTAAAACATACAGGAGAAGGGCTTCGTCCAGAAAACCAAGATGGTAGGTGATTAACTACAGATTATTAATCTGTCTCAATGGCTATTTACTAAACAACAAATTACTGTCCTACAGAATGGACTATCTTTTCTCCATCCAAGAGTTATGACTTATTTGAAGTCATAAAAAACGTTAACTTATTTGCAAGAAAATTTCTCCTAAAAATACTTTAACAAAGATATTATAGAAAATGACCCTATTACACTAGAACAACAGACCTTTGAGCATCGCTCAGATTTATTAATAGGATTTATTGGTCAGAAATAATTTTTATTTCTGAAAGTCAGGAAACCAAGATTGGCAAAATTGTATCTTCTTTCAAAGATATACCAGGACAGTAAGACACCTCCAGGAAGACCATTAATCACCGGCAATAGCTGCCTGTTTGAGTAGGGCAGAAGATATCTAGATACTCGGCTCAGATCGCATGTACGAGACACATGTGGAGTCATTTCTATACCTCTATAAACCATCAATCTGGCGAACATGCACTATTTGTCTAGGGAAGCCAATAGAAATAGTTTGTCACTAGTTTAATGCATTTGGTTTTGATCAACTATTTTACCTCTGACGGCTCTGACAAAAAATGTTTCCTTCAAGTTAGTGGGACTGCAATAGAGATGACATGTGCCTCCAGTTATGCAGATCTCTACCTAGGATGGGGGGGACGTGAGATTGTCATTTGGGATGGAACAAAACAATTGTTTGCTGAATTCATGCACAAACAGAATAGGAATGATTTTAATCTGCAATTAACCTATCTCATTGATTTCCAAAAAGGTGACTTTCCTGATAATACCGTTAACAGAGATGACATAGGTAATATCAATTCTGATCTATTTAGGAAAACTACAGCCACTAATAGCATATTACACTTTGAAAGCTCACATCTACTGGCCACAAAATTGACTATTCCAGTTGGAGAATTTTTGACGTTGAGAGAAATTGGCTGTTGTAACAGAGCTACTAAAAGGGCCTTTCACTGAGCACTCCACACCAGTCGAGAAGCCTTCTTAGTCCTTAAACCTAGGAAGAAAATTGAGGACAAAATAAGATTTGTAGGTATCCTCAACCAAAAGTGGAAGCATATTCTGGGAATATGAAATAATCACATCAATGTCCTCAGAACAGAAGATGATCTTCCAGTGTAAGTCAGGTTTTCATCATAAAAAGATATTTTTTCAGACAAACTAACAAATGTGGTCACTATATATCCTGCCCATTCTTACTGAATGTTCAGGAATTCATCAGGTTTCTTATCTGTTTTGTAATTAAAAGTTTTTGAACTGTAGTTCAGTTGGCGTTATATACTGCTTGGGAGGTCTATATGTTAAAAAGTACATAGGCGTGAAGGATTGTGAACTCCGACAAAAACTGGGAGAGCACCCGGATAATATTAGAAACAGCAGAGATGACCCTGTAAAAGGCAAAACACAAATGTAGCCAAACACTTTTTGATTTACTGTGACTCCAAGCAAGATCTGAAATGCTGGGTCCTTCAGAGGATCGCACTGGGAATTAGAGGAGGTAGCATGGAGGAGGCTCTTCTTAAGGCAGAAAGTAGAGGAATTTTTTTTTGAATGTAGGAGTACCTAAAGGTCTTAATCAAAATATCAACTGTACAGTGTTTATATACAGGGGTAATTCCCTCACGCTTTCATACCACAGACCTACTCTTTTCTTCATGGGCGTAACTTACCCTATGGTACCAATCATAAGTTTTATCCCATTCTGTTTAAGTGTGGGGTCTTCTGAGAGAGGAGTTTTTCTAGTTTACCCTCCCTATCATCTTATATGTTATACAGTGCCTTGCAAAAGTATTCACCCCCTTGGCATTTTTCGTGTTTTGATGCCTCACAACCTGGAATTAACATGGAATGTTTGTAGATTTTCATAATTTAATTTACAGAACATGCCCACAACTTTGATTTTTATTGTGAAGCAAACTAACAGAAAAAGTCAATGCGCATAACTATTCACCCCCCTAAAGTCAACACTTTGTAGAGCCACCTTTTGCGGCAATCACAGCTCCAAGTCGCTTTGGATAAGTCTCTATGAGCTTGCCACATCTTACCACTGGGATTTTTGCCCATTCCTCCTTGCAAAACTGCTCCAGCTGGATGGTTTGCGTTTGTGGACAGCAATCTTTAAGTCTGACCACAGATTTTCTATTGGATTTAGGTCTGGGCTTTGACTTGGCCATTCCAACACATTTACATGTTTCCCCTTAAACCACTCAATTGTTGCTTTAGCAGTGTGTTTGGAGTGATTGTCCTGCTGGAAGGTGAACCTCCATCCTAGCCTCAAATCAGGCACAGAGTGGTACAGGTTTGCTCAAGAATATTCCTGTATTTAGCACCATCTATCTTCCCCTCAGCTCTGACCAGTTTCCCAGTCACGGCTGCTGAAAAACATTCCCACAGCATGATGCTGCCACCACCATGTTTCACTGTGGGGATGGTGTTCTTTGGGTGATGTGGTGTGTTGGGTTTTGCGCCAGACATAGCATTTTCTTTAGTCTCATCAGACCAGAGCACCTTCCTCCATACATTTTGGGAGTCTCCCACATGCCTTTTCGCAAACTCAAAACGTGCCATTTAGTTTTTTGCTGAAATTAATGAATTCTTCTGGCCACTTTGCCATAAAGCCCAACTCTATGGAGCATACGGCTTATTGTCGCCCTATGTACAGATACTCCAGTCTCTGCTGTGGAACTCTGCAGCTCCTCCTGGGTTACCTTAGGTCTCTGTGCTGCCTCTCTGATTAATGCCCTCCTTGCCCGGTCCGTGAGTTTTGGTGGGCGACCGTCTCTTGGCAGGTTTGCTGTTGTGCCATGTTCTTTCCATTTGGTTATGATAGATTTGATGGTGCTCCTGGGGATCATCAAAGATTTGGATATTTTTTTTAACCCAACACTGACTTGTACTTCTCAACAACACTGTCCCTTACTTGTTTGGAGAGTTCCTTGGTCTTCCTGGCAGTTTTTGGTTAGTGGTGCCTCTTGCTCAGGTGCTGCAGCCTCTGGGGCCTTTCAAAAAAGGTGTGTATATGTAATGACAGATCATGTGACACTTAGATTGCACACAGGTGGACATCATTTCACTAATTATGTGACTTCTGAAGGTAATTGGTTGCACCAGAGCTTTTTATGGGCTTCCTAACAAAGGGGGTGAATACTTACGCCTATGCCAATTTTCTGTTTTCTATTTCTAAAAAATAGTTTTATGTATATCACCAATCTAGACTATTGTGTTCTGATCCATCACATACAATTTAGATTAACAAAACATTTAGCTTAAGGCTGTAATGTAACATAATAGGTAGAATGTCAAGGGGGGTGAAAACTTTTGCAAGGCACTGTCTATATTTAGTTAGACCATCTATTAATTTTATCCTCTCTATTACTATTTTATTTCTGACACATTGTATGTAATTTGTAATGTGTATATTTCAAGTTGTCCAATCTATTTGTTACAAGAACGTTGACATTAGGATCTTTCTTGCACACACTTCTTTGTTACTATATCCCTGTTATTCTCTACAGTTTCCTCCTTATTAGCAGAGTTCCCTTCATGTACCTGCCTCTATTTTTCCCATTTATTTTGGACTCACTTTGAATTCATTTATTTTTCTTTGCTATTAATTTCTTCCAATGTTATTAGTAAGATGGTAAGATGTAGGAATATAAGGGAGATTATGTCCAATTTTATATTATTAGTATTACTTTGATCCCATTTTTCTATCCTATATTTCTCTTTCTCACTATTCACCATGGCCCTCATTCAATTGCAATTCTGCCAATTGAATAGCGCTCTAAATAAGCATTTAACATATTTTTTTTAAAGAAGTTTTTAGTTAGTAAACATCTTTTCAAAAGCAAGGTTTTCACTAACTAAAAACTTATTTAAAAAAAATATGTTAAATGCTTATTTAGAGCGCTATTCAATTGGCAGAATTGCAATTGAATGAGGGCCCATGTAATTAACACTCATTCAATATTTATATATTAATTTTCTCTATCTTTTAAATTTTACTTAATTTTACTAATATTTGTGTTGCTCCTTTCACGGGTTACCTAGATATTTTTATTATATTCAGTTTTTACAAACTTTTTACATTTAGTGCCAATCAATATAATATTTATACATACCTAGATATTTTTTTACTTGATATACTTGTGTAGATCACATATATTATAATCCATCTGTTGATCTTATATGTTCAAAATACCAATGCTTATGTGAATTATGCTCCTTCCCGAACAAATCTTTTATATTAATTGATATTTTTGGCACATAATGGGTTTAATTCATACTTCTTTTTTCTCCCTCTCTCTATGGCCTCAGGTTATATTTACCTGTATTTAGAACCTAAAGACTTAAAAATCAGTACCGTTTATAATACTTACAATTGAAGACACTTACCTGGGTATTTAAGGTTTGTTCCTCTAACCCACGCTAGGCTCTGTAGAAGCATCAGCGAAACACATGTCAGGCAGTCAGTATAGCGAGTAGTTGTTGCAATGTGATGACTTTACATGTGGCGAGGTGTTAGAGCGCCAGAATCTTTCATCTTAGAGATCTAGATATATATGAGTCTATATTCTCTGTATTAAGGAGGGTAAAGTGTTGGGAAGTGGGTGAATGGGTAATCCGTTGCTACCTTACCTCTAAGTAAGTCTCCCTACAGCAAACACTATCTACACTAAATAGAGTTACATATTGTAACTGGATCTATCTGTTCACCAAGTATTTGACTGTGGTAATGCAAGAAAAGAATGTTCAAAGAAAGCATATTATCTTAGATACAATAAGTATTTGGATAAATATTTCAATTACTTAGACAGGAGATTGATTAAATGACCATAGGGTATTTTCTTATTGTAAGATTATTATCCTTTCTACTCTTCTGTTGTCCCTTCTTCTAGTGCCTTTAATCTTTCCCACCATCAGTGTCTTTTCTAGGAAATGTTGCTGTCTCATGGTATGGCCAAAATATTTGAGCTTCAGCCTCATGATCATACATTCTAGTAAACAGTCTGTGTTGATTTCCTGCAGTACTGATTTATTGGATCTTCTCGCAGTCCAAGGGACTCTAAGCAGTCTTCTCCAACTCCACAATTCAAAGGCGTCAATTTTACAGCGCTCAGACTTTTTAATGGTCCGGCTCTCACATCCGTATGTTACTACTGGGAATACCATAATTCAAACTATGCAAACCTTTGTTAATATCTTTACTTTTTACTAGCTTGTTCAAGCTTGCCATAGCTTTCCTCCCCAGAAGCAAACTTCTTTTAATTTCATGACTACAGTCACCATCTGCAGAGATCTTGGGTCCAGGAAAATAATATCTGTCACTTGCTCCACTTTCCCGTCTATTTGCCAGGAAGTCAGATTGCCATTTTGCATGATCTTCGTCTTTTTAACATTGAGCAGCAAGCCAACTTCTGCCGTTCAGTCATCAGAGTAGTATCATCTGCGTATCTGAGGTTGTTGATATTCTTCCAGCAATATTGATTCCGGCTTTGGATTCATCCATTCCAGCCTTCATGCATAATGTACTCCGCATATAGGTTGAATAAATAAGGTGATAATATACAACCTTGTCGCACTCCTTTTCCGATCTTGAACCATTCTTTTGTCCCATGTTCGGTCGACATACAGATTCTTTAGGAGGAGAATGAAATGATCTGGTTCTCCCATCTCTTTAAGGACATGCCACATTTTGTTTTGATCCACACAGTCAAAGGCTTTAGAATAGTCTATGAAGCAGAAGTAAATGTTTTTTTGGAACTCTCTTGCTTTCACTAATATCCATGGGACATTGGCAATTTGATCTCTTTTGCCTCTTCCTCTGCGGAACTCGGCTTGCACATCTGGTAGTTCCTGGTCCATATGTTGTTGGAGTCGAGCTTGTAGAATCTTAAGGATTGCCTTGCTGGCATGTGAAATGAGTGCAATTGTTCGATAATTTGAGCACTCTTTGGCACTGGCTTTTTTTGGAATTGGGATCTAGACTCACCTTTTCCAGTCTATTAGCCATTGTTGAGTTTTCAAAATGTGTTGGCATAAGGAAAGAAGAATTTTGAATAGTTAAGTTGGGATTCCATCACCTCCTCCAGCCTTATTATTAGCAAGACATCTTAGGACCCATCTCACATCACTCTCCAAGATGTCTGGCTCCAGCTCATTGGACAAACTATTGAGGTTATCACTGCTGTTAAGATCCTTCCTGTATAGATGTTCTGTATATTTCTGCCACCTCTTCTTTATCTGATGTTCTTCTGTTTAGTCCTTACCATTTTTGTCTTTTATCACGCCCACTTTGGCATGAAAGTTGCATTTTAGGTTCCCAATTTTCTTGAAGAGATCTCTTGAATTGCCCATTTGGTTATCTTCTTAAATCTCTTTACATTGCTCATTGTAGAATGTCTTCTTGCTATCCTCTGGAATTCTGCATTCAGTTGGACAAATATTCTCCTACTAGCGACTCGCCCATCAAAAATGACGGCAATAACATTTGTCTGGCAATGCTGTTTGCCACACAATGCGAGGATCTCCCCCCTCTAACTTGCGGGCCGCTCATTGCAGGCGTCAACCAGCATCTTTCTCGCCTCTCGATGAGCACCTTTAGCGCTCATCGTGAGCTCGCATAAGCGCCCGAGCCTTTCACCACTCTCTCCCTTCCATGTCTGTTTGCCCTTCTCCCTCCCCTGAGATTTTTTTCCCCCTTATCTTTCTCCCATATGTCTCTTTCCCTCTTCTCTCACCCTGTGTCTCTTTCCACCCCCTCCCCCCTGTCCCTCCGTTGTGTCTTTCTCCCCCCTCTGTGCTCCTGTTTACATTTACAGGTGTGAAACCATTTGCGGGCTTGGAAAATTGTTCATTTTCCCCAAGCACGAAAAAGTGTTTCTGATTTACGGACTTAAAAAAAGTTACGTCTTTATTGCCGACATTTTTTTCCTCAATTAGCCGTTTTCAGACCTTCCAAAAACGCCAATTAAATATCACATTAGCTTGCAACCTGTGCTGTGTGTGAGGTTGTAAGGTCATTTTTTAATTAATTGGAGTGTTTTGGCAGTCTTCTGATGGTTTCCGAGTTATGGCTTGAAAAAAATGGCGGCCGTTAAATTCTTAGTTTTTTTGAAGCCTTTAACTCGTCAGTCATTTTGAGCCTCTCCCCCCCTCAAGCCAGTCACGTACAGGCCTCGCGATGAGCGCCTTCGATGCTCATTGCAGGCCTGTCAAGCCAGTCATGTACGGGCCTTGTGATGTACGGGCCTCGCTCACGGCGAGCCCTGCAATGAGCACCGAAGGTCTTTGGCGCTCAATGCAGCCCCCGTCAAACCCATAACTGACCTCCTTCATTTTGTACTCCAAGGCCACATTTGCCAGTTGTTCCAGGTGTCCTTTGGTTACCTACTTTAGCATTCCAATCTCCTATTGTTGTAGCAAAATCATAACCAGAAACCACATTTTACTCTTGGACCCAGTCATGATACTCATAACACAGAAGCCTCTGATTATTTTCTTATTAGCAGATTTTATTGGACAAGCGTGGGTCAGCAACAGAGAAGCATTCAAAATGCCTGCTGCTGACTGACTTAACTATAACCAAAAACAGCTTTTTATAATAATACATACAGAAAAATGGCATAGTTCATTACCACCCTTCCATAAAAAATACCAGTCCAACAATACCCATCTCTAGACCAATAAATGATTATTTATATTATGAAATCCAATAAAAATGACAAATGCAGTTTGCATGTGTCAGCCATGCCTGAAATGTCACACCATATCTCCTCAAAAAACGTCCAACCTGCAATCTGTATGCATAGGTCAAGCATGTTGTTGATAATTCGTCCTTGGCTTGTCTTCAGAACATTTTTGTTATGGGTATAATTTGTTGTTTACAGTTATAGAATAAAAAAACTATGAATTAAGTAAAACCAGAATTGACTGTTTCTTTGCTTATGTCCTATAATCGAAAAGTACTGATTCAGAGCTTACATCGAGCCAAATACTAAGGGTACTTACAAAGGGAATAAATGCTCTTGGAGCACAGTTTAGCTGGGCCTAGCATGGAGGGTGGAGCTGGGGCTAGTGAGGATGTCCAGGGAGGTAGCTGGGTTACAGTTAGAAGGGGAATCTTGGGAAACAGGAGGAGGCAGGCCAGTTCTTAGTTGGCAGTCACCAACAGTTTTGCCAGATTGAGTGAAACTGTTGGGGATGTCCTTTCAGGAATGGCAATGCCAGATAGAGTTCTACTGGAGGAGTGGGAGGGCAGAATAGGCAGAGCAACAGACAGGTTTTGGTGGTAGGGGACTCTATTATTAGGAAGGTAGACAGGGTGATTTGTCACCCAGATCCCAGCAATCGAATAGTTTGCTGTTGTGATGAAGTGCCCTTCTCCACTTTGTCTTGGAGAGGAATGTTTGCCAGCCTCCTGCCCTGCGACTATGGCCCTGGGACATATTGCCCTTTAAACACAGTATTCGGCCATACCAGAGTGTATGTCACTCATTCTGGCCCTTTACATACAGGGGGGTCATTCGGTACTTGCCCTGTGGGAGCGGTGATACCCCAGATAACTGTGCCATGGAGCCCATTCATATAATGAAAGACTATGGGAAAGACTTTAGCTACATGGCAATTGAACTGTGTGAAAAGGATCTGAGCGCTATTCGGTAGTTTTGTGCGCTCAGATCCCAGCTATCTGGGGATATGTGAAATGTGAGTAAATGAGAATTGCAGTAATGCTGATGGGTTGTCAAACTAGAGAATTGACCAACAAATACTTTTGTCCGGACATCCCCAGGCCGATCCGTTGGGATCAGACCGTGTATGCCGGCTTATGGTCACGGGGGAGGTGTGTAACGGAACCCATCACTGTTTTACCCTGTTTTATGGTTATTTAATTCTTGGTTAAAATATGATCACATTGCTGTACTGTAGATATGTTGTTTTATGTTCTACAGAATATATTGGCTCAGAATATCACAGCTACTAGGCTAATAGATAATCCTATTACAGAGAATCCTGTTACAGATAAGAAAGTCGATTTTATAAAGTGTTTTCATTCTCAAACATAAGAACAAAGAAGGCTGATTTAATCAATGTCTGATTATATCAAGTTGCCAGGGAGGTGTGACTCACCTATTGTCCCTCTATGTGTATTGCCTGTGAAATGTCTGTGTGTTATGGGTAAAAGATACTTTTACTAACTTTTGAACCCCTGGTCTGATTCATGCCATTTTTTAATATGTTGTTCCCCTGGGTGAGAGCTATTGAACGGTGCTGGACTTAAAGGTGTACCCCCTGTTTTTGGGGTACATCCAGAATGTGGTTAAAATTGTGTCTGTTTTAATTGTGTTACCTTTTATCTGAGGGGAGGAGACGTGGGGGTTGAACCATGTATATAATTGGCTGTGATAATTATGTGGGTGTAGCCCTTCAGAGGGCACCATTGCATAAAAGAAGATTCCCTGTCATTAAAGAATAGTTCTACTTGACCCTTCAAAACGTAGTCTCATCTCGTTCTTGGAGGGGATTGCTCTATCATACTGGGGATTGCTATGCTTTTGCATACTCCCTTGAGCTGTAACTACTGAACGCTTGTTCCTGATGTACTATCCTTGAAGGAGAGGTCTTCCCCACACGGTCCTGGATGCTGGAGATTCATACAGGGTGGAAGGAAGACGGCGCGGCTCCAGCTAAGCTACGGCGGGTGTAACGAGTCTGTGGTGGTGGTGGTGTCCAGTGCGGTGCTTGTAGGCCTCGACGCAAACTAGGACGCCTCCATCTAACGGAGGTACCCGGTCGGGGTGCCAGTAGATCCGTTACATTGGTGGCAGTGGTGGGATGGCGTCCTAGTAAGAGGAAAAGCAGCACGGAGACACCGGTAAAGTTTGGAGTTACAAATTGAGGGCAACGCTAGTATCCGTACAGCGCCCCTGGCTACAGCAGGATGGAACCGGCTAGTTTTCGGACAGCGTTCCATGATGAGGAGGAGGAGGCGGCCGCGGACTACAGGGATGCAGACAGAAAGGAACTCTGGTATGATGCCCTGGAAGATGCCCAATGGCTGCGAGGTGAGAGTCTCCCCAGTGATGAGCAGCTGCTACAGAAGCATGTGGCAATGCAGATGTATCTATTGGGAGAGCAGCCCCTGGATGAGTGGGTGACAAGACTAGAGACCCTGGTATGGCGAGAGCTCTGGCTAGACAACACATACCAGGCCCTCTGGTGGCATACCGTTCGACTTACCCCCTGGACGGCTGAACACGACTTACCGGAGGGGGATGATTATGATGGCCCGGGATTATTATGGGATGCCTTGGAGGACGACATTGATCTTGGCAGCACGGAGGGGACTAGGTTTTGGGACATCTACGACTACCGGATGGGCATGTATGTCTGGGATGACGAAGGCGAGGTGAGCAAAGACATGACCCACCTGGTAACGAGAGAGTGGGAGCTGGAGCAGGACTACCAACACCTGCTCAGCTTCGTGCAGCCCCAACCTACTCGACAAGCAGAACCAGACATCATTGACTGGTCCTGGGATGACCTCCAGATGGCAGGTAGAGATGGGACCGAGGTCTCTCTACCGGCCCTACAGGGGGCAGAAGGTGTCATCCTTCTCCCCCCCAGCGGCAGTGTGAACCCCAGGGGGCAGAAGGTGTCGTCCTTCCCCCCCAGCGGCAGTGTGAACCCCAGGGGGCAGAAGGTGTCGTCCTTCCCCCCCAGCGGCAGTGTGAACCACAGGGGATAGAAGGTGTCGTCCTTCTCCCCCAGAAGCAGTGTGAACCCCAGGGGGCAGGAGGTGTCGTCCTTCCCCCCCAGCGGCAGTGTGAACCCCAGGGGGCAGAAGGTGTCGTCCTTCCCCCCCAGCGGCAGTGTGAACCACAGGGGGCAGAAGGTGTCGTCCTTCCCCCCCAGAAGCAGTGTGAACGCCAGGGGGCAGAAGGTGTCGTCCTTCCCCCCCAGCCGCAGTGTGAACCCCAGGGGGCAGAAGGTGTCATCCTTCCCCCCCAGCGGCAGTGTGAACCCCAGGGGGCAGAAGGTGTCGTCCTTCCCCCCCAGTGGCAGTGTGAACAACAGGGGGCAGAAGGTGTCGTCCTTCCTCCCCAGCGACAGTTTACCCTGACAAGGGGAGACACCAATCTCCCAGACGGCGCAGATGGGACCGTGGTCTCTGCGCCCACAGCCTGTCCAGATCCCCAACTACCCTCACTGGGACAACCGGAGGAGGAGGGGGTAAGTACAAATTCTCCTCCCAAGCTAACTTCTAATGTGGCCCCAGGGTTAACAGAGGAAATGTTAACCCCCACTGACCCCCACGTTTCCCTGGCTACTGAGCCGGAATATGTCCCAAGTACCCCAGCAGAAGAGCTGACAGCGGGGCAGAGTGCAGTCGGCCTCTGCCCTCCCTTTGTCCCTTGTACAGAGCAGGATGTCCTGCAGGTTATATCAGCAGAAGAGCTGGCATCAGGGCAGAGTGCCGCTGGCCTCTGCCCCTCAAGTCCCCTCAGCGTGTTGCCCCATCACCACAGTGAAATATCCAGTTGCAGTAATGGTTTGTTGTTAGTGGGCTGCTCTTGCACTTTGTTGTTGTGGGGGGGCTGCTCTAGCACTGGTTTATTGTGGGTTGGTGGATCGTCTAACGGAGGCACTGACCGGCAGAAGGTTAGAGATGTGTGACGAAGTGCCCTTTGCCACTTTGTCTTGGAGAGGACTGTTTGCCAGCCTCCTGCCCTGCGACTATGGCCCTGGGACATATTGCCCTTTAAACACAGTATTCGGCCATACCAGAGTGTATGTCACTCATTCTGGCCCTTTACATACTGGGGGGTCATTAGGTACTTGCCCTGTGGGAGCAGTGATACCCCAGATAACTGTGCCATGGAGCCCATTCATATAATGAAAGACTATGGGAAAGACTTTAGCTACATGGCAATTGAACTGTGTGAAGAGGATCTGAGCGCTATTCGGTAGTTTTGTGCGCTCAGATCCCAGCTATCTGGGGATATGTGAAATGTGAGTAAATGTGAATTGCAGTAATGCTGATGGGTTGTCAAACTAGAGAATTGACCAACAAATACTTTTGTCCGGACATCCCTAGGCCAATCCGTTGGGATCAGACCGTGTATGCCGGCTTATGGTCATGGGGGAGGTGTGTAACGGAACCCATCACTGTTTTACCCTGTTTTATGGTTATTTAATTCTTGGTTAAAATATGATCACATTGCTGTACTGTAGATATGTTGTTTTATGTTCTACAGAATATATTGGCTCAGAATATCACAGCTACTAGGCTAATAGATAATCCTATTACAGAGAATCCTGTTACAGATAAGAAAGTCGATTGTATAAAGTGTTTTCATTCTCAAACATAAGAACAAAGAAGGCTGATTTAATCAATGTCTGATTATATCAAGTTGCCAGGGAGGTGTGACTCACCTATTGTCCCTCTATGTGTATTGCCTGTGAAATGTCTGTGTGTTATGGGTAAAAGATACTTTTACTAACTTTTGAACCCCTGGTCTGATTCATGCCATTTTTTAATATGTTGTTCCCCTGGGTGAGAGCTATTGAACGGTGCTGGACTTAAAGGTGTACCCCCTGTTTTTGGGGTACATCCAGAATGTGGTTAAAATTGTGTCTGTTTTAATTGTGTTACCTTTTATCTGAGGGGAGGAGACGTGGGGGTTGAGCCATGTATATAATTGGCTGTGATAATTATGTGGGTGTAGCCCTTCAGAGGGCACCATTGCATAAAAGGAGATTCCCTGTCATTAAAGAATAGTTCTACTTGACCCTTCAAAACGTAGTCTCATCTCGTTCTTGGAGGGGATTGCTCTATCATACTGGGGATTGCTATGCTTTTGCATACTCCCTTGAGCTGTAACTACTGAACGCTTGTTCCTGATGTACTATCCTTGAAGGAGAGGTCTTCCCCACACGGTCCTGGATGCTGGAGATTCATACAGGGTGGAAGGAAGACGGCGCGGCTCCAGCTAAGCTACGGCGGGTGTAACGAGTCTGTGGTGGTGGTGGTGTCCAGTGCGGTGCTTGTAGGCCTCGACGCAAACTAGGACGCCTCCATCTAACGGAGGTACCCGGTCGGGGTGCCAGTAGATCCGTTACATTGGTGGCAGTGGTGGGATGGCGTCCTAGTAAGAGGAAAAGCAGCACGGAGACACCGGTAAAGTTTGGAGTTACAAATTGAGGGCAACGCTAGTATCCGTACAGCGCCCCTGGCTACAGCAGGATGGAACCGGCTAGTTTTCGGACAGCGTTCCATGATGAGGAGGAGGAGGCGGCCGCGGACTACAGGGATGCAGACAGAAAGGAACTCTGGTATGATGCCCTGGAAGATGCCCAATGGCTGCGAGGTGAGAGTCTCCCCAGTGATGAGCAGCTGCTACAGAAGCATGTGGCAATGCAGATGTATCTATTGGGAGAGCAGCCCCTGGATGAGTGGGTGACAAGACTAGAGACCCTGGTATGGCGAGAGCTCTGGCTAGACAACACATACCAGGCCCTCTGGTGGCATACCGTTCGACTTACCCCCTGGACGGCTGAACACGACTTACCGGAGGGGGATGATTATGATGGCCCGGGATTATTATGGGATGCCTTGGAGGACGACATTGATCTTGGCAGCACGGAGGGGACTAGGTTTTGGGACATCTACGACTACCGGATGGGCATGTATGTCTGGGATGACGAAGGCGAGGTGAGCAAAGACATGACCCACCTGGTAACGAGAGAGTGGGAGCTGGAGCAGGACTACCAACACCTGCTCAGCTTCGTGCAGCCCCAACCTACTCGACAAGCAGAACCAGACATCATTGACTGGTCCTGGGATGACCTCCAGATGGCAGGTAGAGATGGGACCGAGGTCTCTCTACCGGCCCTACAGGGGGCAGAAGGTGTCATCCTTCTCCCCCCCCAGCGGCAGTGTGAACCCCAGGGGGCAGAAGGTGTCGTCCTTCCCCCCCAGCGGCAGTGTGAACCCCAGGGGGCAGAAGGTGTCGTCCTTCCCCCCCAGCGGCAGTGTGAACCACAGGGGATAGAAGGTGTCGTCCTTCTCCCCCAGAAGCAGTGTGAACCCCAGGGGGCAGAAGGTGTCATCCTTCCCCCCCAGCGGCAGTGTGAACCCCAGGGGGCAGAAGGTGTCGTCCTTCCCCCCCAGTGGCAGTGTGAACAACAGGGGGCAGAAGGTGTCGTCCTTCCTCCCCAGCGATAGTTTACCCTGACAAGGGGAGACACCAATCTCCCAGACGGCGCAGATGGGACCGTGGTCTCTGCGCCCACAGCCTGTCCAGATCCCCAACTACCCTCACTGGGACAACCGGAGGAGGGGGTAAGTACAAATTCTCCTCCCAAGCTAACTTCTAATGTGGCCCCAGGGTTAACAGAGGAAATGTTAACCCCCACTGACCCCCACGTTTCCCTGGCTACTGAGCCGGAATATGTCCCAAGTACCCCAGCAGAAGAGCTGACAGCGGGGCAGAGTGCAGTCGGCCTCTGCCCTCCCTTTGTCCCTTGTACAGAGCAGGATGTCCTGCAGGTTATATCAGCAGAAGAGCTGGCATCAGGGCAGAGTGCCGCTGGCCTCTGCCCCTCAAGTCCCCTCAGCGTGTTGCCCCATCACCACAGTGAAATATCCAGTTGCAGTAATGGTTTGTTGTTAGTGGGCTACTCTTGCACTTTGTTGTTGTGGGGGGGCTGCTCTAGCACTGGTTTATTGTGGGTTGGTGGATCGTCTAACGGAGGCACTGACCGGCAGAAGGTTAGAGATGTGTGACGAAGTGCCCTTTGCCACTTTGTCTTGGAGAGGACTGTTTGCCAGCCTCCTGCCCTGCGACTATGGCCCTGGGACATATTGCCCTTTAAACACAGTATTCGGCCATACCAGAGTGTATGTCACTCATTCTGGCCCTTTACATACTGGGGGGTCATTAGGTACTTGCCCTGTGGGAGCAGTGATACCCCAGATAACTGTGCCATGGAGCCCATTCATATAATGAAAGACTATGGGAAAGACTTTAGCTACATGGCAATTGAACTGTGTGAAGAGGATCTGAGCGCTATTCGGTAGTTTTGTGCGCTCAGATCCCAGCTATCTGGGGATATGTGAAATGTGAGTAAATGTGAATTGCAGTAATGCTGATGGGTTGTCAAACTAGAGAATTGACCAACAAATACTTTTGTCCGGACATCCCTAGGCCAATCCGTTGGGATCAGACCGTGTATGCCGGCTTATGGTCATGGGGGAGGTGTGTAACGGAACCCATCACTGTTTTACCCTGTTTTATGGTTATTTAATTCTTGGTTAAAATATGATCACATTGCTGTACTGTAGATATGTTGTTTTATGTTCTACAGAATATATTGGCTCAGAATATCACAGCTACTAGGCTAATAGATAATCCTATTACAGAGAATCCTGTTACAGATAAGAAAGTCGATTGTATAAAGTGTTTTCATTCTCAAACATAAGAACAAAGAAGGCTGATTTAATCAATGTCTGATTATATCAAGTTGCCAGGGAGGTGTGACTCACCTATTGTCCCTATATGTGTATTGCCTGTGAAATGTCTGTGTGTTATGGGTAAAAGATACTTTTACTAACTTTTGAACCCCTGGTCTGATTCATGCCATTTTTTAATATGTTGTTCCCCTGGGTGAGAGCTATTGAACGGTGCTGGACTTAAAGGTGTACCCCCTGTTTTTGGGGTACATCCAGAATGTGGTTAAAATTGTGTCTGTTTTAATTGTGTTACCTTTTATCTGAGGGGAGGAGACGTGGGGGTTGAGCCATGTATATAATTGGCTGTGATAATTATGTGGGTGTAGCCCTTCAGAGGGCACCATTGCATAAAAGGAGATTCCCTGTCATTAAAGAATAGTTCTACTTGACCCTTCAAAACGTAGTCTCATCTCGTTCTTGGAGGGGATTGCTCTATCATACTGGGGATTGCTATGCTTTTGCATACTCCCTTGAGCTGTAACTACTGAACGCTTGTTCCTGATGTACTATCCTTGAAGGAGAGGTCTTCCCCACACAGTCCTGGATGCTGGAGATTCATACAGGGTGGAAGGAAGACGGCGCGGCTCCAGCTAAGCTACGGCGGTTGTAACGAGTCTGTGGTGGTGGTGGTGTCCAGTGCGGTGCTTGTAGGCCTCGACGCAAACTAGGACGCGTCCATCTAACGGAGGTACCCGGTCGGGGTGCCAGTAGATCCGTTACAGCTGTCTCCCGGGTGCTCAGTGTCATCTGGTTGTAGACAAATTAATGGGAGGGGCTGGAAATGAACCGGCGGTCTTGGTACATATTGGTACCAATGACAAAGTTAGTGGAAGATTAGGTGTCCTAAAGAATGATTTCAGAGAACTAGGTAATAAGCTGAAGGCAAGGACCTCCAAGGTAGTATTTTCAGAGATACTACCAGTGCCACGTGCTAGCCCAGGGAGGCAGAAGGAGCTTAGGGAGGTTAATGCGTGGCTAAAGATGTGGTGCACTAAGGAGGGGTTTGGGTTTTTAGAGCACTGGGCTGTCTTATCACTTTGGTACAATCTCTACAGAAGGGATAGATTGCGCCTTAATGATGAGGGGGCTTTTGTGCTAGGGGATAGGATGGTAGAAAGGCTGGAGGAGTTTTTAAACTAGTAGGTGGGGGGGACTAGATATAAGTAATGGGGTAGAAAGTGTAGAGCGTATAAGGGATGAATTAGCAAACTTATAGGGGAGGAGATGGGGGAGGGGTAGTATAGTCAATAGGGAGGTAGTACTAAGTAATTCAAGTACAGTAGCAGGCACTTCAGAACTACAGACTCATAACATAAGGTGTATGCTTGCTAATGCCAGAAGCTTGCCAGGAAAAATGGGAGAGTTAGAATTATTAGCAATTAATGAAAAATGGGATTTGATAGGCATTACTGAAACATGGTGGGATGAATCTCACGACTGGACTGTTAATCTGGATGGTTAAAACCTATTTAGGAAAGATAGGGGCAATGGTAAAAGAGGAGGAACGATTTGCCTGTATTTAAGCCTATAGTCAGAGAAGATATTTATGGTGGGCCTAGTGATAAAGTTGAATGTTTGTGGGTAGAGTTAAAAAGCGGAGCAGCAAATTCCAAAAGAATATTAGTAGGAGTATGCTATAAACCCCCAAATATAGCTGAAAGTGAGGAAATAGAATTATTGTTACAGATTGGAAATGCAACTAAGCATGGGCAAGTTCTAATAATGGGAGGTTTGAATTACCCTGAAATAAACTGGATAAATGAGACCAGCAGTTCAGGTTCTTGTGTACACTTGGGGATCATTATCTGGGCCAGGTTATACAAGAGCCTACTAGAAATTAAGCTATCTTAGATTAAGTCATCACAAATAATATTGATATAGTATCAAATGTTGGAATAGGGCAACCTTTGGGAAACAGTGATTACAACACAGTCTCATTTGAGATTGAATTAACAAAAACAAAATGTTAAGGGGCCAACAAAAACTCTTTATTTTGAATAATTAAATAACTGCTTAATAATTAATTAAGAACTAATTAATTAATATTTAAGCTGCATATTGCAGATCAGAGGAGATCTTAAAAGGTTGAACTTGATGCACTGAAAGTCTTTTTTCAACCTGAATTACTATGTAACTATGTAACATGTAACTATATATATATATATATATATATATATATATATATATATATATATATACTAAATAATGTAAGAATATTTGTATTTCTCCACAAGACTATGATGATAGTATCATTCTTGGTGTTATATCTATGACATGTTGAATGTCTTTGTAGAACTGGACAGCTTCAGCCTCTTCAGCATTCATGGTTGGAGCATAGACTGGATCAGTGTGATTAAATGGCTTGCCTAGAGGTCATGTGGCCAAAATAAAGTTTAAGGTAGATCAAGGTGTAACAAGGATCTGGGATTAATAGGGGTGCTACTAAGGATAAAAATGAGAGCTAATAAGTAGAAAGAGACAGAACTGATATCCTTTTATAAATTAGTGCACACCCACTGCCCAAATTTGCAATATAGAATTAAATTAAAAACTTAACCTTTATTATAAATATTAAAATGGCTAATATAAAAACCTAAGACTCTGACAAATAGATTGAAGGAATAGGTGAAAATACCAAGTGATCTATAATTTGAATATCCTATATATCCAATTATCAGATCCAAAAAGTCCAAAAATATATTGATATAAGTGATTCCTCTGGTATCCTGTATTGATAGGATACCTACTCGTCTTATGACCTTATTACTTGTAAATAAGTATATAGCTAAAGTGCTTGGTGCTAAGTGCCGAGTGCTTGAATGGACAAGCAGTTAAATTAAAGTGCAAAATTGTTGTCAGGGAAGAAATTATTAGCAGGGAAGAGAAAAACCTCCCCTTAGTGAAGTAATAAGGTGCTACAGTGCTAAGGTGCTAATATAGTATATCAAAATGATCAGTGTGCTTCAATATGAATCGATATAGATATGGGCAGCTGGAGGATCTGAAATGAATAAATTATTAGGTATTGAGTAAAGGAAGATCGAACTAGGAGTATTATTAGATGTCACCATTAAACTTCATGAACTGAAGGAGCAAAAGTGCATAATTGCATACCCCCTATAGGTTTTGAAATGATTTAAATAAATGAATATTGTTCTAGATATAGGGAATAGCGTTATATTATGGCCTGGATAAATAACAGGTCTGTATCAGTAAACGGCACAGCTCCTAGCTATTCGCGCGCTTCCTATGCATCTACATCTGAAGTCATAGGTCAGCGTCACGCGTAATAGCGTAGCGTGCAACCCGACGCACGTTTCCAAGAATTTCATCAGGGGTTACCGGGACCCTGTCAGAGAGGCTATTTAAGCTATCTAAGTTGCCATAGCAACTAGTACAAATAAAAACTTGTATAACCAGACAGTGGACTTAGAACAATAATCATTATATATATATATAGCTAATACCCGTGTGTCACACAGCTATGGTACCTATTGTATATCATTGCCTTTGGTGATATAAACAAGATCAAGAAACATATAGAATATATACTGATATAAATCAGTATAGAATACATGATATAAAATAAATGAGACAATTCTTCTTAGGCCTATATTAGAGTGGGGTAAGAATCACTGTCCACTATTTTTGCTTTATTATATGCTCTTTTGAGAATTTTATTTTTATACCCCCTTTCTTTGAAGCGGTATTGAAGCTCTTTTGCTTCTGTCTCAAAGTCATTTGGGCTAGAGCAATTTCTCTTTATTCTTAGATATTGCCCAACTGGTATCCCAGAAATCAGGGCTTTGGGGTGACTGCTATTGGCTTGTAATAGACTGTTGGTAGCTGTAGGTTTCCTGTAGGTTTTTGTTTGGAGTTTACCATTGTCTAATTTAGTGATTTTTAAATCCAAAAAGGTAATCTCATTTGCATTAGTTTCTGATGTTAAAGTCCCATATCATTGGTATTTAATATACCCATGAACTCTTGTAACTCTTTTTGATTACCATTCCATACTAACAGTATATCGTCGATGAAACGCACCCATAATTCAATGTGTTCAGTATATTTGTCAAGGAGGTCAGTAAAAACTATTTGCTCTTCCCACCAGCCTAAATATAAATTTGCGAATGTGGGTGCACAAGCTGTGCCCATGGCTGTGCCACATATTTGCTGGTAGAATTTATTAAGAAAAACAAAATAGTTATGGGTTAGTACAAATTCCCAATAATGTTAGAATAAACTCATTGTGATTTGAGTAATGTCCACCTCTTTTTGACAGAAAATAATTAACAGCTTCTATTCCTCTAGTATGTTGAATGTTGGTATATAGAGATTCAACGTCTAAAGACACCAGCAAAGCCTCATGGCTGATTGAAATGTCATTAAGTTTTAATAAAACATCTTTAGTGTCTTTGACATATGAAGCTAAAGTGGTTACAAATGTCCGTAACATAGAGTCAACATATTTACAAGGGTTTTCTGTAAGGTTTGCAATACCTGACACAATTGGTCTACCAGGTGGTTTCTTAGGATTTTGTGTATCTTGGGAATGGTATAAAATGTGGCAATTTTTGGATTTGCATTCATAAGGAACTCAGATTCTGCTTTATTTATAACCTTAGTTTCCAATCCACTTTTTAGGATGTCTTGGAGTTCTTTAATAACATTATCAGTTGGATCTTTTTCCAGTTTTTTATAGCTTTTTTTTGTCTTTAAGGAGTCTTTCACATCCCAAAATATAGTCATCTTTATCCAGTATGACTATATTGCCCCCTTTATCTGAATTTCTTATCACTATACTGGTATCTTTTTGTAGTTGTTTTAACGCCATTTTCTCGGCTTTAGTAAGGTTATAACTAATGTTTCCTGTATTAGGCAATTTTTCCATGTCTCGCACCACATTATTAACAAAGAGTTCAATATTGGGACTTATATTTAATGGTGGTGTGTAATTACTTTTTGGTTTAAAAGCAGAATAAGGACCTATTGATTGAAATTCTTCATTTTCTGCTAGCAGACATTCAAGATCTCTTAAAGTCTTAGGGCCTCATTCTATTATCGGCCGTAAATCGGCCGTAAGGCTGCGATTCCTTGCGGGGGTTCAGTTAACTCGCGATTCTATTATACGGCCCCGCAAGGATCTCCTTTTACGGCCGGCCGCATATCTTGGAACCGGCCGTAAGCTGTGAAATATAAAAACTCAAAAATAAATTCAAGCCTGCACTGTACAGCTCTGTAAATGCTAGGGATCATATTGGGGGACATGAGGATTAAAAGGAACCCACTCTCAAGCTTGCACATCAGCCCAAACCCAAGTTCAAATTAACTGTTTATTTTCCGGCTGCGGCGTGGGCATGTCTGAGGTGCTCCAAGCACTCTGGACTTTTTACATGGATATTTTACGGATATTAAAAATAAAATATTTTACGGATTTGAGTATAGGATAATTATGTGCTATTTTTTCTAACACCTAAAATCCCTTTATAGTCTTCTCAAAGTGCAGGATGGCTTTATTTGAGCTATTTTATGTGCTTAATTGGTGCTAGCGGGACCTCTTTCCTGCAAGTAAGCAGCGGCTCGTTTTTAGCCTTGCAGAGAGGTTTCCCGGAGCAATTGAATTGCAAATAGGAATTTCTTACGGCCGAAACTCTTGCGGACGTTTTAGATCAAAGGCTTTCCTCTGGCGCAAGCGGCCGCAAGAGATAGCAAGGCACCGGCCGCAAGCCTGCCGGAGCCTCCGGCCGTAAGGGAATAGAATAGCCGAATAGCTTGCGGCCGGTCCTTGCGGCCCCGCAACGGCTGTGGCCGCTAATAGAATGAGGCCCTTAGAGTGCAGAGGTTCTTGTGGAGTTTTATTTGCTGTTTTTGAGAAGAACTTTTTCAGGGCCAGTTTTCTGGCAAACAAATGAGTATCTTTTACCCATTCAAAAAGATTAAAATCACAATGAGTTTATTCTAACATTATTGGAATTTGTATTAACTATTTTGTTTTTCTTAATAAATTCTACCAGCAAATATGTGGCACAGCCATGGGCACAGCTTGTGCACCCACATACGCAAATTTATATTTAGGCTGGTGAGAAGAGCAAATAGTTTTTACTGACCGCCTTGACAAATATACTGAACACATTGAATTATGGGTGCGTTTCATTGACAATATACTTTTAGTATGGAATGGTAATTAAAAAGAGTTACAAGAGTTCATGGGTATATTAAATACCAATGATATGGGACTTTATTTAACATCAGAAACGAATGCAAATGAGATTACCTTTTTGGATTTAAAAATCACTAAATTAGACAATGGTAAACTCCAAACAAAAACCTACAGGAAACCTACAGCTACCAACAGTCTATTACAAGCCAATAGCAGTCACCCAAAGAGAAATTGCTCTAGCCCAAATGACTTTGAGACAGAAGCAAAAGAGCTTCAATACCGCTTCAAAGAAAGGGGGTATAAAAATAAAATTCTCAAAAGAGCATATACTAAAGCAAAAATAGTGGACAGGGATTCACTTCTGATTGATAAAAACAAACAATCGGATGACATGGTTAGATGTATTGGCACATATAATGGCAAATGGCATGACCTTTTCCAGGAAGCCAGGCCCAACTAACCAGTAGACGATCCACCAATCTAAGAGATATGCTCTCTAAAAGTCATTTGGAAGTGACAAAAAACACAACATGGCTTAATCAAACTAAAGACTGTTTTAAATGCCTAACTTGCAAAGCTTGCAAACATGTAAAAACTACTAAAACATTCCCCTCTAAAGATGGTACAAGCAATTTTAAAATTCAACAACTATTGACATGTAAATCTGTAGGGGTTATCTATCTTTTGTTTTGCAAATGTGGCATGAGGTACGTAGGCAAAACCTGCAGAGAATTTAGACGTAGAATATTGGAGCATATATACAGTATAACGAGAGAGTATGACACACCGGTAGTCAATCATGTGAATTCACAACACAATGGTGATTTGAATAATATATCATTTACTAGCGACTTGCCCGTCAAAAAATGACGGCAATGTGATGTATATGTTTGTGAAATTGTTTAGTTATTTATATATATTTTTGACCCTTGTAAGTATTGTGATATGAACGTGTATTTTTGTAAAATGTTGATGTAATGGTTTTTTAAAATGAAATTTGTATCTGAAGAATTGTTCACTTTAATATACATAGAATCCAGAGAAAAGTAAAAAGTAAAAAGACTTTTTTAAACGTGCCGAATTTTAAAATATATGTAAGCAATAACCTTGAAAGTATATATTGTTAAAATTGAACTTTATTTTTTATGTAACTTTGTAATTTTTGCATAACATTTGTCTAATTTTGAACATTATAAACAGGAACATAGTAAATACATTTTGTAACATAATTTTGAATTAAAAGTATTAACATTTGAATGTAAAAACAGTTTAACTTGAAATTAATCAGTATTAACATGCAATTTATATCAGAATAATTGTTAAATTTAATATACATTGAATGTAGAGGAAGGCATACATTAAAAACTCTCCTTAAACCGTACGTAATTAAAGTAATTAATTACTGAGCACTTAAACTGGCGATAAACATTAATGTAGGTAGTAATCTTAAGATAACATAGAATATTTACATTGTGACTTAAAAGGTGCTTGAGCTCTTAACATGAACTTTGTAATATGTTGAATGAAATAACTTGAAAATATTGTTTTTAAACTTGTAACATTAGAAACATTAACATAGTGACTTAACATTTTAACATAATTTTTCATAGAAATGCAAGGCAAGTATTTTGTGAGGCGAATTATCCATAAACATGACTTCCATTAATTATGACTGAATTAAACAACCAATTGTTTTGTATTTTTGAATGTTTTTCCAAAATGTTTGCATGGCTTTAATTTGTATCCTGCAAAGTTATAGTACTTCATAGTAGACAATGTTTTTAGTAAAAATACGTCCATCTTCTAATAAATCACCTTGACTTTCATTGTTTTCAATGTAAACTTTAATAGCCTGTGGATTTTTGCAGCGTGACAACGCAACGTACAATTGACCATGTGCAAAAACTGGTTCTTCCAAGTAAATACCCACAGATTTGAAAGTTTGACCTTGTGATTTATTAATGGTCATGGCAAATGCCATAATAATGGGAAATTGTCTTCTTTGAAGTATAAAAGGGAGACTACTTTCACTTGGTGCTAAATCTATTCTTGGTATGAAAACTCTCTCTCCTTTATGGGTCCCAGTTAAAATTTCAGCATCTATAAAATGGTCCTTTAATTGTTGAACAATTAATCTTGTGCCATTGCATAGGCCTTTTTTGGGGTTCATATTTCGCAGTAACATGATAATTGCACCTTTCTTTAGCTGCAAAATATGTGGTGGCATTCCAGAAGGAGTTAAAGAGTTAATGAATTCAGTTGAAAAGTTTGCCTGACTTTCATTGTCATCAGCAAGTACAGAATCAGCACTGTGATAATTTCTTTGTGGTGCATTAATTTTTTTTAAGATTTCATTATTGAGTATTAATGCATCTTTATTTTTACACGTCAGTATAACTTGGTTGGCAAGCTCGGAATATTCTTCGTTATTTATGCTCCCTTCAAATATAGCTGATATAATATCTTGTTGACAAATCATATGAGGTGGGATCTCTACAGTGTCGTCAGGTAAATGTAGTATTTTTTCTGTTCTGCCTTCTCCAATTTTAATAGGCCAATTATTGAAATCAGTTTGGCCTTCTGATCTCATATTTTGTTGCAGTTGAAGATGGGTAAAATGTTTCCATACTGTACTTGACTTTATACATGTTTCAATAATGTCTGTTCGATTTCCATGTACAACGACAGGTAATGTTTGTCTAAAATCGCCACCCAACAACATTACCTTTCCACCAAATGGAAAAATATTATCCATGACTTCACGAAGCAAACGGTCAATACATTGGAGGGCATAGCATGACATCATTGTGGCCTCATCTATTATAATTAATTTACATTTCTTCAATTTCTTTGCTTGTAAGGATGTCATGCGAATATCTGACACAGAATTTTCCAAAATAGGCACTGGCAGTTTAAATCCACTATGAACAGTTCTTCCACCTTCTAATAAAAGTGCAGCAATTCCAGTAGTGGCAAACGCCATTGCTATTTTTCCTTGTGCTCGTACTGAACTCATTAATAAATTGTACAAATATGTTTTCCCTGATCCGCCAGGTCCATCAAGATAGAAATAACGCTCTGTCACATGTCATCATCTATAGCATTTTTAATGGCATGAAATGCTTGCAATTGTAGTGTATTTAAAGTTGCAAGTCTTTCTTCTGTTCTTTTTGCTTGTAGTTGAATGTCATAGTCTTCAAAGTTAATGTCATCTATTAGACCTGGATCAGGTAAATTAAAACTTGCACAACTTAATCCATGAGTTAAAAAGACTTCTTGAATTTCCATTAACGCTTTTAAGTGTGCAATGGGTTCATTGTATCGTCGCATAAAGTCTTCAGCCATATTACTTTTAAAAGTCTCCCACAAAGCTAATGCATTTGGAGCATTTGAGAAGATACAAATAAAAGCAAATTGTTCTCTCATCTGTCGTGGCATTTGACATTGTGCTGCTTCTTCTAAACATCTTTCCCACTCTGTATCATCAGCGAGTAAGTTTCTATGTCTTGCAGCTAAATGGAAGGATTCATATACAATGTCATTAACAGTTCTTAATTGTTCAAAACTTTGTGCTCCTGGAACATTTAAAAGTAATATCCGTAAGCAAAATCGTTCAACATCTCTTGGACTGACTGTGTAAATTCGTGGAATTATTTTATTGCCTCTGGTTTTTCTTGCTCTCCATAATCCATTCACAAAAACATAGTGATATGGAATTTCAATATATAAGTATTGTGTTGCTTGAGCATCAGTGGAATTTAATGCAAACCATGCAGTTAGTGTAGTGTGACGATCTTCACTTTGGGCCAATGCATTCATTTCATTTCCAGCATGGAAATAGACTAAATGTCGTTGTGGCAAATGTACTGCTAACCTATATACTGCATGTGATCTATCATGCATTTCAAATTTTAAAAGCCGCCACATAGCTTCTGGCGCACTGACATAGCGAGCATCTACATGAGATGCAAGTTCATCATGTACTAACTCACTACTTTCAGGGTTGTCTGCACTTTTGACGACTACAGTAGCTGCATCATAACCTTTGTAAATATATTTGTAAACATATTTAATGGATTTGATAGAAGTGCAGGCTTCTACGTTGATGTGGGCGTTGTACTTCATGAGTAAATGTGGATTGTAGGGTACTACATATCTATTGTCCACTTTTTTTCCTCGAATAATGGCACTATCTCCTTGTCTTCTTTTATAAAGTGGATATCCATCACAATTTGCATATGTTTTGTCTCTATAATCTTTTGGAAAATCTTTTGAACATTGATTATTTTCCATACATGGTGATTGTGGATTAAGGTCTCCACAGGGTCCATGAATCATGCGATGAGTAACAATCTCATATAGTCTACCATATAGTTCTGGATCTGGTAGTTCAGCAACTATGACTGCATCCACTTTGTCCGAAGTATCTAATTTATCTTTCTCTTGAAGTATTATGAGAAGATGTGCATGTGGAAGGCCTCTTTTTTGAAATTCAATGGTATATACATAAGCAAGACATTTGCCAAATAACTGATTTATAGTGAAGTCACGTATTAATTCATTTAATTTGATCTTAAAAACTCTGGCTACTAAATCTGGTCGATCTGAAGCACTTTGTCCAAGAAGTAGATTTTGATTAATTTCTGGCCATTGTGGATTACATGTAAATGTAACAAATAAATCTGGTTTTCCAAATTTTGTCACAATAGCCATAGCATCATTGTATCTTTCTCTCATATTTCGAGGAGATCCTTGAAAGGAAGATGGTAAAATGATGGCTTTGCCAGCTGTCATGTCTCTGCTTGTAGCCACGTCAGTAACATAGTCCATAAGTCCACAATATTGTTCTACACGTAGTTTATCTTGTTGATATTTTATAAAGTTTAAATTATTTGCCTCAACTTGCAAATATGAATCAATAATCCATTGTTGTGTTAGTTTCCCACCACATAAAATTGGATTAAATTCATCTCTAATGGCAATTTGAGCAACTTTAAATTCAAGCATAGAAACATTATTTCGGATTCTGGCTTTAGCATTTGGGTAACTGGGAAGGGTTAATTTTGGTTGCCAACCTGCTTCTCCGTGTGGGAAAAAGATGGGATATGTCATTGGATCTAAATTTGGACTTAAGATATTAATATTAATAAATGGTTGGTCCTCATTTCTGGGATATACTCTAATGTCTCTTTGAAATGGTGGTTCTCCTTCATAATTCTGAAAGACCATTGCAACCTCATTTGATGTTGGCAAGTTATAACGACGTTTATCAGTATGTCTGTCTCTTTTAAGCACCATATTAACCTTTGGCATGGGTAATTGATGTCTTTGTGCATGAAGTAGTTGTTCATTTTCTACTTCTGCTAATTTTTTGTAAGCTTTACTGTAGGGATTGTTGTCCATAATGTTATTTAGCTCTATAAAAACACTGGGTAAGCATTTTTTATTTTCTTCCATCTGCATACGTTGGTCAACAGCTTCCATTGTATCTAGGACATATAGTTGAGCGAATTTTCTTTGCTCTCCTTCCTCTGGATGTAAATGTGAAGTCCGATGATAAATTTGTCCTTGGACTTTAAAACAGTAAGGACCATGTCCTGGTACATTAGCAGCCAATGTTGCCCCCATAGATGCAAATGATATGGCACTATTGTAGGATCTTATGTTTGTCTTAAAATTTTTGTAATTTTGAAAAGTAGGTTCAGTCATAATATTTTGTAAATAGGTTGGAAATTGTTTCCTTTCTGGAAGTTTGAACTTTCCTTTTTGACAACAACTAATAAATTGTCCATCTCGGGGTCTCTCCTGTTTAAAATAATAAGCCTCACAAAATTGACATTGAGTAGTCATGTCCCCACAACTATGAACCTCTACTGCTAAAGACTTCAGTAAAGGACAATTTGCAAAGCATATTGGATGTTGTCTTTCATATTCATCAGATGAAAAGTCATGAAATGTTTCAACAACAGGTTCTAAATGTTTAGTTTTTTTTGTGGATTTTCTTGGTATATGTTGGACTTGTTCGGTTGAAATGTCCTGTAAGTTTTTATTAAGAGTTTGTAAATGCTTTGTTTTTGTAGTTGCTTTTTTTGGTCTGTCTTGACTGGTATCTTTTAAAATGTCATCTGATGTATTAGGAACATTTTGTAAATGCTTTATTATCTTTTTATTTTTTTTTGGTTGTATCTTTCATTTTTGCAGCTGATATTCTTTTATTTGCAAGTCTTTTGCGTTCTTTTTCTCGTCGAATTTCTTTCTCCTCCGGTGTCTGCTGGGCGGCCCATCTCTCTTGTCTTTCTCTAGTTTGACGTCTTTTCTTCTCTTCTTTGGTCTCGTTATCAGCCATATTAATCTGTAAAGGAAAAAAAAGTAAATGTAATTGTGTATATTTAAAATTGTAATTCCTGTTAAAGATTCTTGTGCACAATCGGTGAACTAAAAGGCAAATCATTAAGGTATCATTTATATTTAGAATGTATCATTTATATTTAGTTAAATTTATAATTCCTGTCCTCACTGGCTAAGAATTTGGCCAATGGAATAGTGCTGTAAATAAGCATGTAACATATTTTTTTAAAATAATGGTTTTATTTATTAAAAACGTTGTTTGTGGATAGATATTTTCCACTGCAAAACTTCTTTGCTAAAAAAAAAAGTGATGTGGTTATTAAGCTATGTATTGCATAGTAGCAATTTAAATAAAATAAGGGAGATAGTAAATTAATTATTTTATTTTTCTGTTGACACAGATGCAACTGAAAGCATTTTCTTTAGTTTTATACTTTAGTACTTATTATACTTTACCTTGGTTGAAGTGTGCTTTAAATCCGAATGTTTGTTGGTCCTCGGTTGAAAATCGGTGTCCAATGGTGTGGTCCTCTGTTGGAAGTCCTCGTCCGATGGTGTGGTCCTGTGGCGATAGCCCTCGTCCGATGTTGTGGTCCTGTGGCGATATCCCTCGTCCGATGTTGTGGTCCGTTGGTGAAAGTCCTCGTCCGATGGTCTGGTCCTGTGTTGAAATTCCTCGTCTGCTGGTCTGGTCCTGTGTTGAAATTCCTCGTCTGCTGGTCTGGTCCGAGTCCTCGTCCGATGGTCCGGTCCTGTGGAAAAAGTCCTCGTCCGATTGTCTTCACTCAGTATCTGTTGTAATATAAAATAGAAAATGTTGTTTGAGTGAAATGTATTTTAAATAATTGAAAAATGTATTAATTTGACTGTATTGTATCAGGTATGGTTATTTTTTTCTATCTTTTTTTTTTTTTACTTTCTGTACAATCCCACAACTTTTGTTATTGTTATTGACGGTTCTTAGTAAGGCTTGTGGGTTGTGATATATTAAATAAGAATATAAATTTATTTTGCTATGTGTTTATGTTATTTTTTGTACAATCCAGTTTTGTGCACACCACTTGTGGTATACTTATTTAACCTTTATTGGGATGGTTATAGTTAGTGAACCATGAAATAATATAATTAATGTAGTTTGCTATGTGTTTGTTTTAGTTTTTGACAATCCTGTTTGGTGCGCACCACTTGTACAAAAGTTATTTATTCTTGATTGTACTGGTTATAGGTTGTTAAACATTAAAGAAGAATGTTAATTTAGTTTCCTATGAGTTTGTGTGTTTTTTTGTACAATGCTATTAGGTGCGAAACACTTTTGTTATTCTTATTTTTGCTTCTTTGTAAGGCTTATAGGTTGTTAAACATTGAATAAGAAATTCAGTTTTGTGTGTAGCAGTTTGTGTCTCATTCAATTGCGATTTGGCTAATTGAATCGTGCCCTAAATAAGCACATAGCATATTTTTTTAACTAAGTTTTTAGTCATTGAAAAACTTTATTTTGGATATATTTTTAGTAACTAAAAACTTATTTTAAAAAAATAGTTATGTTGTTATTTAGAGCCCTATTCAATTGGGCAAATTGCAATTGAATGAGGGCCTTTGTGTGTACCATATGTTGCACAGTTTGCCCCTCATTCAATTGCATTTTTTACAATGTAATAGTACTCTAAGGCCATCATTGAATTGCAATGTTCAAAAATTGAATAGGTTTGTAAATAAGC
The DNA here is from genome assembly GCA_027410445.1 of Discoglossus pictus. Taxonomy (NCBI): domain Eukaryota; kingdom Metazoa; phylum Chordata; class Amphibia; order Anura; family Alytidae; genus Discoglossus; species Discoglossus pictus. Next base: position 65,992,385 of record CM050164.1, on the reverse strand, counting down.
ACATCACATATATTTGTTAAAATAGAATAAGGGCCTCATTCAATTGCAAAATTGGGCAATTGAATAGGGCTCTATATAAGCACATAGCATATTTTTTTACAGAAGTTTTTAGGTGGTAAAGACATTGCTTTTGGATAGAAGTTCACTAACTAAAAACTTCTGTAAAAATAATATGCTATGTGCTTATATAGAGCCATATTCAATTGGCCAAATCACAAATAAATTAGGCCCTAAGGGCCTAAAAGTGCTTATTTATAGCCATATTGAATTGCCCTAAATAGCAATTGAATGAGGGCCTTTGGTTACTGCATTTGTTATATTGTGAGCTCCTCATTCAATTGTGTTTTGGCCAATGGAATAGAGGTCAATATCAGCACCGAGCATATTTTGTAACGTAATTTTGTATTTAGTGAACTTGTATCCAAAAGCAACGTGTTCACAAAAGAAAAAGTTCCTTTAAAAAATATGCTCTGTGCTTATATAGAGCCCTATTGAAATGGGCAAATCACATTTGAGTGAGGCCCTTGGCCATTAAAGATATATAGGTCCTCATTGAATTGCAATTTTGCCAATTGAAGAGGGCTCTATATAATCACATAACATATTTATTGAGCAAAGTTTTTAGTTATTGAAAACCTTGATTGTGGTTCGAAGTTCAGTAACTAAAAAGTTCTGTATAAAAAATATGTTATGTGCTTATATAGAGCCCTATTCAATTGAGGAAGTCGTAATTGAATGAGGCTCATGGTTCTTTCTTGTTTATACTTAATACTTTACCTTGCTTGAAGTTTTGAATGACAGACGGTCCCCTCCTGCCAATCTTAATCCGCCGGTCTTCTTGTAGTGTCTTTTTGAAAAAGAAAGTGAAATAGTTATTTGTATAGTTATTTGTATATTTATAATTTTTCATGTAGCAAAGCATGGCCTTTTGAGCATGTAATGTCTTGTTGTAGCTTACCTCTTCTTCTTTGTTGGTGTTCTTTAAAAGGGATTGTGCTTCACAGTGCACAGTGCAAATTGTTGAGAGACGCTGTTGATGCAGAGTCTGTTTGAATATTCAAAGAAATAAAAAGATTCAGCTTTATATGATCTATTGAATTGAAGTAAATGAATGTCATTGAAATATAGTAGTGTAATTTTTTTAAATTAACCTTATTTTTTGTTGTTGGCTACACACATATGTCACATACATGAAGCACATTCCATAGTTTAATGTAATTATTTTGTGTACGTGTGACATATCAGTATACATGACTCATATTTAAATGGTTAAATTAACCTTATATTTTTTTTTTCCAACACACATAAATGTGTGTGTGTGAGATGTAACTATAGATGATACACATATATGTGCGTGTGACATATCAGTATACATGACATATAATGTCATTTAAATGTAGTTGTTTACTGATTTTGTTGTAAGCTAATTTAGTTGCAGTGGCAATACACATAAATGTGCGTATCACATGTCACTACACATTATACAGATATATGTCCGTGTGACATGTCACTATGAAGGGGCAGTACACATAAATGTGTGTGTCACATGTCACTATACATTATACACATATATGTCCGTGTCACATGTCACTATGCAGGGTCAATACACATAAATGTGCATGTCACATGCCACTATACATTCTATACATATACGTGCGTGTCAGATGTCACTATACATTATAGACATATATGTGCGTGTCAGATGTCACTATACATTATAGACATATATGTGCGTGTCAGATGTCACTATACATTATAGACATATATGTGCGTGTCACATGTCACTATACATAAACCTCTGTTTAATATTGAATTATGTTTTTTTGTTGTTTTGTTAAAAGAACCGTATTTTTTTTTTGAGCCTATACACATAAATGTGCCATACATGTCACTACATAAATGCTAATATTTTTTATTTTTTTTTTGACCTGTCCTGATAATAAAATGTAATATATTATAGCTTACCTCTCAGTTGTAATTTGCACAATGCAAAGTAGTAAATTAATAAAGAATTGTCTTCTCAAGTAAAAGCAGCAGTTATCTCAGAAGTCACTCCGTTGATCACCTGAGGAGAAATGTATTTTTTTGTTTGAAATAGGCAGTATTTATAAACTTGTAGAAAGTTCTGGAAAGTGAGACCGTTAGAACGCAATACGCATGCGCTATTTGCGTTCCAGCTTACAATTTGCGTTCCATCCGCCATTTTCTGCGTATTACTGTTCAAAATGGTGTTTAATATGATTGTGATATGTTCCGCATAGTATGTGTTTCATTATTGCGAGTAAGTGTAGTGTAGTTACGTCTGAAGCCTCGTTTTCGTTTTGTTCGTCGGCCATTTTTTCTCTCGCTTAGCGATGGTATTAGTGTCTAAAGTGTTTTATTTTGATTTAAATGTAGGTGTAACTTTTTTTTTTTGAGGTGCTGGCTGGTTCCTCTTGCTGTAGGTAAGCTTTTTATGTGTTTGTTCTGTGTCTTTCTTAAGTTTTAAATGTTTGTATGTCGGCGTGTTGCGTCTGATGTTTGCGAAGTCGTAATGTGTGGTAACGTGTCTCGTATGGTGTTTGCGTGTGTAGCCTCGTTTTCGTTTTATTCGTCGGACATTTTTTGTGTCGCTTTTCAAACTATTTAGTGTCTAAACTCTTTTATTTTGAGTGCAATTAAGTTGTAAGTTGCATTTTTGAGGTCCTGGGTGCTTCCTGTTTGTGTAGGTAAGTTTTTTATGTATGTGCTGTGTGTATGTATTGTGTTTGTAATTTTGTAATGTTCGCGAGTTGCGTCCGAGTGTTGCGAGGCCGTAATGTGTGTGAACGTGTGTCGTATGTTGTTTGCGAGTGTCGTAATGTGTGTGAACGTGTGTCGTATGTTGTTTGCGAGTGTCGTAATGTGTTGCGACGTAAACTTTTTTTGAAATTTTGCAAGGGTCGCAGTTGCTGCAACTGAAGACCTCGCTTTGCGAGGTCCTCAGGTGCTGGCATGGAGCGCCTGCGGCGCTCCATGCCAGCAACTGAGGCCCTTGCTGTGCGAGGGCCGCGGGCTCGCTACGCGAGCCCGCAGCGTTAGCAACAACTCGTACGCTCACAACTATATATGTGACTAGCGAATTGCCCGTCAAAAAATGACGGCAATGAAATTGTAAGGTAGCTAATGCTGTTTAGTGTGTAATAATGAAATATATAATACATTAATAAATGAATATACTTTACCTATTTTAAAGCATTGTGTGGAAGAGCTGTGAATGTGTTTTGATGTTGCTGCAGCATTAGTGGTGTGGATCTGCTGTGTAAGCGTGCTGAATGTGTGCAGTGTAACACTGTGCGTGCGCGAGCCCAAACCGTTGTCGTGTACTTCCGCATTGGCGTCAAATGGCGAGTAATGTGTGTTATATGTTTGTATCGGAATATCCGTAGGTGTTTTGTGGTGTTTTGCGGCCATTTTTTCTCTCGCTTCGTTTTTTTTTTAGTCTCTAAACTGTTTTATTTGAAGTAAAATCGAGGTGTAAGTTGTATTTTTGAGGTGCTGGGTGCTCCCTCTTGGTGTAGGTAAGTTTTTTATGTATGTGGTGTGTGTATGTATTGTGTTTTACATTTTGTAATGTTCGCGAGTTGCGTCCGAGTGTTGCGAGTCCGTAATGTGTGTGAACGTGTGTCGTATGTTGTTTGCGAGTGTCGTAATGTGTGTGTCGTACTGTTTGGGTTGCGACGTGAAGTTTGCGAGGGTCGCAGTTGCTGGCAAGGAGCGCCTTCGGCGCTCCATGCCAGCAACTGCGGCCCTCGCTTTGCGAGGTCCTCAGGTGCTGGCATGGAGCGCCTACGGCGCTCCATGCCAGCAACTGAGGCCCTCGCTTCGCGAGGGTCCTCAGTTGCTGGCAAGGAGCGCCTTTGGCGCTCCTTGCAGCAACTGAGACCCTCGGGCAGTGCCCTCGCGAAGCGACGGCCGCGACTCGCGTAGCGAGCCCGCGGCGTTAGCAACAACTCGTACGCTCACAACTATATATGTGATAGCTATTGATGGGATAAAGCACAATATGAGAAGAGGAAATATTGACAGGGAACTTCTGAAAAAGGAAGCCCAATGGATTTATACACTCAAAACCAAAAAATCTTGGGGCCTAAATAAGGGTTTCACTTTTACACCCTTTTAATGATGCTTTATATATCCCTTATACTGTACCACTTACATTTTTATATGAAGTTATATTTATTAGCTATTCAATGGATACAAATACTCTTGATATATAATGGGCCTAATATAATATCTCTAGATATATCTTACATGTTAACTAGACTCATGTTACATCTCTTTGGTCAATTTCCAGAAGCATGGACAATCCTTACGGTGAAAATTGTGTGATATATAATAAATATATTAATATGATCCACTTATTGAATGGACAAATACAATACAATATTATCTATATCATACACCACTCTAATACAGCATAGGCCTAAGAAGAATTGTCTCATTTATTTTATATCATGTATTCTATACTGATTTATATCAGTATATATTCTATATGTTTCTTGATCTTGTTTATATCACCAAAGGCAATGATATACAATAGGTACCATAGCTGTGTGACACACGGGTATTAGCTATATATATATATATATAATGATTATTGTTCTAAGTCCACTCTCTGGTTATACAAGTTTTTATATATACTACCATTGTTTCTATGCTGATCCTGCCACATATTTTAGTCTTCTGCCAATATTTGGTTTTAATATAAGGATATATAACAGTATAAGCTTTTTATTTGTATTAGTTGCTATGGCAACTTAAATAGCTTAAATAGCCTCTCTGACAGGGTCCCGGTAACCCCTGATGAAATTCTTGGAAACGTGCGTCGGGTTGCACGCTACGCTATTACGCGACGCTGACCTATGACTTCAGATGTAGATGCATAGGAAGCGCGCGAATAGCTAGGAGCTGTGCCGTTTACTGATACAGACCTGTTATTTATCCAGGCCATAATATAACGCTATTCCCTATATCTAGAACAATATTCATTTATTTAAATAATTTCAAAACCTATAGGGGGTATGCAATTATGCACTTAAGCTCCTTCAGTTCATGAAGTTTAATGGTGACATCTAATATTACTCCTAGTTCGATCTTCGTTTACTCAATACCTAATAATTTATTCATTTCAGATCCTCCAACTGCCCATACCTATATCGATTCATATTGAAGCACACTGGTCATTTTGATATACTATATTAGCACCTTAGCACTGTAGCACCTTATTACTTCACTAAGGGGAGGTTTTTCTCTTCCCTGCTAATAATTTCTTCCCTTACAACAATTTTGCACTTTCATTTAACTGCTTGTCCATTCAAGCACTCAGCACCAAGCACTTTAGCTATATACTTATTTACAAGTAATAAGGTCATAAGACGAGTAGGTATCCTATCAATACAGGATACCAGAGGAATCACTTATATCAATATATTTTTGGACTTTAATTGGATATATAGGATATACAAATTATAGATCACTTGGTATTTTCACCTATTCCTTCAATCTATTTGTCAGAGTCTTAGGTTTTTATATTAGCCATTTTAATATTTATAATAAAGGTTAAGTTTTAAATGGATTTCTATATTGCAAATTTGGGCAGTGGGTGTGCACTAATTTATAAAAGGATATCAGTTCTGTCTCTTTCTACTTATTTGCCTAGAGGTCATATTAAAATCATTCTGTAATTTATTGGGTTGTAACTGAGCACTGCTTTGGCTACTCGTTGATTGACTAGAATGGCTACTCCATTTCTTCTGAGGGATTCTTGACCACAGTAGAAGATCTGGTGGTTGTCTGATGTGAAATATCATATTCCAGTCCATTTCACAGGATATCAATGTTTAACTTTGTAATTTCATTCTTGACCACATCTAGTTTGCTTTGGTTCATAGTTCTAACATTCCATGTTCCTATGATGACTTGGTCTTTACAGCATTGGCTTTTCTTTTTACCTCCAGACACATCCGCAGATGGGTGTCCTTGTGGCTTTGGCCTAACCACTTCATTAGATCTGGTATTACTTTTACTTGCCCTCTGTTCTTCCTCAGTAATGTGGTAGGCACCTTCTGACCTGAGGGGTTCATCTTCCTGTGCCATACCATTATGTCTCTGGTTGTACCTGTCCATTAAGTTTTTTTAGCAAAGTTACTGGAGTGGGTTGCCAGTTCCTTCTCCAGTGGACCGCAATTTGTCTGACCTCTCTGCCAGGACCTGCCCATCTTGGCTGACCCTACATGGTATAGCTCACAGCTTCATCAAAGTACACAAGTCCCCTTCACGCTGATCCAGAAGGCATGTGAAACACTACTGTCTAATACATTTCCCTTTGATACTTACTTAGATCATATGCAAAGAAACACTGTATGAATACAAATAGTTCCTCTTCTCGGATACCTAGTATATATTGGCGTATGTTTTGTAGCTGCTATAGCATCAACTGAGAGCCTCACGCCTGCTGCTTTTTTATATTTTTAGCCGTTAATATTTTTTCAGCTAACAGAATATGGTCTACATTTATTTTTTTAAATAAATGTTTAGATGTATTCTTATGACTCTAGCTTGCAAATTCCGACCGCAGAGCTGAACTCATAACCCCGGCCTTTCTAATTCAGATTTCAAGGGGTATGATCATGTGATCTGACAATATTTAAGCAAGCATGTAATTTACTTCTTAGACACAGCCGATATTAAATGAGAAAGTCAGCAGGACGTTAGTAAAACATGGAGGTTTCACGTAACCTGCAATTGGAGGCTAAGCATTAATTGAAATCGCAATCAAGCCATCTAGCAATCTATAAAATCAATTAGATCATCTGTTTGAGTCCATGTGACGTTCATGATAATCTATTAACCCCTTGAGTCGTGGGATCGATATTACTCAGAAATAAAAATTTAAAATATGTTTTATTGCATATTTGTGGGTTTTGAGATTGTTGTGCAATTTATTCTAATGTGTTTCCATGCCTTCCCATGCTTTTATAGTACAGTATTGTGTGTTTAATTCCTGTTACAGCTCTAATAAGTATATGAAACAGCCCTTGCGAGTCCTATTAGGAACTTGCAATAATTTTGTTAGAAACGTGATCCTTTTTTCAATTGTGGGTTAGACTTTTTTGTGCTCTAGCGATACAGGTCTAATAGAATATTGATTTTGTGTAACTTTAATTATTTAGAGCTCGTAATATTCTAGCTGTGCAAAAAACAATGGAGTTCTAAGGCCGAGTTTGATTCTTTGGCTGGCCTGTAGTGATTGTGGGCGGGTAACTCATATTGGGATTGCGAGTAGCTAATAGAATATGTGGCAATATTAGGAGCGGTTTTAAGTGGGTGTAAATTTACGACTTGGGCAATAGAATAGGGCCCGTCGTTTGTTTCCCTTGGTTTATTAGCCATATTATATGATCCTATACTGGATCATTAACTTGCATAATATAAATGTTAATCAATGAATCATTTTAATAGTTTATAATTTAAAATAGAAAAAACGCCGTAAAGTGTTGACTAAAAACACACTTGAAAATGTGAGTATGATAAACTACCTAAATATGGAAGTGATGAATAAGATATGCCTCTTATAGTGATACTACTAGAAATATTCTCCTTAGTGAATGTAATAATCTAGTGTTATAATGTAACTAATCTAACTGAATAGATCAAAACAATAGGCATTCCATACGGTAGGTTATCCTCATATATAAAATAAAATCATTAGATAACCTTTCTCAAAAAAAAAAAAATTGAAAAAAGGATAACAAAAAGTGATTTAAAAACAAGTACTAGGCTTCACCTTTATACTGGGATTGGAGCCACTGTATTGTAACAGAAAAAATATATATGTATTTATCTATATTGAGTACCTTCTAAGTCGCACTTTAGGAGAAAGGATGGTACTTTCTGAATTACTGTATGTCACCTAGGAGGGCTGTTCACTAGGGACAATGCCCTCCAGATCATATAATACAGGTAAGGTATAAATGCCGTTGCTATATGTCTATAGTATTTAAAACATGAGACAATGCATATAATTCAGTGCTATAAACAAAAGAAAAGGTACAAAAATTTATATTACAAAAGATAAGTTACCATACCATTTAGTAGGCTCAAAACCGGTCGGCAGACAGAGCTTACACCTGGCCACCTTATCTTGGGTATTATAACACTAGATTATTACATTCACTAAGGAGAATATTTCTAGTAGTATCACTATAAGAGGCATATCTTATTCATCACTTCCATATTTAGGTAGTTTATCATGCTCACATTTTCAAGTGTGTTTTTAGTCAACACTTTACGGCGTTTTTTCTATTTTAAATTATAAACTATTAAAATGATTCATTGATTAACAAAACACAGAGTGTAAAGCACTCAAACAGTTTGAGCTGCAAACGTAGTTTAAAGCCCAAACAAAACCCAATATTGCATAATATAAATGACAGATCACTGGTTATATGCATACATAGAGTCTGATTATCCACCAAACAACAACAGAATTAGGGTGAGAATGTAAATTGTAAGGGTGTACAAAAGAGATGCTTTCATAAAATAGCCTATCATACAAGGCTATAACTTTATCTCTTATAGATTCACACTGTAAATTGATGATGATTTTATCATTCTACATTAGTTAGAGGGCCAAAAGTTTTATCTGACAAAAATCTGACGTAAATATGGAATAGTATGCATGGGCAATGGTGCCCGCGGACGAGCGCATGCGCATAGAGAGGGCACCGACAGAGAGAGAGGTGGCTCAGACACAGGGAGAGAGAGAGAGAGGAGAGAGAGAGAGAGAGAGAGAGAGAGAGAGAGAGGAGAGAGAGATGAGAGAGAGCTGAGAGATAGAGAGAGCTGAGAGATAGAGAGAGCTGAGAGAGAGAGGCGAGAGAGATGAGAGAGAGAGCTGAGAAAGAGAGAGAGGGCGCAGACAGAGAAAGAGAGGGCAAAGACAGAGAGGGAGGGCGCAGACAGAGAAAGAGAGGGCAAAGACAGAGAGAGAGGTGGCTCAGACACAGGGAGAGAGAGAGCAGAGAGAGAGAGAGAGCTGAGAGAGAGCGGAGAGATAGAGAGAGCTGAGAGAGAGAGGAGAGAGAGATGAGAGAGTGAGCTGAGAAAGAGAGAGAGGGCGCAGACAGAGAAAGAGAGGGCAAAGACAGAGAGAGAGAGGGCAAAGACAGAGAGGGAGGGGAAATAGAGAGGGGGAGAGAAAGAGAGAGGGCACAGACTGAGAGGGGGCGAAAGAGAGAGTGAGAGAGAAAGAGAGAGAGGGCACAGACAGAGAAAGAGAGGGCAAAGACAGAGAGAGGGCGCAGACAGAGAGGGAGGGGAAAGACAAGGAGGGAGGGGAAAGAGAGAGGGAGAGAGAAAGAGAGAGAGAAGGCACAGACAGAGAGAGACAGATAGGGGGCACAGACAAAGAGAGAGAGGGCAATCTGAACAAAGTTTCTGATGTACAGAACTCATATGTATCATTATCATTATTTTAGAGGAAAAAAATATTTTATCAATTTAAATAGTTATCTGAATATTCGTACTGAAGATCTGAGATTTTTTAACAATATTTAAACACAAAAATGAAAAATAACTTTTACAAGAATCGCAGTTTATCTTACATTTTTATCTTTTACTGGTATCACTAAAATCTTTCATAGCACATAAAACAGCTTGCATGGAAATGAATATTAAAAATATACTTGAGGTTAAGTAACCAGGGAATTGGTTACTACCACCTTTCCCAGGTACCTCATGAGTTAAAAATATAATATACAAGTTCCATTCAAAGTTTCTTTGATAAGAACTTTCACTAGCTTTTTTGCTTTGGGATATTTGTTCCAGTGAAACTTCCCTATATATTGTTGTACTGAGTTCTTAAGAGTAACATAAGATAACTATATGTATAGGGAACTGGATATTAACATCCAGTTATAGTATTGAGTATATTTCTTCTCCCCATATGATATTATTGTAGTTAGAGTAGTCTATCTTCTTGTCCCAGAATTGTCTTATGTGCTATAAAAGATTTTAGTGATACCAATAAAAGTACATTTTTTGTAAAAGATTAAAGTGTAAGGTAAACTGTGATTCTTGTAAAAGTTATATTTTCCTTTTTGTGTTTATACAGAGAGGCCACACAGACAGAAAGGTCACGGAGAGAGAGAGAGAGAGAGAGAGAGAGAGAGAGAGAAAGGGCAAAGAAAGGGTGCAGACAGAGAGAGTGCACAGACAGAAAAAGAGAGGCCAAAGACACAGAAAGAGCGGTCAGAGGAGGAGAGAGAGGGTAAAGAGAGATAGGGGGTGCAGAGAGAGAGCATGCAGAGAGAGACAGCACACAGACAGAGAGAGACAGGACAGACAAAGATCACATTATATGATACTGTCATTTATGGGCAAGATACTAGTATAATCATATTGATACTCTGTGAAAAATACATGTATTTTTACAACAAGTCTTTACAAATACGCTTTTTTGTGAGAACTATTTAATGAGAATTTTGCAACCTTTTATCCTTTTAAGTTCAGAATACAAACCATCCCACACAGGCAGTGTAGAACAGAACCTACACTGTTGTGTGATTTATACGTTGCTTCCTAGTAGTAAAGGTGTTAATAAAAACAGGGCCACCAACATGGACTTAGTAAGTAGAAAATAGCCCATGCAGGATCTATTTACACTGTAATGCACTGTTTAGAATTACATTTATCAGTGTTTGGTGCCCTAGCAGACACATATGGTGTATAATGACCAGACTGAGACAGCCTTGTATTACCACTCAGCACTGCCATATAATGTTTGTATATTAGGTGCTAAAACAACTTGTCAGCAATATAGTTATGTATTGTATTGTTAGACAAAACTTGTATACAGTGCCTTGCAAAAGTATTCACCCCCTTGGCATTTATCGTGTTTTGTTGCCTCACAACCTGGAATTAACATGGATTGTTTGAGGATTTGCATCATTTAATTTACAGAACATGCCCACAGCTTTGAAGATGTGCATAACTATTTACCCCCCTAAAGACAATACTTTGTAGAGCCACCTTTTGCGGCAATCACAGCTCCAAGTCGCTTTGGATAAGTCTCTATGAGCTTGCCACATCTTACCACTGGGATTATTGCCCATTCCTCCATGCAAAACTGCTTCAGCTCCTTCAAGTTGGATGGTTTGTGCTTGTGAACAGCAATCTTTAAGTCTGACCGCAGATCTTCTATTGGATTGAGGTCTGGGCTTTGACTAGGCCATTCCAACACATTTACAAGTTTCTCCTTAAACCACTCAAGTGTTGCTTTAGCAGTGTGTTTGGTGTCATTGTCCTGCTGGAAGGTGAACCTCCGTCCTAACCTCAAATCACGCACAGACTGGTACAGGTTTTGCTCAAGAATATCCCTGTATTTAGCACCATCCATCTTTCCCTAAACCCTGACCAGTTTCCCAGTCCTGGCTGCTGGAAAACATGGGGATGGTGTTCTTTGGGTGATGTGATTTGTTGGGTTTGCACCAGACATTTGATGGATGAAAAGTTAAATTTTAGTCTCATCAGCCCAGAGCACCTTCCTCCATACATTTTGGGAGTCTCTCACATGCCTTTTCTCAAACTCAAAACGTGCCATTTTGCTTTTTGCTGAAAGTAATGGCTTTCTTCTGGCCACTCTGCCATAAAGCCCAACCCTATGGAGCGTATGGCTTATTGTCATCCTATGTACAGATACTCCAGTCTCTGCTGTGGAACTCTGCAGCTCCTTCAGGGTTACCTTAGGTCTCTGTGCTGCCTCTCTGATTAATGCCCTCCTTGCCCGGTCCATGAGTTATGGTGGAAGGCCATCTCTTGGCAGGTTTGCTGTTGTGCCATGTTCTTTCCATTTGGTTATGATAGATTTGATGGTGCTCCTGGGGATCATCAAAGATTTAGATATTTTTTTTATAACCTAACCCTGACTTGTACTTCTCAACAACATTGTCCCTTACTTGTTTGGAGATATCCTTGGCCTTCATAGCAGTGCTTGGTTAGTGGTGCTTCTTGCTTAGGTGTTGCAGCCGCTGGGGCCTTTCAAAAAATGTATGTATATGTAATGACAGACCATGTGACACTTAGATTGCACACAGGTGGACATCATTTCACTAATTATGTGACTTCTGAAGGTAATTGGTTGCACCAGAGCTTTTTATGGGCTTCATAAGAAAGTGGTGAATACATACTGTACGCACATGCCAATTTTCTGTTTTCTATTTCTATAAAATAGTTTTATGTATATATTTTTCTCATTTCACTTCACCAACTTAAGACTATTGTGTTCTGATCATCACATAAAATTCAGATTAACAAAACATTGAATTTAAGGCTGTAATGTAACAAAGTAGGTAAAAAGTCAAGGGGGTGAATACTTTTGCAAGGCACTGTAGATGTGGAAAGTTGCCACTCCTTGAATGCAGCTATAAAAGCCCTTTATGTAGCTTACGTGACACTAGGGAAAGTTTGTACAGCATTTATCTCTGTGCACATATGCACTTAAACAGACTTTGTCCCCCAACAGGAAGTTGAATTTATTTTACAGAGCTGCAAAAACTGGCTATATATTGTACTAGCAGATTTTCTCTACAGTAAATGATGTCTGAAATAAATAGAATTTATTTTGTGGCTCAGTAACCTTTATTTTGTAGCTCAGTAAGCGGGAGAGGGTCTTAAACAGCCAAATAACATTGCAGCTCTTTACCGTGGCTACTACAGAGACAGACAAGCAGAATGCCATCCTAATTAGCACATCAAAGCAGCAAAGACAAAAAGTGTGAGACACAGCAACAACATTTCCCAGGTCTGATTCACATTTGAAAACAATGGACAGCACAACATATAGCCAGTTTTTCATGCTCTTTACAAATAACTTAAAACAAATCTTGGGATGACCGTGTCCTTTAAATGTTACAAAGTTACATTATTCTCTTTTTGAAGACCTCCTCTAGATCAGGGGTCTTCAACCTTTTAATACATAATGCGCCCACTTTTGATGGTATAATTTCCTTACCGCCCACCGGTGCCGCAGTAACTCACTTTACCCTATCCCATTTCTGGTTACATAAATCATGTGACCCTAGCTATGTATCACCCTGTACTTACTAGATTGTGATCTCTTCATGACTGCTGTCCCTAGGTTATCTAATGTTGTCTGCAAAGAATAGTTTAAAGTAATGGAAAAATAAATGAACTGTGAGAAGAAACGTGGAAAAGTGTAAATGTTCCCATTCAGATTCTATACCCGAAATTAACAAAACAATGAAATAGAATTATTGTTAAAAAAGAGAAATAATAAGAATTTGTTAAATACTCTTGTTGCTCAATATAATACTGCAACAAAACATCCCTTCCTAGGATCCATACGGTAAACATGGCGATCGAGGTGGTGCCAAAGGTCCTTGATTTTGTAGGCCAAGGAAGTACATGAAAGTCTTTGTAGTGCTCCTCCAACCACTTTCGGACAATTTTGTAACATGTAGCTTTGTCGTGCTGGAAGATCCCATCCGCTCCAGGGAAGACAATCAACACGTATGGTGTTCTTGACCTGCGAGGATGAATTGATAACCCAATCGGTTGAGCGTGCCTTCCAGAGGTGTGAGTGGACCCAGACAATGCCAAGAAAACAAACATTCTCCAGACCATAACGTAGCCGCCAGCACCAGCTTGTGCTCTTCCAACAATGGTGTGTGAGTGTTTGTTCTCGGAAGTTTCGCACTGAACATCCAATTTTGGTACTACCGTGCAAGTTAAACCCTCAGCAGCATGGGTGCAGTGACCAGCCATTTGCTTCCGAGCCCTATACACAGCAGGGCTCGCTGTACGGTTGTTTTAGAAACACGACTGGTAGCCCCCAGTTTGTTTGGAAGGGGAGTTACTCAACTTTAGCGTGTGGCATAGCCTCACACACATTTACAGTCAGATAAATCGCACATTTTACCCAAGACAGTGATGGTTGATATGTTTGCAGAATGCCTACATGTCACCTTATATATCTACCAAACCAGCTCATGACAAGTGACCTATTTCATTAGCAACGATTGCTGATGTCAAAAGTACGCTGTGGACATAATGTCACTCACAAGTAAAAAGTATGGAGCTAAACTTGCACTTATTGCTCGATGAACTTTGTCATTCTGGAGAGAGAGAGAGGAAGAGAGAAAGAGAGAGAGAGGGGAAGAGAGAGAGAGGGGAAGAGAGAGAGAGGGGAAGAGAGAGAGAGGGGAAGAGAGAGAGAGAGGAAGAGAGAGAGAGAGAGGAAGAGAGAGAGAGAGAGGAAGAGAGAGAGAGAGAGGAAGAGAGAGAGAGAGAGAGGAAGAGAGAGAGAGAGAGGAAGAGAGAGAGAGAGAGAGGAAGAGAGAGAGAGAGAGGAAGAGAGAGAGAGAGAGAGAGAGAGAGAGAGAGAGAGAGAGAGAGAGAGAGACACACATTGGTGGCAATATACCATAAAATTAAATCTTCAGAACAAAATCTTGCATCATTCTCAACACTGAAGGGCAGAATGTTCTTAAGTATGGGTCGTCTTTAACCTGGGGATCTCCTGTATATGAATATTTTCCTTAAAGGACCAGTTAAAAAAACTTAACATGTTTGTGAAGAATGTAACAAACTAACATTAGCACCCATGTAAACTACAAACATAAAATCACTCTTACAGCAAATAATACATGTCTGGTTTCAGCACTGCCTGATAATTTGGAGATCTATCAATAGGGTGGGGTAGAGGTAAGAAGAAGAGGCAATGTAATCGTTTCATATAAAGCATACTTTCAGACTGTGACACCTATCCCCTTCTCAACATGTTCAGAAGCATGCAGCTTGCAGCAATAAATCCAAGTCCTAGCCATATTCCAGCAGAAATATATACACCCCTCTCCCTTGTACAGCCTTCACCAAAGTACCATGAATCAAAGTCAGTAGACAGTAAAAAAATAGCTGTATGACATTTTCCAGCTTAATTATGCGCTTAGGCTCAAAGTTTTCAAAAACATGTTTGAATGTTTTTTTTTTTTTTTTTATTGTACACTTATCTGCGCTTACTCCTAACCACACTGTGAATGCTAACGCTTAAGAAAATTGATGACCCTTTTAAGGACTTGAAACTAGTTGCCCATCACAGCGTATATTCTCCATAGTCCTTTTTGACCATCTTCAAGTCCGAGAAGCATTGACTAAAATGTCTTATACAGGATAAAATCTCAGCAGCAAACTTATACTTTTTTCAAACCATGAATTTGTTTATTTTAGTCACAGCGCTTCCAAAATAACAGGTTTGATGGGTCAACCAGGACAGACCAACAGTACAAACCAAACAGGGTTTACCATCAGGACACAGTCTCGATAAACAAGGGGATCCTACTGAACTTACACTATAACCTGCTTTGGTTTTGCAGATATTGAACTTTTTGAACCAGATTTATTTTTTAATGTGCACTTGATTATTATCCTACTCTCCCAGTGTAAGTTTTGTATAAATCTGGAGATAAGTCTACAAAACCAACTCTATGTTAACGGTGTAAGTTTGGTAAACAACTTTTTACAACTGGTCCCCATGTTTATCTACATATGCGTCTTGTTGTTGAACTTCCTTTAATGTCCATAAAACAGAGATCACTGTCCAGTTTGCATCATAATTAATAAATCATTAAACAAAAACATCGTAAATCTTCTAATGCACATAAATTTTGTGTTTTACAAAATAATTTTCATTACAATAATATACATCATACACAAATATCCTTGTGCTTCTTTACAAAACAAACAAAACTTTCTTCGTTATATCAGAATTAGCAATTTGTCGAGTTTGAGGCCAGTTTAAATCTTAAAGTTCATCCAGTTAAATTGAGCATATTATTCAGGTAGTTGGTTCAAGGTCCTGTTGAGGTTTGTAGAACATGGAGGTGCCCTTTTCCCTCCAAACATTTCAACAAAGGCACGAAGATAGGGCAGTTGGATAGAGCAATGTGTTTTCCATTCATGTTTTTTTTTTACTCAAAAGCCCTTCAAAAATACTTCCATGGTAACAATATGGGAACACAAGATCATCATAAAAATATCAATACTGTCCATTTTTAGGTGCTCCCTCCTCTTGTGAAACTTCTACGTCAAATTTGTGATTGTTTTCTGTTCAATAAGCTTCCTTATATACATTTGCTCCACTGAGATATTGTGGTACTCATTCTAGAAACAGAAAGAAAATATGTGTTAGTGATGACAGAAAAGGAAATCAAATGCAGAATCATGGAAAAAGCACAATAATAAATAGACCAAACATATAAAACATACAATTTTGCAGCGTCCCCAAAATGCATAGTGTTCCACTTTGGGACATGACTTTTCTGCCAGTTACATTATGCAATTTTTCGGCTCTGAATTTTGACCACTTCTGCAATTTAACAAGCAATGGGAAGAGGAAGCTCTGTCACTGCGTTTCCTTGGAAGATTGCAAAACTGTACAATATCAATAAATGTCAACATTTAATAATCTGTTTCTTAAGTCCTTAAGGTAACCTTAATACTTTCTATTCACTAATATGTTTTACTATGCACCTATATCAAAAGTGAAAGTAGCGTAAAATAAAAAGTGGCAGCACTATAAAAAAAAATGAAAGCAAATATGTAAAGTTGTGTGAGAATGATATTACTTTTATCTTACTGCATTCACGGATGAATGAAAAAAAGAATAACAAATCGGTCCTATTATGACGTCTACTAACCCAAAAGGAGAGACCTCTCCTATGTTATTTTATGGATCCTATAAATATAGAGTGTGAAGAGATATCTCCAATGTAACAAAACAAGATGCACAGAATCCAATAGCAACTGGTACACCTTAGTCAATATAGCTTTATAAGATAGCCTATTATAAAGGTAGGTGTGACAGAATATGATACAGGGCATGTAGGCCCAAAACTACACATTCCACAAAATCTCTTGGCCACATTGTATGTGACAGAAGAACAACTAACCTAAAAGGAAAAGGCCACAAAAGTTAAAGGATATTGTCACACCACACCCCGGTGCTCTATGGTCTATAGCAGTGGTGGCGAACCTATGGCACGCGTGGGCACGCGGCCATAGGTCGCCGGCAGCATGCTGGGTCTGCTCATCGCGCGCGCACGGCACCTGAGCGCTCTCCCGTCACTTAAAAAAGGAAGGGTTGTGCTAGCGTGCGCGCGCGGCGCAGGCGAACAGACTCTCCTTGAGATCCGCAGGGGGAGAGGCAAGGGGAAGGTAAGAGTTATGGGGCAGGGGAGAGACAAGCGGTAGGGGAGAGACAAGGGAGAGGGGGAGAGAGAAGAGGGTTGAGACAAGAGGGAGGGAGAAGGGGAGAGACAAGAGTGGAGGGAGAGACAATGGTGTAGGGAGCCAATGGGGAGTTGGACAGATAAGGGAGAAGGGGAGAGACAATGGAGAAGGGGGAGACAAGGGGAAGTGGAGAGACAAGAGGGGAAAGAGAAGGGTGGGGGAGACAAGGGAGAAGGGGAGAGAGAAGGGGGAAGACAGTGGAGAATGGGAAAGAGAAGTGTGGGAGAGAGATAGAAGGGTGTGGGAGACAAGGGAGAATGGGAGAGACAAGGTTGGGTGAAACAAGGGGGTAGAGAGAGCAGGGTGGGAGAGACCAGGGGGAGAGACAAGGGTAATGGGAGACACAAGGGGAAGGGGAGAGACAAGGGGGGAGACAATGGGGAGGGGAGAGACAAGGGGGAGAGAGAGTGAATGGTGGGAGAGACAATAGTGAAGTACAAGGAGAGACAAGGGTGGGGGTAGAGACAAGAGTGAAGGAGATACAAGGGCGGGGGAGAGATAAGCAGAGAAAGAGGGAGGGAGGGAGGGAGGAAGAAAGGAGAGCAGAGAGAAGGGAGGATGGAGAGAAAGAAAATAGGGAGAGGCAGAAGGGAAAGGAAGAAGTAAGAGAGTGAGATGGGAGAGAAGGTAGAGGCACATGAGAGGAAGGGAGAGGAGAGAGAAAGGAAGAGGGAGATGCAAAAGGGAGAGGTGGAGAAGGGAGAGTGAGAGAAGGGAGAGTGAGAGAAGGGAGAGTGAGAGAAGGGAGGAGTGAGAGAGAGGGAGGAGTGAGAGAGAGGGGAGAGTGAGAGAGAGGGGAGAGGCAAAAGGGAGAGGTAGAGAATGGAAAGAAAGGAGGAGGGAGAGACACAGGGAAGGAAAGAGACAAGGGGGGGTAGAGGCAAGGGAGAAAACAGAGACAATTGTGAGCGGTACAAGAGAGGAGAAATAAGGGTGGGAGAGAGAGAAGGATGGAGGGAAGAGACAAGGGAGAAGGGGAGATACAGGGGTGGTGGGAGACAAGGAGGAAGGGGAGAGACAAGGGGAGGGGAGAGAGAAGGGTGTATGATCCAAGGGGGGGGGGGGGGGGGGAGACAAGGGAGAAAGGAAGAGACAAGGCTGGAGGGAGAGACAAGGGGGAGGGAAGAGACAAGAGGCGAGAGAGGAGGGTGGGGGGAGAGGGAAAAATGGGGGAAGAGACAAGGGGGAAGGGGAGATACAAGGGTGGGGGAGAGACAAGGGGGAAGGGGAGACATAAGGGGCAGGGGAGCGACAAGGGAGAATGGGAGAGAGAGAAGGGTGTAAGAGACATGGGGGAGTGAGAAAGTGAGAGACAAGAGTGGAGGGAGAGACAATGATGTGGGGAGACAAGAGGGAGTGGTAGTCAAGAGAGAACGGGAGAGACAAGGGAGAAGGGGGCGACAAGGGGAAGCGGGCATATGCATTAAGGGAGCAATGTATAAAATTGCTATTTTTGGATTGAAAGAGTGAGGTGCATTGTATTCTCATTTGCATGGCCCTGCCTTTTAGACATGTGAATGGGCTTATTAATGTAATATTAATTTCCTCTCTCTAAAAATGTATATATACATACATACAGTGTGGGGGGGGGGGGGGGAAAGTATTTGATCCCCTTCGGATTTTTTTTGTCCATGACAAAGAAATGATCAGTCTATAATTTTATCAAAAATGACGGGAATACAATTGTAAGGCTGGCAATGCTGTTTGCCACATAATGTGAGGCTTTTGCTCCTCTGAGCACCATTTGCGTGGCGCGCACTAACTGCCATTTGTTTTATTTTCAACGTTCTGCGTTCCTGTCGTTGTTCGTCTAAGACTCAGTATTCAGGTTTAATTGCCGTGTTGGCACTTAGAGGGAAAAAAAGTTGGCATGTATTGCGGTTTGGGCACTCGGGCTCAAAAAGGTTTGCCATCACTGGTCTATAGCATATGAAATTATTATTAAACAAAAGGAAAATATACTTTGTCTGCCTTTGGAAGTGGTCAATTAAAATATGGTCTTTCTCTCCATGTTTTGTTTAAAGGAAGATGCACCATGAACTAATTGTGTTAGCAAATAACAACTGGGAGTGATATTTAACACAAATAAATAAATATTAATTCTACCCTTTGATCTCATACACTCTTCCCCTGCTTTAAAGAAAAACAAGTCATATTTGAATACATATAGAACAAAGTCCTTATTGTTAATATATTACCTGAGCCATTACATTCATAGTTTCATTTCCATAGTAGTGAAGTGAACTGTTAGGTGACTTCATATTGTACTTAAATCCAGCGACATGTACTTCATTGCATATGTGGAAAGCCAATGCGATGGCAATGATGCCAGTTGTGGGATGCTTTGGTCTCTAGAATAGGGGATAAGATGTGTAAGGTGTATACCAAAAAAAAAAAACATATTTACATTGGCAAGAATTAGAGAGCATCTTCCCACCCTCACAGACCATTAAAAATAGAAAAAAATTAAAAATATTTTTTTTTCTAAATTGCCTCTCTATCTGCAAACACCACTGGATCCTTACATAATCCATATGAATTGGGTAAGTGAAATAATTTAGAGTAATTATGTTTAAATATATTTGCTGTATATAAAATGGTACTTGGACTGGTATGGAGAGGCGGGAGGTATTTTTTTTTTTTTTCATACTCCTCAAGGTATATTTAAAAAGTGTAAAGATGTACAGACACTTCATAGCTTGTCAACTTGACTATTTAAATATTGTTGTAACTGTGACACAAAACTCTCTGCAAAGTGTTACATAGCAGCCTGCATCAGTTTGTAATGTGATTCAGGAAATATAAGAAAGCTAATTGCAAACATGTCATTCAATAACATTAAATCAGTTTTCAAAAACAGTCTCTAACATTAATATTTGTGTTTTATTTAACTTAAGTATCATTTTAAATATGTATCTGAAACGGTTGAAATAGTTTAAAAAACAAAAAACACAAATAAACTTAAAACATATTTTAAAGATCAGCTAATTAGCATGTGGGTGGCTTGAGGCACGCTACAGCATGCGTAACATCTGGCTGTTTTGTCAGAATTGGAGATGCTTTTCCTGTCTGCTAATTAAAATATCTTTAAATGACGGTAATTGTAGGTTTACATCAGTCAGAAAGACTTAGGACACCTAAAAGAGGGTGATGAGAAGCAGCTCCTATAGTCTCTGAAACACCAAAGTTCAAATGTCAATTTTAGAAGTATTTTTATTTGAATAGTGATATTATTGCTAATCAAATACTAACTAAACAAATACTGCAAAAAATATGTATATATTACTTGCCGCGAATAATATACATAAAACTATTTTTTAGAAATAGAAAACAGAAAATTAGCATGTGCGTATGTATTCACCCCCTTTGAAGCCCATAAAAAGCTATGGTGCAACCAATTACCTTCAGAAGTCACATAATTAGTGAAATGATGTCCACCTGTGTGCAATCTAAGTGTCACATGATCTGTCATTACATATCCACACCTTTTTTGAAAGGCCCCAGCGGCTACAGCACCTAAGCAAGAGGCACCACTAACCAAACACTGCCATGAAGACCAAGGAACTCTCCAAACAAGTCAAGGACAATGTTGTTGAGAAGTACAAGTCAGGGTTAGGTTATAAAAAATATACAAATCTTTGATGATCCCCAGGAGAACCATCACATCTAACATAACCAAGTGGAAAGAACATGGCTCAACAGCAAACCTGCCAAGAGACGTCCACCCCCCCCCCCACCCCCTACCAAAACTCACGGACCAGGCAAGGAGGGCATTAATCAGAAAGGCAGCACAGAGACCTAAGGTAACCCCGGAGGAGCCACAAAGTTCCACAGCAGAGACTGGAGTATCTGTACATAGGATGACAAAAAGCCGTACGCTCCATAGAGTTGGGCTTTATGGCAGAGTGGTCAGAAGAAAGCCATTACTTTCATCAAAAAACAAAATGGCACGTTTTGAGTTTGTGAAAAGGCATGTGGGAGACTCCCAAAATGTATGGAGGAAGGTGCTCTGGTCTGATGAGACTAAAATTGAACTTTTGGGCCATCAAAGAGAATGCTATGTCTGGCGCAAAGCAAACACATCACATCACCCAACGAACACCATCACCACAGTGAAACATGGTGGTGGCAGCATCATGCTGTGGGGATGTTTTTTAGCAGCCAGGACTGGAAAACTGGTCAGAGTTGAGGGTAAGATGGATGGTGCTAAATACAGGGATATTCTTGAGCAAAACCTGTACCACTCTGTGCGTGATTTGAGGCTAGGACAGAGCCAGCAGGACTATGACCCCAAACACACTGCTAAAGCAACACTTGAGTGGTTTAAGGGGAAACATGTAAATGTGTTGGAATTGCCGAGTCAAAGCCCAGACCTCAATCCAATAGAAAATCTGTGGTCAGGCTTAAAGATTGCTGTTCACAAGCGCAAACCATTCAACTTGGAGGAGCTGAAGCAGTTTTGCAAGGAGGAATGAGCAAAAATCCCAGTGGTAAGATGTGGCAAGCTCATAGAGACTTATCCAAAGCGACTTGGAGCTGTGATTGCCGCAAAAGGTGGCTCTACAAAGTATTGACTTTGGGGGGTGAATAGTTATGCACATTGACTTGTTCTGTTATCTTCAAAGTTGTGGGCATGTTCTGTAAATTAAATGATGCAATTCCTGAAACAATCCATGTTAATTCCAGGTTGTGAGGCAACAAAACACGAAAAATGCCAAGGGGGGTGAATACTTTTGCAAGGCACATATATATATATTATACATACATACACACACATACATCCTCTTTCGATCTGCATTTCCTCAGATCTCCCTGAAGACTGTCACATAAGGAATAAAGTTAGGACCCCTGTCTGATCTTAAGTGATGATTAGCCCTCAAGTTTGTTACCAGCAGATGGCACCATTAGCAAATGCATACAGTAATGTTACTCAATGTTTGTAACACTAAGGGGTGTCACAAAGCAACAAAAAAAATGGGAATCTGATTTGTTTTTACAAGTAAGATTAGACTAAAAAACTGCATTATTTAAGTGTATAGCAAGTCATTCATCTTACTGAAGATTACTTCGATATCTTAATATCAAAAGGTTAAGAATGAATCATTATTTAGCCAATATAATTGTTCAAAGTCCAGTGTAAATTTACCTACAATTATAAGGGCGGCTGGTGCATAGGGGCAAAGGTGCAGACGCCCCCCCAAAAATGATCAATCACTTTAACATTGTATTTTACATTTATACAGATAATGCAATTTAATTATATCTGTATATCAACTTTCATGTCTTCTTTCAGATGCTTTTGTTAAAAATATGTATCTATCACTTTAAATAAACCCTTTGTGTGGGTTAGGGCTAGGGTTAGAAGGTAAGGGTTAGGGCATAGAGGGTTAGGGCATAGAGGGTCAGGGCATAGAGGGTTAGGGGATTAAGGCCCAGAGGGTTAGAGGATTAGGGTTAGGGCATAAAGGGTTAGAGCATAGAGGTTTAGAGGATTAGGGAGTTTGGGTTAGAGCTCCATTTTGGCACTTGCCCAAAAGATATATATATATATATATATATATATAATATATATATATATATATATATATATATATATATATATATATATATATATATATATATATATATATATATATATATATATATATATATATACCCATGGCATGGTTGTGGCCTATATTGTTCCGCTTGGTATTTTAAGGGTTTTTAGGTACGGTTTGGGCCTATATAGTCTTTTTTTAATTACTTTAGTGTATTGTATAATTTGTATCATGGGGAGTTTGAGTGGCATTTGTTGATAAGATAAGGGAATCATTGGATCTGATTGCAGCTAATATTTCTTGAATTATATTTACTATTTGCTAATAACAATTGTAAACCGGCTTATTTAGACCTGTAGTTTATATTACAGTAACAACTGGAACATGTTGTGTGTCACTTAATGCTACTACTGCCCTAGATTGTAATGTGTTACAGAACACCATCCATATTTATATATCTAATACAGAAGGATCAAACTGGAGGGAAAAGGAAATAAATATATATATCAAAACGAGTTAGAAGGACAATAAACATACTGTACTCACTTCAGTCTTTGGAAAGTAGAGTGGAAAATTCAATATATCTTGAGAAACCTGTCTGAGAATGTAGGGATTGAGAACCCTTATCTGATGAGCCTGGTAAATCAAATTCACTGCAGGTTTTTTCCAAAATCCATACGTGCTCTGTTACAGTCAAATGAAACAAAAAAGACAGGAAATTACTTCCTGGGAATGTATTGTTAACAGAAACAAATATGAAGTATTCACAAAAGAACAACACGTTGGCAATTTTATATCTCTGAATCATTCCTAAGTATTACACACCTCCAAAACAGGTATGGTGCTTTTGCAAAGTGATGCACTGTATCATGAATATTAACATGTTTCATATATTTTTATAATATAAGCTCATTTGTATGAGCCCAGTTTCCCAGAATGCAATGGGAGCATTCTGATGTGCAGTTTTTCTGATTTGTTTTATGGGTCTATTACAGGGTTCCCATGTGGTACAGTGGTTAGGATTCGGTGCTTTCACGGCTGCAAACTGAATTTGATTCCAGTCAGGGAACCATGAGATCACACCAGCCTGAAGCCAAGCAGGGCTGGGCCTGGTCAGTACTTGGATGGGAGACCAGAAACTGTATTCTGTGGACCACTGGAGAAGGAACTGGTAATCCACTCCAGTATCTCTGCAATGAATGCCAAGTGGATCAACATGGTGTGTTATGGCCCATGAAGTCACAGAGAGTTGTAAATGACTGAATGAAGCAAATACAAAAAACACTATTATAGAACAATTTGACTTAATACATTTATAAATTACATTGTGTGCATGAATTTAAAAGCCGAGGACAGTCTACAAACAAATATTTTCTAATTCATACAATTTCCCAATGAGAAGAAAATGCTAGATGCGATCTGGATGGGAGGTAAGAAAGATGGCTGACCGACCATCCAGCTACGCAAAACGAGCTGAAATGAGGTTGATAAAATTCATAGAAATGGTTTTAAACTTTTTTATTTTATTTATTAAATACACTATCATTTGAAGAAGCCAAATGCAGCTTCCATACTGCACAGTAATCCAGTCATGAGCGGTTTGTGACTTGCATGAGATTTAGTATAACGTTCACCAGTTTATGTTCAATTAATTTCCAAGCTCATATTAGCACCAAGTCACCAAATAATCAATGATCAATAATAAATGAAAAGCCAATTATTTCATAGGTAAACATTGAGTTGTGTGCACAGCACAAGATTAAAAGGACTCTGTATCTAAAAATGTTAAAGGGATATGTAAGTTTGCTTGATTATGAGTGCATCTGAGAGAGGAGAATTGGTAGTGTATGAAAAAAAAAATTTGCATAAAAAAATCCAATATAATCATTTAGCACTTACCTTAAAGTAAGCAAAATGTCTGACATTAGGGCTAACAACCTCCAAACCCAGGCTAAATTAGCATCAAATTTAAAATGATTTGTTTTGGCCAATCCGGTTAGCGGAAACATTTGAATTAACTCCCTGTTTGTACTGCAAAGCGGCCTGGGATATGTATTGTATCACTGATATGTGCTATGTATTGTTGCGGACATACGGGGAGGAAGCTGCAAGGAGATTGGCTGAGCAGGCAACAGAAGGAAAATAGTGGGTTAATATTGCTGCCCTGATGCTACGTGCTGATTGCGGGAGGAGGGGATCAGATGCCTGTGTAGACACCCCCTGGGGATTTTTAGATATTAATTAAAATACAATGTTTTATGAGATGTGCTGCATACATATACGCTGTTTTTTGCCTAAGGAATGCAGAAATGTATTAATCCATGGAACTTTCATATCCCTTTAATGAGTTTATTTGTTATAAATGTTTTATCTGATGAGATCTGTATTTGATGACACCAACTTTATTACAATTGTTTTGAGGTGCTATGTAATAACTTTTTCAATAAAAAATATATTTATAAAAAAAAAGGTAAAAAAAAAAAACGTAATGACAAAACAGCCTAAATATAATAGATATAGAACACTGAACAGGGGAAAAAATAAAATAAAATAAAATTACACCATGGTTGCACATTTATATTGACCAAATGAGTCTGCATGAATATAACCTGTCATTGTTCGCACGCATTAAGAGAACAAAATGAATACTGAACAACTGAAATCTATCAACAAATGTGATCTTGGGCCTTAAAAGCAAATATAGTAAGGAACATCCTTCAACCTCTACTGGGTAAAAGAAAATACTTGCTCCTTTGACCATTTGATCGGTTTCCACTTCCAAATAAGTAACAGAATTACAATCACATGCATCATATATATCTGATAAAATGCATCATATATATCTGATAAAAGCCAACCAACTTGCGTTGACTAATTTGGGCTAACTAACTAATCTAAATAAAAATAATAAAGAAAGCAAGGGAAATGCAGTTTTAAAGACAACTGTATCAAATTTAAACATTTTACTTCCTGCAAAGTTAAGGAACTCTTAGTAACATTGTCAAAAATGAAAGTGCCATCATTCAATTAAAAGCCGATGGGTTGAGCTTATGCCTTACAGCGCAGAAAATCCCAGCTGACAACAGTGTTGCTTAGGTTCACTAACCTCTTTTGCAAGCTCCTGCCATCATTTCAACCTCTCTGATAAGAGGTCACAGTACATGGAGCCAAACACTTTCAATTATTTATGCTATTTCAAACATCCTATCTCCCAAATCAACATGGGAACTACCATTTTACTGGGTTCACTGCCAGTTCACCAAAACTCCCCCACAAAAACCAGGAGAGACCAGCATCTATATTATTATTCAATCCGGCCATGTGATACATCCTTCAAGTGAACTGTAGTGCATTTACAATTAAAGCTTATGTCTTTGTTTCCTATGCGTAGACTATTAAAAAGAGTATTCAGTATTTTTTATGTCTGTTTTCTCCTCAAGCAGAGCTAGGATGTGGTCAGCTCTTCCTGTGTGCTGGACTAAAAATAAATTCTGACCAGCGTAGGTACTGTTTCATCCACACATTTTAAAATGTACAGTCTTAAAGGACAAGAATGTTGACTGAAAGGGTTGACCGGTAGCCCTACCTGCTTGCTGAAATAAAGCTATGGTTGCATCAAAAGAAGCATACAAGACCGTGAGCTGCTCTCATTATTTACTAATTTACCCCTTGCATATGATAAGTTATGGATGAGCTGGAATTGCCCCCCAGCCCTTCTTTGGCACCAAACCCAAAGGAGATACTACAAAGATAGGAAAGGAGGAAAATGAAAGGGACCTACCATATGGCACAAGAAGTTTTCCCTCAAGAGTTTTTCTATTCTTGCTTCTGAATGTTGCTTAGCAGAAAGTGAGTTATGGGAAGACTTATAATAGACCATACTCAACTGATGGAACAAACTCTTCTATGAGCCAAAATCCTAACAATGCGACAACACTAGCCCTGCCCATATCCTTGGCCTACTATTTTAACCATTGTAGTAGCTTCTTCACTTGTACTGGTATTCTTGGTTTTTGAATGAGGTATCTCAGATGAACTGGTGATAAAGAATATCCTTCATATAGGAGTATTCTCAAATTGGTAGTAGTAAAAAAAACATCAACAGATTCTCTCCTCCATATAGTGTCCTGGGATTAATGTTTATGTAATACAACAATGACACATAGATAAATGGTGTAATTCTTATCTGCTACCTTAATTCTATTACCTGAGTGTCTATAAAGAAGGAACTACTGCAACCAGAGCCTCAGATAACTTAGAAGGAGTCTGGCCCATTCCCCTTCTTAGGTTAGAAATAAAGCCCCAGTGGCCAAAAATGCCTTAGCAGAGAAAATATTCCCCAGTTGAGACACTAATTACTCCAAGTTAGGCAGCAATAATGGTGGGGGCCTGAGAAAAATAAAACACATTATCCCTGGTCCCTGACCTCCCATGGAAATGTATCGTAACACATGTTGAACCCATTCAGAAAAGTGTGTATGTGATATAGCAAAATGTTGTCACGTGTTTGCAAAAGAGCCTCTAAAAACAAAATTGTATTACTATCCTTAAAATATTTAGAGGTAGATCTCGTGCCTTTTCAGGAGTCATAGAAATTGTGAGCCAATGCAATAAGAGAACTAACAAAACCATGGCTAGCAGGATCCCTAGGTAGAAGAAGAAGCAAAGGATCTGAAAAAAACGGGTCCACATTTGATGTAGATTGAAACTGCAGCAGTATTTTTTTTGGCAGGAACTGACTAACTTGAGTTATGATAATTAACATCTTCATAATAATCATTAGAGGGGTAAGTATCAACCTATTTTATTTTTGCTTCCATCTCCCAGTAGCTATCTCTTTTTTGTTACGTGGAAAAGTGGAGGCAGGTATTACTTCATTCATAATAGATAATTGTAACAACTAATTTCTTTCAGTAGCCTACATATTTTTACCCCCTCTAACAGTAATGGAGTAAAAAAGGCATACTGCAATGCATAGGGGCAGGGAGGCTCAAACATGCTCTCCTAGATGCATGTTGTCTCTTTATAGACCTACTTTAGGTGTATTGTACTCATGGGTGTAGGAACTGGGAGAGGCACCCCCCCCCCTCCAGATTTATTTATGTTTGTTTGAGTCAATATATAAGCAATTTTACAGAATGTGTATACAATGAGCTGTATCCCCCCCAGAAGTATTCTAACTCCTACAATCCTGATTTTATTATATATTTACTGCATGTTTTAGGTCACTTATTTTGTTACTACCAATTTATTCAAATAAATAAATAAATCTGGCCCTACCTAACTCAGTATTGTTCACCAACCAGTTGGTGCATTTACCCGCTGACTATAAAGTTCCTAACATTAATATTAAATTGCTAAATAAATTACACAAACATATTAACATATTAGACAGAGAGATACATGCACTGAACATATCCAATCACATAAAACAATACATGGTGTTATATATTCTCTTTATAAATATATATATATATATATATATAAATATATATATATATATATATTGCATGATTAAAGCCAAAAACAAACTTACCACTCGTGTCTTCAGTAATACTTGTGATAACCACCTGACATCATGTGGCTTGAACATAAGGAGGACGGTAGTGGTGTTGGGGTCATAGTGCAATTTATCGGAGAAGATAGACTCTGGGTAACAGAGTCGAAAAGTGGTCTTGTGTCCAACATCATCTTCATAACCTATTACAGGACCATCATTCATTCTGTAAAACAAAGAATTTACTAAAAATTAATTGGATCCCCCTTCGTTCATGTATTTTTGAGTGATGAAGTGTGAAATATATATTTTTTAAATGTAATCTACAACATTTGGTGAATTAAATGATTTTTTTCCCCAAATGAAACAAGGGCAGTACATCACAGGCCATTTAAAAATGCATCAAAGGTTATTATTGGAACATTTTTTGAACTTTATCCAGCTGTAACAGGTGCAGATGAAATACGTATCCTATAACAATATTACGGCAATTTGAAAAAAAAAATATATACTTTGCCACACTTGTGAGGAACCATGATTCCTGTACATTGTCAAATGTTACCTTTCTGGTACATAGCATTATGTTCTACAAATATAAATGGTAATTTTATAAGACTGAGGAATTATCCATAGCCTTCAAATTGGGCTTTTTAGAAGTATTAGATGTAACAAACGCACAGGTGTAACAGACCAGATTTTTGCACAGCAGTTTTAAATCCATGTACAAATTCTTATGATGCAGAAATAAGCTATTTTACCAAAGTAACTCACAGAAACCTGTTTTCAACAGAATATGTTCCAGACTATACCATCAAAAGTTTTATATATGTTTGATGTCAATCTACTATTCAAAGTGAAGGATAAGAAACTTTTGTATAACTAGAAGGTGTTGTTTACTTGTTGTCATCATTATACAAATCTGAATATAAAATCAAAAAATAAGTAAAGGGTAGCAGTTTTCACTTTATTTATCATTAAATTAAAATGCACTGAAATATATCTAAAATTTACATTTTCTATTAGGCACTTAAGAGGCATTTTTAACTTTTGTTTTACCCCATATATTGTTTCTTTCGTTTTAGAACCTCATGGGAAGATTACAACTTGACAATAGCATATCAGCAAAATTGAAACCTGAACAAAGGTAAACATCAATAAAAGTAAATCTCAGTGGACAGCTCTGGCTCTCTAATCAGCCATTGGGGTCTACTGTTAAGCACCTTCATACTGGTTGTCCTTGCTTTAGGACATGCTGGGAGTCCTTGCTTTAGGACATGCTGGTACTAGAAAGGTCAGCCCTTGGTATGCACCGAAAAGTATGGAGAACATATCCAATATAGTCAGTGAGATTAAAAACATTTAAGTGGTGAAAAATGTATATTACAATACTTATTGGATGGAGATAAACTTCAGTTTAATGTGCTCAGAGAGCGTGATTTAACACAGTGAAACAGGTATAAATACTATTTTTACTTCACCCTCTAATTTAGTCTGTCCACTATTTAATTTACCACTGTGTACACTCTAGTCCAAAACTTTGTCACCCCAGTCTCCAAAAAGAAGACATGGGGTTACCCACAAGGTAGATCAAGATCAACCGGTATAGCCTCATGTGGTACCAGATACAATTTAGAATTGAGAAAGTAAATAGAAATGGAACAAGCCATACAATACCTTATGATTATATCATAGGAATCTATTTTCTTGCCTAACGTGCTGTTTCGGAGAACTCCTCCATTCCCAACGACGACACATTTCTTGCAGGAAATACTGAAAAAAATAAATAAATAAATGAGAAGTTCTAGGTTTCATAATACAATTGCATGTTGACATTTTCTTTGTTGTTGCGTAGTGTATTAGATGGTAGTGAAAACACATAGAATCTGTATAAATACAATATGACACCATATAATATTTGTGTTAAATTGGAAGAAAATTACTTTAGAGGTGAAGTACCCCACTCCAAGGACAATAAGGTAATGAGGTAGAAGCCATAATCTGGTGTCAAATAATTTTGCCTTTGTAGAATATGGCTGCCCCATTGATTCATTCACTCTCTTTGGGAGTAGTCAGATGCTCCTTCTACATGTTATCTATACTATCTTCAATGCAAGTTCATTATACTTACATTAAAGGCATATGCAATTGAGATGGGTTATGCATGCATCTGACAGATGGGAATTAGTTGCGTATGATTACATTTATTTGCATGCACTATGTTTTTTTTAGCTTTGCATTAAAAACAAATGGTTGCAGGTGATGTTTACATCCCTAGGATTGAGCTAGGCTCCTGAGAGGGTTCAGTTTTGTAAAAATGTACCCTATCCATGTCGGCATGCTCAGCTTTGCAGCCAATCAGCAATGCTGTATGCAGCCAGCTAGATGAGGCTTCTACACTAAATCGACATTCAAGTAAAAATGCTTGAGCGGTTACACAGTTTTTCTTTAGACATCCCCTCCCTGTCCTTGATAAATTGTGACAAATTATAATTGTACGGAAACCAAACATTTCAGCTTCTTCTTCCTATTCCTAATTTGTCTTTTAGGCGAATGAGAATTTATGCTTGATTTATGGTCCTGCAATGACCTGCAAAGTTTTCTGTGCATGTGTCTCTGTGTGAGTGCATGTGTGAGTGAGTCCATGCAATTCACTGGGGCTGGGAGAGATCTCAGGGGCAATTCACTGGGGCTGGGGGAGGTAATGGGGCAATTCACTGGGGCTGTGGGAGGTAATGGGGCAATTCAATGGGGCTGGGAGAGCTGATGGGGCTATTCACTGGGGGTGGTAGAGATCACAGGGGCAATTCATTGGGGGTGGGAGAGATCACAGGGGCAATTCATTGGGGGTGGGAGAGATCACAGGGGCAATTCATTGGGGGTGGGAGAGATCACAGGGGCAATTCATTGGGGGTGGGAGAGGTGATGGAGTAAATCACTGGGGCTGAGGGGGTTACAGGGACAAATTACTGGGGCTGGGGAAGTTTCACCTAGGATGTAGATAAAACAGTCAGTGAATGAAGGGACACAGACCTTGTTCTGGGTATTACAGGAATCTAAAGAAAAGATGCAGCTCAATTCACAGACCAAAAAAAAAAACAATTGTATGCTAATTTTCGCTGGGATTTCCAGGGGGTGTCAACATTGATAAAAAACAGTTAGCAAATGCAAGAAATTTAGCAAACATTAGGGTAACTGTTTAAATGTTTTTTTTTTATGCAAACCATTTTTTCATACACTACTAATTCTTCTCTATCAGATGCATTCATAACCCAGCTCACTTGCATATACCTTGATTTAAGCATTTAATGCATATTTTTCATGAGCATTTGCTGTCCATTTAACTGTATTTATATATGTCTATGTAAATTGCTGTGTAATTTTAAAAGGCAAATGGAACACATTTTGTTTCATATATATAAAAAATTAAATTTTCCAGGACAGCATTATTAAGTAAAATCTGTTTAAACTTTCTTGAAGGTAACTGCAAATGCACAGAGCATACTGTAGTATGTAGGTCTCATGATCTAGAAAGATAGAGAAGTAGGATATATATCTATTTTACTGCTCAGTGACAGTCAGTGGCAAGCCCCCCAGAACAGATCAGCTTCAGTTTGATGGGTTCTGAGAGCAGAATTTAAAAAAGGAAACAGTGAAACATTTACAAATACTCTCTTTATTTAATTTCTTAAAGACCAAGGCATATTTTTACTAGCCAGGAAAGGAGTGCATTCTTAGCAGCTGCTCCTCCACTCCTCTGCGCGTCTTCCGGCTGCGTCGGGACTTGGCATATGCTAATGACGTGACATTACATGAGTGTCACGTCATTAGCATTGGCCGGGTCCGGATACAGCTGGAAGACTCGCGGAGGAGCAGCTGCTGATGGAAGGTAAGTGAGGGGAAAGGGAGAAGGGGAGGTACTTAGAATGGGGTAAAGTGAGGACGAGGAGGGGGGTTGAGGACGAGGAGGGGGGTTGAGGACGAGGAGGGGGGTTGAGGACGAGGGTTGAGGACGAGGAGGGGGGTTGAGGACGAGGGTTGAGGACGAGGAGGGGGGTTGAGGACGAGGAGGGGGGTTGAGGACGAGGAG
Source organism: Discoglossus pictus (assembly GCA_027410445.1). Taxonomy (NCBI): domain Eukaryota; kingdom Metazoa; phylum Chordata; class Amphibia; order Anura; family Alytidae; genus Discoglossus; species Discoglossus pictus. The sequence goes on along the minus strand of CM050164.1, from coordinate 65,959,933 downwards.
GGGGGTTGAGGACGAGGAGGGGGGGTTGAGGACGAGGAGGGGGGGTTGAGGACGAGGAGGGGGGTTGAGGAGGGGGGGGTTGAGGAGGGGGGGTTGAGGAGGGGGGGTTGAGGACGAGGAGGGGGGGTTGAGGAGGGGGGGTTGAGGACGAGGAGGGGGGGTTGAGGAGGGGGGGTTGAGGACGAGGAGGGGGGGTTGAGGACGAGGAGGGGGGGTTGAGGACGAGGAGGGGGGGGTTGAGGACGAGGAGGGGGGGTTGAGGACGAGGAGGGGGGGTTGAGGACGAGGAGGGGGGGTTGAGGACGAGGAGGGGGGGTTGAGGACGAGGAGGGGGGTTGAGGATGAGGAGGGGGTTGAGGAGAGAGGATGAGGAGGGGGTTGAGGAGAGAGGATGAGGAGGGGGTTGAGGAGAGAGGATGAGGAGGGGGTTGAGGAGAGAGATTGGGGATGATGAGGGAGGTTGAGGAGGGGGGTTGAGGATGAGAAGGGGGGTTGAGGATGAGAAGGGGAGTTGAGGATGAGAAGGGGAGTTGAGGATGAGAAGGGGAGTTGAGGATGAGAAGGGGAGTTGAGGATGAGAAGGGGAGTTGAGGATGAGAAGGGGAGTTGAGGATGAGAAGGGGAGTTGAGGATGAGAAGGGGAGTTGTGGATGAGAAGGGGAGTTGAGGATGAGAAGGGGAGTTGAGGATGAGAAGGGGAGTTGAGGATGAGAAGGGGAGTTGAGGATGAGAAGGGGAGTTGAGGATGAGAAGGGGAGTTGAGGATGAGAAGGGGGGTTGAGGATGAGAAGGGGGGTTGAGGATGAGAAGGGGGGTTGAGGATGAGAAGGGGGGTTGAGGATGAGAAGGGGGGTTGAGGATGAGAAGGGGGGTTGAGGATGAGAAGGGGGGTTGAGGATGAGAAGGGGGGTTGAGGATGAGAAGGGGGGTTGAGGAGGGAGGTTGAGAAGGAGGGTTGAGGATGATGAGGGAGGTTGAGGAGGGGGGTTGAGGATGAGGAGGGGGTTGAGGAGAGAGGATGAGGAGGGGGTTGAGGAGGGGGGTTGAGGATGAGAAGGGGAGTTGAGGATGAGAAGGGGAGTTGAGGATGAGAAGGGGGGTTGAGGATGAGAAGGGGGGTTGAGGATGAGAAGGGGGGTTGAGGATGAGAAGGGGGGTTGAGGATGAGAAGGGGGGTTGAGGATGAGAAGGGGGGTTGAGGATGAGAAGGGGGGTTGAGGAGGGAGGTTGAGAAGGAGGGTTGAGGATGATGAGGGAGGTTGAGGAGGGGGGTTGAGGATGAGGAGGGGGTTGAGGAGAGAGGATGAGGAGGGGGTTGAGGAGGGGGGTTGAGGATGAGAAGGGGAGTTGAGGATGAGAAGGGGAGTTGAGGATGAGAAGGGGAGTTGAGGATGAGAAGGGGAGTTGAGGATGAGAAGGGGAGTTGAGGATGAGAAGGGGAGTTGAGGATGAGAAGGGGGGTTGAGGATGAGAAGGGGGGTTGAGGATGAGAAGGGGGGTTGAGGATGTGAAGGGGGGTTGAGGATGTGAAGGGGGGTTGAGGATGTGAAGGGGGGTTAAGGATGTGAAGGGGGGTTGAGGATGTGAAGGGGGGTTGAGGATGAGAAGGGGGGTTGAGGATGAGAAGGGGGGTTGAGGATGAGAAGGGGGGTTGAGGATGGGAAGGGGGGTTGAGGATGTGAAGGGGGGTTGAGGATGAGAAGGGGGGTTGAGGATGAGAAGGGGGTTGAGGATGTGAAGGGGGGTTGAGGATGAGAAGGGGGTTGAGGATGAGGAGGAGGCAGGTTGAGGATGATGAGGAGGGAGGTTGAGGAGGGGGTTGAAGAGAGAGGTTGAGGATGATGAGGGAGGTTGAGGAGGGGGTTGAGGAGAGAGGTTGAGGATTATGAGGGAGGATGAGGAGAGAGGATGAGGAGGGGGGTTGAGGAGGGAGGATGAGGAGAGAGGATGAGGAGAGAGGATGAGGAGAGAGGATGAGGAGAGAGGATGAGGAGGGGGGTTGAGGAGGGGGGTTGAGGAGGGGGGTTGAGGAGGGGGGTTGAGGAGGGGGGTTGAGGAGGGGGGTTGAGGAGGGGGGTTGAGGAGAGAGGATGAGGAGGGGGGTTGAGGAGAGAGGATGAGGAGGGGGGTTGAGGAGGGTGATAAGGGACGTAAAGACACAAGGGAGAGGCGGGAAAGAGACACAGGGGAGGGAGAGGGGTGGAGAAAAACAGGGGAGGGAGAGGGGGGAAGAAACACAGGGGAGGGAGAGGGGGGAAGAAACACAGGGGAGGGAGGGGGGGAAGAAACACAGGGGAGGGAGAGGGGGGTAAGACACAGGGGAGAAAGACACAGGGGAGGGAGAGGGGGACACAAGAATGGGGCACAGAGGGCACACAAGAGGGGGACACAGAGGGCACATGGGGCAGCATTTTGTAGTAAAATAGGTGCCTCAGCTTATACTCGGGTCGACTTATACTCGAGTATATACGGTATATTACTGCTCATCATTATACAATTGAATCGTTTTTATTTCTGCTTTAAGAGCATTTGAAGAAAGAAAATACAGCGATACAATGCTCTCTTTCAGAATAAAATGCTCTCCATGACATTTTAAGAGACAGCACACCTGACCATATTCAACAAACAGTTTTAAAGGGCTTGGATCTTTCCTGTTTTTTGACTAGGTGGCCCAGCCTTGATTTTAGTCAATTTCTCGTTAGTGTAAAGTTTCACATCTGCCACTACCCTAACCCCTATCCCTAAACCCCATTCGCCAGCAGCGGTTACAAAACAGGAAAGCGTTCAGGAAACAGGAAATAGGTAAAATATTAACCAAATGGTGTGCTTGTCTAGATTTATTTTTAACAGCTCCTCATACAACATTTGCAGTACTTACTTCTTAATTTCATCTGGAAGATCACATTTTGGAAGACTCTTAAGGGCTGCTTCAAAAAATCTGTCTGTAAAGGAAGTGAGAGAGTTGAGTGTCTGTCCCACACAGTAATAGAGGATACTAAATAGATGTATCATAATTATAGTTTTAAATATTATTACATGACTTTTGATTTGAGGTTTACTTTAACTTACTTTATCTAATGTGGTTGCACACAAACCATATATTCAAAAGAAATTATCCTTGAAGTTAAAGAAATAGAAAATATTTTCTATACTAGTCACTTGCCCGTCAAAAATGACAGTATAATAGTGTATGTCTCTTTGTGCCCCTCTCTCTGTTTAATCTGTCTCTCTCTCTGTGCGCCCTCTCCCTCCTCCTCTCCCTCCCCCTCCCCACCTTCTCACTCACTCTCGCCCCTCCCCACCTTCTCACACACTCTCGCCCCTCCCCACCTTCTCACACACTCTCGCCCCTCCCCACCTTCTCACACACTCTCGCCCCTCCCCACCTTCTCACACACTCTCGCCCCTCCCCACCTTCTCACACACTCTCGCCCCTCCCCACCTTCTCACACACTCTCGCCCCTCCCCACCTTCTCACACACTCTTCCCCCCTCCCCACCTTCTCACACACTCTTCCCCCCTCCCCACCTTCTCACACACTCTTCCCCCCTCCCCACCTTCTCACACACTCTTCCCCCCTCCCCACCTTCTCACACACTCTTCCCCCCTCCCCACCTTCTCACACACTCTTCCCCCCTCCCCACCTTCTCACACACTCTTCCCCCCTCCCCACCTTCTCACACACTCTTCCCCCCTCCCCACCTTCTCACACACTCTTCCCCCCTCCCCACCTTCTCACACACTCTTCCCCCCTCCCCACCTTCTCACACACTCTTCCCCCCTCCCCACCTTCTCACACACTCTTCCCCCCTCCCCACCTTCTCACACACTCCTCCCCCCTCCCCACCTTCTCACACACTCCTCCCCCCTCCCCACCTTCTCACACACTCTCCCCCCCTCCCCACACACTCTCCCCCACCTTCCCACTCACTCTCCCCCACCTTCCCACTCACTCTCCCCCACCTTCCCACTCACTCTCCCCCACCTTCCCACTCACTCTCCCCCACCTTCCCACTCACTCTCCCCCACCTTCCCACTCACTCTCCCCCACCTTCCCACTCACTCTCCCCCACCTTCCCACTCACTCTCCCCCACCTTCCCACTCACTCTCCCCCACCTTCCCACTCACTCTCCCCCACCTTCCCACTCACTCTCCCCCACCTTCCCACTCACTCTCCCCCACCTTCCCACTCACTCTCCCCCACCTTCCCACTCACTCTCCCCCACCTTCCCACTCACTCTCCCCCACCTTCCCACTCACTCTCCCCCACCTTCCCACTCACTCTCCCCCACCTTCCCACTCACTCTCCCCCACCTTCCCACTCACTCTCCCCCACCTTCCCACTCACTCTCCCCCACCTTCCCACTCACTCTCCCCCACCTTCTCACTCACTCTCCCCCACCTTCTCACTCACTCTCCCCTCCTAAAGGCGCTCAGCGCGAGGCTCGCAATTAGCGCTGATGGTACTCAGACGACCAAAAGACTTACATTGTGTGGCAAATATCATTACCTGCCTTACAATTTTATGACCGTCATTTTTTGACAGGAAATTCGCAAGTATAAAATAATAAAAAGTATTTAATAAAAAAATGGAGACCCCCTACATTGTGGCCAGAATCTGATTATCACACTTTCTATTGTATTGAGCAATATAATCCAGTGAGCCTGGAAGCATGTACATTAGTTGTAATATAGACCACTGATTAAAGGGTCATTGCATGTATTAAAATAGTATGATTTATACATTATAAAAGTGTTTGCACAAATTATTTTTGATTTTGTTAAAGTTAACACTAAACAAACACAGATTAAAGTAATGTGCTAATGTAAGTAATGAGCAAACGTTAGAGGAAATAGGCCTCTCATCTGTGTTTGTTTAACTAGATTTACATTTGGAAAGAAAGGAATACAAATGTAGGTTAGGTAAATGGCCATTGTATGCAGTTTTTATGTTAAAACATTATTTAGCATTCAAAATACACATGCAATCAGCAGTAATGGCCACTGTTGTACTCTTGCACACCTCTCTCATGGTCCAGAGCACTACTGAAAGAAAGTAAAGATTCCACCTGAGATAACATTGATTAGACTGTCTTGTAAGGTTTGAATAATGTTATCTCAGTTGCAATCTTCCACTTCCTTTTATTAGTGCTCATAACCATTGGAGAGGTGGGGCGAGGTACAGCCATTAATGAGTTAAACTGTTTTTAAATTATACTTTCTGACTAAAGCCCTGATTTGCTGCTGTTTGTACATGTATTTTTTTCATAGTAATTATTGGTGAGCAAAAAATAGGTTTAACACAAAATGCACTTACACTAAAACTTTAATTTAAAGGAGCACAGTAGCCTTGGAAAATATATGTTAGGGATTTATCAGACAAATATAAGTAGCGGTGTACACCATAAGCATAAAAGAATGTATAGGCATAAATTGGTTTTTTTTTTAGCAGACAGTATCCCCCACCCCAACTTCCTGCTAGCTTGGTGTGTGTAATGGATTATGTTTTGCTAATTGTTATCTATTGTGGAGTGGAAGGGGGAAGAAGTAAGGAACATTACTTCACCAATTTATCAGTCCAAGTAATTTATAGCATTTGACATCCTCCCCTATGTTCAGCTTGTATAGCGTTACAGAATATGTTGGTGCGTCACAAATAAACAATAATACTAATAATATTAATACTTGCAAGTTCTACATGCATTGTAATGTAACCTCCTAGCACCTTGAAAAGAAAGTATTGACATCATAGCAGTTTCGTTACACTATAATATACTAAAATTAAGATTTTCTCCCTGAAAAATGCTCATAATTTACACAGCTGTTAATGTTGTTAGTTGGTTGAATACTTCCCAAAAGTGAAAGTTTTGATAATCTGCAGTGGTCTATTTTTTTTTCCTTAAACGGTCACTGTAGTCCTATATTTAAAATATCCTCCTTTGAAGAACTATACTTTAAAATATGCAACATGTTTTAGAATGTAAAAAATAATAAGACTATATTTTAAATATATGCTAATGTGGTCCTTTAAATTCTACTACAAGATCTCCCGCATGCCCCACCCCAAAAAAACATTTGGCAGACACTTGCAGCCTTATTAAATTGTGATTCGGCCAATTGAATAGGGCTCTATATAAGCACAGAGCATATTATTTTTACAGAAATGTTTAGTTACTGAAGACCTTGCTTTTGGATAGAAGTTCACTAACTAAAAACGTCTGTAAAAAAATACGCTATGTGCTTAAATAGAGCCCTATTCAATTGGCCGTATTGTAATTTAATAAGGCTGTTGGTTTTTAACAACGCTATTGTAAAACACATACTATCATAGAAGTGTATGGCGGGCGGGAGGTAAATCAGGCGGGTTCCTATTTGGACTAACACTGGCCCTGTGAGGAGACCACTTACACAATACAATCTCTAGACATTAGCAAGTCAAAATTCTCCAAAGGAAAGCTACTTAAAAATTTTCCAATCTTGAAGATAAAGCATACTTGGATCGCCCATTAAAGGGACATAGAAGGTTCTAAATGAAGTGTTTATTTATATTTTTAAATATAATTTTATTAACAAGAGCTTAAAAGCTCAGTATGTACTCACTGAAACCTTCCACACACCCCCTGCAGAGCCCCCCCCCATACAATGACTCTATAGTACTAGATGTACTAGTCAATTACAAGATGTGTTTCAGCAGCAATTAAATAACATACTGCAGAGATACAGTCTATCATTGGCTAGAATATTTAGTAGTATAGAAACATTGTATGTATGAGGTACGAGGGAGGACCTTTGCAGAGACTGTTTGGAAGGTTTCAGTGACATTAGTACATATAGCTTAAAGAGGAAAAAAGAACATTATTGTGTGCCTATGCTTCTGGTTGGCAATGTTACTATATAAGGAATGACGTGTGTAGTTATAGCTGAGCTGCAGTGTTTAATACCATCACAGGAAATCATTTTCTCAGCTACAATCTTTTTAACATCCTGTCTTGCTTTCCGTCATAGAAGCAGATTTGCTTCTATTCGATTTGATTTTTGTTTTCCCCACGCTAACTGCAGTTCAAGAAGAAGAGGCGCTTGTTTGTGTCGCACCAAACTAACAATATTAGCAGCTGTGTAAGCCATGGGCATAAAGCATTTTTTTGTGTGGAAAATCTTATTTTTGAAAACTCTGTTTAGGAGAATAGTAATAGATTTTATATGTGTTACATCACTTCCTCAGAGCCGAGTCATGAGGGTGTGCGTTTGTTGTTATCAGTGGGCTTAATTAAGACAATAGATGAAGACTGAAACTGATATCACACCCTTTCCCCCTCACTGACCCAGTAGCCAACTCCTTGCTTCAGAAAATGCAACCATGTTTCTCCAGAAATGTATTATGAATATCACCAAGGCATCATCATGTATTTATTTCTGGAGAAAGAAGCAGGTCCTGGAAGGGAAAGCTAAATCACTTTCCAAAACAAATAACTAATTAAGTCTAAGTATATAGTGCTAATCACGATGCTCACTACCACCTTGTTACTTCCGTTGTAGCAAAACGAAATAAAACCACATACAACTGGGTATTTCAAGGATTTAAAGGTTATATGGAAGTTTCCACATTTTAAACTTTTTCTAATCTAACACATGCTTAATTTTATACACGTAGAGATTTATTTTATTTAAAAAACACTTTGGTTCCACACCCCAAGAGGTGCCTACATAGTCACCCCATACTAACAAATAAAAAAAAAATGTTTTTTTTAACCCTAAAACTAACCTCCAAGCCAACAGCAGCACAAAGATCCAGAGCAGCACTGCCTGAGCTACGTCCTTGTGGTGGGAACAAAACTCTATACATCCCATGATGCTTTGCTGCACAGTCTGAATCTCCAGACATTGAAACAATGTTGTAGCTGCCACTGATTGGACATAATGAATTATAAATTTTATCCTAATATAGCTTTGTTTTTCAGGAGGCATTCATTATCAAAATCAACTGGCAAAAAAAAAGGAAAAAATATCCAAGGTACATTTATTTATTTTAGGATTTTTTTTCATGCAAAACAATTGTTCGCATACACTACTAATTCTCCTCTATCAGACACATTCATAACCTGTGAAACTTCTCTATACCTCTAAGATTACCATTCATTTGTTTACTGCGTCATGTAAACACTAAGTGCCCTAATTAGGAAACCTTCCTTTTATGTATCAACTCATAATGGGTTTCAACGACACTAACCCATAATTTCAACATCTATAAACAGGACCTGGTGTCCAAAAACAACAGACCCAGGATGCCAACATTGGAACAGCAAATTAGAAAGGGTGTGTCACTTCCCGCTCACGCATTAAATAAAGAAAACATGAATAACAAAATGTTTTTGCAAGAAGAGTGATCTGATGTGCAGAAATATTTCATTACAGTCTGTGAAATAAGTGATTTATAGGTCTGAAAAATTACATTATAAAGTCCTGATGAAAAGGACTTGTTTGCTCCTCTAACAAAAACCTGGCAAATGATCCAAATTGGGAAAAGATCATAAACTCACACAGGTTCATGCCTTTGGCTGTATAGCTGGCTAAAAAACATAGTTCATTGATTTGTTACTATTTCCACCAATATAGTTTCATTTAATAGGCCAGTCTAAAGGACATATCAACAAGTTGTATACAAGAGCTTGACATATTTATACTAGGAGTTATGGAATACATGTGTATGAAGATGTAGAATTACTCCCAAAGAAGGAACATGTATAGTGCTGTGGAATATGTTGGCACATTAAATATAAATAATAATACATTTTAGGTGATTTTTCAAGCCCTGTATAACCCCATGTTCAATGTAAGATTTATATATTTTAGCACACTAATAAATATGCCTTCGTTTTATAAACATAAAGAACAACTACAAAAATAGAGGTGCGGAATCAAGACAACAAACTAACCTTAATAGGTTAGTTCTATGGACATGATAACCCACTCTGACAGCAGCCTCTTTTAGCCCCTTGTGCCTTCACAGGGAGAAATATCCTGTAGTATATCAGTCTGGTCCCACTCTGACCCAGCCCTGAAATGCCAGGCAATTTTACCCTGAACAGAAGAGACAGCAAACCCCAGGTGTACGTTTCGATCTTAGTTGGGCCTCGTCAGTGAGGTGCAGCTGAACTCCCTAAGGCACAGTGAGCAAGGAGTCCATGTCTGGAGACCCTATCACTCTCAGGGTAACTTAGCCCCAAGGGTCATCTGCATAAGCAACAACAAAAATAGAGGTGCTCAATCAGAGAATGAACTATCCCTTATAGGATAGTTCCTTTGGACATGATAACACACTCTGAAAGCAGCCTCTTTCTTCACAGGAAAAAATATCTTGTAGTTTATCAATCTGGTGTCATCCAATAGAGTGATCCAGCCCTGAAATACCAGGCAATTCTATCCTGAACAGGAGAAACAGAAAACCCTAGAAGTACGTTTCTCCCTTAGCTGGGCCTCATCAGTAGGATGTAGCTGCACTCCCTAATGGATAATACTATGGCTATATTAGAGTTTCCCACACAAATTAATTTATGAGCCAGTTTTTGCTCCAAAATTATTAGCTGTATAGGACCTCTAAATGGCTCCTTTAAATTCCTAAAATTCCTGCTCTATAGCCAAAAATTACTTAAACAGGCACAGTATCCTACTGCATTACTCCAACCAAACACAAGGATCTCAAAATCCCTACAATGATCTAACTGGCCATTTGGTTATTTTATAGCCAAACCAAATGGAACCTGAGGATTCCTTAGAAACCAGTATGGGAAACTCTATAAATTCATTCTGTTCACCTCAGAAGAGTCCCAGAGGCACCATGAACTGGCATACCAATCAACAGCTATTAATTACACTTAAATGTTTTATATGCTTGAGCTGTTCTTCTCACTCACACAATCACAATCAAACCACCATAAATTACTTTGTTTATCAAAAGCAGATAAAACACTGAGACGCCGATATCATTTTACTTTACTACAAGATAACATATATTTGAGCCAGATTTTACGGAGAGCTCAAACTTGTTATGGATTTAATGGATTCTACCAGCATTTGGAATTAGATTTGATTCTACAGATTATATATACAGGGAGATCATTTATACAAGAGGGAACTAGAAAACAACGACATACTAAATGACCAGGGGGCACTTAAAAATAACTTTTTTTTTTTTTACTTTTTAATTCTTATTGAGAAAACAAAAGGTGATTAAAACAATTGCACGGATATAATGTAAAAAAAAATCTTACAAAAAGGGTGAAGTACAAAATATAATAGTTATATAATAGAATACAAACAGCATATAATAATATGTCCGTTATGAGTTTATGTATTCCAACTCCTGAGCTTTCGCATTTTTTTATTATATTGGGGAAAACGGAGGGAAAAAAAGGAAAAATAGGAGAAGGAAAGTCATCAAATAGTCAACTCCAGATATCTAATCAGACTGCTATGCAGCAAAGCATAATGATGATAAAATATTAAAATTGTTTATTAAAATTGTTACTCTACCACAACTGTGTGGGCATTTATTCTGTATAGGCTTATGTATAGGGGAAATATCAGAGTGGCTATCACAGCATATTATTCTTTATGATGTTAGCTAATCTTAACAAATTAAATAGTGAGCCTATAATACCTTGCAGCTAGTAGCACCATTTCAGGTTCCCAAAGTACTCTGGGGTAGTGAGCCATCTTGGGCCCAAAGAGAGCTCAAACAGCAGGAAAGATAAGGGTTAACAGAAACATGGAGGTGGTTACATCAGCATCAAGGCAGCATTGCTAAAAGTCTATCAGTAAGAAGGTAAAGGGAGTAACACAATCCCAAAGCATCCTGTTAGGAAAAACAAACCATTTTGCACCTCTTCCTCTCCTAGTGGGAGACTATCCTGGTAAATGCAGCAAAGAGGAAAGTAGTAAAGAAATCATATGAAGTGGTAGATATAATGAACCTCAAAGTAGCAATATCAACTTTAAATGCAGTATTCAGTGGTACAAAATATAGTTCAGAAAGAGAGAGAGAGGTAACAATTTGCACACTAAAAAAAGTAACCCAAGAAGGTGCAATGACCCTTAGTTGCAAGTGAAATGCTACAGAAAACAGGGCCATTGAACTCTTGTACAATGGTAATGACAGTATATAGAGAGCTGATCGAAAGGTAAACCACAATAAATTACAAATACTGTGTGTCTGATACAGATAGCAATGTCTGACCTGTGGTCATGAACAATTTACATTTTTATAAAGTCAAAGCATATAGTTTTAAATCTATAAATCTCATTACTTTATGATAGAATCAGCAAAAATATCAATAAATAGCAATCACTGTATTAAAGAAAATATGTTCAAGATGTTATATATACACTTTACATTCCTAACCAGTATATGGTGAGCCAATGTATGTCATAGGTGTGAGACCACACATTCCTAACCAGTATATGGTGAGCCAATGTATGCCATAGGTGTGAGCCCTCACATTCCTAACCAGTATATGGTGAGCCAATGTACGCCATAGGTGTGAGCCCACACATTCCTAACCAGTATATGGTGAGCCAATGTACACCAATGGTGTGAGCCCACACATTCCTAACCAGTATATGGTGAGCCAATGTATGCCATAGGTGTGAGCACACACATTCCTAACCAGTATATGGTGAGCCAATGTATGCTATAGGTGTGAGCACACACATTCCTAACCAGTATATGGTGAGCCGATGTACGCTATAGGTGTGAGCCCTCACATTCCTAACCAGTATATGGTGAGCCAATGTATGCCATAGGTGTGAGCCCACACATTCCTAACCAGTATATGGTGAGCCAATGTACGCCAATGGTGTGAGCCCACACATTCCTAACCAGTATATGGTGAGCCAATGTATGCCATAGGTGTGAGACCACACATTCCTAACCAGTATATGGTGAGCCAATGTATGCCATAGGTGTGAGCACACACATTCCTAACCAGTATATGGTGAGCCAATGTATGCCATAGGTGTGAGACCACACATTCCTAACCAGTATATGGTGAGCCAATGTATGCCATAGGTGTGAGCACACACATTCCTAACCAGTATATGGTGAGCCAATGTATGCCATAGGTGTGAGACCACACATTCCTAACCAGTATATAGTGAGCCAATGTATGCCATAGGTGTGAGCCCACACATTCCTAACCAGTATATGGTGAGCCAATGTATGCCATAGGTGTGAGACCACACATTCCTAACCAGTATATGGTGAGCCAATGTATGCTATAGGTGTGAGCCCACACATTCCTAACCAGTTTATGGTGAGCCAATGTATGCCATAGGTGTGAGACCACACATTCCTAACCAGTATATGGTGAGCCAATGTATGCTATAGGTGTGAGACCACACATTCCTAACCAGTATATGGTGAGCCAATGTATGCCATAGGTGTGAGACCACACATTCCTAACCAGTATATAGTGAGCCAATGTATGCCATAGGTGTGAGACCACACATTCCTAACCAGTTTATGGTGAGCCAATGTATGCCATAGGTGTGAGACCACACATTCCTAACCAGTATATGGTGAGCCAATGTATGCCATAGGTGTGAGACCACACATTCCTAACCAGTATATGGTGAGCCAATGTATGCTATAGGTGTGAGACCACACATTCCTAACCAGTATATGGTGAGCCAATGTATGCCATAGATGTGAGACCACACATTCCTAAACAGTATATGGTGAGCCAATGTATGCTATAGGTGTGAGACCACACATTCCTAACCAGTATATGGTGAGCCAATGTATGCCATAGGTGTGAGCACACACATTCCTAACCAGTATATGGTGAGCCAATGTATGCCATAGGTGTGAGACCACACATTCCTAAACAGTATATGGTGAGCCAATGTATGCCATAGGTGTAAGCCCACACATTCCTAACCAGTATATGGTGAGCCAATGTATGCCATAGGTGTAAGCCCACACATGATCTCTTGATTTTATATACACCCAGATACCATAGCATCAGCAAAAACTAGAATACCTTTGTCCTCGGTCATAGGAAAGGTTGTAACAAGCTGCGTACCACTCCAGTTAATCTGAGCAGATTAGTATCTAAGCAATTAATCTCCTAATACTGATCACCAAAATATACTAAATATTTAAAATATAAATAAATAATACATTTCTGCAAGCAACGTCATGTTGCACAAGGGGACTATATAATGCCAGACTAATATGCTTTAATAATTGAATTAATCATTTTATCAAGCTGCTCCTTTTTACAGGGCAATTTTAATTCCCAGGTAAAAGGATTATGAGCATAATCAAATATATACCGCCCCACGCTGATGAGAGGCAGTAACCTTGAAACAGATGTACGTGGGTGGGATTTTCTAACTTGTGTATAATCCAACCTTAGCTTTGCTCAAAGGTGTTTGATAAAGCGGGTATATGAGTGGGCATATATGGGAAGCCATGTTTGGTTATGGATTGCAAGCGCAAAGCCTTTGCGGGCACATTTGCATGTCCCTGCCACGGTTCCCAGAATGCAGCGTAATAACTATTTCTCTGAATTCTGGGCATGAAACAATTTTTTTAACTTGTTTTCGACGTTCAAATGTGAACACAAATGTACTGTTTATGTGCTATAATATTACAGATATCTTTCTAGCACTTTTTTTTTTAACTATCAAGAGGTGGAAAAGATGATCACAGCTGTTTGCCTGGCTCTTACACTGCCATTTTTATTGGATAGGATTCAGTTTTTCGCAATCTCTCTTTTTTTTTAGTATATTTTCCCTTTTTTGCAACTTTATAATGTGCGTGATTGCTAATTTTATTTTATTTTTTATGTCATTTTTTATTTCACATAATCTGCTAAACAAACTGCAGGATGATCTGCTTATGTAGTATTTGACTCTAAAAATGGTTTGGACCCTATTGGTGTTGTGCTGATAACCCATTTGTATCTTAGACAATTAGCTGATAATTGGTTTTAAAATGTGCATCATCTATACTGTACAATATCTGATTCTCTCAATCAAGTGTTTTTTTCTTTTTTTTTCTTTTTTTCTTAAGTCTATTTCAATAGAAACACTAAGTAAAAATACAATACAAATGTTAATAAGCTAATGTGATAAAAAAAGAACTTAACTAAAAGAAAGAAAGATTTAAGCACATACCTGCTTTTTTGATCCCATACGGTAGAGTGTGCTTGTCACTTCCAAGCTTCAATGCCTGCTTCTGGAAGTTCTTTCCACAAAGAAAAGGTTCTAGATCAGACATGCTGAAGAATAGAAAGGAAGAATCGGTTAGGGTTACTGTTTATTAACAATGGCGTCAAGAAATGAAACGGACAGTACAGACACTTGGACATTATGTTTCCAACCACAGCTTGATTTGTGGCTGGAAAAACGTTTACAGGCCCAAAAATGCTCCATATACACAGTAATCCTTGACGAACTTTGCAATAGGCCAAATATATTTTAGAACACTATAGTCAACAAATGACCACAGTGGTCCTTTAACTTGCTTGATGGAAGACACAACTCTAACTTTGTGGGATACCATGGATGCAGATAAGATTTACATGCAGTCCTATTTGCACAACATTTCATAAACTGAATGCTTTTTTCAGTATATTATAACCCCTCCCCACTGTAGATACCCACCACAATTCTGATCCAATTATAAATGCATTTAATAGCAAGTATATGAAAGTCAGTATATTCTTTTAAAGCATAATGAAGCAGGAAGAAAGTCATAACGCTAGTTTTTAATTAGAATAAATAAATCACGATGCTTCTGCAGAGCCATGGAGGGATCGATGATACACTGGTGGGCGTTTTGTGTGCAAGAGTGGTGTTTACATTTATGGAGAGCGGTGGTTGCATCCTTTGATGCAACACTATGCTTCTGTGCCAGTGAGGAAAAGGGGTGTGGTGTCAATTTCAGTTGTATTCAGTCATCAAACAAATGCCCTGGACTTCTACCTGTTCCCTCCTTCACAACCACACATCGGGAACCCCGACCATCGCGCACTGAACTGCGCCCTGATGACGATCTGCGCTCCAGCCTGCATCCCATCTGCCACAGAGTTTTCTCATGCGTGAGCGCCCCCATCTCATATTTACTGGACCTGCTTGGCAAGGTAAGGGTCTGACAGTGTGCCATATGGGCCAGACATTGTTTCATGTGTCACTAGGTGCATGTTGCATTGCATGTTTATCACTACATTATTTACATTTGTGATAAACATGCAATGCAGCATGCTCCTAGTGACACATGCACACAGTGACATTACATACAACATGGTCCTAGTGACACATGCCAGTCCCACATCACATACTGTCAGCCCCTTACCTTGGCCTTGGCAGCCTCCAGCAAGCAGGTCCAGTACAAATGAGATTGGGATGCGCGCATGAGAAGCCTCTGTGACAGATGGGATGCAGGCTGGAGTGCAGAGCGTCATCAGAGCGCTGTTCTCCAGCGCGCAAAGGACGTGCCACCCCGCACACCACCATCATCCACCTCTCAGGATGTGATGTAACAAACTCAAAATTATTTCCTGTACCGTCTTCAAAAATTCATATTTTGTCTCTCAAAATATGTGTTTTTTGTCCATGGCTTATACAAATGTTTTTATAAGTTTGGTACAAACGTGAAAAAAAAGTGTTTTTTTTTTTCTTGAACTGCAGTCGTCCTTTAAAGGAACATAAGTAGCATCTGTGCCTACCCTAATGTCAGGGATTACAATGGCTTGCCTACTGATATGTAAATCAGGCAATAAAAGATGATTTTAACTAAATAAGATCATCATGATATTTGTAAATGCTCTTCCATTTATTTCCCACAAGGAATCCGACTCCAATTATAGATAATCACGCTCAAGCACTGTTTATGAAAAATATCTTCTGCACGCTTTCATTTTTAAAATTAAAACTATAATTACTCTGGAAGAAAAACAAAACGTCAACTGATTGAGTAATGGAGTACACTCCTCGTCTTAAAATGTGTGGATCTGCTGACAAACTTTAACTTTTTTTTTAATTGGAAATAATTCCTTGGTATTGTCTTGAACTTTTCATTTGTATTCCTCACTCTGATTACAGATTGTAAAGTAAAAATAAATGTTTGACAAACAATCAAGCTTTGTGAATTAAGCTATAAACACAGGCCACGCCAAAGTCATTGTTATAAACAATATGTGTTGATTGCACACGTTGAAAACACAATAATTACTAGTTGGGCATTTATGTATCTTGGCAAGTAAATTACACTGGGAGGCTGTGTGTAAATCAAACAATATAGCTTTTGAGAATCCTCATGTTACAAAATGAGAATATGACCTGAAGCTCAGATGAAATCCCAACTTTCACACATACAGGCTAGAGAGAGGTTCTGCAGCTACCCAGCAGAGTAAAAAAAATCCTACATTGGTTAGAGAATTTATCATGAATGTTGCTATTTTAGGCAGAAATTACTTTTCAAGATGCTTTTATCCGAGTGTCTTTTATCACAGTTGGGATAAAATGTCCATTAAGCTAAATTCAAATATTACTAAAAACACAACTAACACTGTATTGCTCCTACATTCCAAAGCAGATATTCCCAACTTTTGCCTCCAGAATCCCCAATCAGGTCATGCTTTAGGTTTAACATGGTGTGATCACAGTAAGGCAATTAATATTAAATAGAGCATGGAGCCTGTGTTCACACAGTGTTAACCCTAAATCATGACCTGCCTGAGGATCCTGGAGGAGATGTTGGAAATTAATGCTGTACACTATATACAGTACCTATCTTGCCGTGGGGTAGGGGCTTGCGTACTTCAATCAAGCTGTGAGCTATACCATGATGGGATGGTCATAACACAGAGGTCAGACAAATTGGAGAAGGAACTGGCAACCCACTCCAGTACCTTTGCCAAGAAAACCTAATGGATACGCACAAGCAGACAGAAAATGTGCCTGGTTGCTGAAGAACACAGAGTCAAAGACACGACGGAACAACTAAACAATATATAGTAAGTTTACTACATACACGGTTAACAAATTGCTATTTTCTTAGTATAATCTTGCTGGTTATATTGCAATTTTTAACTGTCTTAATAGAATACATATTTTTTCAATATACTATAACATCTCCTAGACAAAAAATAATACATTACTGACAAATCCATAATGACTATTATTTAATCAAGTAATAACTTTTTAATAGATGGTTTTAAAACAGGAAAAAATGCTGAAAATATTTAGTTTTAGTCGCAGAGGTTTGGTCTCAAAAATCAGTTTGCACGGATTGGCATTTATGAATTTCCCTTTCAGCCGCAGGAGTGGAAACACCATACACCATGACGAGACACAAGTAGATTATACACAAAAATGTCAAACACCGACTCCAAGGAGAGAAAGTCACAAGTAGAGCCTTATATACACAGATACATATACTAAGGTCCGCAGATGAAACCGCACATCTGTGAAAGTGACGGAGTGTAAACAATTTGTAAAACAGTCCAACACATCAAGAAATGCTTTAAGTTCACTTTTATGTTTTACAGAAACTGAAAATGCTAAGAACGTGGACTTTGTGCATTGCAAAGTGGATTTCTGTCAGCAGCAATTAACATAAGTACATAATGAATGCTGTGATTTAAACTGTTCCATGGCCGCTGCCAGGGAGCTTCATCCTGAACAGCCGATATGTCATGCTTCACACCACCTGACTCAGTCCAATGGGGAAGCTCTGCACAGATCAAACACCGACAGGCTCCTAGAGTCTTTGAAGCTGCTAATGCTAAAGGACAGAATTTAAATCCTACACTATTTATTTTGATGTGCACTTGGAATCATACAAAGGCTCCCCTCTGACTGACAACAGGGGGACAGGGATCACTCCGGATCTGAGAGTAAAGCTACTAATACATATTAGGATTCCATTGGACTAGTCACATATATGGTTGTGGACCAAGAACGCTGTCCTTAACGTTTGCGATGTTGGTCACGCAGTTGCGACCTTGCGAAGAGAGGTTGCAACCGCAAGCCGTGTACGGCGCAGGACATAGGCTGGGTGAGTGCTGAAGGCGCTCATCTGCAAAGCCTTGCAAAACGAGGCGAGCCATGTACTCCGCAAGACTTAGGCTGGATTAACAAATATAATAACACACACAGCACAGGGGGGAGAGCCAGGAAAAAGGGTGAGTGAGGCTACAAGCTATTTGGAGCAATATTTGGGGGTTTTCCTCAATCCAAAATCGGCTAAACGAGGAAAAAAAAAGGCGGACGAAAAACGTAAAAAATTCTGAAACCGCATGAAAACGATGCTAAGCAAAGTCAGGCACGCAGGACTTTGAGAATAAATTACGGCAAAGATGCTTACACTTAAACTAACAACGCCAGGCACTTTGAAAATAAAACAAAAGGCCTTCAAAAACATGCAAACATTCAGCAGACACACAGAGGAGAAACACACAAGGAAGGGACAGGGGCAAGATGGTGGAAATAGACACATGGCATTCCCAAGCACAAAATTTGCAGGTTAACGAAACCTACAATGAGCGGCCGGTACAGTAGGCAAGAGGAAAGGCTCGCAATGAGCGCTGAATGCGCTCATTGTGAGCCACAAGATGAGTGCCAAAGGCGCTCATCGCGGGGCTTACGATAAGCACCGCGGGTCGGTAGAGGCTTGCATCAGTGCAAAGCAGGAAAGTTGAAGTACATGGGGGCGAGGCTCACAATGAGCTCCTAAGGTATTCAGAGGAGCAAAAGCCTCACATTGTGTGGCAACCAGCATTGCCAGCCTTACAATTTTAATCCTGTCATCTTTGACGGGCAAGTTCCTAGTATTAAATAAACACAAGCATAAAATGTGAGAACAGTATAAATATGACAAGACAGTATATTCGTATATAAACATTGTAAAGGAGTAGATGAGGGCATGCTCCACTGAAAGTTTATATTCTAAGAGGTAATTGGGTTGGTAGATACACAAGGTGTATGGACTGTTTGATGGGATATAGTGCCAAGGAGGAAAAGCTGTGCGAGAAATAATACAAAGGGCTACGTAATTCGGCACAATTTGGACCACATCACAGTAAAGATCTCCTAAAAGCATGTTGAAATACTATTTGAATTTTTGAAATACGTGCATTTTCCTTTCAGAGATAAAATAAAACCTGCATTTACATGTGTAATAGACTGCCCGCATGCTGTTACATTACTTCAACCAATCAGGTCGCAGGGCTGTGTGTCCCATTCAAGTCAAGGATAAGACTGCTAACATTTTCAGTTTGAAGAAAACAGACCCTGTATTTTTTTAGGGCAGTAAATTTAGGTTTCTGCTCTCTTCGTGAGCTGGAATTTGAACTATGCTCACTCCGGTGCTGTCCGTGTAGAGATCAAAATAAAAAAAAATATTGCTTAAAAAAATCAGTTTGTGCAGGCATGGAGTACTGGACTCGCATAAACAAGTCAGCTATAGGTTAACTGGTCAGTGCAGTGTCCACAGGATGCTGTGGCTATCAATCACAGTTTTCAACATACAGATACACAGCACGCACATGCGGTCTGTTATTACTCAGGAAACAGGGAGTTGGCAGAATAGACTTAGGCTTTTTATTGGTTATTAGTGTAACAAAAAGAATAGATAATTTTAATATACAATCTTATATTCTTTCACACAAAGAAGAGCAAATGGCCCTTTATGGAAGTAACTGGTATGCTTCTGTGAACAGGTAGGTTTTCTGTAAACATTTGAATATCTGAAGATTAAGGAAGATTTTAGTTAAACAAGGTAGGGAATACCAATCAATGGGACTGGCTCTTATTATGTCCTGTACGCGAGCATAGAAGGAGGTAATAATGGGGTATAAGAAACACAAATCATGGGCAGAATGTATACAGCAGTTTGAAGTGTATTAAGAAATAATAAGTGAGGTTTAAGGAGGAGCGTTGCTAGTGGGTGCTTTGTAGGGGGTTATTAGGATTTTTAATATAATCCTTGACAAAATATGTTGCAAGTGTAGCAAGGGTAGCAGAAGATGATTAGCTTTGGGTGAGGTGCATGATCCAAAGATCATTACTGCCCATTAAAGGTTAACACAAAAGTAATGCCTACTACAGGGCTGCACTTAGATCAGTGGAAACCTTTAGGTCTAAAAGGCCTATGGCATGCATTTTGTACATGTACGCCTTTAAAAGGAAATGTATAGCAATCCATGGTAAGTAATATATACAGAATCTGTTCCAGCACCAAACTGCATGAACCAATGTCCTGTGTTATTTCATCAAACACATGCACAAATGTTAACCATGTTCTTTTGTACCCCCAATGCTACAGAAACTACTAGTAAAAGTAGAAAACAACAACAACATCTACAGTAAAAACAGTATAGCATTGGCTAGGGTAAAAATATTGTACACACCACAAGCTGCAATTTTAAACATCTAAATACAAATTCCATTCTTTGTGGGAGTAAATAATCAATTAAATTATTCTTTAAAGACAAAATTCTACAACAAAAGTAGCAAAAGTTATAAAGCAAATATTTAACGAGTTTTAAATATGCATTTAAGGAGAACTGTCATTGTAAATTTGCAAGTTTTTATCCCTGCAATATTTTAAGCTCAAACCTCCAATTTTGCAATGTGTTAATTTTTATTTTATTTTTGCCTTGTACTTAACCCATGTTTATCGCTGCAGAATAGGGCCCTATGCTAATCAGACAGTGTAAACTGCGCTATAGCTATAGCTGCGGGAGCTTTTTCTTCTCAAGTCACAACAGTATTCAAAACTTTAGCTTCCCCAGATTAGGGCACTCAGCCAACAACAGATTTCTGTGTTGTTTGTTACCCTGGGTTTAGTATCATAAAATGGGCACAATACTAACATATATATTTTTTTTTTATTACATGTATGTTGATATCGGATTGTTAAGTGTCAAATAATGTTGACATCTAATCATTTTGCAGTGCTTATTGTGCCTTTACTATCACTTTAAATGCATCTAGGGGACTCTGCAAGGGTTTGAAAACCATTTGCAAGTGGTCTTTGGTACACCTAAATCTTTCTTCAGCTTTTTGCAGTCACGGCAGTGCCCTGATTTGCGAGTGATCCGTAACTTGTATTTCATTTTCAGTGCAAAACTCAATGGAGAATTACGTCTTGCTTTCCGGGTCTGTCGTGAAGTTCACTCGGAGCAGTGACCCGTTGGAGTTCTCTCACAATGTTTTAGGGGTGGGTGATTAGCATAGCTATGTAGGAATTACTTTGCAGTTAGGGCACTCGGAGGTCCTTTTAATGGATTAACATAGGGCCCTATATTGGCACATTACAAATAAAGGATACTAATGAATGCCATATATGTAAACTAAATCATTCTTGGCATAGATAACCATTGTCCTTCTGTGGCATGGCATGCAAATTAGTGCTGATAAAAATATAGTTTTCTATATTATGCATTTAAGTTGACACCTCAAAATAATCCAATGCAATGACAAAAGTATGGATAGAATATTACTGAAAAATGCATTTCCTATTGTCAACTTGAAGTTTGCAATTAAAAGTTACATAGAAGTTTTCTGGATGCATATTCTAGGAATATCATATATCAATTTACTTTTATGTCGTTTATTTTATTAAGACTTGCTTATAAGCTCTTTTTTTTCTCCCTAAAATCCTACAATGTGTACCTGTTTGGGTCAGCTCTCTGTAACTCATGCAGCAAATGAATACACAGACTGACGTGCAGAGTTTCAAATTAGCCTGTCATGTTAAGCAGCATGTTTGAGAATGATGCCACTGATTGGTTACTATGAGAGCTGTACTTGAAAGTCTTCATGAGCTGCAGAGGGGAGATACCAATTACAAACTACTTGTAAACATTTTAGGCAGATAAAATAGAGAAACCACACAAAAGTAAAGAGACACACATTATATTCCTAGTGAAATCCAGAAACCTTTCATATCCCTTTAAGCTGTCAGTTTTTCTGATACACCTCCCAAAAGAGATCATAATCTTTCGCTAATGAAAGATCATTCGGATAAATGACTGATTAGCCCAAGAGACATTGCCTCCATTGCCTTCTGTGTAGTTATCTGTACATTGATCAGATAATTGTGTACAACACAATGGAAGCAATGTCTCAGGGGCTAATCAATCATTCATCCCATTGATCTTGTATTGAAAAAATATTATGATCGCTTTGTCGGTAGATCAGAAAGACTGACTTCTATATATCTTTATTTGATTTTCATCATAATTATATTTTATGCCAAACAAGCTTAGCTAACATTATATCCTAAAACAAATGAACTACTTTAGTGCCAGATTGTCGTGCGTCAATTAACAGCAGTGTAAGTGCTATTGTGAGAAATTATACTGCAATGTTTAACTTTTCCACGGCACCATAATGCTTGCAGGTCAATCAGTTTAATCTACTGCGGTCATTGTTGCTTACTTCAATATTGAATGAAATTTTTCATTGTAACAGGACTTGAATTCCTTCAGTTGGTCAGCTGGTATCCTAGAAAGCAAAACAAAAAACAGTCAAAAAAAGATACTGTATGATAAATGGCAACAAGACAGATTAAACTGACACACAGGACATATGGATATTTTTAACAATTCTAATATGCGTTGTTTAGGACTCTCCCTAACCTCATGGACTGTAACAAACAATGACATCTTAATGTCCATGGTAATGCTGGTCCACTTGGTATTCATGGCAGAGATACAGGAGTGGGTTGTCAGTTCCTTTTCCAGTGGGTCACAGCATACAGCTCCTGGTATTCCTAGGTGGTCTTCCATCCAAGTACTGATCAGGCCCACCCTGTTCATCTTCAGGATGGTGAGACATCTTGGTTCCTTGACTTGGAATAAAACCCAGGTCGCAGTAGTAAAAGCACCGAATCATAACCAATGCATATTAGAACGATTTTAAAAAATGACTTGCTATATGCATTGCTCAGTTTATGTTTGTGAATCCTCCCATAGCAGTTTGTTTACGGATATCTGGCTTCTGTATCAGTCAGAGTCTCTCCATCAAGAATCAGCACATCCAGGAGTCCCAGTAACCTTCCTGTGGTGGTAGTGATCAGGATAGGTTTAGTATGGCAGCCACCAGGAACATTAGAGATACACGATTTCTATATATCTCAGAGTGAACAGTTTTATTTTTTAAATGACAGCAGTATTTATAGGGGATAGTTACAGAGGGGGTGTACAAAGTACAACAATGACAGGGTGTGACAGACAAACACAAGAGGTAAACTCCACATGGGGTCTAACAGTAGCTTCCTGAGATCAATAGGCTTAATCCCCAATACACATCTTGCCATCTCTAGCACACATCAGATGGGATTAACTTAATCTAGCAAACAATGGGACAAAACACATTTACAAATATAATAGAGGTGTTTATGCAGATAATCCAGTGACTGGAGCCAAGCAGTCTGTGTTTTAATACATTCAATGGGCCAACACCCAGGGCAGGAAAAAGGGGTCCGTGACACGGCCAAAGTGTTCAAATTCCAGAAGTTCCATTTCACCTTTTGATCTAATGGGTTTACCTCATAAAACTTTAGAATCCGAGTTGCAGGTAATGGAAATGGTAGTATATTGTTTTTACTACTGATTCTGTATGCTATGTGGAATTTCTTTAAGCCAAATTAACTGTTCCAAGTGTAAATTTTGAGAGAGAATTGTTTCAATCTGTATAATACATTTTGGAATATTGTTAGCCTCTCTAAATTTCATAAAGTAATATAAATGTATTGCCTCGGAATAATCAAGTACAGTGGATATAAAAAGTCTACACACTCCTGTGAAAATGTCAGGTTTTTGTGATTTAAAAAAAATAGACAAAGATAAATCATTTCAGAACTTTTTCCACCTTTAATGTGACCTATAAACTGTACAACTCAATTAAAAAACAAACTGAAATCTTTTAGGTAGAGGGAAGAAAAAATATAAAAAGAAAATAATATGGTTGCATAAGTATGCACACCCTTAAACTAATACTTTGTTGAAGCACCTTTTGATTTTATTACAGCACTTAGTCTTTTTGGGTATGAGTCTATCAGCATGGCATATTTTGACTTGGCAAGATTTGCACCACTCTTCTTTGCAAAAACACTACAAATCTGTCAGATTGCGAGGGCATCTCCTATGCACTCACCCCACAGATTTTCAATCGGATTCAGGTCTGGGCTCTGGCTGGGCCATTCCAAAACGTTAATCTTCTTCTGGTGAAGCCATTCCTTTGTTGATTTGGATGTATGCTTTGGGTCGTTGTGATGCTGAAAGATGAAGTTCCTCTTCATGTTCAGCTTTCTAGCAGAAGCCCAATATTGACTGGTATTTGGAACTGTTCATAACTCCCTCTATCTTAACTAAGGCCCCAGTTCCAGCTGAAGAAAAACAGCCCCAAAGCATGATGCTGCCACCACCATGCTTCACTGTGGGTATGGTGTTCTTTTGTGCCAAACATATCATTTGGAATTATGGCCAAAAAGTTCAACCTTGGTTTCATCAGACCATAACACCTTTTCCCACATGCTTTTGGGAAACTTCAGATGTGTTTTTGCAAAATGTAGCCTGGCTTGGATGTTTTTCTTCGTAAGAAAAGGCTTTCGTCTTGCCACTCTACCCCATAGCCCAGACATATGAAGAATACAGGAGATTGTTGTCA
The DNA here is from genome assembly GCA_027410445.1 of Discoglossus pictus. Taxonomy (NCBI): domain Eukaryota; kingdom Metazoa; phylum Chordata; class Amphibia; order Anura; family Alytidae; genus Discoglossus; species Discoglossus pictus. The sequence continues at coordinate 65,935,248 of CM050164.1, read as the reverse complement.
CATGTACCACACAGCCAGTACTTGCCAGATATTCCTGAAGCTCCTTTAATGTTGCTGTAGGCCTCTTGGTGGCCTCATAGACCAGTTTTCTTCTCATCTTTTCATCAATTTTGGAGGGAGTTCCAGTTCTTGGTAATGTCACTGTTGTGCCATATTTTCTCCACTTGATGATGAATGTCTTCACTGTGTTCCATGTTATATCTAATGCCTTGGAAATTCTTTTGTACCCTTCTCCTGACTGATACCTTTTAACAATGAGATCCCTCTGATGCTTTGGAGCTCTCTGTGGACCATGGCTTTTGCTGTGGGATGCGACTAAGAACATTTCAGGAAAGACCAACTAGAGAAGCTGAACTTTATTTGGGGTTAATCAGAGGCACTTTAAATGATGGCAGGTGTATGCTGACACCTATTTAACACGATTTGGAATGTGATTGCTTAATTCTGAACACAGCTACATCCCCAGTTATAAGAGTGTGTGCAGACTTATGCAACCACATTATATTTCTTCTTTTTTTTCTTCCCTCCACCTAAAAGATTTCAGTTTGTTTTTCAATTTAGTTGTACAGTTTATAGGTCACATTAAAGGTGGAAAAAAGTTCTGAAATGATTTATCTTTGTCTAATTTTTTTACAGCACAGAAACCTGACATTTTAACAGGGGTGTGTAGACTTTTTATATCCACTGTAGATTGGGGAGGAGAGACCCCCATACTTGGTTTTCTTTTTAACCGTGGCACTACTAACTCTAGCTTTCCGGACCTTATTAATATAGTGGTCAAGTGTGCACTGGAATTTTTTAATTATACCCTTTATAATATGTAGAGGAATACTTCTTAATATATAAAATTAATTTAGGAAGGATAAACATTTTAACGCTTGCTATCCTACCTGACCATGAAAGATTTAATCTAGTCCACTCCCTCAACTTCCTACATATCAGTATATATAGTTTTCTTAAATTGCTTTTCAACATTGTTGTTAAAATCTGGGTAAAGGTTATTCCTAAGTGGGTTATACTGTTTTATTCCCATCAAAAGGAATACTCTTTTTTTTTAAATTCCAAAACTCTTCTGGGGTCAATATATTCTTAATACTTGTCTACTGTCTTGGTTGAGTTGACCTTATAGTATGAAAAGTTACTATAGTTGTCAATAGCAATCAAAAGATGTTTTATAAGGATCTGACATCAACACTATAAAGTCATCGGCAAACAAAGTTATCTTTGAGACAGAATGTATACCTTTTATAGCCTCATTCCCTCTTATCATATAGGCCAATGATTCTATAGAAAGGGAAAAGATCAAAGGAGACATATGACACCCCTGTCTTATTACATTTCTTATCTGGAATAGTCTCTGATATGAATCCTATTCCCGACATGTAGCGGATACATTCAAGTATAATGCAGCTATAGCTTTAGAGCCAAACCTGCCAAAACCGAACACTTTCAATGTCGCCTCAATAAAATTCCCCAATTAATGCGGTCAAAAGCTTATTCAGCATCTAACGCCACTGCCATTTGCTGGGATTTTCTTTACTTTAGAGTATATATTTTCACACATTATCCGGACCCCATCTCATTTTTATGAACCCGGTTTGATCGGGGTTAATAAGTTGTTGATGTATAGGATTTAAACGTTGTGCTAAGATTTTAGCATAAATGGTTATGTCAATATTTAGAAATGAAATTGGACAATATTTTGTGCAAACAGACTAATCTTTGCCTTCTTTCGGAATTGTTATAAAATCGCTGGCTTCAACATCTCTAAAGGTGTTTTTCAAATGTTTTACTAGAGATTTTGAGAATATCCTATAATAGCTACTAGGAAACCCATCAAGTCCCGGGGCTTTATTGATCTTTAAAGAATTAATACAAGTTCATATTTATTTTTTGGAAATATCTTCTTCTAAGGTCTCCAGTTGTTTTTTTAGTTATTTTGGGGAGATTTAAGCTCTTCAAAAATGTAGAAATCTTATCCATTGAGGGTTTTGGGAAAATTAGGCTGATCTTCCAAATTATATAATGATCTATAGTAATCCACAAAGATAGCACCTATATCTTTAGGATTATGTTTTGTCTTTCCTTCTAAATCCACCATTTTCTGAATCTTTTTATTGCTATTTTAATTAAGTTGACTAGTAAGCTGCTTGCTTTATTTCCAAGATGGTAATATTTTTGCTGTAAAAGCCAAAGCTTGTTGTCAACTTTTAATTGGAGGATTTTTTAAATCTGAGCTTGAGTTTTGGCAATTTCAGCAGCTACCCCAGGATCTGGAGAAATATTATTTGTGCCTTCGATTTAGTTCTATATATAATTTTCTCATCAGGGTACCTCTTTCTCTAACGTTTTGAACAGCTTGAGATGTATGTAAGCCTCCCATATAAGCTTTCTGTGTGTTTCCCCACACTATTTTTGAAGTGACCGAATTTTCATTGAACATAAAAAAATAAAAAAATGTCTTTCTGGCACTGTCCTCAGAAAAAGATTAGCATCAACTCTCTTAATTTTAGTTTTAGCTATTTTATCAAAACTCGCTTTATCCACAAGAAAATAATCTAATCTATTCTAGAGTAGGATTAGTGTCGACAAGAGTAAAAAGTGTAGTCCAACTCCTCTTGATGGGCAACTCTCAAGCATCAAATAAATTGAATTTAGAGTCTCATTAAATTTCTTAGCTCTCCTTTCAGTCTCTGAATCTGGAAACTATTTGTCATTAGATTTTCTATCGAGTATAGGATCGAGACACATGTTTAAGTCTCCGCATATTACCAATCGGCCTATTTTAATTTTAAAGATAGACTTTGTCATTTTAGTCAAAAAGCTATTTTGATTTACATTGTTATATATAAATGAACAAAAGAATAGAGTTCCTTTATAATTTGGCCAGTCCATATAATAAATATACCTTCTGGATCGGTTTCAACATGGTCACTTATTATATCATTCCCTTTATCACATATTATAATTGTCTAACTGCGATTCGTCGTCACGCTTCAGACGAATCGCAGTTTGACAATTATAAAGTGCTGCGCATTGCGCAGAGCGCGGCGCGAGCCGCGCATGCGCAGAGCGCGGCCCGAGCCGCGCATGCGCAGAGCGCGGCCCGAGCCGCGCATGCGCAGCCCGAGCCGCGCATGCGCAGAGCGCGGCACGAGCCGCGCTTGCGCGCAGCGCGGCCTGACACAAGTGAAGAAGAGGGGGGGTAGAGGCACAGAGGGAGAGTGGGGAAGAGGGGAGGGAGAGTGGGGAAGAGAGGCACAGAAGGAGAGTGGGGAAGAGGGGGGGAGAGGCACAGAGGGAGAGTGGGGAAGAGGGGGGGGAGAGGCACGGCACAGAGGGAGAGTGGGGAAGAGGCACAGAGGGAGAGTGGGGAAGAGACACGGAGGGAGGGGGAAGAGACACAGAGGGAGGGGGAAGAGACACAGAGGGAGGGGGAAGAGACACAGAGGGAGGGGGAAGAGACACAGAGGGATAGGTGGGAAAGAGACACAGGGGAGGTAGAGGAGGGGGAAAAGACACACGGGAGGGAGAACAGGGGGAAGATAAACATGGGAGGGAAATGGGGGGGGGAAGAGGGGAACAGACACAGGGGGAAGGGGGAAAGAGACACCGGCCAGGGGGGAACAGGCACAGAGGGAGGGGGGGGAAGAGGCACAGAGGGAGAGGGGGGAAGAGACACAGGGGGAGAGATACAGAGGGTGAGGGAGGAAGAGACACAGAGGGAAAGGGGGGAAGAGGTACAGAGAGAGGGGGAAAGAGGCACAGAGGGGGGGGGGAACAGAGGAAGGGGTGAAGAGACACAGTGGCGAGACACACAGACACTACATTCTTCAAAAATGTAGAAATCTTATCCATTGAGGGTTTTGGGAAAATTAGGCTGATCTTCCAAATTATATAATGATCTATAGTAATCCACAAAGATAGCACCTATATCTTTAGGATTATGTTTTGTCTTTCCTTCTAAATCCACCATTTTCTGAATCTTTTTATTGCTATTTTAATTAAGTTGACTAGTAAGCTGCTTGCTTTATTTCCAAGATGGTAATATTTTTGCTGTAAAAGCCAAAGCTTGTTGTCAACTTTTAATTGGAGGATTTTTTAAATCTGAGCTTGAGTTTTGGCAATTTCAGCAGCTACCCCAGGATCTGGAGAAATATTATTTGTGCCTTCGATTTAGTTCTATATATAATTTTCTCATCAGGGTACCTCTTTCTCTAACGTTTTGAACAGCTTGAGATGTATGTAAGCCTCCCATATAAGCTTTCTGTGTGTTTCCCCACACTATTTTTGAAGTGACCGAATTTTCATTGAACATAAAAAAATAAAAAAATGTCTTTCTGGCACTGTCCTCAGAAAAAGATTAGCATCAACTCTCTTAATTTTAGTTTTAGCTATTTTATCAAAACTCGCTTTATCCACAAGAAAATAATCTAATCTATTCTAGAGTAGGATTAGTGTCGACAAGAGTAAAAAGTGTAGTCCAACTCCTCTTGATGGGCAACTCTCAAGCATCAAATAAATTGAATTTAGAGTCTCATTAAATTTCTTAGCTCTCCTTTCAGTCTCTGAATCTGGAAACTATTTGTCATTAGATTTTCTATCGAGTATAGGATCGAGACACATGTTTAAGTCTCCGCATATTACCAATCGGCCTATTTTAATTTTAAAGATAGACTTTGTCATTTTAGTCAAAAAGCTATTTTGATTTACATTGTTATATATAAATGAACAAAAGAATAGAGTTCCTTTATAATTTGGCCAGTCCATATAATAAATATACCTTCTGGATCGGTTTCAACATGGTCACTTATTATATCATTCCCTTTATCACATATTATAATTGTCTAACTGCGATTCGTCGTCACGCTTCAGACGAATCGCAGTTTGACAATTATAAAGTGCTGCGCATTGCGCAGAGCGCGGCGCGAGCCGCGCATGCGCAGAGCGCGGCCCGAGCCGCGCATGCGCAGAGCGCGGCCCGAGCCGCGCATGCGCAGCCCGAGCCGCGCATGCGCAGAGCGCGGCACGAGCCGCGCTTGCGCGCAGCGCGGCCTGACACAAGTGAAGAAGAGGGGGGGTAGAGGCACAGAGGGAGAGTGGGGAAGAGGGGAGGGAGAGTGGGGAAGAGAGGCACAGAAGGAGAGTGGGGAAGAGGGGGGGAGAGGCACAGAGGGAGAGTGGGGAAGAGGGGGGGGGAGAGGCACGGCACAGAGGGAGAGTGGGGAAGAGGCACAGAGGGAGAGTGGGGAAGAGACACGGAGGGAGGGGGAAGAGACACAGAGGGAGGGGGAAGAGACACAGAGGGAGGGGGAAGAGACACAGAGGGAGGGGGAAGAGACACAGAGGGATAGGTGGGAAAGAGACACAGGGGAGGTAGAGGAGGGGGAAAAGACACACGGGAGGGAGAACAGGGGGAAGATAAACATGGGAGGGAAATGGGGGGGGGAAGAGGGGAACAGACACAGGGGGAAGGGGGAAAGAGACACCGGCCAGGGGGGAACAGGCACAGAGGGAGAGGGGGGAAGAGGCACAGAGGGAGAGGGGGGAAGAGACACAGGGGGAGAGATACAGAGGGTGAGGGAGGAAGAGACACAGAGGGAAAGGGGGGAAGAGGTACAGAGAGAGGGGGAAAGAGGCACAGAGGGGGGGGGAACAGAGGAAGGGGTGAAGAGACACAGTGGCGAGACACACAGAGAGAGGCGGGGGAAGAGGCACAGAGGGAGAGGGTGGAAGACACAGAGGGTGAGGGGGAAGAGACAGGGAGGAAGAGGCACAGAAAGAGGAGGGGGAAGAGACACAGGGGAGTGAGAGGAGGGGGAAGAGACACAGGGGAGAGAGTGCAGGGGGGAAGATACACAAGGGAGGGAAATGGAGACACGAGGAAGGCCGGAACAGACACAGGGGGAGGGGGAAAGAGACACAGGCCAGGGGGGAACAGACACAGGGGAGGGATGGGGGAGACACAGGGGGGGGAAGAGATGCATGGGAGGGAGAAGGGGGAAAGAGACACAGGGGAGGAGTTTAGAGACACGGGAGGGAGAGGGAGGTAAAAACACAGGGGGGCAGGAGATACAAAGGAGGTAGACGAGGTGGAAGGAGACACAAGGGAGGGAGAGGAGGGGGGAAATAAGACACGAGGGAGCAAGTAGACAGAGGGAGAGACTCGCAATGAGCTCCAAAGGGGCTCATTGCAAGGCCTGTGATGAGCGCCAAAGGCGCTCATCACAAGGCCAGTAAAGTAGAGGGGGAGAGGCTTACATTGTGTGGCAAACAGCATTGCCAGGCTTCAGTTTTTATTGCCGTCATTTTTGACGGGCAAGTCGCTAGTTAAATATAATAGACACCCCTCTTGACTTATTCTTATAACTAGAATTAATGCAAAAGTTGAAAATTCTATTTGGCAGATGTTGCGCTTTCCCTCTAATCCAGTGGGTTTCTTGGATGCAGATAACATCTGCATCCTCTTTCTAAAAAAAAGTGCAAGGCTGAGTGTCTTTTACACGGGGAATTCAGAACCTTCACATTCTGTGAAGAGGAACACATTCCAATAAGTCAAAAAAAAAACTAAGCACAGCCATTAGCCTTCCATAACTCCACTTAAAACTGCAGTTGATTATATCACAAAGTATAGCCTTCCCAGTTTTGAGACTCAATTTTACTCCATCACCACCATACCATTCCCCATGGAAGCCTAGAAAGGAACCACCCTTTCTCATCCTGGGCAGAAATACTTCTACACCTTTTACAGAAATTACATTACTACAATAAATTATATATACATATTTACATATACAAAAACATTTACTCTCCTGACAGTATGGTCACATTAAATATTGTCATATTAAGAAAAGAAGACTAATCTAAATAGGAGACACTTTGACTAATCATTGTGGAGCGAACCCCCAACCTCATTAAACCTCCTAGGTGTTTACTATATAATAATCTGAGAGCAGTTAAATATTACATACTACATATACGATTCTACCAATACATTCTCATTTTCTGTATGAATTCATTTTCCTCCTTCCTCCCCCTTATCCCTCCCACCTGTATTCTTTCACCCCCTTCCCATCTGTTTCACTCCTACACTCATTTATTCTAAGCCAGTTTGGTGTCAGGGGTTTAAAATACAGTTTTGCCCAAGGCAATTCATAACTGAACATCTTTAAATTACACTATTGGGGGCGACTTTAGTAGTTAATTGAACCGCCTCTTCCCCACAGTATTCCAGTCTACTGCCTCAAGGCATGAATTTAGTATCATAAAGGTAACAAAAAAACAACCAAATATTCCTCACATGTTTTAAAAGTTTTAGGAGAAACCCATTTCTCTCTCTCCATACTCCCTTCCATGTCACACTTCACCCCCTTCCCTACTCCCCCCCCCCCTCCAAACCCCTTTCCTGTGAAATGATCTTTAATTTTAACTATTTTTATTAACTTATAAGAACAAAAATGAACTTAACTAAATCTCTGTGTTATCAAAAGTGCTTGGTGTGCAGATATATCGAGCGTTCCATTTTTTAGTTACTAAGCACTAATTTACCCTGTATATATGTATAGGTTCTCTTTTATTTAGTTACTAAACACTAATGTACCCTGTATATATGTATAGGTTCACCTTTATTTAGATACTAAACACTAATGTACCCTGTATATATGTATAGGTTCACCTTTATTTAGATACTAAACACTAATGTACCCTGTATATATGTATAGGTTCACCTTTATTTAGATACTAAACACTAATGTACCCTGTATATATGTATAGGTTCACCTTTATTTAGATACTAAACACTAATGTACCCTGTATATATGTATAGGTTCACCTTTATTTAGATACTAAACACTAATGTACCCTGTATATATGTATAGGTTCACCTTTATTTAGATACTAAACACTAATGTACCCTGTATATATGTATAGGTTCACCTTTATTTAGATACTAAACACTAATGTACCATGTATATACGTATAGGTTCTCTTTTATTTAGTTACTAAACACTAATGTACCATGTATAAATGTATAGGTTCTCTTTTATTTAGTTACTAAACACTAATGTACCATGTATATATGTATAGGTTCTCTTTTATTTAGTTACTAAACACTAATGTACCATGTATAAACGTATAGGTTCTCTTTTATTTAGTTACTAAACACTAATGTACCCTGTATATATGTATAGGTTCTCTTTTATTCAGTTACTAAACACTAATGTACCATGTATAAACGTATAGGTTCTCTTTTATTTAGTTACTAAACACTAATGTACCATGTATACATGTATAGGTTCTCTTTTATTTAGTTACTAAGCACTAATTTACCATGCATATATCCTTTTCTGTTGGCAAACAAACAAAAGGTAAAACATTTTTAGGCCAATCTTTTGATATATTTTCTCACCTCCTCAAACCCTACCAGGGAGGAGAGAGGCAGATCTGCTGGAAGCAGCCATGCTAATTTAAAATGTCATTTTTAAAGGCCACATTGTTATTTTCAAATCCTTATTTACTGCTTTTCAGTATCTACATAAACAAATTAACTCCTGTTGCATGAGCACTGCCACCGCCCTTTAATTTTATAATGAAATCAAGTTAACCTCTATGGAGATTTTTTTTTCTTTTTCCCATGAGTACTTTTAAAGGTTGCATTGCTTATGACTCACACTGTAATTATATTCTAACGACTGGTACATTTATTAGCAAGTCATGTTTCTTAGTTAATCAGTAAGAGAATGATCTCTTTCCTGCCAACACGATCCACTATCTTTACCTGACAGCTGCATGGCCTGGCAATATATTTAATTGTTAGCTCTGCCTGAGATTAATATTTTATTCACAATTATTGCTCTTTTTGGCCATGTGCAGCAGAGCTTTTGTTGTTGTTCCTAATAACCTTGAGTGCAGGGAATGACTAGACCCATTAACTGGCTGTCATTTTCCAGAAACGCTCGTTATCTTTGGCCTATGGAGAGCTTACGTTAAACCTTCCATGGGTGCACAGGTGAGGCTCCGCATGTCCCAGCACAGTTAGTGTATAAACAAGAACGATATGCACTGCTGAACATATGTATCCAACACAGAATATCCAAGCACACAAAGTGAAATATGTACATAAGCAACACACTTCAACTTTCCAGTGGCTTTTCAACTGATTAACCCCTTACGTTCTAACATATTTTGCACATTAAAGGCATATAATCACCAGGATTGACTCGTTAAATGGACACTGAAATCAATAAGTTCTATTGAATAGCTAATATTCATAATGGGGAAAGTAAGCCTAAGAAAGGGTTCCCTGGTGGTCCAGTGGTTAGGACTCTGTTCTTTCACCGCTGCGATCTGGGTTTGATTCCAGTCAGGAAGATGTAACAGCACCCTAAAATCATGCAGGGTTGGAACTGGTCAGTACTCGGACCACCTAGGAATACGAGGCGCTGTATGTCTGGAGAAGGAACTGGCTTCCCATTCCAGTAAGTGGATCAGCATGATAAAGATGTCCCTGGTGTGTTAAAGTCTATGAGGTCACAGAGTCGGAAACAACTGAACAACAAACAAAAAATATCTTAAGAAAGTAAAAGAAAACAAATACAACCTTTGTTAAATATTCTTATACAGCATCGTTGTTGTAGTGCTGTTTTATGTGATTGATTCCAACAAAACAAATGGAAAATATTATCAGTCTACGTCGAGAAAGCAGCTAAAAAAGCAAAGGCGACAGCAGCCGCTGTATATAGTAGGTAATAAACCAAAGGCTGGATTATGCTTTCTAAAAATAACGTCTGCGGTGTCAAAGAGCCCATTAAATGGGAGTACAAATTCCCTGAAAGCAACAGACATATTATATATATATATATATATATATATATATATATATTTATTTCAAATATAAACATTTTTCAGGACGTATATATTTAAGAAAAATACTCACGTGGGGATTGTTCTCTTGTGAACAAACATATGAAGCATGAAATGGAGAAAGGCAGCGAATATTATACCCACGAACAAAAACTTTCGCATGACTAGTAAACCTGTAAGAAAAAAAAAAAAAAAAAAGGGTTTTGATAAATTATTTTGGTATAAGAAAAATCACTGACCCAAAGAACATTCAGGGTTATCCTAGATATTTAGTATTGATTCAGGAAGGAGTCCGATCGCCAGTACCTGGAAGGAATTTTATTTGCTTCCCCTTATGAGACAATTGGCAAAGTTTCAAAGGTTTGCCTTCGTCTTAATCAATTAACAATGAATCTGCAAATTACAAAGATCAGAGGAGATCTAAAAAGGTTGAACTTGATGGGCTAAAAGTATTTTTTCAACCCCAATTACTATGTAACAAAAGTAGTATAAAGCATTTATCAGGACACAATACAAATAAGCAAATGCAATTTAAGTCACTGACAATATACTTTCAAACAATTTAATTTTATATGCGTTTAAAATGATATCCAACTTTAGAGCCAGAAAGATTTTATGTAACCTACAGTTTGAGAGCAAGAGAGTGATCGAGAGCGAGAGATCTATTTACGTATATACGTCATTCCTTTGAAATTATAATATAAAGTGGCACAGACAGATTATTGAGGGGGGAAAAACACACAAAAGGTTTGCACTCTCAATCAAACAAATATTATTATTATCCTTTATTTGGAAGTACAAAAAATTTATAATATATTACACATAGCAAAACAATAGAGGGTCTTAAAATCTTATATACATGGTGCTTTTTCCCCAAAGCATCTTGCAAGACAGAAATACAAGATTGCACAAAGAATCAATAAAGAATATTCATGTTCTGAGGAATTTTATTATCATGAGGTTTGTTTAATAGAAAATGTTGCTGCAGTTATTAATAGTAGATCAAGACGCTGTTCAGAATTGGAGAAGGGAGCAAGGACAACAAGGCAACTTCATAGAGGTGAGCAGAAGTAATTAAAATATTAATAATTCATATGTTTAAATAAACAAGCTAATATGGTTTCATTATGCTAGAAGCATCTTATACAGGAGGTTCCTGGGTCACAGACGACCCGTACATAAGAAGGCTTTTTGTATGAGCTTTTTTTAATGTTCTGTTTCTGTAAATTATTATTACAAAACAGGGGTTCCTTGGTGGTCCAGTGGTTAGGATTCGGTGCTTTCACCTCTGCGATCTGGATTTGACTCCCGTCAGGGAACCAATAGGTCACACCACCCTGAAGCCATTTAGGATTGGGAATGGTCAGTACTTGTATGGGAGATCACCTAGGAATACCAGGAGCTGTATGCTGTGGCCCACTGGAGAAGGAGCTGGCAACCCACTCCTGTATCTCTGCCATGAATACCACGTGGATCAGCATGGTGTGTTGCGGTTCATGAGGTCACGGAGAGTCGGACAGGACTGAGCAATGCAAACACACATACAAACACACAGGGGTATTATTAGAGTATTGCACTGTATTATTTTCACGTGAGCCTTTTTTGCGTTGTTCAGTCGTGTCCTCAAACTGTAGCACACCAGGAACATCTTTATGTCCATGGTCATGCTGACCCACCTGGTTTTCATAGAGTAGGTTGCCACTTCCTTCTCCAGTGGGCCACAGCATACAGCTCCTGGTATTCCGAGATGGTCTTTTTGGTGGGACCTCTTGGTTCCCTGACTGGAATCAGGTTGCAGAGGTGAAATCAATAAATCCTAACCACAGGACCACTAAGGAACCCTTATTATTATTATTCAGCATGGATCCCATTTTCATACAAATCCAGTTTAAAGACGTTCTCAGGAACGTATCTCGTCCGTCTACAGTATTCCTTTAACAAAAGTCAATTAACAACTTTTAGTACAAACATATCATAATCCCGATAGAGATACTGATGTTTGCTTCCATATTACCCTGCATGCATGTTTACTTTATAGTATCATAAGGTGTAACTATCATATCACATTACATCATCATATTTTCACATCATATGAAACATACATTTGCAATCCAAGAGTGCTAAAAAAAAAACTAAATACACTATTTTATTGCCTTTTATACCCTTTGCAAGATATTAAAATGTGCTGAAACTTTTCTGAATAGCCAACTAAAACACGAAATATTTACAGGACCATGGAAAAAATGACATACAGTAAATGAATTGTACTTGCAACCTACACCAACAAAAGCTCACAAAGACGCGGTAAAAAATAATCACTATGTTTATGTATGGGTTGTAATGATTATATGACATGATATGTACACTTTCTCAATACACCTGCTCACTGTCATATTAATGGCAGTAAACATGACAACCATCAAGCAGTGAATACAATGAACCCGATTTATTTTACCATGTCTTACAATGGATGAGATTGAGTCCAGAAAATGAAATATCCCTTTCATAATGTTTTAATTTGGTGCTTATCTCCTTTTATAATAGAGCATATTGTACTATAAAAAGCATTAAAGATATTTCAGATTAATAAAAAATGGCTTGTGGTAGCACGGGCTCTTCCAATCTTACTTATGACTTTTGAACATAGTAAGCATGTAAAAGATAAATACTGATAATATAATTATAAGAATGAAAATACACAAAGGTCCGGTCTTCTTATATTTACTTACTTTGCACCTCGGTAAGGAAGACGACAATACAGTACATGGAAATCGCTCTACAGTCAATTTAGGTTAATTATGGTGACGCCTTCATTATGTTTCATAGCAGTACTGAAACCCAAACTGAAGCAAGTATTTGAATGCTGGATTTTTTATGGAGTATTTATATTAATAGGTACTATATATGAAAAATATTTACATTTAATGGAATTTATAAAGATATGTTAATATTCATCCCACTTTTAGTCAAAAAGTACAGCACAAAATATACATTGATCCCATTGAGCATAGCGACACGGAATAGTATCATCACCTAAGACAGGGATAGGTAGGCAAGTTCGGACCTGAAGAGCCACACACAGGACAGGATTTCTAAATATCCATGCTGCATAAGGTAAGATTATGAATTCTTCAGTCAACGTTATCCGCTCACCTGTGCATTGAATGGCCTGTGTGTGGCTATCCAGAACTGAAGTTGCCTATCCCTGACCTGAGCACTTGTATGTGTTTTTTGATGGAGACAAACTGGGTGCCCCGCTGTATCGTCTAATTTTTTTTAGGTTATTGGGAGTAAATAAACATTTTGGCTAACAGTATCATGGGGACAATACAAGACACACCAAAGATATTCCGATACCGTGAAGAGATGACATTTTGGGAATAAGTCTAATATGACATTTCTGCATTTAGGTATATTCTTCAAAGAAGGTAATTTACACAAAAAAAGCTACTACAATGTGTTTTTCCAATAATCTCTAGAAGTTTTCTGCACCTACAGAAAGACTACAAATGTCATTCACACAAAAGGCTTGGTGGGTTGTAAGGACATGTATCTATGAGGGCTAAATGAAGGCACAGATCTCAGAAATGACAGCCGAATCAACACCTTGTATATATGCACTGAAAATGGCTTTGATGAAGAAAAACACTTTCACTGACTCTTCCTCTGAAGAATAAGAGAGGAGATGAAAAACTGTATTTTCGGTTTAATACAAGCTGTAGTTCATCTGAAGAACTCTTCCACATACTACCTTTTTATAAAGTTTTTACAAGGTTTTGCAAACAATATTGGCAAATCAGTAAACTCCTTGACCCTCATTCAATTGCAATTTGGCCAATTGAATAGGGCCCTAAATAAGCACATAACATATATTTTTTAAAGAAGTTTTTAGTTAGCAGGCATCTATCCAAAAGCAAGGTTTTCACTAACGAAAAACGTCTTTAATAAAAATATGCTATGTGCTTCTTTAGGGGCCTATTCAATTGGCCACATCGCATTTGAATGAGGCCCCTTGTGAGACTCAGCAGGGTATTATTATTACAAGGTTCTATACACAATTTTAGTTATTCTGTAAATTCCTTCTTGTAACACAAACACAAGCCCTACACATTTTCATCTTTGACCCAATACTCAAATGTTTTATCTCTACTCAAGAATGCCCAATCTGTTTAATTGTATTGTTGTTTCTTGTAAGAATCAGCATCCTTATTAAATTGCAATTTGGCAAATTTAAAAGGGCTCTATATAAGCACAGAGCATATTTTTTTTTACAGAAGTTTTTAGTTAGTGAACACCTTGCTTTTGGATAGAAGTTCACTAATTAAAAACTTCTGTAAAAAAAAATATGCTCTGTGCTTATATAGAGCCCTTTTAAATTTGCCGAATTGCAATTTAGTAAGGCTGCAAGTTTGCAAAAAGCCTTGAAGTAAAAGCATTGAACTAATAATTCTTCAGAATGAACTCCTTCTTAGGTTAGCAATTACTATTTTCTTATATGCTTATATCACATATATAGTTGTCAGTGTGCGTCATGTTGCGATGTTCGTCACGCTTTTGCGTCCCTCGCACAGCGAGGAACGCAACCGCAAGCCTCGCAAAGCGAGGCGAGCCTTTGATGCATGCATGACTTGGTCTGCAATGCAGTGCAATCATTGCGAGGCGAGGAGTTGTGGCACGTGGGACTTAGGCTTTAATCAGAGCCCGAAGGCGCTCATTGCACTGTGAGCCTCGCAAAGCGAGGCGAGCAGTTGAGGGACGCAGTTGGTTCAAATGCGTAACTCAAAAACACTGACAAACACCAAAAATAATTTAAAAAAAACAACAACACACTCACACACAGCACAGGGGGAGAGCCAGGAAGCCTGGGAGTGAAGTTGCAAACTAATTGGAGCCATATTTAGCTTTTTTGTTGAATGAAAATTGGCTAAGCAAGAGAAAAAATGGCAGACGAAAAACGTAAAAATTCTGAAACAGGATGAAAACGAGGCTTAGCTACTCCAGCCCGCAGAACTTAGAAAATACACGACAGTGAAAACAGTAACACTTACACTAACAACGAAAGGACGCAGGACAGTGAAAATAAAACCTACGCAGGTGCTCCGAGGAGCAAAAGCCTCACACTGTATGGCAAACAGCATTGCCAGCCTTCCATATTTTTTTTTTCCGTAATTTTTGACAGGCGATTTCCTAGTCTACTTATAATGCATAGATATTGAGCTCTTACAGCTTGTGAGCCAAATGGCGTCTGAGCCAAATAATTGTTTTGAAATATCAAGACATGTTCAAGTGATGTGAAGCTGAACAACAAAATGATTTGAATATACAGTAGACTCTCCGTTAACCAGATTTTTTTTTATACATATATACTGTTTAGAAATAAACTCTGCAGTCCATGACCTAGTTAAGCATTCCTCATATAGAGCATTACGTTGCTTAATCATAGGAAAAATAGACAAAATTGCCTTTAGAAGAACCGAAAAGCTCATTAGGAAAATTAACTCCACAATATTGGGTAATTGCCTACAAAAGTTACACATTTAAATGCTGTGTTTTTTTCCTTTCTATAACACTTTGCCCATTATGAAGATTAGTTATTTAAAAGACCCAGTTTTAGAACAACCGCACTCACTTTATCTATATAAGGTATTTCAAATAAGTTTGAGAACAACCAAATTAATTTTACAAAGTAAAAAAAAAACATCCTTTACATTTTGAGCGAATAAGCTTTGCATTAGTCCAATTATAGGCACTGGCAGTTTCAGCTGTACAAAGTGTCATCCTACATCAAAAAGTTGATCAGGAGAAACCAAAATGGTGGATTCCACAGCAACATAATTACATGTAAAACAATTAGAGTCTGTATTGTTTTTTTTATTTTTTAAATGTAGCCTATTTTAATTGGAGTTCTTTAAAAGAGTGTATTTTATATAAAGAAGTCCTTTAATCATATCTGCTGATTAAATCCCCTGAAATTAAAGGGTCATTGTGGTCAAATATTTAAAATAAATGCTATAGTACTTTTATATGCAATTATGCTGCTGTGGGATCTACCATTTTGGTTTCTGGTAACCATTTTCTTGAGGTGGGACAAAACACTGATTGAACGGGAAGTTTCTATCTAAACAATGTTAATCTGACATCTAAGACAAAGTTTTCAGTGGCAGTAAGAGAAAGCTCATTTTACAAGGACTCATCCTCTGAAGAGAGTAACAGACAGAAACAGCTGATAAAAGAAAATGGACGCCTGCAGTAAAGAATAAATTGTAAAGGCAGGGTTTATTTACTTTCTAAAAACATATTGCCCACAAACATCAAGTTTAATCAAAACGACTCTAGAAAACAATGGACCACAGTGGTCCTTTCAACAGGACGTCCTGGAAAACCCTTCCCTACAGGACTCTCCACCAGGAAAGAGAGTGATATTTTATGGAGGTGCCCAGACTGCTTTAGGAGTCGTCTGGTACACAGGATCCTTTATGGAAGCTCTGTTTACTTCCCCAAATACAGTGTTTTTCTAGTGCATTGTGATATCCTATTGCAGGTGGCTTTAGACCAGGAATGGCTATATATAAACAGCCCTAAAAAATATCTTGAGGCCGATACTAAGTGTTTCTGGCGGATACCAGCACCAGCATTTACTTCTGCCAAGTTTGATATGTTCACTCACAGCTGTTAGGGCCCTTCTGGTGTGTGTTGTCTGGAGAGGTGGATGCAGCTGCTGCTAAAAACAACAGTAAAACAAACAATAAATAAATAAATAAATAAAGTAAAACAAACAAAACGTTTGAACAGAGAGAAGCCATTTGGTTAAATTGCGAGCAACTCTAATGTTTTTTATTCCAATGAATCAAGAATAAGTATTAAGAAAACAAAAGTAACACCGAGACAATATTAAAGCATACAAAAGTACACGAGTTGAACATTACAATATGTGTTTTTTATTTAAAAAAAGTTGTACTTATTTATGGTATAATTTTGCCCATTATCATAGGGAAGACTTTGATTTCCAGGTGCTTAACACCAAATTTCCATTACAAAATAAAACGAATAGGCAATTTTATTCACAAAAACTATGCTGAACTATGCTAAAAACAAAAAGAGTTTTCCATCATCAAAATAGAGGGGCAACCCCTCATGTTGGCCACTGGTCACAATGGGGGTCATTAATTATGAGCTAAATGGACAGGTTAGTAAAAAAAAATGGTTAAATCATAAATACTTGTATCATCCAGTCACGTGCAACGTTGGGGGAGATTCTAGTATGGAAAAGCAATGATAGTAGAGAAGGAAGTTGAGAAAGAAGGCCTATGATCCTCAAGGGATACCTTCTATCTGGAAGGCAAAACTAATTTGATGGATAGAAATGCATGGGAAAGGCTGTCAAAGGTTCATACAGTTGGATCTTGTGCATGCTGGAGAAACTGATACCAGAAAAATAAAAATCCCTCAGTGACCAGGTAATTTATTCTAAATGGGTATCTCACACTAAAATCATTTAAAAACAATAATTCTCCAATCTTTGGGACGTCTTCGTTTTTAAGAATGAAAACCCCTATTATGCAATGCTCATTAAAATGAACTCCAGGCTGTAACAACCTAAGTAAAGCTATATCAGCTATATCTATGGTTGCCCGTAAGGGAACCTCAGGCTCGGTGGTGGTCCAGTGGTTAGGATTCGGTGCTTTGACTGCTGCAACCTGGGCTTGATTCCAGTCAGGGAACCAAGAGGTCACTGCAAACTGAAGCCAAGCAGGGTTGGGCCTGGTCAGTACTTGAATGGGAGACCGCTTAGGAATACCAAGAGATGTATGCTGTGGCCCACTGGGGAAGGAACTGGCAACCAATTCCAATATCTCTGCCATGAAAACCAAGTGAATCAGTATGGTGTGTTGCGGTCCAAGAGGTTACGGAGAGTTGAACATGACTGGGCAATGCAAGCAAACAAACAAACAAAAGGGAACCTCACAGTCACACTGAACTAATGTAGTTGGAATAAATGCATCAATACATTTAACTAAATATTATATTTATGACCTTCTCGGATAGTTTGATTTCCAACGGGGAGGTTCTGATTAGTTGCTAAGTGCTCTTTTCTTTCATGTAAATATCATATTTAGTTGAACAAAAGACCATATAGTAAAGCCGGTTTACTCTGCCCTCAAACTAACTGCAAGTGCACAGTTATAGTAAGTAAGTGTAGCAAGGTTTGTTAGCATACACACAACTTATACAACTATACAACTGCTCATTGGCTGATAGGGATAAGCCCCCAGGGCACTTATACATTTGAATGAGACATGACATGTGATTCTAAAATGTAAAGGTGAACTGGCAGGAAGTTGAGTAAGTCTGATTTCCTTACAGACTGCACTTTCTTTCAGCAATATACATATTCCTTTATTTTGCTGGATATTTCTGCAGATTCCAGACTGACTGCATTGAGACACAAGGGATCATTACAAATCGCTCCGATCTAACTCACAAGCAGGTGTTAAAACAAGATCCTTCAAGTTACTAACTGCTCAAGAGACTAAATGTGCAGGGGGTAGGTTTCAATGACAAGTCCGGGAAACATAAACAAGATGGTAAAGACTGGTTTGCAATTAAAGTTGTAAATATAAAAAGAACGGCATAACAATAGGTATTGCTTGTAACCAAGGTGAATCCAGGACACGAAGAGTTAGGTAAAGTACATAAACCTTATAAAGGATTGATTACACATAGCCTGGAGACAACATAGCCAGAGTAAATACACTGAGTAATAATGATGCACCGAACCAATGTGATGCCAGCAACTGCTGTTTTCAATGATTAACTTCCTAAGGTGGGAGAAGAATGAAGACGCAAGAAAAAAAAACAGTGACTACAGTGATCCTTTCATAAAACATAAACCATATTATTTGTATATAAAACCTTTCCTCTTAGACCCATATAGGGCCTCTTCTGTTTCTGCCCTCCACTTATGCTGTCTGGAGGGTATATATATATATATATATATATATATATATATATATATATATATATATATATATATATATATGTGTGATGATCAGAACACAATAGTCTAAGTTGGTGAAGTGAAATTACAAAAATATATACATAAAACTATTTTGTTATGAAGCCCATAAAAAGCTCTGGTGCAACCAATTACCTTCAGAAGTCACATAATTCGTGAAATGATGTCCACCTGTGTGCAATCTAAGTGTCACATGATCTGTCATTACATATACACACCTTTTTTTTGAAAGGCCACAGAGGCTGCAACACCTAAGCAAGAGGTACCACTAACCAAACACTGCCATGAAGACCAAGGAACTCTCCAAACAAGTAAGGGACAATGTTGTTGAGAAGTCAGGGATAGGTTATAAAAAAATATCCAAATCTTTGATGATCCCCAGGAGCGGAGAGAATGTATTACAATTTTAGCTGTGTCTTGTTTAAGAAAGTGAAGTATTTTGGAGTTGTTCTTTAGGTGACAAGATTTTGTGATTGATTGTATGTGAGGACAAGATCCAGTAGAACCCCAAGACAACGATTCTGGGGGTGAGAGTGATTAACTTTGAGAGTTATTTGAGGGGTGGAAGCTATGGAGGGTGGGAATTTTAGGAGTGCAGTCTTTGAAATGTTGAGTTTGAGTTGGCAGGCAGAGATCCAGGAGGATATGCTTGAGGCAGATGGCAGCTAGTGATAGAAGTGTCATCTGCCATTAGATGACACTGAAATCCAAAAGCTTTTTGTTAGGGTAGATAAAGAAGAGGACAGTGCCTTGGGGTATGCCAACAGTCAGAGGGCATGGAAAAGGAGAGGTGCCAGAGAAGGAGACACTAAATGTTCAATCTTTTAGGTATGATGTGAACCATGAGAGAGCATTGTGATGGATGCCAAATGAGTAGAATTGGGATAAGAGGAGGGTTGTAATCTCTGTCAAATGCAGAGATCCAGGAGAATTTGAATATAGAAGCGACACAGTGACTTGTGCGACAGCGGTCTCTGCGTAGTGTTGGGGCCGGAAGCCAGGTTGGAAGGGATCAGTGAGGGAGTTGAAGGAAATAAATTAGGTAAGGCTATTGTAGACTAGTCGATAAAGCAGTTTTGAAGCCAAAAGAAGTAGAAAGATAAGGTGATAATTAGATGGAGAAGCAGAGTCAGATAAGGGTTTCTTAAAAATTGGTGTATTAATGGCATGTTTTAAAGATGATGGAAACGTGCCAGCGTTTAGGGAAAAGTTCATCCTCAGCCTGGGAAAGGGTAAAGGCTGGGTGTTGTTGATTTGTTGAGAGGATGGCATGTTTGAGCACATTGGAAAGAAACTTATATGAGTATCTATATCCTTTTATGTACTTTGATTTAGTAAGAAATGCTTAGAAGCTTGCAGAGGTTGCGATAGCCCGGGCACCCATGCCCATATGTGGTGGTTCTGTGAGAAGATAAAAGAAGTGTGGGTAGAAGGTGGTTTATACATCTCTAAAATAATTAAGTTAGATATCCAAGCAACCCCGGAATTGATTCTCTTTCATATAGTCCCTCGTTCAATGAAACAGATCCAAGTGACCAGTTCTATAAATATTTTGCTAGCAGTGAAATGGTTAATAGTTAAAAAATGGAAGGAATTTATAACTTCAACTTGGAAAGAGGTAGAAGACATAATTTCCTGTAACAGGCAGATTGAAATAGATTTTCTGTACTTTAATTCATTAGCAACCAGGAAAATTAAGAGTAAATGGGCTTCATGGGACCAATACTCCGCTGAATAGAGCATTATGGTTTCCTTTCTCGTTGTCTCCAAACTAATCTGCCTGGCTCTTGACTTTTAGATAAATTTGTCAACAACCATTCTAAAGGAACCGCTTTTTCAAGCTCCAAAGGAGAACAACAAGGAGCATTGGAAATATCTCACCTTACTGATAAACTCTCACATTAAATGGACTACAGACTCCCATATTTCAAGTATGTTGTTTTGAAGAACTAGACTTTACAATGGACAACAGTTTCATTAGACGAAAAACTAAATACGTTTATTTATTAAAAGAAAAATCCCTAACTAGTACATTTACATGTCTTAGGACAAACAGCTGTGTGGTGTGCTTCTTCCCAAGGACGGCATGTTTTCAGGGGGGCCTCAAGTTGCCTAAAGATGCCACTGCAGTACGATAGAATAACGTGTGCATACACTTAGAAATATCCATATGGCACATGTACACCTACAGCAATAAATGGGACATGCAGGTACACAAATCGAGTCTAGGACAGCATAGAAACTATAGAAAACACCCATGTGTCTGTGAGTGTGTTCATGGCGCTGTTGTTAAGGCACCCAAGTGAAACACAGCCTACATATACCCCATGTAAAAGGGACTCTGTCACTCCAACATCAAGTCGTTTCTCAGGTATCCTTAAAACACATGAAAAACCAGCTATATATTGTGTTAACAATTTGCTTATAAAGTAAACCAATCCTGGGAAATTCCACAGCATTGTTGCTGCATATGAACGGCTCAGTCATATTAACTAGGATTACATTCTGCTTGTCTGTCTTTGTAGTGGCTAAAATAAAGACCTGGCTGTTAGACCCCTCTCCCACCCTCATTAAGCACATTAACCTACAGGAGCCACAAAATCAATTATTATTTTTTAGAATTATTTACTGTAAAGAAGAAATGCTAGTACAATGTATAGTCAGTTTTTAATGCTCTTGGAAATTAAACTAACTTCTTGTTGGGGTGACCGTGTCCCTTTAAGTGGACTAGAGGCACAAATGCAATATATTTTCAGTCTTATTTGCCAGTCACTACCCTAAATCCCTAACAGCAGTGGAGATACTGTTCACTGAGTGGGACATGTAGAATTAACTTTTTGTACCATTTTATTCACTAATATATCAAATGATTACTAATTGTTTTTAGCTGTTACTTACATGAGCAGATTGGACCATAATGGATGCACTTTGTAAATAGATTAGATTAACATTATTGCTATTGAAGGAAGGTACTGGTACTTTTTGCATTGCTCCATTTCAAATTCTAGCTGTATATGCGCTTTTCTATATGTAAGTTCACTTATGTGTTTCTTTGGGGTTTCAAACTGGGGAGAAAGAACTCTCCCAAGAAAGAAGATTCTAACAATATAATTGACTAAGTATATTAAAAAACACATACAAATGATCATAAATATGAAGATAAACAGGGGATATAGTACCTAACACACTTGCTGACCCCTTACAGACACTTACTAAAAATTGCCTCCCACTTTTAGAAAGAAACCAACAAAAATAAAAATGTCAGCCTCCAATGCAGAAGAACTGCATATAATTAATATAATAATATAAAGGCTATGCATGTTTTAGCTTTCTAAAGATTTTTTGCAAACAATCAAATGTAATTCATCAAGGAGCATATTGAACATGTATAATTACAGTGGTCATTCAATAAAACCCATAAACACAATATAAAGTTTTGGTACAATAATTAAGATATGCACACATACTTTCTATTAAACATATTTGCATCGTCAACATTGGTATAATTTTCATCAAACTTATTTTTAGACACTAGCGACTTGCCCGTCAAAAAATAACGGCAATGAGATGTGTATGTTTGGAAAGTTGTTTAGTTATTAATATACATATGAAATTGTAAGGTAGCTAATGTTGTTTTGTGTGTACTACCGAAATATATAATACAAATTAAGAAATTAATATACTTTACCTATTTTGAAGCATTGTGTTGAAGAGCTGCAATGTGTTTTGATGTTGCTGCAGCATTAGTGGTGTGGAGCTGGTGTGTAAGCGTGATGAACGTGTGCAGTGTAATACTGTGCATGCGCGAAACCAAACCGTTAGCGTAGTTGGGTACTTCCGCATTAGCGTAAAATGGCGGCTAATGTGTGGTATGCGTCTTAGCGGATTATCCGTATGTCGTTTGTGGTGTTTTGCGAGTTTCTTGTGGTGTTTTCCGTGGTTAGAGTGCTGTAGCCTCGTTTTTGTTTTGTTCGGCCGCCATTTTTTTTCTCGCTTAGAGAATTTTTTAGTGTCTAAACTCTTTTATTTTTAGTTAAATTAAGGTGTAAGTTGTTTTTTTGAGGTCCTGGATGCTCCCTCTTGCTGTAGGTAAGCTTTTTATGTATGGGTTGTGTGTATGTATTGTGTTTTGGCTTTTTTCATGTCCGCGGGTTGCATCCGATTTTTGCGATGTCGTAATGTGTGGTAACGTGTCTCGTGTTGTGTTTTGCGAGTTGCTTGTGGTGTTTAGCCTCGTTTTCGTTTTGTTCGGCGGCCATTTTTTCTCTCGCTTAAAAAATTCTTAGTGTCTAAACGCTTTTATTTTGAGTTAAATGAAGGTGTAACTTCCTCCCTTGCTCCCTCTTGCTGTCGCTAATCTTTTTATGTATGTGCTGTGTGTATTTATTGTGTTTTGCTTTTTTTCATGTTTGCGAGTTGCGGCCGATTTTTGCGAGGTCGTAATGAGTGTTTACGTGTGTCGTATGCTATTGTAACTGCGCAGTAAAGTTTGCTAGGGTCGCAGTTGGTGTGTCGCGTTGTTTGCGTTATAAGGTAAAGTTTGCGAGGGCCTCAGTTGCTGGCAAGGAGAGCCTTTGGCGCTCCATGCCAGCAACTGAGGTCCTTGCCCGCAGCCCTCGCTACGCGAGGGCCGCGGCTCGCTGCGCAAGCCCGCTAGCATTAGCAACAACTCGCATGCTCACAGCTATATATGTGATGCCAATGTGAACACAAGTGTACTATTTATTTTAAATATCTTGGATATAGTGCCCGCCCCAAAGTAAAAAGGTTGCAAAATACACATAAAGGATAATGGTCAGCCATTGCATGTTACTGATGCTTTTAACCACATAGTTCTTAAAATACTACAAACCATCTGCTAAGTAAATATAGTTATCTTGTCTTTTTGCAAGCCAAATATACTCCTTTTTGAAGATGTTTACATATAATTAAAAGATGGAAACATCTGTTTTGTGAAACTGGCAAGGCAAGGTCATAGTTACTAGGACTGAGAATGGGTAGGGGGGATAACTATAGAAGGTGCCTTGTAACATTTCTCAATTGCGTTAAGTCCTCCACACCTCTAAGCAGGTCTAACCCTACATAATAGACATGTGGATCTCAGTTATGGCTCATTCAAATACAATTACCTTTAGGAGTCAAGTTAGCTCATAAAACATGTCTCATTATCTCATTATATCAAGTAACAAAACAGCAACTCCCATGATTGATATAAGGTTTATTCAAAAATGATGGCACTTAATTCATTAAGTTTATTTATGACCTGGTAGAGTGTTGGCACAAGCATGTTTACAATCATAAATCATATAAAAAATTTTTTATTAATAGTGAGTTCATTAAAACGTTTCTTTGGATTTTATTTATTCCCTATAAAATAAATATAGCTTTTGAAAACATGCAATTATTCGCTGTAAAAAGGATACGTTAAACGGGCATAAAAAAAAGGGCAACCATATAATCCCAAATAATGTATTCTCTTGCAACCAAGTGCTGTAAACTACTGTATATACTCGAGTATAAGCCGACCAGAGTATAAGCCGAGGCACCCATTTTACCTCAAAATACTGGGTAAAATGAGTGACTTGAGTATATCCCCTCTCTCTCCGTGTCTCTTCTCCCCTCTCCCTTCCCTGTGTCTCTCCCCCCCTTACTTCTCACCCTCCTCAACCCCCCCTCCTCATCCTCCCTCCTCATCCTCAACCTCCCTCCTCATCCTCAACCTTCCTCCTCTACCCCCCCATCCTCAACCCCGCTCAACCCCCCTCCTCAACCTCAACCCCCCACCTAAATCCCCCTCAACCCCCCTCCTCCACCTATACCCCCCTAAATACCTCCCCCCTCTCCCCTCACTTACCTGCTTGTGCTCCGGCCTCCTCTCCTTGACCCGGCGCGCATGTGACATCACATGCGCGCCGGGTCAAGGAGCGGAGGCTGGAGCACAAGCAGGTAAGTGAGGGGAGAGGGGGTAGGTATTTAGGGGGGTTTAGGTGGAGGAGGGGGGTTTAGGTGGAGGAGGGGGGTTTAGGTGGAGGAGGGGGGTTGGGGTTGAGGGGGATTGAGGTTGAGGAGGGAAAGAGACACGGGGGGGCGAGACACACGGGGGGGCGAGACACACGGGGGGGCGAGACACACGGGGGGGTTAGAGAGACACGGGGGGGTTAGAGAGACACGGGGGGGCGAGACACACGGGGGGGTTAGAGAGACACGGGGGGGTTAGAGAGACACGGGGGGGTTTGAGAGACACGGGGGGGTTTGAGAGACACGGGGGGGTTTGAGAGACACGGGGGGGTTTGAGAGACACGGGGGGGTTTGAGAGACACGGGGGGGTTAGAGAGACACGGGGGGGTTAGAGAGACACGGGGGGGTTAGAGAGACACGGGGGGGTTAGAGAGACACGGGGGGGTTAGAGAGACACGGGGGGGTTAGAGAGACACGGGGGGGTTAGAGAGACACGGGGGGGTTAGAGAGACACGGGGGGGTTAGAGAGACACGGGGGGGTTAGAGAGACACGGGGGGGTTAGAGAGACACGGGGGGGTTAGAGAGACACGGGGGGGGTTAGAGAGACACGGGGGGGTTAGAGAGACACGGGGGGGTTAGAGAGACACGGGGGGGTTAGAGAGACACGGGGGGGTTAGAGAGACACGGGGGGGTTAGAGAGACACGGGGGGGTTAGAGAGACACGGGGGGATTAGAGAGACACGGGGGGGGGGGGGGTTAGAGAGACACGGGGGGGTTAGAGAGACACGGGGGGGGGTTAGAGAGACACGGGGGGGGGGGTTAGAGAGACACGGGGGTGATAGAGAGACACGGGGGGGTTAGAGAGACACGGGGGGGTTAGAGAGACACGGGGGGGTTAGAGAGACACGGGGGGGTTAGAGAGACACGGGGGGGGGGGTTGAGAGACACGGGGGGGGGGGGTTGAGAGACACGGGGGGGGGGGGGTTGAGAGACACGGGGGGGGGGGGTTGAGAGACACGGGGGGGTTAGAGAGACACGGGGGGGTTAGAGAGACACGGGGGGTTAGAGAGACACGGGGGGGTTAGAGAGACACGGGGGGGTAGAGAGACACGGGGGGGGTTGAGAGACACGGGGGGGGGTTGAGAGACACGGGGGGGGGGTTGAGAGACACGGGGGGGGGGTTGAGAGACACGGGGGGGGTTTGAGAGACACGGGGGGGGGGGTTTGAGAGACACGGGGGGGGGGGTTTGAGAGACACGGGGGGGGGGGGGGGGAGTGACTCGAGTATAAGCCGAGGGGGCCCTTTTTTGCCTAAAAAAAAGGGCTGAAAAACTCGGCTTATACTCGGGTATATATATGGTATATAAATACTGATCTATTTTCAGTCAATAAATAGTAAAAAAAAAATTGTCTTAGTTAAAGCAACAATTCACCTCCTTTGAAAGCAGTGTTTGCGGTTTTTGTACTAAGAGTAGAATATCTTAACACAAATTTGGATTTCCATTTTCAAACCTTCATGAGACAACCAATATGGCAACCTAGTTAAAGCAAGCACATGCCTTTATTATGGGGCTTCACTAATCTGCAAGCACACACTTTCATCGTGTTCAGCTAACTGTGCTTGGGGTCTTTGAATATTATTGCCTCTGTCAAATTAGCAGTCAAAGTTCAAAATTCATAAATTTTCCAATTTCATATTTCTGAGAAGCAAAGTGTTTAAGTCTTGCACGCCATGCATTCATATGTGAACTATGGTTGTACATGGAAATAATTACAGCAGATAAACA
Organism: Discoglossus pictus; assembly: GCA_027410445.1. Taxonomy (NCBI): domain Eukaryota; kingdom Metazoa; phylum Chordata; class Amphibia; order Anura; family Alytidae; genus Discoglossus; species Discoglossus pictus. The sequence goes on along the minus strand of CM050164.1, from coordinate 65,908,625 downwards.
AATGGAGATTAATTACCAAAATACAAAATTATTATTTACCGCATTGGTCCGAATTTAAGCCGCACCTTTTTTCCGATTTTTGCCGAACTATGCTTGTTAAGTGTTCGACTTCTATTCGCGAACGCAAAATTACTGCTGATTTGAGCGATTGCGAGTTAAGGGTGCCGATTTTCGTGCTTGCGACCGCGGTATTGTATAACGATTTACGGTTTTAGTGATTCTAACATCCTTTAAAGCCTGTAACCTGCAAAAAAAAGCTACAGTGCTAATTAGAAAGTCTGTTTCTTGCAATGGCTGATCACTTTGAGAGTCTTTTTCTCTCCAATTTTACGGGTGCGGCTTATATTTGAGTACTATCTTTTTTCTATTTTTTCCCCTTGAACTTTACGGGTGCGGCTTATATGCGGGTGCGGCTTATATTCGGACCAATACGGTATTTCTTGGTACAATAGGTATCTTATGTCAGACTGCCTGCTGTAGTGGCAAGCTATATTTTTTTAGCAAACACTCCGTGACCCAAAATGTATAAAGATATATGTATGATAACTAAAATTTTGTAGCTAGCAGTGACATTTTAGAAGCCATGGCTAGTGGAATTTGTCAACCCAGATTCCCATTTTTTTTTTTTTACTTTTTTTTTAACTGAATTTGCCTATTATCGTATTGTACAAATAGGACAGCAGTGTGTAACTGATGAATTGCTGCTCCACTTCAAACTTTCCCTGTAAACCTGGAAAATCTAGCACATCAAGTTGCACCGTTTGAGGCTGTGGCCATCATCAGTCTCAATCTATAGCCCCTCTCTCTCACAATCAATAATTAAACTAGTAGAGGAACTGTAATTAAAATTTATTTAGAAACATTTTTAGGGATTTTAAAAAAATTACTTCAAGCAAAATAAACACTTTAACATCCGCCATCTGATGATACCAGTGCCAAAATATGTCTGGGACAGGACAGGACTGCCGGGTGTACAGAAATGCACGCTGAGCTGTGCTGATAACAGGACAGAGCCCCTAATCTGCTTCTGTCCCCAAGACAGGGCCCTAATCTGCTTCTGTCCCCAAGACAGGGCCCCTAATCTGCTTCTGTCCCCAAGACAGGGCCCCTAATCTGCTTCTGTCCCCAAGACAGGCCCCCTAATCTGCTTCTGTCCCCAAGACAGGGCCCTAATCTGCTTCTGTCCCCAAAACAGGGCCCTAATCTGCTTCTGTCCCCAAAACAGGGCCCTAATCTGCTTCTGTCCCCAAGACAGGGCCCTAATCTGCTTCTGTCCCCAAAACAGGGCCCTAATCTGCTTCTGTCCCCAAAACAGGGCCCTAATCTGGTTCTGTCCCCAAGACAGGGCCCTAATCTGCTTCTGTCCCCAAGACAGGGCCCTAATCTGCTTCTGTCCCCAAAACAGGGCCCTAATCTGGTTCTGTCCCCAAGACAGGGCCCTAATCTGCTTCTGTCCCCAAAACAGGGCCCTAATCTGGTTCTGACCACAAAATAGGGCTCTAATCTGGATCTGATCTGAAGACATTTTGTAATCGGGCCCTAATCTGGTTCTCTTTTCTATACAGGACCCTAATCTGGTTCGGATTACAAAAAAGGGCTATAATCTGAGTATGTCTCTCACTCTTGTTCATGTACACAATTCTGCTATAAGAACTCTCTTATCTGTTCAAAAGTTTCTGCTATTTAGAGCAGTTTGGTCACATGACCATGAGGCTTTTCTCATTAGACCAACTCCTGGGAGAAATACATTCTACAGCTGCCTAAAAAGAATAGGCCATAATAATATATAGTAATACAATATGTTCAGAATGAATGAACCACTAATTAGCACTGTTCTTGCATCATTTCAATGACACAAGGATACAAGGCACGCCAACATTTAATCGGCATTGCTTACAAACTGTGATTTGTTCTCTAACGACTCTTTTCCGACCAAACTTAATTCTCCTTTGACAGAAACATACGACTTTAGTGGCAGATGAAAATCAACAGACCTGTCTAGTCCAATAACTCATAATTAATTGAAAGGACACAGTAAAAGACCCAGTTATTGTAGAAATTAATAACAGACTAATAAGTTCAACCAAGTATTATTATACTCTTCCCACTAGTCGCCTTTCACTGTGTTTGTTAATACATGACCCAAGATAAAAGACATGGCAGTATGTCTATACAAGACCTAAAACTGGTCAATGAATGGGTGGAGCCACATGATGCCAAGGTGACATCAATAAACCATTTTCATGTCATTGTGTAAGTTGCAACAGACTGTCTGTTGTAGTACGAAACATGCACACAATATAAAACCGCACCATAAATCAACACAAAAGAATAATGTCCATCACAGCTGTCAAGCTAACCAGTAAAGAGTAAGAAATGTATATATGCAAATAAACAATAAACCATAGTTTTAATTCCTACCGGGAGAAAAGTGCTATAAAATCTATTATTATAGAGTCTAAAAGGTTCATTTTTATATTTACCCTTCAATTATGTCTAATGTTTTGGGAAAAATTACCAATAAAGACAACAGTTAGAAAAAAAACAAAAAAACATTAAGGACCTGGTGGGGGACCAGATAAGGAACACAAGGACTGGTATTATTCAAATGCTTTAAATTAAAAATAATAAAAATGAACAAGGTGACATATGAGATAAATGATATGTTAATTTGTTTGATTTAAGTTTCTTCTCATAACTACCACCCATACTCACTCCTACCTTGCAGGGAATATTCTCTATAAAAATAATGCCAGTTATTAAAATCCCAGACTGAAGAAACTGATGTCATTATGGGATAAATCTAATTAATAAAACCTATTGACGAAGCTTAGTAAAGATAAAATAAGCAAACCTGATATTGTTCTATAACTAACCTTCATGAAATAATGAGGAAAATGTTGAAAATGGGAGGGGGTGGATTGCATGATCAATACAGTAGTTATATTCTTAATATATGCAAATGATACACGTAATATGTTAATTATTCTGAAGAATATAGTAAACAATTAATAATTTATAACAGAGTCATGGTTAAATATTTATAAAACATGTCTATGAACAAAAATGTAACTCTGTATGTCATATGTGCTGACAATAAAAACAATAAAAAAAACTATTAACAACCATATTTTGTCTTTATACGACAAAAAAAATTTCACCCAAGTCACTACCAGAATTTATGAAGTGGCATACTTGCCTTACTACTTAAAAAACTGCCATTATAGAATAAAAAATGGTCACCATGGAAAAATGACAATGAAATAAATAAACAAACAAAAAGGTAAGATATCCGTCAGAAATATGTTTTTTTTTTATCAATTTGTTATTATTTTTGTTGCTATATTTTGTTCAAACGTTAAACTTTAGAAAAAAAAAAAAAAAAAGACCACATCACAATGTTGAAATTGGAAATTTAATATATGCATATGGTTTATTAAGTATTTTCTCAAGATGGTGTCCTTGCAAACAAATGGATTCTCCATTACACTTATTGGGACCATTCCCGTTTCGTCCCCCCAGCAGTGGCGTGCAGCAACCACTAGGTGGCGCAATGGTGCAGCACCAAGACTATCTTCAATTATTTACTGTTACGTTGAAGGTAGTGTCAGATAAGCTTTACATATTAAAGTAGTGGTGTGCACAGCGCACCACTACTTTACTATGTAAAACTTATCATCTGCCACTACCCTAACCCTGAACCCTAACAAAGTGACAGCTGCACCCCATTACTGGCAGGGATGAAACAGGAAAGATCCTAGCTATTACAATTTCAGATAGAGACAAAGTTTTCTCCCACCACAAGAAGTTAATCAACAGAAGCCAAGATGGTAGCTTCAACAGCAGCATAGTTGTTGCTAAAAGGTTATATACCGTATTGGTCCGATTATAAGCCGCACCCGCATATAAGCCACACCCGTAAAGTTCAAGGGGAAAAAATTGAAAAAAAGATAGTACTCAAATATAAGCCGCACCCGTAAAACTGGAGAGAAAAAGACTCTCAAAGTGATCAGCCATTGCAAGAAATAGGTCTTCTAATTAGCACTGTAGCTTTTTTTGCAGGTTACAGGCTTTACAGGATGTTAGAATCACTAAAACCGTAAATCGCTATTCAATACCGCAGTCTAAAGCATGTAAATCGGCACCCTTAACTCGCAATTGCGCAAATCGGCAGTCATTTTGCATTCGCGAATAGAAGTCGCACGCGTTACAAGCAAAGTTCGCAAATCGGCAATTATTTTTTGACGGTCGCGAATATAAGCCGCACCCGGAACTCGCAAGCTCAAAAATCGGAAAAGAGGTGCGCCTTTTATTCGGACCAATACGGTATTAGATACTTTATTATTTTAATTCCGTTGCAAAGATATGTTTGCATATTTTTCAGGTGTATTTCTTCAACATAGTATATTTTAAATATGTGACCACAGTCTATTTTTAAAAACAGTTACAATTTCAGCTAGCGGACAATTATGGAAATCTGTACCCAGTTCTTCTGAGCTCACCCTTCATTAGTTTCTCTTTAATGATAAAAACTAGAAAATTGCTACCACCGAAAAGCCTTTGCACTGTTTTACACTTATAAAGTGTCAGTTTAGCAAGTAAAGAAAAGAAAAAAACTTTATACTCACATATGAACACAAAAAAGGTCAAATTAGACCACAGATCAGATCCTGGATGTATCATAATACTGGTTACTTGCAGAAAAACATATTTGTATTTATTAAATCGTTTTACTCTGTACGGACCCTGGCAGAGAAATGGTCATGTTGTTATTAATCTGAGCCTCAGCAACACGTAATCTTGGATCAAAAACAGCATAGGCTTAGTCATGTCCAGCATTACTTCACTTAAAGAGACACTGTAACAGCTCAGCTTGCATAGTTTATAAAGCTATGAAAGGGAAGACTTCTAAAAATGTTTAGATAGGAAGTAGTATACCAGACACAGGTTTAAAATGACTCTGTGTTATGTTTTCTTAAGCTATTCCTAAAGAGAACGGCAAACTGGCTACACATTGTACACACCATTTTTCTACAGGAAATCATTATGGGGATATTCGGCATTGTTTGTGCAGCATTATTCTGAGACCTGCACAGTTACTAGCGCCATTAATGTGCTAATTGGTAACATGGCTTGTTTTCTGGTGTCAAAACCGTGTTTTCCAATGTTATCATGCAATTAGATTCCCTCAATTTGGAAATGAGCAAACATTCTTGAAGTCATTTTTGATGGAAAATTGTTTACCAAGATATTCGCATTAGCTCATTTGCTTCTGTGATTCATGAAAACAATTACTGCACCTCATTTGTTATTTTTACAGAAAATGCATTTTTGCTTCTTAGTTTCGTTTAATGAGGAATAAGGCGGAATTATTTAGAAGTTCACTGGTAACTGCATCTGAATTTTTCATAAGACTGAATAAAAGCTCTATTTTAAGCCTGGAAATAACAGCTGCTCTCTTATTTTACTAAGTCACAGGGCTTTTGTCATAAAGAATATTAGTAACACTATAAACATTATAAGGGCCACTACAATACAAAACCTTCTGACATGCACTTAAAAGGCATATTTAAGTTTCCGGGGATTATGAATTCATCTGTTAGAGGAGAATCAGTAGCGTTTGAAAATATATATATATATATATATATATATATATATATATATATATATATTTTTTTTTTTTTTTCATGGAATTTGTGGGTTAGTGCCCAAAACTGCATCACTCTCCTCCCTTGAATGATGAAACTCGCCAGTGCAGCTCTGAATGTCTGCATTGCTTCTGCTGTTGGATTAAAGGTTGGTATAGGGTTAAAAACCGTTCTTGGATGCATGGTTTCTATTGGTTAGTACCAGGTGCCTATGTAAGCAGCTCTCGGGGTGTGGAAACCATTTTTTGTCAGATCGAGGAAATAATTAGTTCCAAAGAACTCTCTTTATTAGTCATCTGAAAATGAGTTTTATGTGGTTGGTTCTAACCTATAATTCCTTCAAAAATCAACTTCGATTTTAATGAATTTAGACTACAAAAACTATGCACCAACACAATAATGTTCGTTTGTTGTCATGTTTTTTCACAAATCCTAAAGTAGCATACTTATAGTAACATACTCCATACTTTAGCTCAAATAAAATTAAGATATATATATATATATATATATATATATATATATATATATATATATATATATATATATATACACACACACACACACAGTTGTGCTCAAAAGTTTGCATTGCCTGGCAGAAATTGTGAAATGTTTGCAATTATTTTGAAAATATGACTGATCATGCACAAAAAAAAAGTATTATATTGAAGGATAGAGATTATATGAAGTAGTTTATTATCATATAGTTGTTTGACTACTTTTTAAATCATAATTTCACACACAAACACACACAGTGGTATCTCGCCACTAGTCCGTCTACCTCGAAACTTGTTGAATTTGGTATTCAACGCATTTTCACAAGGACAAATGCCTCAGCACTCATCATTTCCTTGGTACTTTTCACACTTGTAGGAGTCAATTCACACTACTCCTGGTGTCAGAGGTGCACATCTGAGAACGAACAACACCTAGGTAGGTTTGTTCTAAAGCTCTGGTTATCTACTCAGAGAGCCGCCTTTTTTAGCTCACTTGTGCCCTTCACAGAGATAAATATCCTGTAGTATATCAGTCTGGTCTCACTCACTAGAGTGATCCAACCCTGAAATACCAGGCAATTCTACCCTGAGGAGGAGAAACAGCAAATCCCAGACGTAACGTTTCGGCCTCTCGTGAGCCTTATCAGTGAGGTGCAGCTGTACTCCATAAGTCCATGTCTGAATGCCCCTCTCATCCATAAGGTGAGGAAACCTAAACAAAAACGGAGTCAGGTGTGCTCTGCTGTGCCTTAGAGAGTATCAGCCACACTCATGAGGCACAATTAAACCAGTTGTTTCGCCTGTTCAGGGTAGAATTGCTTGGTATTTCAGGCTGGATCACTCTTGAGAGCGTAGTGTCCTGTCCTCAGTATTCAAAAACCTTCACAGCAGTCACTTATAATTTTGTGTGTCCGAGACCTAGTGTCAAGGCTGCAGATAGTACAATCTTTGTTTAGTGACATGTTTGGCCAAGTAAACACTGCATAATATGAAAGGCTAGATAGAGTCCTATGCTACTGATAGCTATAGGTACATTTTTGATCACAGATGTTGCATTTTTTTTTCTGGTAATCGGTTGTCCCTTTCCAGACAATTCCCTGGCACTCAATTTAGCAAATAATGTGTCCAATGCTATCTGTTTGTTTTTTTGCCTAATATTGGATTTTTATATGGGTGCATTTTTTTGCCTAAAAATGAGTTTAGTATTGGACATGATGAATATAGAGGTTTCATTGTATATTCACAGCTATGGAAGTGATTAGAAGACACCAGCGGAGATGGCCAGGACTGCTTACAATTGAATACATTTAAAGGTTGTTATAATTATTACTAGCGAATTGCCCGTCAAAAAATGACGGCAATGAAACTGTAAGGTAGCTAATGGTGCTTTGTGTGTATTACTGAAATATCTAATACATTAAAAAATTAATATACTTTACCTATTTTGAAGCATTGTGTTGAAGAGCTGTCAATCTGTTTTGATGTTGCTGCAGCATTAGTGGTGTGGAGCTGGTGTGTAAGCGTGCTGAATGTGTGCAGTGCAATACTGTGCGTGTGCGAGACCAAACCGTTAGCGTAGTTATGTACTTCCACATTGGCGTAAAATGGCGGGTAATGTGTGGTATGTGTCTTAGCGGAATATCCGTAGGTGTTTAGTGGTATTTTGCGAGTTTCTTGTGGTGTTTTGCGTGTTTAGAGTGCTGTAGCCTCGTTCGTTTTGTTCGGTGGCCATTTTCTCTCTCGCTTAGCGAATTTTTTAGTGTCTAAACTCTTTTATTTTTAGTTTAATGAAGGTGTAAGTTGTTTTTTTGAGGTCCTGGATGCTCCCTCTTGCTGTAGGAAATTTTTTTATGCATGTGCTGTGTGTATTTATTGTGTTTTGAATTTTGTCATGTTCGCGAGTTGCGTCCGATTTTTGCGAGGTCGCAATGTGTGGTAACGTGTCTCGTATGTTTTAAAGTTTGCATGGGTCGTAGTTGGTGTGTCGTGTTGTTTGCATTGCAACGTAAAGTTTGCGAGGGTCGCAGTTGCTGGCAAGGAGCGCCCTCGGCGCTCCATGCCAGCAACTGAGGCCCTTGGTAGCGAGGGCCGCGGGCTCGCTATGCGAGCTTGCAAGCGTGAGCAACGGCTCTGGCTGGCTCGCCTATTCACAACTATACACAATATATGTGATTTTTTTTTTTTTTTTTTTAAAGATAATGCAAATTATCAGCGCTGTTTTTTAAAAACATCACAGTGACCCAATAATATATTTAAAGTTTTACTATGGCACCCATCTTCCTTCAAGCTATAAAACAATAACATGATTCAGTCTTATATTTTTCCTAAATTATCTGATATTATCAGTAAGCTTTGTAATCACATGCACACGTTATCTTTGTAAAATGTATGTTGCTGACATTTTTAAGCATAGTATAGTTATGAATGGACAACTTTTATAAAATGCTACTCCGTCATTACTGAAAACTAGATGTAAAAACAAGGAGTTTGGAATTGAACAGTATTAAAACAACAAAAACAAAATTAAACTGTTTAACAGTCTTAAATGATTTAAGGTTTCAGGATGTCTCTAGAAATATAGATTACCTGTATTTATTTACTTTTACCATTTACTTTTATGTACTTTACTTTATTATTACGTTCTTATACCCACTGTTTTTTTACAATTTGTACCTGTAGCTCATGAATACACAGAATGTGAAGATCAGTGGCCCATCTCAACTAGCATGTTGCCACTGATTAGTTTCTAGGACACACTGCACACCCTTTATTAGAAGTACACTGTCTTCATGAGCTGCAGAGAGGAGAAATTAATCAGCAACTAATTGTACGATTTTAGGCAGAAAAAAATGTCATAGCTTTTAAGCAATTGTTAATAAAATGAAGTACATAAAAGTAAAAAGATACATAGGTACATTAGGTTCATAGTGGAATTGAGAAACCTTCCATTTCCCTTTAAAGAGTACATTAGACATATTATTTGAAGTGCCTCAATCACCTCTTTAATGCTCCCACAATATGTTACCTACTACTTGTAAGTATTATCATTCCCTTGGGGTTGCAGTGCACATAGAGAATTATAACTTAGCTGTCAAATTTATTTAGTGTCTTATAAGGGGTTGGTCAGGGTTGGGCCTGGTCAGTACTTGGATCGGAGACCACCTAGGAATTCCCAGGAGCTGTATGCGGTGGCCCACTGGAAAAGGAAATGTCAACCCACTCCAGTATCTCTGCCGTGAAAACCAAGTGGATCAGCACGGTGTGTTGCGGTCTATGAGGTCACTTAACTGAGCAACGCAAACACACAAGGGGTTGGTGAAAAAGGGTAAAGTCGGAAATATTTTGGCTTATATTTTATATATTAATTTTCCTAAGTTTTGGCAACATTAGTGGGCTCAAGACCACCTGACTGTATCTCACAAGCCAAAGAGAATTTATGGAGAAATGAACTGGATGTTTGGAGTTCTAGTCTTTTTACTCAATAAAATGCATGTGGATTATACTTCTATTAAATTATATTCAACCCAAGAACAAAAATCATACAACAGAAGCTTTCATTCAACTTCAGATGTTACAGCATTTTAGTGCATGTACAAAAGTCTTTGAAAACACAAAGTGTAATTTCAAAAGGATTTTTTCTCATGAAAAGAGCTTTAATTATCCCAAATATATGGGACCGACCAGATGTGAGCATGTACAGGCAGGGAAATAAGTCATCACTTGTTGAGTTTCCCAGCTAATTGGAACTATGAGAACATGAAGGTGGATATAGTCACATCGGAAGGATGCATAAAGGGACGCTATGACTAGAAGTAATTATAAGGTAGGTGTGTGTGCGTGTGTCACTAAAAAGTGTTAAAAAGACAGAATCAGAGAAATGGTGATAAGAGCCAAGGGAATGAGGGAGAAAATGCAAGAGACCAAGAAAACTGGGAAAGAAACAGAGATACACCAAAGAAAGAAAGCAAGAGAGGGCAAGGACAATACAGTCAGGGAAAGAAAGGGTCTGAGACTGACCAAGAATGGAGGTTGAAGATACTGAGAAAGGGGAGATGCAGAGTACACAGTGATGATACTCAAGACTCCAAATACACAAATGGGAACCAAATTAGAATATTGGACATTTTTTTTAGCACAAAGAAGCTTCTTTGTTACAATCTTGAATAACTCTTGTGCAATAAAATAGCTGTATAGCGGATTCTTCTTTGATTTTAGTACAGTGTTTTTCAAAATCGCTCCGCAAGACCCACAAGACAGGCCATGATTAAGGTCAAACACTGTGTGAACTAGTAGTCAACAGGCTAAGGTGTCTCAAATAATTTCACCTGTGTATTCAGTGTTTGATTTAAATCATGGCCTGTCTGGTGGGTCTTGAGTACCACTTCTTTAGTAGGTTACACATCAAAACAGTATTTTGGTGAAGCAAAACATGGTATTTAATATTTATACCACAAATCAATAACTCATTGAGACATTTAGGCAAAAGAACACACATTTCTTATAACAAAGCATCTTTTCTTACCTTGATACATGGTACACAATTCCGGCACCATCAAGGAAGACCTAATCTGAATCAGTCAAATAATCATAGCAAAGCGAGGGTCTGTCTTTCAAAGATGGAGGAGTCCACATTGAACTGCCACTTTAGTCACCTGAAAAGACATGAGATACACAAATTAAGAACTCAAGCTAGGAACAGTTCAAACTATTTTGCTTAGAATATTTGGCTACTACAAACCCAATCTGCAACAATACTACAAAACTAAGGTAAAATGCGTGGGACAGATGCAGCCAATTCTAAACTATATATACGTAAAAACAGATTTAGATAAACATTGTAAAAAAATAAATATATTGAACATATAACATCTCCTGGACTCCCTGTTGGTAGAGGTACAAGGGTACATCATTATTTCACACCACTGTGCTACACCAGCATCAACATCAAAATACTATTTATTACTACTAGTAATATGCCCATCATAAATGATGGTATCATATAATTTTATGTTTCTCTCGCTTTCCTTCTCTCTCCCCATGTCTTGTGTTGGTCTCTCTCTACTGTCTCTCCCTTCCCTCACGCCTTCCCGACCTCTCCCTTCCCTCACGCCTTCCCGACCTCTCCCGTCCCTCACGCCTTCCCGACCTCTCCCGTCCCTCACGCCTTCCCGACCTCTCCTGTCCCTCACGCCTTCCCGACCTCTCCCGTCCCTCACGCCTTCCCGACCTCTCCCGTCCCTCACGCCTTCCCGACCTCTCCCGTCCCTCACGCCTTCCCGACCTCTCCCGTCCCTCACGCCTTCCCGACCTCTCCCGTCCCTCACGCCTTCTCGACCTCTCCCGTCCCTCACGCCTTCCCGACCCTCACCCTTCTGTCACTCCTTCACATGCTCTCAATCACACCTTCCCACCCTCTCCCTCCTTACCCATTCTCCCTTCACATCCTCTTCCTTCCCTCACTCCTTCCCACCCTGTCCAATCCCATCCTCTCCCTTCCCTCACTCCTTCCCACCCTGTCCAATCCCATCCTCTCCCTTCCCTCACTCCTTCGCATCCTCTCCCTTATGTGCCTCTATCTTCCCGCCCCTCTATGCGCTCTCTTCTTTCTTGCAAGAATATAACACAACTGCTCGGTTCCTGAAAAAAAATGTCTACAGTAGCTGGGAGTAACACATGCTCAAAAACGCAATGTGCACGCATTTCTCACAAGCTGGAAAAGGTTATAGTGAATGACTTATTAGTATGCAAGCTGGTTTGCGTCAATTTGTTTGCATCATTGTTCTGATTAAAACAGAAATATCCGGTGAAGCAATGGGATGTTGTTGTTTAGTTGTTCAGTTATGTCCGACTCTCCTTGACCCTACGGACAGCAGCACTCCAGGCACATCTTGTGTCTGGTTGTGCTAATCCATAAGGTTTTCATGGCAGAGAGTGGAGTCGGTTGCCAGTTCCTTCTCCAGTGGCCCGCGATTTGTCTGACCTCTTTGCTATGACCCACACATCTTGGGTGACCTTACATGGTTTTGCTCATAGCTTCATTGAAGTACACCAGCTCTTCCACCACAACAAGGTAGCGATCCAGAATGTAGCAATGGCATTGGCATGGCTTTTAAGTGACATAGAACTCCACTCATGTTTATTTCCTGTGCATATTTTACAATGTCTACCACCTGCCCTGGCTCCTAAACAAAATCATCTTGTTCCTCAGTGATCTGGCTGGCTCCTAAGTTTTATATACATTTCTCAAGCCTTGTTCTTCAAGGTCCTTCTTTTCTTTTACTTTTCTGTTTTATAAATGAATATATGTTACATTTGAACATGAAGCAATCTATTGAGTGGCTTACACACCACTGCATTTGTACTAGGTTACAATTAGCATTTTTTTGAACAATAAAGGTATATAGCTAAATACCTGTGCAGTCCATTGGGGCTATTCATTGCCTAATGCATGCAGCACAGGGCTGTAGAGGTCTGTCCTGAAAGGGAAGTATCTCCTGCACACAATGCCATCTCTGATCGTTGTTCTTACTTGGCTTCTCAATGCCGGCTTTTACTAAGCCTTATTTGGAAGTCAGCCTCTTCCAGTCAAAGGCTCTACGATTGTATAATGTCTTCCTTTTCAAATGCCAGTTCTTGGGAAACAGCTTTTCAAACAACAAGACTGGATCCAGTCCAGAGAGTAAACACAATCCTCTATTGTGGTGACCCGTGTTAAATGCCAGGGAAGGAATAATAATGTGAAGTAGCCATTTGTTTTGCCGCATATGTCCTGTGACTTGATTCCCCCTTTTCCTTCTCCTCCTGTTATGGTGCGCTGCTTATTAAACCACTAGCAAAGACTGGTATTACAAAAATAATTTGTTCGCTTTTTATAATAAATGCTCAGCATTTTTAAAAGGATGTTGTAAATTTTAAACAGCCCTGTCCCTCAGGCTAGAAGGCCACAATGAAAACACCACTATATATATATATATATATATATATATATATATATACATACATATGTATATATATTTATTTATTTTTGCAACCTTCAGTCGTTTCTGACTTTGTGACCTCATGGACCGTAACCCACCAGACACATAGGCCATGGTCATGCTGATCCACTTGGTATTCATAGCAGTTTTACTGGAGTGGGTTGCCAGTTCCTTCTCCAGTGGGCCACAGCTAACATCTCCTGGTATTCCAAGTGGTCTCCCATTCAAGTACTGACCAGGCTGAACCCTGACCTCTTGGTTCCATGACTGGAATCGAACCCAGGTCACATTGGTGAAAGCACTGAATACTAACCACTGGACCACCAGGGTACAGTCCAGTACATTACCAGAATCTAATCAAGGCATTTTCCTTAAAAATGCTTTTATGTTTGTGGCTTACACAGCTGTTAATGTGGTTTATTTGTTACATAATTCACAAACAAGAACATTTTTTCTTGAACTTATACAGATTAAATGTTTTAATTATTGCAGTACTGTCAATTATAAGACTAAATAGGAAAATGTGTATGATGTAAGAAAATGTAATGCCAGATAAGACATTAAAAATTGATTTTCTTAGCTAAAAACAGATCTTCAGTCAACCTTTTGTGAGATGTGATATTTAAAAGCTAGAGGAGAATAAGTAGTGTATGCAAACATTTTTTGCATGAAAAAAGTAAACAATAAATTTACCCTAAAGATTGAAAATGTCTTTTGTTTTCTGGCAGTTGATTTTGAGAAGGAATGCCCCTGAAACCCTTAGCCAAATAGCATAATTTTTTTTTTTTTTTCTGGCCAAATCAATCAGAGGCATTTTCAACATTCTAGGGATTCAATCTCTGCAGCAAAGCACTGTGGGATGTGTAATTGTTTGTTCCCACTACAAGGAAGCAGGCAAGTAGCTCAGGCAGTGCTGCTCTGGTTCTCTGCACTATGCTGCTGTTGGCTTAAAGGCTAGTATAGGGTTAAAAACACATACTTGAATGTAGTATTCCTATTGGATAGTAACAGGGTGCCTATGTAGGCAGGACTGGGGGTGTGGAAACCAAACATTTTTTTATATAAAATAAATCTGTATGTGTATTGAATGACTCAATATAATGTGTGTTTCTAATCTTTCGTTAGATTAGAAAAAGTTAAAAACAGGGAAACTTCCATGTATCCTTAAAGGACTAACTGTAATACTATCTTCAATCATGTACTTTTGTAAAAAACTACAACTGAAAATAGGAAAAAAAAGTTTCTACGATTTAACAACCTATATTTGATTAGCAAGTTATTCCTTGTGTTAGAACATCTAGTTGCGTTAAAGAAAGTATCCCGGCCTTGTTATTCTGTCTGCTACATTTTCAGGAATGTATGTGCTTGTAAACTAAACAGCTTGCAGATCTTTCCCGTTTTCTGCCCTCTAGGTGGTGCGATCAAGATTTTTTCAATTTGCTAGGGTTAGAATTAGGGTTTAGATTTAGGGGTTAGGGTTATGTTTTAGGGATTAGAGTAGTGGAAGATAAACTTCACACCAAGAAGAAATTGAAGAAAATCTTGGCCTTGCCACCTAGCAGCCGCTGTCCGCCACGGCCGACGGCAGAAAATAGGAAAGATCCGCAAGCGGTTTAGTTTACAATCACATACATTCCTGAGAATATAGCAGATAGAAAAACAAGGCTGGGAAACTTGCTTCAACACAAGTATAACTGTTAATCAATACAAACTCTGAAGGGACTTGTCTACCCAGAACATGATAACAAACACTGGTACATATTGGGTGTATAGTAGCCAAATTCTAGTAGAAGCGTATAACAAATACCATGTGGGCCAGTGCCTCTGCCTAAATAGTTTGCAAACTGAAATGTTGCTTTTTGGCAACGTTCTCAGATTTCTTGGGAAAGCTTGTTTTCATCATCTCATCCAATAACACATATTTGTTACAGATCACATGCTTTTCCTCAACATGACACCATATGCTGTACATTTCATGGGGATATAAGGAATGGGCCTAGCGTTTCACTGACAGTTTATTTAAGGCTGGCGATGTCCTGAGTAGGGTTTGCTGGGCATAAGCACATTTTGAAACAATACTAAAGTGTTATATGAGCAGGAACTACGGGATTAGAACTAGATTGTATCTGGGAGCTGATTTTGGATGCCCTGTCCACTATAACAACAACACACATTTCCCATGTAATGTACTTCCTTCCTGGCCTTAAAGGGGCACAGAAAAGGTTATCATTGCGGTAGTACTGTAAACTACACAGCTAATTAAAGGTATATGGAAGTTTCCCAGTTTTTACCCTTTTTTAATCTCACACAAACTGCTTATTGGTTTCCACACCCCCAGAGGTGCCTACATATGTACTAACCAATAGAAACATTGAACTCAAGTATGATTTTCAAACCCTATACCAGGGGTTGTCAACCTTTTAATACCTACCACACACTTTTGATGGTAAAATGTCCTTACTACCCACCATTGCTGCAGTGACTTAATTTACCCTCTCTAATTTCTGGTTACATAAATCCTATGACCCTGGCTATGTATCGCCCCGTATTTACTAAATAGTGATCCGGTCCTGACATACAAGCCTGGATCCTTTCTGTGCACCGGCCAATCAATCAGGATGACTGAAGAAGTGATTGACTCACCAGTGCGCAGCAGGGATATCTTCAAATTCAGGCCTGTGTGTGACACTCCAGGACCGATCTTGCCCACCACTGCTTTACAGCCATTAGTTAATGCTCACAGTGGGTTTAATTAAGAAGTAGATCACCCCCATCTGTTCTAGAGTAGAATAATGATGAGACTTTAACAAGCAGTTATCATTGATCTAATTAGACATTCTCTTTTTCTTGATAACCCCACACAGTAAGTGTTATTTATGGCTCTAGTTAAATAGGCAGAGAAAATGGCGTCTTTTATACATAATCAAGGCTTAAAATGCCAAGCAACCAACTAATCTCAATTATCACTTCCACAATTTGTTTAGAAACAAGTATTTTATTTATGTGTTCTTTTTGAATGATCACATTATTATCGTTTATTTATAATGCGCCCACACATTCCATAGCGCTATATATTCATTGTGTTCAAAGCAGAACATAAATAACATATTGCAAAAAATGGTGTCCAATGTGGTTTCCCTAAAGCACCATGCAAGATTAAAATCTTGCATTAGAAATATTATTGACTTTAAGAAATCTTGAGACGTTATGTAAGCAAGGACTCACAGTAATCCTGCTATCTGTGTTTGTATAGCTAGTTTTACATTCAAAAGAATGGTCATAAAATCACACGGTTGTGAGTGGCCAATATAAATCCCAGTTCTCGGTCACTTCTGGTTCCTGTTACATGTCAGGGTAAGAAAGGGAGAAAACAACTGCACCCAATCTCACTTTAATAATTTTTTCTACACAATTATATTTTATGCAAAATGTCTTTTATAATGTGTAAAATGTGGTCATATACATATAGGGAATACATTTAGGATTACAGTGAGTAATGATTTTGTGTGATAAAGATTAGATATAAACATAATTCTCTACTCATTTTGTAGCATGCATTAGGCCGAGGGTTCAATGAACTAATCGAAAGTTTACAGCAGTCATGTATAGCGAGATGAGTTTAATGAACTGCTGCGGTTTGATAAATTGCTGTATTACATTGTCCCTGTTAAAAAGCCATGACAGTGACACAAAGTGATCCACTACCTCCTAACTTACTGGCAAGATAAAGGAGGATCAAAGTCATTTCATGTGCCCTGTTCTATTGGCCAATTCATAAATTTATACACACTTAAAACTGTTCTTCTATTAGCTACTCCCAATCCGATTACGAATTCCCCACCCACAATAACTATGAGCCAACCAAAGGCCTTAGAACTCCATTGGTTTCAGCACAGCTCAAATATTACGAGCTTCAAATAATTAAAGTTATACAAAATTGATATTCTTTTAGACCCATAGCTCTAGCTCGCAAAGTCTAATTCGCAACTGAAAACAAAGTGTCATGTTTCTCGTAAGTGACTCGTAAGGGCTTTTTCAAAAACTAAGAGCTGTAGCAGCAATTAAACACACAATACTGTACAATAAACGCATGGGAAGGCATGGAAAGACATTAGAAATAATTGCACAACAGTCTCAAAAAGAATATTTTAACTGCATATTTGTGGGTTTACCTGTCAGATCTGAGTAATATCGATCCTGGGACTCCAGGGGTTAATACATATCATGAAACCCACATGGACTAGAACAAATTATCGAAT
This sequence comes from Discoglossus pictus, assembly GCA_027410445.1. Taxonomy (NCBI): domain Eukaryota; kingdom Metazoa; phylum Chordata; class Amphibia; order Anura; family Alytidae; genus Discoglossus; species Discoglossus pictus. The sequence continues at coordinate 65,891,247 of CM050164.1, read as the reverse complement.
GCATTATTTTATAGATTGCTCGATTGCGAGCCCGTGCAGCACATATTACTAATTGGCACGAATTAATTTGTAGCCTCCGATTGCAGAGTACGTGTAACTTCCATGTTTTACGGACATCATGATGAGTCTCATTTACTATTGACTGGGTCTAAGAAGTAAATTACAGACTTGCTTAATTATTGCCAGATCATATGATCACGTCCCCTGATATCCTACTTAAAAAGGTAGGGTTTACAAGTTTATGCTTAAGGAGCTAAATGCGAGCTTGAGTCAATAGAATACATCTAAACATTTAGAGAGAAAAAAAAACAAAAAAACACCAGTAGCAAAAATGAGAGTTTGAGACATCTGCGGCTACGAATAGAATAGCGTGCACTGGTTTTATAAAACAATATAAAATCATTTATTTCCATGGGAAAAAAAACTTTACGAACAAGCTCCTATTAAAAGTAGGATAAAAAAAGTCGTTGACTACAGCGATCCTTTAAAAAAAAAAAAAAAAAAAAAAAAAAACACTGTAGTCAAATATCATTAGTGCTCTATTAAAAAAAAAACTAGAATAATGGGCAAATGAGAGAATAAACATCTTTAATGAACCTCCTAATGTATGCAATTGTATGCATCTATGTAGTCTTTGCCATCTTATTTTTTTATTTATAAATCTCTCTATTATTTGTCTCAACCTCCAAAGCAGTTTATTGCTTTAAGGCCAGATAAGCAAAGTCAATTGTCTGTATTACTAAAGTGTGAATAGAAATTGATTGAGTGGTAATGAGCTAATCTAAGCCTCTAAGGCAGGGGTATCAATAGGCAAAACAGGTTGGGCCAATAAACATCCATTCACCCTGGCAATATTTTCCACGTAACCGGTTGTGAAAAACCACAAAGGCTAATTATCTGGAAGTAGAACTCTGCTTACATTACCTATGACGTATTTGAGATTATTGTATTGTATGTGTTTTTTTTGTGTTGCAAAACCAACAAACCAGTGTGTGAATGTACAGTTTGTTTTAAGCTCTAGTCAGGTTTCTGGAATGATTGGCTTTAGATGCATGTGGCAGTTTACATCCAAGACTTCATCCAAGACCAGAACCAGACAAACCCAGGAGACTGGGATCCACTGGTTTATAAAAACTGTGCTTCAGATTCCCAACTCCCATTCTACATTCCTCAGGTTACTTATGTTCTAAGCAGAATAAGTATAGTATAATTAAGTAATAACATGTTGCCTCTGAGAGAAGAAAGTAACGTATTTTACTGTTCTTTTTTCAACAAATTAGAATATCATCTTGTACGAAAGGATGGACACCTTGTTTTCTAAATCAATATTACATCATTTTACATCACTTCTGGATCACTACCTTGTTCTGGTGAAGGGGCTTGTGTATCTCAATGAAGCTATGAGCTATACCATGTTGGGTCTCTCAAGATGGGCAGGTCATAGCAGAGAGATCAGACAAATTGTGGTACACTGGAAAAAGAACGGATAACCCACTCCAGTAACTTTGCTAAGAAAACCATATGGAGAAGTGCAATCTGGTCCATATGGTCATGAGAGTAGGACACTGCTGAAGGCCTGAACAACAACAATAAATTAATTTAATTAACAGATTAGGGCACAGAAGTAAATGTATGACCTTGGAGTTATTTGCTTCCCTATACATTTTACTGCTTTAAGTTGTTTGTGATGTAAAATTAATTCAAGGATATAAAAAACATGTTTTTGAAAACTTTGTTTAAGATTATAGGAATCCAATTTATGTTTGTTAAATCATCATATAATAGCTGCATCATGAAGGTGTGCTTTGTTAAATCTCTGTGTGTGTGTATATATATGTATATATATATATATATATATATATATATATATATATATATATATATATATATATATACATACATATACACACACACATACATATATATATAAATATATATATATATATATATATATATATATATATATATATGTATACACACAAACACACATATACATACATACACACACACACACACACAAACATTAATGCTATTGATATAATCATATTTAAGCCTTACTAAAAGGTTACAAATATCTGTTTCTATAAGCATTACATACTCAATTTCTATGTATGGCTGCTTTGATAACATAACAGGATATGGAATATGGTGTAGATAAGATGTGGCGGATATAGTCCAGAAGTGGAACAATGTGCAGGTCATGGCCAATCTAGCTTGGTTTTCAAGTGTACGAGTTATAGTTGGAGACTAACATCTTAGAAAGAGCTACTGACTGGAAACAAACAAATTAAGTGACAATAAAATGTGCATTAGTACAAGGCTTGCCTAATGTATCTGAAACTTAGGAGCCAGGTTAGATAGGAGTCAAACAAGCTGTTTTTAGGAGGCAGGTTATGGATTATATATAGAAATATATGTACAAAAAACTGTTAGGAACTGTGCCTCCCATGATAGATAGATAGATTTTTTTTATTATCTTTTATTTGTATCGCGCCAACGTATTCCGTAGCTCTGTACAGGGGAGAAGAACAAGGAAATATACAATAATGACAAGTAGAACATTAGGGGCCTTGTTTTGAGCTTCAAGTCTTGTAAAAAGTGCTTTTTTACAAAGCACCTCACAAGATTAAACACTCACCACTTACAATCTGAGGTAATGGAAGAGACAGAGACCTGGGAAGAGTAGATAAGGAAAAGCAAGGTTAGGAAGGAAGTGAGAGGTACATAGGAAGGAAGTTGTGAAAATAAAGCGGTTAGGTTATCCATTAGTTAGGGGGGGCACTATTGGCACTATTATGTAATGTGGTATCTGCCCTTAGTGGTCAGATAATGTAGATAGATAGAAAGAAAGATAGATAGATAGATAGATAGATAGATAGATAGATAGATAGATAGATAGATAGATAGGATTATGAATTAATTTACTAATCTAGACTATTAGCTGGAAGATATTTGCCCCTTTATTCATAAAAGTTGCTGAACTTTTGAGTTTATTAGCAATGAAATGGGGAGGGAACCAGCAGTATTTAAAAATTAACAGCCTTATTAAATTGAGATTCGGCAAATTTAAAAGGGCTCTATTTAAGCACACAGCATATTTTTTTACAGAAGTTTTTAGTTAGTGAACTTCTATCCAAAAGCAATGTCTTTACTAACTAAAAACTCCTGTATAAAAAATATGCTAGGCGCTTAAATAGAGCCCTTTTAAATTTGCCGAATCACAATTTAATAAGCCTGTAAGCTTTTTAAGCCGCACAATAGCATACAAGAGTTGCAAAATCAGTATTAAATATTTCAGAAATTATTTACTGCATAAAAAATGGCTAGTACAATGTAAAGCTCGTTTTTAATGCTCTTTAAGATTAAATTAACTTCCTGTTGGGATGACAGAGTGGGTTTAAATAACAGGAAGAAAATCGCATGAGCAAGCACTTGCTTGAATGTACTTCCTTCTGTTGGTTTTTACATTTTTGAGTACTAGTAAACCTTTTCTTTTGTTCAAAGCACAGTTCATTAGTATTTTTAGTGCACTAACGTATCCCAGCCTAGCACAGACATATAGATAGTGCTGACCAATGTAATGCGGGTTTAAAAGTGAATTGTGTTCCTTCATGCCACCTTCCCTGGGTGTGAACCGCAGCCATATCTGCTGTATACAGTAATACCCAGAGATAGTACAACTGCCAGAGTACCCACATGAGGAGAGAGGATTTTGTGGGGGAGCAAGTTTATCTATAACACCGTGCTCCTAATACTCGAAGCTGGAATAGTAGAAAAGGCTTTGTCGTAATATAGCAGCAAATCTAGTTTTAAATGCAATGACGTCGGCAACACAAGTAAGTGTCATGGTGTAAGGAACTGTATAAAAAGGTGATCTAGAAGTCCATGGGGTTTTCTGCTTGTGAAAGTCCCCCAAAATACCAGAGAATTACGTGAGGAAAAAGCATTTTTCAAATTGTCATCAAAATGACTAATTACTTGTGTGCTATGTGTGCACGGTTCACAGGATAGATGAACTCTAATTTTATGGATTTACTACAGGGCTTCAAAATCCCCAAGAAATACAGACCAAGAAGGTAACATCATTTAAAATGTTTGAGTTACTATCACACACCACTATGTGGTAGTCTGGGCTGTATAAAGTATTGTCTTTGGATTGGGCCTCTAGGTTAAAGGATTCCCTATACTGGTGGTACCACGTTCACTTCTGGCCGCACCGCGTTCAGTTCTGGCCACCTACTGGCCGCACCGCGTTCAGTTCTGGCCACCTACTGGCCGCACAGCGTTCAGTTCTGGCCACCTACTGGCTGCACCGCGTTCAGTTCTGGCCACCTACTGGCCGCACCGCGTTCAGTTCTGGCCACCTACTGGCCGCACCGCGTTCAGTTCTGGCCACCTACTGGTGGTGCCACGTTTAGCTTGTGCCCTCTGGTAGCAAAAAACTGTTGAGACAAGGAGCATCCAGGACCCAGCTCCAGCAAGTGGAATGGGGGGGGGGCAGGGCATGTGCCCACCGTCCCCTCCCAGCAACTGAGCCCTTCCAGGACTTCCAATGCAGTACAGGCTGATTGTGACACTAGAGCCCAATACTTGCACCTCACCAGGACTGGGGAGGCAGGGCACAGGCCCTCTTTCCAGCAACTAAGCCCCTCTGCGCTACGTGTAAAAGGCATTCCTTTATGATACATTCATGTGTAATCCTATATATGAAAAATATTGTAAAAGCTCAGACTTCTTAGCATACCTGATAACTTTCCAACTAACCTCACCCTGAGACATCTGGAAATATATAATTTTATTGATCCAGTTCTTCTCTGAATTCAGATATATAAAATACGTCAAAAATGGTTGTCTTGCTATATTATAACATTAACATAGATAGGTTTTTAGTGCCATCAGATGGGTTAAGGGCTCAAATTAAAATCTAGTTTTTTAATCTAGTATCTAGGACATCCACAACTTCAATAAGAGTGCAACACTGCGCATTCCACACCTCGCAAGATCTGTCAATGCTACACGGTTCTAGGTCCCCCTAACACAACAGATGAGGATTAGTGAATGGGACGAATGTGGGGTCTCAGGGGGACTTTACCAATGATCTTTGGCATACAGGGAAGGGAACATATTGGGGCTTTACATAGTATTAGTCTTAAAGTCATATACTACGTAAAGGACTGCTGTGGTGCTTTTGGATTATATATTTTAATAAATGTCTCCCTTATTGATATTTTTTTTTTGTTTGTTTGCTTTTCCTCTTGTTTGATAATTTAGGTTTTAGCTTTTGGGGTTAGTTAAGTAGTGATAATAGAACTATGTGATTGTATTATTATAACAAGGCTGTATACTGCACTACAGGGGTTGTCAAATTATGGGAGTCACAACTCTTAGTTATTATAACTAGATTTCTATATATGATGCCTCTACTGGATCCTAAGTTTCACACACATTAGTCAACCATGTGCTATAACATATATAGTTGTCAGCAGCCGGGCTTGGCAAAATCCATTGCGAACGCAACTGGGAAACTGCAGGCTCGCAAAGTGAGCCTGCAGCAACTGCGCCCCTCGCAAAGCGAGGGGAGCGGTTGCGGACAGGCAAGGAGTGCTGGTGGAGATGAGTGACATAGGCGCTCATCCCTACGACCCCGCAACACTTTACCATCATACCTACGACCCGCAGGACTATACATGAACACAACAATCAAATACACAATTCACACTTCGAGACCCGTAGCACTGTAAAAAAAAAATCAGGAAAAAAAATATGGCCCGTAACACTTACAAAAGGAAACCGCCACTTGCATAAAACAGAATACAAGCCGCAAAAAAATACAAACATAACTGCCAAAACGAGCACAGCGAAAAAACATACTAAATACACACAAAAATAGAATAAAAACATCACACACATCAAGGGGGCACTACCCAGAACGTCTGCAATTCATCTCACACGTCAATTTAACTACAATTTTCACAGTTGAGACACTCGAAAATCCCGTAAGCGAGAGAAAAAATGGCCACCGAAAAACAAGAAAACGATGCTACACTCTAAATCCGCAAAATACCACCAAGCACATACGACTTTTACAAAAAGCCGTACGGCTACAACATACACTATTACCAAGGACGCCAACTCATCCACACCCGTGTACCACATACACATTCGCTGCCATTTCACAACACTAACTTACACAATGCGGATGTAGACAGCTACACTAACGGCATCTCCTCGCGCACGCAGCCTATTTACACTGCACACATTGCTCACACTTACACCTCAGCTCAACAACAGTGCAGATCTACATTGGATGCTGCAGGAACATCAAAACAGATTGTTAGCTCTTCAGCACATTGCTTGCTGCATATATTAATTACAAATAAGTCAAGTATATTAAATTTATGATTTCATTTATTTACTAATTATCATTAAAACATACATATATACAAAACTTTAAAAAAACGATCGCAATAAACGGCAAAGGCGCTCATTGACAGCCATACGCTGAGCGCTAAAGGCGCTCACCACAAGGCTTGCAATCAGTGCAAAAAAAACCCAAACAATGTGTGCGCCAAACACCATTCCTTGACTTACAATTCTATTGCCGTCATTTTTTTGACGGGCAATTCCCTAGTATATATACAATAGCAATAAAATGTAAAGCCATGGGAATGCTGTTTGACCCACAATGTAAACCGTTTTGTACTGTAAGGATCTTCAGCGCTCATTGCGAGCCTCTCCTGTTGCTTACTTTTGGTCCTCGGAGCACTTTCATGAGTCATGATAAAGAGAGATATATCTTTTTATGTATATGTAGTTAAGTAATAATGAATTATTTATTCAATAAATTAATATAGTTTAAATATTTATAATAGATGCAGTGAGCAATAGGCTGAAGAGCTAACAATCTGTTTGTATTTTGCGTCTGCATAGAATATACATTTTGAGTGTTAGTGCTCTGCTTATAAAGTGTAATGAATATTTGAAGTGTGCATTCTAAATAGGCTGCGTGCGCGAGGTAAAGCCGTTGGTTTATTGTGTAAAGCGGCATTGTATAGTCGTAATGTTATTAATGTGGTACGCGTCTCGTGAGCATTTTCCAGCTTTTGTGATAAAGTGCTACGCGTTTGGCAGTGTTTTGCGTGGTCCGAAGTAGTGTAGCTTAATTTTAATTTTTTTTCGGCGGACATTTTTTTATTCACTTAGGCGATTTTCAAGTAGTGAAAATAGTCTAAATCTAGTTAAATTCTCATTCCACCTCACTCCCAGACTTGCCCCGTGCTGTCTGTGATGTTTTTGGGGTGTATTTAGTGTGTTTTTATTGTTTTTTGCATCTCATATCTTTTTTTTTTCCTAACTCCTGCGTCTCAAATTTTTCCCCCCGAAGTCTCGGTTTTGTCAACCACTTGCACGCCAAGGTGATCCCGCGTTTAGGAAGTGCTACGTGAGGCTTGTACGCACCACGCAAAGTGTGATGACGTCTCGCAGTTTGACAACTATTATATGTGATATATATTACATAACACATTTTATTATTTAGAAATATATTCCCGTGACATCTTACTTCACTCTACATACAGCTTCCTTAACGCTTCCCTAATCTACACACAATAATCTGTGACCTTGTCTCTAATCTGCAAACTAGAGGAATGATGGTAAAGATCTATAAGCACACTTGCTCTACAATAAAAACTGTGCGTATGCAGTTTATTACACAGTTCTTGTCTGCCATCTTTCCAACGTCATGCCCCAAACAAAACCAACCGACACCGCAGTTTTCGCTACAGACAGCCTGATAACTTGAGAGCAACATGTTGTCAAGCTGCCTTATCTAAACTTGTAATCACAAGACTTCAATTAGATGTGAGACACAGCACTACAAGCACAGGGTGATGCCACTCACATGTCACACGGGTTAGATCAGTGAAACAGGAGAACGATTGTAAAGGTCATCAATAGCAAATTTAAATAAAATAAGCAAAAGAAAAAACAAAACAACAACATAGTAATGTTCCCTAACACTTAAGAGCATGTAATTATTTCATTGCACAATGATTTTATTTCAACTTTATTGATTTCTATACTCATTTTCTGTGCAGTCTTGCGTCGGACTGAATTAAAGAGCATATCTAAATTTCCTGGATTATGAATGCATCTGAAGAGGAGAATCAGTAGTGTATAAAAACATTTTTTTTTGCATAAAAAAACAAAAACAAAATAAAATGTTATTAAAAATATCCTAAAGTTTGCTAAGTCTCTACAGTTTGCTAGCACTTGATTTTGAGAGTAAATCCCTGCCAAAATTAGAATAGAATTAATCATTTATTTTGGACAATCAATCAAAGGAAGCTACAACAAACTCTGCAGCAAAGCATCATGGGATTTGTAGGTTAGTTCCCAATGCCACACCTCTCTCCCCCTGTGAACAATGCAACTCACCAGTGCTGTGGTAGCTTTCTACATTGTTCTGCTGTAGGATTGAAGGTTAGTATAGGATTAAAAAACATACTTGGATGCAGTGTTTCTATTGGTTAATACAGGGTGCCTATATATAGGCAGCTCTGGGGGTGTAGAAACCATTTTTGTTTGCAAATAAAATGAATCTGTGTGTGTCCATTGGGTTCAATATTGAATTTCCCCAATAATCAACATGTCCAGCAACTATCAAATGCCAACTCATCATTTCTGCATTAGCACCTGTCAAAAATGCTTTTAAAAACTAATACAAAGTATGCTCTAACTACTTACATGTGCATTTATAATTTCAAAGAAAATAAAACCAACTATATTAATAAGTGTCAAAGAGGGATTCAACCTAGGGCTACAACTTCATAGCTATGCTATAGCAATACTTTCTTGTAGTCCAGACACTTTCATACAAAGTAACATAGGAGTAATAATGGCAGTAACAGTTCCTATAACGTATACACCCAATTCCAATTCGTACCACTGGCTGGTGCAGCTCATGCATTGTACCAAAGCTTCTGGGCCAGTGACGGGGAAAGGGTGGGTTGTCTGTTTCAGTCAGATCCAATTATCTTACAATGCCTTGTGAACTCTTCTTGTTCTCTTCTTCACCACCTCTCTCCACTGATGGATTAACAAACACATACACCATGATCCAGCTCTCTGAAAGTGATGAAATATGGAAAAAAAAATCCAGTCTTCAAAAATTCTGACTTACACAGCTGCAATCGTTGTTAGCTTGTTACATAATTCACAAACAAGTGCCTTTTTCTTGAACTACAGCTGTCCTTTAAGAAGTACATTGTAGATGTACCATACAACGGACACATGCACTGCCTACTTTGTCTCCACCTGTACTTGATACTCCTTCCAAGTCAGAGCCGTTTCATCATAGGACTGAACCGCAAAAAGATTTTATTTTTGGTATTCTGATCCAGGCAGCTGGGATTTTAGGGACATTGCCCAATTTAAACAGGTTCAGGGCAGTTTAGAAAACTCATGCAGAAAGTATGATTAATGTTCTTGTATTGTTGCACCAAAATGGAGAAACACCAGGATTTAATATGTAATACTTCAGAAAATACTTGTAGTTCTGTAATAAGCTTCCATTAGACTCGGTGCTTCATAACAACCAGAAATACTTGTTTTTTTTTAAATCTCCCCTCTTATGCTGCTGCATCTTGGTTCTGGAGCTTTACACAATGTTAATGTCATTACAGGCTATAACATGCACAGTATGTTCTTATTCTGTTAGTAGTTGAGATCAAATAACCATTATATATATATATATATATATATATATATATATATATATATATATATATATATATATATACTAGCGAATTGCCCGTCAAAAAATTACGGCAATGAAATTGTAAGTGAGCTAATGGTGTTTGGTGTATAATAATAAAATATATAATACATTAATAAATGAATATACTTTACCTATTTTGAAGCATTGTGTTGAAGAGCTGACAATCTGTTTTGATGTTGCTGCAGCATCAGTGGTGTGGAGCTGCTGTGTAAGCGTGCTGAATGTGTGCAGTGTAATAGAGTGCGTGCGCGAGACCAAACCGTTAGCGTAGTGGTGTAGTTCCGCATTGGCGTAAAATGGCGGGTAATCTGTGGTATGCGCCTTCGCGGATTATCCGTCGGTGCTTTGTGGTGTTTTGCAAGTTTCTTGTGGTGTTTTGCGAGTGTGTTGTGGTGTTTTCGTCTTGAGAGTGCTGAAGCCTCGTTTTCGTTTTGTTCGTCGGCCATTTTTTCTCTCGCTTAGCGATTTTATTAGTGTCTAAACTCTTTTATTTTTATTTAAATGAAGGTGTAACTTGCTTTTTTGAGATGCTGGATGGTTCCTCTTGCTGTAGGTAAGCTTTTTATGTATGGGTTGTGTGTATTTATTGTGTTTTAAATGTTTTTATGTTAGCGTGTTGCGTCCGATTTTTGCGAGGTCGTAATGTGTGCTAACGTGTCTTGTATGGTGTTTCCGTGTGTAGCCTCGTTTTCGTTTTGCTCGGCGGACATTTTTTCTGTCCCTTATCAAATTTTTTAGTGTATAAAGTCTTTTATTTGGAGTGAAATCAAGGTGTAAGTTGGTTTTTTGAGGTCCTGGATGCTCCCTGTTGCTGTAGGTAAGTTTTTTATGTATGTGCTGTGTGTACGTATTGTGTTTTGAATTTTGTAATGTTCGCGAGTTGCGTCCGAGTGTTGCGAGGTCGTAATGTGTGTTAACGTGTGTCGTATGTTGTTTGCGTTGCGACGTAAAGTTTGCGAGGGTCGCAGTTGCTGGCATGGAGCGCCAAAGGCGCTCCATGCCAGCAACTGAGGCCCTCGCCTGCTGCCCTCGCTGTGCAGGCCGCGGCCCTTTACGCGAGCCCGCAAGCATTAGCAACAACTCGCATGCTCACAACTATATATGTGATTATATATATATATATATATATATATTACACACACACAGTGGTACCTTGATACTTTAAGTCCTGTTGCTATGTTATGGGTAAGAAGGCATTAAGAAAATATACGTTAATATTAAGGGTGGAAAACTAGCATCAGCCTCAACTCCTAAATAATATATCTGTATTAATGAGCCCTACCCCAGCTTCGCATAGGAGTCTGACAAAGAACCTGTGTGAGCGCCTCAGTGGATAACATGCATTAGTCATTCAGGGACTTCCTGACATGAGCCATCATGTACAGGCTTGTGCAAACACTATGGCAGAGCAATGAAGACAACATTAAACTGTAGACCATAACACATTTTAAAGCTGTAGGTAATAACAAAAACGTTATTAATTACATTTTTTTTTTACAGTACACTTTAATTAAAAAAGTGTGCATGTCTTATTGCTCTATCTACTTAATTCACATAAGCATATTCTATTCTCATTCTGATTGAGTGATAATTGCCAATACTTGCCAAGCACCCCTAGGGGCTGCATCTGTATTCTGTCCAGTAAAAATTTAAATGAAACTGAAACGTCTGAGTGTGCTTAGCAACCAGGGAATAGTTAACCAAATTAGTTAGTCTGTGGTGTTTGCAGGTTCACAGCACAGCCAGATTCCCAATGTGTATATGGCAACAAAAACCCCATTAGAAAGAGATATCATCAACACATGCTTAGTGGGTGCATTTACAATGAGAAAATAGTCTTTAATACAATTTAACTGAAGTATTTGTTAGTGCCTATAGATTGTAAATAATACAATATGTAATCCCTTTATAGCATCATGTGCCCATGCTAATATTTGTAACCACAATGCAACAAATCACAAAAAAAGAGTGAGAAAATCTCATCCGGTTCTTTTCACAGGGTTTTTTGGGAAGCATATGCTTTGCACAAGTGACAGAATAAGAGACAAAAGAAACCTTGAAGTTCATGTGGCCTAGACAAAAACAGAGCAAGTTCAGCTGCAACAAGCCTCGACACGTGACAGCAAAATATCTGTACTCAAGGTCTATTTACGTCTGCATGCTGGCTTGTGTTACATACATCCCAATACTATGCAGGCTGTCTCTGAACATGCGGGTGGAAACAGAATAAACTGCAGTGTACTGCATAGCAGTGTAGAAAATGCAACCAAGATAATGGTGTAGAGTAGGTACCGTATATAAATACTGCTTCCAAATGTCACTTTCACTTTAAAATATGCACAGGAGAACCTATGCATACTGAAATCTGCTAATTTGCAACAAAAGGGAATATTACTTAAAGGGACACTGAATTTATAAATGATGGTGTAAATTAATCAAGTGATAAAAAAAATGTTTTTTTATTTGAGGTATATTTTACAGTTTTATAAGAGCCAAAATTCACAAGCTTCCTACAACTTTTTTTCTTCCAGATATATCAACATACTAAAAAATGCTGAAATGTATTATTGCTGGGAAGAGAATATAAAGCATTTAGAGTGAGCTTGTAATTTATGGTCCCTTGAGGAACTGAGAAAATAAAAACAACTGACACTGCATCCCTTTAGCAGTGCATGTGGTTGCAAAAAGCAGACGGATTTGAAGAATTTCATGGTTTGATTGTAGACCAAAAATGTTTTCGATAATAATATAAAACTACAACCTTTAATTTATTAACTAATACAGGTAGCCCTTACGACATGGTTCAGATTCTGAAGGAACTATTGCAGAAAAAGCAACAATCTATGTAAAATGAGACTAAAACATGCTATGTAAGTCAATGGGAAGTCACCGAGTTATGTTCCAGATTTCACTAAAAACTGAAATAAGTACCGTAATATATTATTAGTATTATTAGAACTTAAAATGGATGCTAGGAGTCAAAAAAACTGCATTTTTATGAATACAAATCAATTAAATGTAATAAACTAAATCAGACTAAATTTAGTTAAATAGAAAATATATACCGTATATACTTGAGTAAAAGCCGACCCGAGTATAAGCCGAGGCACCTATTTTACCACAAAATACTGGGTAAAATGAGTGACCCGAGAATAAGCCGAGGGTGGGAAATGTGCTGGCCCCTGTGTCCCCCCCTCTCTTATCACCCTCCTCAACCTCCCTCCTACTCCTCAACCCCACTCCTACTCCTCAACCCCACTCCTACTCCTCAACCCCACTCCTACTCCTCAACCCCCAATCCCCGTCCTCAACCCCCCATCCTCGTCCTCAACCCCCCATCCTCGTCCTCAACCCCCCTCCTCCTCATCAACCCCATCCTCATCCTCCCCCCTCACCCACCACTCAACCTCAACCCCCCATCCTCAACCCCCCTCCTCACCCACCACTCAACCTCAACCCCCCTCCTCACCCACCACTCAACCTCAACCCCCCTCCTCAACCTCCCTCCTCCTCATCATCAACCCCCCATCCTCAACCCCCCATCCTCATCCTCTCCCCTCAAGCCCCCATCCTCAACCCCCTCATCCTCAACCTCCCTCCTCACCCCCCCTTAACCTCAAAACCCCTCTTCAACCTCAAAACCCCTCTTCAACCTCAAAACCCCTCTTCAACCTCAAAACCCCTCTTCAACCTCAAAACCCCTCTTCAACCTCAAAACCCCTCTTCAACCTCAAAACCCCTCTTCAACCTCAAAACCCCTCTTCAACCTCAAAACCCCTCTTCAACCTCAAAACCCCTCTTCAACCTCAAAACCCCTCTTCAACCTCAAAACCCCTCTTCAACCTCAAAACCCCTCTTCAACCTCAAAACCCCTCCTCAACCCCCCTCCTCAACCTCAACCCCCCTCCTCAACCTCAACCCCCCTCCTCAACCTCAACCCCCCTCCTCAACCTCAACCCCCCTCCTCAACCTCAACCCCCCTCCTCAACCTCAACCCCCCTCCTCAACCTCAACCCCCCTCCTCAACCTCAACCCCCCTCCTCAACCTCAACCCCCCTCCTCAACCTCAACCCCCCTCCTCATTCTAAACCACCTAAATACATCCCCATCCGTCTTGACCCCGGCGCACATGTGACGTCAGATGAGCGCCGCGTCATTAGCATATACATGGTGCCGGCACCCGGTATATGCTAATGACGCGGCGCGCATGTGATGTCAAATGCGCGCCGGGGTCAAGAAGGAAGGAGCAGAGGCCGGAGAAGAAGCAGGTAAGTGAGGGGGGGGTATTTAGAGGGGAGAAAGTGAGGAGGGAGGTTGAGGATGAGGAGGGGGGGTTGAGGATGAGGAGGGCGGAGGGAAAGAGACACGGGGGGTTGGAAAGACACATGGGTTTGCGAGGGGGCCCTTTTTAGCCTTAAAAAAAGGGCTGAAAAACTCGGCTTATACTCGAGTATATATGGTAATTGTTTAAGCGCAAACTGTTGTTGAAAAAAGATCAAAAACTTTCTGTTTTTGATCTTTTTTCAACAACAGCATTACAAATGAGATCAGGAAGGAGGACAATTATCCTCCTTTTAAATAACTTGAGATTGCAGGAAGTGCTGCAACTGACCCAGCATTTGGTCTTGCCACTAAATTCCATGTCGTGGCACTTGTTTATATGTCCAGTCGATTCCGGCTCTTCGTGGCCCTATGGACCACAGCATGCCAGGCACATCTTGTGTCCGGGTGTTGCAATCCATAAGGTTTTCATGGCAAAGATACTGGAGTTGGTTGCCTGTTCCTTCTCCTGTCTACCGCAATTTGTCTGACCATTCTGTTACCACCTGCCCATCTTGGGTGACCTAACATGGTGGTATAGCCAACAGCTTCATTGAGCTACACAAGCCCCTTACACATTTTTCCTGCAGAAATTAAAATATACGACTAAGAAACTGTTACTTGCCTCATCTTCCGCTCACCACCCTTCTTCAAATCCTGCCACGCAGAAACCTGCAAGCACTCAACCCACAACAATTGTCAAATGTACTAAAACCCCATCTCAGCCCCCTCACCACCCTTGCCTGCCCTGACATTGCCACTTCACAGTACAACGCTACTCTAACCTCCACCCTTGACTCTCTTGCCCCCATAATAACAAGCAACCGCCCTCGCTCTCATCCACAACCATGGCACACTGCACAAACACGCTAACTACAGAGATGCTTACGCACTGCAGAACGGCTATGGAGGAAATCTTGCACTTCAGCAGACTTTCTCCACTACAAGTTTACCTTGCGCTGCTACTTCTCTGCCCTCAATCTTGCCAAACAACACTACTTCTCATCACTAATATCAAACCTCTCCTCCAACCCTAAACATTTATTTGCTACATTCAACACCCTCGTTTGCCCACCCCCACCTCCTGCCCCTTCCTGTCTAACTGCTGAGGACTTTGCCAGCCACTTTAAAACTAAAATTGAAACTATCCGAAATGAGCTCTCCTCCCAGCTTGGCCCTATCCCCCCATCCTTTCCACAAGTTGTCAACACCCAACCCTTACCCTTCCCCAATCCCTCCTCCACTATAGATTCCTTTGACCCTGTAACCGAGGATGAAGTATCTACGTTATTATTAACCTCTCACCTTACAACATGTCCACATGATCTTATTCCTTCACAGCTAATCCCTCCCCTATCCACCGCACTTATCCCAGCTCTCACACATCTATTCAACCCTAAAACACTGGCAGGTTTCCATCCTCCTTAAAACACGCCATAATTACACCCATTCCCAAGAAGCCCTCATCTGACCCAGCTTCTGCCTCCAACTACCGCCCTATCTCATTACTTCCCCTGGCTTCTAAAGCTGCTTGAGCGGCTTGTTTACAATCGCCTCACTCAATTTATTTCTTCCAATTCCCTTCTTGATCCCTTCCAATCTGGTTTCCGTGCCCAACACTCAACAGAAACAGCCCTCACAAAAGTAACCAATGACTTGCTAACTGCCAAATCAAAGGGTCACTTCTCCATTCTAATTCTCCTGGATCTCTCTGCTGCCTTCGACACAGTTGACCACCCTCTTCTAATCCAAACTCTCCACTCATTTGGCATCCAGCTCTTTCATGGTTCACATCCTGTCTAAAAGATCGTACATTTAGCGTCTCCTCCTCTGGCACCTCTTCTTCACCTCTCCCTCTGTCTGTTGGCGTTCCCCAAGGTTCTGTCCTAGGCCCCCTCCTCTTCTCCATCTACACCTCCTCCCTTGGCACCCTCATAAAATCCTTTGGATTTCAGTATCATCTGTATGCAGATGATACTCAAATCTACCTCTCTGCACCTGATCTATCCCCCTCTCTTCTAGCTCATGTTTCCAACTGCCTCTCTAACATATCCTCCTGGATGTCTACCCGTCAACTCAAACTCAACATGTCTAAGACTGAACTCCTAATCTTTCCACCCTCTACTACAGCTTCCACTCCTCAAATACGTCTCACTGTTGACAACACCATCATCACTGCCACCTCCCAGGCCCGTTGTCTTGGGGTTCTACTGGATCCCGCCCTCTCTTATTCCTCACATCCAAATCGATAACAAAATCTTGTCAGTTTTCAAAACAAATCCTTAAAATACGTCATTATCTTACACAAGACACAGCTAAAATTCTAATACACTCTCTCATCATAACTCGACTCGACTACTGCAATTCACTCCTTGAAATAAAAAGAAATAAGACATGGGAACTACAGGATAAATACTATGAAAATCACATATATAGTTGTGAGCATACAAGTTGTTGCTAATGCTTGCGGGCTCGCGAAGCATGGGCCGCAGTTGCTGGCAAGGAGCGCCAAAGGCGCTCCTTGCCAGCAACCGCGACCCTCGCAAACTTTACGTCGTAGCGCAAACAAAATACGAGACACGTTACTACCCATTACGACCTCGCAAAAATCGTCCGCAAGCCGCGGATAGCAAAACATTGAAAACACAATAAATACACACACCACATACATAAAAAGCTTACCTACAGCAAGAGGGAGCATCCAGGACCTCAAAAAATGAAGTTACACCGTAATTTAACTCAAAATAAAAGAGTTTACACACTCAAAAATTCTCTAAGCGAGAGAAAAAAAAAATCGCTGACGAACAAAACGAAAACAAGGCTACAGCACTCTAAACGCGCAAAACACCACAAAAGACCTACGGATATTCCGCTACAGACGCATACCACACATTAGCCGCCATTTTAGAACAATGCGGAAGTACACAACTACGCTAATGGTTTGGTCTCGCGCACGCACACTATTACACTGCAAACATTCACAGCAGCTCAACACCACTAATGCTGCAGCAACATCAAAAAAGATTGTCAGCTCTTCAACACAATGATTCCTGCATATATTACTTCAAAATAGGTAAAGTATATTACTTTATTAATCTATTACTTATTTTTTTATTATACACCAAATAGCATTAGCTCACTTACAATTTCATTGCCGTCATTTTTTGACGGGCAATTCGCTAGTCACATATATAGTTGTAAGCAGGCAGGTTGTTGCTAACGCTGCGCAGTTGCTGGCAAGGAGCACCAAAGGCGTTCCTTGTGCTGGCGCTCATCCCTATGACCTTCTACGACTTTCGCACCGCAAATTGCGAGGGGCCGCATTTGCGGAGGTGGAGGCACACACGTCGGCTGCAATGAGCCGCAGCCGGAACTTACACAGGAAAATTTACGGACTTACCATCCACAAATACGAGCTGCGGGACTTAGAAAAAAAACATTACGAGCTCGCAAAAATACGACCTTAATGCCCGAACATAAAAACACAATAAATACAACAAAAACATAAAAACCTTACCCACAGCAAGGGGGGGCACCCAGGACGTCTGCAAGTGAAGTTACACCTTAATTTAAGTCCAATTTCCAGAGTTTAGACACACGAAGATCCCCTATGCGAGAGAAAAAATGGCAGCCGAAAAAAACGAAAAACGAGGCTACAGGACCCTAAACATGCAAAACACCACCAAGCACATATGGATTTTCCAAAAAGTTTTGGTCAAATAAAAAAAGGGAGGTACACAAGCCCCTTTTCCACGACAAGGAAACAATACAGGCCGTGGCACTTCCTTTTAGATTTAAAATCACATGAACAATCAATTGATACCTAAACAATGTCTCTTTGCCGACATAGTTTTTCTTAACTGTGCTTCTCTTTCGTGTTATGGTAGCTCTCATTTTATTACTTTAATTGACAATTTTTGATTAAAATCACAAATTGACACTGTAGAATAGCGGCTAAATAATAATACAAACAAAAGCGAACTAAGTGTTCCCCCTCCTCCTATACCGCATTCCTGATTGGCTTAGATGGAGATGTAAATTACACTATCTGATTCAGAAATGTAAGACTCCCAAGTCTGGTTTTGCTGATAATATTTATCATTCTTGAGTTCTGTATTTCTGTTTCAAGTTGTTTGTCAAAGGAATACACAATGTGATACATAACACAATAATAACCTGAGTTTCTTTGTGACAATCTGAAAGCGTTATGGGCACTGGTTAGGGCAGGAGTTAACTACACACTATTTGCACATGCTCGGGTTAAACAGATTAAATCTACAACAAAAGAAACATCCTGCCAACAATTCAGGGAGGTGAAGGAAAATGCTGTATCCATGCACAGAGCTTGCAAATGCTTGCTGGGATCAAATATAAAATAAAAATATTCCCAAGGGAACCTTCTGGACTTATGAATTTAAATTAAGCCAGACACACAGCAGGTTATTAAGCATTGTATTACTAAGTGAGAACCGAAAGTATTCTGCAAACAACAAACCACACTACTGTATGATGATTTTCTAAATTGTATTATAATCCTTTACATTAAAAAAAAAGATGCCTTATCCCTTTAAAGACAATTTATGGTAGGCATTAAGTTAAATCAGTGGTAGTCAACCTGGTCCATTGTGCCAACAAGTGGGCGATTCAAGCTTTTATATTGGGTGGTTGGGTAATCGAACAGTGGTTTCGCTGACGATTGACGTCACACGACGTAGACCCACAACACTGCGCTTGGCTGGTGACGGAACCTAGGGACAGCAGTCAGGATCAGATCAGATCACTATCTGGTAAGTACAGGGCGATACATAGGGTCATAGAATTTACCTAACTATAAATGAGATAGGGGAAATTGAGTTACTCCGGCACCAGTGGACTGTAAGGAAATTTTACCATCAAAAGTGGTGGAAGGTATTAAAATGTTGAGGACCTCTGATCCATATATCTATGGATATAAAACTTTTTTTTTTCCTGGAAAATCTGAATTTTAACACGGTTTAAAAGTATAGGAATCCATTTTGTGGTGGGTACATTATTTCCTCAGAGTTGAATCATGAGGGTGTGTGTGCTCAGTGGATAGAGGAGTGGCCCAGAAGAAAACTCATTGCTTCAGGAAATGTAAAGTTTTCAAATATTTTTATTCATGGTGCAGTTGTTTTTTAATGAGATGGGGCATCATTTATGGATGTTTTCTGTGGAATGTATTTATATTTGTATATAATGCTTTTATCCTCTATTTTTACGTAGTTATAAAATGGTAAGTTTGCCAGTGTTTGAAAGAGGAAGGGAATGAGATCAATGGACAATTGCAAGGAGGGAGAAAGATTAGAGGAACAGATGACCACATTCAATACCAATTTATTAGCAATATAATTAAAATATATAAAATTACAACGAAAATGGAAAATAAAATGCCTAATTTCTTAAGTACTGATTATTTTACGTGTTTGGTACGTACTCTTTATAAAAATACAAAAATACATTAAAATCAAATATCACAATCTTTCAAACTACACAGTGCCTAAGATAATGTTTAAATAAAAAAAAAAAGAAAAAGAATAAAGTGATAGAATATTTACTAAATGTAAATATAATCAATAAGGACAAACAGCCTGCTTCAAACTAACAGTGGAGGCTTGTCTCTGTACATATATTAAATGGCTGAACAAGATGAAACTAAACTGAGGTAGGGTGTTGCTGTGGACTGTGAGGGCTGAAAAGGTTTGTTAAAACATTCGCTTTAGAAAGTATGATAGATACATTTGGACTTTCCCTGTACATTTAAATGTTTTGTCATATTTTGGTGCATATGGAATTTTCACAGAAATTCACATAATGCTTTCACATTGTGACAACATATTTATATATATATATATATATATATATATATATATAATGTGGTTTTCCATTTCATTCACATATAAACCACTAGACTAACCCTTAAACTACTTAAAATGTGATTTTATGCGTTTGTGCAAAAGAGGAACCACACCTAAGGTAGCTCATGCAACGGTAAAACCCCATTTATCAACCTCACCAAAAATATATGATAAAACACTGCAACCACAAAGTCAGGTTATGACATAAGAAACTACTGGAGTCTTTGGCTTGTCTAAACTATAAAAAAGTTATACAAAACCACAATTGAGTCCCAAGGGAAACCTTAACGACTTACACACTATAAAAATACACAGACATATCTAAAATGACAATATTTACTACATCTGTATAATTTAAACAGTATATGGATAAAAAGTTATAAATGGAGATACAAGTATATTTATTACAATTTATAATGATAAAAATAAAACCGGGATAATAAAAAAACAAAAACAAAATAAAAAAAAAACACATTAAGGCCAAGGATTAGATTTCCACAATGGTATGGTCATCTTCTTATCTTTTGCCAATCACCAGAGAAACAAAATACCTTATCTAATAAGCAAAGAGAAAGTGATAACAAAAACGTGCAAACACAAATTAGCCTGAGCTGCTGTATAGTCACAAATCGTAAAAAATTATTTACTCCAGCGTATCTGGATATTTCTGTATAAGAAGCACTCCCTGATACCACCTAACATTTCTTATTCAAAGAGAAAGGATAGGGCACAGTTGCATCAATGTTGTAACCTCTTCACAGCTTGCTTGTATGCGTGTACATATATATATATATATATATATATATATATGTATATATATATATATGTATATATATATATATATATATATATATATATATATATATATCTGTCTGTCTGTCTATATCAATTTAAATAATGGGAACATCATCAAAAAATCCCTCTCCTCTTGTATCAGTAAGTTTAAATCTTTATTGCCAAATGGTCCCATACAGGAATATGGAAGCTTGTATATAAAGCATAATTATTTTTGCTGGGTAAGTTCTCAATTCACATAACATATGTACTGGAACATAATTTCCTTATCAAAACAACTATTAAATACCAGCTCAGTGGGTAACTAACCACATAAAATTTGACCTATCTACACAAAGGCCCATATTTACAAAGCAATGCAAATTTGCACACATCACCCAGTTCAATTAACTACAGAGTTTGATGAACGTTACCTGATGCTACACCTTGACAAATAATCCAGCAAGATATTGTATACTTACTTCATAAGAACAATACTAAGAGCTACCAGTGAATGATAGATTTAGATCATTTTAATTGATACACACAAGCAAAAGTATCTGTAAACTCTGATGTAAAGAAGCTGTAATGGTTAAGATGTTATGAGTATTAAAGGGTTACCCCAAAATCAAACTAGCTTCTTGCTTGTGTGGCAGTGTCCTTTTAATTAATAAACATCCATACAAACTACTTTTTAATGTACAGTGGTACCTTGGTTCTCAACCTCCTCCTCCTCAACTTTTTCGATGCTCAACCTGTCTGGTTGAGCAAAAAACATTGGTACTCATCACATTTACTAAAACTAGTTCACATTACTCCTTATAGGAGTTTGGTACTCAACCTGCCGTCCGGAACGGATTAAGGTGGAGAACCAAGGTACCACAGTACTGAGATTACAAAACAAAATGATGTTATACCGAACAATTAAGCTTTTCTCTTGTTTTTACATATAATGCCTCTTTAAGATCCTACACCAGAGTGTAGAGCACACTTCCATATCACCAGAAACCAAAACTGTACAGCAATGAAGATGCAAATTTCCACCATACTCTGCAATAATTCCTAAAAATCGTGGTTAATTTCAGCCGAAAGATGGTATTTTCAGTGTAAGTTTTTAGAGAACAAAGTCACAAAAAATGCTATTATTTACACTGATATTTACTACTTAAAAGTTATGGAAACTACACCTCTACAGTGGTCCATAAAAAGACATCAAGGATTGAAACTAAGACTCCTTCACTAGCCAGTGAACTGCGGAGAGTAGTACAGAGAGAAAATACGCAGGCCAGAGTTTCCCAAACACATACAGTCATGGAACCCATGATTCAAATGGTTTTAATGACGTCCCATGCTTTGCATAACGTCCACAAAAGAATTACAATCACGTCTCATCCCTCACAAACACTTTTCACTAATATATTTTTTCCACTTTCAGGTTTTATTAGAAGAGCATAAATATTTTGAATTACAATTTTTACATTCATTAAATATGATAATAAGAAAAAGTGATTTTTGATAAAAAAAAATCACTTAGTTTAAGGCATTGTTGTCTTACAGTGATGTATAAATATATCTTCTATTTGTTTTTATTATATATTTTTTTTCTTATTAAATTATGTCAAGTAATAGTTTACAAATTCACTTTAACCAGTGTGGATGTAAAAGAAACATAAAATACATAAATAAAAATAAGGTTAAGAACAAAATAAAATAACTAATTTAAAAGAAGAGTAACATCAATAACAAACGTAATAATAAAAGAAAATAAATGATATTTTTCTCCGTTATAATTTCTTTTCTCAGTTTGTAAGCTTTATCTGAGACCGTAATGACATTGTTATGGCTTGCATCTTCTTATATCGCAGGGGCTGTTACCAAGAATGGGACCACAGGCTCCTAACTCCATCCAGTACTTATCCTTTTATAAAATCTTAGAGGGCGAGTTGTGGCAAGCCTTGGTTCCCAGATCTTATAGAAGGACGTCATGGAGTCTTCTAATGTGATTCAGTCATTGATGACTATGTTATTCAATCCCTAATATTTTTTATTTTATTTAACAATGATTTTTATTAAAGGCATAAGCCAACACAACACTGTACTTTACAATGAAAACATCACATATGTAACATTGTCTTCTTGAACAAAACATACCATATTTAACTACTGACTATGCATTTTCTTTTTACATTTTTAATTACAAACATAACCAAAACTGTAGAAGAGAAGATCATTGAGTATAATAATGCTAGATGAAAAAGTAAAAAAATATGTTACAAAAAAGAAGCTTGAGATTGTAAGTACCTTATATCCAGTCCCCGAGCTTGCCCGACAGATACAGAACCAAGTCCCCTCCACCTCAAGCCTCTCCACCCATTGTCAAAGCAGTGTGATTTAAAAGTCAAGACAAAGTGATACTAAGAGATTACAAGATCCCAGATCTTCTGAAACTGGTTTTTTTTTTTCTAAAATGCTATGGGTTAATCTCTTATATATAAGTAAGTATTTAAACTTTCTAATTACATCTTACATCCTGAAAATTTAGTGTTGGGGTTTTCCAGCTACTAGCTATATGGGATTTGGCTGCAATAGCCATAAACTGAAACAGCTTGTTTTAAGAAGAAGTTAGATTAGTAATATGTATCCCCAGTAGGTAGGAATCCCTCTTGGTTGGAATTAGTCTATTTTAAAGGGAAATTATGTTTATGAACTCCTTTTCACATAAAATGAAATAGGTTAGTAAAACACTACAGAAAAACACTCTACAACACTGGGCCTATGTGCTTCCAAACCATGTGTAAATGGACCTCATCGTAAATACCGTGGGTCTGGGTAGTTATTGAAGTGACTCCCCTAAACAATAGAATTATTATTTTGGGACAGCTGCTAATGTTTTTTTTTTTTCATGCAACTCTAGCATGTTCTGAGTCGGAGATGATTTTGAAGGAAGTGGTGGAAGGAAGTGAATG
This sequence comes from Discoglossus pictus, assembly GCA_027410445.1. Taxonomy (NCBI): domain Eukaryota; kingdom Metazoa; phylum Chordata; class Amphibia; order Anura; family Alytidae; genus Discoglossus; species Discoglossus pictus. The sequence goes on along the minus strand of CM050164.1, from coordinate 65,867,533 downwards.
CTGCTCCTTTTCCTTGCAGATTATATTTTGTTCCACAGAAAAATACCATTATATGCATGACTGGGTGTAACAAGCACCATAAATCTGCTAGTACAAGAGGCCAACAGTGTTTTACAAAAAAAAGCACAGCTTGTTTACTGGAGAACATGATCAAAATGGACATATTAAATAATTATATTTATTTGGTATTGTAAGAAGTATTATTACTGCTTTTTTAATTTACTCATTTATGTGTAAATACATGCCATATATGGTGAATAGTGTAGTTGTAAAGGATAAAAGTGGGATGTTTGCAACTTTGCAGTAAGAAAAATTACAATTTATTTCTATTAGTATTTCAGCTAAAAAATTGGACTCACATTGGGACAGGTTAGCACATTCTCAGGATATACGGCTAATTCACCAAGGTGGGATCGTCCTTACTATCAAGGCGAGTCCTCCATTGTTTCTGTGCTATTGTATGGCACCTATCCGCTAAAATACTAATTGGGAAATTAAGAGCATGCTCCCATTGTTTGCTGAATGAGCAAATACCTTAAATAAATGACTTTTCCTTCCTCTGGTATTACTAACATCTTATAGTAACGCTCTCCAATATAATAATATCCCGAAGAATCCCTAATTACAGCACGTGCAATTTTATAACTACTATAAAAAACGACCTTCCTTCCTTCAATATGTTTTATTTTGTATGACATTGTACCAACATCCCATGCTTTAACCAACAAATCAGCAAATTCCTATAATAGTACTGGCTTATTTTTAATGACCTGGCCATGAACATTTTTTCCTAGAAACACTTGTCATGAGATCCTTGTCCACCAGCATCATATCAGTCGGCCCCAACGACTCCAGTAGATAACACTACTGTCCCGTTTGCAGCTGCTCTTGGAACTTAAAAGAACTTTATCTGAACTGACAAAGTAATCTTTCAAATTGCGTTTAAGAGAGCATGTTTTAATTACTACAATAAACTTAGGCAGGTGTGCATTCACAATCAGGATGGTAATAATGGTAAAATACAAAATGAAAGGAATCTTCTGCAAATCTGTTTATGGCTATACATTATTTTCATAAATTTCAGCCCATTTATATAATTCAGCTCAGTGCCACAGATAACATATATGGCCACAAATGGGTGCAAGTGAAAGCAATCTTGCTTAACCAATGGGTCAAGTAATTTTATAATGTGCACAGAGTTTTCAAGATAGCAAACGATGTTAGTCTGATAGGGAAATTCAAATGAATGGTGCTAGTCCCAACAAATATTCCATTTCAATTTGCATCCTACTTTAAACAAATTACCACTACAGGCAAAAGGGTTAGCAGAAAAATAATCCATGTGTTACGTCATTATAATATTTCTGACACAGTAAAAACCACAAACGTACATGCAAAAAAAAATAAAATAATTAAACTAAAGCAATTATGTGTATCGTAAAAAAACTAAAAAAAAAACTCTTCCAGTACATAAAAAACAGACTTTGACTTCCGTTATGTTTTAAGGGTCTCTGTAATTATATATTTACATTTTTGAAGAACTATACTTTAAAAACCATACTAAACGTTTTTTGAATGGAAAATAAAAAACAACTTCTAAAATATTACCCCGAAAAAGCGCAAAGGCTGGGCTTATTTTATTCCCTTAAAACATCATCCTGCACACAATAAGTTTAGTTGTTCAGTTATTCGGAAAGGATTTGACCTCGGTGGTCCTTTAACTCAGAATACAAGTGAACACGTAAATCAAGAGATTAATTCAATAACAACCATTTACACGAGCAACAAGACAATACATAAAATAAACTACCTTTAACATAAACCAACTATAACTTTGAATTACAGACAGTTGGGATAATTGTCCAATTAATGTGCTTACAGTAAAACAAAAGGGGAGGCAAGCAGAAACAACTGGGTGGCAGACACTTTCTAAATAACAAAGAGCCTTTAAAAGAAAGATGAATTTGAAATTTACTTTATAAGGACTTGAAGAGGAGTGTTTTTAAAATATATAAAAAAATGCTTTTTTTTTTTTTTTTTGCATGTACCTTAGTGGTTTAACACTTTCAGAATTATTATAACGAAGCAACACATGGATTTTTTTTTATGCTAAACCTTTTGCCTGTGGTAGCAATTTTGTTTCAAGTAGGACGTAAATTGGGGCCATTCCAAAAGCTTTAACTTGGGTTTCTTGAGGTAGTTCAAGGTGGATTTTAAGGTTTATTTTGGATCGTTGTCTTGTTTTAGCAGCTAGACCCTTTATATCTTCAGTTTGACTGACTGTGCGACATTAGCTTCCAGAATTTGTTGATATTTAGTGGAATTAATTATTATAATTAACTTTTATTTGTATCACGCCAACATATTCCATAGTGCTGTACAGGGGATAAGAACAAGGAGAATACAGTACTGTATTAATAAATTCAGATAATAAAGGGCCCTGTTTTAAACTTAGAATCTTTGTAGAAATGTTTTTTTCCAAAACACCCACCCTACAAGACTGGAAACTCGTTACTTACATTTCTCCCTCTACCTGTAAAATGTCTCCTTGTTCACGGCTGCCAAACAACCCCAAACACTTTGCAGAAAGTGTAAACTGCAAGCTAGAAGGCATTGTGTAGCTTCATTTTCAGATTCTCAATTTCTTAGGAGTCCATGGATGTTGAGTATTAGACCAAGGTTTCATAATTTATTAATCTCTGGAACGGTCATCAGTTGACAATTCACAAACATAATACTTGTGCATCCTGTATGGATGATTGTGATCAAAATGTATTATTGTTTCCCCTCTAAAAAGCTTGGTCAGCTATATTCGATCTTTGCACAGTCCAGAGCACAATGTCCCAGTCTAAATAGACAAAACACCTAGGGCCTCATTCTATTATCGGCCGCAGCCGTTGCGGGGCCGCAAGCTATTCTGCTATTCTATTCCCCTCCGGCTGGGGATTCGGGCAGGCTTGCGGCCGGCGCCTTGCTATCTCTTGCGGCCGCTCGCGCCGGAGGAAATCCTTTGATCTAAAACGGCTGCAAGGAAATCAGCCGTAAGAAAATCCTATTTGCAATTCTATTGCTCCGGGAACCCTCTCTGCAAGGCAAAAAGCGAGCCGCAGCTTACTTGCAGGAAAGAGGTCCCGCTAGCACCAATTAAGCACGAAATATAGCCAAAATAAAGCCATCCTGCACTTTGAGAAGACTATAAAGTGATTTTCGGTGTTAGCAAAAATAGCATAAAATTCCCCTATACTCAAATCCGTAAATTTTTTATTTTTTAATATACGTCAAATATCCATGTAAAAAGTCCAGAGTGCTTGGAGCACCTCAGACCCGCCCACGCCGCAGCCGGAAAATAAACAGTTAATTTGAACTCGGGTTTGGGCTGATGTGCAAGCTTGAGAGTGGGTTACTTTTAATTCTCATGTCCCCCAATATGATCCCTAGCATTTACAGAGCTTTACAGAGCTGTCTTCAATTTATTTTTGACTCTTTAGATTTCAGAGCTTACGGCCGGTTCCAAGATTTACGGCCGGCCGTAAGAGGAGATCCTCGCAGCCTTACGGCCAATAATAGAATGAGGCCCCTAGCAAACAGCTCAACTGTCTAACAAGTTGAAGGGGAGACATATATACAGCCTTATTAAATTGCGATTCGGACAATTGAATAGGGCTCTATATAAGCACAGAGCATATTTTTTTACAGAAGTTTTTAGTTAGTGAACTTCTATCCAAAAGCAAGGTCTTCACTAACTAAAAACTTCTATAAAAAAAAAAAATGCTGTCTGCTTATATAGAGCCCTATTCAATTGTCCGAATGATAATTTGTAAGACACAATACTACAACAGTTGATGTTTTATAGTTAATGGCAAATGAGGTTTACCAACTTTATCTTTCTTGTGCATTACTTCTAAATCTCCAGTAAAGAAGTAAGTCCTTATGTTTATACAGTGATGGGGGGATTAAGACTTCACACTTCCAATTTATTCTGGCACTTACAAGAGAGAATGCAGATCTGGTTTCATTTTGCTGCTCACGAGATATAGTTACTTCCAGTTGGAAAAAGCATACGCATTAAAAAAAACAAAAAAACATTTATATTGTATTAAGATGTAAAGATCTTAACCTGCAACTTTAACATGTCAATAAATAAGAAACACACAGGATTACTTGATTAGAGTGATGCATCAACCTTCGATATTTTTAAAAGCTAATATAGTGTAACTGACAAAATCAATGTGTAAATAATTATAACATATATTTTTACAGTAACAATACAACCCCTCTACAGGAAAGGATTGTAGCCCAATTATTCCTAGCAAGCTTTTAAAAAGCAAATTTTAAACATCACAAAAATGTTTCTTTGTATGGAAAATAATTAATTTAGAAGATGGAAAAATAGATGAAACTTGACACTGTGGTCTCATCTGCCCTTATAAGTTGCAGAAAATAGAGGGATAGGGAGCTTTGTGTGAGCTTTGTGCATTCAGTCATGTCCAACTCTCCTTGACGTCATGGGCCGTAACACACCATACTGATCCACTTGGTATTCAAATCAAAGAAACTGGAGTGGGTTGCCAGTTCCTTCTCCAGTGGGCCACAGCATACTGCTCCTGGTATTCCTAGGCGGTCTCCCATCCAAGTACTGACCAGGCCCAACCCTGCATGGCTTCAGGTTGGTGTGACCTCTTGGTTCCCTGAATGGAATCAAACCCAGGTTGCAGTGATAAAAGCACTGGATTCCTAACCACTTGGCCACCAGATATCTAAATTGTTCCATTTGGCAATCATTTAAAGTTTATATTTCTGCTAATATTCAGTGTGTGTTAGTGCGATGTTTGTTGTTTCTTTAAAGTTCCTAAAAAAACAAAAAAAGTTTAAATTTCAATTGAAACTGTGTGTTTTTATTCATGAGTTACAACAAAACAAAGTCAGAGGTGCTCATCAGAGAACGAATTAACCTTAATAGGTTAGTTCTATAGCCATGATACGCCACTCTGAGAGCAACCTAGGTTAGCTCACTTGTGCCCTTCACAGGGAGAAATATCCTGTAGTATATCAGTCTGGCCCTACTCACTAGAGTGACCCAGCCCCGAAATACCAGGCAATTCTACCCTGAACAGGAGAAACAGCAAACTCCAGACGCGTTTCGGCCTTTATGGGCCTCGTCAGTGAGGTGTAGCTATACTCCCTAAGGCACATGAGTTCCCCATCCCTATCTCCCCCATGTTAAACTGCCCCGTTTAGAGACGTTTTGATTAGCACTCCTATTGCTTGGGGCCTACCTACAGCCCAACCAACACCCTGGAGTGGCGTGCTGGATACCAGCGCGCCATCATAAGAGCGCAGAGAACTGCACTCTGATGAGGCTCGCGCTCCGGCCATCTGAGTAGGATAAATAGAATGCCAGCCTGCATCCCCCCATCTGCTACACAGGCCCCCACCTCATATTTACTGGAGGTTGCTAAGGTAAGGGTGTTACACATGCCAGTTCTACTGCTCCACAAATATATAGCCCCTGACCTTAGCCTTGGCTGGAACGCCATCAGAGAGCAGTTCTCTGCACTCCGATGACGGCGTGCTGGTGTCCAGCGCGTGAAGGACGGCGTGCCCCACAGGAAGATAAACTGCAACATTTGCATTGTGTAACAAGTCACAGCTACTACTTCTCATACGAGAACTCCTGGCCTGTATGACCGCCTTCTACATAAAAGGTCAGTCTCCAACGTCAGGATATCCTTTGGAACAAGGCTTTGTATTTACTAAGAGCAACCAAACACTCTGCGGTAGCAGTTACCAGGCACTGGTAAACATAATCCGGTCAAGTATCAAGCCTCCACATAGGGCCTGGGTTCCTTTATACATTACCTATTAATTTCTAATTCCTGAAGCACAAAAATAGAGCGGTATAACATCACAAGATGCTGGCCTTGTCTCCTGAGCTGCTGCGACACTACTACTTGCAAACATAAAAGAATTATTAATAGGAATGCCCTTGGCTCTCAGTATCTACGGCAATTATTCTCTCTCTTATGACTATGCCAAGGTAGCTACGGGCTGTGCTTAATGCCTGGGGAAATATTACATGCTGGTAATGCCAACCCATAAGGGAGGCAGAGACAAAGGAATAAATTAATGTGGAAAGAGTCAAACAAGTTCAAACCAGAAGCTGAAGATTAACAGAAATATAAAAGATCTGTTCACAGAATGTACCTGACATATTTATTCCCCAAAACAGAACCATTCATCCATTTACCCTAAAAAACTAAACAGGAATCGTAATTTAAAATGTGATCATCGCGTCACAAAACCATGTATTGTTACATTGCAATATGTCTGGTGATATACAGTACAACGAAGAATAAATTAATTAACATGGAAAACGTGCAGAGAAGGGCAACAAAACTAATAAGGGGAAGGGAGGGGGCTAAGTTATGAAGAAGACTAACCAAATAAACGTATTTTCTCTAGAATAAAGGCGCCTAAAAGGATATAAGATTACCGTATATAAATATATTCAGGGTCAGTATAAAGATTTGTCAATGGAGCTTTTTGTGCCAAGAGGTTTTCAACTGACAAGAGGACATCCTATGAGATTAGAAGGAAAAAGGATTCCACCTTAAAGAAAGAAAAGGGTTCTCCACAGTAAGGGTGGTTAATCTGTGGAATTCTCTACCAGAGGAGGCGGTGACAGCGGATTCAATAGATAATTTGAAAAAAGGGATTGGATATATATTTAAATAAAAAGGGTATTCAGGGTGATTTTGGTCAATTAGAGAGGGAGTATTGATCCAGGGAGGAATCCGATCACCAGTATCTGGGGTCAGGAAGGAATTCATTTCCCCCCCCTCTTTTTGAGATGATTGGCAAGATTCACTTTTTTTTTTTTTTTTTTGCCTTCCTCTGGATCAATTAACAACTAATCCGCATATTGCAGATCAGAGAAGATCTTAAAAGGTTGAACTTGATCGACTAAAAATATATTTTCAACCTCAATTACTATGTATACAGAATCACCTAAGGTTTTAGGACACATGAGCTCCACAGCTCTCAGATTTTACATTCACACACGTAGATGCACACATATATACATATGTACACACTATTTATATGTTACTACAGAGTGCAGGTTTACTGTTACTGCAGGGTCATAGAATTCCTGTCTTACTGCAGAGTAAGATAAGATAAGTTCATAAATAGACCCCTCCTTAACTGTAAGCATGATGTTCTTAGATAGAAGGCCAAATTTTGTCCCCTCTAAATCTTAACTTCTTGCTCTATTATGAAACATGAACATAACTATCACTGGGGTTAACACTGAACATATATTATTTTTAATGTTATGCACAGTCTGACACATTTATATGAAAACTGGGAGCCAACCAGATGGAGCAAACATACAAGTCAGAGAATAATGTATATATTGTATGTAGATGTATGTATAATAGCAGTACCTCCCATGCTCCTGGATATGATATGTTCCATTATGGCGAAATGTTCCTACTGGACGTTGTACATTGAAATTACAGACATATATAAAACAGAAACTACCAATTATTGTATTAGATTTATAAAGCAGAATATTACACTATACACCCCAATGGTATGGATCGCAAGCTAGCATTCAAACAGAAATAAACAAAATGGTAGGAGTCCTGTTAGAGTTTTTAACAAGATTCTTCAAGAGTCACTAGAAAGTCCATTAGAATTTTCACTAAAATGTAATATTTATAATATAGTAGAAAGATATAAAGGCTCTGATATCAGATATATATTGCGTCATACTGAGTCACTTCAGTTGACTTAAGTGGGCGTTTGTATCAACATTAAAGGAGGAAGTGGCTCCTCCAAGCAGGGCATTAAGAATATGCAATTTGCATATATGATCATATTGTTGTACAGTAGTGTCATTTATAATAAAACTACCATAAGTTGGTAACTCACTGTTTGGTACAAATGACAAATGCACATTACATTCACCATACACACACATATATATATATATATATATATATATATATATATATATATATATATATATATATATATATATATATATATATATATTGTTCTTCACAGTAAGGGCGGTTAATCTGTGGAATTCTCTACCAAGGGAGGTGGTGACAGCGGATTCAATAGATAACTTTAAAAGGGGACTGGATTTATTTCTAATTAAAAAGGGAATTCAGGGTTATCATGGATAATTAGAGAGGCAGTATTGATTCAGGGAGAAGTCCAGTTGCCGGTGTCTGGGATCAGGAGGAAATTGATTTTTATATATATTAATTAATAGTTAATCCGCATATTGCAGATCAGAGGAGATCTTAAAAAGGTTGAACTTGATGGACTGAAAGTCTTTTTTCAACCTTAAATACTATGGGCCTCATTCAATTGCGATTTGGCCAATTGAATAGGGCTCTAAATAAGCACATAACATATATTTTTTAAAGAAGTTTTTAGTTAGTAAACATGTATCCAAAAGCAAGGTTTTCACTAACTAAAAACTTCTTGTAAAAAAATATGCTATGTGCTTATTTAGAGCCCTATTCAATTGGCCAAATCGCAATTGAATGAGGCCCTATGTAACATATATATATATATATATATATATATATATATATATATATACACACACACATACATACATACATATACGCGGTGCCCAGGCCACAAACAATCTAACTTACAAACGACCCTTCAAGGCTGCCAAGGCTTTTTGTATGAGGTTTATTTTATGTTCTCTTTGTTTGAATTAAAAGAAAAAGCAATATAGTTTATGCAATGTATTATTATAGCACAAAGACATTAATATTATTACTACCACATATGAACCATTATAGTATTGTTATCACCATCAGGGATCCAACTTACATACAAATCTGACTTAAGAACGTTCTCAGGGTGTCATCTTTAACCCAGGGACTGTCTGTGTGATTATATATATATATATATATATATATATATATATATATATGCACACATATGTATACACACACTGGTTTCCCCTCTTTAACATTAAGGGTAAATATGCTCAATCTAACAGTCTTAAGTCTCCTAGTCTAGTTGAGACATCATATTCACTTAGTATTTCCTAACAGAGTCCCAACACAGTTTATCATATAAAACCTTACATTTATCCATTAAAAAGATAAACTACATAACATATGGGAAGATTTAATTTATATTGTAACATGGTTCTTACTATTTTGTCTTCACAAAAGAAATAAAGTTGCACCACAAACATATATTGCATTAAATTGCATTTTAGATATAATATAACTTTCACTAGTGATGTATTTCAGTAAAAAAAAAACACTCAAGTGTTGTGGGAAAAAAAGAACAGCTACAATTAGCTTCATATTACCAAGAAACTACAAGGCTGCCACATTACAAGGAGCCCATTAAGCTTTATGCAAATACTTTGCATTACACCAAACTTGAGTTAAAAAGGTACAAGACAGAATGCCCTTCATATGCAAGCTCCCCTGGGTGCTTCCCTGAGACAATTTTGAGAAGTAACTGTTTGCTTGTGCTTTGTTGTCCTTGTCTTGCATAGGTCTCACACCAGCAATATCTTCCATCATGCCAGATCCAGACATGGACACAATGCACAGCCTGCATTAGGAGCATAGCACCCAGAGCTCTGGGAAGTCTTACATATACATAGGCCATGTCTGGCTGCTGCAAAACACTTTGTAAAGAAAGGAGCCTGGTGCAAAGCAAAGTGATCTTTGGAATGTGCTACAGAACTGCTCAAATGCAACATAAATAAACATGCACAGCAGAGAGATTAACCATTAGCAAACCAGGGCAAAGTTATGTCCCCACCAAAGGAGGTTTAAAGGGACTTTACAGGCAGATCCACTACAGACTGACATATAAAGAGGTAATAATCACAATATGGAAGCACGGGGACTTTATAATGCACTTACTTGTGATCCGCTGGGCTTATTGTAAGTAATTTGTATCCGTTAGGGCTGCAGCAGTAAGAGGAATGAGAGGGAAGGGGAGGAGGAATAGAACACAGACCCAGACAGCATGCGGGGAAGGGCGTGACCTACAGGATGGGGCGGGGCTGATGATTGAGTGCGTTAGAAATAGCAGAAACAGTGGCGAAGTGTGTGTGAGCAGAGGATGATGGTGCTGTGTGTGAGGGGAGAGGATGGTGCGGTGTGTGTGAGAAGAGGACGGTGCGGTGTGTGTGAGAAGAGGATGGTGCTGTGTGTGTGAGAAGAGGACGGTGCGGTGTGTGTGAGGGAGCAGAGGATGGTGCGGTGTGTGTGAGAAGAGGACGGTGCGGTGTGTGTGAGGGAGCAGAGGATGGTGCTGTGTGTGAGGGAGCAGAGGATGGTGCGGTGTGTGTGAGGGGAGAGGATGGTGCGGTTTGTGTGAGGGAGCAGAGGATGGTGCGGTGTGTGAGAAGAGGACGGTGCGGTGTGTGTGAGGGGAGAGGATGGTGCGGTTTGTGTGAGGGAGCAGTGGACGGTGCGGTGTGTGTGTGAGGGAGCAGAGGATGGTGCGGTGTGTGTGAGGGAAGAGGATGGTGCGGTGTGTGTGAGGGAGCAGAGGATGGTGCGGTGTGTGTGAGGGGAGAGGATGGTGCGGTGTGTGTGAGGGGAGAGGATGGTGCGGCGTGTGTGAGGGGAGAGGATGGTGCGGTGTGTGTGAGGGGAGAGGATGGTGCGGTGTGTGAGGGAGCAGAGGATGGTGCTGTGTGTGAGGGAGCAGAGGATGATGGTGTTGTGTGTGAGGGAGCAGAGGATGATGGTGTTGTGTGTGAGGGGAGAGGATGGTGCGGTGTGTGTGAGGGAGCAGAGGATGGTGCGGTGTGTGTGAGGGGAGAGGATGGTGCGGTGTGTGTGAGGGGAGAGGATGGTGCGGTGTGTGTGAGGGGAGAGGATGGTGCGGTGTGTGTGAGAAGAGGATGGTGCTGTGTGTGTGAGAAGAGGACGGTGCGGTGTGTGTGAGGGAGCAGAGGATGGTGCGGTGTGTGTGAGAAGAGGACGGTGCGGTGTGTGTGAGGGAGCAGAGGATGGTGCTGTGTGTGAGGGAGCAGAGGATGGTGCGGTGTGTGTGAGGGGAGAGGATGGTGCGGTTTGTGTGAGGGAGCAGAGGATGGTGCGGTGTGTGAGAAGAGGACGGTGCGGTGTGTGTGAGGGGAGAGGATGGTGCGGTTTGTGTGAGGGAGCAGTGGACGGTGCGGTGTGTGTGTGAGGGAGCAGAGGATGGTGCGGTGTGTGTGAGGGAAGAGGATGGTGCGGTGTGTGTGAGGGAAGAGGATGGTGCGGTGTGTGTGAGGGAGCAGAGGATGGTGCGGTGTGTGTGAGGGGAGAGGATGGTGCGGTGTGTGTGAGGGGAGAGGATGGTGCGGTGTGTGTGAGGGGAGAGGATGGTGCGGTGTGTGTGAGGGAGCAGAGGATGGTGCTGTGTGTGAGGGAGCAGAGGATGATGGTGTTGTGTGTGAGGGAGCAGAGGATGATGGTGTTGTGTGTGAGGGGAGAGGATGGTGCGGTGTGTGTGAGGGAGCAGAGGATGGTGCGGTGTGTGTGAGGGGAGAGGATGGTGCGGTGTGTGTGAGGGGAGAGGATGGTGCGGTGTGTGTGAGGGGAGAGGATGGTGCGGTGTGTGTGAGGGAGCAGAGGATGGTGCTGTGTGTGAGGGAGCAGAGGATGATGGTGTTGTGTGTGAGGGGAGAGGATGGTGCTGTGTGTGAGGGGAGAGGATGGTGCTGTGTGTGAGGGGAGAGGATGGTGCTGTGTGTGAGGGAGCAGAGGATGGTGCTGTGTGTGAGGGAGCAGAGGATGATGGTGTTGTGTGTGAGGGGAGAGGATGATGGTGTTGTGTGTGAGGGAGCAGAGGATGATGGTGTTGTGTGTGAGGGGAGAGGATGATGGTGTTGTGTGTGAGGGGAGAGGATGATGGTGCTGTGTGTGAGGGGAGAGGATGGTGCGGTGTGTGTGAGGGGAGAGGATGGTGCGGTGTGTGTGAGGGAGCAGAGGATGGTGCTGTGTGTGAGGGAGCAGAGGATGATGGTGTTGTGTGTGAGGGGAGAGGATGGTGCGGTGTGTGTGAGGGGAGAGGATGGTGCGGTGTGTGTGAGGGGAGAGGATGGTGCGGTGTGTGTGAGGGAGCAGAGGATGGTGCTGTGTGTGAGGGGAGAGGATGGTGCTGTGTGTGAGGGGAGAGGATGGTGCTGTGTGTGAGGGAGCAGAGGATGGTGCTGTGTGAGAGGATGGTGCTGTGTGAGAGGATGGTGCTGTGTGAGAGGATGGTGCTGTGTGTGTGAGAGGAGAGGATGGTGCTGTGTGTGTGAGAGGAGAGGATGGTGCTGTGTGTGTGAGAGGAGAGGATGGTGCTGTGTGTGTGAGAGGAGAGGATGGTGCTGTGTGTGTGAGAGGAGAGGATGGTGCTGTGTGTGTGAGAGGAGAGGATGGTGCTGTGTGTGTGTGAGAGGAGAGAATGGCGCTGTGTGTGAGAGGAGAGGATGGCGCTGTGTGTGAGAAGAGGATGGCGCTGTGTGTGAGAAGAGGATGGCGCTGTGTGTGAGCAGAGGATGGCGCTGTGTGTGAGCAGAGGATGGCGCTGTGTGTGAGCAGAGGATGGCGCTGTGTGTGTGAGCAGAGGATGGCGCTGTGTGTGTGAGCAGAGGATGGTGCAGTGTGTGTGTGTGAGCAGAGGATGGTGCAGTGTGTGTGTGTGAGCAGAGGATGGTGCAGTGTGTGTGTGTGAGCAGAGGATGGTGCAGTGTGTGTGAGCAGAGGATGGTGCAGTGTGTGTGTGTGTGTGTGTGAGCAGAGGATGGTGCAGTGTGTGAGCAGAGGATGGTGCAGTGTGTGTGTGAGCCGAGGAAGGTGCAGTGTGTGTGTGAGGGGAGAGGATGGTGCTGTGTGTGTGAGGGGGAGCAGAGGATGGTGCAGTGTGTGTGAGAGTGAGCAGAGGATAGGTGCTGTGTGTGTGAAAACAGGATGGTGCGGTCTGTGAGAGAGTGAGCAGAGGATGGTGCGGTCTGTGAGAGAGTGAGCAGAGGATGGTGCTGTGTGTGTGAGGGGTCAGAGAATGGGTGCTGTGTGTGTGTGTGTGAGGGACCAGAGGATGGTGCTGTGTGTGAGGGACCAGAAGATGGTGCTGTGTGTGAGGGACCAGAAGATGGTGCTGTGTGTGAGGGACCAGAAGATGGTGCTGTGTGTGAGGGACCAGAAGATGGTGCTGTGTGTGAGGGACCAGAGGATGGTGCTGTGTGAGGGAGCAGAGGATGGTGCTCTGTGTGTGAGGGACCAGAGGATGGTGCTGTGTGAGGGGCCAGAGGATGGTGCTGTGTGTGTGTGAGGGGCCAGAGGATGGTGCTGTGTGTGTGAGGGACCAGAGGATGGTGCTGTGTATGTGAGCAGAGGATGGTGCTGTGTGTGTGTGTGTGAGGGAGCAGAGGATGGGTGCTGTGTGTATGTGTTTCTGAGAGGAGCAAAGGATGTGTGCTGTGTTAGGGTGGGTGCTGTGTGTGTGTGAGGAGCAGCAGATGGTGCTGTGTGTGTGTGTGAGGGGTCAGAGAATGGGTGCTGTGTGTAATGAGTGAGAGGGAGCAGAGGATGGTGCTGTGTGTGTGTGAGGGAGCAGAGGATGGTGCGGTGTGTGTGAGGGAGCAGAGGATGGTGCGGTGTGTGTGTGTGAGCAGAGGATGGTGCGGTGTGTGTGTGTGAGCAGAGGATGGTGCGGTGTGTGTGTGTGAGCAGAGGATGGTGCGGTGTGTGTGTGTGAGCAGAGGATGGTGCAGTGTGTGTGTGAGCCGAGGAAGGTGCAGTGTGTGTGTGAGGGGAGAGGATGGTGCTGTGTGTGTGAGGGGGAGCAGAGGATGGTGCAGTGTGTGTGAGAGTGAGCAGAGGATAGGTGCTGTGTGTGTGAAAACAGGATGGTGCGGTCTGTGAGAGAGTGAGCAGAGGATGGTGCTGTGTGTGAGCAGAGGATGGTGCTGTGTGTGAGCAGAGGATGGTGCTGTGTGTGAGCAGAGGATGGTGTAGTGTGTGTGTGAGCAGAGGATGGTGCAGTGTGTGTGTGTGTGAGCAGAGGATGGTGCAGTGTGTGTGTGTGTGAGCAGAGGATGGTGCAGTGTGTGTGTGTGTGAGCAGAGGATGGTGCAGTGTGTGTGTGTGTGAGCAGAGGATGGTGCAGTGTGTGTGTGTGAGCAGAGGATGGTGCAGTGTGTGTGTGTGTGTGAGCAGAGGATGGTGCAGTGTGTGTGTGTGTGAGCAGAGGATGGTGCAGTGTGTGTGTGAGGGGAGAGGATGGTGCTGTGTGTGTGAGGGGGAGCAGAGGATGGTGCAGTGTGTGTGAGAGAGTGAGCAGAGGATGGTGCGGTCTGTGAGAGAGTGAGCAGAGGATGGTGCTGTATGTGTGAGAGGGTGGTGCTGTGTGTGTGTGAGGAGCAGCAGATGGTGCTGTGTGTGTGAGGGGTCAGAGAATGGGTGCTGTGTGTGTGTGTGAGGGACCAGAGGATGGTGCTGTGTGTGAGGGACCAGAAGATGGTGCTGTGTGTGAGGGACCAGAAGATGGTGCTGTGTGTGAGGGACCAGAAGATGGTGCTGTGTGTGAGGGACCAGAAGATGGTGCTGTGTGTGAGGGACCAGAGGATGGTGCTGTGTGAGGGAGCAGAGGATGGTGCTCTGTGTGTGAGGGACCAGAGGATGGTGCTGTGTGAGGGGCCAGAGGATGGTGCTGTGTGTGTGTGTGAGGGGCCAGAGGATGGTGCTGTGTGTGTGAGGGACCAGAGGATGGTGCTGTGTATGTGAGCAGAGGATGGTGCTGTGTGTGTGTGTGAGGGAGCAGAGGATGGGTGCTGTGTGTATGTGTTTCTGAGAGGAGCAAAGGATGTGTGCTGTGTTAGGGTGGGTGCTGTGTGTGTGTGAGGAGCAGCAGATGGTGCTGTGTGTGTGTGTGTGAGGGGTCAGAGAATGGGTGCTGTGTGTAATGAGTGAGAGGGAGCAGAGGATGGTGCTGTGTGTGAGAGGGAGCAGAGGATGGTGCTGTGTGAGAGAGAGAGAGAGTGAGCAGAGGATGGTGCTGTGAGAGAGAGAGTGAGCAGAGGATGGTGCTGTGTGAGAGAGAGGGAGCAGAGAATGGTGCTGTGTGAGAGAGAGAGTGAGCAGAGGATGGTGCTGTGTGAGAGAGAGAGAGAGAGAGTGAGCAGAGGATGGTGCTGTGTGAGAGAGAGAGAGAGTGAGCAGAGGATGGTGCTGTGTGAGAGAGAGAGAGTGAGCAGAGGATGGTGCTGTGTGAGAGAGAGAGAGTGAGCAGAGGATGGTGCTGTGTGAGAGCGAGAGAGTGAGCAGAGGATGGTGCTGTGTGAGAGAGAGAGTGAGCAGAGGATGGTGCTGTGTGAGAGAGAGAGTGAGCAGAGGATGGTGCTGTGAGAGAGAGAGTGAGCAGAGGATGGTGCTGTGAGAGAGAGAGAGAGAGTGAGCAGAGGATGGTGCTGTGTGAGAGAGAGGGAGCAGAGGATGGTGCTGTGTGAGAGAGAGAGTGAGCAGAGGATGGTGCTGTGTGAGAGAGAGAGAGTGAGCAGAGGATGGTGCTGTGTGAGAGAGAGAGAGTGAGCAGAGGATGGTGCTGTGTGAGAGAGAGAGAGTGAGCAGAGGATGGTGCTGTGTGAGAGAGAGAGTGAGCAGAGGATGGTGCTGTGTGAGAGAGAGAGTGAGCAGAGGATGGTGCTGTGAGAGAGAGAGAGAGAGTGAGCAGAGGATGGTGCTGTGTGAGAGAGAGAGTGAGCAGAGGATGGTGCTGTGTGAGAGAGAGAGAGTGAGCAGAGGATGGTGCTGTGTGAGAGAGAGAGTGAGCAGAGGATGGTGCTGTGTGAGAGAGAGTGAGCAGAGGATGGTGCTGTGTGAGAGAGAGAGTGAGCAGAGGATGGTGCTGTGTGAGAGAGAGAGAGAGTGAGCAGAGGATGGTGCTGTGTGAGAGAGAGAGTGAGCAGAGGATGGTGCTGTGTGAGAGAGAGAGAGTGAGCAGAGGATGGTGCTGTGTGAGAGAGAGAGTGAGCAGAGGATGGTGCTGTGTGAGAGAGAGAGTGAGCAGAGGATGGTGCTGTGTGAGAGAGAGAGTGAGCAGAGGATGGTGCTGTGTGAGAGAGAGAGTGAGCAGAGGATGGTGCTGTGTGAGAGAGAGGGAGCAGAGAATGGTGCTGTGTGAGAGAGAGTGAGCAGAGGATGGTGCTGTGTGAGAGAGAGGGAGCAGAGAATGGTGCTGTGTGTGAGAGAGGAAGCAGAGGATGGTGCTGTGTGTGAGGGAGCAGAGGATGGTGCTGTGTGTGAGAGAGGGAGCAGTGGATGGTGCTGTGTGTGAGAGAGGGAGCAGAGGATGGTGCTGTGTGTGAGAGAGGGAGCAGAGGATGGTGCTGTATGTGAGAGAGGGAGCAGAGGATGGTGCTGTATGTGAGAGAGAGTGAGCAGAGGATGGTGCTGTGGGAGAGAGAGTGAGCAGAGGATGGTGCTGTGTGAGAGAGAGGGAGCAGAGGATTGTGCTGTGTGAGAGAGAGGGAGCAGAGGATTGTGCTGTGTGAGAGAGGGAGCAGAGGATGGTGCTGTGTGAGAGAGGGAGCAGAGGATGGTGCTGTGTGAGAGAGAGTGAGCAGAGGATGGTGCTGTGTGAGAGAGAGTGAGCAGAGGATGGTGCTGTGTGAGAGAGAGAGAGAGTGAGCAGCGGATGGTGCTGTGTGTGAGGGAGCAGAATATGGTGCTGTGTGAGAGAGAGGGAGCAGAGAATGGTGCTGTGTGAGAGAGAGGGAGCAGAGAATGGTGCTGTGTTAGGGTCGGTGCTGTGTGTGAGAGAGGAAGCAGAGGATGGTGCTGTGTGTGAGGGAGCAGAGGATGGTGCTGTGTGTGAGAGAGGGAGCAGTGGATGGTGCTGTGTGTGAGAGAGGGAGCAGAGGATGGTGCTGTGTGTGAGAGAGGGAGCAGAGGATGGTGCTGTGTGAGAGAGGGAGCAGAGGATGGTGCTGTGTGAGAGAGAGGGAGCAGAGAATGGTGCTGTGTTAGGGTCAGTGCTGTGTGTGAGAGAGGAAGCAGAGGATGGTGCTGTGTGTGAGGGAGCAGAGGATGGTGCTGTGTGTGAGAGAGGGAGCAGAGGATGGTGCTGTATGTGTGAGAGGGAGCAGAGGATGGTGCTGTATGTGAGAGAGGGAGCAGAGGATGGTGCTGTATGTGAGAGAGAGTGAGCAGAGGATTGTGCTGTGTGAGAGAGAGTGAGCAGAGGATGGTGCTGTGTGAGAGAGAGGGAGCAGAGGATGGTGCTGTGTGAGAGAGAGGGAGCAGAGGATTGTGCTGTGTGAGAGAGTGAGCAGCGGATGGTGCTGTGTGAGAGACAGGAAGCAGAGGATGGTGCTGTGTGTGAGGGAGCAGAATATGGTGCTGTGTGAGAGAGAGGGAGCAGAGGATGGTGCTGTGTGAGAGAGGGAGCAGAGGATGATGCTGTGTGAGAGAGGGAGCAGAGGATGGTGCTGTGTGTGAGAGGGAGCAGAGGATGGTGCTGTGTGAGAGAGAGGGAGCAGAGGATGGTGCTGTGTGTGAGAGAGGGAGCAGAGGTTGGTGCTGTGTATGAGAGGGAGCAGAGGATGGTGCTGTGTGTGAGAGGGAGCAGAGGATGGTGCTGTGTGTGTGAGAGGGAGAAGAGGATGGTGCTGTGTGTGTGAGAGGGAGCAGAGGATGGTGCTGTGTGTGTGAGAGGGAGCAGAGGATGGTGCTGTGTGTGAGAGGTAGCAGAGGATGGTGCTGTGTGTGAGAGAGGGAGCAGAGGATGGTGCTGTGTGTGTGAGAGGGAGCAGAGGATGGTGCTGTGTGTGTGAGAGGGAGCAGAGGATGGTGCTGTGTGTGAGAGGGAGCAGAGGATGGTGCTGTGTGTGAGAGGTAGCAGAGGATGGTGCTGTGTGTGTGAGAGGGAGCAGAGGATGGTGCTGTGTGAGAGAGAGTGAGCAGAGGATGGTGCTGTGTGAGAGAGAGTGAGCAGAGGATGGTGCTGTGTGAGAGAGAGTGAGCAGAGGATGGTGCTGTGTGAGAGAGAGTGAGCAGAGGATGGTGCTGTGAGAGAGAGAGTGAGCAGAGGATGGTGCTGTGTGAGAGAGAGTGAGCACAGGATGGTGCTGTGTGAGAGAGA
This sequence comes from Discoglossus pictus, assembly GCA_027410445.1. Classification (NCBI taxonomy): domain Eukaryota; kingdom Metazoa; phylum Chordata; class Amphibia; order Anura; family Alytidae; genus Discoglossus; species Discoglossus pictus. The sequence continues at coordinate 65,849,407 of CM050164.1, read as the reverse complement.
GTGAGCAGAGGATGGTGCTGTGTGAGAGAGAGTGAGCAGAGGATGGTGCTGTGTGAGAGAGAGTGAGCAGAGGATGGTGCTGTGAGAGAGAGAGAGTGAGCAGAGGATGGTGCTGTGTGAGAGAGAGAGAGTGAGCAGAGGATGGTGCTGTGAGAGAGAGAGAGAGGAAGCAGAGGATGGTGCTGTGTGTGAGGGAGCAGAATATGGTGCTGTGTGAGAGAGGGAGCAGAGGATGGTGCTGTGTGAGAGAGGGAGCAGAGGATGGTGCTGTGTGTGAGAGGGAGCAGAGGATGGTGCTGTGTGAGAGAGAGGGAGCAGAGGATGGTGCTGTGTGTGAGAGAGGGAGCAGAGGTTGGTGCTGTGTATGAGAGGGAGCAGAGGATGGTGCTGTGTGTGTGAGAGGGAGCAGAGGATGGTGCTGTGTGTGTGAGAGGGAGCAGAGGATGGTGCTGTGTGTGTGAGAGGGAGCAGAGGATGGTGCTGTGTGTGAGAGGTAGCAGAGGATGGTGCTGTGTGTGTGAGAGGGAGCAGAGGATGGTGCTGTGTGTGTGAGAGGGAGCAAAGGATGGTGCTGTGTGTGAGAGGTAGCAGAGGATGGTGCTGTGTGTGAGAGGTAGCAGAGGATGGTGCTGTGTGTGAGAGGTAGCAGAGGATGGTGCTGTGTGTGTGAGAGGGAGCAGAGGATGGTGCTGTGTGTGTGAGGGACCAGAGGATGGTGCTGTGTGTGAGAGGTAGCAGAGGATGGTGCTGTGTGTGAGAGGGAGCAGAGGATGGTGCTGTGTGTGTGAGAGGGAGCAGAGGATGGTGCTGTGTGTGTGAGGGACCAGAGGATGGTGCTGTGTGTGAGAGGGAGCAGAGGATGGTGCTGTGTGTGAGAGGTAGCAGAGGATGGTGCTGTGTGTGTGAGAGGGAGCAGAGGATGGTGCTGTGTGTGAGAGGTAGCAGAGGATGGTGCTGTGTGTGTGAGAGGGAGCAGAGGATGGTGCTGTGTGTGTGGGAGAAGCAGAGGATGGGTGCTGTGTGTGTAAGGGTTCAGTGGATGGTGCTGTGTGTGAATGAGAGGAGCAGAGGATGGAGCTGTGTGTAATGTGCAAGAGGTAGCAGAGGATGGGTGCTATGTATTTCTGAGAGGAGCAGAACATGGTGCTGTGTGCGTGTGGGAGGGAGCAGAAGATGGCGCTGTGTGTATGTGAGAGGAGCAGAGGATGATGCTGTGAGTGGAGAAGTGGATGGGTGCTGAGTGTCTGTGAGGAGGCCATCTCTGAACAAGTCTATGTATCATAAGCCGCAGGTATCGCGAGTTCACACCAGTTCACAGCAAGCTAGATCTCTGTACTGGGAAGGAACTTGGTATCCCTTTTGGCTACTTGAAGTGGCTTCTAGTCAGCTTTAAAGTTATACCAACCCCAATAATTTTTTTTATTGACCCTACGTGTTTTATACACCATAACATATATCGCACACATAAAACAAGTTCACATAAATTCCCCAGGCCCTGACCATCCAGTGAATTAGTCTCTGGGAAGTACAAACAATAACTTGCTGTGGTGTTACAGGAAAATGTCCATCCTTGAGTCATTCTGGCAACAATCCGTGGTCAGTGATTTATATTACTTTATCAAAAAGGTAGTTTGGCTATTAGAAGAGCCCTGATCCATAAAAGAGCACAAGATTGTATGTTAAAATTAACTTTTTTTTATCTCACTAGTAACAGCTAAAAAAATAATAAATTTTAAATGTATTCTTACATGTAAGGTGCATGTGAGTGCTGTTTGATTCAATGGGTGAAGGGTTTGATTTATAGCATAGCTTTCACCTGGACGGAGCTTACATTGCACTGACCAGTTAACCCATAGCTGTCCTTTAGTGAGTACAGCATTCCATGCCTGCACAAATGGATTTTTTTCTTTTTGATTTGATTACTGCATGAAACCTTGGAGCAGACCACTGGTCTGCATTGCTCAAATTCCAGATAGGCAAGAGTGCAGAAACCTGATTTTTTTTCTTTGCTGTAAGAAAAAAATAGAAACTATTGCTAGGTCTGTTCCATTCAAGCCTGAAATATTAGCAATCTGACAAAAATCTTACAATTGACTTGAATTGGGGACACCCCTGCAACCTGATTGGTTGCAGTAATGCAGCAGCTGGTGGGCAGTCTATTCTACATATAAACACAGATTTGTTTTTATTGATGCACATATTTCAAAAATTCAAAAAGTATTTCAATATGGTTTTAGTTGATCTTTACAGTGATGTGGTCCAACTTGTACTGAATTAAGTGACCTTTAACCACGGCGCTCCCTTGAAGGGACGGTTTCTCCCACTTACAATGGGTTCATTTTATCCAGTCAGATCTTTAATGTACACTCCCACAATAGGTGGCTATTTTCTGATTGCACAACATATTTATATATATATCTTGCTATACTGTATATTTCAGGGTGTAAGTCTCAACAATCTACTTATAGGCCCAAATTAAATACCATCCATAATTATTTTAATATCCTTTTGATATGGATGTACATATATATATATATATATATATATATATATATATATATATATATATAACCGTTTACCTGGACTGTGTGCTCATTATACTTTATATGGCCATAACAGTTTGAATCTTCCAATTATTTAAGATGTATATTTTTACTTTTGTGCCATCTCCATATCCTTATACTGTATATAGTATTTGTATTACCGATATTATTAAAGCTTATGTTTTAGAATTCTACTCTCCTCACAGTCAGAGTCCACCACGAAATGGTCATTTTCTTTTTTTTTCTTCTCTTGTTTTGGAGTCCAGTCCTGACCAGTGACCTGATGGAGAATCAACTTTAAGAAAACGCTGACTATAGGGGAAGTATACTGTATTTTGTATAACATAATGTAGAATCCATGTTACAGATCTTGGAGATGTAAAAATAGGAAACCCATAGGTTCTTGATTGGAGTACACTCCCGCTAAATATGTTTATGATAACCTTGTTGTTTACATAGAGCCTCATTCAATTGCAAGCCCGCAAGTCGTGGTATGTAGGTCGTATGTCTGCGGGCCTGCTGTGGGCCCGCAGTGTCCGCAATTTATGGTGCTATTCAATTGGCAAAAGCCGCAAGTCCTGGCTCGATATCGCACATCGTAAGCCATGCTATCGAACGTAGCATTTGCAGGCTTGAACATGATCAATTACACAAGGCCGTAACTCCGGAGTTAGAAACAACCAAGGGAAACAGAGATTACATTACTTGGATGAAAACTGGAGGTAGGATTTCAAAGTCCTACGGGCTTGATTTATGAGTTACGATTGGACCCACATTCCAGATTTAATGCAATATTCGACTTTTGCCATTTGTGGGCTTCACGGCTTGCTTAGTGGGGGGAATCGGAGCAATTGAATAGCGATTTGTGATTATATCGATCGTAACTCTTGCGGCTGTGAAAGATCAAAGGCTTGGAGGGGCATTAACTTGCAATGTGAACCATAACCCGATCGGAGCCTGCGAAAAGACGCCAATTGAATAGCAAAATAACTTGTGGGCTACATTTCCGAAGCCTGGATCTCCCGAAAGCTCAATTGAATGAGGCTCATAGTCTCCAGCATTTTCCCAGATTTACATCATTCCTCATTAATGCGATTTTGGAGGGGATTAAATACCATCTTTGAATGGTCTTAAAGTATATTTATCTAAATGCTTGATATTTACCGTATATACTCGAGTATAAGTCGACCCGAGTATAAGCCGAGGCACCCATTTTACCACAAAATACTGGGTAAAATGAGTGACTCAAGTATAATCCGAGGGTGGGAAATGTGCTGCCCCCTGTGTCCCTCTTGTGCCCTCTGTGTCCCCCTCTCTCTCTGTGTCTCTTCTCCCCTCTCCCTTCCCTGTGTCTCTTCTCCCCTCTCCCTTCCCTGTGTCTCTTCCAACCTCTCCCTTCCCTGTGTCTCTTCCCCCATCCCTTATCACCCTCCTCAACCTCCCTCCTCACCCTCAACCTCCCTCCTCATCCTCAACCCCCTTCTCAACCTCCCTCCTCATCCTCAACTCACTCCTCAACCTCCCTCCTCATCCTCCCTCCTCATCCTCAACCTCCCTCCTCAACCCCCCATCCTTAATCCCCCTCCTCAACCCCCCATCCTCATCCTCTGTCCTCAACCCCCCATCCTAAATCCCCTTCCTCAACCCCCCATCCTCATCCTCCCTCCTCAACCTCCTCCTCAACCCCCCCATCCTCATCCAAAAACCCCTCCTCAGCCTCAACCCTCCTCAACCTCAACCCCCCCTCCTCAAGCTCCCTCCTCAACCCCCCCATCCTCATCCTCTCTCCTCAACCCCTCACCTCAACCCCCCTCCTCAACCCCTCCTTCTCATCCTCAACCTCCCTCCTCATCCTCAACCTCCCTCCTCATCCTCAACCCCCTCCTCAACCCCCCATCCTCAACCCCCTCCTCAAACCCCCCCTCCTCATCCTCATCCCCTCATCCTCAACCTCCCTCCTCAACCCCCCCATCCTCAACCCACTCCTCAAACCCCCCCTCCTCTTCCTCAACCGCCCCATCCTCATCCCCTCATCCTCAACCCCCCTCCTCATCCTCAAGCCCCACCTCAACCTCCCTCCTCATCCTCAACCCCCTCCTCAACCCCCCCATCCTCAACCTTCCTCCTCAACCCCCCCATCCTCAACCCCCTCCTCATCCTCAACCGCCCCATCCTCATCCCCTCAACCTCCCTCCTCAACCCCCTCCTCAACCTCAAACCCCCTCCTCAACCCCCCCATCCTCAACCCCCTCCTCAACCTTCCTCCTCAACCGCCCCATCTTCATCCTCTCTCCTCAACCCCCCATCCTCAACCCCCCTCCTCAACCCTTCAACCTCCATCCTCATCCTCAAACCCCTCCTCAACCTCCCCATCCTCAACCTTCCTCCTCAACCCCCTCCCCAACCCCCATCCTCATCCTCAACCTCCCTCCTCAACCTCAACCCCCCTCAACCCCAACCCACCTCCTCAACCTCCCCCCTCAACCTCCCTCACCCCCAACCCCCTTCCTCAGCATATACCGGGTGCCGGCGCCGGGTCAAGGAGCGGAGGCCGGAGCACAAGCAGGTAAGTGAGGGGAGAGGGGGAGGTATTTAGGGGGGTTTAGGTGGAGGAGGGGGGTTGAGGGAGGGTAAGAGACACACGGGGGGGTTAGAGAGACACGGGGGGGGGGGGGGGAGTGACTCGAGTATAAGCCTAGGGGGCCCTTTTTTGCCTTCAAAAAAGGACTGAAAAACTCGACTTATACTCGAGTATATATGGTAATGATTTTTTACGTAAAATCAAACTCATTGAACCATATATCTATCGAAAATATAATATTAAGGTCTTTTTCACATTTAGTCATTCCAACTGTTTTCTCTAAGTCCCTTTCTTTATTTAAAATATTATAACACTAGAAAATTGCCCGTCAAAAAATTACGGGAATCAAATTGTAAGTGAGCTAATGCTGTTTGGTGTATGGTAATGAACAAAATAATACATTAATAAAGGAATATACTTTACCTATTTTGAAGTAATAAATGCAGGAAGCATTATACTGAAGAGCTGACAATCTGTTTTCATGTTGCTTCAGCATACAATGTGTGTTTTGAGTGCTGTGGAGCTGCTGTGTAAGTGTGAGCAATGTGTGTAGTGTAAATAGTGTGCGTGCGCGAGTAAAATCCGTTAGGGTAGCTGTGTACTTCCGCATTATGTAAGTTAGTGTTGTAAAATGGCGCCTAATGTGTGGTACGTGGCTGTTGGTGATTTAGCGTCCTTGTCCTTGGACCTCGTCCGGCTTTTTCGGAAAATCCGTATGTGTTTAGGGTCCTGTAGCCTCATTTTCGTTTTTTTCGGCGGCCATTTTTTCTCTCGCTTAGGTGATTTTCGCGTGTCTAAACTCTGGAATTTGGACTTAAATGGAGGTGTAACTTCACTTGCAGAGTCCCCTCTTGCTGTGGGTAAGCTTTTTATGTGTTTGTTGTGTGTATTTATTGTGTTTTGAGGTTCGCTCGGGTCGGCCGTTAAAGTCGTAATTTTGCGAGGTCGTAATGTTTTTTTTTCTAAGTCCCGCGTCTCGTATTTGTGTGTCGTAAGTCTGTAAATGTTGCGAGGTCCTCAGTTTCTGGCAAGGAGCGCCTTTGGCGCTCCTTGCCAGCAACTGCGGCCTTCACTTTGCTTTAGCAACAACTTCTGACAACCCGCAGTTATGACAACTATATATGTGATTTCGATATTGCATGTTTACCATGATTATGTAGTGATAACTTTTTGAATTGTGATAAATCTCCGTTTTCTTGAATTTTATATTTAGATTTAGTAATCCTTATCTTTAAAATTTCATATTCCAGCCATTTAGTTTTAGGCAGATTGAATACCAAACATAGACTCGGGAAAGTCTTAAACTTGCCATTATTGTATAAATCTCCCAAGCAACCAATATTTTATTTTTCCCAATCCCACATATAGAGTAGTCTCAATATCATAGAGTAGTCTCAAGATCTTGCTTAGCCAATGTAAAGGAATTCCCAGGAGAGGGAAGTATATATAATAAATTAAGTTTCTTATTCCACTTAAACCATATTCTAAAACCTGTTTCAATTACAATTGTCGGAATTTTAATCACCTCATAGGTATTTTTATCTTGCCAAAGCCAATATGCAAATTGGTTCTTACATGCTAGTGCGTTTTCTATTTATAACCAGCTTGTTTTATTAATCTTGGCAGACCATTTTATAAAATGGGAAAGCATTACAGCAGTATAATAATACATGGAGATCCAATACCTCCTTTTGCAAAACTTCTTTTAACAGATGATAATTTAAGTCTCGGTTTCTTCCCATTATAAATACATTTATCAATTAAAGACTGAAATCTCTTTATAACAGATTTGGATACTTCCATTGGAAGACATCTGAATAAATCATTTATCTTTGACAATATAAGTTGTTAATTATTCTTTATTTAACTTATGTTGTTTTTCGTTTTAAAGTTTGAATTATAGGAAATATTCATAATCAATGTTTAACCTTTACCTTCTTATAATTACCTGTAGGTAATAAATAATAATCTGTAGGTAGCCAGATAGACAATATGACTTGACAAATAGTTGTCTCAATAGCTCAGACTTATGAGGACGTTCAGTAGAGGTTCTGGGTATTGATAATATTAATGACGTAAACCAGCATCACGTAATGACAGCTGATCCAAGAAACCTATCTTATCCTAGAAACCTTATTGCTCATAGATTCCAACCTTTGATCTTATTGATTTATAGATACCTGTTTGAAGGATGAGATGTCAATAATATTAGCAAAATTGTGGTCTATGAGGAAGTTCTTTTCAATCTTAGAGATCCACCTGTAGTAGCCATCCATTCTCCCCTGGCTCGTTGATTTTGCAAAAACAACTTTTAGAGAGATGTTCAAGCTTCAAAAAGGTGTCCATTAGCATTCTTAGAGCATTGAGCCCTATTCTATTAGCCCGTAAATTACATCAAATTGTAAATTTTGCATTTTTTTTAAAACTTCTAGATATATTTGCATATTTTTAAATTTGAAGGGCCTGCGAGCCACGTACAGGAGAAGCTAAATCTTAACCCAGTCTGTCACCTATTGGATGTGCGAGACATGTGGGAGGGGGGGAGACATGGAGGGAGAGGCATGGGGAAGAGAGGCAAAGGGGAAAAAGGGAGACATGGAGGCAGAGAAATGTAAGGGGAGAAATGGAGGGAGAGGGGGAAACATGGGGGAGAGAGAGGCAATGGGAAAGAGGGAGACACTTGGAGGGAGGGAGAGGCAAGGGGAGACATGGGGGAGAGGGGGAGATGAATTGGTATAGAGGCAAGGGGAAAGAGGGAGACATATGTAGGAGAGAGACAAAGGGAAAACATGGAGGGAGAGGCATGAGGGGAGAGGGGGATACATAGGGCAAAAGGGAAAGGGAGGGGGGAGAGCGAGATGAAGAGAGAGGGAAAGAAAGAGGAGGTGCGAGAGAAAGAGAGAGGGTAAAGAAAGAGGGATAGAAAGAGAGGGGAATAGAGGGGGTTGGCAGGGAGAGGAGAGAAATAAAGAGGGAGATGGAGAGAAAGAGAGATTGAGAGAGAGGGAGACAAAGTGAGGGGATGTGGAAAAGAGGGAGGAGAGAGAGAGAAAGAGAGGGGGAGGGAGAGAGAGGGCCGTATATACAGTATATATATATATATATATATACGTATATTCATAAATATATAAATGATTGCACTGGGGGGGGGGGGGGCAAACTCAGGGACAGCCCTGGGTGGCAAAAACTCTAGCTACGCCACTGTGTGTTTGTATGTCTGTGTGAGTCTGTCAGTGTCAGTGAGTGTGTGTGTCTGTGAGTGAGTATGTCTGACTGAGTGTGATTCTGTGTGTTTGTGTGAGTGAGAGTGAGTGTGTGTGGGGGAGGTCACGGGGCAATTCACTTGGGCTGGAGGGCAATTAATTGAGGCTTGGGCAATTCATTGGGGCTGGAAGAGGTCACAGGGCAATTTGCTGGGGCTGGGGGGCAATTCACTGGGGCTGGAAGGGAAATTCACTGGGCCTGGGGGAGGTCACAGGACAATTCACTGGGCCTGGGGGAAGTCACAGGACAATTCAATGGGGTTGGGGGGCAATTCACTGGGGTTGGTGGAGGTGATGGGGCAATTCACTGGGGTTGGGGGAGGTGATGGGGCAATTAACTGGGGCTGGTGCAGGTGATGGGGCAATTCACTGGGGCTGAGGGGTTACAGGGGCAAATCCTTGGGGCTGGGGGAATTATCACCTGGCATGTAGCTAAAACAATTAGTGAATGAAGGGACATAAATCTAAAGGAAAGGAAAGTGTCTGACATCATGTGACTTCCCACAGTAGGGCAGACTTCAAGTGCTAACTGGGCATGTCTGCACAATCGAAAGGACAAAAAGAAACAATGTATAAGTTATGCTAATAATCCCTGGGAATTTCAGGGGGTGTAAACATAGAAAACAGTTTGAAAAAGCAAGAAATTCAGCAAACTTCAGGCTAACGTTTTAACTGTTTATTTTGGAATTTCTTCATGCAAACTTTTTTTTCAGACACTATGAATTCTCCTCTATCAGATGCATTAATAAAACACCTCACTTTCATATACCTTTAATTGAAGAAACCAAATTATGTGCACCTACAACTTGTCTAGATCTGCTCAATGAAACAGATAAACATAATCATGGGTAATGTCATACAGATCTAATCCACACACAGTGTGTTGTCAGATATTAAGGAATAATCTGAAATTGATTACCAGAATATGTGACACAGAAAGAGGAAGTTGAGGAACATGCCTTCATGGTTGTGAGTTTGGGCTATTAAGCCCCATAGAGGCAGGAAGAAGATATGATTCCGAACACTATTTGGATTGACTTCAATATCTCCAAATGATGGTGTATCCTGGATGTGCTGTGGTGAGGCCAAAGGGGTTGCCCATTGTGATACGGAGGGTGTTGCCAATAGGGAATCGGTTGATAATGGCGAAGGTACTGGCACTGGAGATGGTCCTGGAAATGTAGATGCTGTTGCCTATGGTGTTGGCTACGACAACAGCTGGGGAAACAATGGCTGCATCATCTGTAGTGGCACCAATGGCTGCAACATCTGTAGGGGCACCAATGGCTGCAACAACTGCTGGGCCAACCACTGCTGGGAAAACAACTGCTGTGGCCCGGTCAGGAATGGGAGAGGATTGGGGTCCAGCACATGGATTGCCTGAATGTCACCAGGTGGCAGTAGTGGGCCTGTTGAGAGTGGTCCCCATGAGCTTGACATCCCTGCAGATGGTTGGTTGCTCATTGAACCTCCAGTGCTCTGAAAGGGCTGGGAACGTGCCCGTGAGGCGTAGGAGGGCCCAGGGGGTGTTCCCCACAATGGCCGTGCTGCTGATTGTCCAATCTCCTGTGACGGGCCCAGGCCCTCGGCTTCCTTCACCACCACCTGCATTGGTGATGGTGGTGGCTCTGGTGGAGCCACTGCCTGTGTCTCCGTGGGCGGGGTACGTCTACTGGGTACTGAAATGAGAGGACAATAGATTATTGATTATCTTGCTCTGTGTTTCCAAATCCCTGACATCATGGTCACTTGTAATTGGCTGTGCTGATTGTTTCCCACAGATAAACGTTGAGCTGTGTCATGAGCATTGTGGATCATGGCTTATATCAATATATGTGTGTGTATATATATATATATATATATATTTATTTATATGTATGTGTGTGTGTGTGTATATATATATATATATATATATATATATATATATATATATATATATATATATATATATATATATATAATGAATAGCTGTTGCACAACATTTACTGCTACAACATCTGGAGCTATTATAATCGGTTAGTAGTTTTAATACATCTCTTGCTCTTTGTTAATGGCATGACCTAACACCATCTTTTCAAGCAAAAATTGGCATGAATGCAGAACCCACACATATCAAAATGATAATGTGTCAAGAGGGGATCTCTTTCAGGTACCTACCATCTGTTACTCAGTGGGTAGCCTTTAAGAGAACAATGGGGCATACTCATTACTTAACATACCTTCCGTATTCAAATGTCTAACACATGCCTAATAAAGAGAACAGGAATTGCAAATTAACACGAAACAAAGACTTTAGATATGTTTTTACAACACTGTTATTCCGCTGCTTGGTTTGTAATTGGAAAGAAAAAATCACTACCTTTTTTAATTCCTCATTGACACCTCATCCACCTACATATCAGACATTCCTACATATATCCAGACATTCCCCTAACCACCTCCCCCACTCTGCCCATGACATGCATCTCTCTTCACCCATCATCACCTCATCACACTCTTGTCTTGAAGACTTCTCTTGTGCTGTTTGTCCATTTTGGAAATTATTTACCCTGCTCAGTCTAACTCCCCCATATGGTTCTCAGCTTCAGCAACCCTAAATCTATCCAGAAAACTCAACCAACTTGTTCCATAATATCCTGAAACAGTTAACACCCCCTGTTCATGAATCGAGGGTAAGGACCTCAACACCTTCTGCATACTTTTGCCATGCTTGACTTATTCGTTCACTGCATCCCCTGTATTTTCATTATATTTTGGAGCTTTATAAATAAAAAATAATAATAATTATAATAGTGAAACCTTAGAGGAACAAAATATCATCATTCACATGAATAATACTTGAGCAGTTTCATGGGTTTATTATTATCACATATAATAGTTGTCAAATTGCGAATCGTCGTCACGCTTTGCGAGCTCGCGAAGCGAGGGACCGCATTTGCAGAGGTGGAGGCTCCAACGTCAGCTGCAATGAGCCGAAGGCTCATTGTAGACGAGGGGCCGCATTTGCGGAGGTGAAGGCTCTACGCCTCCTCACTCCCGGGACAAATAAACCCCAGAAAAGTACGACTTTGCAAAAAATATGGGACTTAGAAAAAAAACAGAGGAAATACGGACTTGCACAAAAGAAAATACGACCCTCGGGACTTAGAAAAAAAGGCGCTCAGCGTGAGGCTCGCAATGAAAGCCGAAGGTCCTCCGAGTATAAACAGTTTTACATTTTGTGTCAAACAGCATTGCCATGGCTTAAAATGTTATTGCCCCGTCATTTTTGACGGGCAAGTTGCTAGTTAATAATAATAATGCTAACACTATTATATGTATTAATTTTATTCTGTAAATGACCACATGTTCCATATTGCTATGCGGACTGCAAAAGACATGACTTCAAGTTTGGGTGGTTGCTGTTATACAGTAAGAGATTACATTTTTACCTTAACTTTTCTTGCAGTCTTATTTATCAGCAGTATTACATTTTTTCTCTTTCATAAAATCAGGATGACTTTATTTAATTTCTAACTTGTGAACATAATGTGCTATATTGTGCTATACTGTAATGTAAGCAACTTTGGCAATCATTTTTTTCTGTGGAATTTTAATTTGTAGCCTCTTTTTTGTCTACTTACATCATTTGGATCTGGAATTTTGTTGTTTAAAAATATGAAAACTTTCAAGCCAATCTGAATAAAAAGAAAATAGGCACAATTGTTTTTTCAAGTGAAAAAAATAATAATATAGTCTTTAATTTATTTCCTTTTTTATGGTAGTCTACCATTTTTGGTTTCTGTTGATCCTATTGTATTTGTATTGTATTTTAGTTTGCTGATTGTACCCACTGTAATGTATTTTACTTTATAAATAGTGCTACGGAAAATGCTGGTGTATTATAAATAAAGATTAATTATAATAATAACTCACTGAGGTGAAAGGAGAGTTTCAATGCAGAGGACTTTTCTATCTGCAAAATGAGAATGTGGTAGTTAAAACTACCAGTTAATTCATCAAGGCTTATAGAAAGTTAATTACCGTATATACTCGAGTATAAGCCGAGGCACCTATTTTACCACAAAATACTGGGTAAAATGAGTGACTCGAGTATAAGCCGAGGGTGGGAAATGTGCTGCCCCCTGTGTCCCTTTTGTGCCTTCGGTGTCCCCCTCTCTCTCCCGTGTCTCTTCTCCCCTCTCCCTTCCCTGTGTCTCTTCACCCTCTCCTCATTATCAACCTCCCTCCTCAACCCCACTCCTCATCCTCAACCTCCCACTTCATCATCCCTCCTCATCCTCATCCTCCCTCCTCATCATCCCTCTTCATCCTCAACCTCCCTCCTCAACCCCCTCAACCCCCCATCCTCAACCCCTTCCTCATCCTCAACCCCCTCCTCAACTTCCCTCCTCAACCTCAACCTCCCTCCTCATCCTCAAGCCCCTCCTCAACCTTTCTCCTCATCCTCCCTCCTCATCCTCAACCTCCCTCCTCAACCTCAACCCCCCATCCTCAACCTCCCTCCTCAACCTCAACCCTCCCATCCTCAACCCCCTCCTCAACCTCAACCCCCCTCCTCATCCTCCCTCCTCATCCCCCACTCCTCATCCTCAACCCCCCTCCTCAACCTCAACCCCCCTCCTCATCCTCAGCCCCCCCACCTCATCCTCAGGCCCCCTCCTCATCCTCAGGCCCCCTCCTCATCTTCCTCATCACATGCGTGTCACGTCATTTGCATATACCGGGTCCCGGCACCCGGTATATGCTACTGACGTGGCGCGCATGTGAAGTCACATGCGCGCCACATCAAGACCCGGAAGGAGCGGAGGCCGGAGCAGGTAAGTGAGGGGAGGGGGGGTAGTATGAGGGGGAGGGGGTTAGAATGAGGGGGGGTTGAGGATGAGGAGGGGGGAGGGAAAGAGACACAGGGGGGATAGAGAGACACAGGGGGGTAGAGAGACACAAGGGGGGGGGGGTTAGAGAGACAAGGGGGGAGAGTGACTCGAGTATAAGCCGAGGGGGCCCTTTTTTTAGCCTTAAAAAAAGGGCTGAAAAACTCTGCTTATACTCGAGTATATACGGAAGTTTAGAATTTAAAAATGTGCTGTTTGTGTTTATTTTGAAGTCACATTTTGCACATTATCAAGTTTTGTTAGTTAAATGGCTATATAAATGAAAAGCTTAGACAGAGGTTCTTTAATGCTCATAGCAAAGTAACTGATAATGAAATAATAGCAGAAACTGGCAGACAGTATTTTCTCCAAATATCTAATAAAGACCAATACACTTTATAGTTAAAGAGGTAAAACACAACACAACAGGTATAAACACAGTATTTATTAATTGCAAACATGGAGAAAAAAGCACCAAAGAAGGAGGGCCAGCACTCACCGTTGCCCCAGAACATGTATTCCAGAGCCTATACACTGACCAAGGAACAACAGGAATTGCCAGAAACAGGAACCTCTTACCACTGCTGTGACCGAAAACATTTATGAGAAAGACAACATGAGGGAAGGAAGGTTGTGGGAACTTCCTCCTGGTGTGGATCAGTGTGAAATAACGCCCAGCACACAAAAGACTCGTTCTTCCCTAAACCCCACCACAAATATTTCTTGGCTCTGATTGGGTGGGACCCTCCCACAAGATTAATTTCTTCTCCTCCAAAACCACTTTGCGGATTGTATACAGGACCCCATGATCTGTTTCTCCCTCAACTACTAAGGAGCATTACACTTTTTTAAAGTTAAATAAGCCACAACATTAATTTATTACAAAAAATGAAGAAATACTTGTTCTGGAGCCTAAACACTGATCGGGGGCCAATTGGAATTGTCGCCACTCTGGACCCTCCGATCGCCAAAGTGGCAACAAATGTAATTGATGCAACACCAACTCCAAGAACTATGGCCTGTTGCAGGACTTCTTTAAAACCACACATATAATACAATCTGCCTCTATGGCTGCTACAAGTGTGAACCAAAGTGTGAACCATGCCTTTCATTCCCAAGGCAGTTTGAAGCAGGAGATGGAAGTGCCATCTTTGTGGTTCAGCTACCAGCCACCAGAAGGTGGGCTACAAGCCAAGTATGCTATTGTATAGGCACATGGTCATGGTCTTACCATTCCCTTATTGATGTTTTGGATGGCCTCAGCCATATTTGAAGGAACTCACTGCAAACTTTTGGAGGCCGCCACCATCTTTCCTAAATGAAAGTCTCCAAAAACGGCCAACACAATGGGCATTCAAAATATTAGAGGCTCATATGCAGAAAAAAACTATCATCCACTTTCTTAGTCCGTTTGAACAGAAGGTCAAACTAAATAGATTGCCTGGAATCTCATTGCACTGCTCCCTTCATCATTTCACATATTATAAAATATTTAGTTCATTCCTTAAACCCAGGAAGCTTGAAGTAGTAACTCAGTGCCATCATCTTCTTGTTTAGTAATGAGATTGAACAACTGAATTTGAACTCACTCAAAAGAAACCATAGCAACACTGTAGTCCTACATTCATCAGTTTCAGTATCTTTGAACAAAATCAACTTTTGTTGTTCAGCCCATAGTTGTACGCCAACTACGTGCTCATAGGAAGCAATGATCTCAACCAGGGAGCTATGTCACATCTCCAAGGTTCCACAAATTTACAAGAAAGGGCTCTTTTTCTGTATGGACTGATGCAGTGAACATTCTGAAACACTCCTACTGCAAACAATAGACGGCATCAAGTGTGCCCTACACTAAGACCCAGAATTATCAAACAAGGTAACAGATGACCGCATCCATTACATCATGCAAAACGCTGCTCTATACTCAAAACAGTGTTTATCAAGTAGCAAACGTGCCTATAAACCATTTGATCTGATAGAACACATTTATTTAGTTCGGAAGCACAAGGGGTGGGGAACAGCTTAAAAATGCCTATTGATAACCCAGCAGTGATATTCTAAAACACATTTACACTATTTTTGTTTCTTAAAGGTTTATATAAGTTTCCTGAGTTTCAAATGTTTGGTAAGAAATAGGCAGTGATTATCAGAAAAATATATGTTATATAGATAATGTTGGTGTACTTACAAAGTTATAGGCAGGTAAAGTAAAATCCAGCTTTGCACACCCACATGGAGCTTACGTAACCAAGTACACGGAGGAGAGTAGACAGGTACAGAGTTTGACATTTCAAATGAAGTACTTGCTGCAGAATGGAATCATATAGTTGGGTAGAGTCTGAATTCACAGCTGAATCAGAACACAAGGATATATAGAGAGAGACTACATATCCCAGGCTGCTTTGCAACACAGAAACCCCAGAGTATGATACAAATGTATCAGCTAACCTCTGCATTCTCCAGATTGGCCAAAAACAAATTATGGACTTCATGCTAATCTTACCAGGGATTTTCAAGTGTGTCAACTAACAAAAGCCTCAGCTTGCAAACTGAAAAGATTGAGCAAACATCAGGGTGAGTTTGGAAATGTTTATTTTGGTACTTTTTTCATGCAAAAAACATGTTTGCATGCACTACTGAATCTCAGAGGCATTCATAATTCAGGAAACTTAGATATGCCTTTAAGCTACTGTTATTAAATAGATCAAAGCAACTACTAATGTATAGTATTTTGAGAACTACTGCCTTATATTTTTCTTCCAATAACATTAACATGCAGAGATCTAATGAACATGCAAACAAACACTACAGCTGTTGTTGCTGTGGTAATAGCAATCTTGGAGGTTACAGATAAAGCCAAATCTTCTGTATCAAGGTCATCTCCTTCATCATGCTGCAGAAAAAAAAAAAACTTGGCTTAGCCTTGTATTGAATTAAAGAATAGGTCAAGGGTATCTAAAATTAAATATCAAAGAAAAAAGTCTGGATATAGGGCCAAACCAAATATATCTTATTACCCTGTCAGTCTCATTCCATCTTTATTCTGTCTTTATTTTTTAGTCATGAAATATAAAATCAAAATAAAACAAAATATTTTATTTTTGTATTGTTTTTTTTTTTTTTGCGCTCATTGCGAGGCTGTTGGTTGTTTATGTGCTATGAGCATTGTTTTTTTTTGTTGCTAATGCTATTGAAATAATGAATAAAATAATAAATGAATATACTTTACCTATTTTGAAGTAATATCTGCAGGAAGCATTGTGCAGAAGAGCTGGCAATCTGTTTGGATGTTGCTGCAGCATACAATGTCTGTTTTGAGGTCTGTGGAGCTGCTGTGTAAGTGTCAGTAATGTGTACAGTGTGTAGTGTAAATAGTGTGCGTGTGTGAGCAAAATCCGGTAGGGTAGCTGTCTACTTCCGCATTGTGTAAGCTGATTTGGCGTCCTTGTCCTTGGATCGCGTCAGTCTTTTTTGGAAAATCTGTAGGTGTTTGGTGGTGTTTTGTGTCTTTAGAGTCCTCTAGCCTCGTTTTTGTTGTTTTCAGCGGCCATTTTTTAATCTCGCTGAGGGGATTTTCGGGTGTCTAAACTCTTCTATTTCGAGTGAAATTGAGGTGTAACTTCAGTTTTTGAGGTCCTGGGTGCCCCCCCTTGCTGTAGGTAAGCTTTTTATGTATTTGTTGTGTGTTTTTATTGTGTTTTTAATGTTTTCATGAGCGCTGGTTTCGGGCGGTAAGGTCGTATTTTTGCGAGGTCGTAATGTTTTTTTTCTAAGTTCCGCATCTCGCATTTGTTTCTTGTAAGTCCATTAATTTTGCGAGTTCCGCAGTTGCTGGGAAGGGGCGCCAAAGGCGCTCCTTGCCAGCAACTGCGGCACTCGCTTCACAAGGGCCGCAGGCTCGCTATGTGAGCCCGCAGCGTTAGCAACAACCCACTTGCTCACAACTATATATGTGATCACTATTAATTGAAATAATTTACCAACAGTGAGGGTCCAGCTAGAGTGGCTAGATTTCTATTAGTCCCATTGAACACACTTGTATTTACGATTGACAACTGGTGCAACTCAATGCCTCTACGGATTCAAAGTCTTTTGACACCACTAAAGAATAATTATATATAAAAGTTATTGTAAATAGAGAATTTCAGGGAATGTTCGTTTTATATTTTTTACTAGCGGCTTGCCTGTCAAAAAATTACGGCAATAGAATTGTAAGTCAGGGAATGGTGTTTGGCACACAAAGTAAGAGCTTTGGTTGTGTGAGTACCTTCTGCGCACATTACGAGCTTCGCGCTGAGCACCTTGGTGTATTTTTGGTTGTCAGACCCCTTTGGCGCTGATTGCAAGGTCCACACTGATGTGCTTTTGGCGCTGATTGCGAGGAAGTGTTTTTGTTGTGTGAGTACCTTCGGCGCTGATTGCGAACCTCTGGGTTGGTGTTTTTTTGGTTGTCAGAGCCCGTTTGGCGCTGATTGCAAGGTCCATGCTGATCGCCTTTTGGCGCTCATTGCGAGTTTCTCCCCTGGTGTAGTTTTGCTCTTCTGAGCACCCTTGGCGCTTCTTGTCAGGCGTGCAGTGAACGCCTTTGGCGTTTATTGCAATCCTGTGGTGTGGTGTTTTTTAAATTTTTCTGTATATGTATTTTTTTATGATAATGAATTAATGAATGAAATCATAAATTAATATACTTTACCTATTTGTAATAAATATATGCAGCAAACAATGTGCTGAAGAGCTAACAATCTGTTTGATGTTCCTGCAGCATACAATGTAGATTTTCAGTCTTGGTGAGCTGAGGTGTAAGTGTCAGCAATGTGTGCAGTGTGTAGTGTAAATAGGCTTCGTGCATGAGGGGAAACCGTTAGTGTAGCTGTGTAGTTCCGCATTTTGTAATGTGAATGTTAGTATGTGCAAGTTAGTGTTGTAAAATGGCGGCGATTGTGTATGTGTTAGGCGAGCTTGAATCATTTTGCGTCCTTCGTAAAAGTGTATTTTCTATTTTTGGTCATGTGTAAAAGTCGTATGTGTGTAGCGGTATTTTGCGTGTTTAGGGGCCATCTAGCCTTGGTTTCGTATTTTTCGGCGTCCATTTGTTTTTTTTTGTATTTTGTGTGTTTTTCGCTGTGCGCGATTCGGCCGTTAAGTTCATATTTTTTGCGGCTCATATTTTTTTCTCTCTAAGTCGCGGTTTCCTTTTGTAAGTGTTACGGGCCTTATTTTTTTTTCATGCGATTTTTTCAAAGTGCTACGGGTCTCGCTGTGTGAATTGTGTATTTGAGTTTTCTGTTGATGTGTAGCCCTGCGGGTCGTAGGTATGATGGTAAAGTCGTGCGGGTCGTAGGGATGAGCGCAGAGTTACCGAGTGTAACTCTTCATTTAGGCAGATGTAGCATTATTAAAAACTATGCTCAGAGTAAACCCATGCTTTAATAATGAGCACACACTTAAAATGATGTATGACATCTTGAGCACATTTATTAGTCACACCATTCAACAATCTTATACACCTGGGTCACCCCTCATCACCAAGCCACATCCCCTAGCAACAGTCCTCTTAACCAATCATTCCCATCTGTCAATCAATGCAGTCAGTCTTTCTAACCACCCCCTGTGGTGTTGGAGCTTAACCGTCTTAATAACTAATGGGACCTTTTTTCCGGGGTAGGAGAATCCACACATTCAATTTCCTCTGTCGGGAAGCTAGCTGCCCAGGGTACCATAATGGCTAATTAGATCCTGCTCACCCTCCCCTCAATGAAATTTCTTGGCTTCGGAACTGTTCCCAAACCACCTCAGCCTGTTACCCCATAATTCTGATGCTGTCCCCTGATGATTCAGGCAACATGCTTTATTATATTCCCTTGTGAAATCCAGTCATTTTGATGTCAGAACATGATATGGGGATTCTCATACTTAATACATATACGTGATCTATACCACAGGCAATATTTAACAACAACATGCAATACTAAACTATGCATACCATGCATGCAATTATAATTATTATGAACTCATATATGCCAACAGGGCAACCTTAACGCACACATCCAGTGGGTACCATTAGTATGATCACCCTCTTCACAGGGAAATAGCAGTCCAGATTCAGTCCATATATCCATTTGTACAGTCCAGATACACAATGGAGGTGCAATGTTTGCCCTGAATGGCACTCCCAGGACATCAGTTGGTTGAATCAACTCTAAGAGACCCCTAGTAAAAAAATAGAGAAGTCTGGAGGACCCCTCATAAGCCCAGTTTACATCATAACATAACTCTCCAGAAATGTAAATGCCAATATTACATGGACAACTTCCACAAAAGTACCATTATTGCCCCTAGGTTGAAGAACACATCAACATTTATATTTCAAAACTCTAGCTATTTGGTATTTTCCTGCCTAAATATGTGCTTAGTCAGACAGAAGGCTTTCAAACATACACATGTTTTGTATTGTATAGTAGTACTTAATCATGCCATAAAAAAGGGCCATATGCAATTCCAAGCCTGCAACTCGATCTCAGACAGCAGAACTTCTGCAAGTAGGTTGCAGGCTCCTGTTAGTCTCTGATTACGATGCTATTCAATTTCTCACCACCGCAAGTTACGGCTCCAAGCCAAAACCGTAAACAATGCACTGGTTCGGAGCACTTCAGGGCGGGAACATAGTTACATAGTAATTGAGGTTGAGAAAAGACTTTTATCCCATCAAGTTCAACCTTTTAAGATCTCATCTGATCTGCAATATGTGGATTAATTGTTAATTGATCTTGAGGAAGGCAAACAGAAAAAAAAAAGTGAAACTTTGCCAATTCCTTCCTGACCCCAGATACTGGTGATCGGATTCCTTCCTGGATCAATACTGCCTCTCTTATTAACCAGGATAAACCTGAATGCCACTTTTATTTAAAAATATATCCAATCAATTTTTAAAAGTTATCTATTGAATCAGCTGTCACCACCTCCTTTGGTAGAGAATTCCACAGATTAACTACCCTTACTGTGAAAAACCCTTTTCTTTCTTTAAGGTGGAATCTTTTTACTTCTAAACTCAAAGGATGTCCTCTTGTCATTTGAAAACCTATTGGCACAAAAAGCTCCTTTGATCTTTATACTGATCCTGGATGTATTTATATAAGGTAATCATATCCCCTCTTAGACGCCTTTTAAAAAAATGTCATTTGGTTAGTCTTTCTTCATAACTTAGCCCCTCCATTCCCCTTATTAGTTTTGTTGTCCTTCTCTGTACTTTTTCCAGTTCTAAAATGTCCTTTTCATGAAGTGGTGACCAAAATTGTACTCCATATTCCAAATGAGGGCGCACTAGAGATTTGTATAGTGGCAGAATTATATTCGCTTTCCTGACATCTAGATACCCTTCTTAATACTTGCATCTGTTCTGTGATTTCTCCTGAACAGTAAGTGTGTGTGTACTTGTGCAGTGATTAGTGGGCAGCTGAGAGGGTGTGTGGTTTTCCCTGTGTAAAGCTGTATCAGTGTGTGACTTTTTGTGGTCTGCTTGCATCTGTTCTGTGATTTCTCCTGAACAGTGAGTGTGTTGTGTACATGTGCAGTGGGCAGGTGAGTAATAGGAACCTAATAAAAACAGTGGAAGGTACGAACACTTCTAGCATCAGAGCAGTTCTAGTATAAGTGTAGGAGTTTAAATATAAGGAAGGAGTGCAAAGGGGGAGAACATTGTAGTGCTTTATACATTTTTTTTACCCACTGTAATTATGAGTCAGTCCAGTGGCAACCTCACTCAGTGTACATCCTGTCATATGTATGCACTACTGGAATAGATGATCCAGGGTCCATACCTCTGTGACAGGTGTGAGCATGTTGCCTCTCTGGAAGCTCAGATTGAACTGAAGAGGAGAATTTCAGCACTTAGTGTTATTGCTCCACTGGTGCTCACGGAGCCAGTTTAGCTGGGCCTAGCAGGGAGGGTGGAGCTGGGGCTAGTGAGGCTGTCCAGGGAGGTAGTTGGGTTACAGTTACAAGGGGAAGCAGGGGGAAAAGGAGCAGAAGGGAGGTCAGTTCTGAGTTGGCAAGCACCAACAGATTTGCCAGATTGAGTGAAACTGTTGGGGATGTCCATTCAGGAATAGCAATGCCAGATAGAGCTGTTCCCTCTAACAGCCGGGAGAACAGTTCTACTGGAGGAGTGGGAGGGCAGAATATTCAGAGCAACAGACAGGTTTTGGTAGTAGGGGACTCTATTACTAGGAAGGTAGACAGGGTGATTTGTCACCCAGATCCAGGCAATCGAAAAGTTTGCTGTCGCTTGGGTTCGGCATGCTGTGGATCAAGTAGACACATTTTTGGCAGGGGCTGAAAATGAACCGGTGGTCTTGGTACATATTAGTACCAATAACAAAGTTAGTGGAAGATGGAGTGTCCAAAAGAATGATTTTATAGAACTAGGTTATAAGCTGAAGGCAAGGACCTCCAAGGTAGTATTTTCTGAGATACTACCAGTGCCACGTGCTAGCCCAGGGAGGCAGAAGGAGCTTAGGGAGGTTAATGCGTGGCTAAAAATGTGGTGCATTAAGGAGGGATTTGGGTTTTTAGAGAACTGGGCTGACTTCTCACTTGGGTACAATATCTATAGCAGGGATAGACTGCACCTTAATGATGAGGGAGCTTTTGTGCTAGGGGATAGGATGATAGAACGGATGGGGGAGTTTTTAAACTAGTAGGTGGGGGGGAGGGACGAGATAGAGGTAATGGGTAGTAAGTGTAGAGGGGTAAGGAACTTATTAACTAGGCATGGGGGAGGAGATGGGGGAGGGTGAGTACAGTCAATAGGGAGATATTGCTAAGTAATTCAAGTATAGTGGCACGCACCTCAGAACTACAGACTTAAGGTGTATGCTTACTAATGCCAGAAGCTTACAAGGAAAAATGGGAGAGTTAGAATTATTAGCAATTAATGAGAAATGGAATTAAATAGGCATTACTTAAATGTAATGGGATGAATCTCATGACTGGACTGTTAATCTGGATGGTTATAACCAATTTAGGAAAGATAGGGGCAGTGGTAAAAGAGGAGGATGGATTTGCCTGTATGTTAAGCCTGTATCTAAGCCTATAGTCAGAGAAGATATTTATGCTGGAACTAGCAGTAATGTTGAATGTTTGTGGGTAGAGTTAAATAGCGGAGCAGCAAATTCTAAAAGAATATTAGTAGGAGTATGCTATAAACCCCCAAATATAATTGAAAGTGAGGAAATGCAATTATTGGTACAGATTGGAAAAGCAGCTAAGCATGGGCAAGTTCTATTAATGGGAGATTTTAATTACCCTGAAATAAACTGGATAAATGAGACTAGCAGTTCAGCTAAGGGGAGCAGGTTCTTGAGTATACTCAGAGATCATTATTTGGCCCATGTTATACAAGAGCCTACTAGAAATGAGGCTATCTTAGATTTAGTTAGTACAAATAATATTGATATCGTATCAAATGTTGAAATAGGGCAACCTTTGGGAAACAGTGATCACAACATAGTCTCATTTGAGATTGAATTAAAAAAAAACATAACTGTAAGGGGCTAATGAAAACTCTTAATTTTAAAAGGGCAGATTTTAACGGTCTAAGGGCAGCAATACAAAGTATAGACTGGGACAGAGAACTGATAAGTAAAAACACTGAACATAAATGGACAATGTTCAAATCCTTACTAAATATACATACTTATCACCATATACCATGTGGAAATAAAAGTAAAAGGAGTAAATCACAACCCATGTGGCTTAGCAATTCATTAAAGATGAAGATGAGGAGTAAAAAACAAGCATTTAAATTATACAAACAAGATGGGACAGAGACTGCTTTACGTGAGTACAAGGAAATCAACAAGGCTTGCAAATGGGCTATTAGACTGGCTGAAATTAGAAAATGAAAAGTTAGTTGCAAAGGAGAGTAATAGACAAAAATAAATCGTTTTTAGAGGACCATTGGAAGTTTTTAATTAGTATATTATTTTAAGATTCAAAAGACGCCGCTAGATACGTGTGTTAAAACAGTAATATGAGGACAAACCATTGTAATGTTCTAACTGCTATAAGCGCAATTTAGAGTATTGACATATAGGGCTGTAAAGGAATAAATCAGGTTTCACTGTTGTGAGCAGGGGATTATACCACTGTTTATAGTCTTGTGAAGATGTAATAAATTTAATAGTCATAAAAGTGGATATCTAAAGTGAATATTTAAACATCTTAGTACCCGGATAACAGTGACAGATTTAAATGTGTCAAATAAAGTGAAATACCTATAAATTTAATAAAGTACTAGATACAAACTTATTTAAGATCACAAAAATATACTTGTGTTATTGATATAGTGCTTAGTCTCAAGTGAAGAAGCTGCTGTAAAAAAACAGCAGAAAAAAGATATAACATAACATAAATTGAACTAGTGAACTGTGCCTTGAAATAAAAGGCTACTTAAATTGCCAGTGAATTAGATATAATTTGATATCATTTTTGGTGGCATGATCTAATCTCCCTATATGTCCTGACCATTGATGCAAAGGAGAGTAAGACTAACCCTAAAATATTTGTTAAATATAATAAAGGGAAGAAGGCCAGGAAGGAAGCTATAGGAACATTACAATGTGACACAGGCCATCTGATAATTAGTGACCAGGAAAAGGCAGATGAGCTAAATAGGGTATTTTCTTCGGTAAATAAAAGGGAGTTACCAGTGGTTGGGACACTGCAACATAATGGGGCTACACTACCTTCACCAAATAACTGGTTATCGCAGGAAGAAATGCAAAAGAGGTTGGAAAAATAAATGTTAATAAAGCCCCAGGTCCTGATGGAATACATCTGAGGGAACTGGGTTCTGTAATAACCAAACCATTACATATAATTTTTCAGGATTCACTCAACACAGGGTCTCTACCAGATGACTGGAGAAAGGCAGAGGTGATACCTGAATTTAAGAAGGGAGCAAGAGCAAATCCTTGGAATTATAGACCAGTGAGTCTCACTTCGGTAGTGGGAAAGCTTTTAGAAGGGTTAATAAGGGATAATGTACAGGAATATGTCTATTCAAACAGGATTATAAGTAGGAGCCAACATGGATTTATGAAGGATAGATCATGTCAAACAATCCTAATTATTTTCTATGAGAAGGTTAGTAGGAACTTGGATCAAGGCTACTCAGTGGATGTAGTCTATTTGGATTTTGGAAAGGCTTTTGATACAGTGCCACATGGGAGACTATTGAGCAAACTAAGGGATACAGCAATTGCAAAGGGTTGTTGTAAATGGAACATACTCAGATTGGACTAATATGGTATAAATATTAAATGTAAAGTTATGCATCTGGGAAGGACAAATAGGCATGCAATTTATAATCTTAATGGAGTAAATCAAGGGGTATCAGAAATTTTAAGGGATTTGGGAGTACTTGTGGACAACCATGTAGGTAACAGTGTTCAATGCCAAGTAGCATCTGCAAAAGCAAGTAAAATATTAGCATGTATTAAGAAGGGTATATAAGCAAGGAAAGCAAATATAATTATCCCACTATACAAATCCCTAGTATGCCCTCATTTGGAATATGGAGTACAATTTTGGGCACGACTACACAAAAAGGATATTTTAGAGCTGGAAAAAGTACAGAGAAGGGCAACAAAGCTAATAAAGGGAATAGAGGGGCGAAGTTATGAAGAAAGACTAACAAAATTAAACTTATTTACTCTAGAAAAAAGGCATCTTAGACAGGATATGATTACCCTATATAAATATATCCAGGGTCAATACAAGGCTTTGTCAAGTGAACTTTTTGTTACAAGAGGTTTTTAACTGACAAGGGGACATCCTTTGAGATTAGAAGTAAAAAAGATATCACCTTAAAGAAAGAAAAGGGTTCTTCAAATTAAGGGTGGTTAATCTGTGGAATTCTCTACCAAAGGAGGTGGTGACAGCGGATTCGATAGATAACTTTAAAAAGGGATTGGATATATTTTTAAATAAAAAGGGCATTAAGGGCTATCCTGGATAAATAGAGAGGGAGTATTGATCCAGGGATGAATCTGATCTCCAGTATCTGGGGTCAGGAAAGATTTTTTTTTTTTCCTGTTGAGACAATTGTCAAAGCTTCTCTGTTTTTTTTTCTTTCGGTTTGCCTTCCTCTGGATCATTTAACAAGAAATCCGCATATTGCAGATCAGAGGAGATCTAAAAAGTTTGAACTTAACGGACTAAAGTATTTTTTTAACTTAAATAACTATGTAACATGCTAATCATTTATTTACCTTTGCAGCTGCTGCTTGGCATTGAGAACTGTTACCTAGGTGGTTGTCCACAAGCACTCCCAAATCCCTTTCAATACCTGATACCTCTAGATTTGCTTCATTAAGTTTATAAATTGCATGGTTATTTTTCCTTCCCAGATGCATAACCTTACATTTATTCATATTAAATATCATCTGCCATTTAATTGCCTATTTCTCTAATATATGCAAATCCCTTTGGAGGGAAAGTACACCATTTTCTCATTTAATTACCTTGCACAACTTTGTGTCATCAAGAAAAATGGAGACAATACTTTCCAGTCCTACTTCTAAGTCGTTAATAAATATGTGAAAAAGGAGAGGACCTAATCCGAAGCCCTGAGGAACTCCACTTACCACATTAGTCCAATCTAAGTATGTTTCATTTACAACAACCCTTTGCTTCCTGTCTTTTAGCCAGCTCTCAATCCATGTGCATATATTTACTGCAATTCCTGTATCCCTTAGTTTGCCAAATATCTCCCGTGTGGCACTGTGTCAAAAGCCTTTGCAAAATCTAAAAAGACTACATCCACTGAGTTGCCTTGATCCAAGTTCCTACAAACCTCCTCATAGAAACTAATTAGATTTGTTTGACATGACCTATCCCTCATAAATCCATGTTGGCTCCTCCTTAATATTCTGTTCAAATAGACATATTCTTGTATATTATCCCTTATTAACCCTTCTAAAAGTGTTCCCACTACAGAAGTGAGGCTTACAGGTCTATAATTCCCCAGATTTGCTCTTGCTCACTTCTTAAATATAGGTATCGTCTCTGCCTTTCTCCAGTCATCTGGTAGCGACCCAGTAATAAGTGAATCTTGAAAAATTAGATATAATGGTTTGGCTATTACAGAACCCAGTTCCCTCAGTACATGTGGATGTATTCCATCAGGACCGGGGGCTTTATTAATATTTATTTTTTCCAGCCTCTTTTCGATTTTTTCCTGCCTTAACCAATTATTATTGGTGAAGGTAGTGTAGCCCCATTATGTTACAGTGTCCTAACCACTGGTACCTCCCTTGTATATACTGTAGAAAAGAACCTATTTAGCTCATCTGCCTTTTCCTGGTCAATAATTGTCAGACGACCTGTTTCACATTGTAATGCTCCTTTAGCTTCCTTCTTTGCCTTCTTCCCATTTATAGTGTATATTTAGTGATATATACAGTTTTAGTGAACTATGTTGTTTCATGAAACAGATAAGGTTTGCAAATATGGACATTTTTATCGGTTTAAATAAAAATATTAGTGAGCACAGCTCACCGGTCAGACTAAACAACAACTAACATTAATTCAAATGTCCATATAGATAATGTCCATATACAGAACTGAAGGACTGTAGAGTCTAAGGGCCATATTCTATTAGAAGCCAGCAAATGCCTCTATGCATAATTTTGACTGTGGGTGTTTTTTTCTCAAAATATTTAAATGTATTCTGTTGACTCAAATTTGCACATTCCGACCTTAAGGCTGAACTGCTAAGTCAGATTTCAGGGGACGTGATCATATGATCTGATAATATTTAACCAAGCCCGTAATTTACTTGAGGCTGCCATCATGACTTCAGTAAAACATGGAAGTCGGTAATATTTGCCGATCAGGCTCGCAATCTACCAATTTATAAAATGCATTAGATCATCTGTTTTAGTCCATGTGGGTTTCATGATATGTATTAACTCCTTGAGTCCCGGGATCGATATTACTCAGGAATAACTTTTAAAAATATATTTTTTAATTGCATATTTGTGAGTTTTACATTCATTCTAATGTCTTTTCATGCCTTCCCGTGCTTTTAAAGTACAGTAGTGTGTGTTTAATTGCTGTTACAGCTTTAAGTGTTTGAAAAAATCTGTGGGAGTCCTATTTAGTACTGGTAATGTTTTTGACAGAAACTTGACACTTTTTTCAATTGCGGGTTAGACTTTATTTTCGAATTAGAGCTTTGGGTCTAATTGTATATTGATTTTGTGTAACTTAATTATGTAGAGCTTGTAATATTCAAGATGTGCTAAAACCAACAGAGTTTTAAGGCCACATTTGCGCCTTTAGCTGGCCCCGTAGTCATTGTGGGCGGGTAACACATAATCGGATTGCGAATATGTGACAGTATTAAGAGTGTATAAATTTATGAATTGGGCAAAATAATAGGGCCTTAAGTTCGTACAGTCTTGCAGTTATATACAGACCTTTCCTTTACAGTAAAGTAAATGTAGCACTGGCCTAACCTTCACTTCAGACACTCCACCCCAGAGATTCTTGTACACACTGCTTGGTGTTCTCAAGTAACAGAATTAACAATATAAGAATTTCTCAATATAATTTTAGAATTTTTCAATATAAGTGCCTATATGAGCAGAGGAAGTACAATCTATATACTAATGAACAATATTTATTATGTGCAGTTTAGATTGCTGGCTATATGACTATTGAATGTAATTTTATATGTGAAATACATAAAAAAAAAAAAAAAAAGAATGAACTATTTCTTGCTTTGTATAAAACAGTACATTGCCAAGTAATTAAATCTCAGTCTCTCTCTCTCTCTCTCAGTCTCTCCCCCCTCTATCTATCTCGATTTCTTAAAGGGACTCTGAAGTTACCATATGTACCGATCAGGAAGACATGGAAAAAGCCCTTTCATTCTTAAAATTGCTGCTGTTATGACTGTTTGAAGTGAATGGTTGTCTGCTGCCTTTGTATCCTATGAATACATAATAATTATTATTATTATCTTTTATTTGTAATGTGCCAACATATTCCATAGC
Source organism: Discoglossus pictus (assembly GCA_027410445.1). Lineage (NCBI taxonomy): Eukaryota > Metazoa > Chordata > Amphibia > Anura > Alytidae > Discoglossus > Discoglossus pictus. The sequence goes on along the minus strand of CM050164.1, from coordinate 65,821,084 downwards.
ACTGTAGAGTGGTTAAGAAAAGGAAATATACAAAAAAATACAAATATTAACAACTGTTGAAATGGAGGGCCCTGTTTTGTGCTTCGAGTATTATAAAAGTGCTTTTTCCCAAAGCACCTACTAGAATGGAAACTCGCTTCTTACAATCTAAAGGGAATTGAAAGGTATATGCAAGTGAGCTGGATTACGAATGCCTCTGATTTAGTATGAGAATGATATTTAGGATGAGAATTAGTAGTGCATGAAAAAAAATGTTTGCATGAAAAAAATACCAAAAATAAACATTTAAACAGTTACCCTAAAGTTTGCTGAATTTCTTGCATTTGCAAACTGATTTCTATCAAATCCCAGCGAAAATTAGCATACATAATATATTTTATCTTTTTGGTCTGTAAATTGAGCTGCAGCTTTCCTTTAGATTTCTGTAATAACCAGAACAAGGTCTGTGTCCCTTCATTTACTGATTGTTATATCTACATAATATCCCAGGTGAATCTTCCCCCAGCCCCAGTGAATTGCCCCTGTAACCCCCTCAGCCCCAGTGAATTGCCCCTGTGACCTCCTCCAGCCCCAGTGAATTGCCCCTGTGACCTCCCATCACCTCCCCCAGCCCCAGACAGACACTCACACAGAGACACATACACAGATTAAAATAGGAAGAAAACGCTGAAATGTTTGGTTTCAGTACAAATATAATTTGTGAGAATTTATCAAGGAGAGGGTGTATGTCTAAAGAAAAAACGTGTAACAGCTCAAGCATTTTTAATTGAATGTCGATATGGTCCTTTAAAGATCTTTAGTTCTAAGGAGTGTAGCAGCATTATCTAGCTGGCTGCATACAGTATTGCTGATTGGCTGCAAAGTTGAGCATGCTCAAATAGAGGGTTCATTTTTACAAAATCAAACCCTGAGAATCCTAGCTCAATTTGGAGGGTTTATACACCAGCCCCAACAGTTTTTTTTTTAAATGCAAAGCTAAAAACATAGTGCATGCAAATAAATGTAATCATACACTACTAATTCCCTTCTATCAGATGCATTCATAACCAGCTCACTTGCATATATCTTTAAGAAGCAGAAACCTGGGGAGGACCAGACAAGGAGGGTTCAGGAAGGAAGTGAGAGTTACATAGGTAGGAAGTTGTGAAAAGTTAGAAAGTTATTGATTAGTTGGTGAGGGAAGGGATCTGATGTAATGTCAGTGTGAAGTGAATTGCGCTAGTATACAATATGTTATCTGCCCCTAGTGGTCAGATAATGTAAACTGCAAGTGGGAAAGTCAGGAAGCACACAATTTAAACACAGCTTGTGGGATAATTAGAATCAGCCAAGCAGGTAAAAGAATGAGTTGTTGGATATTTAGTTTTTCATTAGATATATTATTTGTTATAACATTCACAGCTTAGTGGTTGAGAATCTGGTTTGTGCTGTTATAGAGCTGAGTTCTAGACCTGCCATTGTGTTTTATATACTTAAATTAAAATTTTTAATTTGGTCACAGAATAAAACTGCAATTATATATTAACTGTAAGGGGTTGATTTATGACCAATATTGATGCATATATAACTGCACAGCAAACTATCTATCCCAAGTGATTCACATTCAGATATATAATGAAGATAAGATAGGCAACACTATTGTTATTATTCTGCTGGTTTTACATCTAAAGGCTATCCCATTTCTTTATTTTTTTAAGTATTAGCTCTAATTGTAATTTTTATATAAATATTGATGTTTTTTGGCATATCCTCCTTTTTATTTATAATTTGTCTTTTTCTATTTAGAAAAACTCTTGAACTTGTGCTGGAAAACTGGGAGATTACTTATCTCAGAGAATTATAAGAAGATAGTACATCAATCTATTCACACTGCAGAATCTTTCCAAACCATTTGGAGAAGTCTTATTGTTCTTAACCCTTTTCCTTAGTAGATATAATTTCAGACCACGGAGCTCAGGAGATTATTGTCTAAAGAACCATTCAAGACTTTTCACAAGGATATTGTGTTACCAATGCTAGTACCTCAGTTCCTACATTTTCTGCCATCCACCTTAAACAAGTGATCATTCTTCTCTCTTTTAGTAGTGCAGGATATAGATCTAAAAGAAAAAAAAACAAAAAAAAACAGATGGGTCTCTTTATACTTGATCAGGCTCCTGAATATTTATATTTCCAGGAGGCAAAAATGTTGTGGCCACGTGGATACCTTTAGTGCTGACAGGTTTAATCATCTTATAGCCCTGATCCTTGTGGGGGAGGAGAGGGAACAAAGCAGACAATTTCAGAAGTTAAGCCCAGGCACTCTGATGTCTCTTCATCCGGTCATTTTACCTGGTGTATGGGGCAGGTGGTCACTATCTCAATGTATCCTACCCAGCCAGGACATTTAATCCATCTAGCTGAATAAATGCACAGTAAGGGCCCTCATAATAGCGTACTATCTATCCTCTAAGACTTTAAAACATCCAGCTAATCTATTGGTGACATTTGGTCCCATACAGGGCTTCCAGGGAGACCACTGTTGCTTTACACCACTATGACTTGGGTACTCTCCAGTAAAGGACAGGGGGGCATCACCCATCTGGATCATCTTCCCTGGCACGTAACCAATCACAATTGTGCCACAGGAGGCAGGTACTTCCCCTGGACCCCTTATACTTTAAATACTGTAGGTTTGTGATGCTGTAATTTTTTTGGTGGTCTTTCTAACCAACTGTATCCACTCAATCTTGCGAGATTCACCTATAATTTAATGCATTATCTTCTGTCATTTTATCTACTGATTTTTCATCTATACCCAGATCATATTGATAATCATGGCTTTAATAACGTTTAATAACTTTGCGTGCATTCTATGTGTTTGCCCTAATAAACTCCAAACTGTGCAATTACTTCTGCCCTCTGCTTTATACTTTCACATGCAGGACTCTTCCAGCCCTGTGCCTGTGGTATTCCCTAGCTCAAACTTTTATTATTTAAACATTTGCAGTTTTATCCGTCCTTCCATTAACTTGTCTCCAAAGAATATACATACCCATCAGACACCAACTGTTTGGTTGGTTCAAATATCATCACAGGATATGGATGCCTTCTTGAATCCAACCTAATCACCATGCTACTATTTCATTAACCTCATATCCTCTAAATTGAAAGATCTCACAGAATAACACATAAGTATTATTGAATTTATCCTTGATAAGATAGGGAGCCAGTTTATGGAATTTCAGGGGAGCATGGCAGAACATGTTTTAACATGTAGCCCAAATTTAATGAGGCTGTTGGTCATTGTGAGGGAATGGTGAATTCCCTGACAGTCAATAAGACTAACAGCCTCATTAAATGTAGGCTATGTGTTAACATATCATCTGCTATGCCCAGATGAGGATATTTGCTGGTTACTATGTGATGGTCATCGTCAGGGAATTGGGAATTCCCTGACAGTCAATGAGACTATCACATAGTAGCCAGCAAACATCCTACCTTTAGAAACCTCCAGGCACTAGTCCTTCAACATTCATCCAAAAAGTAAGACATCGAATCTGTCCAATTGCCACTCTTGCATTTTCTGATCTGAGCACCTCACAATAAAACAGTATCTAACTCTGTCCATGACCAGAACAGTTATACCACCTTTGCTTGCTTCCACAATTTGGTCATTATTTTTGGTCACCAAAAATAGTAAGCAGACACCTGCTACCTTCAAAGGTCCTCTTGCACAGCTTTCAAATTACCTGCTGTTAGCACCAGTTTTATTTTGTGTAATTGACCAAGTATTTCTAAATTTAAGATGTTTTTTCTTTGGATAATTCTGAAATGGTGAATATTCAAGAAATGATTTGGAGCAATACCTTACCTATTAAGGGGTGAAATATGTCTGGTCTCCGAACCTTAGCATCTTTACCTATACTTTTAAATATCTCTTCTGTTCAAACCCATTGCCCGCAATTTTCTATAATCTGAAAGGCAGCATCTGCTGGAGATGGTATGATTACAGAGAAAAAATACTTAATTCCTTCAAACCACCACCGAGCTCCTACACATAGTCCAAAATGTGTTTATCTATCTATCTATCTATCTCTTTCTATCTCTCTCTCTCTTAATTCAGCCTCAGGATAGTATTATGCCAGCTTAATTTCCATTTTTGTTCATCCCACTTTCAATGTAAGACTGTTCCATTTACCTTCTACTTTTGCCATAAAGTAGTACTTTTTATTATTACTACTAAATCTTCCACCTTCCATCTATAAATTATGACCTCTAATTCTTGCATTTGTCTTTTCTCAAAGGCACTTGCCTCTTCACGTTATTTTAGCCATTGATATATTTAAATGTTTCCATCATATCACATCCTCCCCTTTATTTCTTCTAAGCTTTACATATCCAGGTCATGAAGTCTTTCCTTATAAATTTTTTTCTTTTAAACTGTGCACTATTTTAGTTGATCTTCTTTGAATTGTTTCTAATTTGTCAATACCCTTTTGAAAATACTGTCTCCACAACTGGACACTGTATTCCAGGTGAGATCTAATTAGAGATCTATAGAGTAAAACATATTTTTTTCTGCTACTAATTCCTTTACTAATACATACAAACATCCTATTTGCTTTTCATGGTTGTTTTAAATTGCTTGCTCATTCAATGTAATAATTCCGAACCCCTTTCCCCATCGATGCACATTTAACTGCATTCCCCCAGTACCCTTCCTCCAATTCTCATCTTTTGAAGTTCAAACTGTCTGCCTCTTCTCACCCATCTCTCGGCGAGTTCCTGTGATCTATCGCCTGCCTGGACACCCTCTCAATTTCTTGATCATTTTGCCACCTGGCTCCCTCACTTTCTTTCCTCCAATGTTCTTTCACTTGTTCTTGGTGATTTCAATATTGCCATTGACACTCCCACCTACCCGCAGCCACTAAACATCTTTTGCTCACCTCTTCCGTAGGCCTTTCACAATGGACTCATTCTCCAACTCACTGTGATGGACACTCCCTTTACCTTATTTTTACTAATCTCTTAGAAACCTACAACCTTGTCATCGGCCCACTCCCTCTATCTGACCACCACCTCCTAACCTGTAACCTCACCAAACACTCCTCTCACTGCCCTTCTTCAACCCCGCAACACCTCTCCACTATACTACAACTCATTTTCAGCCCCCTCACTGTCCTCATCTGTCCTGACACTGCCACCTCACAGTACAACTCAACTCTCACTTCCACTCTCAGCATCTTGCCTCCTCAACCACAGGCAGATATATTTGCTCTCATCCACAACCGTGGCACAATACACAAAAACAATACATCCAGAGGTGCTTCCGCACCTGAAAGTCTATGGAGAAAATTTCTACTTCTCTGCACTCAACCTTGCCAAACAACAATATTTCACATTATTATTATTATCTTTATTTATATCGCGCCAACATATTCCGTAGCGCTGTACAGGGGGTTAGTACATGACAAAAAACAAACTTAACACCTTAAAGAATGGAGGGCCCTGTTTTTGAGCATATAATCAAATGTACATAGTGCTTGTTTCCAAGACACTGACACATAATTGAAAACTCACAAACTTACAATCTAAGAGTTTAGGTGTGATACAAGAGGGTGACAAATACAAAATGGCAACGTGAATGCAATTTGTTTAATCAATTGGAGGGGTCTGTGAGCTGTACTGTAGATTGTGGGTGGGAGTGTTTTTAAGCTGTGGAGTGTGCAGTTGTAATTATAAAGGCTGAAGGTGATATGATTTTTTAAATAGGTGTGTTTTTAGTAATTTTTTAAAGGTTTTGAGGCAGGAAGTTAATCTAATGGAGCGAGGCAAGGAGTTCCAGATAGTAGGGGCTGCACGAGAAAAGTCCTGAAGACGGGAGTGAGAGGAGGTGATGAGAGAGGAGGAAAGAAGAAGGTCGTTAGCAGAACGAAGGGGGCGGTTGGGAGAGTATTTTGAAACAAGAGCAGAGATATAAGGGGGTGCACTGTTGTTGAGGGCTTTATGTGTTAGGGTCATGATTTTAAATTTGATTCAGGAAGCTATGGGAAGCCAGTGGAGTGATTGACAGAGAGGAGCTGCAGACACTGAGCGTTTGGTATTGAAGATGAGTCTAGCGGAGGCGTTCATTATGGATTGGAGGGGAGACAGACGAGAGATGGGGAGGCCATTCTAGAGAGGCAGTTGGAAACTTGAGCTAAAAGAGAGGGGGATAGATCGGGTGCAGAGAGGTAGATTTGAGTATCATCTGCATAGAGATGATACTGAAATCCAAAGGATTTTATGAGGGTGCCAAGGGAGGAGGTGTAGATGGAGAAGAGGAGGGGGCCTAGGACAGAACCTTGGGGAACGCCAACAGACAGAGGGAGAGGTGAAGAAGAGGTGCCAGAGAAGGAGATGCTAAATGTACGATCTTTTAGATAGGATGTGAACCATAAAAGAGCTGTGCCCTGGATGCCAAGTGAACGGAGAGTTTGGATTAGAAGAGGGTGGTCAACTGTGTCGAAGGCAGCAGAGAGGTCCAGGAGAATTAGCATGGAGAAGTTACCCTTTGATTTGGCAGTTAGCAAGTCATTGGTGACTTTTGTGAGGGCTGTTTCTGTTGAGTGTTGGCCCGGAAACCAGATTGGAAGGGGTCAAGAAGGGAATTGGAAGAAATAAATTGAGTGAGGCGATTGTTAACAAGCCGCTCAAGCAGTTTAGAAGCCAGGGGAAGTAGTGAGATAGGGCGGTAGTTGGAGGCAGAAGCTGGGTCAGATGAGAGCTTCTTGAGAATGGGTGTAATTATGGCATGTTTTAAGGAGGATGGAAACCTGCCAGTATTTGGGGAGAGGTTGAATAGATGTGTGAGAGCTGGGATAAGTGCGGTGGATAGGGGAGGAATTAGCTGTGAAGGAATAGGATCATGTGGGCATGTGGTAAGGTGAGAGGTTGATAGTAAAGTAGATACTTCATCCTCGGTAACAGGGTCAAAGGAATCCATAGTGGAGGAGGGATTGGGGAAGGGTAAATGTTGGGTGTTGTCGGCTTGTGGAAAGGATGGTGGGATAGGGCCAAGCTGGGAGGAGAGCTCATTTCGGATAGTTTCAATTTTAGTTTTAAAGTGGCTGGCAAAGTCATCAGCAGTTAGACAGGAAGGGGCAGGAGGCGGGGTGGGCAGAGGAGGGTGTTAAATGTAGCAAATAACCGTTTAGGGTTGGAGGACAGGTTTGATATTAGTGATGATGAGAAGTAGTGTTGTTTGGCAAGATTGAGGGCAGACAAGTAGGAACGCAAGGTAAACTTGTAGTGGAGAAAGTCTGCTGAGGTTCGAGATTTCCTCCATAGTCGTTCTGCAGTGCGTGAGCATCTCTGTAGATAGCGTGTTTGTGTAGTGTGCCATGGTTGTGGGTGAGAGCGAGGGCGTTTGCTTGTGATTATGGGGGCAAGAGAGTCAAGGGTGGAAGTTAGAGTAGTGTTGTACTGTGAAGTGGCGATGTCAGGGCAGGCAAGGGTTGTGAGGGGGCTGAGAAGGGGTTTTAGTACATTTGACAATTGTTGTGGGTTGAGTGCTTGCAGGTTTCTGCGTGTTCTGATGGCAGGATTTGAAGAAGGGTGGTGAGCGGAAGATGAGGTGAGGTTGCAAGTTAGCAGGTGGTGGTCAGATAGGGGAAGTGAGGAGAAGTCAAGGTTGGAGATAGTGCAGAGATTAGTAAAAATAAGGTCAATGGAGTGTCCACCACTGTGAGTTGCAGAATCTGTCCATTGTGAGAGGCCAAGGGAAGAGGTAAGTGCAAGTAATTTTGCAGTTGTTGGGGAGGTGGGGGTGTCAGTGGCTATGTTGAAATCGCCAAGAATGAGTGAAGGTATATTGGAGGAGAGAAAGTGAGGGAGCCAGGCGGCAAAGTTGCTTTCAGGTGGACTTCTGATGGGAGATGTGTCCTCCAATCCCAAACATTTGTTCGCCACATTCAATTCTCTCCTCTGCCCACCACCATCTCCTGCCCCTTCCTGTCTCACGGCTGAAGATTTGCCAGCCATTTTAAGTATAAAATGTAAAATATGTGCAGCAAATTCTCCTCTCACTGTGACTCACACACTCCCTCCTCTCAACTGACTGACAACATCCATATTAATTCACTGTATTCAATTTTTTTTAAATTGTACTCTGTACTTATAAATCTGTCTTTGCGATGAACTCTAAAGGTGATCATTGCAAAGCAGGACACTTGAAGTACACGAGGGGAGAGGCTCACAATGAGCACAAGAAGCGATCACTGCGAGCCAGCCAATGAGCGCCAAACGCGCTCAGAGCAGGGCTCGCAATGAGCGCTGAAGGTCCACAGAGGAGCAAAAGCCTTGCATTGTGTGGCAAACAGCATTGCCATGGCTTCAAATTTTATTGCCGTTATTTTTGACGGGCAAGTCGCTAGTAAAACATAACTTTTATTAAAATATGTTCAAATATCCCACATTAAAAAACAGCAATAATAATCAAAAATATGAACAAAGAGCTGTTCCAGTTATGATAGACCAAATTTCAATATATATCACCAGTCCCTCAGAAATTAATCATCTTATTATAATTAAGTCTCACGGATGTGTATAATTAAATGACATGCTATGCTTAATCAAAATGCATCAAATATTTTTTTTTTTTAAAACATGACCATAGCCACAATTCAAATACCGTATTTGCCGGCGTATAAGACGACTGGGCGTATAAGACGACCCCCCAAAATTTCCACTCAAAATATAGAGTTTGTTATATACTCGCCGTATAAGACTACCCCCTCTTCCGCACACCTTTACAGTACCTATCATTGTCACAATTGTACGGTCGCAACGCAAGTCCGCATGTGCGAGCTCTGCATAGACAAGGGGCAGGCCGGTGCGCCACTGCTTCCGCCGAGCAGAACGGGCCGTCAAGATCAAAAGGCTGGCCCCCTGTCTCGCTGCTGATGCTCGCCGCAGCCACGCTGATGACCCGCCGCGGCCGCGCTGGATGCCGCGCGATACTGGATGGTATGTAGAATGAGGTAGGCCGGCATCAGGAGCCCCTATGGACAGCTATGTCTATCCCAACTGAAGTGCAAATACCATTTTAGTTTCCGTGATTGTTTGCTGAGTTTGGATAAGAATTTTAAGCTGCCAGTTTTCTAATTAGCAATAATTCAAAGCTTATTAGTTTAGAAGGATATACACTGCTGTGACAGAAGGTAGAAGAAGAAGGTGCAGAAAATAAGATGGAAGCCTTCAGTAAAGAATAATAGTGGTCCTTTAACATACCTGGTGAAAATGCAAATGCCAAACTTCTTTCTCTAACCTCCTTCTTTGACCTCCACCTAATCACAAACCTACAGAAATCTCCACAGCATAGACCCACCATAATAAGCCCTCTCATTGCAAACTCTCCTCTATAACATCACCCAAATTGCACAATTACCTGGTCAACTTTGCCTGGCCCTGCTCAGGGTGGGGAGCCCAGTGTTGTGCCTAGCTAAACCTGCCATGGCCCCCCTTGCGACCCTCCTGGGGGCACCTGTGGCTCCGCCTGCAGCCCCCATGACCCTCTCACAGCCCTCAATTTTGTTTTCACCGTTGCCCTCTATGCATTAGCTCTGAACTGAACCACACAGTATGTGTAACACTAAACAATCCTTCCCACCACCATTTGTCAAGTCTTCAGACTTTATTGTAGAGCCTTACTCAGTCAGACTTCCTGAACTATAAATTCATGCTAGGCTCTTATCAGTGGTGTAGCTGGGGGGTCCTACTTTTTTGAGGTGTATCACATATTATAATTGTCAAACTGCGAGTTGTCGTCACGCTTGCGAGCCTCGCAAAGTGAGACGAGACGTTGAGGCATAGAAGCCTTCTAAGCTCGGAGCAATTAGGCGATGAGTGCCAAAGGCGCTCATCGCTCTGAGAGCCTTGTAAAGCGAGGCGAGCCGTTGAGGCATTGAAACACACGGGACTTAGATTGAAATGAGTGACGAAGGCGCTTCTGCAATTTTCGCAAATTGAGGCGAGCCGTTGAGGCATTGAAACACGCAGGACTTGCAAGCAGTTAAGAAACGCAGAACTTACTTAGGCTGCAAGCAGTTGAGGAACCCGGGTCTTAGATTAAAAAAAAAAAGACTTTGAAAAAAAAAAAACTGCAAAAATACGACTTTAATGGCCGAACCGTGGAAATGTAAAAACAGGACAAAAAAAAAAAGAAAAGAAAAAAACCCTTACACACAGCACTGGGGGAACGCCAGGATGCCTGGGAGTGAGGTTGCATGCAGATTTAAGCGGAATTTGCCGAGTTTCGGCACTCACAGATTGGTTGAGCAAGAAAAAAAAATGGAGGACGAAAAAATTGAAAATGAGGCTAAAGGAGACATAAGCACGCAAATCACCATTAGGCACGTACGAGTTAGCCAAGAACGTAGGAGATACAAAATATAACGTTACAACGGATGGAAAATGCTCGCGAACCAAGTAACACATAGAAAAAAGCAGCCATTTTACAACCCTAACTTGAAAATAATAACATTACAATTCTAAAATGGCACTTCACCCGCCTAAACAAACGGCCACACGCAGCCTATTTACACTGCACACTTGGCACATTGCTAACACTTTCTCTTCAGGTGATCAACATTTTCAGATGCAGGAAAATCCAAAGAGATTGCTAGCTCTTCAGGATATTGATTGCTGCATATTAAATATAAATAGGTAAAGTATATTAATTTATTAATTCATATTAATTTATTAGTTCACTGTACTAAATATTTTTTATATTTTACACTGTACTTATATATCTGTCTTTGCGATGAGCGGCGAATGTGATCGTTGCAAAGCAGGAAACTTGAAGTACACGAGGGGAGAGGCTCGCAATGAGCGCCGAAGGTCCTCAGAGGAGCAAAAGCCTTACATTGTGTGGCAAACAGCATTGCCATGGCTTCAAATTTTATTGCCATAATTTTTGAATGGCAAGTTGCTAGTGTATATATAGCATCGGAGGGGGGAGGCAAACTCAGGGATAGCCCTGAGCAAAGAAAACTCTAGCTACACCACTGGCTCTTATACCTCAGCCCTGAATTTGTCGAAGCAAGTTTACCTCTTCATTTCTCATTGCAACACTGTAATCCAATACTAAAATCCCCTATTCTACCTTCAACCCCTCAGCACACCCTCTTTTCCCTAGATTTACAACACAAGGGCTTGCCATCCACTTCAAAATTAAAATAGACAACATACCATCTCTATACACCATTGTACCACCCTTATCCCAGTGCATTTTACAAAAAAGCTCTATCAAGTAATTGCGTTAGTTTATTACATTTAAATAATCCAAAAGACAAGGTAAAAATAATACAGTGATTCTCTGTATTCTGAGTTTTGGTGACAATTGGAAAGCAATTAGATCTGTTCTTTCAAAATACTGGCATCTGATGAAGATATTAAAGATACCCTTACATCTAATGTTTTTATTACTTATCGTAAAGAGAATAATCTAAGGAATTATTTGATTCCTAGTCATTTTCAACTGAAATTGTCACAAACTCCCTGGTTGACACCTATCAATAGATCTTACAGATGTTATCATTCAAATATAACAGAGAGGGCAGAGACTGGGGTAGTGGGGCAAGTATATCAGAAAAAGTCTATAAGAGTCTCATTCTGTAAGGAAATCGATTGATTCTCCTAAATATTAAGAATAAAGATAAATGCTAGATTATCCTAATTATCAGCTGTGTAGTGTAATAATCGACTGAATTCATAACAAAGAATAAGTACACATTTCCAAGGACTAGCAAAAAAAATCCCATAGGTACTAATTAGGGAAGCCAAAAGTAAGGTTAAGAATATAACAATAATAATTGTATTGCATATACAGTATCTCACAAAAGTGAATACACTCCTCACATTTTTGTAAATATTTTATTATATCTTTTCATGTGACAACACTGAAGAAATGACACGCTGCTGCAATGTAAAGTAGTATGTGTACAGCCTGTATAACAGTGTAAATTTGTTGTCCCCTCAAAATAACTCAACACACAGCCATTAATGTCTAAACTGTTGGCAACAAAAGTGAGTACACCCCTAAGTGGAAATGTCCAAATTGGGCCCAAGGTGTCAATATTTTGTGTAGCCACCCTTTTTTTCCAGCACTGCCTTAACCCTCATGGGCATGGAGTTCACCAGAGCTTCACAGGTTGCCACTGGAGTCCTCCACCACTGCTCCAAATTGACATCACAGAGCTGGTGGATGTTAGAGACCTTGCACTCCCCCACCTTCCGTTTGAGGATGCCCCACAAATGCTCTTTAGGGTTTTAGGTCTGGTGACATGCTTGGACAGCTATCACTTTTACCTTCAGCTTCTTTAGCAAGGCGGTGGTCGTCTTGGAGGTGTGTTTGGGGTCGTTATCATGTTGGAATACTACCCTGCGGCCCAGTATCCAAAGGGAGGGGATCAAGCTCTGTTTCAGTATGTCACAGTACATGTTGGCATTCATGGTTCCCTCAATGAACTGTATCTCCCCAGTGCCAGCAGCACTCATACAGGCCCAGACCAAACATATATACACAGATACTGTAAATTAAAAACCGGTAATAAAAAGAAAAAGAATATACTTCCTATATGAGGGAAAGTTTCTAAATCACATTGTGTATAATAATCAATTGGAACTTGTCTGATTAGAGAGTGTAAAAATATATGTAAATGAAAAACACAATAAGCAACCATATACATTTAAAAAACGGACGATTAAACAATCTATATACAAAAAACAATTCTTAATCTGTGATAACTGATCCACCAAAAGCAACAAGGTACAATGTCCCTAGCAAAAAGCACAATATGTGGTCCTTAATTTAACGTCACATGATCTCTTGAAAAATATCTATCGAACACGAATGTGATAACGATGCCACAATATAACCTTGACGGTAGATACCTTGGGCCTCATTCAATTGCTCAGATATTGCGCAGCTGGGCCCCACGGGGTGGCCGCAAGCTATTTATGCATTCAATTGCCCTGCGGCCGAGGGCTCCGACCGCCTTACGGACGGCTACCTGTGATTCCTTGAGGCCACCCCAATCGCAGCTTACTGCAGGCAAAGCCTTTGATCTTAAGCAGCTGCAAGAGTTTTGGCCGCAGGAAAGCCCACTTTGCTATTCAATTGCTACGCTAACCCTTCCGTCAACACCAAAAAATGTCCAAAAATTACTGCAGCTTACGTCCACCTTGGAGAAGTTGCAAGGGCTCGTGAAGCCCTTGTGTACCCTCTAAATAAGCCCCTATAATGCATGGGTCTCGATTGGGACCCCTGCAGTGTCCCTACATTACCCCTATATGGCAGGGGTCTCGATCTGGACCCCTGCAGTGTCCTGAAATTAACCCTATACAGACCCCCATAAGCCTCCATCTAACCCCATCTCTTATGGGGGTCTATACAGACCCCTATAAGCCTCTAGTTAACCCGATTGGTAGCATGACTTTCACGCAGATGACGTGCGCTCCGTCGTGTTCGCGCACACATCTGCGCGCACTGCCCAGAGCGCACAAGACCACAGCGCAGGTGAAATCTGCGCGCAGGACCAACGGCCCTGGATTGCAGAAGACTGCAGGGTACAGAAAGAGTGACAGGATAGAGAAGAGAGGGAGAAAGGAAGAGAGAGACAGGAGAGAGAGAGAGAGAGAGAGAGGAAGAGAGATATAGGGGACAGACTGCGGGGGACAAAAAGAGTGACAGGATAGAGAAGAGAGAGAGAGAGGAAGAGAGAGACAGGAGAGAGAGAGAGAGAGAGAGAGAGAGAGAGGAAGATAGAGACAGGAGAGAGAGAGGGAGACAGGAGAGAGAGACAGAGAGGGAGAAAGAGACAGGAGACAGACTGCAGGGGGCAGAAAGACTGACAGGATAGTGAAGAGTGAGCGAGAGAGAGAGAGAGAGACAGGAGAGAGAGGGGAAGAGAGAGAAGGAAGAGAGAGAGAGAGACAGGAGAGCTAGAGGAAGAGAGAGACAGGAGACAGACTGCAGGGGACAGAAAGAGTGACAAGATAGAGAAGAGAGAGAAAGGAAGAGAGAGACAGGTGAGAGAGGGCAAGAGAGAGAGGGTTAGGCTTAGGTGTTAGGCTGTTGAGGTGTAAGGGTTAGGGTTAGACTTTTGGGGTGTAAGGGTTAGGGATAGACTTTTGGGGTGTTATGGTTAGGCTGGGAAGGTGTAAGGGTTAGGTGTTAGGCTTTTGGGGTGTAAGGGTTAGGAATAGGATTTTGGGGTGTAAGGGTTAGGGTTAGACTTTTGGGCTATTAGGGTTAGGCTGGGAAGGTGTAAGGGTTATGTGTTAGGCTTTTGGGGTGTAAGGGTTAGGGTTAGACATTTGGGTTGTAAGGGTTAAGGTTAGGCTGTGAAGGTGTAAGGGTTAGGGTTAAGTTTAGACTTTTGGGGTGTAAGGGCTAGGGTTGGGCTTTTGGGGTGTAAGGGTTAGGGTTAGGCTGGGTGGAGAAGGCAACAATGGGTAGGGGAGACTGGGGATACAAAGGGAGACAGGGGAGACTTGGGGCAGAGAGGGAATAGGGAAGTTTGGGACACAAAGGAGATGGACTGGGGTAAAGGGACACAGGGGAGAGGGGAGACTGGGGACACAGAGGTCATGTTTGTCCTAGGGGAGACATGTGAAGGACACAGAGGAGAAGGACTGGGGGAGAGGGGGACAGAGGGAGACTGGGGATACAGAGGGAGACTGGGGTCACATGGGGGGGAGGTCGGTTGGTTGTGGGAGTGGGGAGAGACAGAGAGGGGATAGGGGAGATTGGGACACAGAGGAGAAGGACTGGGGAAGAAGGGCACAGGGGAGAGGGGAGACTGGGGACACAGAGGGGATGTTTGTCCTGGGAAGACATGTGAGGGACACATAGGAGAAGGACTGGGGGACTGGGGACACATAGGGAGACTGGGGACACAGAGGGAGACTGGGACCACATGGGGGGAAGGCCGGTTGGTGGGTGGGAGTGGGGAAAGACAGAGAGGGGACAGAGGAAAGACAGAGAGAGGATATGGAAGATTGGGACACTGGGGAGAGGGGCACAGGGGGAGAGGGGAGACTGGGGACATAGAGGGGATTTGTGCCAATGCTACTGCCACCTTCAGTCGGCACACAACAGTATACAATACCGAGACACAGCTGCTTCTGCGATCCAGGCCCATGTCTTTGCGCTGGTCCTGGGCAAAGATTTCAGTCACGCAATCGTCGGGTGCACTCTGGTCAGTGTGCGCACATGACAGAGTGCACGTCTCATCCGCCCAAAAGTCGGCGTGACAACACCATCAGTCCCATAAGGGTCTATGAAGTCCCTCATGGGACAATTAGAACCCTAACATTAACCCCATAAGTACCATGAGGGTCCCCCAGGACCCTCATGACATTAAGTACAAACACTACACTACACTATTCCCCCCAATAAACCACTAAATCTAAACAAACCCCCCTCTACACCTAACCTATTAACCCCTACCTATCTAACACCTACCATAACCTATTAACACATACACTATCTACCTAACCCCCTATTAAACCCCCCACCTCACTAATTGCAAAACATTAAAAAGCTAAGTTAAACAAAAGAAGAAAATAAAAAAAGAACATTACACAAAATAAAAACACCCCACCACCACATAAAATAAAAAAGAACTACGCACCTGAAAAGTAAATACATACACAAATAAACATCACATTACATTAGATCAATAAATACAGTACAAATATACCCCTAACTACATACTATTAACCCCCTAACTACAATACATTAACCCCATCTACATTACATTAACCACTTTCTACAATACATTAACCCCTCTCTACATTACATAAAACCCTATCAACATATATTAAAAACCCTAAAACTAACCTAAAATAGAATAAATAAGACAACTTACCTTGCACAGATGTCCCTTCAGCGATGACAGTGTTCCTGCCGCAGGTCGCACCCCTAGGAACAAAAGAAACATAACATTAGTCAAGAATAAACACAGCATAAAAAACAATAAACATACTATATATTAAAATTCCTTTTCGCAATGCCCCCATCCTTCTTCTTGTCTGCTCCGGCTGGGCCCTTGAAAAAAAAAAAATAACGGAGCTCCTCCCTGGAGGAGCTTCTCGACGCTAATGAGGCTTCTGTTGCTTCTTCCGATAGAAAAATCAAAATGGCGCCTTCTGATTGGCTGAAATGGTTGTCAATCTAAATTCAGCCAATCAGAATGGGATACACCCCTATATCCCATTCTGATTGGCTGACGGGCATGTCAATCTTTTGTAAACAAATCAGAAGGTACTATTGCCTTCAGCCATCAGAATGGGATACACCCTACGGGGGGTATATCACATTGTAATTGGGTGAATGCATCTGCACCTTCTGATTGGCTGCAATCTGATTGACAGTGATAACAGCCAATCAGAAGGCGCAGATGCTTGGAGCCAATCACAGTGTGATACACCCCCACAGGGTGTATCTCATTCTCATTCGCTGAAGGGAATGGCGCCTTCTGATTGGCTAAAATCTGATTGACAGCCATTTCAGCCAATCAGAAGGTGCCATTTACATTTTTCTATCGGAAGAAGCGCTAGAAGCCTCATTAGTGTATTTTTTTTTTTTGTAGAGCTACAGATTTTTTCAAGGGGCCAGCCGGAGAAGACAAGAAGAAGGATGGGGGTATTGCGAAAAGGTAAGTTTAATATATAGTATGTTTATTGTTTTTTATGTTGTGTTTATTCTTGACTAATGTTATACTTCTTTTATTCCAGGGGCCCAGCCTGAGGAGACTACAGGAAGGACGGGACATTGCGGAAAGGTAAGTTTAATATTTCTAATGTTTATTTTCTTATGTTGGGTTTATTCTTGACTAATTCTATGTTACTTTTGTTCCTAGGGGTGTGACCTGCAACAGGAACACCCCCGTCGCTGAAGGGACATCTGGGCAAGGTAAGTGGTCTTATTTATTCGATTTTAGGTTATATTTAGGGTTTTTAATGAATGTAGTTATTGGGTTAATAGTATGTAGTTAGGGGTATATTTGTACTGTATTTATTGATGTAATGTAATGAGTTCTTTTTTATTTTCTGTAGTGGTGGGGTGTTTTTATTTTGTTTCGTTCTTTTTTATATTGTGTAATGGTTCTTTTTTATTTTCTGTAACTTAGCTTTTTTATTTTTTGTAATTAGTGGGGTGGGGAATTAAAAGGGGGTTAGGTAGGTAGTGTAGGTGTTAATAGGTTAGGGTAGATTTTAGGTATGTAGGGGTTAATAGGTTAGGGTAGAGGGGGTTGATAGGATATGGAGGTGAGGGATTCATTAGTTAGAGGGGGGTTCGTTTAGATTTAGTGGTTTATTGGGGGGGGGGGAAATAGTAGTGTAGTGTTTGTACTTAGTTTCATTAGGGTCCTAGAGGACCCTCATGGCACTTATGGAGTTAATGTTAGGGTTATACTTGTCCTATGAGGGTCTTCATAGACCCTTATGTGACTGATGGGGTTAAATAGGCCTAGATGGGGTTAAATAGGCATAGATAGAGTTAAATAGGCAAGGTTAGGGTTAAAGGGGGACACTTGGGTTAATGAGCTTTAGTTAGGGCTAATAGGCTAATGGGGTATGGTTAGGGTTAATAGTGTAGTGTATGGACTTGGTGGGTCCACTTATAGGGTTAACCTAGGAGTTAATAGTGTCCTATACGGGTCTATATAGACCCCCATTGCACTGAGGGGGTTAATTTTCATCTCATGGGACTCTATATTGACCCCCATGAATTATGGGGTTACATAGAGATTTATGGGGGTCTGTATAGACCCCCATAAGTGATGGAATTACATAGAGGCTTATGGCGGCTGTATAGACCCCCATAAGTGATGGGGTTAATTAGGGGCTCATAGGGCTCTGTATAGAGCCCCATGAGTAATGGGGTTAATTTTAGGTGCCTGGGGGGGTACTTATAGTACCCCCCGCGGCAGTAGTTAATTATTTTATTTATCGCAGGTCCTTTAAGGACCTTTAAGGTCCTTTCAGGACCCGCGGCTGAAAATTTTAAATGCAGCGGTAGTTCCGATCAAGATCCCTGCTGCAAGGGTTAAAGTAGGGACACTGCGGGGTCCTGATGGGGACCTCCAGCATTGGGGGGTTAATGTTACGTGCCACTGGAGTACTTACAGTACCCCTGCTGCTTGGGGTAACCATTTGTGTGCCACGGGCCCTTACAATTTGGAAATGCTGCGGGGCTCCCGATTTGGACCCCTACAGCAAGGGGTTAATGTGGGGACACTGCAGTGGTCCTGATGGGGACCCTGCAGCATGGCAGAGTTAATTGGCGTTGCCACAATCGGGTTGAAGCCCACAAAGGCTTACTGCCGATGGCATGGTTTGCAATTGGCCGTAAGGAGAACCTCCTTGCGGCGCCGTCCAATTGAATAGCAAAGTAGATGTAGTGCTGCGAGGGCCGTAGCACCATCACAAGGAATCGCAGATTTGCTGCCATTTTACGGCCCTTAATTGACTGAAGCATCTTGTAAGTCCAGTGCAATAAGGCTTAATAAACTGTTACTTTCAAACTTAATATATGGTAAAGCATTCAGTTTCTAAATATACATTCTGTTAACCAGGTAGTGGATATATGTTATCCCACTCTGGTTGTGATCACAGTAAGCTCTTATAACCTAACATAGGTAGCTATTGCAGCAGAGTAAGAAAGTTGGCCCCAACACAATTAAACTGTATAGCGGAGATCCCTATTTATAAGAAGGACTATTCTATTAGGACCCGCCATTACCCTCTGATTCTATATAACAATATGCTGACTCCCTATGCTAAGCGCCAACACTCAATTGCCCAAGTTACTTATCTGATAGATGTATCACTGTCATCTGAAGGGAGCAGTGCCACCTGACAGGCCAGTCACAGATGTGTCACAGCCTCTTTAGATGCTATATACGCGAAAAATCTGGCCATTCAGAGGCGTCTTTTGATGATGTCACATCTGTGACTAGCTGGACCGGCGACACTGGACCAATGAGTTTTCAATGTATCAATCCCATCTATCAATATTTCCAGGCTAATTACCTGGGATTGGGGGAGGGCCCCTCCTCTCTTTTATAAGGCCCCTTCTTACCTGTCCACACATCTTCCAGCACTGCCGCTCTCTGTTCTCAGTGGCTGCTCTTTGGCCTTTTCACAGGCGTTCAGGCGCTCTACTTCTGTCTACCACGCTCTACCCTCAGTGTTGCACAGCAACCCGATGGCAGCCTTAATTTCGCATCCCTAATCATACTCCACAACCACGTACCTTTTTAAAAAAAAATCATTAATCTTTATTTTTTTTTACAGTCATAAACTTTTTCATACTTTAAACACACGTCATAAACAGCACTTAATAAAATATGAAAGGCTTTGTATAACATTTTGTTGTTGTTTTTTTGTTTAACTGTGACCTTTTTTCCCTTTTTTCTTTTCTCCGTTTCATTGTAGCTGTAGATTCAGTAAAACATATTAACTAAATGAACCTAAAACATATTAAATTAAACTTAACTAACCCTAACATTCAGGTGAGGGGGATACACTTGAGTGAGTCATAGTTTATTGTATTGCTTTCTTTTATACCTAATGTTATGGACAGACGGGCCCACTGGACTGTTTGGGGTTGATCAGTTATTATATGTGTGGTAGAAGGTACTAACAACTTGCTTAACAGTCATATCTGGGATATACAAATGGTTAAATATTCTAAAGAATTTATATGGCCCTGCGATCGGCCACGTGTAAAGGCTCTGGCTTTAGTAATGGAGGGGGGATAGCAAGCTATTTGTATAGAAGGATGGTCTAGAACCGGGGGCGGGGGGGGGGAGTGTTTTGTGTCATCTTTCTGTGTTTTGATATATCTCTGTAACAATAAAGGAGTCGCAGACTGATTTTGGACACACTAAACAAAGGTGGTGTCGGAGTCTGCTTGTACTAATCAAAGGTACATGGTGTGTGTAACTTAGATCTTAAGAAAAGGGGTCTGATGGTGCCTGCCTCTTCAGAAATTATGCTGTCATCTGAAGTGTCTGCTGGTGTCGAGATCTGAACAAAAAGTTGTGACCCGTAGAGAGAGAGAGAGAGACTTGGGGTGAGCGTAGTCCACCAAATCTGACGGGCGTAACACCTAATGGGTTTGAACTCCAGATTACAATTTTGTCAATAAAGTTGTCATTGAAACCGTACCTGTTCAGCTTCCACTTTCCACTCTGAGTGGTTATCAATTCAGCAAGTTTTAATATCATGTGTGTGTTTGTGTTGTGATATTTGTATTTTTTATATGATTTTGATTGAGTATCAGGAGTTAATCCATACATCCCGTATTTCTGTAAATATTGGATATATATTGGATATGAGTCATTTTTTCATTATGAAATTGAGTTTATATATTAATTCTTGGAGGTGAAGTTGTGGTGTCTTCCATTTTTTTGTAATGTGGCTTCTCGTGGCCATAAGCAGGAATTGTAGCCATTTATTATGTTGCTTTTGTAGTAGAGGAAAATAGTCTTCTATAGGCAAATGTCTATCGAAGGGTGTATTGTTGTCTTCAAAATGGTAGATTCCAATTCCATGACTTCGGTCCAAATGTTCTGAACTATCGAGCATTCCCACCAAGTGTGGAGAAACGTACCTGCAGTTTACCTGACATAGCCTATAGCAATTTGAAGATGTTTGTGTGTTAATTTGATGTAATCTATCAGGTGTGAGATAAGCTCTGTACAGCACCTTTATAGAAGCTTCAAGTAGACTGTAATTTTGTGAGCCTTTGCTTATATTTCTACAGATTTGTTTCCACTTATGTCTGATTCCCATTGTTTCATAAAGTTAGTTTTGAAATCTGTTGTCTGGGCATTTAGTATAAAGAAAATAGATCCAAGGCCACCTCTGGTTAGTGGACTTTGCTGCATATAAGGGATAACCAGTTGGTTTGCTGTTTACCCCGTTTGTTTATTAGTGTGGTCACTAAATGTTTTATTTTGCAATAACTGTAATGCTCCTTGAGTGGGATGTTATAGTTAATCCTCAATTGGTCAAAGGTAAGGAATTGTCCATTTGATAACCTAATGCCTAATTCGTCAAGTTTATCTGTTGTCCACCAGTTTTTAGAATCCTCTCTCAAGTTGTCCCAAATAGGTTTAGATGTAAGCGTAAGGGTTAGTTTTGTTAATCTAGCTGCTAATTGCTTTTTTTTGAGTTAGCCCTTTTCCAGTTTGTTATCGAAAGCTTTATCATAGGGTTGTTACATTTTAGGGATTGATGGATTCCATATAACAGATTCTCATGTTTGGGGTTTCATTTGGTAATTTTCCAGAAATACCCAGGCTGGTTGTGGTTCACTGGAGTGTTTTATTATTCCATATTAATCTAGTTATATATTTTTGAAAATTCTCTAACTCTTTGGGAATAATTGGTATAGGTAAGGATCTGAATAGATATAATACTATTGGTGATATATTCATCTTAATGGCGTTTATACGCCCTTTCTATGATAATGGATATTTGCTCCATTTGTTAATATCAGTTCTAAGGGACTTAAATAATGGGATATAGTTTACATTGTACAGTCCAGACAGGTTAGGGGTTAAGTTCACTCCCAGGTATTTTATGTGGTGTTTAAGCCAAGATAATGGATATTGTATTTTAAGATGGTGTAGGTGGGGGAGCAATGATCCTATCACTTCCGTTTTATCTACATTTACCCTGAGTCCTGAGATCGCTACAAAGGAATCTAAGAAGCCCATCATGGCTGGTATGGAGTTTACCTTATCTACCAATGTGCACAAGATATCAACAGCGAACATGCAGCATGGCGTGGACCTAATAGCTTGAGTCAGGGGCTCAAAAGCTAAAGCGAATAAAAGTGGGGAGAGAGAGCACCCCTGTCCAGTCCCTCTTTGTATGGAGATATGGTCTCTATTTGAGCCTTGTAGTTTTAGGTGCACTATTGGATTTCTATAATAAGTTTTATGTAGATTAATGAAATTTCACTTAATGCCCATCTTGGCCAAGACTTCGTGCAAATATGACCATTCCAGCAAATCAAAGGCCTTCTCTAAGTCTAAGGCTATTGTGCTTAAGGGGATATTCTTAGATTTGGCTATATGATATATGTTGAGAATCCTCCTAACATTGTCCCCCTCCTGTCTGAACGGCACAAATCCTACCTGGTCCTTGTGAAGCAGTAAGATCCTGGAGAATCGAGCTGCCATTAACTTTGCTAGTATTTTAATATCTCCATTAAGCAATGAGATTGGACAGAAGTTTTTGACTTCCAATAGGTCTCGTTCAGGTTTAGGGAAGAACACCATGTCAGCCTGGTTGAATTCGGGTGGCATTTGTTCCCCTCATAGGATTTAATTATATAATCTGGAGGAAGTTTATTGGTGTGAGTTTAATAATAAAATATGGAGAAGCCATCTGGCCTAAGCGTTTGTCTAGTTTTAAAGATTTTATGGTTTCTAAAATTTCTACTACAGTTGTTTTAGCATTTAGATTTTCCAGGTCTTGAGATGGATGCGATATCCTATTTGTTTAAAAAAATTTTTATTGTAAAGTTACTAGTTTTTGATTGAAATGAATATATTTTTTGATAATAATTGAGAGACATTTATTTTACATTTTTTGGCTCAGGTATATCTGTCCTCTCGGGGTTCTGATCTGGCAAATTTGATTTTGATTTTGCTTTGAACCTCAGTTTCCTAGCTAGCATAGGGGATAATTTTGTTTGCATGTAGGAAAAAAAATGTATGATGTGTGTTTCTGATTTTTGCCTAAGCGAGTTTGAGAAGCTATTTCAATTTTGTCTCTCTAGTATGTGTAATTCTTTTAAGAGTTTTGTCTCTTTGAAGTGATTTTTTTTTTTATATTTAGATGCTATTCTTAGTAGAGTCCCTTTTATGTATGCTTTGTGAGTCAGCTAGAGCCACCCTATTTTTGTTTCTGGTTGGTCATTACATGTGAAGTATAAATCTAGGTCTGCTTCACTTTGCGTTTGAAATTCAGGATTTGTTATTAACAAATCATTTAATCTCCAGCTATATTGATATTTGAGGTTCAGACCTAGATCTATGTTTATAAGCACTGCTGCGTGATCAGACTACGGGCATGGCAACATTTGTGCATTACTTGAGCGGTTCAAAAGCCCTGAGTCAAGTCGTATTGCATCTATTCTGGAGCATCGGTTGTGATTGGGTGAAAAATATGTATATTCCCTTTCTGTGGGATGATGTCCTCTCCATGCATCCACAAAAAATATTTTTTCTCCAGTAGGTTATTTATTTTTAGAATTTTTGGGGAATATCTGTTTTTTAAGTTGTCCTTGGATCTATCCAATCCATAGCAGAGAGCTAAGTTTAAGTCACCCCCCATATTATTTTACCTGTGTCTAAGCAATGTAGTATGTTAAGTAGTTTGATTAAGTAGTTGTGCAGAGAGGTCGTAGGGGCGTATATGTTTACTATCGATATATTTTGGTTCAGTATTGTCCCCATTATGATTAGATAATTCCATTCCTTGTCAATTTTCTTGCTCTCAAATTTGAATGGGAAGTCTTTGTGTACTAAAATAGCAGCCCCCACTTTTCTGTTTTCCTGATTAATGGTGTAGAAAGTTGGGTAATCTCTGTGTAGAAAAGAGGGGACAATGTTTTAAGCAAAATGGGTCTCCTGTAAGAATATTACTGAAGGTTTATATTTTTTGTAAAAGGAAAAAGCTTCCCTTCTTTTAAACTTATTGAGGTGGCTTGAAGCAGATTGATAATTACCTGGGAGTAGATTGTGTGTAGTTTTTTGGCTTTGATTTTCCCTCTTTTCCCTCCAAGCAGCTGCTTCTTTGGCCTTCTATAGCTTTCTTTGGTGAATTCACTGTTGCACTTTCACAGCCTCAATATTTAACTAACTCCACTACAGTAAAAAAGCAATCCACCTGTATCTATAACTTATTATCCACTCATATTACGTACTTGATGTCCTCTCTTCAGGACAAACTGCTCACCACCCACTCAAGCCGGGCACTATCCATCTCCACTTTCATTCACTACCTCATATTAATTATAGCAAGATTAGTCCTCAGTCCCTTTAAATACTCTGGTCATTCATTTAGTTTCTCCATGACATCCAGAAATCAAACTACAACGTACGTTATCAAGGCCATGGGACGTTTAAAGTCTAATTGCTATAGTCATTACATTCCAGACCCCAAATATGTCAAGCTAAGTCAGTAAATCATCATTTTGGGCCCTCTTAGCAGGCCAGGTAGGGCGTGGCAACAGGCCACACCTCAGCTACACGAGCAGAGAGGCCCAACCGCACATTTCCAGGTTATTTACCTGTATATCTATATATATAGACCCACTTCTTATTATTTCCCAACCTAAAAATACAAAAAATCAGCTTTCATAACTATATTTTCCTTTACAATAGTGTTTGCATAGTTTTAACCTTTGACTTGATTCTGAAAAATGAAATGAGTCAAAACATTATGAGGCAAGTCTGAATGAGTATGGGTATTTAAAAGGTCAAGTGTAGAAGTTGATGTTGAGATGCATTACAAATAGTAATAGTCCCAGGTTGTTTTGGACATTTCATCCACAGAATTCTCAAACATCTTTGCATGCAAATGTTATGATGTCCTTTGCATTAACGTGTCCATTGATATAATGGTGGTATGGCAATCTTGAATTCTGGTACAGACTTACTGATTTCTTCTTCATATCTCAATTTTACTTGGTTTTGGAAAATGTCATGATAAAATGGGACTGGAAAAATAGTGTGATCACTGATTTTCAAAATGTTATCCCTAATAAAGGTATGCTTGTTAATTTTGGGTCAAACTATCTTTTTGGGAGGGACAAGTTAATAAAATCCAAAATTAAAAGTACATGTATATAATATTGCAAAGGGTACCCGGGATGTGTTGGACCACTAAGGGGCATGGTAGACAACTGAGAACATTATATATGTATCTATCTATAATTCTTAAATTATACCATAATCCCATTTTTCTTCAGCCCACGAGCTATCAGGTGTGCATGCTACCATCCCATTCTGGATCAATGTCAAATTTCTTTCTAGTTGGATTCTCAGCCTAGGTCCATTGTTAAATTAGCCTATTCCGTGACTGCCTTTATATAAAATGAATGGTCTCCTGAGAAAAATCTATTTTAAGAATTTGTCATGAAGGTTCATGAGAGGTGCAGTTAGATTGCATAGTATTATCGCCCGTTCAACCATTGTCTCTTTGGACCACTCACAATATTTTGTGTAACATTAGCCATGGAAGATTTTAACCCAATGTTCAGACTGACCAGAGCAGTAACTTTCCTGACAAAATGTCTCTTTTATTCTTTTAAAAGTGGGATTTGGGTAGAATCTGTTTTGATGTTATACCGTTTTTTTCCATGTATAAGACCAATTTTTTAAAGTCTAAAATAGGGGGATCATCTTATACACGGAATGTTGCAATTACATACCATAGTCTGGTACTGTGATGCTGCATCTTGCCACTAGATTTAAGGCAGGAGAAAAGACACACATTTGGAAATTCATTGGTTCCAATTATATGGCATTACACTGCAAGTTTGCAAAAAAAATTTGTATTTTATCATTTTTTATTGTGTTACACATATATTTAAGGACGCTTTCTGTCCTGATTTTCACTGATTTTCATTCCAGCTCAATATTTTTGCTATCGCATCGCTTATTACTCAGTCGCGATGTGCATTTTTTCCGGTTTAACACCGGATCAGAAAGATATTGAGCTGGAATGGAAATCAGTGAAAATCAGGACAGAAAGTGCCCTTAAATATATGTGTAACACAATAAAAAATGATAAAATACACATTTTTTTTGCAAACTTGCAGTGTAATGCCATATAATTGGAACCAATGAATTTCCAAATGTGTGTCTTTTCTCCTGCCTTAAATCTAGTGGCAAGATGCAGCATCACAGTACCAGACTATGGTATGTAATTGCAACATTCCGTGTATAAGATGTAACCTATAAAATAAACATTTTTAATCTCACAAGCAGTGTTGTAATGCAATCTAATTGGAACAAGCATTTCTAATCGGTTTGTTTTTTCTCCTGGCCACATGCAGCATTACAGTGTGATACACATCGTGAATGAGCTGATCAGCTTGTGTGTGGCATGTGTTTGGCATGTGTATGATGCTTGTGTTCATATAAATGTGTATTTTATAGGTACTTATTGTGTTACACATATATTTAAGGGCATTTTCTTTCATGATTTTTACTGATTTCCATTCCATCTTTGTGATCCTGTGTTAAACCGGAAAAAATGCAATTGCACATTCGACTGAGTAATAAGTGATGTGATCACAAGGATATTGAGCTGGAATGGAAATCAGTGAAAATCATGACAGAAAGTGCCCTTAAATATATAACACAATAAAAACTTATAAAATACACATTTGCATATTTAATAATTTATGAATTTTAGGCTCCAAAAATAGGGGTTGTCTTATACATGGGGTCGTCTTAGACGGAAACATACAGTAATTGTTTTTTCTCACAATCATACATCAGAAAGTCCAGCCAGAAATGCATGTTGCACTGAAAACCAATAATATCCATTTGGAAATTAGTTTTCCTTCCTGCATTTCAAGAGTCTACATGCTGCATCTTTTCCCAAAAATGTGACGTTCCATTTCTGTAAAAGATGAAGCATGATGTCATGCGTGTTGGTTGTGTATTTTTTTAGTGGATTGATGTGATACCACTTGAGAAATGGTTTTACCTTACTCCTTGTCATCCAGATTAATAGATTGCCTGGCTTTCTCTACAATGTTGAAAGGCCCTTTCCAAGTAGGAACAAATTAATATTCCATCTCCCAAAATCTTGTACCATTAACAAATCATCAACATTGTATTAAAAAAATTGCACCTTTCTATCAAAATACTTTTTTGGACCGCTCTTAGTTCTGTGCTACAAAAATATTAATCTCTTAAATATGGTCTGCTACATTTTCCATCTAACTTACAGTAACTGCCCCTGGAAAAAAAATGGTTGTTGTAGGGTGGAGTACTGAGAGCCCAGGTCTACATATAAATATAACCGTCATTGCTTTATAAAGGCTAACCCCTGTGGTAGAATGAGGAGTAGATCTTATGGCCATTAAACAAAGAGCACTGGCGGAGCAACTTGCCCTTGTCCTTCTTGGGGCCCCAATGCAGTCTATTTTTTTGTTATTAACCTGTAGTGTAGGTCCTGGTACACCCACCACGGCCTATACCCACTGGCCCCTAGTAAGCGGTGGGAGCCGCCAGGGGTCATAAGGAGTCTCCCTCCCCTGTGTCTCTTTTCCCCTCCCTCTCCTCTCTCTCTCTCTTTGCCACATCTCTCCCTCCACTGTCTCTCTTTGCACCATCTCTCCCTCCCCTGTCTCTCTTTTCCCCCACTCTCCCTTCCCTGTCTCTCTTCCTCCTCTCTCCTTCCCCTGTGTCTTTTTTCCACCTCTCTCCCTCCCCTGTGTCTCTTCCCCACTCTCTCCCTCCCCTGTCTCTCTTTGCCCCCTCTCTCCCTCCCCTGTCTCTCTTTGCCCCCTCTCTCCCTCCCCAGTTTCTCTTTGCTCCCTCTCTCCCTCCCCTGTCTCTCTTTGCCCCCTCTCTCACTCCCCAGTCTCTCTTTCCCATGTGTCTCTCTCCCCCTGTGTCTCTTCCCCCTCCCACTCCCATGTGTCTCTCCCCGTGTCTCTTCCCCTCTCCCCTGTGTCTCTACCCCCCTCCCCTGTCTCTCTTTACCCCTCTCTCCCTCCCCTGTGTCTCTTCCCCCTCTCCCTCCCCTGTGTCTCTCTCTCCCCCTTGGTCAATTGCCCAAGTTACTTATCTGATAGATGTATCACTGTCATCTGAAGGGAGCAGTGCCCCCTGACAGGCCAGTCACAGTCTTTTGATGATGTCACATCTGTGACTAGCTGGACCGGCGACACTGGACCAATCAGTTTTCAATCTATCAATCCCATCTATCAATATTTCCAGGCTAATTACCTGGGATTGTGGCAGGGCCCCTCCTCTCTTTAATAAGGCCCCTTCTTACCTGTCCACACGTCTTCCAGCACTGCTGCTCTCTGTTCTCAGTGGCTGCTCTTTGGCCTTTTCACAGTCATTCAGGCGCTCTTCTTCTGTCTACCACGCTCTACCCTCAGTTTTGCACAGCAACCCAACGGCAGCCTTAATTTCGCATCCCTAATCATACTACACAACAACGTACCTTTTTAAAAAAAAATCATTAATCTTAATTTTTTTTACAGTCATAAACATTTTCATATTTTAAACACACGTCATAAACTGCACTTAATAAAATACGAAAGGCTTTTTTATAACATTTTGTTGTTGTTGTTCTTTTGTTTAACTGTGACCTTTTTTCCCTTTTTTCTTTTCTCCGTTTCATTGTAGCTGTAGATACAGTAAAACATATTAACTAAATGAACCTAAAACATATTAAATTAAACTGAACTAACCCTAACATTCAGGTGAGGGGGATACACTTGAGTGAGTCTTAGTTTATTGCATTGCTTTCTTTTATACCTAATGTTATGGACAGACGGGCCCACTGGACTGTTTGGGGTTGATCAGTTATTATATGTGTGGTAGAAGGTACTAACAACTTGCTTAACAGTCATATCTGGGATATACAAATGGTTAAATATTCAAAAGAATTTATATGGCCTTCGATCGGCCACGTGTTAAGGCTCTGGCTTTAGTAATGGAGGGGGGATAGCAAGCTATTTGTCTAGAAGGATGGGCTAGAACTGGGGGCGGGGGGGGGTAGTCTTTGGTGGTTTGTGTCATCTTTCTGTGTTTTGATATATCTCTGTAACAATAAAGGAGTGGCAGTCTGATTTTGGACACACTAAACAAAGGTGGTGTCGGAGTCTGCTTGTACTAATCAAAGGTACATGGTGTATGAAACTTAGATCTTAAGAAAAGGGGTCTGATGGTGCCTGCCTCTTCAGAAATGATGCTGTCATCTGAAGTGTCTGCTGGTGTCGAGATCTGAACAAAAAGTTGTGACCCGTAGAGAGAGAGAGAACCTTGGGGTGAGCGTAGTCCACCAAATCTGACGGGCGTAACACCCAATGGGTTTGAACTCCAGATTACAATTTTGTCAATAAAGTTGTCATTGAATCCGTACCTATTCAGCTTCCACTTTCCACTCTGAGTGGTTATCAATTCAGCAAGTTTTAATATCATGTGTGTGTTTGTGTTGTGATATTTGTATTTTTTATATGATTTTGATTGAGTATCAGGAGTTAATCCATACATCTCATATTTCTGTAAATATTGGATATATATTGGATATGACATGAGTCATTTTTTCATTATGAAATTGAGTTTATATATTAATTCTTGGAGGTGAAGTTGTGGTGTCTTCCATTTTTTTGTAATGTGGCTTTTCGTGGCCATAAGCAGGAATTGTAGCCATTTATTATGTTGCATTTGTAGTAGAGGAAAATAGTCTTCAATAGGCACTGGAGTGTTTTATTATTCCATATAAATCTAGTTAAATATTTTTGAAAATTCTCTAACTCTTTGGGAATAATTGGTATAGGTAAGGATCTGAATAGATACAATATTATTGGTGATATATTCATCTTAATGGCGTTTATACGCCCTTTCTATGATAATGGATATTTGCTCCATTTGTTAATATCAGTTCTAAGGGACTTAAATAATGGGATATAGTTTGCATTGTACAGTCCAGACAGGTTAGGTGTTATGTTCAATCCCAGGTATTTTATGTGGTGTGTAAGACAAGATAATGGATATTGTATTTTAAGATGGTGTAGGTCTTGCTGGGAGAGCAATGATCCTATCACTTCTGTTTTATCTACATTTACCCTGAGTCCTGAGATCGCTACAAAAGAATCTAAGAAGCCCATCATGGCTGGTATGGAGTTTACCTTATCTACCAATGTGCACAATATATCAACAGCGAACATGCAGCACTTAAATTTACTCGTGGCGTGGACCTAATAGCTTGGGTCAGGGGCTCAATCGCTAGAGCAAATAAAAGTGGGGAGAGAGAGCACCCCTGTCCAGTCCCTCTTTGTATGGAGATATGGTCTCTATTTGAGCCTTGTAGTTTTAGGTGCACTATTGGATTTGTATAATAAGTTTTATGTAGATTAATAAAATTTCACTTAATGCCCATCTTGGCCAAGACTTTGTGCAAATATGACCATTCCAGCAAATCAAAGGCCTTCTCTAAGTCTAAGGCTATTGTGCTTAAGGGGATATTCTTAGATTTGGCTATATGATATATGTTGAGAATCCACCTAACATTGTCCCCCTCCTGTCTGAACGGCACAAATCCTACCTGGTCCTTGTGAACCAGTAAGATCTTGGAGAATCGAGCTGCCATCAACTTTGCTAGTATTTTAATATCTCCATTAAGCAATGAGATTGGCCGGAAGTTTTTGACTTCCAATAGGTCTCGTTCAGGTTTAGGGAAGAACACCATGTCAGCCTGGTTGAATTCGGGTGGCATTTGTTCCCCTCATAGGATTTAATGATATAATCTGGAAGAAGTTTATTGGTGTGAGTTTAATAATAAAAGTTAGAGAAGCCATCTGGCCTAGGCGTTTGCCTAGTTTTAAAGATTTTATGGTTTCTAAAATTTCTTCTATAGTTGTTTTAGCATTTAGATTTTCCAGGTCTTGAAATGGATGCGATATAGTATTTGTTTAAAAATTATTTTATTGTAAAGTTACTAGTTTTTGATTGAAATGAATATATTTTTTGATAATAATTAAGAGACATTTCTTTTACATTTTTTGGCTCAGGTATATCTGTCCTCTCAGGGTTCTGATCTGGAAAATTTGATTTTGATTTTGCTTTGAACCTCAATTTCCTAGCTAGCATAGGGGATAATTTTGTTTGCATGTAGGAAAAAAAATGTATGATGTGTGTTTCTGATTTTTGCCTAAGCGAGTTTGAGAAGCTATTTCAATTTTGTCTCTCTAGTATGTGTAATTATTATTATTTTTTTTTAATAATTAGTTTTTATTTAGGACGAGTCAATTTTATACAACAATATAATATAACAAAGAATAGAAAAGTCAATCATGCAAATAGCAAGACATAAGCACACACACAAAAAAAGTGAAGAGCAGATCTGAGATATGCAAAAAAAACCACAAAAAAAAACTAAGCATTCTAAACTTCTCAGCCTATGAAATCTCCATGATCTAATAAATGTCCAGAGCTTTTAATAGAATGGTGTGGATGAAGCATATAAAAATAAACATGAGACACCGGTTCTCAGCTCCCCAACCATATTGATTTGGACCAACTGAGATCCGGAATCCATATGACCCTCTATTCAATGATGTAACAAGACGTCCTAACATTTTTTCTCTTTTTGATTATCAACCTGCATTCTTAAGTATGCTTGCTTTTAACTATTTTACAAAATATTTAGTTATCATTAAACCTCCTCAGCTTATGTTTACTTGTGTTACTAAACATAAAATAATCAGTACCTGCGAACTCCTTCATCATCACTCCAAAGGCCTCCATCCAGATGCGAACTAGCCATCCTCTCCAGCCGCCACCATCCTCCAACTTCCCAAACTCTTCTATCCAATCTCTATCTAGATCTGTATACTATATTTGGACACCAACCAAGGAGTCCACGTGTTCGTGAACCTGGGCATTGTATTCTGCAATGAATTCGCTATTCTCTCATTTATCATTATATAATTTATCTTTTTTACAACTTCTTTGATTGACAGTACAGAAGTTTTCCAATTTTTGGCAATGCTATTTTTAGCAGCTAAGGTCCAAAATTGCCAGAGTTCATTCTGTTCCCTAGATAAATCATAATGTTTCATTCCCAAAAGACATGTTTCAATCTCGGGTCTCAAGCTACTGGTTGTAATTTGTGTAAATAAGTCTATGAGTTCTCCCCATAGCTTCTGCGCAACGGGACAAGTCCACCAGATATGCAGGAAACTCCTTTCTGTTCTGCATCCCCTAAAACACTCTTCATTTATATCTTTATTAAATTTTGCCATCCTTTGGGGAGTATAATAGGTTCTGTGCAATACCTTAATAGAGGTCTCAAGTAAACTATATGTATATGACCCCCTTGTCAGATTAGTGCAGATTCTTTTCCAGACCATGGCATCTAACTCCTTTCCCTTGTCCTGCTCCCACTTCACCATAAATTTAGTTTTTTGTGTGTTCTGAAACTCTATTAAGTGTGAGTATATGTATCCTAGGGTGCCTGTCATCGAGGGTATCTTTTCGCAGATAGAGGACCATGCTGTATGTGTAGGATTCCCATAAGTATGTGTTAACGAGGAGATCCAGTGTCTAAACTTCCGATAGTTCCACAGCTCCCTCTCCGGAACTTGGAACCGGGGTATGATAGAAGAATGTGTTAACAGAGCCTCCGTGGAAAACCATTCCCCTATTCTCTTTAAAGGGCTAGTCAACCACCATGTTTTAGAACTTGGGCTAATAGTGGGCCTCAAACTCGGGGAAGGACGTTAAGGACATCAGTGGTGACAGGGTTGGAATCAAGTTGCTCGATCTTTTAAGCCTATCCCAGGCCTTAAGGGTCGTAGAAATTATTGGATTAGTATGTCTGTATCTCATGTCTATCTTTTCTATCCCCCAGATCACCGTATCCCATGAGTGGGGTTTCATCTGCCAATTTTCAATAAAAGTCCACAGCGGCTGTAGTTTACTAGAGTGGGTTACCGGGATGCACGCCTGCCGTGCTGCTTTTAAATAAAGCCTCAGATTGGGACAAGAAAGACCCCCTTTTTGCCTATTCCTGTACATTGTTTTCCTCGCTATACGTGGTGGTTTATTACGCCAGATAAATTTAAACATTGTATTCTGGAATTGATCAATATCCTTCATACATAGGTTAATTGGTAGAGTTCCGAAGAGATAGAGAATGTTTGGGAGCACTGTCATTTTTATTGATGTTATGCGTCCCGTCCATGATATTTGATATTTAGACCAGGTCCTCAAGTCCTCAGTCAGCCGCCTAAATAATGGTGGGAAGTTAGCTTTATAAAGACCCGCCAAGTTTTTGGTAAGCTTAACTCCCAAGTACTTGATTGAATTTTTAGGCCATTGAAAATTGAATGCCGCCTTCAATGTTTCTATTATAGGGCCTGGAACACCTACCCCCAAGGCCACAGTTTTTTCCTCATTAATTTGCAGCCCTGACATGGCCCGAACTCCCTTAAAGTAGACAATAATTTAGGAATAGAGTTTACAGGGTCCGTTAGAGTGCATAAAAGATCATCTGCGAATAGAGAGCATTTCAGGTGGTGGTGACCTATCTGCAGACCCCTGATCTCCCCTTCTCCTCTTATCCTTTGAGCCAGAGGCTCAATAGCCAGAGCAAAAAGCAGTGGAGACAGGGGGCACCCTTGCCTGGTACCCCGCTGGATGTTTACCAAAGCCTCTCCTGTCCCGGGCATTCTCAAATGAGCTTCAGGGCTATTATATAGTGTCTTGATTAGGCGTATAAAGTTTCCTTTAATACCGAATTTAGCTAACACTGCATATAGGTAAGGCCACTCTACTGTATCAAATGCCTTTTCCATATCCAGTGCCAACACACAAAGAGGTGTTTTTCTTTGGGAGGCCAGGTGTATAACATTCATGGTCCTACGGATATTGTCTACCGTTTGTCTATGTTGTATGAACCCGGTCTGGTCTTTGTGTATTAGAGTTGGGAGAAACCTTGCCATCCTATTTGCCATAATTTTAGTCAATAATTTAATATCCCCATTCATGAGGGAAATGGGACGATAATTTTTCGGCTCCAGGGGATCCCTCCCTTCCTTAGGGAAGATTACTAAGTTCGCCGTGCTGAGTTCCGGGGGCATAGATCCCCCCCTAAGTACAGCATTAAACAGACAGCTAAGATAAGGGGCTAGAATGTTCCCACATACTTTATAATAAGAATTAGTGAAGCCATCCGGCCCTGGGGCTTTCCCTGATTTGAGACTTTTAATGGTTTCTAATATCTCCTCTACACCCACATCCGCATTTAAATCCTCTATATGCTGCTCTAAAGCTTTAGGAAGATCACAGGAATCTAGATAAGATCTAAGAGCTTCCGGGCTCGGGTTTATTTTAGTCGAATAGATCGAATTATAAAAACCCCTAAATGTGTGCTTGATTTCGCTCTGACTCACTATTATCTTCCCAGCCCTGGTTCTAATCCTAAGAATTCTGGACAATGCTGCTTTAGACCGAAGCTTCCGTGCCAGAAAGGAATCAGGTTTATTAGCTTTGGAGTAAAACAGCTGGTTCGTCCGTCTCAGGGCACTCTCTGTCTTGTGCGAAAGCAAGGCGTCAAGTTCTAATCTAGTGTCATCTATTCTCTGGCGAAGTCTATTGGAGGGGAGCATTTGATTCTGTAATTCTAGATCTCGTAACTTAGCAGTAAGTTCCTGTTCCTGACGTATACTATTTTTTTTTATGGTAGATGCCATCTTGATACACATCCCCCTGATATAGGCCTTGTGGGCCATCCACACCCATCCTATATTAGATGCCGGGGTATTATTTAGCTCAAAATATTGTTGCAATTCTTTCTGTATCTGGCCCAGTAGCGCCGTATCCGTTAACATACGTTCATTAATTTTCCAGGAATATGGAGTCCTTGAGTCTCCTCCAAGATCCATATCCAAGGAAACTGCCGAGTGGTCTGACCACGGGCATACCAAAATTTCCAAGCCCCTGGTTTGGTCAAAAAACTTAGAGGTTACCAAAATCGTGTCTATCCGAGAGTAGGTCCCATGCGTATGTGAATAGTACGTGTATTCGCGACTATTAGGATGATGTCCTCTCCAGGCATCCACTAAGCCCATTCTGTCTAACACCCCTTTAATCTGTTGTAGTTTCCGCGAGTATCTATTAGTGGCCTGGGAGCTCGAACGATCTAGTCCATGCTCTAACACAAGATTGAAGTCCCCCCCTATCACCACCAGACCATCTGACCAGGGTTCTACTTTTTTCAGCATGTGTAGTAAACTTTTATGGGGTGCCACCGTGTCCGCGTAAAAGGATACCAGCGTAAGTTTAACTTCCTGAATTGTGCCCCGCAAAATGACATAATGCCCATCCTTGTCTATCAACTTGGAGTCTATCTGAAAGGGGAAGTGACGGTGAATAAGAATGGTGGCTCACGCTTTTTTGGACTTTTTGGGTTGAAGATTGGAAAGTGGGATATTCCTTGTTTAAGTACGAGGGAATATGATTCTTTGCAAAATGCGTTTCTTGCATAAAAATTATAGATGGTTTCTTAGTTTGATAATACAGAAAGGCTTTCCTTCTTTTAAACTGGGAATTAAAGCCCTTGACATTGTGTGTTAAAAATCTATACTTCTCCTTCAAAACTCTAGCCATTTCTTTCCTGCTTCCCGAGATAGTTTGGTCTAAACATCTTACCTTGATTTAATGGTAGCCAGACTGGATGTGGCGACCAGAGAAGCGCTTGAGCCAAAACAGAAGGCTCCTTGAAGCTGTTGGAGTGATGAGAGTCGAGCACGCAATTCTGGAAATGAAGGAAATAGCAAGAAAACAAGTTAACAGTTGAACAGTTCACAAGAAGATCAATATCTTTGCAGTTATCGAGGAGTACTATCATACAAATTATTTTTAATACACATAACTTCCTACGCCAATCGTAAATCCTGGCTTCTAGGGGAGAGAGTAATGGACCTGCCATTCTCAAATACAGCCCCGTTAGGAAGGGGTAATAGAATTCTTTGAGGTACAAAAAATTCCAACTAAGGAGAGGGGGGATACCCTCGACAATACAAATTGTTTAACTAACATGAGAACTAGCAGCCTAGTAACTAGCTGAAAAAGAATAATCACAACTGTAAAAAATAAAACAACATTATTGAAGAATAACTGGTTCTCCAGACACCGAAATCCAGATAAATAAGTCCCATGCATCAGTAAGAAAAAACTTGGGGCTCAGCTGATTTTCTTTTTTTTTTTTTGCCCTGTATTTCCAGAGTCTGTGTAATTATTGATTATTGAGTTCCTTCCAACTCTGTGCAGCTCCTCAATTCCTCTCCCCGAGTCTTGGAATGTCTTTCTGGAGGGATAGTCAAGACCTCTATCATGTCAGCCTCTCCAAGTCTGTTTTTACTCCTGAGCGGGACCGAGGTCCACTGTCTTTTAGGGAGAGGATTCAGGGTCACACGCTGACTTTCAGGGTCTCTATGGCCACCATCCGATGTTATATGCAGCATTTGTAGCAATGACTGGCAGTCTTCCAAACTGTGGACCGTGTGGGTTTTTCCCTTATATTGAAAAATCAGGGCAAAAGGGAAGCCCCATCGGTATTGGATACCATGCTGGATGAGTACCCCCAATGCCGGTTTCATTTCTCTTCTCCTGGTCAACGTGATAGGAGAAAGGTCTGCAAACACCATGAGCTGAGCATCATCTGGTCCTCTAAGATCCAAGATCTTTCGGGTAGCAGCTAGAATTAAGTCCCTTGACTGTTGTCGGGAGAATCGGACAATTACATCTTTAGGGGTATCCATGTTACGAGAAGCTCCTAGCGCCCTATGCGCTCTTTCTATATCAATGTCCGCTTCTGCCCCTTCTGGTAAGATCACAATAAGCAAGTCCATAACATACCTTTTCAGATTCATTATCGCTTTAGGAATCCCCCTTATTCGTATGTTATGTCTTCTAGACCGATTCTCTAGATCTTCATACTTGTCCTCTAAAGCCGCTATGAGTGACGCCTGGTGATGCGTCTCCCTCCTGTCTCTATCCTTTGCTTCAACCAGTTGGTCAACTGTTTCTTCTAGCTGGTGGGTTCTTTGACCTAGGTCCTGGATGTCTTTCCTGATTGCATCCACCGTTTTAGTTGTGTAAGCTTGAAACAGTTTTTCAATTTGTGCCATCGCACTCTTAGATAGATTTATATCAGCCTGGGCTGCGTTTCGCGTGTCCTCCCCCTCAGATTCCTCAGAGGGGTCAGATCTCACCTCACCAGGAGTTTCAGGGGGTTTGCAGTAATCCGTAATTCTCTTAAGTGGAAGGGATTTTTTGCTCTCTTCCATCTTGGGCTGCAGTGGACACGCCACAGAATATGAAGTGCTATAGTTGCCGCGTAGATGTATGCCCCTGTCAGGGAAATGTTTTTGTTGGAGTGGGATTCCGGCTTGTGATTTAACAAGTTGTGGCGTGTTGTGCTGCTATGCCATGATCTGTCAATGTGTCCCCCCGTGGATCATATTAGACCTGCATTGCTCTCTGTCCACATGTAAACAATATTCAACAAGCAAGTAAAGTAGTTGAGTTGATCTTAGTAATCAGAGATCTTGTTGGTTTGCCAGTGAAGCCTGAAAGTTGCAGCCCTGAGAAGTAGTGCCAAACTGCCTTGCCAATTATCACACTTGCCATTTGTGTCAGTCTTTGCTTCCTGGGTATTACTTATACACTGCCACTTGTAGGTTTAGAGCAGTCAGTAGTGCTGGCAGAAGTAGTTTAAATGTAAATGTGGCATGTGTAGATATCTCTGGGCCTGCAATGCAGCTGTTTACTCACAGTTTTAGGGTCAGGTTGTAGTTGCTCTTTAATCACCACAGAGTCCCAGATGCAGTGGTAGGAAGGCCTTGGCTTCTTCTCTTAGTCAGCAGCCTAAGATGGCCGCCTCCCGTTTTCGTGGTCTTGCCGCCCTGTGGGCTCCAATTCTGGGTACAGACCCCCCAGCACCCCTCCGGCCGGAACCAGCCGTCACCGGACCCTGTTAGGAGGGCACTGCCCGGCTTGTTGTGTAACTGCAGCTCCCTGGCTGCAAACCGCAGATCTCTCGTGTGGAGAATCAAAATGGCCGCCGCCTGGTCTCCCTGGGTCAATGCCCGGCCACCAGTTAATAAGGGCCCCCTGGTCAGACCTCACCACGCTGCCCAGGAGCTCCGATGCTCCGATCCTCTCCCCAGCAGTCTCCTCAAGTGCCTCACAGCAGGGGGGGGCGGCTCACTGCAATGGGGACGCTTCTCCCCATCTGTCTCCGCCGTGGAGCCGCTGTGCCTCACTTCTTGGGCCCGAAATTAGGTTCCAGGGGATCCGGGTCGTCCCCTCTGCTTCCCCAGTTACTTTGGGGCAAATTGTGGGACTTTCAGGGCGTTTATAAGCCCAATTGCTGATTTGAGTGCTGGAGCTCCAGACAAAAACGTCCAGCTCCTTGCATGTGCAAGCTCCGCCCCCCTGTGTAATTATTTTAAGAGTTTTGTCTCTTTGAGGTGATTATTTTTTTTATATTTAGATGCTATTCTTAGTAGAGTCCCTTTTATGTATGCTTTGTGAGTCAGCCAGAGCCACCCTATTTTTGTATCTGCTTGGTCATTACATGTGAAGTATAAATCTAGGTCTGCTTCACTTTGCGTTTGAAATTCAGGATTTGTTATTAACAAATCATTTAATCTCCAGCTATATTGATATTTGAGGTTCAGACCTAGATCTATGTTTATGAGCACTGCTGCGTGATCAGACTACGGGCAGGGCAACATTTGTGCATTACTTGAGCGGTTCAACAGCCCTGAGTCAAGTAGTATTGCATCTATTCTGGAGCATCGGTTGTGATTGGGTGAAAAATATGTATATTCCCTTTTCTGTGGGATGATGTCCTCTCCATGCATCCACAAAATAATTTTTCTCCAGTAGGTTATTTAGTTTTAGAATTTTTGGGGAATATCTGTTTTTTAAGTTGTCCTTGGATCTATCCAATCCATAGCCGAGAGCTAAGTTTAAGTCACCCCCCATATTATTTTACCTGTGTCTAAGCAATGTAGCATGTTAAGTAGTTTGATTAAGTAGTTGTGCAGAGAGGTCGTAGGGGCGTATATGTTTACTATCGATATATTTTGGTTCAGTATTGTCCCCATTATGATTAGATAATTCCATTCCTTGTCAATTTTCTTGCTCTCAAATTTGAATGGGAAGTCTTTGTGTACTAAAATAGCAGCCCCCACTTTTCTGTTTTCCTGATTAATGGTGTAGAAAGTTGGGTAATCTCAGTGTAGAAAAGAGGGGACAACGTTTTTAGCAAAATGGGTCTCCTGTAAGAATATTACTGAAGGTATATATTTTTTTGTAAAAGGAAAAAGCTTCCCTTCTTTTAAACTTATTGAGGTGGCTTGAAGCAGATTTATAATTACCGGGGAGTAGATTGTGTGTAGTTTTTTGGCTTTGATTTTCCCTCTTTTCCCTCCAAGCAGCTGCTTCTTTGGCCTTTTATAGCTTTCTTTGGTGAATTCACTGTATCACTTTCACAGCCTCGTTATTTAACTAACTCCACTCCAGTAAAAAAAGCAATCCACCTGTATCTATCACTTATTATCTACTCAAATTACGTACTTGATGTCCTCTCTCCAGGACAAACCGCTCACCACCCACTCAAGCCAGCCACTATCCATCTCCACTTTCATTCACTACCTCATATTTATTATAGCAAGATTAGTCCTTAATACCTTTAAATACTCTGGTCATTCATTTAGTTTAGAAGCCGCATCCACGACATCCAGAAATCAAACTACAACTTACGTTATCAAGGCCATGGGACGTTGAAAGTCTGATTGCTATAGTCATTACATTCCAGACCCCAAATATGTCAAGCTTAGTCAGTAAATCATAATTTTGGGCCCTCTTAGCAGGCCAGGTAGGGCATGGCAACAGGCCACACCTCAGCTACACGAGCAGAAAGGCCCGACTGCAAATTTCCAGGTTAATTACCTGTATATATATATATAGAGATCCAACTTCTTATCATTTCCCAACCTAAAAATACAAAAACGTTTAAAAAAAATCAGCTTTCATTACTATATTTTCCTTTACAATAGTGTTTGCATAGTTTTAACCTTTGACTTGATTCTGAAAAATGAAATGAGTCAAAACATTATGAGGCAAGTCTGATGAGTATGGGTATTTAAAAGGTCAAGTGTAGAAGTTGATGTTGAGATGCATTACAAATAGTAATAGTCCCAGGTTGTTTTGGACATTTCATCCACAGAATTCTCAACCATCTTTGCATGCAAATGTTATGATGTCCTTTGCATTAACGTGTCCATTGATATAATGGTGGTATGGCAATCTTGAATTCTGGTACAGACTTACTGATTTCTTCTTCATATCTCAATTTTACTTGGTTTTGGAAAATGTCATGATAAAATGGGACTGGAAAAATAGTGTGATCACTGATTTTCAAAATGTTATCCCTAATAAAGGTATGCTTGTTAATTTTGGGTCAAACTATCTTTTTGGGAGGGACAAGTTAATAAAATCCAAAATTAAAAGTAATTGTATATAATATTGCAAAGGGTACCGGGGATGCGTTGGACCACTAAGGGGCATGGTAGACAACTGAGAACATTATATATCTATCTATAATTCTTAAATTATACCATAATCCCATTTTTCTTCAGCCCACGAGCTATCAGGTGTGCATGCTACCATCCCATTCTAGATCAATGTCAAATTTCTTTCTAGTTGGATTCTCAGCCTAGGTCCATTGTTAAATTAGCCTATTCCGTGACTGCCTTTATATAAAATGAATGGTCTCCTGAGAAAAATCTATTTTAGGAATTTGTCATGAAGGTTCATGAGAGGTGCAGTTAGATTGCATAGTATTATCGCCCGTTCAACCATTGTCTCTTTGGACCACTCACAATATTTTGTGTAACATTAGCCATGGAAGATTTTAACCCAATGTTCAGATTGATCAGAGCAGTAACTTTCCTGACAAAATATCTCTTTTATTCTTTTATAAGTGGGATTTGGGTAGAATCTGTTTTGATGTTATACCGTTTTTTTTCCATGTATAAGACAGGATTTTTTACCAATTTTTTAAAGTCTAAAATAGGGGGATCATCTTATACACGTAATGTTGCAATTACATACCATAGTCTGGTACTGTGATGCTGCATCTTGCCACTAGATTTAAAGCAGGAGAAAAGACACACATTTGGAAATGCATTGGTTCCAATTATATGGCATTACACTGCAAGTTTGCAAAAAAATGTGTATTTTATCATTTTTTATTGTGTTACACATATATTTAAGGACACTTTCTGTCCTGATTTTCACTGATTTCCATTCCAGCTCATTATCTTTGCGATCACATCACTTATTACTCAGTCGCGATGTGCATTTTTTCCGGTTTAACACCGCATCAGAAAGATATTGAGCTGGAATGGAAACCAGTGAAAATTATGACAGAAAGTGCCCTTAAATATATGTGTAACACAATAAAAACCTATAAAATAAACATTTTTAATCTCACAAGCAGTGTTGTAATGCAATCTAATTGGAACAAGTATTTCTAATCGGTGTGTTTTTTCTCCTGGCCACATGCAGCATTACAGTGTGATACACATCGTGAATGAGCTGATCAGCTTGTGTGTGGCATGTGTGTGATGCTTGTGTTCATATAAATGTGTATTTTATAGGTTCTTATTGTGTTACACATATATTTAAGGGCACTTTCTGTCATGATTTTTACTGATTTCCATTCCATCTTTGTGATCCTGTGTTAAACCGGAAAAAATGCAAATGCACATCGCGATAAGTGATGTGATCACAAGGATATTGAGATGGAATGGAAATCAGTGAAAATCATGACAGAAAGTGCCCTTAAATATATGTGTAACACAATAAAAACGTATAAAATACACATTTGCATATTTATTAATTTATGAATTTTAGGCTCCAAAAATAGGGGTTGTCTTATACATGGGGTCGTCTTAGACGGAAACATACAGTAATTGTTTTTTCTCACAATCATACATCAGACAGTCCAGCCAGAAATGCATGTTAAACTGAAAACCAATAATATCCATTTGGAAATTAGTTTTCCTTCCTGCATTTCAAGAGTCTACATGCTGCATCTTTTCCCAAAAATGTGATGTTCCATTTCTGTAAAAGATGAAGCATGATGTCATGCGTGTTGGTTGTGTATTTTTTTAGTGGATTGATGTGATACCACTTGAGAAATGGTTTTACCTTACTCCTTGTCATCCAGATTAATAGATTGCCTGGCTTTCTGTACAATGTTGAAAGGCCCTTTCCAAGTAGGAACAAATTAATATTCCTTCTCCCAAAATCTTGTACCATTAACAAATCATCAACATTGCATTAAAAAAATTGCACCTATCAAAATACTTTTTTGGACCGCTCTTAGTTCTGTGCTCCAAAAATATTAATCTCCTGAATATGGTCCGCTACATTTTCCATCTAACTTTCAGTAACTGCCCCTGGAAAAAAATTGGTTGTTGTAGGGTGGAGTACTGAGAGCCCAGGTCTACATCTAAATATAACCGTCATTGCTTTATAAAGGCTAACCCCTGTGGTAGAATGAGGAGTAGATCTTATGGCCATTAAACAAAGAGCACTGGCGAAGCGACTTGCCCTTGTTCTCCTTGGGGCCCCAATGCAGTCTATTTTTTTGTTATTAACCTGTAGTGTAGGTCCTGGTACACCCACCACGGCCTATACCCACTGGCCCCTAGTAAGCGGTGGGAGCCGCCAGGGGTCATAAGGAGTCTCCCTCCCCTGTGTCTCTTCTCCCCTCCCTCTCCTCTCTCTCTCTCTTTTGCCACCTCTCTCCCTCCACTGTCTCTCTTTGCACCATCTCTCCCTCCCCTGTCTCTCTTTTCCCCCACTCTCCCTTCCCTGTCTCTCTTGCTCCTCTCTCCCTCCCCTGTGTCTTTTTTCCACCTCTCTCCCTCCCCTGTGTCTCTTCCCCACTCTCTCCCTCCCCTGTCTCTCTTTGCCCCCTCTCTCCCTCCCCTGTCTCTCTTTGCCCCCTCTCTCCCTCCCCAGTCTCTCTTTGCTCCCTCTCTCCCTCCCCTGTCTCTCTTTGCCCCCTCTCTCACTCCCCAGTCTCTCTTTCCCATGTGTCTCTCTCCCCCTGTGTCTCTTCCCACTCCCATGTGTCTCTCCCCGTGACTCTTCCCCCTCCCATGTTTCTCTCCCCCCTCCCACTACCCTGTCTCTTTGCCCCTTCTCTCCCTCCCTGTCTCTCTTTGCCCCTCTCTCCCTCCCCTGTGTCTCTTCCCACCTCCCTCCCTTGCGTCTCTTCCTCCCCTCTCCCTCCCCTGTGTTTCTTGCCCCTTTCCTCCAAGCTCTTTACCGCCTCTCCCTCCTGTGTCTTTCCCCCCTCTCCCTCCCATGTGTCTCTCCCCTGTGCCTCTTCCCCCTCCCCCTTTCTTCCCGTCTCTCCCCCTCTGTCACCTGTGTTTCTTGCCCCTTCCCACCCATTTCTTCCCCCTCTCTCCCTCCCCTGTGTCTCCTTCCCCCTCCCTCCCCTGTTGCTCCCCCCTTCCCTGTGTCCCCTTCCTCACACCCCTCCCCTGTGTTTCATACCCCATATCTGTTCTCCTTAGCTCCCCCTGCCCCACGGATGCTCCATCTGTCCCCTCTTTGCACTGTACCTGCTGATTCATTGGTGGTTCAGCAGAGAAATTGAGTCCCACCCCAGCCAAATTACGTCATAGCTACGTCACAACGCTGCAGAAAGGACGCGCCGCCAGAGGTGGGATTCCATTTCCCTGCTGACCCACCAATGAATCAGCAGGTACAGTGCAAAGCGGGGGCAGAGGGAGCATCTGTGGGGCAGGGGAAAGGTAAGGGGAACAGAGAAGGGGGTATGGCAGATAGATCCGGGGTGAGGC
This sequence comes from Discoglossus pictus, assembly GCA_027410445.1. Taxonomy (NCBI): domain Eukaryota; kingdom Metazoa; phylum Chordata; class Amphibia; order Anura; family Alytidae; genus Discoglossus; species Discoglossus pictus. The sequence continues at coordinate 65,777,367 of CM050164.1, read as the reverse complement.
TGAGAAGATCGGGGGCTGGGTTTGCGAGCCCCCCTCCTTTAGGGCTTCTCCCCCCTCTGCAGGCCCTGTTGGGGTACACATATATATATATAAAAAATAATATTTATATATATATATATATATATATATATATATATATATATATATACTGTATATATATATAAATAAACACACATATATATATATATGTCTATATACTGTATACTTGTTTTAGACATTCAAATGTGAACACAGATGTACTATTTATTTACTGTATTACTGTAGGGTGGAGGGCTTCTATTGCTCTTTTGCCCACCATATATAAAATGGCTGTTTATATATATATATATATATATATATATATATATATATATATATACCATATATATATATATATATATATATATATATATATATATATTTATATATAGACAAATATATCTGTACATACCATTAAGATTATCCGTGGTATCCTATTGACGTTAACAGTACATAAACATACAATGACAACATAACATTACAGAAAGTCATTAGATAAATTGTTTTTATTGTGCATCTAAAAGAACACATTTTACAATCTGAAAAAGGGGGAGGGTGGGAGAAAGCTCACCAGCACCTAGTTCAGATTATTCAGATTTATGAAATGAATGTGAAGTCAATGGATTTTGACACGTATGACTCTCACCTGAATTAGCCTCAGTTGCATATGAGGTATTTAGATTGCTAAATTTGGATCCTGAACGTTCTTCAAACAGGGCTCGTTGTGACTGTGGCATTCACAGTAATGTGTGTATTGTATAATTCCCTATTACTATTGTGTGTTGTGACAGATAGTTGTGACAGATAAACGCGTTTCGCTGCTCTCTGAAGCTTTCTGAGGTGGGACACTTTTTAAAAAGCACTGATGTGCTGTCAATATTTTGAAATCGGCAACAGAGTTTTCTGCATCTGCAAATCTCCACTGCAGAATATGGGGAGATGTTTGTTATACTTCTTGTTACAATTTAAAAAAGACAGGGCCTCCATCAGAAATCATGTACAAATATAATAGCCAGGGCACTCCAACACCCAGGGCTCCTAAAATGTGTAATTCTGGCCTGTTTGGCTCCTCTAAAATTCTCCTGGCTCCTAAGTGTCAGATTGTTTTCTATCCCTGTATATATGTTTGTGTTTGTGTGTGTGTACATATGCCCACATTACGGTGCATCCTTGCTCCATATTGTCAATCACAATTAAGTACATCCTTGCATTTATTAATGTACATGTACACAATATCATACTGCACCATGTTTCTGCTCTGCTTTACTCTCTTCCACCTGCTGTAACCTGTCTGCACTGACAGAAGGTGGTTGAGCTGGAAGTGCTAGTGTGCCAGTCCCATCAGCAAGACACTCTCTTCCTTATGATGGGATACTCATCATATAATATAAATGCCCCCGCACGGGAACCCCGTCCAGGGCACAACACAGACAAAAGTACTCCCCCATAGTCAACAGCCTTGTGAAAAGATAGGGCCATATTCTATTAGCTGCGCACAAATGCCTCAAACCCACAAATTTGTCTGCAGTTTTTTTATAAATGTCTAGATGTATTCTATTGACTCCAGTTCGCAAATTCCCACCGCAAGGCTGAACTCGTAAGCCCTGACTTTTTAAATCTGAATTCAAGGGGCGTGATCATATGATCCTGCAATATTTAAGCAAGCCCGTAATTTACTTCTTAAACACTCACAATACTTCTTAGACACAGCCAATAGTAAATTAGACCGTCATCATGATGTCTCAGAGACTTCACTTCACAAATTTAAGAATCAGACTTGCAATCCAGCAATGTAGAAATCAATAAAAATCATTAAAGCAACTGTTCTAGTCCATGCAGGTTCCATCATATGTATTAACTTGATCCATTTCACACAAAAAAATATATATTTGTGGGTGTGAGACTGTTGTGCAATTAATTATAATGTATTTATATGCATTCCAATGCTTTTAAAGTAAATTAGTGTGTTAAATTGCTGCTGCAACTGTGATAAGTGTTTGAAAAAGCCCCTGCGAGTCCTGTTCAGTACTCTCAACGTGATTGACAGAAACTTGATACATTTTAGGCCCCCATTCAATTGCAAGCCCGTAATTACCTTCATATAGGCCGCATGTCTGTGGGTTAGAAATTTGTTACAATTCCAGCTGTATTCAATTGACTCAAGCCTAAAACTGTAACCATGAACCCATAGGTAGCAATTCAGGGCAGGTAAGTCACAGTTTAGAAAGAGCCAATAGTAAATGAGATCATCATCATGACGTCAATATAACATTGAGTTTAAACTACAATCAATTAGTGGTTAGAAGTACTATATACGATCGCACTCACAATCCAGAATTGTAGAAATCAATAAAAACGAATGAAGAGTTTGTGTTAGTCCATGTGGGTGGCCTGATATGTAATAATTCCTTGATTCCCGGGATGGATATAACACGGAAATAAAACGTAAAACAAATAATTTTTGTATTGCAGATTTGGGGGCTTGAGACTGTTGTGCAATTAATTCTAATGCCTTTCATTGCTTTCCCACTATTTTAAAGTACAGTAGAGTGTTTATATTTGCTTTAACGGGTGTTTAACCCACTAGAGAGTCCTATCTAGTGCTCGTAGAAATGTTTTAAAATGTATGGGTTTGAAGGAAATTGTGGGCTTGTTGAATTGTTGAAATTGAATATGAATTAGTAATGGTATCATTTGCGGGCTTGAAACATCAAAGGAGTAGATAGAATGGAGTTTTTTACAACCAAAGAGATTTTGAGCCTGTATTGCGAAAACCAAAATGTAGCCAACTGAATATATCAGTAACTTTTACGGACTACATTTCGGGCTCCAGTAATTACAATTTGGTCAACTGAATGGGGGCCATAATTTGAAAGCTTGCACTAAGGGTCTAATAGAATATTGAATTTGTGTAACTTGAATTATTTAGCTCTCATAAATCTTGAGTTTTGCTGGTTTTGTGGCTTTGCCTGGCCCGAAGTGATTGTGGGCGGGTAACTCGAAATCCTATTGCGAGTAGCTAAAAGAATCTGTGGAAATTTTCAGATTGGTTTTAAGGTTTGTGTAACTTTGAGAATTGACCAATAGAATATGGGCCATGGTCAGTAGCTGAACAACCAATAGTAAGAAAACAAGCAATTTTTAGTTTCAGTTTACTCTAGCTTTTTTAATCACTATACATCAAAGACTTGCTTATACTGATCTCTACTGCATAAAAGTTATGTCAACAGGACTACATTACAGTGGCTCTATCTAAATAGCATTAAATAGAATTCCAACTCACAACAGGATACTATATTAATGCATGTACAAGTACATATTTAATAAGAGGTCTATTGTATTTATAAGTAACTGCCCACAAATAGGGTTAACTTTATTTCTAAGGTAATTTTTGTGAGAATGTAGCTTGAAGTACAAATAAACAATGTTCATGTATTACTTGAAATTCACAATGCATAGTGTCATTAAATCTATAGATATAAATGTGTTATTTTAAATACATTGGGAAGGAGCTACCTTTCCTATAGGTTATCCCTAAAAGGTCCATCAATATTGGAAAGGCACAAGACATCCCTTTTATCAGGGCACATCCATACCCAATCTCTCTGAAGAGAATAATATTTAAGACATAACTTTTATTAACATTGTATAAAATTGATAATTTAAAAACTAGAAGCACAAACACTATACTTAAACAATTGGAATCTGTTTTCCACTAGGATTAACAACCAACTTTTAATTCCTTTTAAATGGAGGGACACTACGCATAGTCGTTGAAATTAACTTAAATATTGTTCTATAAATAAAGTGCTCAGTGCTTAGCCTAAATAAATTCCTTATACAATCTCTTAGTGAAAAATTATAATAATAAGGTGCCTTGTGCTAATAAAGTTCCTATTTCATCGACATCTACCGTAGTAAAGAAATACCAAAGTGCTAAAGTGCTAAGTGATTTTTGGATTGTCAGACCGGAATAAATATAGCAGCTATTGTATCAGGACTAATATGAATATATAGTGCTAGGCTATGCTTTGTTTAGTCACCAGTATTATATATGTAACTAGCGACTTGCCCGTCAAAAAATGACGGCAATGTGATGTATATGTTTGTCAAGTTGTTTAGTTATTAACATATATTTTTGTCACTTGTAAGTATTTTAATATGAACGTGTATTTTTGTAAAATGTTGATGTAATGGTTTTTTAAAATGTAATTTGTATCTGAAGAATTGTTAACTTTAATATACATTGAATGAATAGGAAAGCAAAAAGTAAAAAGCCTTCTTTAAACGTCGCAAATTTTAACATGAAGTTTAAAATATATGTAAGCAATAACCTTCAAAGTATATATTTTTAAACTTGAACTTTATTTTTTATGTAAGTTTAGAAGTTGACAAAACATTGGTATAATTTTGAACATTATAAACAGGAACATAGTGAATACATTTTGTAACCTAATTTTTTATTAAAAGTATTAACATTTGAATGTAAAAACAATTGACCTTTAAATTAATCAGTATTAAAATGCAATTTCTATCACAATAATTGTTAACTTGAATATACATTGAATGTAGAGGAAGGCATACAATAAAACTCTTCTTAAAACGTACGTAATTAAAGTAATTCATTACTGAGCACATAAACTGGCGATAAACATTAATGTAGGTAGTAATCTTAAGATAACAGACAATATTTACATTGTGACTTAAAAGGTGCTTGACCTCTTAACATCCACTTTGTAATCTGTTGAATGAAATAACTTGAAAATATATTTTTTAAACTTTTAATATTAGAAACATTAACATAGTGACTTAACATTTTAACATAATTTTTACTAACAATGCAAGGCAAGTATTTTGTGAGGCGAATCATTCATAAACAGTACTTCCATTAATTATGACTGAATTAAACAACCAATTGTTATGTATTTTGGAATGCTTTTAAAAAATGTTGGCATCTTTAATTTGTATCCTGCAAAGTTATAGTACTTCATAGTAGACAATGTTTTTAGTAAAAATACGTCCATCTTCTAATAAATCACCTTGGCTTTCATTTTTTTCAATGTAAACTTTAATAGCCTGTGGATTTTTGCACCGTGACAATGCAACGTACAATTGACCATGTGCAAATACTGGTTCTTCCAAAAAAATACCCACAGATTTGAAAGTTTGACCTTGTGATTTATTAATGGTCATGGCAAATGCCATAATAATGGGAAATTGTCTTCTTTGAAGTATAAAAGGGAGACTACTTTCACTTGGTGCTAAATCTATTCTTGGTATGAAAACTCGCTCTCCTTTATGGGTCCCAGTTAAAATTTCAGCATCTATAAAATGGTCCTTTAATTGTTGAACAATTAATCTTGTGCCATTGCATAGGCCTTTTTTGGGGTTCATATTTCGCAGTAACATGATAATTGCACCTTTCTTTAGCTGCAAAATATGTGGTGGCATTCCAGAAGGAGTTAGAGAGTTTATGAATTCAGTCGAAAAGTTAGCCTGACTTTCATTGTCATCAGCAAGTACAGAATCAGCACTGTGATAATTTCTTTGTGGTGCATTAATTTTTTTTAAGATTTCATTATTGAGGATTAATGCATCTTTATTTTTACACGTCAGTATGACTTGCTTGGCAAGCTCAGAATATTCTTCGTTATTGATGCTCCCTTCAAATATAGCCGATATAATATCTTGTTGACAAATCATCTGAGGTGGGATCTCTACAGTGTCGTCAGCTAAATGTAGTATTTTTTGTGTTCTGCCTTCTCCAATTTTAATAAGCCAATCATTGAAATCATTTTGTCCTTCTGATCTCATATTTTGTTGCAGTTGAAGATGGGTAAAATGTTTCCATACTGTGCTTGACTTGATACAGGTTTCGATAATGTCAGTTCGATTTCCATGTACAACAACAGGTAATGTTTGTCTAAAATCGCCACCCAACAACATTACCTTTCCACCAAATGGAAAAATATTATCCATGACTTCACGAAGCAAACGGTCAACACATTGGAGGGCATAGCATGACATCATTGTGGCCTCATCTATTATAATTAATTTACATTTCTTAAATTTCTTTGCTTGTAAGGATGTCATGCGAATATCTGACACAGAATTTTCTAAAATAGGCACTGGCAGTTTAAATCCACTATGAACAGTTCTTCCACCTTCTAACAAAAGTGCAGCAATTCCAGTAGTGGCAAACGCCATTGCTATTTGACCTTGTGCTCGTACTGAACTCATTAATAAATTGTACAAATAGGTTTTTCCTGATCCGCCAGGTCCATCCAGATAGAAATAACGCTCTGTCACCATGTCATCATCTATTGCATTTTTAATGGCATGAAATGCTTGCAATTGTAGTGTATTTAAAGTTGCAAGTCTTTCTTCTGTTCTTTCTGCTTGTAGTTGAATGTCATAGTCTTCAAAGTTTATGTCATCTATAAGACCTGGATCAGGCAAATTAAAACTTGCACAACTTAATCCATGAGTTAAGAATACTTCTTGGATTTCCATTAACGCTTTTAAGTGTGCAATGGGTTCATTGTATCGTCGCATAAAGTCTTCAGCCATATTACTTTTAAAAGTCTCCCACAAAGCTAATGCATTTGGAGCATTTGAGAAGATACAAATAAAAGCAAATTGTTCTCTCATCTGTCGTGGCATTTGACATTGTGCTGCTTCTTCTAAACATCTTTCCCACTCTGTATCATCAGCGAGTAAGTTTCTATGTCTTGCAGCTAAATGGAAGGATTCATATACAATGTCATTAACAGTTCTTCATTGTTCAAAACTTTGGAACATTTAAAAGTAATATCCGTAAGCAAAAACGTTCAACATCTCTTGGACTGACTGTGTAAATTCGTGGAATTATTTTATTGCCTCTGGTTTTTCTTGGTCTCCATAATCCATTCACAAAAACATAGTGATATGGAATTTCAATATATAAGTATTGTGTTGCTTGAGCATCATTTGAATTTAATGCAAACCATGCAGTTAGTGTAGTGTGACGATCTTCACTTTGGGCCAATGCATTCATTTCATTTCCAGCATGGAAATACACTAAATGTCGTTGTGGCAAATGTACTGCTAATCTATATACTGCATGTGATCTATCATGCATTTCAAATTTTAAAAGCCGCCACATAGCTTCTGGTGCACTGACATAGCGAGCATCTACATGAGATGCAAGTTCATCATGTACTAACTCACTACATTCAGGGTTGTCTGCACTTTTGACGACTACAGTAGCTGCATCATAGCCTTTGTAAATATATTTGTAGACATATTTAATGGATTTGATGGAAGTGCAGGCTTCTACGTTGATGTGGGCGTTGTACTTCATGAGTAAATGTGGATTGTAGGGTACTACATATCTATTGTCCACTTTTTTTCCACGAATAATGGCACTATCTCCTTCTCTTCTTTTATAAAGTGGATATCCATCACAATTTGCATATGTTTTGTCTCTATAATCTTTTGGAAAATCTTTTGAACATTTATTATTTTCCATACATGGTGATTGTGGATTAAGGTCTCCACAGGGTCCATGAATCATGCGATGAGTAACAATCTCATATAGTCTACCATATAGTTCTGGATCTGGTAGTTCAGCAACTATGACTGCATCCACTTTGTCCGAAGTATCTAATTTATCTTTCTCTTGAAGTATTATGAGAAGATGTGCATGTGGAAGGCCTCTTTTTTGAAATTCAATGGTATATACATAAGCAAGACATTTGCCAAATAACTGATTTATAGTGAAGTCACGTATTAATTTATTTAATTTGATCTTAAAAACTCTGGCTACTAAATCTGGTCGATCTGAAGCACTTTGTCCAAGAAGTAGATTTTGATTAATTTCTGGCCATTGTGGATTACATGTAAATGTCACAAATAAATCTGGTTTTCCAAATTTTGTCACAATAGCCATAGCATCATTGTATCTTTCTCTCATATTTCGAGGAGATCCTTGAAAAGAAGATGGTAAAATGATGGCTTTGCCAGCTGTCATGTCTCTGCTTGTAGCCACGTCAGCAACATAGTCCATGAGTCCACAATATTGTTCTACACGTAGTTTATCTTGTTGATATTTTATAAAGTTTAAATTATTTGCCTCAACTTGCAAATATGAATCAATAATCCATTGTTGTGTTAGTTTTCCACCACATAAAATTGGATTAAATTCATCTCTAATGGCAATTTGAGCTACTTTAAATTCAAGCATAGAAACATTATTTCGGATTCTGGCTTTAGCATTTGGGTAACTGGGAAGGGTTAATTTTGGTTGCCAACCTGCTTCTCCATGTGGGAAAAAGATGGGATATGTCATTGGATCTAAATTTGGACTTAAGATATTACTATTAATAAATGGTTGCTCCTCATTTCTGGGGTATACTCTAATGTCTCTTTGAAATGGTGGTTCTCCTTCATCATTCTGAAATACCATTGCAACTTCATTTGATGTTGGCAAGTTATAACGACGTTTATCAGTATGTCTGTCTCTTTTAAGCACCATATTAACCTTTGGCATGGGTAATTGATGTCTTTGTGCATGAAGTTGTTGTTCATTTTCTACTTCTGCCAATTTTTTGTATGCTTTACTGTAGGGATTGTTGTCCATAATGTTATTTAGCTCTATGAAAACACTGATAAAGCATTTTTTATTTTCTTCCATCTGCATACGTTGGTCAACAGCTTCCATTGTATCTAGGACATATAGTTGAGCAAATTTTCTTTGCTCTCCTTGCTCTGGATGTAAATGTGAAGTCCGATGATAAATTTGTCCTTGGACTTTAAAACAGTAAGGACCATGTCCTGGTACATTAGCAGCCAATGTTGCCCCCATAGATGCAAATGATATGGCACTATTGTAGGATCTTATGTTTGTCTTAAAATTTTTGTAATTTGGAAAAGTAGGTTCAGTCATAATATTTTGTAAATAGCTTGGAAATGTTTCCTTTCTGGAAGTTTGAACTTGCCTTTTTGACAACAACTAATAAATTGTCCATCTCTGGGTCTCTCCTGTTTAAAATAATAAGCCTTACAAAATTGACATTGAGTACTCATGTCCCCACAACTATGAACCTCTACTGCTAAAGACTTGAGTAAAGGACAATTTGCAAAGCATATCGGATGTTGACTTTCATATTCATCAGGTGAAAAGTCATGAAATGTTTCAACAACAGGTTCTAAATGTTTAGTTTTTTTCGTGGCTTTTCTTGGTATATGTTGTCCTTGTTTTGTTGAAATGTCCTGTAAGTTTTTAGTAAGAGTTTGTAAATGCTTTGTTTTTGTAGTTGCTTTTTTTGGTCTGTCTTGACTGGTATCTTGTAAAATGTCATCTGATGTTTGAGGAACAGTTTGTAAATGCTTTATTATCTTTTTATTTTTTTGGGTTGTATCTTTCATTTTTGCAGCTGATATTCTTTTATTTGCAAGTCTTTTGCGTTCTTTTTCTCGTCGAATTTCTTTCTCCTCCGGTGTCTGCTGGGCGGCCCATCTCTCTTGTCTTTCTCTAGTTTGACGTCTTTTCTTCTCTTCTTTGGTCTCGTTATCAGCCATATTAATCTGTAAAGGAAAAAAAATAAATGTAATTGTGTATATTTTAATTTGTAATTCCTGTTAAAGATTCTTGTGCACAATTGGTGAAATAAAAGGCAAATCATTAATGTATCAGTTATATGTAGTTAAAATTCTAATTCCTGTCCTCACTGGCTAAGAATTTGGCCAATGGAATACTGCTGTAAATAAGCATGTAACATATTTTTTTAAAATAATGGTTTTATTTATTAAAAACGTTGTTTGTGGATAGATATTTACCACTGCAAAACTTCTTTGCTAAAAAAAAAATTGATGTGGTTATTGAGCTATGTATTGCATAGTAGCAATTTAAATAGAATAAGGGAGATAGTAAATTTATTTTTTTATTTTTCTGTTGACACGGATGCAACTGAAAGCAGTTTCTTTAGTTTTCTACTTTAGTACTTATTATACTGTACCTTGGTTGAAGTGTGATTTAAATCCGAATGTTTGTTGGTCCTCGGTTCAAAATTGTTGTCCAATGGTGTGGTCCTCTGTTGGAAGTCCTCGTCCGATGGTGTGGTCCTATGTGTAAAATCCTGGTCCTATGGTCTGGTCCTCTGTTGAAAGTTCTGGTCCGATGGTGTGGTCCTCTGGCGATAGCCCTCGTCCGATGTTGTAGTCCTGTGGCGATAGCCCTCGTCCGATGTTGTAGTCCTGTGGCGATAGCCCTCGTCCGATGTTGTGGTCCTTTGGTGAAAGTCCTCGTCCGATGGTCTGGTCCTGTGTTGAAATTCCTCGTCCGCTGGTCTGGTCCTGTGTTGAAAGTCCTCGTCCGATGGTCTGGTCCTGTTGAGAAAGTCCTCGTCCGATTGTCTTCACGCAGTATCTGTTGTAATAGAAAATAGAAAATGTTGTTTGAGTGAAATGTCTTTTAAATAAGTAAAAAATGTATGAATTTGGCTGTATTGTATCAGTTATGGTTATTTTTTTCTATTTTTTTTTTTTTTTACTTTCTGTACAATCCCACAACTTTTGTTATTCTTATTTAAGGTTCTTAGTAAGGCTTGTGGGTTGTGATATATTAAATAAGAATATGAATTTATTTTGCTATGTGTTTATGTTAGTTTTTGTACAATCCTGTTTTGTGCGCACCACGTGTGGTATACTTATTTAACCTTTATTGGGATGGTTATAGTTAGTGAAACATGAAATAATATAATTAATGTAGTTTGCTATGTGTTTGTGTTAGTTTTTTACAATCCTGTTTTGTGCGCACCACTTGTGCAAAAGTTATTTATTCTTGATTGTACTGGTTATAGGTTGTTAAACATTAAAGAAGAATGTTAATGTAGTTTCCTATGTGTTTGTGTGATTTTTTGTACAATGCTATTAGGTGCGCAACACTTTTGTTATTCTTATTTTGGTTTCTTTGTAAGGCTTATAGGTTGTTAAACATTGAATAAGAAATTCTGTTTTGTGTGTAGCAGTTTGGGTCTTATTCAATTGCGATTTGGCTAATTGAATCGTGCCCTAAATAAGCACATAGCATATTTTTTTAAAGAAGTTTTTAGTCAGTGAAAAACTTTCTTTTGGATAGATTTTTAGTAACTAAAAACTTCTTTAAAAAAACATGTTATGTTCTTATTTAGAGCCCTATTCAATTTGGCAAATTGCAATTGAATGAGGGCCTTTGTGTGTACCATATGTTGCATAGTTTGCCCCTCATTCAATTGCATTTTTTACAATGTAATAGTACTTTAAGGCCGTCATTTAATTGCAATTTTGAAAATTGAATAGAGTTCTAAATAAGCACATCACATATATTTGTTAAAGAAGTTTTTAGTTATTAAGCATCTATCCAAAAGCAAGGTTTTCACTAACGAAAAAGTTATTTAAAAAATATATGTTATGTGATTATTTGGATCCCTAAAGAATTAGCAAAATGGCAATTGAATAAGGGCCTAAAAGTGCTTATTTATAGCCATATTAAATTGTCCAAAATCGCAATTGAATGAGGGCCTTTGGTTAGTGCATTTGTTATATTGTCAGCTCCTCATTCAATTGTGTTTTGGCCAATGGAATAGAGCTCAATATCACCACAGAGCATATTTTTTTACCGAATTTTGTATTTAGCAACGTGTTCACTAAATAAAAAGTTCCTTTAAAAAATATGCTCTGTGCTTATATAGAGCCCTATTGAAATGGGCAAATCACATTTGAGTGAGGCCCTTGGCCATTAAACATATATAGGTCCTCATTGAATTGCAATTTTGCCAATTGAAGAGGGCTCTATATAAGCACATAACACATTTATTGAGCAAAGTTTTTAGTTATTGAAGACCTTGATTGTGGTTAGAAGTTCAGTAACTAAAAAGTTCTGTATAAAAAATATGTTATGTGCTTATATAGAGCCCTATTCAATTGAGCAAGTCGCAATTGAATAAGGCTCATGGTTCTTTCTTTTTTATACTTAATACTTTACCTTGATTGAAGTGTCGAATGACAGACGGTCCCCTCCTGCCAATCTTAATCCGCCGGTCTTCTTGTAGCGTCTGTTTGAAAAAGAAAGTGAAATAGTTATTTGTATATTTATAATTTTTCATCTAGCAAAGCATGGCCTTTTGAGCATGTAATGTCTTGTTGTATCTTACCTCTTCCTCTTTGTTGGTGTTCTTTAAAAGGGATTGTGCTTCACAGTGCACGGTGCAAATTGTTGAGTGACGCTGTTGATGCAGAGTCTGTTTGAATATTAAAAGAAATAGAAAGATTCAGCTTTATATGATCTATTGAATTGCAGTAAATTAATGTCATTTAAATATACTTGTGTAATTATTTTCAATTGACCTTATTTTTTGGTGGGGGCTACACACATATGTCACATACATGAAGCACATTCCATAGTTTAATGTAATTATTTTGTGTGCGTGTGACATATCAGTATACATGAATCATATTTAAATTGTTAAATTAACCTTATATTTTTTTTTTCCAACACACATAAATGTCTGTGTGTGAGATGTAACTATAGATGATACACATATATGTGCGTGTCACATATCAGTATACATGACATATAATGTCATTTAAATGTAGTTGTTTACTGATTTTGTTTTAAGCTAATTTTGTTGCAGTGGCAATACACATAAATGTGCGTGTCACATGTCACTATACATTATACACATATATGTCCGTGTCACATGTCACTATGCAGGGGCAATACACATAAATGTGCGTGTCACATGTCACTATACATTATACACATATATGTTAGTGTCACATGTCACTATGAAGGGGCAATACACATAAATGTGCGTGTCACATGTCACTATACATTATACACATATATGTCCGTGTCACATGTCACTATGCAGGGGCAATACACATAAATGTGCGTGTCACATGTCACTATACATTATAGACATATATCTGCGTGTCAGATGTCACTATACATTATAGACATATATGTGCGTGTCACATGTCAATATACATAAACCTCTGTTTAATATTGAATTATGTTTTTTTGTTGTTTTGTTAAATGAACCGTATTTTTTTTGTGAGCCTATACACATAAATGTGCCATAAATGTCACTACATAAATCCTAGTTTATTTTTTTATTTGTTTGACCTGTCCTGATAATAAAATGTAATATATTATAGCTTACCTCTCAGTTGTAATTTGCACAATGTAAAGTAGTAAATTAGTAAAGAATTGTCTTCTCAAGTAAAAGCAGCAGTTATCTCTGAAGTCACTCCGTTCATCACCTGAGGAGAAATGTATTTTTTTGTGTGAAATAGGCATTATTTATAAACTTGTAGAAAGTTCTGGAAAGTGAGACCGTTAGAACGCAATACGCATGCGCTATTTGCGTTCCAGCTTACAATTTGCGTTCCATCCGGCATTTTCTGCGTATTACTGTTCAAAATGGTGTTTAATATGATTGTGATACATTCTGCATAGTATGTGTTTCATTATTGCGAGTAAGTGTAGTGTAGTTACGTCTGAAGCCTCGTTTTCGTTTTGTTCGTCGGCCATTTTTTCTCTCGCTTAGCGATGATATTAGTGTCTAAAGTGTTTTATTTTGATTTAAATGTAGATGTAACTTGTTTTTTTGAGGTGCTGGATGGTTCCTCTTGCTGTAGGTAAGCTTTTTATGTGTTTGTTGTGTGTCTTTCTTAAGTTTTAAATGTTTGTATGTCGGCGTGTTGCGTCCGATGTTTGCGAGGTCGTAATGTGTGGTAACGTATCTCGTGTTTGCGTGTGTAGCCTCGTTTTCGTTTTATTCGTCGGCCATTTTTTGTGTCGCTTAGCAAATTATTTAGTGTCTAAACTCTTTTACTTTGAGTGCAATTAAGTTGTAAGTTGCATTTTTGAGGTCCTGGGTGCTTCCTGTTTCTGTAGGTAAGGTTTTTATGTATGTGCTGTGTGTATGTATTGTGTTTTTAATTTTGCAATGTTCGCGAGTTGCGTCCGAGTGTTGCGAGGCCGTAATGTGTGTGAACGTGTGTCGTATGTTGTTTGCGAGTGTCGTAATGTGTGTGTCGTGCTCTTTGGGTTGCGACGTGAACTTTGCGAGATTCGCAGTTCTTTGGGTTGGGAATTTGTGTTGTGAATTTTGCAAGGGTCGCAGTTGCTGCAACTGAAGCCCTCGCTTTGCGAGGTCCTCAGGTGCTGGCATGGAGCGCCTATGGCGCTACAAGCCAGCAACTGAGAACCTGGCACAGTGCCCTCGCTTCGCGAGGGCCGCAGGCTCGCTACGCGAGCCCGCAGCTTTAGCAACAACTCGTACGCTCACAACTATATTTGTGATTGTATCCACTATCTCTTATAGACTCTAGTAGTAGTAGTTTATATTATTGAAATCTAGTGTAGTTCCTTTCCTCCTTAAACATTAATATAGTGTCCCCTTATAAGGTCTGATTTCCTCCCTCTAAGAAGTTATTAAGGGATTTGCAGTTTTCTATATATGGGAGGCCTATTGTGGAGAGGTAACGCAAGCTACTACAATCGTTTGTATCCACGACTAGGCGCCGTTAAGTGACGTCATCAGCGTGGGACATGTCGTATAGCGTCTAACCAGACACACATTTCTACATTTCATCAAGGGTCACATAGCATTGCAAATGGCTCCTATTTAATGTATTCTGTTACTATGGAAACACATGAAAATCTAAAACAAATGTATATTGAGAATTAAAAAAAACTAAAAACATTGTTCTTCATCTATTTTAACATCATTGCACATAGTGTGTTAGTTGATAATGTGTTTTGGACTTAATACCAATTCTGGGGTTTACATGTTTACAAAGCGCATTGGCATGTCCTTCTTAATATCGAATTATGTATCTCATAATTGCACATCATGAGAATATAATTTTGCTTGCTGCTTAAAACTAACTTTATTATATCAGAAACTATTTACTGCTTTGTAGTCCTTTTAGTGCCTTTTTAACCTCCTATATTTATATATTTTATTCCTTTCATAAGTGAAATTACTATTTTGTATTTATGGGGTCAATTGTAAAACTCATACCAAGATTAAGGATATCTATACAATATTTATAGTTATATCTCACATGAGTCAAGAATTCATAATGTCTATTAACATTCTTAAAGATATTACTTTGTATAAATATGCTAAAATGGAACCCATTTTTCTGCTGTCACACTGGACATAACCAATTAAAAAAATATTTGTAAATAAAGTATTATTGTTATGAATTAAACCTCAAAATAAAATTATTTACAAGTTTTATTCACATCCACAATTGTTATGAAACTTATAGATCCATTTATACAGTGCCTTGCAAAAGTATTCACTCTCCTTGGCATTTTTCGTTGCCTTACAACCTGGAATTAACAGGGATTGTTTGAGGATTTGCATCATTTAATTTACAGAACATGCCCACAACTTTGAAGATGTTTTTTTTTTTTTGATTGTGGAGCAAACAACAAATAGGACAAAATAACAGAAAAAGTCAATGTGCATAACTATTCACCCCAATACTTTGTAGAGCCACCTTTTTCGGGAATCACAGCTTTGGATAAGTCTCTATGAGCTTGCCACAACTTACCACTGGGATTTTTGCCCATTTCTCTTTGCAAAACTGCTCCAGCTCTTTCAAGTTGGATGGTTTGCGCGTGTGAACAGCAATCTTTAAGTCTGACCACAGATTTTCTATTAGATTGAGGTCTGGGCTTTGACTAGGCCATTCCAACACATTTACATGTTTCACCTTAAACCACTCAAGTGTTGGTTTAGCAGTGTGTTTGGGGTCATTGTCCTGCTGGAAGGTGAACCTCCGTCCTAGCCTCAAATCACACACAGAGTGGTACAGGTTTTGCTCAAGAATATCCCTGTATTTAGCACCATCCATCTTTCCCACAACTTTGACCAGTTTCCCAGTCCTGGCTGCTGAAAAACATCCCCACATTATTGGTGTATGGTGTTCTTTGGGTGTTGTGATGTGTTGGGTTTGCGCCAGACATAGCGTTTTCTTTGATGGACAAAAAGTTTAATTTTAGTCTCATCAGACAAGAGCACCTTCCTCCATACATTTTGGGAGTCTCCCACATGCCTTTTCACAAACTCATAACGTGCCATTTTGTTTTTTGCTGAAAGTAATGGCTTTCTTCTGGCCACTCCATCATAAAGCCCAACTCTATGGAGCGTACGGCTTATTACCGTACTATGTACAGATACTCCAGTCTCTGCTGTGGAACTCTGCAGCTCCTCCAGGGTTACCTTAGGTCTCTGTGCTGCCTCTCTGATTAATGCCCTCCTGACAGATCATGTGACACGTAGATTGCACACAGGTGGACATAGTTTCACTAATTATGTGACTTCTGAAGGTAATTCTTTGCACCAGAGCTTTTTATGGGGTTCATACATACGCACACGCCAATTTTCTGTTTTCTATTTCTAAAAAATAGTTTTATGTGTATATTTTTCTCATTTCACTTCACCAACTTAGACTATTGTGTTCTGATCCATCACATAGAATTCAGATTAACAAAACATTGAACTTAAGGCTGTAATGTAACAAAATAGATAAAAAGTCAAGGGGGTGAATACTTATGCAAGGCACTGTATGTATCATACTTACAGATATTCCTTTATATTAATGTCTTTATTTTAAACCCATTCTTCTGTTATGACACTGGACATAACAAATTAAAAATTATCTTTATATATTGTAAGTCCAAATCCCTCACAAATTGTTCCACTTGTTAATAAACACACCATAAGTCATATTCTTGAGAAATGAACCTCAATACAAAATGTATTTACAAGTACTATTTACATTTACAATAATTATGAATCTTATAGACCCGTTTATGTGTTTACTCCTTTAATATTCACCACATATTTGTCCTCCATTTACATAACTATTCATACCTTTCCACGTATCAATAGATTTTGGGGTGGTTATATACTGTGGCTGTCTGATATCCTCATTTGATTATATTTTGGAAATATGGATTAAAGGATAAAATAATTAGTAAATACCCATTTTTCAAAAAAAGAGGGGAAAAATAAATCCTTCATTGAGGCCTAATGCATTTTTTTGTTTTAAGTGTATAAATCCACTGTAATTTGTGCATAATTTTTGAGGAAGGGCTTTAAATCCGTATCCTCCAGCAAGACATTCCAATGTCTGTCAAAGATCTTTTTTTATATCATGCCACTTTGCCACTGTATGTACCAATACTTCTCACTATATCATTATTGTTCTTTGTCTTGTCAATCAATAAGGGCTCTCTATTGACATCTCTGGCTCTATGATATGCTCTCTTGAGGGAGATTGGAGATTTTTAGCTTCTTTCTCAAAGTCAGATTCATTTAAACAGTTTCTTCTTACTCTTAAGTATTGGCCTACTGGAATCCCTAATATTAAGGCTTTTGGGTGGCTACTTTCAGCTTGCAAAAGATTATTGGTAACTGTGGGTTTTCTGTATGGTAGATGTTTTCCATTTTCCATCCTCCATTTTCACTATTTTTAATTCTAGGAATGTTATAGAGGTCTCATTCATTTCTACCCCTTTTTGATTGAAAGTACTTTACTACATTTATTCCTCTTTGATGCTGTATATTACTGTACAAAGACTCTACAACAAGCAAGATCAATAGTGCATTTTTACTAGCTTTGATGCCATTTAAATGTAATAGTTCATCCTTTGTATCTTTTACATACTAGGACAAGGTGAAATCAAATTCTCGTAAAAAGGAATCTACATATTTGCTAGGATTTTCATTTAGGCTGTTAATGCCTGAAACTATGGGACTGTCCAGTGTTTTTGGAGGGTTCTTGTGTATCTTAGGGATAGTGTAAAATGTTGCAATCTTCGGTTGTTTATTTATTAGGAATTCAAATTCAGATTTGTTAATGATTTGTTTTTTTAATATATAGTTTAATTCTTCTAAAAAATTATCTGTAGGATCTTTATCCGTTTTTTACTCTTTTTATCATTTAGGAGTCTATTACATTCCTAAATGTAGTCATCTCTATTCATGATGACTATGTTACCACCCTTATTAGCATTACCTATGATGATATCTTTATTTTCTTGCAACTCTATCAGGGCCATTCTTTGTGGTTTAGTTAAATTGGAACTAGTTGGTTTAGTATCTGAGAGTATCTCTAAGTTTTATACCACATTATTTACAAATACTTCAATGTTAGGACTTATTGAAAGAGGTGGTATGTTTTTACTTTTAGGTTTCAAAGAAGGGAAAGGGCCTTTTGATTGGAAATCTTCATTCTCAGACAGTAAACTTTTTTGGTCAGATTGATCCAATAATGTACTTGTTGCTTTTTTGAAAAAAAAAAAAGATTTTTTTACAACCACATATAAAATTCTGGTGACTGCACGAGCACCATATATTCATATGAGTCCTGATACAATAGCTGCTATATTTATTCCGGTCTGACAATCCAAAAACCACTCAGCACTTTAGTATTTCTATTTACTATGGTAGGTGTCCATGAAATAGGCACTTTATTAGCAGAAGGCATCTTATTATATTACAAAAAATTTTCACTAAGAGATTGTCAAAGGAATTTATTTAGGCTAAGTAGTGACGTTGCGAACATCAAATTTTGGGTTCGCGAACAGCGAATGCGAACTTTACCAAATGTTCGCGAACGGGCAAACATCGGCGAACCGCCATAGACTTCAATGGGCAGGCGAATTTCAAAACCCACAGGGACTCTTTCTGGCCACAATAGTGATGGGAAAGTTGTTTCAAGGGGACTAACACCTGGACTGTGGCATGCCGGAGGGGGATCCATGGCAAAACTCCCACGGAAAATTACATAGTTGATGCAGAGTCTGCTTTTAAGCCATAAAGGGCATAATTCACCTAACATTCCTAAATTGTTTGGAATAACATGCTTTAAAACATCAGGTATGATGTTGTATCGATAAGGTAGTGTAAGGGTTACACCCGCTTCACAGTAACAGACCAATCTCCCCGTTTAATGCACCGCAAACAACCGCAAACAGTCCCTTTGCACAACCGCAAACTCCCTATTTGCACAAGGTTGGATACCAAGCTAGCCATGTCCCAATCCTTGTCCTCACTGATGTCATTGAAGGTCTCTTCCTCCACCCAGCCACCAAGGGTCCCCGAAAGGTGACAACAAGCCCACTGGGACGCCTGCTGTGTTTGGTCTTCCACCTCCTCAAAGCCACCTTCCCCCTCTGACTTCTCTTCTTCAGACTCCCAGAGTCTGGGGGCTTCCACTGCCCAGCATGAAAGATTATACACAGGTCAGAGTCTGGGGGCTTCCACTGCACAGCATGGAAGATTATACACAGGTCAGAGTCTGGGGGCTTCCACTGCCCAGCATGGAAGATTATACACAGGTCAGAGTCTGGGGGCTTCCACTGCACAGCATGGAAGATTATACGCGTTGCCTCTGTCTGCGTTATTATAAGGTGTGTACTGTTAAGTAGTACTATTCCTATTGGTTTAATCCCTGTTACGTCCACTATCAGGGGACTTGTATATGGCATGGATTTTTGGAAGCGGGAGATGGAAAAAGATGCTTGGTCGGTCCTCCCACTTCAAATTTGAGCCACGTATTCCATGCTTGGCAGCCGTCAACAGGTTTACCCAATGCGCAGTGTAAGTGATATACCTGCCCTGACCATGCTTTGCATACCAGGTATCAGTGGTCAGATGGACCCTTGCCCCAACACTGTGTGCCAGAGATGCCATTACTTTCTTTTGCACAATCGAGTACAGGTTGGGGATTGCCTTTTGTGCAAAGAAATTTCGGCCGGGTACCTTCCACTGCGGTGTCCTAATAGCTACAAATTTTTTGAACGCCTCAGACTCCACCAACTTGTATGGTAAAAGCTGGCGGGCTAAGAGTTCAGACTAGCCAGCTGTCAGTTGCCGGGCAAGGGGGTGACTTTGTGACATTGGCTTCTTATGCTCAAACATGTCCTTGACAGACACCTGACTGTGGGCAGATGAGCAGGGACTGCTCAGGGCGAGACACGGAGTGGCGGATGGTTGAGAGGGGGCAAGCAGGGCAGCAGTGGTTGACGGGGCTGAAGATGCTGGACCAGGAGGAGGATGGTGCTGCTTGTACTCATGTGTTGATCCCATATGCGTTTGTGATGTGACATCATGTGCCTTCGCAAAGAAGTTGTACCTAGGTGGGTGTTGGACTTCCCACGACTCAGTTTCTTTTCGCACAGGTTGCAAATGGCATCACTGTTGTCACAGGCAGACACACGAAAAAATTGCCACACTGCTGAGCTCTGCAATGACGGCATTCTGGTGGTGGCAACAGCATGCGTTGACTGGCGTGCTGTCTGGCTGACCCCGGGTGCCGATGCATGCTGTCTGACTGTGCCACTAGCTACTTTCGACGACCTCATGCTGCTTCCAACTCGTCTCCTCCTCCCCTCTGTCTCCCCATCTGAACTTTCCTCCTGTTCTTCTTCTCTTATAGCGGGCACCCACGTGACATCCACTGACGCATCGTCATCATCAACCGCTTCACTTGTATCTGACAACTCAACAAAGGAAGCAGCACCGGGTACAACATCATCATCATCAGACCGAACGTCCATGTGTGTAATGCTGCCTGACTGGGACATATCCCTGTTATCTACATACTCTGGCACTAATGTTTGCGCATCACTCATTTCTTCCAACGGATGTGTAAATAACTCTGCTGACGGATCAAGTGAAGTGACTGTGGTGCTAGTGTTGGTGGTGGCGGCAGGCGGGTGAGTGGTAACTGGAGAGGTGCCCGAAGCTAAGCTGGAGGAGGATGGTGCGTCTAGGTTCCGAGAGGAAGCTGTAGAAGATTGGGTGTCCTGTGTTAGTCAGTCAACCATGTCCTCAGAACTTTTCAAGTTCAGGGTACGTTGCCTCTGAAAACTGGGCATTATTCTAGGGCCAAAGGGAATCACAGCACCACGACCATGACGGCCCCTGCGGGGTGGCCTGCCTCTGCCTGTCATTTTTTTTTCGATTAGTGGTACTATGCGTGCAAGCTACTGTGACACCAGATATGAGTGTCACTGTGCACTGGCAAAAGTTGGCAGAGTAGATGCAATAGGCTTCACACACAAGCCTGTAGGCAGGCAATTGCTATTCAATCTATTACAGTCAAAAAAGTGTTGTTTTATGTCACTGTACCCTACGGTTGCACCAGATATGAGTGTCACTGTGCACTGGCAAAAGTTGGCAGAGTAGATGCAATAGGCTTCACACACACGCCTGTAGGCAGGCAATTGCTATTCAATCTATTACAATCAAAAAACTGTTGTTTTATGTCACTGAGCACAATATAAGCTGGGAGCCTGACACAGGCAGGCAACTGAAAATAGATTACAGGAAAAAAATGGTTGTTTTCAATGTGTTACACCACCAAGTATGAGTAGTGAAAATAAGCACAATATAAGCTGTTAGGTGTTAGCCTGTCACACACACACGTTGGCAGGCAGGCATAGATTACACAAAAAAAATTATAAAATAAAATAAATGATGTTCAAAGTTTCCTCAATGATAAAGTATAGGGGGCGAACCGAAAAGCGCATGTGTTTGCCGTTCGCGGCTGACGCGAACATGCCAAAATCGCCGCGAATAATTCTCCGACGAACTGTTCGGGACATCACTAAGGCTAAGCACTGAGCACTTTATTTATAGAACAATATTTAAGTTAATTTCATGCATTTACTATACTTAGTATCCCTCCAATTAAAATGAATTAAAAGTTGGTTGTTAATCCTAGAGGAATACAGACTCTAAGGCCCTCATTCAATTGCAATTTGGCCAATTGAATAGGGCTCTAAATAAGCACATAACATATTTTTTTTAAGAAGTTTTTAGCTAGTAAACATCTATCCAAAAACAAGGTTTTCACTGACTAAAAACTTCTTTAAAAAGAAATATGCTATGTGCTTATTTAGAGCCCTATTCAGTTGGCCAAATTGCAATTGAATGAGGCCCTAATTGTTTAATTATAGTGTCTGTGCTTCTAGTTTTTAAATTCTAGATTTTATACAATGTTAATAAAAGTTATGTTTTAAATATTCTCTCCAGAGAGATTGCGTATGAGTGTGCCCCAATGAAATGGATCTCTTGGACCTTTCCAATATTTATACACGTGTTTATACTTATCTTTGGGAGCACCCCTAAATACTTGTATAGAATATTATAACACTTAGAGCCACCACACTATTAACCTGTTTGAAAGTTACTGTATATCTTTAGCAAGAGATGACATCATGTCCATGCATTTAAAATAGATTTTTTTAACTGACACACAGTTTACTATAAAAGGTTGTTCACCATAATAGAAAGATATGTAGTGTATAAAAAGCTGCTTGGTACTTGGAGTAAATGTCAATGTTGATGAAATAGTGCAATGTATGTAAATTGTCCAGTTTTTTAGGGTGGGCACAGACTTCATTTAATTAACTCTGAACTCATGGATACTCTTTTGCATCATCGTGTTAAATAATAAAAATTAGGTGGAGAAATTGTAAAACCTTTTTCATTAGAAACTCTTACCAGGGTTTTATCTTTGCTGTTACATGCCTTAGTACAATGGATTACTCTGTCGAACAGGTAAACCTGGGCATTACCATATCTATCGCAAATGTCACACTCCACTCATCTGTTTATAGGAAACCGACAGACAGATGCAGCTATCTTCACAGCTCCAGTTTCCATTCCTCCCATATTAGGCTAGCTATCATTCATAGCCAAGCTATTAGATTCTAGAACATATATGGGGACTGTGATAAACATTTAAAACACTGTCTCATTCTTTACACAGAAAATAACCTCTTCCATTAAAACACCCTGGGATAACCTGTTGCAATACAAAACTAAAAAAACAGCTTCACGTATACCACTGTTCACCACATACAGCCGGCTCTAGAAGAAATACACAAAATATTTAAGGCAACTATTAACAGAGGTGCACAATTAAAACATATATTCCCCAAACCTCCCATTCTTGCATTTATACTGCCAACAAACCAAGATAAGGAAGGGTGTAGCTTTAATTTTAGTAGGGGCTGTTACTTATCACATAACAGTTCTTTGAATAGACCTACCTACAGTGCTTATATATAGGAATAGCACTGATTTCTTATGAGAGCTCTGTGACAGCACTGTTTATAGAAACACATGTAGCACTTCAAGTACCCCCCAGCTCCTAAAATGTACCCCCCTGTCCCTGGAGTGTCCCTATACTACCCCTTGCAGCAGGGGTCCCGGTAAAATTAAAGCTACACCCTTCCTTATCATGGTTTGTTGGCAGTCTAAACGCAGGTTGTCTGTGGGCCAGTTTAAGAGGCTTATTTAATAGCCTTAAGCCCTACTTTTTTCACTACGGGCTACTTTTGGAAAGGTAGCTCGAATTTAATGAGGCTGCTAGAGAACAAACCTGCTAAGGTATTGTTCATTCTCAGACTGAGCCACTCTTGTTGTTGAATGTAAATATGTTTGCATTTGCATATATGAGTTTTACATCTGTAAAATACCTACATATTAATATATATATGTATGTACACATTCATATACAGTGCCTTGCAAAAGTATTCACCCCCCTTGGCATTTTTCATATTTTGTTGCCTCACAACCTGGAATTAACATGGATTGTTTGAGGATTTGCCTTATTTAATTTAAAGAACATGCCCACAATGTTGTGAATATGTTTTTTTATTGTGAAGCAAACAACAAAACTGCTCCAGCTCCTTCAAGTTGGATGGTTTGCACTTGTGAACAGCAATCTTTAAGTCTTACCACATATTTTCTATTGGATTGAGGTCTGGGCTTTGACTAAGCCATTCCAACACATTCCCATGTTTCGCCTTAAACCACTCAAGTGTTGCTTTAGCAGTGTGTTTGGGGTCATTGTCCTGCTGGAAGGTGAACCTCCGTCCTATCCTCAAATCACGCACAGAGTGGTACAGGTTTTCTCAAGAATATCCCTGTATTTAGCACCATCCATGTTTCCCTCAACTTTGACCAGTTTCCCAGTCCTGGC
The DNA here is from genome assembly GCA_027410445.1 of Discoglossus pictus. Lineage (NCBI taxonomy): Eukaryota > Metazoa > Chordata > Amphibia > Anura > Alytidae > Discoglossus > Discoglossus pictus. The sequence continues at coordinate 65,753,301 of CM050164.1, read as the reverse complement.
TGCTGAAAAACATCCCCACAGCATGATGCTGCCACCACCATGTTTCACTGGATGGTGTTTTTTTGGTGATGTGATGTGTTGGGTTTGCGCCAGACATAGCGTTTTCTTTGATGGCTGAAAGGTAAAATTTTAGTCTCATCAGATCAGCGCACCTTCCTCCATACATTTTGGGAGTCTCCCACATGCCTTTTCGCAAACTCAAATCGTGCCATTTTGTTTTTTGCTGAAAGTAATTTCTTTCTTCTGGCCACTCTGCCATAAACACCAACTCTATGGAGCGTCCGACTCATTGTCGTCCTATGTACAGATACTCCAGTCTCTGCTGTGGAACTCTGTTCAGCTCCTCCAGGGATACCTTAGGTCTCTGTTCTGCCTCTCCTTGCCCAGCCCGTGAATTTTGGTGGGCGACCGTCTCTTGGTAGGTTTGCTGTTGTGCCATGTTCTTTCCATTTGGTTATGATAGATTTGGTGTTGCTCCTGGGGATCATCAAAGATTTGAATTTTTTTTTATAACCCAACCCTGACTTGTACTTCTCAAAAACATTGTACCTTGTTTGTGTGGAGAGTTCCTTGGTCTTCATGGCAGTATTTCGTTATTGGTGCCTCTTGCTTAGGTGTTGCAGCCTCTGGGGCCTTTCAAGAAAGGTGTTTATATGTAATGACAGATCATGTGACACTTAGATTGCACACAGGTGGACATCATTTCATTACTTATGTGACTTCTGAAGGTAATTGGTTGCACCAGAGCTTTTTATGGGCTTCATAACAAAGGGGGTGAATACATACACACATGCCAATTTTCTGTTTTCTATTTCTAAAAAATAGTTTTATGTAATATTTTTATAATTTCAGTTCACCAACTTAGACTATTGTGTTCTGATCCATCGCTTAAATCCAGATTAACAAAACATTGAATTTAAGGCTGTAATGTAACAAAATAGGTAAAAAGTTAAGGGGGTGAATACTTTTGCAATACACTGTATATACTGTATACACATGTAAAAAAAGGAGAAGAGAAGAGAAGAGAAAGTGCATTGCCCTCTGATGATAGTCCAGCAGACAAATCCAGTCCATATATAGCCCTTATAAATTCCCTCAACATTGAAAACCGCAGCCCGTAACGTAGCCCGCAAGATTTACGGCTATTAAATTGGCCCGTAAAGCAATCTGCTGACAACTTGCGGGGTAGAGGCGAGATAACCCTATAGGATGTGAGAATTCGACTTGCACAACCACAAATCCTTTGTTCTTTCAATCCCGTAACTGTTACGTTACAATTACATTATTAAATTGCAACAAATTCACGGCGTTCAAGCTTTAATCGGCAGATGGAGCCAAAAAGCCTACGGGTGCTAGAGAGGACCCGCAAGGGGCTAAAAGTCCAATCTGTAGCACTGTAAATGCAAATATAAGCACACACTATTGTACATATAATAAAAGGGAAAGTGATGTTAGGTATTAGAATTAATAGCACAACATTCTCAAGCTTGCAAATCGGCAATATAAAATACTTTATTTAGTATTTGATTTCTGTGTTATATCGATCCCGTCAATCAATGTGTTAATACATTTAATGGAACTCGCATGGACTAGAATATCATATTTACGGATTTATCAATATTGAATTATATCTGGAATGTGGGTCCGATCATCAATTGTAATTGAAACCCATAAGACTCTGAAATCTCACCTCCACGTTTCAGTGACGTAATTCTTACGATCTCTGTTGCCATTGACTCCATCTAAACACGTAACTACGGGTTTGACTAATTGTTAACAATTACGGCTGCGCATCCAACGTTCAACAAATGGTTTACGAGTTTGCTTCCAAGCCTGTAGATCGCGCCCTGCTCGAATTTAATAGCTTTGTAAATCTGTAAAATTTCAAGCCTGCAGCCGTTGCGGGGCTCACGTTGCATATACAGGCTTCAAATTTAACGTGGCTAATAGTCTCATAGGGATCTATGTCATTATATTTGCCTCATATATTGTCGTGTTTAAATGGAAATATTTTTTTATTTGGCATTGTAAAATAACTTTATTGCACTATATAAGGGTGGTGGGCTCTCTCTTCCCTTCCTTTTTCTTTTACTTGTATATTCAGAGCATCTGTTGTGAACAGGACTATTGAGACGCTGTAAGTCTTGTGGAGTTATATTTTTAGACTATAGTATGAGTCCATATTTGTCCTTCTTGGTTGAACAATTTCTGAAAACTATATATTGAATACTTTTTTTTTTTTTTAAATGCTTTAGAAGGTATTACTTTGTTGTTTATACTGTATTCCTTGTATAATTTGTTGCTTGTAATTAGTCATTTTTAATGTGCATGCCAACCAGCCATTAACGTTAATATTTAACTGTTACTCACAGCTTTAAGTGCTTGTGTGTCATCACTGTTGCTTTGTTTAGGTAGCTATGGCTATGAAAGTAATTGATTACATAGCCATGCTCCTTTGGCCGGGCAGGTAAGTTAATAGTATTGCCAGTCCACCACTGCACATAGTTGTATATAATAATAATTACAAACAGAGGGTATTTTTTTTTTTTTTTATGAAAGATTTTGTCCATAGTAAATTCTGCAGTGCACCTTTAAGATTCAGTCACTGACCTCCACTGACATACACAGAAGAATTGCATGTGTTGATTATGCTCCACCACATTCAGTCTGAGACTGAGAAGTAGAGCTCCTGAGAGGGTAACATGGGAGTTTAAAGGCATTTCTAAATTTCCTGCGTTATGAGTGCATCTGATAGAGGAGTGTATATATATCACATATATAGTTGTTGTAATTGCGGGCTCTCCAAAAGTCGTTGGTAACGCAATGTAAAAATTGCGGGCTCGCACAGCGATCCCCGCAACCTCGGGTCTCGCAAAGAGAGGACCGCGCTTGCGGCCAGGCAATGAGCGCCGAAGGCATTGGTATACACCCCCGCCGAGCCTACCACCATACCTGGTTCCTGCTATTAGCCCCCTCCCCCGGATCCTCTCAGCCTTCCCCTGGATTCCCTCAGCTTCCCCCCCACAGATGCACGCAAGCTTACCGGTATATCCACTTCTGGTCCCTGCGCCTGAAGAGAGGGAGGACGGGGGGGGGGGGGGGGGGAGAGGGGGCAAAGAGAGACAGGGGAGGGAGAGAAGGGGGAAGAGAGACAGTGGAGGGAGAGAGGGGGGAAAAGACAGGGGAGGGAGAGAGAGGGCAAAGAGAAATGGGGAGAGAGAGAAGGGACACAAGGGAGAGAGAAAAGGGGGGAAGAGAGACACAGGGGAGGGAGAGGAGGGGGGAAGAGACACAGGGGAGGGAGAGGAGGGGGAAGAGCGACACAGGGGATGGAGAGGAGGGGGGGAGAGACACGGGAGAGGGAGGAGGGGGAAGAGACACAGGGGAGGGAGGAGGGGGGAAGGAGAAACAAGGGAGGGAGGGGGAAGAGACACAGAGGGGGAAAGAGACACAGGGGAGAGGAAGTAGAGGAGGGAAAGGCTCGCAAAAAAGGCGCTTATCGAGAGACCAATAACTTAGAGGGGGAGAGGCTTGCAGACAATGAGCACCAAAGGCGATCATTACGCTGGTGGAGATGAGTGCCGTAGGCGCTTATCCCCAGACCCGCGTGACTTAGGCAATGAGCACCAAAGGCGCTCATTGCGCTGATAGAGATGAGCACTGTAGGCACTCATCCCCAGACCGGAGTGACTTAGACAATGAGCGCCAAAGGCTCTCATTGCGCTGGCGGAGATGAGCGCCAGAGGCGCTCATCCCGACGACCCACGGGACTTAGGCAATGAGCGCTGAAGGGGATCATTGCAAAGCAGGAAAAGTGCGGCTTGCCAAAAACAGCAATGAGCGACAAACCCGCTCATTGCAGAGCTCACCATGAGCACCGAAGGCGGTCATGGCGGGGCCTGTAAAGTAGATGGGGGAAGAGGCTCACAATGAGTGCCAAAGGTGCTCAGAAAGGCCATTGCCTCTAATTTTTTGACTGGCAAGTCGCTAGTGTGCACAGTGTATATATATATATATATATATATATATATATATATATATACTAGCGGATTGCCCGTCAAAAAATGACGGCAATAGAATTGTAAGTCAAAGAATGGTGTTTGGCACAGACATTATTTTTTGTGGTGGTCTGAGATCTCGGCGGTCATTGCGAGCCTCTTGGTTGTTGTATTTTTTGTTATCAGAGGCGCTTTTGCTGTCATTGTAAGGTCGGCGCTGATCTCCTTTTTGCGCTTATTGGAAGGCTGTCCCCTGGTGTAGTTTATGTGTTATGAGCAGCGTTGGCGCTCGTTGTGAGGCGGGCAGTAAATGCCTTTTGCGTTTATTGCAATATTTTTTTTAATTTTTTTTTTGTGTATATGTTTTTTGTGATGTTAATGAAATAAGTAGTAAATAGATACATTTATATAATTTACCTATTTGTAAGTAATGCATGCAGGAAGCATTGTGCTGAAGAGCTGACAATCTGTTTTGATGTTCCTGCAGCATACAATGTAGGTTTTCCATTGTAAGTCCTGCGTTTTGTATTTTTTTTTGTAAGTTCGTATATAGTGTGTGTTAGATGTATTTTGGTAAAGTGCCGCTTGTGTGGGTGTTTGTAACCGCGTGTGAGGCGCCGTAGAGCCTCCATCTCCGCAAATGCGGCCCCTCGCTTCTATGTTCGAAGTTCTTTTATTTTTTAAGAGAATTAAAATTGACTATACATTGGACTTGCCATTTTTGTAAAATAGACAATGTCTTAAATTGCACAACTGATTATGTTTTGCGTCACAATATGCTGAATAGCAAACCAATATGTTAATTAGTTGCACTGCTTGTTAATTAGTGTCTTAACACAGAATTCCTTTAGCGCTGTGTTTTCAGTATTAGCCTCTCTCTTAACTTGGTAACTTTCTCCTCTGTTATTAATACGTTTTTTTATTGAACTCATCTAGTTATCTTCTTAATGAGTCTTTAAGAAACCACACAAGGCAGGCAATGTGCCCTGTAGTAGTTTCTCAATTTTTGTATCTTATGTGTTTGTTTTTTTAATATTTGTTTCCTAGTACCCCTCAGCAAGAAACATTGGTTGCTTGAACACACACACAGTTCATTGTAATTGCACACTCATTAATCAGAAATAGTCATTGCATTTTATTTCAACAGTTACACAGTTAAGATGCGTGCCTAGTGATGTACAGTACATTGGTTTTAGATGGTCAAGGAAATCATGATATACATGTTAAAGGTATATCAAAGTTTATTGGATTATGAATGCATCTGATAGAGGAGAACAAGAAGTGTATGAAAACATTTTTTTTGCATGAAAAAAATCCAAAATAAGCTTTAGTTAGCTTACCCTGAAGTTAACAAAAATGTTTAGGGTTTTTGGCAGTTGAATTTGATGGTGTAAGCCCGTAGAAAATCCAGCTAAATTTGCATGAAATTCATATATAGTTGTGCCCAATCAGAAGCAGGCTAATTCATTGTATTAATCTCCATCTAAGTGGCTTCTGGAATGCTCAGTACAAGAACCGAGGCTGTAAGGGCAGATTTCTGCTAGCACTTCCTCTGCTTAATCTCCCTGCTGTTTTAGAGAAAGACTGTCTCACTTGTTACTAAAGGCTGCAAAGAATAAAATAGTCTCTGCTCACTTACCTCTCATATCACTCAGTCTCTCCCTCAATACTCACCCACCTCACCACTCACTCACCTCTCACCTACATTACCACTCACTCACCTCTCATTGGCCCATCACTCAACTCTTATTCACCTCAAGACTCACTCACTTACTACTCCCCCACTACTCACCTTACCTCTCACTCACCCAACCCTTGCTTGCCCAGCACTCACCACTCTACAACATATAAAGTTTGTTTAATAAATTCCAACAGTCAGTACATATTACTTAGAAAAATGTATTGCCTCGTGATATATGGTACTTTCTTAAGTTCACTTTGCCTCGACATTAGTTTGAAACGGGGGCTACCGGTTTTCCACGCACCCCTTTCTCCTCCACCGCCTTATTGTTGGCAATGCCACTCCAGTTCTCAAGTCTGTTCCTTGAACTGTGGCTGGCTCCCTGACATTGGTTATCAGCTGCAGCCCCAAGCTAGATCCACAGTCTATTTCAATGGCACAGTGCATATTTGGTTCTTCCAAGAACCAAGGAGCACAAAGTCTCCCCTCCAGGCCTTCCCCTTGGGATGAAAATCCAATTTGTGTTCACTTCTCCAGGGCCTCTGACTGGTCTACGCTTAGTCCCCCATATATAGGGACTGGTTCTTCCTCCCATAGGTCGAGCCACTGTGTCAGATCGGCCTTGCTCATTTTTAAAACCTTGGCATCAGAGTTTTCCACCAGTCCATAATACCCCCTCCCTGGACCCCTGGAATCTTTATGTTGCCCTCTGAGAGTAAGTCCTCAGTGGTTCCAAATTACATACAGTCCCCATCTGACTCACAACTCACAACTTATATGGGCTTCCTTGGTTTCTCGCACATGATCTTCTCCCCTGGCCGACTGGCAGGGTTTTTCCCAACTTGTCGGCCAAAGGCCATTGTGACAGCCTCAACTAGAAAACCCATATACTCTGCCTCTAGTTATAACTCCTGCAGAATCAATGTAACTTGTACCAGAGCCTCATTAGACCAAGGCTTTATTCCAAGTGACTGGCATTCTGTTTCTATCTCGTTAAGTTGTTGCTAAAAAGTCACCAAGCCGCAGTCCGGATCACCACAAACAAGGTTGCAGAGTACCTCCTCCAGCCACAATGGCTTCGCATTAGGGGCACCAGCAGGTAGTCCCCCCCCAGGTACCATATTGGTATTCTGAATCACTTTGTTGCCATACCCGGTCTGACAGACAGTCTTTCAGCTCATGACCTTACCACAATCAAAGGAATGCCTTTCATTGAGCTAGAAGAACCACTTCTTCACATCTTCGACCTCTGCTGTTCCCTCTGGTTAGTGCACTCCTTTACCTTTGCGGTGCCTGCAGATGCTTTCCTGCCTCCTTTGGGATAGAGGTTCCTGGTCTAGGCTGCTGCTGGTTACTGCTGCTCAGATCTCCACCACTTCCACCAGCTGTGATAACCCAGAGTTATGGGGCCCCCATAGGTCATGCCTTTTGTGTTAAATCTCGCAGCTCCCAGGAAAACACCTCCTTGGGAAACTCTGGAAATCACAGGTTGCAAGCTCAGCCCTAAGGTTACTGACTTACTAAAAAATAATAAACGCTGTCACATCCCTTTGATTAGGATTAAATCATAACATCAGACACGCCGTTAATTAGAATGCTAGAGTCAGAATGCCATTTATTCTTACGTGCATCACAAACACAAAAAGACTTCACCCACAACCCCCTCATAATGCCCCTCCCTGGAGTTTGTTCTTCCTACAGTGACCTCCTCACCCCATCACTAGGCCATAAACCCCCCATCCTGTTCCCAGACACCAGAGGCTGGGGTTTTCTGGTGAGGTCACGGTCAGATGTTAGGTCTGGGTTAGGTGAAGCGTATCACTTTATGACAATCTAAGGCCAGAGAGTAGATGCCTGGCCACTCTGAGGGGCCATATAAATTCTTGCAGAAATCTTGGGTTTAACCCTTTGCAGTCCCACTAACACAATATGGCAGAGTATCTCTGTTAGTTTATAGGTAAAATAACATTATGACAGTGCACATAACACCATATATCAAACCCAAAATTAATTAGTGTGACCACACTACACTACACATAAAAAAGTAATTAAACAAGTCTCATGTCTATTTTTATAAACTTGGATATTAGTAACCTACTTAGTCCAAAATAGCAGGGTTGCTTGTGGGGTTCAGGGGAGTCCCAAAATAAGACATAAAGTTAGCCACTAACCTAAGAACATGAAGTGACCAGTTGTAGTAATTTCTTGTAGTATTTGTAAAGTCTTGTTTCAGATTGTGATATACTACCAAATATTGAAACTTTAAGGATTTTTCACAGTAATCATAAATTTGTTTCCCCAAGGTTTGCACTTCAATATACAATTGTGTAAATCTAGATTAGCTTTGCCATCACAGCCTCCTATATTGGTTTTCTGGCCTGTACATTACATTGTAACTATCTACAACTGTATATTGCTGCATAAAATGTTCATGCTTAATTAATACTCATAATAATAATAAATCTGTTGGTCTTTCATTTCAGAGGCAGCATTTTAAGTACATGGAGGGTCTATATCTTACGTATCATATTTTAAGAGTTATACGTTTTTCTTATAGCTATTTTTTAAAATTTATATATTCTCTGCAAGATATCCTTGCATGGAAATTCTCTTTACACTGCCGGGCCGCAAACAGAAATATTGGAGCCCACTATAAATGTAATTTCTAGGGAACCTAACTTGACATTTTCCCCACTGTACTGTTTCCTTTATTAATATATATATATATATATATATATATATATATATATATATATATATATATATATATTATTAATATATATATAACTTTTTCTGTTGTACATATGGGACAATTACTTCAATATTACATTTTTTATAAATATATTCATGTAGTTGAAAAAAGTATGAAATTATTGTTAAACAATAATCTAAAAAACCTAAAAACACTTATAAACCTTAGACAAGTTAAATAAAGAACCTACATTATGCATCAAAAAGAATGCATTAATGCAACATTTGCATTCAGATACAAAAGCAAGAATACTGCAAAAAAAACAAAAAGACCAAACATATTAATTTGTTTGCACCAAGTCTAAAATATATCAAGTACAGAATACAAAAACTGTTATTTGGAAGCACATAAGGTAAAAGCAGACCAGCGGATCTTCAAATATTTATTTTGTTTTAATCAATAAATAGTTGTTCCATTTTCTTTTATAGAAAAGTTGACTGTTACATAGCACCAAAATATAGAGAGATGAGCAGGGAGCTCATCTGATCACAATAACAAGTAAGGAGAGAGGTAGGATAGGGACTGGAGAGGGGGAAGTAAGGAGGAGTTTAGGGGGAAGGAGGAGGATGATGGGAGAGGAGGAAGAGGAGGATGATAAGGGGGGCAAGGGAGGATGATAAAGGGGGAAGGAGGGAGAAGGAGGAGGATAAGGGAGAAAAGGAGGAGAGGAAGGGGTAAATGAAGGTGATTGTAGAGGGGGTATGTGAGGAGGAGGATAGGGAGGAGTAGGAGGATAGGGAGGAGGATGAGGAGGAGGGAAGGGGGAAAGGGAGGAGGATAATGGAGAAAGGGCGGTATGATTATGTCAGTATTTTTTAATGTGCCGCTTTAACATTCTAAATACTGACATAATCATACCGCCAGGCAGGTTAAGAAAGTAGATCATAGCAATGCAGAGGAAGACAGGGACATAGCGAACTGCCTGAATGAATACTCCCATTGAGGGCATTCAATGATAAAATAATGAATACAGTTCCTTTTCAGAAGATGTGGTTTTACTAAAATTAGCAAAGTTAAAATTGTTCAATTCAGGGGGCCCAGACAAGTTTTATTTAATATATTTTTTGTGATATTACTAATGGGATTCAAAGCAAAGATTGTCTCTTTGTAGATAATACAAAACTATTTAACAGGGTAGAAGATCCAGGAGGCATACGTTAAATGGGTAATGATTTAATAAAATTAGAGCAATGATCAACTATGTGGGATCTATAATTTATAAAATTATGATCTTATGACACAAAAACTCAAAAGTAGAAAGTTTACTTATAATGATGATACTTGGGAGTTATTATCATGCATGACTTAAAAGTAGAGAATCAATATAGGGATTTTCAATCCTAGGATATAGAGTATTAATCTCAAATACGCAATAACAATGGGGTGCTGAGTAAATTAATATCACCTAGTACCTTACAAAGTATTCTATTCACAAACTATTTACAGCTTTAAAACATAACCTTTAATGATACTTCAAAAACAGACCAAATTAACAGGGGAAATAAAACAATATGCAATAAAATAAACTTATGCAGGGACCAAATTATGTCATACATGAGTATATTATTATTTAACAGTCTTTGTTGTGCAGTGGTGCTCAATGTAATGGCTTAAAGATGGGCAAAAAAAAAAAAGGGGGGGCAGCTTACATACGAGCCTGCTATCCCTCTGGGTGAGCCCTATTGGGCCCCCATAAAGCTTGCACCTCTCTCACTGCTCCCTCAGGCTAGTCTAAGTACCATAAGCAATTCCAGTTTAATCTGACCTCTAACACTCTGGGAGAAAAAACAAATAGATGCGGCAATCAACATATATAAAAAGACTGTAATACTTAATTATCCGGTCCCCACTGATGTCCAACCTACGTTTTTCCGATGTCACAAGCGGATTCCTCAGGGGAGCTTAGAGCTAATGACCATGCTAGCTTTTAAATGTAATGTCACACCCCTTTGATGACATCACAGATGCTATGCACAAATTGCAACAGTGCCATTTGGCGCAATTACTGCTATCAATAACATAGAGGTGCTCAGATATAGAATGGTGAAAACTGCGGTGTCCACAAAGGGACAGAATGGCTTAAAAGTAGACAAGCAATGCAACAAAAATTCAAGATGTATTAGGGATGGTTTGACATGACTGGCCTTTTAAAGGCTAGTCACAGATGGTGATGCATATCCCAGACTGTTGGCAGGAAAAGTAGGCCAAACCACAGAAAAGTAGTGCTCAACAGTGCATTCAACATGGCCCCACTTTACTGTATAACCTCATCTGCCAGACACTGCTTCTTAGACCTATAATTAGCATCCTCCTTGCCACAGAATGATCAAGTTGTTAAAGACTTTGTGAAATTACCTAGGTACTCTTTCTTGTTCAGTGCACCATGGAGCACTCTCTAACGTAAGGCCCTGGTGAATACCCCCGACTTTGGCCTCTTGTCCTTGTTGGTTGGTAGGATTCACCTCCAAATGGTATCAGGATTGGCCAGGGGGGCAATGCAGTGCAATCTATTGAGAGAACAGGACATAGTAGGGGAAGAGACACAGGTGAAAGATATACATGGGAGGGAGAGGGGGGAAAGAGATACAAGGGAGGGGGTTAGAGACACAGGAGGGAGAGTCTCGCAGTGGGCTGCAGATATACTTCTCCTAATGCATTGTGTCCAGTTCTGGAGACCATATCTTCAAAATTATATGAATAAACTGGAAACAATTCAAAGGAGGAAGTGGTAGGTCAAATACAGTTAAATAATTCAAGCATGCCTGGGATAAGCAGAAAGCTTTCTTGAGGCCTCACTAAGACAAACTTTAGGTATATAGAATGGGCAAGCCAGATGGGCTGTTTTGGTAATTATCTGCTGTCAAATTTATGTTTATGTTTTAATTTGGGAAATAACATATTGTGATGCCTCTGTTAGACCCTGGAGCCTCATTTATTTATATATACATGTTGCAGCTTTCTTTGGTCTTGCACCACACTAAACAGGAAACAATATTAATGAGAAAATCGAATTTGCTCATTTAAATAGTATTCAACGATATTCTATTTGAGGACATGATGCCTGAATATGTCAAGTGTAATGGCTGAGTGAGAGCAATATAGGGTAGATGAAGGAAAGAAAAGACAGTCTGTGGGGGCTTATGATAGGGTGCTAGGCATGAGAGGTGCAGGATTCTATTATTTTATTGTGTACAATATGTAGTTTTTATTAAAACTATCCCTGGTTTTCCATGCATTTGAGAGGGAGAGGGGGGGAAGCCACAGAGGGAGAGGGGGAGAAAAGACACAGGGCAGGGGGAAAGAGAGGCATGGAAGGAAGAGGGGGAAGAGACACAGAAGGGTAAGAGACACAGGGAGAGGGGGGGGGGAGAGACACAGGGGAAAGGGGGGAAAGAGACATGGGGGAGTGGGGGGAAGAGACACAGGGGAGGGGGGAGAGACACAGGGGGAGAGGGGGGGAAAGAGACACAGGGGGTAAGAAACATGGGGAGGGAGGGAAAGATACAAAGAGGGAGAGAGGGGGAAAGAGACACAGGGGAGGTGGAAAGAGACACAGGGGGAAAGAGACACAGGGAGGGGGGGAAAGAGACAAAGGGGGGAGAGGGGGAAAGAGACATGGGGGGAGAGACAAAGGGGGGAGAGGGGGTAGAGACAAAGGGAGGGAGAGCTGGGGAAGAGACACAGGGGAGGAAGAGAAGGGAATAAAAAGACACAGGGGAGGGAAAGGAGGGGGGAGTCACACAGGGGAGTGAGAGGAGTGGGAAGAGACACAGGGAAGTGAGAGGAGGGGGTAAGATACACAAGGGAGGGAAATGGGGGAGACACGAGGAAGGGGGGGCAGACACAGTGGGAGGGGGAACAGGGGGGAAAGAGACACAGGACATGGGGGAACAGACACAGGGGAGGGGGAGGGGGGAAATAGACACAGGGGAAAGATATGCATGGGAGGGAGAGGGGGAAAGAGACACAGGGGAGGGGGTAAGAGACACGGGAGGGAGAGGGAGGAAAAACACAGGGGGTGAGATACAAGGGAGGGAGAAGAGGGGGAAAGGTGACACAAGGGAGGGAGAGGAGGGGCAAGTGAGACACAAGGGAGGAAGTAGACAGGGGGAGAAACCTGCAATGAGCTCTAAAGGCGCTCATTGTGAGGCCCGCGATGAGTGCGAAAGGCGCTCATCGCAAGGACAGTAAAGTAGACGGGGGGGCTTATTATAGGGTGCTAGGCATGAGAGGTGCAGGATTATATTATTTTATTGTTTACAATATGTAGTTTTTATTAAAACTATCCCTGGTTTTCCATGTATTTGAGTGGGAGAGGGGGGGAAGAGACACAGAGGGGGGGGGGGGGAGACATGGTGGGGGGGGGGAGAGAGACACAGGGGGGAGAGACACAGAGAGAGAGGGGGGGGAGAGACTCAGAGGGAGGGGGGGGAAAGCCACAGAGGGAGAGGGGGAGAAAGAGACACAGGGCAGGGGGAAAGAGAGGCATGGAAGGTAGAGGGGGAAGAGACACAGAAGGGTAAGAGACACAGGGAGATGGGGGGAGAGACACAGGGGAAAGGGGGGAAAGAGACGTGGGGGGAAGAGACACAGGGGAGGGGGAGAGACACAGGGGGAGAGGGGGGAAAGAGACACAGGGGGTAAGAAACATGGGGAGGGAGGGAAAGACACAAAGAGGGAGAGAGGGGGAAAGAGACACAGGGGAGGTGGAAAGAGACACAGGGGGAAAGAGACACAGAGAGGGGGGAAAGAGACAAAGGGGGGAGAGGGGGGAAAGAGACATGGGGGGAGAGACAAAGGGGGGAGAGGGGGGAGAGACAAAGGGAGGGAGAGCTGGAGAAGAGACACAGGGGAGGGAGAGAAGGGAATAAAGAGACACAGGGGAGGGAAAGGAGGGGGGAGACACACAGGGAAGTGAGAGGAGTGGGAAGAGACACAGGGGAGTGAGAGGAGGGGTAAGATACACAAGGGAGGGAAATGGGGGAGACATGAGGAAGGGGGGGCAAACACAGGGGGAGGGGGAACAGGGGGGAAAGAGACACAGGACATGGGGGAACAGACACAGGGGAGGGAGAGGGGGGAAATAGACACAGGGGAAAGATATGCATGGGAGGGAGAGGGGGAAAGAGACATAGGGGAGGGGGTAAGAGACACGGGAGGGAGAGGGAGGAAAAACACAGGGGGTGAGATACAAGGGAGGGAGAAGAGGGGGAAAGGTGACACAAGGGAGGGAGAGGAGGGGCAAATGAGACACAAGGGAGGAAGTAGACAGGGGGAGAAACCCGCAATGAACTCTAAAGGTGCTCATTGTGAGGCCCGCGATGAGTGCGAAAGTCGCTCATCGCAAGGACAGTAAAGTAAACGGGGGGGCTTATGATAGGGTGCTAGGCATGAGAGGTGCAGGATTCTATTATTCTTTTGTGTACAATATGTAGTTTTTATTAAAACTATCCCTGGTTTTCCATGTATTTGAGAGGGAGAGGGGGGGAAGAGACACAGGGGGGGGGGGGAGAGAGACACAGGGGGGAGAGACACAGAGAGAGAGGGGGGGAGAGACTCAGAGGGAGGGGGGGAAAGCCACAGAGGGAGAGGGGGAGAAAGAGACACAAGGCAGGGGGAAAGAGAGGCATGGAAGGGAGAGGGGGAAGAGACACAGAAGGGTAAGAGACACAGGGAGGGGGGGGGGAGAGACACAGGGGAAAGGGGGGAAAGAGACATGGGGGAGTGGGGGGAAGAGACACAGGGGAGGGGGGAGAGACACAGGGGGAGAGGGGGGAAAGAGACACAGGGGGTAAGAAACATGGGGAGGGAGGGAAAGACACAAAGAGGGAGAGAGGGGGAAAGAGACACAGGGGAGGTGGAAAGAGACACAGGGGGAAAGAGACACAGGGAGGGGGGGAAAGAGACAAAGGGGGGAGAGGGGGAAAGAGACATGGTAGGGGAGACAAAGGGGGGAGAGGGGGTAGAGACAAAGGGAGGGAGAGCTGGAGAAGAGACACAGGGGAGGGAGAGAAGGGAATAAAGAGACACAGGGGAGGGAAAGGAGGGGGGAGACACACAGGAAAGTGCGAGGAGTGGAAAGAGACACAGGGGAGTGAGAGGAGGGGGTAAGATACACAAGGGAGGGAAATGGGGGAGACACAAGGAAGGGGGGGCAGACACAGGGGGAGGGGGAACAGGGGGGAAAGAGACACAGGACATAGGGGAACAGACACAGGGGAGGGATAGGGGGGAAATAGACACAGGGGAAAGATATGCATGGGAGGGAGAGGGGGAAAGAGACACAGGGGAGGGGGTAAGAGACACGGGAGGGAGAGGGAGGAAAAACACGGGGTGAGATACAAGGGAGGGAGAAGAGGGGGAAAGGTGACACAAGGGAGGGAGAGGAGGGGCACAAGGGAGGAAGTAGACAGGGGGAGAAACCCGCAATGAGCTCTAAAGGTGCTCATTGTGAGGCCCGCAATGAGTGCGAAAGGCGCTCATCGCAAGGACAGTAAAGTAGACGGGGGGGCTTATGATAGGGTGCTAGGCATGAGAGGTGCAGGATTATATTATTTTATTGTGTACAATATGTAGTTTTTATTAAAACTATCCCTGGTTTTCCATGTATTTGAGAGGGAGGGGCGGGGGAAGAGACACAGAGGGGGGGGGGAGAGACACAGGGGGGAGAGACACAGAGAGAGAGGGGGGGAGAGACTCAGAGGGAGGGGGGGGAAAGCCACAGAGGGAGAGGGGGAGAAAGAGACACAGGGCAATGGGAAAGAGAGGCATGGAAGGGAGAGGGGGAAGAGACACAGAAGGGTAAGAGACACAGGGAGAGGGGGGAGAGACACAGGGGAAAGGGGGGAAAGAGACATGGGGAGTGGAGGGAAGAGACACAGGGGAGGGGGGAGAGACACAGGGGGAGAGGGGGGAAAGAGACACAGGGGGTAAGAAACATGGGGAGGGAGGGAAAGACACAAAGAGGGAGAGAGGGGGAAAGAGACACAGGGGAGGTGGAAAGAGACACAGGGGGAAAGAGACACAGGGAGGGGGGGAAAGAGACAAAGGGGGGAGAGGGGGGAAAGAGACAAAGGGGGGAGAGGGGGAAAGAGACAAAGGGGGGAGAGGGGGTAGAGACAAAGGGAGGGAGAGCTGGGGAAGAGACACAGTGGAGGAAGAGAAGGGAATAAAGAGACACAGGGGAGAGAAAGGAGGGGGGAGACACACAGGGGAGTGAGAGGAGTGGGAAGAGACACAGGGGAGTGAGAGGAGGGGGTAAGATACACAAGGGAGGGAAATGGGGGAGACACGAGGAAGGGGGGGCAGACACAGGGGGAGGGGGAACAGGGGGGAAAGAGACACAGGACATGGGGGAACAGACACAGGGGAGGGAGAGGGGGGAAATAGACACAGGGGGAAGATATGCATGGGAGGGAGAGGGGGAAAGAGACACAGGGGAGGGGGTAAGAGACACGGGAGGGAGAGGGAGGAAAAACACAGGGAGTGAGATACAAGGGAGGGAGAAGAGGGGGAAAGGTGACACAAGGGAGGGAGAGGAGGGGCAAATGAGACACAAGGGAGGAAGTAGACAGGGGGAGAAACCCCCAATGAGCTCTAAAGGCGCTCATTGTGAGGCCCGCGATGAGTGCGAAAGGCGTTCATCGCAAGGACAGTAAAGTAGACGGGGGGGCTTATGATAGGGTGCTAGGCATGAGAGGTGCAGGATTCTATTATTTTATTGTGTACAATATGTAGTTTTTATTAAAACTATCCCTGGTTTTCCATGTATTTGAGAGGGAGAGGGGGGAAGAGACACAGGGGGGGGGGGGGAGACTCGGTGGGGGGAGGGGGGAGAGAGACACTGGGGGGAGAGACACAGAGAGAGAGGGGGGGGAAGAGACTCAGAGGGAGGGGGGGAGAAAGAGACACAGGGCAGGGGGAAAGAGAGGCATGGAAGGGAGAGGGGGAAGAGACACCGAAGGGTAAGAGACACAGGGAGAGGGGGGGGGAAGAGACACAGGGGAAAGGGGGGAAAGAGACATGGGGGAGTGGGGGGAAGAGACACAGGGGAGGGGGGAGAGACACAGGGGGAGAGGGGGGAAGAGACATAGGGGGTAAGAAACATGGGGAGGGAGGGAAACACACAAAGGTGGGAGAGAGGGGGAAAGAGACACAGGGGGAAAGAGACACAGGGAAGGGGGGGAAAGAGACAAACGGAGGAGGGGGAGAAAAGAGACATGGTGGAGAGACAAAGGGGGGCGAGAAGGTAGAGACAAAGGAAGGGAGAGCTGGGGAAGAGACACAGGGGAGGGAGAGAAGGGAATAAAGAGACACAGGGGAGGGAAAGGAGGGGGAGACACACAGGGGAGTGAGAGGAGTGGGAAGAGACACAGGGGAGTGAGAGGAGGGGGTAAGATACACAGGGGAGGGAAATGGGGGAGACACGAGGAAGGGGGGGCAGACACAGGGGGAGGGGGAACAGGGGGGAAAGACACAGGACAGGGGGGAGAGGGGGGGAAAGAGACACAGGGGAAAGATATGCATGGGACGGAGAGGGGGAAAGAGACACAGGGGAGGGGGTAAGAGACACGGGAGTGAGAGGGAGGAAAAACACAGGGGGGTGAGATACAAGGGAGGGAGAAGAGGGGGAAAGGTGACACAAGGGAGGGAGAGGAGGGGGAAATGAGACACAAGGGAGGAAGTAGACAGGGGGAGAAACCCGCAATGAGCTCTAAAGGCTCTTATTGTGAGGCCCGCGATGAGTGCGAAAGGCGCTCATCTCAAGGACAGTAAATTAGACGGTTGGAGAGGTGGGGGGGAGGCTCACAATGAGCGCCAAAGGCGCTAATTGCATGGCACGTGAGAGCACTGAAGGTGCTTATTGCGAGGCCCGTGATGAGCGCCGAATTAGGCTTTTCTGAAATAATTGTTATAGGTCATGATGCGGGGGCTGCTGTCCCGATACTGGCTATGATCCTTGAGGCAGTAAAGAAGTAAGGTCTGCAAATAAATACATACAGCCTTATTAAATTGCAATTCGGCCAATTGAAAAGGGCTCTATATAAGCACAGAGCTATTTTATTTAGAGAAGTTTTTAGTTAGTGAACTTCTATCCAAAAGCAAGGTCTTCAGTAAGTAAAAACTTCTGTAACAAAAATATATGCTCTGTGCTTATATAGACCCCTTTTCAATTGGCCAAATCCCAATTTAATAAGGCTGATAATGACTGTGTACTATTCTGTTTTTTTTTTTTGTTTTCTCCCCTTATCTTTATATATATACTATCGACTTGCCCGTCAAAAAATGACTGTAATGAAATATGTATGTTTTGAATTTTGTTTTGCACGTAATATGCGTAGTTGAGACTTTTAACTTTTTCTTATCTATAAAGAAGTACAAATATTATAGAAAATATGTTTATTTTTTTAACATGCAACTTGTAGGGGACCAACTGGGAACTGATCTTTTTTTTAAGAGTAGTAACATTTTAATGTAAGAACAGGTCAACATTGTATTAATGATAATTGTAAACATGACATAATGTTTTGTAACATGCAACTTGTAGATTAACAACTGGTAAACTAAATATGTATTGAATCCAGAGGAAGGCAAACAGTTACCCCCCCCCCCCTTGAAACTTAGCCAATTGTTTCAAAGGGGGAAACAAATATTCCTTCCTGACCCCATTAACTGGCAATCGAATTACTCCCTGGATTAATATTTTGTATTGAATGATACATTTAAATTGTATAACAAAAGCTCGTCCTCCTCTTAACATGAACTTTGAAATATATGCAATAAAACAACTTGGGCCTTTTTAAAAAAAAATTGTAACATTATAAAAAGTAACATAATGAAGTAACATTTAAACTGTAATTGTTGTAAAATGCAAGCAAAGTGTTTTGTGGGGTTAATCTTGGTAAAAGGCTACTTCCAGAAAATTATAATTTGTTATTTTATTGTTGTTGATTTTTGATGGTTGACATTTCGTTGTTATTGTTGTAATTTGCGAAAATGGCACATAGAGTTTCCTATGTGAAATAGTGGTTCTCTAAAAACAGAACGCCAGACATTAAGGTTCGTCCGTGGGGTGTAACCACTGTTCTCTATGTTTTTTTACATTTTATAGAGTTTCTTATGGAAATAGTGGTGATCTAAAAAGAGTGTGAGTGACATAAAATGTAATTCTGGAAATTAAACCACTGTTCTCTATATTTTTTGTTTGTTTGTTGTTGTACATTTGTTCTAGAAATTACATTATTTTTTGAAAATGGCACATAGAGTTTTCTGTGTGAAATAGCAGTCTTCGTAAGAGAGTCCCAGAGATATCTTATTGAAATAGTGGTCCTCTAAAAAGAGCTCAAGTGACTTAAAAGTTAGTCCTCGAAATTAAACCACTGTACTCTATTATTTATTTTTTTGACTTTCATTGTTTTCAATGTAAACTTTAATAGCCTCTGTATTCTTGCATTTTGAGAATGCAATAAACAACTGGCCATGTGAAAATACTGGTTCTTCTAAAAAGATACCCACAGATTTGAAAGTTTGTCCTTGTGATTTATTAATGGTCATGGCAAATGCCATGATGATGGGAAATTGTCTCCTTTGAAGTACAAAAGGGAGGCTTCTTTCACTTCGTGCCTAATCTATTCTTGGTATGAAAACTCTCTCTCCTTTATGGGTACCAGTTAGAATTTCAGCATGTATAAAATGGTCCTTTAATTCTTGAACAATTAATCTGGTCCCATTACAAGGGCCTTTTTTGGGGTTCATATTTCACAGTAAAATGACAATTGCACCTTTCTTTATATGCAAAATATGTGGCGGCATTCCAGAGGGAGTTAATGAGTTAATGAATTCAGTTGAAAAGATTTTCTTACTTTTTGTCATCACCAAGTACAGAATCAGTAGTGTGATAATTTTTTTGTAGTGGATTTTTTTTTTTTTATATTTCATTATTGAGGAGTAATGCATCCTTATTTTTGCATGTTAATATTACTTTGTTGGCAAGCTCTGCATAGTCCTAGTTATTTATTGTAGTTTGGAATATAGCTAATATGAGATCCTGTTTGCAAATCATATGAGCTGGGATCTGCACAGTGTCATCGGGTAAATTTTGTATTCGCTCTGTTTTTCCTTCTCCAATTTTAATGAGCCAATCATTGAATTCATTTTCTCCTTCTGATCTCAAATATTGTTGTAATTGAAGATGGGTAAATTGTTTCCATAGTATACTTGACTTTATACATGTTTCGACAATGTCGGTTCGATTTCCATGTAATGTTTTTCTAAAATCTCCACCTAGCAACATTACCTTTCCACCAAATGGCAAATTATTATGCATGACTTCACGTAGCAAACGGTCAATACATTGTAGGGCATGGCATAAAATCATTGTAGCTTCATCTATTATAATTAATTTACTTTTTTTAATTTTTTTTGATTGTAAGGAATTTATTTGAATATCCGACACTGATGTTTCCAAAATAGGAACTGGCAGTTTAAATCCACTATGCACAGTTCTTCCACCTTCTAACAAAAGTGGGGCAATTCCAGTGGTTGCAAATGCCAGCGCTATTTGACCTTGGGCTCGAACTCATCAATAAATTATATAGATACGTTTTTCCTGATCTGCCAGGTCCATCCAAATAGATATAATGCTCTTTGAGCATGTCATCATCTAGGGCATTTTTGATTGCATTAAATGCTTGCAATTGTAATGTATTTAAAGTTGCAAGTCTTTCTTCTGTTCTTTCTCTTTGTAGTTGAGTATCATAGTCTTCAAATGTTATGTCTTCTATGAGACGTGGATCTGGCAGATTAAAACTTGCACAACTTAATCCATGAGGTAGAAAGACCTCTTGGATTTCAATTAATGCTTTTAATTGTGCAATAGTCTCATTGTATCGTTGCAAAAAGTCTTCAGCCATTTTTGTTTTAAATTTGTAATGCATTTGGAGCAAACTATGTCATTAACAGTTCTTAACTGTTCAAAACTTTTTGCACCAGGAACATTTAGAAGTAGTAATCGTAAGCAGAAACGTTCAAGGTCTCTTGGATTTACAGTGTAAATTCTTGGGATTATTTTATTTCCACGACTTTTTCGTTCTCGCCATAATCCATTACCGAAAACATAATGGTATGGAATGTCAATATATAAAAATTTCCTTGCCTCTAAGTCAGTAGAATTTAATTGAAACCATGCAGTTAGTGTACATGGAAATACACTAAATGTCTTTGTGGCAAATGTACAGCTAATCGATATACTGCATGTGAGCGATCGTGCATTTCATATTTTAGAAGACGCCGCATTGCTTCTGGCGCACTTACATAGAGAGCATCTACATGAGATGCAAGTTCATCATGTACTAACTCACTGTGTTCGTTATTTTTAGCACTTTTGACCACTACAGTAGCTGCATCATAGCCTTTGTAAATATATTTGTAGACATATTTAATGCAAGCTTCCACATTAATGTGTGCATTATACGTCATAAGTAAATGTGGATTGTATGGTACCACATATCTGTTGTCTACCTTTTTGCCACGAATAATGGCAGTTTGTCCTTCTCTTCTTCTATATAATGGATAGCCATCATAATTAGCATAAGTTTTGTCTCTGTAGTCTTTTGGAAATTCTGTAGTACATTTGTTATTTTCCATACATGGCGACTGTGGATTAATATCTCTACACGGCCCATGAATCATACGCTGAGTTACAATCTCATATAGTCTACCATGTATTTCTGGATCTGTTTGTTAAGCAATAATGACTGAATCCACTTTGTCACCAGTATCCAATGTATCTTTCTCTTGAAGTATTATAAGAATATGTGCATGTGGAAGGCCTCTTTTTTTAAATTTGCTGGTATAAACATAAGCCAGACATTTGACAAATAACGGAGTTATGGTTATGTCACGTATTAATTAATTACATTTGATTTTAAAGACTCTTGACACTAAATCTGGTCTATCGGAAGCAGTTTGTCCAATTAGCAGATTGTGTGTAATCTCTGGCCATTGTGGATTACATGTAAATGTAATAAATAAATCTGGTTTTCCAAATTTAGTTACAATAACCATGGCATCATTGTGTCTTTCTCGCATATTGCGAGGAGATCCCTGAAAGAAGAGGGTAAAATGATGGCTTTGCCAGCTGGCAGCTCTCTGGTTGTAGCAACCTCAGCGACATAATCCATCAATCCACAATAATGTTCTACACGCAGTTTATATTGTTGATATTTGATGAAGTTTAAATCAATGATCCATTGTTGTGTCAGTTTTCCACCACATAAAATGGGATTGAATCCATCTCGAATGGCAATTTGAGCCACTTTAAATTCGAGCATGGAAATATTGTTTCTCACACGTACTTTTGAATTTGGGTAACTCTGAAGAGTTAATTTGGGTTGCCAACCTGCTTCCCATGTAGAAAATATATGGGATATGTCATTAGATCCAAATTGGTACTTAAGATACTTATATTAATGAAAGGTTGCTCCTCATTTCTGGGATATATTCTAATATATCTCTGAAATGGTGGTTCTCCTTCGTCATTTTGAAAGACCATTGCCACCTCATTTGATGTTGGCAAGTTATAACAGCGTTTATCAGTATGGCGATCTCTTTTAAGCCGCTGTGTGGTTAGCCTTAGGTAAAGGGTAGATACAATGACTGTAATAAAGATCTAATAAAATCTAATAATGCTGAGAAGAAGATGTAAACTATACCTTATAACCTTAGTGCAAATTTCTAACAAATAGTGAATAGAGAAAAAATATTTTTGACTTTTAAAAGTCTGGGGAAATAGATAAACTATGTGATTGTTAAGAATTATAAGAGGGATGTTTGAAAATGTGAAAATATTATGAAAAATCTAAAGTGCTAATGCTCTGTTAGGTAACAGTATAAAGTGCTAAGTAATTTAAGTGCTAAATAGTTCAACTTATGTCACTTGTTTTATAAGTTATAAAGTGCTAGCTAGTAATAGTATATATTTATAATGTGCTATTTGCATAATAAATATAGAAAAAAAGGTATAGCTGGATATTAAAGTGTTAAATTGCTCAGTTTAGACTGAGAATGAGGCCCCATGTGTTTTATGTTAATTTTTGTGCGCTACTGTTGTCATTTTGTGTTTAGGGTATTGAGTTGGGCTTAAACGTTTGTGCAGGAAAAAGCGTATATATGTTTATAGTGTGTGTATGTTCACATCTTTTTATTTTTATTTTGTGTACAACACAGTTGGCATTAGGTATTTTGTTTTGTTGTTGTTGCTTTCCTTTTTTTCCTGTGGTAATGTTGTTATTAGGGTTTTCCGGTTATGGGGTTAGACTTATATTGTAAATTAGGTTGCTGTACGTTTGTAGAAAGTCAGGCAAAAAAACAGGATAGGTCCTTCTATTTGATATGTGTAAATATCAGTATTTTATTTTTTGTTTATCATGTAAAACTGTACCTCTTTGCTTGAAATCTGTTGTGTGTAAACTGGTGTAGCGATGCAGAGAGTCTTCAGGCAGTGTCTGTTGAGACTGAAAGAGAGAGATGCAAATGTTGCATTAAAATGTAAGTATTTTTTTTTTTTTTTAATAAGAGCATGTTAAACAGGATATATATTTTTATTTTGTATCTATTCATTGAGGTTTAGGTTATGGGTTTAGGCTTAGAGAGTGGTGCATATTTAAGAGGGTAGCTGGTTGGATGTGTTATGTAAGAAAATGTTTTGTAGTACCTTGTTTTGTGTGTAGCACTGTTGGCATTAGAGGTTTAGGTTGTGGGTTTGGGCTTATAGGTGAGGACACACAAAACACCATTTATTTTGCAATTTTGTATGAGTTAACAATATTTCTTGTACTATGCTGTTTTGTGTACACCAGTGTTGTCATTATAAATTTAGGTTATTGGTAAGACTTAGAGGTTGGTGCAGAGAAAACAGAATGCGTTCTTCCATTTGGTATGTGTCTTGAATGTTTGTTGTACTATCCTGTTTTGTGTACACTATTGTTAACCTGATATGTTGAGGTTCTGGTGTTGGCCTTATAGGTTAGGGCACATTAAACATATTTTGTAATTGCATTTTGGATCTTGTAACAATATTTTTTGTACTATCCTGTTTTGTGTACACCACCGTTGTCAGTAGAGGTTTAGGTTCTGGGTTTAGGCTTATAGATTAGGGCACAGAAAACAGGATTTATTCTTCAATTTTGTTTGTGTTAACCATTTTTTTTACTATCCTGTTTTGTGTACACCAGTGTTGTGATTTTAGGTTTAGGTTGTGGCTTTCGGCTTATAGGTTAAGGCATAGAAAACAGGATTTATTGTTCAATTTTGTATGTATTACCAATATTTGTCATACTATCCTGTTTTGTGTACGTAAGTGTTGTCATTAGAGGTTTAGGTTCTGGGTTGAGGCTTACAGGTTAGGGCACACAAAATAGGATTTATTCTTAAATTTTGTATGTGTTAACAATATTTGTTATACTATCCTGTTTGTGTACACCACAGTTGTCATTAGAGGTTTAGGTTGTGGGTTTAGGCTTATAGGTTAGGGCACAGAAAACAGGATTTATTGTTCAAGTTTGTATGTATTACTAATATTTGTCTTACTATCCAGTTTTGTGTACACCAGTGTTGTCATTAGAGGTTTAGCTTCTGTGTTTAGGCTTATAGGTTATGGCACACAAAACAGGATTTATTCATAAATTTCGTATGTGTTACAAATATTTGTTGTACTATCCGGTTTTGTGTACACTACTGTTATCATTAGAGGTTTAGGTTCTGGGTTTAGACTTATAGGTTAGGGCACAGAAAATAGGATTTAGTCTTAAATTTTGTATGTGTTACCAATATCTTTTGTAGTATCCTGTTTTTTGTAAGCCACTTTGGGGATTAGAGGTTTAGGTTATGGGTTAGGCTTAGAGGTTGGTGCAGACAAAACAGGAATCATTGTTCTTTTTTATATGTGTTAACAACATTTGTTGGAGTATCCTGTTTTGTGTGAAGCATTATTGTTAGTAGGGGCTTCTGATTTTTATTTTTTTGTCATTGGTGCACAGGAAACAGGATAGGTGTTTCTTTTTTTACTTGTTATACTATACCTTGGTTGAAGTATTAGTTGTGTATCAATGACAGAACGTCCCCTGCTGCCAATCTTCCTGTGACAGTCTTCAGCCAGTGTGTGTTGGAAAAGAGAAAGAGAAATGTTTTTTTTGTTTATTTTTTTTTTTTGACAGCATCGTATTTTTGCAAATTACCTGTTGTTCTTTCTTTGTTGTGAGTAAAATTGTGCAGATTTCACAGTGCGTGTGAAAGCGTGCAGCACTGCAAATTATTCAGTGACGCTGTTGAGGCAAAGTCTGTTGGAAATGTGAAGAAAAAGGAAATATTAAAATGCAGCATAAATATATATGTGTCTATTTTTTTTGGTAAAAGGCTCATTTTTTTTTAAAATAGATATGAATAAAATCTATGTTACTTGTTTTTTTTATTGAGATTATTTTAGGTCACATACACATATATGTGTGTTTGAAATTTTATCATACATGAATACGGTTGTTGTTGATAATATTTGAAATGTAACTTTTTTATTTTTTTTAATGGATTTATTAATTAATCAAATGTATTATAGCTTACCTCTTTGTTGTAATTTGCAGATTGTAAACTTCTAAATTGATAATGAAGTTGCTTCAGAAGTAACACCACCAGAGAAATGTCCAGTCACACTGTTCATCACCTGAGGAGAAATGTAGAAATTTCTGGAAATTGTGCAGTATTTATAGACTTGGAGGTGAAGTAGAAACCGTTAGAACGCAATACGCATGCGCTATTTGCGTTCCAGCCCTCAATTTGCGTTCCAGCCTCCATTTTGCAGATAGTAGTTATTTGCTGCATGTGAAATGATAGCGATTTTCTGTATGGTACGTCCCACATAATGTGTGTTACGTGCCGCATGAACTGTTCTTGAGTGTTGTTTCAGTTTTGCAAGTACGTTTTGTAATTTTACGTCCATTGCCTCGTTTTTGTTTTTTTTCGTCGCCCATTTTTTCTGTCGCTTAGGGGATTTTCGAGTGTGTAAACTTTGGAAATGTTAGTGAAATCAAGGTTGTATTTTCGTATTTTTGATTTTTTTTTTTTGTAAGGCTACAATTTTTTTTTTTCCTAAGTCCCGCGGGTCGTATTTTTTTGTGTAAGTCCGTAGTTCGTCATTGCGTGTTTTGTTTTTGTTTTCAAACTCCCGCGTGTGTGGGCGTTTCTAAGCGAAAGTCGCAGGAGGTTGTAGGGATGAGCGCCTATGGCAGTTGAGCCCGCAAGCGTTAGCAGCAACCCGCATGCTGTAGATTGTTTTCTATATATTCATATATCCTGTATTAATGAGGTAAATTTAAGCTTGTTTTGATTTGCAATATTAAAAACAAATTAACAGCCTTATTAAATTGCGATTCAGCCAATTGAATAGGGCTCTATATAAGTATACAGCAATTTTTTTTTACAGAAGTTTTTAGTTAGTGAAGACCTTGCTTCTGGATAGAAGTTCACAAACTAAAAACTTCTGTAACAAAATATGCTGTGTGCTTAAATAGAGCCCTATTCAATTGGCTGAATCACAATTTAATAAGGCTGTAAAATAATAGAGGAGAGATGCTTTGTTGCAGTGGGAAAACAAACTTTCTTGGCTTATTTATCACAATGAAGGATTGCCTATATAATGCTTAATTCCATACTCTATTGTTTATTGACGTCCGTCATTTCTGCACCATTGCATGATACATTTAATTGCTGTGACATGCACTTTCTTCTAATAAAATCTGAAAGTAAAAAAAAATGGATGCATATTTCACTGATTTATATGACCTTATATGTAACCTAGTTATTCCTTCAACTGCCTGCTGCACTACTGATTCTGCAAGGACTTCACAAATGCTCATAAAAATGGTAATAAAATGTTCATTGTTGGATTCAAAACATGTACGTTTGTCCCTTTGGGACAGTGTATTTTCTTTTTTCAAATAAAGGTCTCAAAAACCTATTCCAACATTTAATTGCACTTGGGGGCCTACCCTGTGCCAGCCAAAAGTATGCTCTCTGCATCTCCTGGCCGGCACAGAGGCAGCCTGGGCGCTTCTGATTGGCTGGAGGAGGAGGAGGGACTTCCACTCGTTTCGTGGGCTCCCTCCTCACTCCGTGCCGGCCATTGAGCTGATCTGAGGTCTGCACGCTGCACTCCTCTGCACCACATAAGGGCAAGTAATAAGGGGGTCTGTGGGGTGAACCCCCGATCCTTCCTCTCTGGTAGTACATGCTAACCCCCCATAACCACTTAATATAGCGTAGTAATAGAGCCCCCATTTGCCCTTGCTCATCTGGCTGGCTCAGTGGGTAGATGCATTAGGCTCTGATGTGCAGGGCTGTAAGTTCAAGCCCCACATTTAGCCTGGTTCAGGTCTGAGTGCCCCCTGCTTACATTCTTAACAATCCATCACCCTATAAGTAATCATATCATTGTCCCCTGCATACTAGGTCTCTGTGTGAGGGTGTCCCATTTGTCAAAAGTGTGGGGGCAGCTTAAAATGGGCCTCATAGCCTAGATAGACTGGCTGAGCAGCGTGCTAACTCTGATCTGAGCAATAGGGCTAGGAGCAGCGTTGAGGGCACGGATAGGGTCCTTGAGAGCCAGGAGCATATGCTCCCCACCGCAGAGAGCGTGTTGCCAGCGGGAAGCGTGGGCGAGGGCCTAGCCATCCGGCCACCACCCAGCGTCTTGCCCCATGGCCCACAGCAGATCCTAGGTTCTGGCGACACCCCTAATCAGCCTCGAGGTTCCAAGGGTAACAGCAAAAGGGCAAGGAGCTCTAAAAAAGCTCTTACAGGTTCTCACCGGTCGCCCCCTGCGGTCCCCACTGACGCACCCACTGCCAGCGCTGCAGGTGTTTTACAGGGATGACACAATGCCAAAGGAGAGGCCGAGAAGAGAAAAGAGACCACCAGAGGAAGAAGGGACCAGGTGGTCGAAGAGATGGCCGCAGACAACAGTCTGGTGGTCATTGACGAGGTTCCAGTAGCGGCCAAGGTGGCACGGCAGACGCACCCCATAATGGTCTGGAAGTCAGCGAACAGGTACAGTCGCTTGATTTTTTCCTCGACACCAGACAAGAGACAGAAATCCCCTGACAAGAGAGCTTGGCCACAGCGCACTTCACCCATCCCTGACATCATTACAGACTCCCAAAGTGACTCAGGGGCAGGGCAGGGGTATGCAAAGCATCGACCGCCATAGGCCACTGAGCCGGAGGGAATCCTTATGCCCTAGTGTGACGAAGTGCCCTTCGCCACTTTGTCTTGGAGAGGACTGTTTGCCAGCCTCCTGCCCTGCGACTATGGCCCGGGGACATATTGCCCTTTAAACACAGTATTCGGCCATACCAGAGTGTATGTCACTCTTTCTGGCCCTTTACATACAGGGGGGTCATTCGGTACTTGCCCTGTGTGAACCATGATACCACAGATAGATATGCCATGGAGCCCATTCATATAATGAAAGACTATGGGAAAGACTTTAGCTCCATGGCAATTGAACAGTGTGAAGAGGATGTGAGCGCTATTCGGTAGTTTTGTGCGCTCAGATCCCAGCTATAACGGAACCCATCACTGTTTTACCCTGTTTTATGATTATTATGGTGAAAATATGATCCTACTATATGTATGTTGGTTTATGTTCTACAGAATATATTGGCTCAGAATATCACAGCTACTAGGCTAATAGATAATCCTGTTACAGAGACTCTCCTAAGATAAGGAAGTTGTAAAGGATCCTTGCATTTTCCAAAGTGTTTTCATTCTCTGATAAGAACAAAGAAGGATGATCTAATTAATGTCTGATTGTATCCAAGTTGCCAGGGAGGTGTGGCTCACCTATTGTCTCTCTATGTGTATTGTGTGGGGGATATGTGAAATGTCTGTGTGTTATGTGTAAAAGATACTTTTACTAACTTTTGAACCCCTGGTCTGATTCATGCCATTTAATATGTTGTTCCCCTGGGTGAGAGCTATTGAACGGTGCTGGACTTAAAAATGTACCCCCTGTTTTTGGGGTACATCCAGAATGTGGTTAAAATTGTGTCTGTTTTAATTGTGTTACCTGTTATCTGAGGGGAGGAGACGTGGGGGTTGAACCATGCATATAATTGGCTGTGGTAATTATGTGGGTGTAGCCCTTCAGAGGCCACCATTGCATAAAAGGAGATCCCCTGTCATTAAAGTGCCAGTTCTTCTTGACCCTTCAAAACGTAGCCTTGTCTCGTTATTGGAGGGGATGGCTCTATCATACTGGGGATTGCTATGCTTTTGCATACTCCCTTGAGCTGTAACTACTGAACGCTTGTTCCTGATGTGTTCTCCTTGGAGGAGGGGTCTTCCCCACACGGTCCTGGATGCTGGAGATTCATACAGGGTGGAAGGAAGACGGCACGGCTCCAGCTAAACTACGGCGGTTGTGGAGTCTGTGGTGGTTGAGGTGTCCGGTGCGGTGCTTGTAGGCCTCGGCGCAAACTAGGACGCGTCTATCAACGGAGGTACCCGGTCGGGGTGCCAGTAGATCCGTTACACCTAGAATGGCCGCAGAGTACTCCTCCGGGGGGGTGGGGGGGGACAGACCGTGCGGTCACTAGTGAGGGATAGACGCAGGAGTTCTAGTGATTGTTCCTCACGCTTTCCAAGAGCCAAAGGCAGCTCCAGGTTTGGGAGCAGATGGTCTTGCGGCTACACCTGTGCTAGCACAAGGGGGGTGAAAGGAGTCCTCGGCGGTCAAGACACGCAGGTATGCCCGTTCGTCCAGAGATGCAGGTGGCCCCCAGGAGAGCCAGGTCAGAAGCTTGGAAAATCCGGGGACGTGGGGGTAGCGGTGCACGAAGGCTCCCCCAGGGCATCTCAATTTCTAACGTCCCTGAGATCCCTTATAGACCTTAGAACATGGTCGTCGTCGATGGGAAATCGGGGCATGGGTGGGCCTCCGCCCGCGAGGTCGCCCCATGCGGGGCTCACCAACCCCGCAACACCCCTGGCGAGTGTAGCAGTACACGCCAGAGGAGTGGAACAGGAGAGGCGTACAAGACTCGGCTGCGAGGCCATCCATCGTCTGCATGCAAGACAATTTGGGGGCGCATTTGGCCTTGGACGTCAAAGAAATAATCTGGCAACGGGAATACATAAAGATATTCAAGGACATTTGACAACTGGTTACAGGCCTTTGCCATCATGGTTTGCGTCATGGGAGAAAGACACCCAGAACAATGTTCTGGGCTGTCTGTGTATCTGGAGGAAATCAGGAACGCATACTGGACGTGTTGTGGAATGAGTTGGTGGCGATATGATAAGGAATCCCGGCAGTACATGTCCTCCCGATCGTAGATGGCTTGGAGCCTCTTGGCTGAACATAATGACACCAATGCGGACAGTGCCGCCCTTTCGCGGGAACTCAGACGGGACTAGGGGCTCTGTTGCCGCGGGTACATCTGGTTGAGGGGTCTGACACTCATGCAACGAGGGCAGCTGCAGGTGGGCACAAAACAGCCGCTTCAAGCACGTCTGTGCGAGCTGTGGAGGGAAGACGGATCCCCATACGGTTGGGCGCAATGCTGGCTAGAATGCTTTGGTAGGTTGCCAGCTAAAGCTGGGGCGGCCGCCATGATACTCGAGGGCTTCCGGGAAGGGTTCAAGATTCCGTGCACGGCCTGAGTCGCGTCTCGAGAACTTGAAGTCAGTGAAGGAGTTTCCCGGGGTGGCGTCCGATAAAATCCGGGCTGAGGTAGAACTGGTCAGGATGGCGGGGCCCTTTCCCTCCATTCCTTTCCAGGGTTTGGTCATTCCCCCTCTAGACAGAGTGCCGAAGAAGGAAACAAGAAAATTCCGCCTCATCCAGCATTTATACTATCCTCCGGGTAGCTCGGTAAACGACGGGATCGACAAACAGTATTTGTCAGGGTCTTACGCCCTTTTGATCGGGCCACTGTTTTGGACAGGCAGAGGGCGTTGGGGCCAAGATTGCTTAAGTGGATATCGAATCTACGTTTCGTTTACTACCGGTGCATCCTCAGAGTCATCGGTACCTTGGCTGTTTCGTTGACGGGCAGTACTTCGCGGACCGTTGCCTACCCATGGGATGTTCTATTTCCTGTTTCTATTGCGAAGCCTTCAGTACGTTGCAATGGATAGCGCACACCGAGTTAGGTTGCAAAGGGATTACCCATTACCTCGACGATTTCCTCCACATGTGACTTCATACTGAGGACCTTTTCAAGGATACGTCAAGATTTCGGGGTTCCCCTGGCAGACAAAAAGACAGAAGGGCCGACCACGGAATTGACGTTCGTGGGGATCACTTTCGGATGCTTGGCAGCTTGCCGATGGAGAAGGTGTTGGATCTGTCTGCAGAACTGGCAGCCCTAGCTGGCGCAAGAAGAGTGTCGCTGCGGCGGCTACAATCCATCTTGGAAAAACAGAATTTCGCATGTAGGATCATTCCAATGGGCCGAATATTCAGCAGAAGAATGTCGTTGGCTATTGACGGAATATCACAGCTGCATCATTTTATAAAAGTGTCTGGGGCTATGAAGGAGGATGCATGAGTGTGGACGGCATTTCTACGGAACTTCGATGGGAGCACACCGATTCATCCGAGCAGGGTGACAACCGGTCAGCTCGTCCTTTATGCAGGATCCAAGGCGGTCGGAGTGGGAGCCTCTTTTGGAGGCGGGTGGTGCTTGGCACCTTCGCATGCATCATGGGTGCAGGGAAGGCTTACAGACGATGCTACGGTTCTGGAGCTGTTGGAAATCACTGCGGCTGTTTATCCGTGGCGCAGGGGCTTCTGGAACCGTCATGTGCTTTTTCAATCATGCAACCCGAACGCGGTCCGGATTGTTAATAGCTTGACGGTGGCGTCTGGGTCGTTGATACGCCTCATATGGCATTTGGTTCTTGGTTGCTTACAGAGAACGTCTGGGTGAGGGCTGAGAGTGTGCCTGGCCTTAATGTTTGGGTGGTTGATGCCCTTTCTCGGTTGCAAGGAATCCGGTTCCGAACACTGGTGCCGGTGGCGAAGGAGCACTGAGTGGACATACCTTCAGAACTCTGGGAACTTGGAGTGGTAAGGTAGCTGGTTACGTCAGACAGTCAGTAGTGCCGACGATGTGGGTGGCCTACAGGAAGGGATGGAACAGGTGGAGCGACATGGTTCAAGAAGCCAGTGGCGAGGGTTCGGAGGAGCAGGCCTTAGGAATTCTGCTGTGGTCCTTGGTTCGGAGCGCAGAGAGAGGTGATTCCAGGGTGACCGTGGCCCGGCAGTGGGTTACCCTGACAGTTATGTTCAGGTTACAGGGCAGAAGGACTTAACAAGGGAGTTTGTGGTTTGCCGGGCGGTCAAAGGCATGTTCAAAGGGTGGCCGGGTGGACAGGAGGTACCCGATCACTTTCTCTCTGCTACTACGCCTTGGAGAGGTGTTGGGTGGGCTATGCAGGGACTCCTCCGAATCTCTGTTTTTCCAGACGGCCTTTTCCCTAGTGTTCTTCTGGGCTTTCAGGATTGGGGAATTGGTCTTGGAAAACAGGCACTGTTCGGGGAGGGCTGCTGGCAGAAGACATCTGTCTGGAAGGTGACAGATTGTTGGTATGGCTAAAAACGGATCAGGCCGGAAAAGGAAAGAAAGTGGTCATGTACAAGACTGGAACGGAGTGTTGCCTCCGGGCAAGTGCGAGGTTGTGTTTGGAGAAAAGATCGTCTGGGCCAGGCCACTGCTATTGCATGCCAACGGCCAGGCCTTGTCAAGGTTTCAATTCGAAAGGATGTTGAAGAAGTCCTTACGGCAGTTAGGCCTGGACCCGGCAGACTTCGGCTCCCATTCGTTTCGGATCAGGGCCGCTACGGAGGCGGCAAGGCTAGGTCTGCCGGGGACCATGGTTAAAAAGATTGGGAGATGGGAGTCGCGACGTTTTAGGTCCTGCATACGGCCAGAAAGGGTTATCTAATTGGAGTTTTGGTGTTGCAGAAATTCAACAGCTGTGGATCGTTGGCCATTCCTACATGTATTTGGCTCACCGGTTAGCCGCAGTCATTGGAGACAACGTCCAGCTGGGCTTCCTGGAGACAAGCGTGCAAGTACGAGGGCTGGGGTTCTGCGGCTTGAGATGAACACAAGTGAATGGCCTGTTGGAGAGCAATGCTCAGCATCACGGTAGCCCACACATTTTAATTATACACGCTGGGGGCAATGTTTTGGGAGAGATACCTATGAGGGTAATGTTAAAAGGTATGAAGAGGGATGTGAAGTTTTGGTTAGAGCAGTTCCCAGGCTTGTACATAGTGTGGTCCAAAATGATCAAAAGGAGATCAGGGCGGAATGCAAGGCATCCAGTTTCGGTGGATAGAGCAAGGAAAAAGATAACCAAGCAGATGGCTAGTTTTGTAGAGAACTTGGGTTTCATTACCATTAGGCATCAAGAATTCGAAGGCGCAGACGCTGATAATTCTTTCGCCCCGATAAGGTTCATTTAACAGAGATAAGTTTAGAACTGTTTACTCTGGAGCTTGAGGATGGGGCTAGGCGGGACTTAGCTTTATTGAGAGAGCAAGAGGGGGATCATAGCCTGAGGAGGCATCCTTCGCTTGCTCTGTGGTGGGAGGTGAGTCACCCGGCCCACGGGCTTAAGTGGGCGTTGCCCTGCCTTATGGGAGTGCTTAGTAAAGCAAAAAAAAAAATTATGTTATGTTTAAAGAAGCGTTGTGTTCCTTGTTCCTTTAAATCCAAATTTGTTGTAAAATGAATATACAGATGTCTGTACAATTTCCATCTTGTCAGTATATAGTAGTTGTATGGAATACATACTAAATAGATTATGATAACAGCTTTAGTTAGCTGTCCTGTCTGAATGCTTGTGTCTAATATCGCCATATCTTGCTAGACATATATCTATGTGTATTTTGCCTATTAGGCTGTTTGTTTCTAGATATGTCTATTAGTATAAACATATCTTATCTACAAGGCTGTGTGTATTGTATCTATCAGTGTGTGCTGTTTGGAAATTATGTATATTATTTCTGTTATTATCATTATTTCTGCCATTGTATTTTCTAGCAGTTCACACAGTACTCACCCTAGGTCAGGCTCCTCTTCGCCAACCGGGTCCCAGAACCGTTAGGGCTGGCATGAGACAGAAGAGTGCATGACGCAGGGGCTGCTCAGGCTCCTTGGGTCAGCACGCAGCGTTGCGTGACCCAGCAGGCCCTGCTAGGAGTCAAGATTGGCCAGTTGCGTCGGGGGGGGGGGGGGGGCGGGACTTCCACCCGTTTTGTGCGCTTCGTGTCAGTAGCAGCGCGGCCGCCATCGGAAATCCCACCCTCCCACCCTGTTATTTGGCTTTGTGTTAACTATGTTGAAGTGGTTGGAATTATGTTGTAAAAATGACTTTTTCCCCCAAAAAGAAAGGAAATCAATATGATAAAAAAATGGTTTTACATGTTGGAGAGAGCTGCCTTATTCAATGTTTAATGTTTATTCTAATTTATGTGTAGGCGGAAGGTGAGTTGCCCGGCCTAAGTGGGTGTGGCCATACCTCACGGGCATGCTTAGTATAAGCATTGGGGGCCCTGTGCACTGTTCGTGGCCGGGCTCCTCCCCCTTAATATGTTAATATGGTATTTATGAAATTGAAAATTTTGTTATGTACTCTAATAAAGCTGTGGCCGGTGTTTCTCCCACTCAGTAGTCGTGTCCAATCATTTCCTAGCTAAGCCTGAATGGATCATGCTTGGGTCAAGAACTAAGAGTCATGGAACCCTCATATAGCTTATGGGCATTCCCAGTAATTATAGTTTCTAAAAAGTAGGAGTCTATTAAAAAATAAATGTGACTGTTGCCTATTTTATGCACAGGGGGTGGGTGCACTTTCATTGCTACCCTAGATGAATCTACAGATCTTCCTAGTAGCTCAATATAAAGCCCTTTACGATGAAAAATTCCCCTTCTACTTTTAAAAACTAGTAGAACAGTTATCCCAGGGCCTTCAAGACTTTATCTGTGAATATCTGCCCTGTTTTTTAAACAAATATAAAAATATAAAAAATCCAACAGCAAAATCATATTTGTATAATGTACTGTAACTAGCACAGAGAAAGCAAACCTATTTTATCCTTCTGCTGCCTCTCTCCTTTCTATGCTTTATTTGGGCTACAAGGTAAAGTGACGAAGCATAACCTAACGTTTCACAATCTGTCCAACTGTGAAACTAAAAAATCACTCACTTACACAACATAAAATGCAGGAGATTCTTTAATCAAAGCAAGGACTTGTGAAGTGCTTCACTGAGTCTTCAGTGGCTATTTTTCTATAGCAAATAGAAATTTGCAGCCTTCAGAGAATTGTTTCACAGCCCCTGCTAAAATTAATGAATCTTGGGAGTATATTTATATTTAGCTGGAGACCTTTCAGTTCTTTCTCCCCCTCATCTATTTGTTTTCAGAATACTGCTGTGTTCCTTTTTTTCTAGATTCATGTGTTTCTTACCCATTTCTCCCACACATCCATTTTTCATACACTGCTTTTTACCTCCTAGATGTTTATTCATTTTTTTTTCAGTTCTGTACGCTAAGATCACTGTGATGCCTTTATCTAATTATGAGTAATTGTGTACCTAGATTGCGTTTTTACTTTGTATCTTTTCCCTTGACTTATTCATTATTTAAAGGGATATACTAGATTGCTTGATTATAAATGCATCTGATATAGAAGAATTAGTAGTGTATGCAAATATTTTTTGCATGAAAAAATCTCTAAAAAAACATTTTAACACTTACATTGAAGTCAGCAAAATGTCTTGTAATTAGTGACAGTTGAAAATCAGGGTAAAAACCCCCTAAACCCAGGCTAAATTAGCATAAAATTTAAATTGATTTGTTTTGGTCAATCAGGTTAGCCAAAACTTGTGAATTAACTCTGGGTTCCTGATTGTGCTGTAAAGCAGCCTGGAATATGTAGTGTATCACTGATATGTGCTATGTATTGCTGCTGACATACAGACAAGAAGCTGCAATGAGATTGGCTAAGCAAACAACAGCATGTAAATAGTGGGAGGTGTCAACATAATCATTAGAGGGATTTTTAGATAATAATAAAAAATAAAATGTTTTATGAGATGTGCTGCATTCATATAGGCTGCTTTTTGCCTAAAGAGTGCAGAAACATTCATATCCCTTTAACTCAATTTTTTTAAACTGAGCTTTTTTGTGTGTGTGTGTGTTTGCGCTGTTCAGTCGTGTCCGACTCTCCATGACCTAACACACCATACTGATCCACTTGGTTTTTATGGCATAGATACTGGAGTGGGTTGCCAGTTTCTTCTCTATTGGGTCACAGCATACAGCTCCTGGTATTCCTTGGTGGTCTCTCATCCAAGTACTGACCAAGCCCCACACTGTTTGGCAGGGTGGTGTGACCTCTTGGTTCCCTGACTGAAATCGAACCCAGGTTGCAGTGGTGAAATCACTGAATCCTAACCACTGGGGAACCTACCTTATACATATTACTTCAAATCTTTAGTGTTTCCTTTCATTTGCACCTTTAGTCAAATATCTAATATCTGCACTGCCAGTCCCTGCAATGACCTATTCATCCTCAAAACTTTACATTTCACACTATTTCTATATCAATGTTGTGCCATCTTTAAATTATTGAATACATTTAACATTGTGAAACCATTCTTTTAACATTCATAGCAATTGCCTACATTTTGTTTCTGTCCCTCATTAAATAATTATCTCTACTTCAACAGTCCAGCACCATTTTACCACTTCAAACAGACACAATACAATTCTTGTACCTGCACTTTGAAATATTGTAGTTTTAAACCTATTTAGGACTGTTTTATCAGGGAATCAAGGGAAACGTGTGTCGGGTTAGAAGTCGTGCTTCCGATGACGTCACAAGGACGCATCAGCGTTTAGCTGCGTGAGTGGGTAGTACATAGAGCAGAGCTGCTCCGTTTCTAAAACAATTAGAAAAACAAGACAAGGAAACAGTCCTAAATAGGTTTAAAACTACATTAGTAGTATTAATACTTGACATCCTTTGGAGTAAAAGCAAAGTATATCTGGATATTACATAGGACCATCATCCTTTATTTTCACTATTTCCTTATTTTAGGTCCTAATAATAATAATAATTATCACTTCTGCACAAGTCACTCTATTTATTTATCCACAATTTTGCTGAGGCTTTGGCAATTATCCAGTTTCTGTCTAATATATACTGCCCAGTGTATCCCACAATATATTTTTGAGTAAATGTTTTATTTTTAAACAAGTATTAATAAAGGTTATAATCATCACATATATATAGTTACATAGTTACATAGTAATTAAGGTTGAAAAAAGACTTTCAGTCCATCAAGTTCAACCTGTTAAGATCTCCTCTGATCTGCAATATGCGGAATAGTTATTAATTAATTTGTTGATTAAATAATTATTAATAGTATAGTATTGGAGGATGAATAAAGAGTTAGTCCATCAAGTTCAACCTTTTTAGATCTCTATTGATCTTTTTAATGTGGACTATTTATTATTAATCGTTAATTGATCCAGAGGAAGGCAAACAGAAAAAAAAAACCATTGAAACTTTGCCAATTGTCTCATAAGGGGAAAAAAAGCAAAATTCCTTCCTGACCCCAGAAACTGGCGATCAAATTTCTCCCTGGATCAATATTCCTTCGCTATTTATCTAGGATAGCCTTGAATGCCCTCTTTATTCAAAAATATATCTAACCCCTTTTTGAAGTTGTCTATCGAATTCGCTGTTACCACCTCGTTTGGTAGAGAATTCCACAGTTTAACCACCCTAACTGTGAAGAAACCTTTTCTTTGTTTAAGGTGAAATCTTTTTTCCTCTAACCTCAAAGGGATGTCCTCTTGTCAGCTGAAAATCTCTTGCTACAAAAAGTTCACTTGACAAAGCCTTATATTGACCCTGGATGTATTTAAATAAGGAAATCATATCCCCTCGTAGATGCCTTTTTTCTAGCGAAAATAAGTTTAATTTGGTTAGTCTTTCTTCATAACTTAGCCCCTCCATTCCCCTTACTAGTTTTTTAGCCCTTCTCTGTAATTTTTCCAGCTCTAAAATGTCTTTTTTATGAAGTGGTGCCCAAAATTGTACTCCATATTCCAAATGAGGGCGTACTAGGGATTTGTATAGTGGTAGAATTATATTTGCGTCCCTTGCTTCTATACCCTTCCTAATACATGCTAATATTTTACTTACCTTTGCAGCTGCTGCTTGGCTTTGAGCGCTGTTACCTAGGTGGTTGTCCACAAGTACTCCCAAATCCCTTTCAATATCTGATACCCCTAGATTTGCTCCATTAAGATTATAGATTGCATGGCTATTTTTCCTTCCCAAATGCACAACCTTGCATTTATTTGTATTAAATCTCATCTGTCATTTAGCCGTGAACAATATAGTTGTGAGCATGTGGCCCTCGCGAAGAAAGGGCGGCAGTTGCTGGCAAGGAGCGCCAAAGGCGCTCCTTGCCAGCAGCTGCGGACCTCGCAAAAAAGAACGAGACACGTTACAACCAATTCCGACCTCGCAAAATTCGTCCGCAACCCGCGCACATGAAAAAATGAAAAACACAATAAATACACACAACACATACATAAAAAGCTTACCTACAGCAAGAGGGAGCATCCAGGACCTCAAAAACTGAAGTTACACCTCAATTTAACTCAAAATAAAAGAGTTTAGACACTAAACAATTCGAGAGAAAAAGCGAGAGAAAAAATGGCTGCCGAAACAAACGAAAATGATGCTACAGCAGTCTAAAGACGCAAAACACCACCAAACACCTACGGAATTGCTGAAAACACATGCGAGTTTCGGAAACAAGGACACAACCCGCGCGACACCAAACATATTACAAACACAATAAATACATACAACAAACATATAAAAAGCTTACCCACAGCAAGGTGGTGCACCCAGTACCTCTGCAGGTAAACACCTTGATTTAAGTACAAATTTAGGAGTTTAAACACCCGAAAAACACCTAAGCGAGAGAAAAAATGGGCGCCGGACAAAACGAAAACTATGCTACAGGACTCTAAACACGCAAAACACCACAAAACAGCTACGGATATTCTGCCACAGCCGCATACCACACATTAGCCGCCATTTTAGAACAATAACTTATACAATGCAGAAGTACACAGCTACGCTAACGGATTTGTCTCACGCACGTACACTATTACAATGCACACATTCATCACGCTTACACAGCAGCTCCACAGCACTGATGCTGCAACAACATCAAAACAGATTGCCAGCTCTTCAACAGAATACTTCCTGCATATATTACTTCAAAATAGGTAAAGTATATTACTTTATTAATATATTATTTATTGTATTATTATACACCAAACAGCATTAGCTCATTTACAATTTCAATGCCGTCATTTTTGACGGGCAATTCGCTAGTCACGTATATAGTTATCAGCAAGCGGGTTGATGCTAACGCTTGCGAGGGCCGCTGTTGCTGGCAAGGAGCGTCGAAGATGCTCCTTGCTCTGGTGGAGATGAGCGCCATAAGCGCTCATCCCTACAACCCCCTACGAAGCGAGGGGCCGCATTTGCGGAGGTGGAGGCTCTACGGCGCCCCACAACCGCTTACACACGCGGCAGTTGGAAAACAAAAACAAAACACGCAATGACGACCCGCGGAACTTAGGAACAAAAAACATTTGCGGCCTTACAAGAAAAAAACAAAAACCCGTAAAACCATTACGGACTCACAAAAAAACCAAAACATTATCCACACCAAGGGCAGACACCCAGGAAGTCTGGAAGTCAGGTTACACCTCGATTTCTCGATTTCACTCACATTTCCAAACTTTACACTCTCGATAATCCCCCTAAGCAACAGAAAAAATGGCAGCCGAAAAAAAAGAAAACAAGGCTAAGGACTTAAGATTAACAAACGTACTCGCAAAACTGAACCAACGCTCAAGAACACTTCATCCGGCACGTAACACACATTATGCGGAACGTAACACACACAAAATCGCCACCATTTCACATGCAACAAATCCTAAAATGGCGGATGGAACGCAAATTGACGGCTGGAACGCAAATAGTGCATGCGTATTGCGTCCTAACGGTTTCACCTCCAAGTCTATAAATACTGCACACTTTCCAGAAATGTCTACATTTCTCCTCAGGTGATGAACAGTGTGACTGCACATTTCACTGGTGGCGTTACTTCTGAAGCAACTTCATTATCACTTTAGAAGCTTACAATCTGCAAATTACAACAAAGAAATAAGCTATAATACATTTAATTAATTAATTAATAAATCCCCAAAAAACAAGTTTGCTTTCAAATATTGACCGTTAACAACAACCGTATTCATGTATAGTAACATTTATAACATTTAGTAACATAGTAACAAAAACAAAAAAAGTTACATAGATTTTATTCATATCTATTTAAAAAAAAAATTGCCTTTTAACGAAAAAATCTACACACGTATATATTTATGATGCATTCTAATATTTCCCTTTTCTTCACATTTCCAACAGACTCTGCATCAACAGCGTCACTGAATATTTTGCAGCTCTGCACCGTTTCAGACGCACTGTGAAATCTGCAGAATTTCACTCACAACAAAGACAGAACAACAGGTAATTTACAAAAATACATTTCATTCACAAAAAGAAGATGCTGTTGTTAACAAAAAAAAATTACACAAAAAACAGCATTCTCCTTCTCTTTCTCTTTTTCAACAGACACTGCCTGAAGATTGTCGCAGGGACATTGGCAGCAGGGGACCCTCTGTCATTTATAGACAACTAATAATTAATCCAAGGTATAGTATAACAAGTAAAAAAAAAAGAAACACCTATCCTGTTTGCTGTGCACCAATGTCAAAATGAAAAAGAAAAAAAACCCTACTAACAATAATGATGCACACAAAACACTATACTCCAACAAATGTTGTTAACACATACAAAATAGAACAATGAATCCTGTTTTGTCTGCACCAACCTCTAAGCATAACCCATAACCTAAACCTATAATCCAAAAAGTGGCTTACAGAAAACAGGATACTACAAAACATATTGGTAACACATACAACATTTAAGACTAAATCCTGTTTCTGTGCCCTAACCTATAAGCCTAAACCCAGAACCTAAACCTCTAATGACAACAATGGTGTACACAAAACAGGATAGTACCACAAATATTGCTAATACATATAAAATTTAACAATAAATCCTGTTTTCTGTGCCTTAACCTATAAGCCTAAACCCACAACCTAAACCTCTAATGACAACACTGGTGTACACAAAACAGTATAGTATAACAAATATTTTAAACACATACAAAATTTACGAATAAATCCACTTTTGTGTGACCGAACCTATACGCCTAAAACCAGAACCTAAACCTCTAATGACAACACTGGCGTACACAAAACAGGATAGTATTTGTAATACATACACAATTGAACAATAAATCCTGTTTTCTGTGCCTTAACATATAAGTCTAAAACCACAACCTAAACCTCTAATGAAAATGTAAGAATAAAGCCTGTTTTGTGTGCCATAACCTATAAGCCTAAACCAGGAACCTAAACCTCTAATGACAACACTGGCGTTCACAAAATAGGATAGTACAACAAAGATTCGTAACACATACAAAATGTAAGAATAAATCCTGTTTTGTGTGCCTTAACCTATAAGCCTAAACAGAGAACCTAAACCTCTAATGACAACACCAATGTACACAAAACAGGATAGTACCACAAATATTGCTAATACATACAAAATTGAACAATAAATCCTGTTTTCTGTGCCTTAACCTATAAGCCTAAACAGAGAACCTAAACCTCTAATGACAACACCGATGTACACAAAACAGGATAGTACCACAAATATTGCTAATACATACAAAATTGAACAATAAATCCTGTTTTCTGTGCCTTAACCTATAAGCCTAAACCCACAACCTAAACCTCTAATGACAACTGTGGTGTACACAAAATAGGATAGTACAACAAATATTGTTAACACATACAAAATAGCAGAATAAATTCTGTTTTGTGTGCCCTAACCTATAAGCCTAAAACCAGAGCCTAAACCTCTAATGACAACTGTGGTGTACACAAAATAGGATAGTACAACAAATATTGTTAACACATACAAAATAGCAGAATAAATTCTGTTTTGTGTGCCCTAACCTATAAGCCTAAAACCAGAGCCTAAACCTCTAATGACAACTCTGGCGTACACAAAACAGGATAGTATGACGCATATTAATTACTTAAATTTTAATGCAACTTTTGCATCTCTCTCTTTCACTCTCAACAGACACTGCCTGAAGACTCTCTGCATCGCTACAGCAATTTCCACACAACTGATTTCAAGCAAAGAGGTATAGTATTACATGTTAAACAAATAATAAAATAATGCTATTTACACATATCAAATAGAGGGACCTATCCTGTTTTTTGCTTGACTTTCTGCAAACGTATACCAACCTAACTAACAATATAAGTCTAACCCCATAACCGGAAAAAAAAATAACAACATTGCCACATGCAAAACAGGAGAGAAACAAAAAAATTATAGTGCTAACGCCAAGTATATTGTACACAAAATTACTAAAAAAAAAAATACATACACACACTTTAAAGATGTATATGGTTTTTACTGCACAAACCTTTAAGCACAACTCCATACCCTAAACACGTAATGACAACAGTAGCACACAATAATAAAGATAAAACACATGGAGCTTCATTCTATTGCAATTTGCCCAATTAAATAGGCCTCTATAGAAGTAGAGAACATCATTTTCAAAAACAACATTTCAATTACTGAACTTCTATCCAAAAGCAAGGTCTTCAATAACTAAAAAGTTTGTGCTTATATAGAGCCCTATTCAATTGACAAAATCGCAATTGAATGAGAAACATGGAAAATAGAAGGAACTATTATCTTTCATGTGCCACTTTCACAGAATACAATGCAACCTAACACTCTCATTCAATTGCAAATCGACCCATTGAATAGAGATTTATATAAGCACATAGAATATTTCTTTAACTTGGTACTAAATGAACTTCTATCCAAAACTAAGCTCTCCACTAGCTGAAAACTAAAACACAAAATATATACGGTACTCACTGCTTATATACATCTTTATGCAATTCCAAACATTTACATTGAATGAGGCCCTATGTTGCTAACTCCAACTGTCGCAAGCTAACCAAATAATGGAAACTGTGATGCACACAAAACAGGATAGTAGAAAATAAAAATATACTGTTTAAAAAAAAACATTACAATATCTAAAAAAATATATAATATTATATTTTTATTTACACATTAATTTGGCAGATAGTGACAAGAAAAATGGAAAAGAAAAGACGTCAAACTAGAGAATGTCAAAAAACATGGGCAGAGCATCAGACGCCGGAGCAGAAGGAAATTCAATGACAAAAAGAACGTGAAAGACTTGCAAGCAAAAGACTATCAGCTGAGAAACTAAAATCCTAAGAAGGCAACTAAAAAACAAAAGCATTTAGAAAGTGTTGATGAACAATCAGATAAGATTTCTAATGAGGATTTAGAGAGTCACATTGAGATATGTTCTCACAATTGTCCTTTACTTACATCTTTAGCAGTAGAGGCTCATAATTGTGGTGATATGAATATTGTCTGTCAGTTTTGTGGGGCTTATCATTTCAAACAGGAAAGACCCAGAGATGGAGAGTTTGTTTGTTGCTGTCAAAAAGGCCAGGTAAGACTGCCAGAAAGACAACAATTCCCAACTTATGTAGAAAGCATTATGACTGAGCCTACTTTCCCCAACTACCAAAATTTCAAAACAAACATAAGATCCTATAAGAGTGCAATATCCTTTGCATCTATGGGTGCAATATTAGCTGCCCTTACTGCTTTAAAGTACAAGGACAAATTTACCATTGTACTTCTCATTTACATCCAGAGGAAGGAGAGCAAAGAAAATTTGCTCAACTATATGTCCTAGATACAATGGAAGCTGTTGAGCAACGTATGCAGCTTCAAGGAAATAAAAAATGCTTACCCATTGTTTTTATAGAGCTTGATAAAATTATTGCTCAAAACCCATACTCTCAAGCCTACAAAAAAATTGGCAGAAGTAGAAAAGGAACAACAAATTCATGCAGAAATACATAAATTGCCAATCCCAAAGGTCAATATGGTGCTTAAAAGAGATCGCCATACTGATAAACGTTTTTATAACTTGCCAACATCAAATGAGGTGGCAATGGTCATTCAAAATGACGAAGGAGAACCACCATTTCAGAGAGATATTAGAATATATCACAGAAATGAGGAGCAACCTTTCATTAATATAAGTATCTTAAGTACCAATTTGGATCCAATGACATATCCCATATTTTTTCCACATGGGAAGCAGGTTGGCAACCCAAATGAACTCTTCAGAGTTACCCAAATTCAAAAGTACGTGTGAGAAACAATATTTCCATGCGTGAATTTAAAGTCGCTCAAATTGCCATTCAAGATGGATTCAATCCCATTTTATGTGGTAGAAAACTTACA
Source organism: Discoglossus pictus (assembly GCA_027410445.1). Lineage (NCBI taxonomy): Eukaryota > Metazoa > Chordata > Amphibia > Anura > Alytidae > Discoglossus > Discoglossus pictus. Next base: position 65,709,243 of record CM050164.1, on the reverse strand, counting down.
CAACAATGTATCATTGATTCATATTTGCAAGTTGAGGCAAATAATTTAAACTTCATCAAATATCAACAAGATAAACTACGTGTAGAACAGTAATGTGGATTAATGGATTATGTTGCTGAGGTTGCTACAACCAGAGAGCTGCCAGCTGGCAAAGCCATCATTTTACCATCTTCTTTCCAGGGATCTCCTCGCAATATTCGAGAAAGATACAATGATGCCATGGCTATTGTAACTAAATTTGGAAAACCAGATTTATTTATTACATTTACATGTAATCCACAATGGCCAGAGATTACACACCATCTGCCAATTGGACAAACTGCTTCCGATAGACCAGATTTTGTGGCAAGAGTCTTTAAAATCAAATTAACTGAATTAATATGTGACATAACCATAACTCAGTTATTTGGCAAATGTCTGGCTTATGTTTATACCATTGAATTTCAAAAAAGAGGCCTTCCACATGCACATATTCTTATAATCCTTCAAGAGAAAGATAAATTGGATACTGGTGACAATGTGGATTCAGTAATGATTGCTGAACTACCAGATCCAGAAGTACATGGTAGACTATATGAGATTGTAACTCATTGTATGATTCATGGACCATGTGGATATATTAATCACCATGTATGGAAAATAAGAAATGTACTAAAGAATTTCCAAAAGATTTTTAGAAACAAAACCTATGCAAATTGTGATAACTATCCATTATATCGAAGAAGAGAAGACAGACAAACTGCCATTATTCGTGGAAAAAAGGTAGACAACAGATATGCGGTACTGTACGATCCACATTTAATTATGAAGTATAATGCACACATTAATGTGGAAGCTTGTACTTCTATAAAATCCATTAAATATGTCTACAAATATATTTACAAAGGCTATGATGCAGCTACTGTAGTGGTCAAAAGTGAGGAAAATAACGAACACAGTGAGTTAGTACATGATGAACTTGCATCTCATGAAGATGCTCGCTATGTAAGTGCGCCAGAAGCAATGCAGCGTCTTCTAAAATTTTAAATGCACGATCGATCACATGCAGTACATCGATTAGCTGTACATTTGCCACAAAGATATTTAGTGTATTTCCATGTTGGACATGAAACTAATGCTTTGGCACAAAGTGAATATCGCCAAACTACACTAACCGCATGGTTTCCATTAAATTCTACTGACTTAGAGGCAAGGGAATTGTTATATATTTACATTCCATACCATTATGTTTTCATTAATGGACTATGGTGAAAACTAAAAAGTTGTGGAAATAAAATAATCCCAAGAATTTACACTGTAAGTCTAAGAGACCTTGAACGTTTCTGCTTACGATTACTACTTCTAAATGCTCCTGGCGCACAAACTTTTGAACAGTTAAGAACTGTTAATGACATAGTTTATGAATCATTTCATTTAGCTGCGCGACACAGAAACTTCCTAGCTGATGATACAGAATGGGAAAGATGTCTACAAGAAGCAGCACTATGTCAAATGCCACAGCAGATGAGGGAACAATTTGCATTCATTTGTATATTCTCAAATGCTCCAAATGTATTAGCTTTGTGGGACAAATTTAAAACAAATATGGCTGAAGACTTTTTGCAACGATACAGTGAGCCTATTGCACAATTGATAGCATTAATTGAAAACCAAGAGGTCTTTCTAACTCATGGATTAATTTGTGCAAGTTTTAATTTGCCAGATCCAGGTCTCATAGACGACATAAACTTTGAAGACTATGACACTCAACTCCAAACAGAAAGAACAAAGACTTGCAACTTTAAATACATTACAATTGCAAGCATTTAATGCAATCAAAAATGCCCTAGATGATGACAGGCTCAACGTGTGTTATTTCTATCTGGATGGCCCTGGTGGATCAGGAAAAATGTATCTATATAATTTATTAATGAGTTTTGTTTGAGCACAAGGTCAAAAAGCGCTGGCATTTGCAACCACTGGAATTGTCGCACTTTTGATTGAAAGTGGAAGAACTGTGCATAGTGAATTTAAACTGCCAGTTCCTATTTTGGAAACATCAGTGTCGGATATTCAAATGAATTCTTTACAAGCAAAAAAAAAAAAAAAAAAAGTAAATTATAATTAATTATAATAGATGAAGCTACAATGATGTCATGCCATGCCCTACAATGTATTGACCGTTTGCTATGTGAAGTCATGGATGATAATTTGCCATTTGGTGGAAAGGTAATGTTGTTAGGTGGAGATTTTAGACAAACATTACCTGTCATTGTACATGGAAATCGAAACGACATTGTCGAAACATGTATAAAGTCAAGTACACTATGGAAACTATTTACCCATCTTCAATTACAACTAACTATGAGATCAGAAGGACAAAATGAATTCAATGATTGGCTCATTAAAATTGGAGAAGGAAAAACAGAGCGAATACAAAATCTACCGACACTGTTCAGATCCCAGCTCATATGATTTGCAAACAGGATCTCATATCAGCTATATTCCAAACTACAATAAATAACGACGACTATGCAGAGCTTGCCAACAAAGTAATACTAACATGCTAAAATTAGGATGCATTACTCCTCAATAATGAAATATTTAAAAAAATAAATGCACTACAAAACACAGTGCTGATTCTGTACTTGGTGATGACATAGAAAGTCAAACTTTTCAACTGAATTCATTAACTCATTAACTCCCTCTGGAATGCCACCATATATTTTGCAGCTATAGAAAGGTGCAATTGTCATGTTACCGCAAAATATGAACCCCAAAAAAGGCCTATGCAATGGGACAAGATTAATTGTTCAAGAATTAAAGGACCATTTCATACATGCTGAAATTCGAACTGGTATCCATAAAGGAGAGGGCGTTTTCATACCAAGAATACATTTGGCACCAAGTGAAAGTAGCCTACCTTTTGTACTTGAAAGGAGAAAATTTCCCATCATCATGGCATTTGCCATGACCCTTAATAAATCAAAAGGACGAGCTTTCAAATCTGTGGGTATCTTTTTAGAAGAATCAGTATTTGCACATGGCAAGCTGTATGTCGCATTCTCAAGATGCAAGAATCCAGAGGCTATTAAAGTTTACGTTGAAAACAACAAAAGTCAAGGTGATTTATTAGATGATGGACGCATTCTTACAAAAAACATTGTCTACTACGAGGTACTATAACTTTAATTCCACCAAATATAACAAGAGAAGACATGGCACAGAACAAAAATTTTTTTTCACCTCAACAACAATTTCCAACGGAAAAAAAAATAGAGCACAGTGGTTTGATTTCGAGGACAAAATTTAAAGTCACTCGGGCTCTTTTTAGAGGACCACTATTTCAATAAGAAACTCTATAAAATGACAAAAACCATAGAGAACAGTGGTTAGACCCCGCGGACAAAATTAGAGATCTCTGGGACTCTTTTACGAGGACTGCTATTTCACATAGGAAACTCTATATGCCATTTACTAACAATACTTTCATCTCAAGTACAAATCTACAAAAACAAAAAACAAAACAATATAGAGAACAGTGGTTTCAATTGAAAGATCACATCTTATGTCACTCAGGCTCTTTTAAGAGCACCACTACTTCCATAAGAAACTCTATAAAATGACAAAAACCATAGAGAACAGTGGTTAGACCCCGCGGACAAACTTTTATATCTGGCGTTCTCTTTTTAGAGAACCACTATTTCACATAGGAAACTCTATGTGCCATTTTCACAAATTACAAACAACAACAAAATGTCAACCATAAAAAATCAACAACGACAAAATAAGATATTCTCATTTTATGGAATTAGCCCACAAAACACTTTGCTTTCCTTTTAGAACAATTATACTTTAAATGTTACTTCATTAAGTTACTGTTTATAATGTTACTATTTTGGGGGGAAAAGTGTGCAATTTGTTATACAATTTAAATGTATAATTCAATCCAAAATATTAATCCAGGGAGTAATCCAATCGCCAGTTAATGCGGTCAGGAAGGAATTACATTTTTTACCTCCTTTGATACAATTAGCTAAGTTTCAATGGGGGGGTTTACTGTTTGCCTTCCTCTGGATTCAATAAATATTTAGTTTACCAGTTGTTAATCTACAAGTTGCATGTTACAAAACATTATGTCATGTTTACAATTATCATTAACTAGCGAATTGCCCGTCAAAAAATGACGGCAATGAAATTGTAAGGTAGCTAATGCTGTTCAGTGTGTAATAATGAAATATATAATACATGAATAAATGAATATACTTTACCTATTTTAAAGCATTGTGTGGAAGAGCTGTGAATGTGTTTTGATGTTGCTGCAGCATTAGTGGTGTGGATCTGCTGTGTAAGCGTGCTGAATGTGTGCAGTATAACACTGTGCGTGCGCGAGCCCAAACCGTTGTCGTGTACTTCCGCATTGGCGTAAAATGGCGAGTAATGTGTGGTATACGTTTGTATCGGAATATCCGTAGGTGTTTTGTGGTGTTTTGCGAGTTTCTTGTGGTGTTTTGCGAGTTTAGAGTGCTGTAGCCTCGTTTTCGTTTTGTTCGGCGGCCATTTTTTCTCTCGCTTCAATTTTTTTTTAGTCTCTAAACTGTTTTATTTGGATTAAAATCGAGGTGTAAGTTGTATTTTTGAGGTGCTGGGTGCTCCCTCTTGGTGTAGGTAAGTTTTTTATGTATGTGGTGTGTGTATGTATTGTGTTTTAAATTTTGTAATGTTCGCGAGTTGCGTCCGAGTGTTGCGAGTCCGTAATGTGTGTGAACGTGTGTCGTATGTTGTTTGCGAGTGTCGTAATGTGTGTGTCGTACTGTTTGGGTTGCAACGTGAAGTTTGCGAGGGTCGCAGTTGCTGGCATGGAGCGCCTTCGGCGCTCCATGCCAGCAACTGCGGCCCTCGCTTTGCGAGGTCCTTAGGTGCTGGCATGGAGCGCCTACGGCGCTCCATGCCAGCAATTGAGACCCTCGGGCAGTGCCCTCGCAAAGCGAGGGCCTCGGCTCGCTGCGCGAGCCGCGGCCCTCGCTACGCGAGTCGCGGCCCTCGCTTCGCGAGGGCAGCGGGCTCGCTACGCGAGCCCGCAGCGTTAGCAACAACTCGTACGCTCACAACTATATATGTGATACAATGTTGACCTGTTCTTACATTAAAATATTACTATTCTTAAAAAAACATCATTTAACAGTTGGTCGCCTACAAGTTGCATGTTAAAAAAATAAACATCTTTCATATAATAATTGTACGTTTTTATAGATAAGAAAAAGGTTACAAGTCTCAACTACGCGTATTACATGCAAAACAGAATTCAAAACATACACATTTAATTGCCGTAATTTTTTGACGGGCAAGTCTCTAGTATATTATAATTGTCGAACTACGAGACGTTGTCACGCTTTGCATGGTGCATACGACTTAGGTGATGAGCACCAAAGGCGCTCATCGCTTGCAAACCTTGCACAGCGAGCCGTTAACTCGGAGCACTTAGGCAATGAGAGCTAAAGGCGTTCATCGCCTGCGAGCCTCGCATAGCGGGGCGAGCCGTTAACTCGCAGCACTTAGGCGATGAGCGCCAAAGGTGCTTATTGCCTGCAAGCCTTGCTCAGCGATGCGAGCCGTTAACGCTTATCGCCTGCAAGCCTTGCGAGGCGAGCCGTTAAAGCACTAACACGCACAGCACTTGGGCGATGAGCGCAGAAGGCGCTCATTGCCTGACTTACTAAATTGCCATTCGCCAAATTGAATAGGGCTCTATATAAGCATATAACATCATTTTTGAAAATAAGTTTTTACTTACTGAAGAGCTTTTTTTTGCATACAAGTTCACTAACTAAATACTTCAGTAAAAAAAATAATCTCCTATGTGCTGATATAGAGCCATAATCAATTTCTCTACTCGCAATTCAATAAGGCTGTTGAGCTGCAAGCAGGTGACAAACGTGCGACTTAGAAAAAAAAATACGAGGTAGGAAAAATACGAAGTTTTAACGGCCCGAACCGCGAAAATCAAAATACAAGAAAAACACACAGAAAAGATAAATAACAAAAACATCACACACAGCAAGGGGGAACAGCCAGGACGTCTGAAAGTGAGGTTGAACGCAAATTTAAGTCGATTTTAAAGAGCTTCGGCACTCGAAAATCGCCTAAGCGGGGAAGAAAAATGGCGAACATAAAAAATTAAAACGAAGCGACACGAACCTGGAGAGCGCAACACGACGCCAACTACATACCACTTTCACACAGGTACACTATTACAAAGGACGGCAAATACTCACGAAACGCGTAGCACATAGACAAACGACGCTACTTTACACTCCGAACTTGCATATCATAACATTACGAATCTACAGTAGCGCTTTACAAAAATAAACCAACGGTTTGCCCTCACGCACACAGACTACTTCTAATGCACAGTTGGGACATTCATAAAAAAATCACCACAACCTAGCAACAGTCCAACTGAACATTATATGTGTGCGGGAAAATGAATAAATATTGTTAGCTCTTCAGGCTATTGATTGATGGATATATTCATTATAATTAGGTAAAGTATAGTAATTAATTAAGTAACTAATTAATTGATTATTAATTACAAAAATATAGACATATTGACCGTATTTATTGACCATAATTTTTTGATGGGCAAGTCTCTAGTTTTTTAATAATCATTTCAGTCTCTGAGGAGATCAGTATAAAGGTGTGCTTGTAAACAGAGTTCTTTTTTTTCTCTTTGTGCATGATGACTGTAACAGAGTCCAATGCAGGTTCTGTAGCAATAATCTCAGTAATAAGGATTATTATTTCATCAGAATGAAACACACACATCAATTATGTATATTTAAACTGACAACAGCCTTTATTGGTGTGCTCCAATATTTATGCACAACCCAGCCCAACAAAACTCCACCAGCCCCCTACCCTGACCATGTGGGGAGGCCTTTCCATCTGTGATGTCACCCCCCCCCCCCTACTCACCCCCTTGGTCTGGGACCCTAATTTACTATCAATTGGCTGTTTGATCCTGGCTTTAAAGGGGGTATCTGATATGATCAGGCGTGCAGACACTCAGTTTCTGATGTGCGGGATTCTCCATATGTCCAGCATGCTTCCCCATTCAAACCTAAGTGTCCACTGTCCCCTGGTGCCAGTCAGCTCTCCTGCAACTGTACTGGATCCCCTACAACCAAACACCTTGTAACTGGTGGCCCCTCTACACTTTATTAAACTCTCTGGGTAAAATGCAGCATTTCAATACCAAACATGTTGAGCAGCACATGAATAAATCTTCACAATAATACAATAATTCTAATCACCCCATATTCTGGCACTTTCCATGCCACAGGGCATGCAAAAAGGGTATATCTGTCAAAGTTCAAGTATTCAGGCAGGGAGAATTGTGTCAGTGGATAGAAGGATGAAAGAACATCAATAATCCATGTTAATCGAGGGCTCCAATAGTCCAACAGTCCCTCAAAGTCTTGATCCCCCCCCTCCCTGCACATCACACAATATATTGAAATTTCAGCCATTCCCTTCAGTGTTAAGATATCATTAACCCTTTCAGTACTCAGCAGCCCCCATTCACTTGTCAATCCCTTTTTCCACCTTACTTTTGCCTAATTCAAGTCTTTATCTTATCAGACACTCAAACTACATACTGACCCAATTGTAATTTCACCCTATATATCCTTACTTTGTCATATTCTTGTGTTCTGCTCGTGACTTCGGATTGCACTCCAAATTCATAATACTACCCTAAGCTTCAGAGTTTCGTGTGAGGAGCCGTTTGACAGCTAAATATGACTAGGTCATGTGTGCTCCTTCCACAGGAATCTGTATACTTGTATGGATTAGAGTCGCAAAAAAGACCGGGAACTTGATACAATCTAAAAAGGTTGCTCTGCTGCACTTCTATGATGTTTTTAATCTGCCTGTCTTAAACCCAATGTCTGTTATATCTATGAGTAATTGTTAGTAGAGAGTAAAATAATTGCCCGTATTTCTTTTAACTCTAACGTTGGCAAAACAGACGCTTAATCAAAATTAAGTGTTTTAAATTAGTCTTGCATGAGCTCAAAAAGGCGTCTGAGATGCAAAATTGCCCCTCCCCAAGGAATTTTAATTGGCACATTGCTAAAGGTAGTTTGCAGATAAATATGCTTTTTAAAAAATGTAGAAACAGAGAGCAGTCATTTAAGAGTCAGAGCAAAATGAGTGTTATGTGTTTTGGTTGAAGAGAAAGAGAAAAGTGTATCTTTGATGTAATTAGTTCTTCTGATAAGAATTCATGATGGTCGTTTGAATTGGCACATTGCCAAAGTTACGGACAGAGATAAAAGTATCTGCAAATTAATAATGTTATACATGGATAATGTTTGTGAGTACGAAACGGAGTATAGTTAAAATAATGACACATTTTGTGAGTTTAAATGTAAAAGGTTTTATGTCCGTGTAGAATAATTATTCTCTCTCCTCAGTCCTTGTAGATACTCCCACAGCCCCTCCGATCCATAGAAATTCTCCACCCACCTTAAATGTATAGAGCGGCCATAACAGCTGTACTGTTTTAAAATTAAATAATGTATTATAATGAGCCATTTATGTAGATCAATAGCCAGTGCATATATAATTGTATACCTGCCCATCCAATAAGACATATTGTGTTGTTATTTACTGCTACTAATAAAATGACCTACTTCCTGTGGTCTCCAGGTATTTTTGTATTTTTTCACCAGCAGAGATATGTACTTTTGGACTGTTGGACCAAACTAGCCCCATCAAAGTGGTTGGAGCTTAGTGACGTGGAGAATGTCATTCCTAATGACCCACCCACTCCTTCTGACTCCACCCCTGACATCTCACAGCCTCTAGAACAACAGCTGAAGCAAAGAGAAAGTGGGGTTTTGTTTAAAGTGTGAAATACAGAGTTTAGAGATGTTTATGCATGTCTCTGTATATGGATCTTTTCTACATGGTCAGATACTGTGGTTGAAGTGAATATGAAATAGAAATTATTATTATTTTATTATTATTATTATTATCCTTTATTTATAACGCGCCAACATATTCCGCAGCGCAATACAGGGGTTAGGTACAAGTATAAACAATACCCCACAATGAAAATAATGGAAGACCCTGTTATTGAGCTTTCAATCTGATATACACTGTGCTTTCCCTAAAGCACCTCACAAGATTAAAACTCGCAAACTTACATTCTAAAGGGTATGGGTGAGGTACAGGAGAGTGAGAGATGCATAGTGAATGAAGAGGCTAAAGATGATAGGCTTTTTTGAATAGATGTGTTTTTAAAGAGATTTTGAAGGATCTGAGGCAGGAAGATAGTCTGGTGGTGCAAGGTAAAGCGTTCCAAAGAATAGGGGCAGCACGTGAAAAGTCTTGAAGCCGGGAATGAGAGGAGGTGATGAGAGAGGAGAAGAGAAGAAGGTCATTAGCAGAGCGAAGAGGGCGGTTGGGAGTGTAATTTGGGATTAGAGCAGAGATGTAGGAGTGTGCACTATTGTGGAGGGCTTTATATGTTAGGGTCATGATATTGAATTGTATTCTAGACGCTATGGGAAGCCAGTGGAGTGCCTGACAGAGAGGTGCTGCAGACACTGATCGTTTAGTATGGTAGATGAGTCTAGCGGATGCATTCAAAATGGATTGGAGTGGAGACAGACGGGTGATAGGAAGGCCAGCAAGAAGAGTGTTGCAGTAATCGAGGCGAGATATGATGAGAGCGTGGATAAGAATTTTAGTTGTGTCTTGTGTGAGGTAGTGGCGTATTTTGGATATGTTTTTTAGGTGAAAGTGACAAGATTTTGTGAGTGATTGGATGTGGGGAATGAAAGAGAGGGAAGGGTCCAGTAGGACCCCAAGACAGCGGGCCTGAGAGGTGGGAGTGATGATGGCATTGTCAACAGTGAGAGATATTTGCGGAGTGAAAGCTGTAGTAGAGGGTGGAAAGATAAGGAGCTCTGTCTTAGACATGTTGAGTTTGAGTTGACGGCAGACATCCAGGAGGATATGCTCGAGAGGCAATTGGCAACATGAGCTAGAAGAGAGGGGGATAGTTCAGGTGCAGAGATGTAGATTTGGGTGTCATCAGCATATAGATGATACTGAAATCCAAAAGATTGTATAAGGGCACCAAGGGAGGATGTATAGATAGAGAAAAGGAGGGGGCCTAGGACTTAGCCTTGGGGTACACCGACAGTTAGAGGGCGAGGAGATGAAGAGGTGCCAGAGAAGGAGACACTAAATGTTCGATTTTCTAGATAAGATGTGAACCAAGAGAGAGCAGTGTCACGGATGCCAAGAGAGTGGAGAATTTGGATAAGAAGAGGATGATCAACTGTGTCAAAGGCAGCAGAGAGATCCAGGAGAATTAGGATAGAGAAATGACCCTTTGATTTGGCGTTGAGCAGGTCATTAGTAACTTTTGTGAGAGCTGTCTCTGTAGAGTGTTGGAGCCGGAAGCCAGACTGGAAGGGATCAAGGAGGGAGTTGGAGGAAATGAATTGTGTAAGGCGAGTGTAGACGACACGCTCAAGTAGTTTAGAAGCCAAGGGAAGTAGAGAGATAGGGCGGTAATTAGATGGAGAAGCTGGATCAGATGTGGGTTTCTTAAGAATGGGTGTAATTGTGGCTTGTTTCAAAGGTGATGGAAACTTGCCAGTGTCTAAGGAAAGGTTGAATAGATGTGTGATTGCTGGGATAAGTGTGGTAGAGAGGGGGGGGGGGGGATCAGCTGTGATGGAATAGGATCATGTGGACAAGTTGTGAGACGAGAGGTTGATAGAAGGTTAGCAACTTCATCCTCAGTTACAGGGTTAAAGGAGTTTATAGTGGCTATAGGTTTGGGAAAGGGTGAAGGCAGACTGCTGTTTTTTTTTTGAGGAGAAGGTGTGATATGGGCGCGTTGAGAGGTGAGTTCATGATGAATATTTTCAATTTTACTATTAAAGTATCTAGCAAAATCTTCAGCTGTAAGAGAGGAAGGGGCGGGAGGTGGGGGAGGGCAGAGGAGAGTGTTAAGAGTGGAGAACAAATTTTTCGGGTTGGAGGCCAAATTTGATATTAATGATGAGAAGTAGCTCTGTTTGGCAAGATTGAGGGCATAGTGATAGTAACGTAGGATAAACTTGTAATGAAGGAAGTCTGATGAGGAGCGAGATTTCCTCCATAGTCGTTCAGCGCTACGGGAGCACTTCTGGATGTAGCGTGTTTGTGTAGTGTGCCATGGTTGTAGATGAGAGCGGGGGCGTCTGCCTGCGGTTATGGGGGCTAGAGAGTCCAGGGTTGAATTTAGAGTCAAATTGTATTGTGTGGTAGCAATATCAAGGCAAGTGAGGGTAGTGAGAGGACTGAGAAGGGGTTGCAGTAAATTGGAAAGGTGTTGTGAGTTAAGTGTCTGCAGGTTTCTGTGGGTTCTGGTAGTTGGGCGTGATAAATGGTAGAGATTGGAAGGGGTAATGAGGCTGTAGGTTAGGAGATGGTGGTCAGAAAGAGGCAGTGGGGAGATTGTAAGATTGTAGATAGAGCAGTGATTAGAGAAAATTAGGTCCAGGGAGTGTCTATCCTGGTGGGTAGGGGATTCTATCCACTGTGAGAGGCCAAGGGAAGAGGTAAGTGCAAGTAGTTTTGTGGCTGTGGGAGAAGTGGGAGTGTCAGTGGCAATGTTGAAATCACCAAGAATGAGTGAGGGTATGTTAGAGGAGAGAAAGTGAGGGAGCCAGGCGGAAAAATGATCCAGATATTGAGAGGCTAGACCAGGCGGGCGATAGATGACAGCCACTCGCAGAGAGATGGGTGAAAAGAGACGGATAGTGTGAACTTCGAAGGAAGAGAACTGGAGAGAGGGAACTGGGGGAATGCAATTGAATGAGCAACGGGAGGAAAGTAATATGCCCACACCCCCACCTTGCTTATTCCCAGGTCTGGGTGTGTGACTGAAATGTAAGCCACTGTATGATAGTGCAGCAGTGGAGGCAGTGTCAGATGGAGAGAGCCAGGTTTCAGTTAAAGCTAAAAGGTTGAGGGAGTTGGAGATGAATAGGTCATGAATGTAAGTGAGTTTGTTGCAAACAGACCTGGCATTCCAGAGGGCACATGAGAAGGGCAAAGTGGAGGATTTTTGACAGATGATGGGTATTAAGTTATGAGGGTGTCGGGTATTTGTTGCCCTGTGTGCTGAGCGTGACTGATAGAAGGTAGGAATGGATGAGGGGCCTGGGTTCGGAGATATATCTCCAGCAGCCAATAAAATAAGCAATGAAAGAGAGAGGATGTGAGAGTAGGACTTACAGAAATGTTTCTGCTTATTGACCTTAGGGGAGGGAGGAGATAGTGACTGGAGGAAGGAGAGGAGCTTGTGGGAGCAAAGAAGAGGGGAAGAGAGCAGGGAGGGTGAAATGGTGATACAGTTTGAGACATGAATTGGAGAAAGTGACGAGAGCCTGAGAAACAGACAGGAGATGATGAGGAAGAGGGAAGTGAGAGGAAACATTGTTACACTGTGTGTTCTTGAAGGAGTGGTTAGGGATAATTAGCAGATGTCACTGATTGGACAGGTGCAGATACTTAGTAGGCCTCAATAAATTAAGTGTAAGCAGGGGTGGGTGGGAAGAGGGGAGGGAGGGAGGGAATTGCTTCAGGTGAGGGGAATTGTGAGCTCTGAAAGGGCAGTATGTGTTCTTAAATGCTCCTAAAAAACAGACAGATGTAGAGAGAGATATTTAGTGGGGGGAAGTAGGGGCAATAAAAAAAGAGAAAAACAAACACACAGGCCTATTCAAAATGATTTAGATATCGTCCATGTAAAGGTGTAATTACTGATGCTAGGATTAGGAGATATTAAAAGATGTTTTACCTGACGAGGTATTATTTTAAGAAGTGCTGTCGATTTTAATTAAAGTAGATATAGCTTAACAGAGGAGTTGCCTTCCTTAATGGTGAGAATTGATGTGCCTACCTAGAAATGGCGAGAATATAGATTGGATAGGAGTTGCCTTCCTTAATGGCGAGAATAGGTGTGCCTACCTAGAAATGGCGATAGGGTAAATAAAGGAGAATATAGGTGTGCCTCCCTAGAAAGGTGAATGCAGGTGTACTTACCTACAAAAGTGAAAAGGTTTACTTTTACCTAGAAAAAGTGGAGAGGTTTGCTTTACCCAGAAAAAGTGAGAGGTATACTTACCTACAAAAGTTATACGTTTACCTTACATATCTATATAAAAGGTGTGAAAGGTTTAGCTTACCAAAGAAAAAGTTAATATGTGTATAGACGGATTTTGGAGAGCTGTGCTGATTTTTTAAACAGATAGAGTGTAGAGTGTTGATGTGGAAAAAAATTCTAATATTTTTGTGTGTGTCTATTGGCTAAGAATCAATGAATGAATTGGGTCCATGAATGTGAGTACCGAGTGTGAGTACTGTGAGTAATGAGTGTCAGTACCATGTGCAGTGAGTGCTGTGTGAGAAATTGAAGAAAAAGAAAGATTGGTCCTCTTTTCTGTGCTATTGTTGAGTGTGTTTGAGCATATGTTTACAGTGTTATGAAGTGTGTGAGCAATATTGAGATCTAGCTATGTGTGAGGACATCATGTATGTACTGATTGTCGTGTGAATTTGTGGTGTTTGAAAGAGAGATCTGTTGTTGATCTCCTAGAATGGTGTCTGATGAATATTGGTATTCATATAGGAAAATAGTGTGCAAATTATAACATTGCATGTTTGTGCAAAAAGTGTCCATTATATCTGACCGACAGTGTAGTAAAATTGCTTATAGAAAATATATAATGTGAAACCTGATCAATTTCAGATTAATATTTGTGTTTTATTATTTGTATTTTTTATATCATCTGCCGTTTTGGATAATCAAAATTAAGGTTTTAATAAAAGATGGTTCATTAATTGTGTTACATTTTTTAAGGTTGATATTTGAGAAAATTAGCTGCAAGTAAATACAGTAATTGGTAAAATACTGGGTTTAAAAAAAAAAAAGAAAATATTTTTTAAGGTTTTATTACACTTAAAAAGAAAACTGTTCAAAAAGCATATAATTTGCAAATTATATTAAAGTCGGTGAAACTGAACTATTTATTCATTACACTGCCAAGATCCAATGTTGATAGAACATCCGATCTTATTCAAGGTTGTATATAGAGAATGTTTTGATAAGAATGAAACTGCTTCGTTTTTGCCAGGACAGCTTCTAAATACCCAAAACATCTCTTTTGAGATAAATTGTAGTAGTGCATTACAATTTTTTCTAATATTTAGGTGCAAATATATCTGTTCAATAGAATTAATAATTTTTTAAGGTTTAAAAGTTGGAATTATTTCATGGGTTATAAGCATACAGGATGGTCAGAAATGGCAACAGACTAAGAATATATATATATATATATATATATATATATATATATATATATATATATATATAAAATAAAACATTTTAGATGTTGTGTTTCCTTATATTTTTTTCTTTAGAATTTGATAGGATATTTTTTTATTAATTAGGAATTTTGTTATGCTTATTAAGTTATCCTCGTATTGACATTTCTTTTTGTCTGTATAAATATGGCAACATCCCTGTCTACTAATTAATCACAGGGAGGGTACACATATCACTAGAAGTCACTGTAAGATATCTGGTTAAAGAACCTTATCATACCAATTCTGTATTATTTTATGTCTTATGTTTTGTTTATTCATGCTGCATAAACACTATAATATTGTACTAGTTATTCTTCCAGGCCTATCACCAGATCACATGATGGCAATTGTGCAAATGGGTTACCAATTCTGAAAATCTTTTTAAGGTATTTATAGGTTTCTAAGAAAAGAACATGATAAGAGGTGGACTACATTTTGAGTTAAGAAGATAGATTTAGAGCTTTATTAAATGTATATTGACAGTAAAAACAAATTGCAAATTCCTTTAATAAATATACAAACTGTTGCAAGATACATTAAGTAATGTCTTATCACTTATAGAGACATAATTAGTAGTATTGAAACTGTTCTAATGATACAAAATAATGGTTCAATATATATTTTTCAAGTATTTAATATGTTTATTAGCTTTGCATGATTTACCTTATTACATAATTTAAGTGTATATCACCCCTTGTTTATTATAGAGTTATGTATTTATTACATTTATTTTACAGTTAGGGAAAATTTAGGGTCGGTGTATATGATGTAAGGATGTCTACTTAAAAGATTTATGGAAGTTTCTTGTATGTTTGGATTTTTGTCACACTTGTCTACCGCAGAAGAAGAAGATGACAGCGAGTGCGTGCCTGTAAAGACAAAGAACAGATAAGCGTGCCCTGATATATGATGAGAGAAAGTATCTACCAAGTACTTATTGTGATAACAGCAGATAACAACAGATACAGAGTTTGCTGACTAAGAGTCTCCTTATACAGGAACACCTGAAACCACTAACCTAACCTTTACTGAAGGTCAGACAGGAACAGCACAGTATGACTTTTGTACAATCGTATCCTGCAACAAGATTATAACCACTGGGAGTAATGACTAACCTGATAAGTGCTTTTCTAATTTTACTACAAGGAGATCAGATGTGTGGTGGTACTATGGAGGACTAAATCCGAGACAAGTGTTCCCCCCAATTGAAAAAGAACTTGTGCATTAATACAATTGCTGTTGCCTTTTACCTGCTTCCATAAAAATAACTAAGTTTTACTGCAACACAAATCTACAAAGGCCTTGACCCCAAGTGGCAGGTTTCATGACAAAGTCTACATCGACTCCATTGGAGTACCCCATGCACTATCAGACAAGTTCAAGGCCAGAAATCTAATTGCAGCAGGATTTGAATCCCTGTTCACCTGATGGGTGACAATAAATAAGAATGTTGACTGAATAAATTATATCTACTATAACCAACAAAAGATTTGTGAACTATACAAGAGATGAGGTACAAGGTTTGACTGAACAACTAGATAAAACAAGTCTGATAACATGGCAAAACCGCATGGCCCTGGACATGCCTCTAGCACAAGAAGGGGGTGTTTGTAAAAAGTTTGGCACTGCCTGCTGCACCTCCATCCCTTATTATACGGCACATTATGTGACAGTTACCAAAGCCAAAAACATGTTTGTCTTAATTAGGCATGGACAAAGAAATCTAATACAATCAGCATAATATTCATATAAAAACGAATTTGTAAACATGACAGCCCCAAAGTGATAATAATAATATATTAAAAATTCAAAGTCTTCAAGGGGTTAAAGATCAAACTTATTATAAAAATCTGTTGTTATCTTGATTTTATGTCCTAATCTGGTAGCACACATTGTCTAACACAAGTTTATGAGGGAAGGTTGAGGAGTCAGTGTAAGCATGTGACCATCTTACCAGTGGCGGAGCTAGTGCATGGGGGGCCTTGGTGCCAAAGTAAAACAATTTCCATATATATATATGATTTGGAGAAAACCAAAGTAGTTTTCGGAGATATCTGTCCCTGGCCAAATTACCAATATATAAATATATATATATATAGTGTGCACACCTTAGAGAAATAATACACCAACACAGAGTTCTGGCATAAAGCTTTCTCTCGCCTACTGTTTATTGAATCAGCTGCTATATATAACATTTAACAATCAGATAAATGTTGCAATTAAGCAAATCATCAGGTTTATTCGGTAGTTCATTGGTTCTGTGATGTCTGCTTTTACAGAATCTAAACAAGGCATTGGGTTAGTGCATTAAGGAGTCTCTAGGTTTCATCCCTCATTGGTCAGAAGTTTAGGACAAAGGGAAGATGGCGTTCTCCTCCTTGTGCCCAGGGTGTGATAAGACTCGTCACCGGAAATAGTGCTGCCTACATCTTGTATGCAGGGAAGTGACAAATCCTCCATCTTAGAGTCTCCAATAATCAACATTGTTAATAAGATTACGTAATACTGAAAAGAGAAAATATATGAGTAGGGCAAACATAAAATGCATTTTCTTTAGATCCTGATCCATAACAGTCCCCCCTAAAATGTCATATTATGTTTTCGCATCATCCAACCCACTCATACTAGTTCATTGTAAAGGTTAGTAACTACTACATTTTGGATAATACAAGTTAAGAGTACATGTCTTTAAAGCTATGGTTCCTCCGGAACACTATTCTTCTGTGGATTCTATGTACGGATGTTGAAAGCATTGCGTGTAAGTATGACATAGGTACATATCTTAGTTCGATCGGGCTTGCCATGACCTAACGTCACACCTACCCTATGTCCTATGCGGCATGGGAAAACCTAGAAGCCTATATCAGCTAATAGTGTAACTAACTCAGATCAGGAACCATGGTATTCATAAGACACTCTCCTTCGAGCCTATGGTCATCTGCTTTAGCATATGAGATGTCTTATAGGTATCATCTTGGTCACCGAAATCTAGTTCTAGATTCTGGTGCACAAAGGTGGGTGAAGCCTTGACCATTGCATCCTGTAGATAAGTACGTATACAGGGGATAATACAACACAAAAGGAAGGCAAGTAGGATTATAATGGCAAGAATAGCCATTCCAACTTGTAATAAAACCTTTTGCCAACCATTCATCCATCCGAACCATGAATCCCAATAGTCCATGGTACCAGAATTTTCTTTTAATTCTTGACCAAGATTAGCCAATTTCTGAATTGCCAGTGTGATCTTGCCTTTTGGACCTGTGTTATCAGGAATATACATACAACATGTGCTAGTGTCAGGAAGCATTTTACATACTCCACCCCTTTCTGCAAGGATCATGTCTAATGCCATACGATTCTGGAAGGCCATGTGTGATGTAGCCTCTAATTGTTCTGCAATGCCTTTTAAGGCATCCTTAGTGTAGTTAACAAATCGTTGCTGGTTATAGTAGATATAATTAATCCAGGCAACATTCTTATTTACACCAATCATTGGTATAAGTGATTCAAATCCTGCTGCTATCTGGTTTCGGGCCTTAAATTGGTCGGGCACTCCTCTTGGGACTCCAATAGCATCAATATACACATGTGGGTCAAAACTTTCCAGAGGTTCAGATGATGAAGTTTGTCTTCTCTTTCTGGACCTTGCTTGGGGAGCATTAGGTAGATTGTCATCATAATAAGTTGGGACAATGTGTAACGGCATTATGGCTTTAGCCAAGGTACATTCCCCACGCCATACTCCTGACAGTCTTACCCTAAGTTTCATATCCCCACATAACCAATATATGTCCCCTAAAGATTGTGTCTGATTGATTAGCAGTGTGGATGAACCATCTCTATATGTGTGACAAAATCCACTTGGGAACTTCTGCAAATTGAACCCATGAGAAACATTTCTCCTGTAACACGTATAATTTCCGGGGTATATAGTTATACCTTTCCCTGGATGGGGATTGTTAGTTATCACAGGGTACGTCTTTCTCCATTGTTCGCACCTATCTATATAACTATGTTTATATTTGAACAAACTCAAAAAACATTTCTCTTCCTGCAAAGGTATAGTAAGTGGGACAGTACCTAAATGAGGCCTAGCATGGCCGCATACATAACAGTTGGTCTTATTACTTTCCTGTACATTGTATTTCATCCATTCCAACCACACATTAAGATCTGAAAATCCAGTCTCAGTAGCTAACGTGTCCTCATATGTTGGGTCACCAGTAGCAGTCATTGTTCCAATGATCTGGGGCCCTGGCTTCAATGTCTGTAATGCCAGAGGTAAGTCTGGGTGCTTATATAGATCTGCTATCTTAAATTTGCCTGTGAATTTAGCAGTTTGTCCTCTGATCCAAGCCCCCAGTAGATATGTGTCAGCATCTATGGGACAAGGGTTTTGTATGGTCAGAGTCAATTGCATATTAGAACCAGATACCCCCCTATTCAGACATCTACCAGTCTTTATTAGAGTCATTCGGTCATCTTTCTTATCTGCAGCACTCTGAGGCCTATAATCCCAATGTGTCCCAGTGTTCTATCCCACCGCCTTCCATGTGTTACAGTGTCTTCCAACAATTTCATCAGTAACACATATGTATATATCTTTCTTATATAAATCACATTGTTCGGGGATTGGGGGGCAGCGAACAATGTCACAGAAGTCAAAGGTGTATGTAGCAACATGTGTAGTATGTGAATTGTACCAAAGTGTAATGCCGTCCTCATATTTTGTAATGGTTACATGTTGAGCCTTGCTCACGTATACTGCAAGGAACAGAATAAACCACTGGGCTGTACTCATTGTGTTGTTTCCTGGTCATCAGGGGGAGGAACCTTTTTGCAATGTGATGCGTGGACCCAAGTAGCTTTCCCTTCCAACTTAACTGATGTAGCCGTGGTCGGTAGTACTTGGAATGGGCCTTCATATCTGGGTTCCAAATGGGTTTTCCTCACAAATTTCTTGACCTGGACCCAATCTCCAGGAAGTAGTTGATGCGTACCAGTGATTACTTCCGAATCTGGAATAGAAGAGAACACTTGTGCATGGATTTTAGTCAGTGCGGTGGACAGTGCAATCACATAGTCAACAAGTACATCAGATTTTAGTTGCAGCTGCATTGGAAGGTAGCACCCTAGTCTAGGAGCAGACCCAAACAGGATTTCATGAGGGGATAGTGCATGTTTCCCCCTTGGGGTATACCTGACACTGAACAAGGCTATGGGTAAACTTTCAGGCCATGGCATACCAGTTTCTTGTGACATTTTTAACATCCTTTAGATTGTAACTCTGCGAGTTTCAATCCTGCACAGTGCTTTAGGGAAAGCGCTATGGACACCGGATTCCAAGCTCAAAGACAGGGCCACCCACTCTTTGCAATGTATAAATCTTTAACTTGTCATTGCCTGTAATTTAACTTATGTATAGCGCTACGGAATATGTTGGCGAGTTACAAATAAACGATAATAATAATAATAATAATCCTGGACTTTAAAGTCCTGTTCATACGTTCTACCTTCCCGCTACTCTGGGGATGATAGGGTGCATGGAAGGACAGAGTTACTCCCAAGGCTGCCCAAATTTCCTTGGCTAGTACTGCAGTAAAGGCTGGTCCTTGGTCACTCTCAGTCACTTCAGGGACCCCATATCTACAAATGACCTCTGTTAACAGTCTCTTTACAGTGGTTTTGGCTGTCCTGTTTACAACTGGATAGGCCTCTGGCCATCCTGAGAACATGTCCACAATGACCAGAGCGTATTCAAATCGACCACTCCTTGGCATCTATATGTGATCAATCTGTATCCTCTGTAATGGATACAGAGATTTTGCAAAATGCTTCTGTGGGGGTTTCTCAGTTTGGCCTGTATTACATTTAGCACAGATGCTACAGGACTTGCAATAGTTGCTCGTAAGTGTAGTTATGCCTGGGGCCATATAGTACTTGTCTATCAGAGCGTTCATGAGGGTCTTTGACAAGTGTGCCGGTCGTGGGCCCACTGTACTGTTGCTGGATAGAGATTCTTTGGTAAACACAATCTCACATTATCAACATACAATCCATCTTTAAGGATTGCTCCCTTTGCTTTCCACTTGTTTACTTCTTCTGGGTCTGCAGTCTTCTGCAATTCTTTGAGTAGTTTCAAATCTGTAGGTAAAGTCTGCATTGTGTAGATATTTATGTCTTTCTTCTCCTCTTTCTTGTCCATTTCCTGTGATATCATTGCTTCCTTCCTAGCCATCTGGTCTGCTAGATGGTTTCCTCGTGCTTCATCTGAATTTAGCTTCCCATGTGCCTTTACTTTCAGTATGGCCACCTCCTTCGGGAGTGCTAAAGCATCTAGTAGTTCACGAATGGCTTTATCATGCTTTACTGGGGTGCCTGCAGCTGTCATGAATCCTCTGGCTTTCCAAATTATCCCAAAGTCTTGAGTCACTCCTAGAGCATATCTTGAGTCTGTATAGATGATAGACTCCTGTCGCAATTTCACAGGCCTTAGTCAATGCAATCAACTCTGCTTCTTGCGCTGCCATAGAGGAAGGTAGTGAGAGGGCTCGTATCACATCATTTTCCGTAGTTACAGCATATCCTGTGTGATATTTTCCATTCTTATCAGCATACCTTGATCCATCCACATACAGAGTGATGTCTGGGTCTGTCAGGGCAAGTTCCTTTACATTTGCAAGGTGTGAGGTCTCCATTTCCATTTGCTGAAGACAGTCATGAGGTGGGTTTACTGATCCTGGAACCGCATATGGGTCTTCAACCTGTACTTTGTGAAAACTATTCACATGCCAGTTGAGGGTTTGTTTTGTTATCCCTTCTGCTTCTAGTTCATCTTCATCTGCGGACTCCCACCATTTCAGCTCATTTCACCCAATGAGCTCCATGTACTCTGTGCAGACTTTGTTAGTGCTATGTGTGGGACAGCTGTATCCCAATGTTTGTAGAGCAATTCTGCTTCAAAAGGAAGTTCTACCGTGAGTGGTTTTGGTTTTTTACAAGTGGATTTACCTTAAAAAGTAAAGGTTGATAAACTGCAGAGTGCACTAATTGTGCCCAGGTGAGAGGGGTCTGGCTTGACTGTTAAACTTGTATAAAAGGTTTGTGAGCTGGTTTGGGGCCTGTTTACAAGTGGATTTACCTTACAAGTAAAGGCTGATAAACTGCAGAGTGCACTAATTGTGTCCAGGTGAGAGGGGTGTGGCTTGACTGTTAAACTTGTATAAAAGGTTTGTGAGCTGGTTTGGGGCCTGTTTACAAGTGGATTTTCCTTTACAAGTAAAGGCTGATAAACTGCAGAGTGCACTAATTGTGCCCAGACGAGAAGGAAGAAGTTAATATAAACCGGAGAAGGGGAACTTGTGAGCTTCCGAACATTTTCAGTATCAAGTGCAATTCTAGTAAAAGCCTAGGAGTTTAAATAAAAGGAGGGCCTTCAAAGAAAAGGGAGGGCAGATTTATAGTGCAAAGGAGGAAAACTTTATATAAATATATTATTTTATATTCTTTATTTTTCCCACTGAAATTTTGTAGACAATAATAATAATTATGAGTAATTCCAGTGGCAACATTATTCAGTGTACATCCTGTCATATGTATGCAATACTGGAACAGATGATCCAGTGTCCATACCTCTGTGAGAGGTGTGAGCATGTTGCCTCTCTGGAAGCTCAAATTGGAGATCTGGAGAGGAGAATTGCAGCACTTAGTGATATTGCTCCACTGGAAAGGGGGTTGGTGCTCACTGAGCACAGTTTAGCTGGGCCTAGCATGGAGGGTGGAGCTGGGGCTAGTGAGCATGTCCAGGGAGGCAGCTGGGTTACAGTTACAAGGGGAAGCAGGGGGAACAGGAGGAGGCAGGCCAGTTCTGAGTTGGCAAACAACAACAGATTTACCAGATTGAGTGAAACTGTTGGCGTTGTCCATTCAGGAATGGCAATGCCAGATAGAGCTGTTCCCTCTAACAGCCAGGCGAACAGCTCTACTGGAGGAGAGGGAGGGCAGAATAGGCAGAACAACAGACAGGTTTTGGTTGTAGGGGACTCTATTATTAGGAAGGTAGACAGGGTGATTTGTCACCCAGGTCCCAGCAATCGAACAGTTTGCTGTCTCCCGGGTGCTCAGGTTCGTCATGTTGTGGATCGGGTAGACACATTATTGGGAGGGGCTGGAAATGAACCGGCGGTCTTGGTACATATTGGTACCAATGAAAAAGTTAGTGGAAGATGGAGTGTCCTAAAGAATGATTTTAGAGAACTAGGTAATAAGCTGAAGGCAAGGACCTCCAAGGTAGTATTTTCTGAGATACTGCCAGTGCCACGTGCTAGCCCAGGGAGGCAGAAGGAGATTAGGGAGGTTAATGTGTGGCTAAAGATGTGGTGCACTAAGGAGGGGTTTGGCTTTTTAGAGCACTGGGCTGATTTCTCACTTTGGTACAATCTCTACAGTAGGGATGGATTGCACCTTAATGATGAGGGAGCTTCTGTACTAGGGGATAGGATAGTAGAAAGGCTGGAGGAGTTTTTAAACTAGTATGTGGGGGGAGGGACTAGATATAAGTAATGGGGTAGAAAGTGTAGAGGGTATAAGGGATGAATTAACAACTCATAGGGGAGGAGATGGGGGAGGGGTAGTATAGTCAATAGGGAGGTAGTACTAAGTAATTCAAGTTCAGTGGCAGGCACTTCAGAACTACAGTCTCATAACATAAGGTGTATGCTTGCTAATGCCAGAAGCTTGCCAGGAAAAATGGGAGAGTTAGAATTATTAGCAATTAATGAAAAATGGGATTTAATAGGCATTACCGAAACATGGTGGGATAATTCTCATGACTGGACTGTTAATCTGGATGGTTATAACCTATTTAGGAAAGATAGAGGCAATGGTAAACGAGGAGGAGGGATTTGTCTGTATGTTAAGCCTGAATTTAAGGCTATAGTCAGAGAAGATATTTATGGTGGACCTAGTGATAAAGTTGAATGTTTGTGGGTAGAGTTAAATAGCGGAGCAGCAAATTCCAAAAGAATATTAGTAGGAGTATGCTATAGACCCCCAAATATAGCTGAAAGTGAGGAAATACAATTATTGTTACAGATTGGAAATGCAGCTAAGCACGGGCAAGTTCTAATAATGGGAGATTTTAATTACCCTGAAATAAACTGGATAAATGAGACCAGCAGTTCAGCTAAGGGGAGCAGGTTCTTGAGTACACTCAGGGATCATTATCTGGCCCAGGTTATACAGGAGCCTACTAGAAATGAAGCTATCTTAGATTTACTCATTACAAATAATATTGATATTGTATCAAATGTTGAAATAGGGCAACCTTTGGGAAACAGTGATCACAACACAGTCTCATTTGAGATTGAATTAAAAAAACAACATTTTAAGGGGCCAACAAAAACTCTTAATTTTGAAAGGGCAGATTTTAACGGTCTAAGAGCAGCAATACAAAGTATAGACTGGGACAGAGAACTGATAGGTAAAAACTCTGAACATAAATGGACAACATTTAAATCCTTACTAAATATACATACACATCGGCATATACCATGTGGGAATAAAAGTAAAAGGAGTAAATCACAACCCATGTGGCTTAACAATGATTTAAAGATCAAGATACGGAGTAAAAAAACAGGCATTTAAATTATACAAACAAGAGGGGACAGAGACTGCTTTACGGGAATACAAGGAAATCAACAAGGCTTGCAAAAGCGCGATTAGACTGGCTAAAAAAGAAAATGAAAAATGAATTGCAAAAGAGAGCAAGACTAACCCTAAAATATTTTTTAAGTATATTAATGGGAAGAAGGCGAGGAAGGAAGCTATAGGAACATTAGAATGTGAAACAGGCTGTCTGAAAATTAGTGACCAGGAAAAGGCAGATGAGCTAAATAGGTTCTTTTCTTCGGTATACACAAGGGAGGTACCAGTGGTTGGGACACTGCAACATAATGGGGCTACACTACCTTTGCCAAATAATTGGTTAACACAGGAAGTAATCCAAAAGAGGTTGGAAAAAATAAATGTTAATAAAGCCCCGGGTCCTGATGGAATACATCCAAGGGTACTAAGGGAACTGGGTTCTGTAATAGCCAAACCATTATATTTAATTTTTCAGGATTCACTCAACACAGGGTCTCTACCAGATGACTGGAGAAAAGCTGATGTGATACCTATATTAAAAAAGGGAGCAAGAGCAAATCCGGGGAATTATAGACCAGTGAGCCTCACTTCTGTAGTGGGGAAGCTTTTAGAAGGGTTATTAAGGGATAATATACAAGAATATGTCTATTTGAACAGGATTATAAGTAGGAGTCAACATGGGTTTATGAGGGATAGGTCATGTCAAACAAATCTAATTAGTTTCTATGAGGAGGTTAGTAGGAACCCGGATTAAGGCAACTCAGTGGATGTAGTCTTTTTGGATTTTGCAAAGGCTTTTGATGCAGTGCCACATGGGAGACTATTGGGCAAACTAAGGGATACGGGAATTGCAGTAAATATCTGCTCATGGATTGAGAGCTGGCTAAAAGACAGGAAGCAAAGGGTTGTTGTAAATGGAACATACTCCGATTGGACTAATGTGTTAAGTGGGGTTCCTCAGGGTTCAGTATTAGGTCCTCTCCTTTTTAACATATTTATTAATGACTTAGAGGTAGGATTGGAGTGTGGGGTCTCCATTTTCGCTGATGACACAAAGTTGTGCAAGGTAATTAAATCAGAAAATGATGTGCTTTCCCTCCAAAGGGATTTACATAAAATTGAGGAATGTGCATCTAAATGGCAGATGAGATTTAATACGAATAAATGTAAGGTTATGCATCTGGGAAGGAAAAATAGCCATGCAATTTATAATCTTAATGGAGCAAATCTAGGTGTATCAGATATTGAAAGGGATTTGGGAGTGCTTGTGGACAACCACCTAGGTAACAGTGCTCAAAGCCAAGCAGTAGCTGCAAAGGCAAATAAAATATTAGCATGTATTAAGAAGGGTATAGAAGCCAGGGAAGCAAATATAATTCTGCCACTATTCAAATCTCTAGTACGCCCTCATTTGGAATATGGAGTACAATTTTGGCCATCACTTCATAAAAAGGACATTTTAGAGCTGGAAAAGGTACAGAGAAGAGCAACAAAACTAATAAGGGGAATGGAGGGGCTAAGTTATGAAGAAAGACTAACCAAATTAAACTTATTTTCTCTAGAAAAAAGGCGTCTAAGTGGAGATATGATTACCTTATATAAATACATCCAGGGTCAGTATAAAGATTTGTCGGGGGAGCTTTTTGTGCCAAGAGGTTTTCAACTGACAAGAGGACATCCCTTGAGGTTAGAAGTAAAAAACTCCACCTCAAAGTAAGAAAAGGGTTCTTCACAGTAAGGGTGGTTAATCTGTGGAATTCTCTACCAGAGGAGGTGGTGACAGCGGATTCGATAGATAACTTTAAAAGGGGACTAGATTTATTTCTAATTAAAAAGGGTATTCAGGGTTATCATGGATAATTAGAGAGACAGTAATGATCCAAATTTTTTACAATTCCCCTTGAGACAATTGGCTAAGTCTCGCTTGTTTTTTTTTTTTTTTTTTCTATTTGCCTTCCTCTGGACTAATTAATAATAATAAAAAATAAAAATAAAAAAAACATTAAATAATGGATTAATAATTAATTAACAACTAATGAATTAATAGTTAATCCGCATATTGCAGATCAGTGATCTTAAAAGGTTGAACTTGATGGACTGAAAGTCTTTTTTCAACCTTAAATACTATGTAACTATGTAACTATGACTGCACTATCACCTATTGCATTGTTGTAAAATGTCTTTAATTTTAACGTGACTTGCTTCAATTCCATAAGCTTTGCTTCATATTGAAGGTCCCGTCCCGGTGTTTGTTTGTTCCACAGCGTACAATGTAGAGAGTCTTGTGTTTCATCTGTTTCTGTCTTCTTGACTAGGCGTCCCAGTAAATTACTTTTTACATCTGAGCTTATGTTTGACTCCTGATCCAAGTTCAAACTATACCAGAAATGTCCTTCTTCCTCATCTCCCCCCTCAGAAAATGGCAAGAGAGTGGCTGGATTAAGCACATAACACCTCTGTAAGGTGACATTATCTGGCAGGAGCAGTGAACATTGGAGACGGAGGTGTCTGGCTGCTGTTAGGTGTTTTGGTTGCGTCCGATTTATGATAGCAGCAATGTCATGTGGAGCAAGAACTGTCAAGGGATATCCAAGGACTATGTCACTTGTCTTATCCAGTAAGGAATGAGCTGCAAATACTGCCCTAAGGCAAGAAGGGCCTCCTCTTGCTACAGCATCCAGATGACATGAGAAATAGCCAATGGGGCGTTGTCTGTTTCCATGGGACTGTGTCAAGACTTCCATTGCATGTCCTTCCTTTTCTGATATAAACAAACAGTTTAAACGGTAGGTCATAGTTGGGTAGCCTGTTTCAGAGCGTATAAGTTATTCAAGGCTATCTGAGTCATCTGAAAGGGTTCAATCTTCAGAACATCATACAAGGGCTGCATCAGGAGTGAGGCTTCTGGGATCCACGCTCTGCAATAGGATATGAGACCTAGGAAAGCGTGGACGGGTCTGTGTCCTTCTGGTACAGACATTTCTTCTATTGCTCTAACACGGCTGCGTGTGAGATGACGCAGTCCTTTGGAAAGGCAATGTCCCAGGAATATGACAGTCTCCTGACACCACAGTTATATTTCTCTGGATGCCTTGCACCCTTGTTCTGCCAGATGTCTCAGTAAACTCTCTGATGTCCGTGTAGCTGTAGGAAGGTCTTCAGCACAGAGTAAGAGATCATCAACATATTGCAGAAGTACAACATCAGGGTTCTCCTGTTGCCAAGAATCAAGGATTAGACCCATGGCCTTAGCAAACTCACTAGGAGAATTCTGTGCTCCTTGGGGCATGACAGTCCATGTAAATTGATTATGATCATGTGTAAATGCAAAGAGGTACTGACATGAATGATCTAGAGGAATGCTAAAGAAGGCATTTGCCAGATCCACTACAGTAAAGTATGCTGCTGTTGAAGGTATTCCAGAGAGGAGAGTGTGTGGGTTAGGTACTATGGGAGTGTCCAATATGGTTGCTTCATTGACTGCTCGCAAATCTTGTACCATACAGTATTTTACTGGCTCTCCTTTCTTGGATTTCTTTTTCACTGGGAAGAGGGGCGTGTTACATGGTGACGTACACCGCACTAACGCTCCCTGTTTCAACAGGCTCTCTATCTGCCGTGTAATTGCATCAATCTGTGCTGGCTTCAGAGGATACTGGGGTTTTTGTGGTAATTCAACTCCAAGCTTCAACTTTACTATGACTGGAGGCACCTTTAAATGCCCAATATCTTCAGGACCACGTGACCAGAGGGTTGCCGGAATCTTATCCAAGATGTCGGCTGGGCCTTGTCTATTGTAATTTTTCACATCTAAGTGGAGTAATATTGGTAGTGAACAGAGTGCTGAAGTGTCATTAATTGTTAAAGGTGAGGACACTTGTATAGTCCCATCCGGGGTAAACAAGATGGATGCTTGCAAGCGAGAAAGTACATCCGCACCTAACAAGTTCATTGGGCATGTGGAGGACACTACAAATCTAGCAAGCAGGTCTGGGAATGGGCCTATTTGTAGTGGCTGAGTCACCTTGTTGGAAGAGGGGATACCGTCAACCGCTACACAAGCAACATCAATGTTAGACAGGTAAGATGAGTCGGGCAGATCTTGTTGTCTTAGGACACTTCTGGCTGCACCTGTGTCTACTAGGAAGGTAGTAGGGATCCCTTCTATTGGTAATGTTACAATAGCTTGAGGTCCTAGTCCGCTATCCCCTGAAGATACTGCCATAGCAGGAGATAGTGACACAGGCTCACCACTGTCCTATGCTGTGCTTTGGCCCTCTTGCTTATTAGTGGAATCCCCTTGTTGCTTTGTCCTCAGTTTTCTAGGCATCTTACAATTCTTGCTGATGTGTCCGAACTTGTTACAATTGAAACACTGCTGTATTTCCTCCTTTCTTTATATGCTGGCTCCTCAGAGGTTACTAAGAGAGCGGCAGTCTTTTTGGACGCTGATGATGTAGGGTGTGTATTTTCTACAGACTCCAGCCCTTTTGCAATAAGTAACAGCGTGTCTAATGGTAACACTCTATATTCTGGTCTGGAAGTCAACAGACCTTTCTTTATAGATTCCTTTAATCCTAGTACAAAAGCTGTACTTAACATCTGTGTGTGTGTTTTGTTATGTGGACTGAAGCCAAGATCTGTGAAAACCTGTGTGAGTCGTGCATGGAATTTTTCTACTGATTCGTCCTTCTCCTGTTTGATATCCTGTAAGTTAATTGCTTGATCTGCCAATTTATCCTTCGCCCAGTATCTTAACAGGTCACAGAACAGTACACCCGATGAAAAGTCATCCTTCGGGCGATCTATATCACACGGATCTATTGCATTCCGCATAATAGGCCAGTATGAGTCTCCTGCTCTAATCTCATATAGGCTGACAAGGTCTCTCCAAGGCTGCAGCGTAAGTCTTTTGGATCTATGCCATTTTTCTATAGAAAGGCATAGGTTGTTTTTCAGGGTCGGGCAACATGTTTATAAGGGAGGTGACTTGTGTTGGGGTGAATGCAACATACATCAGGCTTACCCTACTTTTGTCCCTCCTCTTAGATTTCGTTGTCAGGTCTGTTTTCCTATCTCTCCACTCCTCTGCCTCCTCTCCTCCCCTTATGTCATCATCCTCCTCCTCTGAATTATCCTGTTGATGACGGGATAGGGGCGTATCTTGCACATTCAACGGGGTGTCCTAATGTCGGGGAGGGGAATTAACGGTGGGCTTACAGCAGAACTGAGCACACTGTGTACACTATGGGGCCCAGAACCCCCTGTCGAACCTCCTACAACACTTGGTGCTGTCAGGGATGGAAACATTGGGTATGGGGAATACATGGTCCCATTTGCAGTAAGTATGGGATACAGAGGAGTGGGATGTGCCATCGGGGCGGTAGGTGTGATGGGCGGACTCTCTTGAATGGGTGATGCAATGGATGACACTGTTTTATAAGGGGTAGTGTTCGGGGGTGAGCGTGGCTCCTCCTCCGTGTGTGTGTGGGCTCCATCTTGGGGCTGTGGCTGGATGGAATGTCTTTGTTCGGCGAAGGGCAGTGGTTGTGGTGTGCTCAGGTTACAGGGTGTTTGCAGTGCGGAGGGGACAATAGTCCTAGGTAAGGAGCTGGCTGCTTCACATTGAGCATAATACACATACATTTTCTGTCCATTCATTTCAACCTCTTTCTCTGTCCAACCCTCCTGTGCAATTTCTTTAGCCACCCTGTACCATGCTTCTGCACTTGGTAATAAAGCAGAATCTTGTAACTGTCCTCTATTATTTCTCAATGCTTTCCGCCACTCTTCTGCCCTCAGATGTCCTCCAACTATATTGGTGAATCCACACACTCTAAATATCTTTTTAGATTTATTTACCACTGCCTCTCCCCCTCTTTTCTTCACTACATCTCGGGCCACCATGCCGTCACATAGTTTAGCCTGATTCTGCCCCATCTTCCTGTCCTAAGTATAGCACAAGCTAGTTTTAGAAGGCAGACAAAATAAGGGAGAGAGAGAAGAGAAAGAAAGACAAGTGAAAGAGGAAGAAGCAGACCAGTTGTCTGAAATAGAATTTTGTCTGATTTGCTCGACTGCTATGAAGAATCACTTCACACGTCTTCCCTAAACTCAGACAATAGTTACCGCCCTCCGAGGGAGCACTAATATGTAATGTGTAACCACGCACTACTGGCAAAGGGATAGCAGAGAATGCAGGGTATAGCAACAAGTGATTTAGATAGACACAAGATTATGGGAGAGAATAACATCACATTTCATTATTAAACATACATCACAACATAGCAGCATATGATACAGAAATTGTCTCAGAGTAACTTTCTAAAAAAAAACATCCTAAAAAAAAATAACATTGCGTTTACTTTTCTTCTTTTGTATACTTCTTTGTGTATAATAAAGCTTAATGAAACATTGAATGTCTCCTATATCTTCCTTTTAATAAAGATTAATATTGCCAAGAGGTAGTGGATACAGGGCACTGACTCCAGCAGTGGTGGTATAGTATGTGCTGTTTGTCTTTAAGATACCTACTTTTACACAAACATTACTTCACGTACTGTAATCACCCTTAAGCAAATTTAACAACCGCATGAAAACATGACAGTTATTTCACTTACTGTACAAATTCATACGACCTTAAGCATTGGCATAGAAAGAATTCTCCTAACTAAGATACATCCTTGAAAGAGTTAAACAAGATGGGAGGGGGGAGAGTAATACTCCTTTCGTCTGACCTTGATGTCACACAGCTGCAGAGAAATTGTCTCAAAAGAACAGGGAGAGAAATTCTAAGCTACATTTCTTATTAAAATATGCATCACAACCAGCAATAACAGACCACCGTAAGATTTAAACAATTTCTGCAGAAAATTTCTGTTTCTTAAGATATTGTGGTCTGCTAAAATTAACGTTTTCATGGCTATTGTGCTACGAAGTCACTAACGATCTGCCACTGAAGTCTGCATCCCACATACATGCTTTTACAATGTGATAGACGTCTCTCTGGGTTATCACGCTACCAAGGCACGACCATCATGACCCCCGAGAGATACTCGGCTACCCAACATGCATAGACCCTCCCTAGGAAAGGTATGTCAAATGACACAGATTCCCAAGGTACGTATATGCATGTTTTATACATACAGCTGTATCCGGTTTAATGTGCTACTAAGGCACTACCAATCCGTCCCCGGAATCTGCTGTACGTACACATGTATGTCCTGGACCACAATATCCAAGAAATCACAATCACTCGACCCACACATTCCACAGTCATACACAGGTGACAGAAATCACTGGTACTGGGACTTGAGGCAAGTTATGTTATCTGTACTTTTTGACACCTCCCCAAACAGCGGGCCTGGATGACGGGCCGAGTCCCAGGAACAGGTTTTACGCGGTCAAGGTGCTAACCGTGTCCTTACCGTGTACCGGAGGTGATCAGGCTCCGCCCGTTCCAGCAGGCTCCATCCGGATCCCTTATGTCCGCTGCTGGTTCAGTAAAGCTCAAGCCCCACGTTGGGCGCCAATTGTTTTGGAGAAAACCAAAGTAGTTTTCGGAGATATCTGTCCCTGGCCAAATTACCAATATATATATATATATATATATATATATATATATATATATATACATACATATATATATATATATATATATATATATATATATATATAGTGTGCACACCTTAGAGAAATAATACACCGACACAGAGTTCTGGTATAAAGCTTTCTCTCGCCTACTGTTTATTGAATCAGCTGCTATATATAACATTTAACAATCAGATAAATGTTGCAATTAAGCAAATCATCAGGTTTATTCGGTAATTCATTGGTTCTGTGATGTCTGCTTTTACAGAATATAAACAAGGCATTGGTTTAGTGCATTAAGGAGTCTCTAGGTGTCATCCCACAGTGGGATGAGTCTTTCTCTCATTGGTCAGAAGTTTAGGACAAAGGGAAGATGGTGTTCTCCTCCTTGTGCCCAGGGTGTGATAAGACTCGTCATCCTTAACAGACCAGAAATAGTGCTGCCTACATCTTGTATGCAGGGAAGTGACAAATCCTCCATCTTAGAGTCTCCAATAATCAACATTGTTAATAAGATCACTTAATACTGAAAAGAGAAAATATATATATAGGGCAAACATAAAATGCATTTTCATTAGATCCTGATCCTGTTTGCGTAGTGCGTTTCACTTAGCGACTAGCTCCGCAGGCGCTCATCGCCCAGCAAGCCTTGCGTAGCAAGACGAGCCGTTAAACCGTAGCACTTAGGCACGGAGAGGCAATGTAGTGGGGGGGGGGGGGGGGGGTTGTAACGTATTTTTTTATTTTCTGTAATGTTCCTTTTTTTATTTTTTGTGACTTAGGTTTCTTTTTTTGTTCTGTAATGTACATTTTTTATTTTTGGTGATTTTAGTTTTTCTTATTTTATGTAATGTAGATTTGTGAATTTAGTTATTTGAGGCACACAGTACACTCACATTGTGTGACAAACAGCATTTCAACACTTTCTTTTATTGACCGTCATTTTTTATATATATATATATATATATATATTATTCACATATATCACATATAATAGCTGTCAAACTGCGATTCGTCGTCACGCTTGCAACAAATTGCAGTTTGACAACTACGATTGATCGCAACCCCGTCATTGCGTCGGGGGCACTCATCGCAAGGCCAGTAAAGTAGAGGGGGGAGAGGCACCCATTGTGTGTGCTTTGCCAGGCTTCACTTTTTATTTCCGTCATTTTTGACGGGCAAGTCGCTAGTATTCAGATATTTTTTACATTTTTATATTTTTATACATTATATTTATATATATACATTTACATATACATCTACACATTTTATTTATATATATATGTGTATATATCCATAGACACCTATATAAACACTTCCTTACTGTCCGATGCTGCACTCCACTTCCTAGGGTAAAGATTGGTCACAGCAGGTCAGAGGGCTGTGGGAGGGCCTGAGGTGAGCCTGAGGGGCGACTGCGGCAGGCCATGGCAGATAGGACTAGGGACAGTACCTTCCACCGGCGGTTGCTCCGCCTCTGCATTTTGCCCAGTCTCAAAACGTATGCAGTCTGTCACATATGGGTGTTTTGAAATAGGTTACATGTGTGTTTTGAAATTGATTATGCACGCATGCAAAGAATTATGTTTGTATTATTCTGGGACTAAACAGACTCATGCACATGGCCTAGTGAGAATCTGTGATCTTATCCAAGCGTCCCCCATTGGTGCTTGGAATACCATTCCTTAGGTCAGGGGTGTCCATGTTTGTTCCTGGTGGGCCGCACACGGGCCTGGATCTGGTACAGCACTGAAGAAAACGTTTTTCTCCTAGATCAGTTTGGCTAGCTGGTCACATACACTTCTTGGCTCATTACCAAGTTCACAGTCATAGCTTCATAAATGAACACAGCTGATATGGGTCCAGTTTTTCAAGTCCTGAAATCAATGAGAGAAAACATTCCTTTACAGGCTTGCCAGCTTTGTTTATACAGTGTACTCTCTACCTGTAAGAATATATGATTACATTTGAACAAAAAATATTGATATTATCATTGATATTATCAGTTTTTAACAAAGTCCATATATATGGTAATTAGAATGCTCACATATTCAGAAGCAACACAAGTAAACTTACAAGTCTATTTGCCTTGGTCTGCATCTGCCTCATACCTTAAACAGAATAGATTCCTGTTTTGTTAGCTTCTTTGCTCTAGCAGAATTTTGCTAAATGTTGTATTTGAAACATTTAAAACCAACCCCCTACCAATGTGTCAAACACTTTATGTTTTTGTTAATAATGAAAGGACACATTATAAAATAACTAGCGACTTGCCTGTCAAAAATGACAGGGCAATAAAGAAAAGTGTTGAAATGCTGTTTGTCACACAATGTGAGTGTACTGTGTGCCTCAACTATATAGACCCCTATAACACACTAATGAGGCATGGAATAACACTATAAGTGCCATGAGGGTCATCCAGGACCCTCATGACCCAAAGTGTAAGCATTACACCATTTTAACCGGGTCTCTTATGGGGCTCTATACAGACCCTCATAAGACTCTATTTAACCCCCTTAGTCCCATAAGTGTATTTAAAGACCCTCATGGGACAGTTAGAAGCCTAACATTATCCCTGTAAGTGCTATGAGGGTTCTCCAGTACCCTCATGACAGTATAAACACTACACTGCACTATAACTCCCAATAAACCATTAAATCTAAACTAACCCCCCTCTTCACTAACCTATTAACACCTATACTACCTACCTACCCCCTAATAACCCCTACACCACTATAATTACAGAAAATAAAAAAACTAAAGTCACCAAAAATAAAAAAAATCGACATTACAGAAAACCTAAATCACAAAAATAAAAAAAGGAACATTACAGAAAATACAAAAAATACATTACAACCCCCCCCCCCCCCCGCCCACTACAGAAAAAAAAATTACACACCTGAAAAGGAAATACATAGAATACAATACAAATAAAATACAATACCCCCCTATCTAACATACAATCAATACTAGCTATCTAAAATACATCCATAATCTATCTAATATACAATACATCCTATCTACATAAAATACATACCCCTAACATACATACAATACTATATAATATACAATACATCCTATCTGTCTAAAATACATCACCCAATCTATCTAACATACAATACATTCTATCTATCTAAAATACATCCCACAATGTAATATACAATAAATCCTAACTATCTAAAATACATCCCCTATGTAACATACAATAAAAGCTATCTCTATATAAAAAAAACTAATTCTAAGCTAAAATAAAATAATTAAGACCACTTACCTTTGTAGATGTCCCTTCAGATCAGCAACCTAGGGGAAATAAAACAGAAATTAGTATAGCAAATTTACAGAAAATAAATAAACATTATAAATATTCTAAATATTCTACTCACCTTTCCAGCATGTCCCCGTCCTTCTTCTTTTCTTCTTCTCCGGCACAGCCCCTGTTGAAAAAAAACATTAGTACAGCAGACATAAACATAAAAACAAAGTAAAATAAACATAATATACATTGTACTTACCTCCCTGCGATGTCCCCGGCCTCCTCCTCTTCTGCCCCGGCTGGGCCCTGGAACAATCCGCACTCTAAAATAAAATAAAAATAAAAAAAACGAATGGAGATCCGCACTCGCGGTTCTCCCCGACTCTAATGGGCTTCCTACCGGGGATTCCAGAGGAAAATCGGCAATGGCGGCTTCTGATTGGCTGAAAACGCTGTCTATCAAATTCAGCCAATCAGAAGATGCCAATGTGTGAGCCAATCAGAAAGGGATACACCCCAAAATCCCACTCTGTGTAATGATATAGGAATCACAAGGTTGTGGAGACCAGTAGCCTAGGTCAGTAATGATCCAATTCAGCAACTTGTAGGTGAAACAGGAACAAGGTTTATTGAAGTGATCAGGAACCACACAATAATCTGACAAGGATACAAAGACAGGAAGTGCCTTATATAGGCCACGAACCAGACAGCTGACCAGACACAGCTAAAGAGAGTTGTCACTGATTGCATTGCTTTTAGAGTCAAGGTATCAGATCTAAGGCAAATCTGCAAGAGGCAGGCTGGTGTACCGGTAGGGAAGAGGTTTAGCAACATGCAAACCAGGGTTCGAATCCCAGCAGAGTCAATTCCTCACACTCTGATTGGATAATGCACCTGTCAATCTTTATTTAAACCAATCAGAAGGCTTTATTGCCATCACAATGGGATACATTTGAAGACATCTGCGCCTTCTCATTGGCTGTAATACTGATTGACATTGACAACAGCCAATCAGAAGGCAATCACTACGTGGGGGTGTATCCCATTGTGATTTGCTATTGTCACTGCAACCAATCAGAATGCACAGATGCCTCCAGCCAATCACCCTGTGGGGGTGTATTCCATTGTGGTTGGCTGGATATGATAGACAGCGTTTTCAACCAATTAGAAGGTGCCATTGCCTATTTTCTTCCGGAAAATGCTCTAGGAGGCTCATTAGCATCAGGGAGGTGCGGGGCAGAAGAGGAGGAGGCCGGAGACATCGCGGGGAGGTAAGTACAATGTAGATTATGTTTATTTAATTTTGTTTTATGTTTATGTATTTGTACTAATGTAATGTTTTTTTTTTAACAGGGGCCCAGCCGGGGCAGAAGAGGAGGAGGCCGGGGACATCGCGGGGACGTAAGTACAATGTATATTATGTTTATTTTACTTTGTTTTTATGTTTATGTCTGTTGTACTAATGTAATGTGTTTTTTCAACAGGGGCCGCACCAGAGAAGAAGAAAAGAAGAAGGACGGGACATGCTGGAATGGTGAGTAGAATATTTAGAATATTTATTTATTTTCTGTAAATGTGTTGTACTAATTTGTTTCCCCCCAAGGTTGCTGGTCTGAAGGGACATCTGCAAAGGTAAGTGGTCTTAATTATTTTATTTTAGCTTAGAATTAGGTTTTTTTTTATATAGAGATAGCATTTATTGTATGTTAGATAGATAGGATGTATTGAATATTAGATTGTGGGATGTATTTTAGATAGATAGCATTTATTGTATATTAGATAGATTGGGGGATGTATGTTAGATACATATGATGTATTGTATATTAGATAGATTGGGTGATGTATTTTAGATAGATAGTATTGATTGTATGTTAGATAGGGGGTATTGTATTGTATTTTATTTGTATTGTATGTATTGTATGTATTCGATGTATTTCCTTTTCAGGTGTGTAATTTTTTTTTTTCTGTATGGGGGGGTGTTGTAATGTAGTATTTTTGTATTTTCTGTAATGCTCCTTTTGTTTATTTTTTGGGACTTAGGCTTTTTTTTCTTTAATGTAGATTTTTTTTTGTGATTTTGTTTTTTTTATTTTATGTAATGTAGATTTTTTATTTTTGGTGACTTTAGTTTTTTATTTTCTGTAATTAGGGGGGTTTTTAGGGGATAGGTAGGTAGTGTAGGTAGGTAGTGTAGGTTTTAATAGATTAGTGTAGAGGGGGTTAGTTGAGATTTAATGTTTTATTGGAGGTATAGTGCAGTGTAGTGTTTATACTTAGTGTCATGATGGTCCTTGAGGACCGTCATGGCACTTATGTGGTTAATGTTGGGTTGTAACAGCCCCATAAGGGTCATAATATACCTTTTATGGGACTGATGGGGTTAAATAGAGGCTTGTGAGGGTCTGTATTGACCACCATGAGTGACAGGGTTAATTAAGGGTTTATAGGGGGTCTGTAATGACCCCCTTGAGTGCCAGGGTTATTTATTGGCTTATGGGGGTCTGTATTGATCCCCATGAGTGACAGGGTTAACTATGGGTTTATGGGGATCTGTATTGACCCCCATGAGTGACCGGGTTAATTAAATGCTTATGGGGGTCTGTATTGACACCCACGAGTGTCAGGGTTAATTATAGGTTTATGTGGGCCTGTATTGACCCTCTTGAGTGACAGGGTTAATTAAGGGTTTATGGAGGTCTGTATTGACCCCCATGAGTGACAGGGTTAATTAAGGGTTTATGGGGGTCTGTATTGACCCACATGTGTGACAGAGTTAATTAATGTATTATGGGGGTCTGTATTGACCCCCATGAGTGCCAGTGTAATTTATTGGCTTATGGGGGTCTGTATTGACCCCCATGAGTGACAGGGTTAATTATGGGTTTATGGGGGTCTGTATTGACCCCCATGAGTGACAGGGTTAATTATATGTATTATGGGGGTCTGTATTGACCGCATGAGTGACAGGGTTAATTAGGGGTTTATGGTGGTCTGTATTGACCCCCATGAGTGAGGGGGTTAATTAAGTGCTTATAGGGGTCTGTATTGACCCCCATGAGCGATAGGGTTAATGAACAGCTTATGGGGGTCTGTATTGATTCCCATGAGTGACAGGGTTAATTAAGGGCTTATTGCGGTCTGTATTGACCCCCATGAGTGACTGGGTTAATTAAGGGTTTGTGGGGGTCTGGATTGACCCCCATGAGTGACAGGGTTTTTAGGGGTTGATGGGGCTCTGTATAGAGCCCCGTGCATGACAGGGTTCATTTGTTTTTTTTATTACGGGTCCTTTAAGGACCTTTACGGTGCTTTAAGGACCCGTAAGGCGGGAATTTCAAATTTTCCTTGCAGCGGGGGTCCCCGATCGAGTGCGATCGGGGACCCCCACTGCGAGGGTTAATGTGGGGTTAATGCGGGTTTCCGAGGTAATCTCGGATCTCTTCAAGGGTTAATTAAGGGTCTATGGGAGTCTGGATTGACCCCAATGAGTGACAGGGTTATTTAGGGGTTGATGGGGCTCTGTATAATGCCCCATGAGTGATAGGGTTACAATTTTTTTATTATGGGTAGTTTAAGGACCTTAAAGAACCCATAAGGAGAGAAATTTAAATTTTGATTGCAGCGGGGGTCGCGATCGGGGACCCCCACTGCGAGGGTTAATGTGGGGTTAATCAAGGACCCCCACTGCAAGGGTTAATGTGCTGGCTGTCCCCCCGTGCTGTGGGTGAGTGCTTTATTTTGTATTATTGTTTTTTTTTGTGTGGTTTTTAGTGTTTTTGTGCGTGCGTGGTTCGGGGGGGGTTAGTGCGGTATTTTGAGAGACACCGGGGATTTAGAGGAGGAGGGGAAGGAGGACTAAGTGCTGCGAGTTAACGGTTGTGTGGGGTGGTTTGGGGCGCCGTAGGACTAAGTGCTGCGTGTTTAGAGGTGTGTGGGGTTGTGTTGTTTGCACCTCATGCAACTTAAAGCCTCCACCTTCCGCAAATGTGGCCCCTCGCTTCTCGAGGGTCTGCATTTGCGGACCAAACTGCATCCCTCGCAAAGCGTGATGACATTTCGTAGTTTGACAACTATTATATATGATATAACATGGGGTGTATGATAGGTGCTAGAAATAATGGGCAAATGGAGAATAGACCAAATGACCACTGTGCACAGCATATTACAGACTAAATGAAGGGTCCATAGAGAATACCTAAAATAGACATTTCTAACTACTTGTTAATATGATATTAATTCATATGTACAATGGAGACGCTAGAAAATGGAGGTCCCTGGTGCAAAAAAAAAAAATTGAGCCCCCTGCGGATTTTATAAAAAAAAATTTGCACTGTCCAATCAGTAAAATGTACCCCTAAAAACCCTTTCCTATTGCTGCAACCCCTCCAAGACCCCTTTCCATAGCTGCACCCTTCCGTTACCTCCTGCCTGTACAAGCCCCTCTGCCTGCAGCATAGCTCCAGGATGCACGCTCCATTTTCTGGTGATAGCCTCTATGGTGTGGGGGGGGGGGGAGCAGTAGGGCTATAGTGGGGAACCCCTCTCAGCACTCATGCCTATGTCCTTTGCTTCCCCCTCA
This sequence comes from Discoglossus pictus, assembly GCA_027410445.1. Classification (NCBI taxonomy): domain Eukaryota; kingdom Metazoa; phylum Chordata; class Amphibia; order Anura; family Alytidae; genus Discoglossus; species Discoglossus pictus. Next base: position 65,669,755 of record CM050164.1, on the reverse strand, counting down.
CAGAACCTATCCCCCTGTATTTTGCAACCTTGCTCTCTTACCTTGATGCACATCCCCTGCATACGAAACTGCTCCACACTGCAACCTCTTGGAACTTCAGTAGAAATACTCTTTATGAACAGAATCGGACCAATTTCCGGTGGAAAGGGGGGAGGATACAGCAAAGGATGCCCAGGTGGGCCCAGGGAGTGGTAACAGAGGGCAGTGGAAAATTGGGCTGAGGTGAGGGGCCTAGGCAGCACAGCACTGGCCCCCCACTGGTAGCTCTGCTCCTGCAGTAGTAGAGTAAAATCAAGTTAAACAATTATTGTTAAAACTAAGAGAGGGGTCTATACAATTGGGGTTAAAACTAAGTAAATTCTATAATCCCACCTAACTTTGAGCAAAATAATAATATAGCGTAGTATAGTAGAGAGGCCCAAATCTTGTTTTGACACACTGATCTCATCACCAATAATTGCAGACTTCCAAGCAGAGAAAAACATAATTTAATTGATTTGTCTATTTGGAAAATATATGGGTCATAATGTAAAATAATTTTATAATACTAAAACGAGAAAGGATGGTAAAGTTGATTGAGATGTATTTTGATGGAGGTTTCACTGTTTTCTAGTTGGCCGCTGACCTTGTGAGTAGGGTGGGAAAATGTCCAAGTTGCTAATTTTAGCCTTATTTTGCTAATTTTATAAACACACACCTTATTTCAATATAAAATGATAATATAATAAAGTGCTGTGTGTGAGAAATTGTTGCAAGTTTATGGATGTAGGACTTTAGTGAATCACATAAATGAGCCTTGCTAAAATCTAAATGAGCCTTGCTAAAAAGAGTTTAATGAGCCTCCATCTGTATATTAGAGTTTGTGCACATGTAGGTAAAATTACGTGTTATATTGATCTTGGAAATCAAGGGATTAATACATATTGTGGAACCCACATGGACTAGAACAGTTGTTTTAATACTTTTATTGATTTCTACATTTCTGGATTGCAAGTCTGACCACAAATTGTACATCTAAACATATTGTAGTTTAAACTCCATGTTTTACTGACGTCATGATGACGGTCTCATTTACTGTTGACCCTGTCTTGCTTAATTGATCATGATTCATGCCCTGAAATGCTACTTACGGGTTCATGGTTTGCATGTTGAGGCTGTGAGCCTGTTATTAGGGTTAGTGACAATTGAATACATCTAAATATTTAGAAAAAATTTGACCCGCAGCAAAAAGTTCAGTTTGGAGGTAATTACGGGCTTGCAATTGAATGAGGATCAATGTTGCTGTAAAACAATTTTAGCTTTTTCTCAACTGCACTTTGCTGAGGGCTTTTTTTTGAAGGAATTTGAATTTAACATGCAGTTAACAGCTGTTTAACATCTCAGTATGTTTCATCAGTGCTCTGATGTAATGTATGGTGTTCAGGAATCCTTAAATACTTAACACCACCCCTCCACATCTTTAAATTAAATGCATGTCTTCATTATGGAAAGAATGCAGTTATTGCAATACAAAATATTGGTAATTGTCCTATATGGAACATGCCTCTACTGTCAGGAGACCATCTAGCTCAATTCTAAAGAAAATTAGGACTACAGTGACATTTTACCGATATCTCTGCATCCAAACAATGTCTCAAATATGACCTAATGCATTAGTTCTAATTAAATAGATTTCCTTTCTATAATTGGGTTAATCTCCAGATGTGACTGGGCTTGCTGGTAAGAGATGTCTGTTGTTTTGGATTTATTTTTAATGTGTTCAGTTTAAATAAAGTTCACATTAGGATATACTGAACATAAGAAAAACCCAAAGGCAATGTAAGAATGGGCATTTATAGGAAAGAGAAATATTATTGGATATGAGCAAACTAGATGGCCAAGAGGTCCTGATCACTCAATGGATTTCGTTATTTTCGTATAAAAATAAAGTTGTATTTGAACAAAGGTCATAATTTACAGCTTTATACATAAAAATAATAATTTTTGCAGCTTTAAAAAAAAAAATATCCAATGCAATGAATTCTGCATGTATACTCCATGGCTTGTGTTATTATTTTATCCAAGTAATAGTTCAATTAGTATGTGCAATGCAAAACAGTCCAACAATATTCCTGTAGGCATAGAAACATAGATTTGATGGAAGATATTAACCAAATATATTTTTATATATATATATATATATATATATATATATATATACCCACCTAAATAGCTTGGCATAATTAGTCGGTTGGTATAAATTTATGCCTGAAAATCTGAAAATTTTGCACTGCTGCTGACTTTATTGTGGGCTAAAACCAGCAGCAGCCAAGTCTGAACTTTGAAATTAAGTTGAATATTTAAAGGTATATAGAAGTTTCTTGGGTTTCAAATGTTTCCTAAACAGCCACTGATTAGTAGAAAAACATGTATTTTATTGAATTGTTGAATGTAATTACATATTTATATGCTGGGTACTGATATCTAGATTTGCACACCCCTAGGAAGCTTTCACAACATGTATACAGCTGCAGAGCAGCTAGGTACAGGTTGTGACCTCCAAATTAAGTCTTGCCAGTAACATGGTTGGTAGGGTCTCAGCTAAAATTTTCCACTAGGAGACAGGGGCCGAGAGAAAAAACACCAGCAGCAGTTGATGCATGATACAGACAACCTGCAAGGTTTTAATCTAGTGTGAATTTGCTGCACAGATAGACTCTTATATGAAAATACATAGCACTCATATGTGCCAGATATATGCCATACTAAATATCCAAGGCTGCTTTGCAGCACAGACAGCAACCCCAGATTGTGATACAAATGTTTAAGCCTCTGATTCCTCCTGATTGGCCATTTTTTTTAATTGTATGCTAATTTAGCCTAGGTTTGGAGAGGGTGTTAACCCTAATTGTTAGTGTAAGTGTTTAAATGTTTGTTTTGGTATTTTTCATGCAAAATTATGTTTTTACACACTACTGATACTCCTCTATCAGATTCATTCATAATCCAGGAATTTTGTTGGTTATTTTTAAACAATTGAATTTTATCAATAATCAATGCCTAATTAAAACATCTAGCTCACAAGGATATGAGAAAAAGTAAAAGCAAGACAAGGCAATCTGTATAAACATCTCTACTTGAAGTCAGAAGCAATATACACAGTGGTAATATAATAATGACATTACCAAGCTTCCTTTTTCTGAATCATGTTTAAGTAGCTGAAGATGCACATGCTACATTAACAGATAGAAAAATAGTCCATAATCCAACACAAGAATAAACATTTTTTTTTATAAGCAGAGGGGAAAACACACATATTTTCTGTATATGTGCAGTAGTGCATAATGTAAGAGTACATATTTAATTAGTGTATTATTTCAGATATGCATAATACATAAGTACATAAAACATCAGTTGTTGTTTAGTCATTCAGTCGTATTTAACTCACTGTGACCCTATGGACCATAGCACACAAGGCACAATTGTCATGTCTTATCAATATGGTTATCTTGGCAAAGATAATGGAGTGGGTTGCCAGTTCCTTCTCCAGTGGCCCGTAATTTTGTCTGACCTCTCTACTATGACCTGTCCATCTTGGGCGAGACTACATGGTTTATCTCACAGCTTCATTGAGGTACACAAGCCCCTTAACAATGAGAAGGTAGCGATCCAGAAGGGGAATACATCAGTACATATACATATATATATATATATATATATATATATATATATATATATATATAAATAAATAGAATTTCAGTTAGTTGTTATCAAAATATTTGAGTGGAAGGGTTAGATAATGGATATTTAAAGAAAATATGTGTATTGTTTACGATCGCTCTATCTATGCTCCACTACTGCTATCCCTCAAGACCGCCCACTCAGAGCCCAGGGGTTCTCTCGACTCCTTGTGCTTTGGGGTGAGGGACCCATTAACTCCATGGGGATCCCGATGAAACCCTATGGCACCTATGATTAACCCCTATGCAATAGAAGTCCCAGGGACCAACTTAATACACTATAACCATGTGGGTCACTGTGGCTCTCGATTGTTATTATTATCCTTTATTTATAAAGTGCCAACAAAGGGCTCCATTCCATGTGTGCGGTAACTTAAGAGAAATGACTCCTGCGTAACTGTGGGAGTTTTTTTTCATTAGTTATAGCCCTAACATGTGCTCGCAGGAGACTTGGAGTCTGAAGCTCAGTAGTGTCCATAGCAATGCTTCTGGATGGTGCCCACTGCGTGAACATACTACACTAGTCCTAACATCCTCCCTTTCCCTATCTATCTATATAAACGGTTTCCCATGGCAGGGAATTGGGTTAAATAACAAGAAAAACAAATGCAGGGGTTTATGATCCCTCTGCTTATGACCCACTACTGCTATGGGCCAGGAGATTGCAAAGATTCCCCCCAATACCCGATATGAGCTGGGGATCCCCAGTGATTCCCCCTTCTCACACACTATGAGCTGGGCCAATTTAAAGTATAACCTTGGGACTTCCTATGTCATCTATCATTAACTCCTATACCATAGTGGTCTCCATAGACACCAATGGTGTATCACATATATAGTTGTCAGCAGTGCGGCTTGCCAAAAGCCGTTGCTAACGCTGCAGGCTCGAGTAGCGAGCCTGTGGCCCTTGCAAAGCGAGGGCTGCAGTTGCTGCGGACTCGCGTAGTTTCTGGCAAGGAGCACCGGCGCTCCTTGCGCTGCTGATGAGTGCCGTAGGCTCTCATCCCTACCACCCTCATCCTCCCTCCTCCCTTTCCCCCTCTCCAATTACCCCCCTCCTCTCACTTACCTGTATTGCGCTGCTCCTGCTGCTGGACAGTCCGTCTTCTGTGTCGGGACACGGTAGATGCTAATGATGTGACGTCACATGCGCGTAACGTCATTAACATATGCCGGGTCCTAAAGACTTGATGGACAGCAGCAGGAGTCTCATGACTCCCATCAACCCCTCCTCCCTCCTCTTATTCTCATCCTCCCCCTCCACTCATCCTCCCCCTCCACTCATCCTCCCCCTCCTCTCTCCCTCCCCTCATCCTTTCCCTCCCCTCATCCTTTCCCTCCACTCATCCTTCCCCTCCCCTCATCCTCTCCCTCCCCTCTCCTCCCCCTCATCCCCTCATCCCCTCCCTCTCCTCTCTCTCCTCTCCTCCCTCATCCTCTCCCTCCCCTCTCCCTCCCCTCATCCTCTCCCTCCCCCCTTCCCCTCATCCTCCCTATCCCCCTCTCCAATTACCCCCCCTCCCCTCACTCACCTGTATTGCGCTGCTCCTGCTGCTCTAGCGCGTCTTCTGTGTTGGTACCCGGTATATGCTAATGACGTCACGTCATTAGCATATACCGGGTCCCGACACAGAAGACGCACTGGACAGCAGCAGGAGCAGCACAATACAGGTGAGTGAGGGGAGGAGGGGGTGGTAATTAGAGAGGGGGAAAGGGAGGATGAGGGGAGGGAGAGGATGAGGAAAGGGAGGAGGATGAGGAGAGAGAGGGAGGAGGAGATGAGGGGAGGGAGGGAATAGGGGGAGGGAGTGAGGAGGAGGGAGAGGATGAGGGGAGGGAGAGGATGAGCGAAGGGAGGAAGATGAGGAGGATGAAAAGGGGGAATGAAACAGACACAGGGGGAAAGAGACACAGGGGAGGGAAAGACACGGAGGAGGGGAGGAATATACACAGGGGAGGGGGAGAAGAGACATGGGGGGACAGACACAGGGTAGGGGGGAAAGAGTCACAGGAGGGGGGAAGAGACACAGGGGAGGGGGGAGAGACACAGGGGAGGGGGGAGAGACACAGGGGAGGGGGGAGAGACTCATGGGAGGGGGAAGAGACACAGGGAGTGGGGAAGAGACACAGGGGAGGGGGGAAAGAGACACAGGGGAGGGGGAAAGAGACACAGGGGAGGGGGAAAGAGACACAGGGGAGGGGGGAAAGAGACACAGGGGAGGGGGAGAAGAGACACAGGGGAGGGGGAGAAGAGACAGCAGTGAGGGGGGAGAGACAGAGGGGAGGAGGGGAAAGAGACACAGGGGAGGGGGTAAGAGACACTGGGGAGGTGGGAAGAGACTCATGGGAGGGGGGGAGAGACCCAGGGGAGGGGGGATAGAGACAGGGGAGGGGGTAAAGAGACACAGAGGAGGGGGTAAAGAGACAAAGGGGAGGGGGAGAAAGAGACACAGGGGAGGGAAAGAGACACAGGGGAGGGGTGGGGAAAGAGACACAGGAGATGGGGGAAAGAGGCACAGGAGATGGGGGAAAGAGACATGAGGGAGGGGGACCCTGGGTGAGGGGGGAAGAGACACAGGGGAGGGGGGGAGACATAGGGGAAGGGGGGAAAGACACAGGGAAGGGGGGGAAGAAACACAGGGGAAGGGGGGAAAGAGCCACAGGGAAGAAGGAGCAAGAAACACAGGGAAGAGGAGGGAAGAGACACACGGGAGGGGAGGGGGGGAGAGAGAGGGGGAGCAGGGAAAACAGACACAGAGGGAGTTGAGGCGGGAACAGACACAGGGGAGGGAGAGGGGGGCAGATACAGGGGAGGGAGACAGGGTGGAACAGACACAGGGGAGGGAGATGGGGGAACAGACACAGGGGAGGGAAATGGGGGAACAGAAACAGGGGAGGGAGGGGGAAGAGACACAGGGGAGGGAGAGGAGGGTGGAAAGGAAACACAAGGGAGTAAGTAGACAGGGGGAGGGGCTCGCGTTGAGCACCGAAGTTGCTCACATTAGGTGCTTTGCCAGCATTACAATTTTATTGCCCTCATTTTTGACGGGCAAGTCGCTAGTTGTACTATAACCATGAGAGTCCATATAGCCCCTCATGGCATCTAAATATAAGCCCTATACCATGGGGGTCAGGATCACTAGCTCTTGGGAAGGGGAATCCCAGGGGCATCCCCTGGCTCATCGGCTTTGCGGTATTAACCCTCTAGTGTTGGATATTAGGAATCAATCCTCAGATGTGACACAGTTACGGTGTTATGTTGATAATAGTGTCAGATTTATGGGGTTCTCTCAGGCATTTGTGCCTCTACGGATAGTTGAAAGTATAGTTATAGTTTTTTAAAAACTCAGCACTCATATTGTAGGTACTTTACCAGCATTCAGATGGCTCTTTGGTAGTTTTTTTTATGGTTTGTGATGTGATTGCTGGTAGCTGTTAGACTTTATTTGCTATTCTTGCCACGTGAGCCACTGAATGGGGGCCATATTCTGTAGAGCTAACTACAGAGGATACAGTAAGTACATAAGACAGATATGGTAAATGTTACATACTGGTACAGATGTGTAGAGTGCCCTGCTCTTGTAAGAGTTTACAATCTAAGATTAACCACTATACCATGGGAGTCCATAGAGGGGTCCCAAAGGGGATAATCAGTTTCACAGTGTCTAATGGGTCATAGGATGAGTTACATACTGTTACAGACGATGTAGAGGGCCCTGGTTTTGGAAGAGTTTACAAAATAAGATTAACCACTATACAATGGGAGTCCATAACGGGGTCCCAAGGGGATAATCAGCCTCATAGTGTCTAATGGGTCATAGGATGAGTTACATACTGGTACAGACTATGTAGAGGGCCCTGGTCTTGGAAGAGTTTACAATATAAGATTAACCACTATACCATGGGAGTCCATAGGGGGGTCCCAAGGGGGTAATCAGACTCATAGTGTCTAATAGGTCATAGGATGAGTTAAATACTAGTACAGATGATGTAGAGAGCCCTGGTCGTGGAAGAGTTTATAATATAAGATTAACCACTATACCATGGGAGTCCATAGCGGGGTCCCAAGGGGATAATCAGCCTCATAGTGTCTAATGGGTCATAGGATGAGTTACATATTGGTACAGATGATGTAGAGGGGCCTGGTCTTGGAAGAGTTTACAATATAAGATTAATCACCATACCATGGGAGTCCATAGGGGAGGGGGCTCCAAGGGGATAATCAGCCTCATAGTGTCTAATGGGTCATAGAATGAGTTACATACTGGTACAGACGATGCTGAGGGCCCTGGTCTTGGAAGAGTTTACAATATAAGATTAACCACTATACCATGAGAGTCCATAGCCGGGTCCCAAGGGGATAATGAGCCTCATAGTATCTAATGGGTCATAGGTTGAGTTACATACTGGTACAGATGATGTAGAGGTACAGGTGATGTAGAGGGGCCTGGTCTTGGAAGAGTTTACAATATAAGATTAATCACTATACCATGGGAGGCCATAGGGGGGCCCCAAAAGGATAATCATCCTCATAGTGTGTAATGGGTCATAGGATGAGTTACCGTACATACTGGTACAGATGATGTAGAGGGCCCTGGTCTTGAAGGAGTTTACAATATAGGATTAACCGCTATACCTTGGGAGTCCATTGGGGTTTCCTGGCACATAATTAGCCTCATAAGATATAACACTTAAATAATTGCTATTCCTATAGTTTATTGACATTGAAATTTACCATTTTGAGCTGTCAGTAAGCAACTCCAAAAAGGGATTCCAATCTTTTGTTAACAACACATTGACATAAATTACTTCAGACAATTGTTTTCAGTGTGGTTGTCTGCACATTGAACAAGCCTTGTATATTTTTGTGCAGGTGCCTGCACAGGGGACAATGCTCCCCAATGCACCCATTGTCTCAAAGGCTTATCAGTAATTAATTCCAATGATCTCTCATAAAACAAAGATAATAATCTATGTTGTGGGTGCATCAGAAAGTTTGTCTGACAGCACAAAATGGCACATGTCAATGTTAGTTTATAGTAGAAAATGCTTCTTTTTTTTTTTAAATAATATTCAATTCAAGTCCTTGGATACTTGCAGTTTAAATTTATACCATAATCTCCTTCAATTCATTCTATTGTTCCAAGTTGGATACTATATACACAGAATACAATTGTTAGAGTAATACTAAGAAAACTACCCTATTACGTATTAAGTTTATGATGTAGTGATGCCTACATTACCAAATCAGATCTTCTTGCTTAGCACGTATAACAGTACAATTAACTTAGTACAATCGTTGCCTGACCTCATGGAAAACTATTCATATACAGTGTTATCACTAACACTCAAAGTCCAAATAGTATAGTATAGTAACTGCAATGCTGAGATTCCAAGGAATCAATTATTGTAAAATACAGATTGTAAAGGGATTTGGTCATGAATCACTGTATACTAATAAACTGCTGAAGGTATTTTTAGATTTGCTAGAGGTAGGTTTGGTTGTTTAAAATATTTTTACTACAAGTGAGAAATCATCATTTCCACCTGTTCAGCTTGGCTTTTGCAACATGATATACTGTATGTGCTTAAAGGGACATTGGAGGTTTCCTGTTTTTTAATATTAAAATGAACAACATGAGTGTTAATTTGCTTATCTAAGCATAATTTTATTAACAAGTGCTTAAAAGCTCTTTTTTTACTCATTGGAACCTACTATGGACCACCTCTGAAGCTTCTTCTACATTCAAAGTCCCTTCCCACCTCAGGAAATATATAGGCAAAAACCAAACATAAAGCAAAACATATTTATGTATGTAAAATATAATAAAACTAGCGACTTGGGAATGCTTTTTGACACACAATGTAAACCTTTTTGTACTGTGAGGGCCTTTGGCGCTTATGGCGAGCCTTTTGTCTCATCAATTTTTGCTCCTCTGAGCACCTTCGGCACTCATTATAAAGAGAGATATATATTCAAAATACATATTATATTTTGTATTTTGTTCGTTGCTGTGTGAAAGTGCTACGCGTTTGGCAGTGTTTTTGCGCGGTCCAGGATCGTGTAGCCTCGTTTTAGTTTTTTTCGGCAGCCATTTTTTTTCTCGCTTAGCCGATTTTTGTGTGGTGAAAGTCGTCGCTATATCGTATATATATTTTTTTAGAAGTCCCGCATCTCGTATTTTTTTTTGCTTGTGAACTATGTTGAGGCTTCAGTTAAAATATGAACGAGTGGAAAACATGAAGCTAGGCCAAGCTTTGCACCTGCTGGGGCACACTAGGATGGACTTGACCGGGGAGCTTGCTTTCTAGAGAAATCTGATTGTTTTTTGTATGACCACAGAGGAGCCTGGCTTGGTGTGACACTTGAGATTGGGTTTGCGTAAAGAGTATATGAGGGGATCAAAAGTATTTGATCCCCTGTTGATTTTGAACATTTGTCTACTGAAAAAGAAATGATCAGTTTATAATTTTAATGTTTGATGTATTTTAACAGTGAGAGACTGAATAATAAAAAAAACAAACAAACAATGAGTGAAATAAGTATTTGATCCCTTTAACTTAGTACTTGGTGGCAAAACCCTTGTTGGCAATCACAGAGTTCAGACATTTCTTGTAGTTGGCCACCAGGTTTGCACACATCTCAGGAGGGATTTTGTCCCACTCCTCTCTGCAAATCCTCTCCAGGTCATTAAGTTTTCGAGGCTGATGTTTGGCAACTTAAACCTCCACAGATTTTCTATGGGATTAATGTCTGGTGACTGGCTTGGCCACTCCAGGGCCTTAATGTGCTTCTTCTTGAGCCACTCCTTTGTTGCCTTGGCTGTGTGTTTTGGAACATTGTCATGCTGGAATACCCATTTATGACCCATGTTCAATGCCCGGGCTGAGGGAAGGAGGTTCTCACCCAAGATTTGACAGTACATGGTCCTGTCCATTGTCTCTTTAATGCAGTGCAGTTATCCTGTCTCCTTAGCAGAAAAACACCCCCAAAGCATAATGTTTCCACCTCCATGTTTGACAGTGGGGATGGTTTTCTGGGGGTTATAGGCAGGATTCCTGCTTCTCCAAATACGATAAGTTGAGCTGATGCCAAAGAGCTTGATTTTGGTCTCATCTGACCACAACACTTTCACCCAGTTCTCCTCTGAATCATTCAGATGTTCATTGGCAAACTTCAGACTGCCCTGTACATGTGCTTCCTTGTGCAGGGGGCCTTATGGGCCTTGCAGGATTTCAGTCCTTCACGGTGTAGTGTGTTATAAATTGTTTTCTTGGTGACTATGGTCCCAGCTGCCTTGAGATCATTAACAAGATCCTTACGTGTAGTTCTAGGCTTATTCCTAACCGTTCTCATGACCATTGAAACTCCACTAGGTGAGATCTTGCATGGAGCATCAAACCGACTGGCAGTTATTTTGTGTTTCTTCCATTTGCGAATAATCGCACCAACTGTTGTCACCTTCCCACAAAGCTGCTTGGCGATGGTCTTGTAGCCCAATCCAGCCTTGTGTAGGTCTACAACCTTGTCCCTGACATCCTTTCACAGCTCTTTGGTCTTGGCCATGGTGGAGAGTTTGGAATCTGATTGATTGATTGCTTTTGTGGACAAGTGTCTTTTATACAGGTAACAAGCTGAGATTAGGAGCACTCCCTTTAAGAGAGTGCTCCTAATCTCAGCTCGTTACCTGTATAAAGACACCTGGGAGACAGAAATCTTGCTGACTGATAGGGGATCAAATACTTATTTCACTCATTGACCTGAAAATCAATTTATAACTTTTTTGATGCGTTTTTCTTGTTTTGTTTGTTTTTGTTATTCTCTCACTGTTAAAATACACCTACCAATAAAATGATATACTGATCATTTCTTTGTCAGTACACAAACATTCAAAATCAGCAGGGGATCAAATACTTTTTTTCCTCACTGTATCTATTGTTTGCCACACTTTTATAGTCTTTTTCCTGTCCTGTCCTTAAAGGAAGCTTTATGGATTTTAATAAAACAAAGCCAATATAAGTAAATACATACTTAGGAATATTACATATTTAGTAGAATCCAGTAATCGTTTACATCCCTTTCAGTCTTTAACCTGTTGTTCAACTTGTTCTGTCAAAATGCCAAGATATAGGGCCTGCCAACATCTGTCAGCGAAAAGCCACTATGGATAGATGACAAGATCTTGCACAAATATTTAATTACTGCTAAACTGAAAAACGTATTTTCTGTACTCATAATAACCAAATAGGAAATCAGTTTATTGCACATGGAGTTTTCATGGTACTATCCTAAGAATGCACCAGAACCAGATGTTTCCTACTAACTGCCCTGTGCAACAAGACATTATTAGGATCCAAACATTCCTTGCATGCTTCTCACAGCTCCAGGGAGCTAATCCACCGTAACAGATAATTCACCTAGGATAGAAAGTGACAGGAAAAGACATGTTGCAGAGCTTTGTTAAAATTGGTGATGTGTTACACACACACATCTCCATATAGTTCTGATATACCCCTTCACAAAAATGGTTTTAATGCCACTCCACACACAAAAAAAACAACTATGCAACTTTCAGACAATTATAATAACCATGAAACATATAGCTTTTAACTTACTATTTATGTTTTAAAGAGAGCAGGTACGTTTCATACATATTTGTCTGAAAATCAGATTTATTCAATGAATGCGTTTATGAGAACCTTCACATACCGATGTTTACAGCTAATGTATTTTTATTGAAATAAAACGGCTGGGGTCATTTATCAAACTGTACTGTGCAATGGACTCTTCCTGCATCTGGCATAATGCGCTGTTTGTCAAACAAATTTGATTGTATGAACTTCCCAGTTCCATTTTGGCCTTTAAAACCATCCTAATGCTTTTGTCTTACTCCTTTTGGTAAGGCATGGGTAAAATGCTCCTTAAATGTGCTATTTAGACTGTATGCACATAATTTACATTTGCTAAAAGTAAAAAATAAAATATGGTTATTGTAATTGCTTGATAAAATGCATATATTATGTGCTTATTTTATGTATTTTACGACAAAGGATGTGTAGTAATCCTGTGCCATAATAATATTGGTTGGGAAGACATACTTGTTTTATTTGTCCAGGTTTTATCTGGTTTTATTTGGCACGATTTTAAGTATATCTTCATATTATCTGAAAAGCTTCTGAAATGTATTGCATTATTTGTGAATACGTTTTTATACATCTCTGATAACAATCAAATGTATTAACTACTGAAGGTACATGATATATGATTGCTTCTTTTTTTTTATACAGATGCATTATATGTGTATATCCTAACAGGAAAAACTGAGTTTTCAGGCCATCTCTGTTCTGGAATGGATAGCGAGAATAGACGATCATAGCATAGTAGTTTTAGGATTATGGAGGAGTGTTGGTGTGGTCCAGTCAAACTGTTATTATATTACTAGAGCTTATATCATACTAGCGAATTGCCCGTCAAAAAATGACGGCAATGAAATTGTAAGGTAGCTAATGCTGTTTAGTGGATAATAATGAAATATGTAATACATTACTAAATGAATATACTTTACCTATTTTGAAGCATTGTGTTGAAGAGCTGTCAATCTCTTTTGATGTTGCTGCAGCATTAGTGGTGTGGAGCTGCTGTGTAAGCGTGATGAATGTGTGCAGTGTAATACTGTGCGTGCGCGAGACCAAACCGTTAGCGTACTCGTGTACTTCCGCATTGTTCTAAAATGGCGGGTAATGTGTGGTATGCGTCTGTAGCGAAATATCCGTAGGTGTTTTGCGTGTTTCTTGGGGTGTTTTGCATGTTTAGTGTGTTGTGGCCTCGTTTTCGTTTTGTTCGGCGGCCCGCAAGCGTGAGCAATGGATCGAGCGGGCTCGCATGCTCACAACTATATATGTGATACACACACACACACACATTATATACACACACACATTATATATATATATATATATACACACACATTATATACACATACACACACACACAATATACACACACACACAATATATACACACATTATATATACACACACATTATATATACACACACATTATATATACACACACACACACAATAAGATGGAGAGGAGGCACATATACAATGACTGACTGTAATGTGCCGTGCAATATACGGTATGTTATACATGCACATATAGGTGTATGCACTGACTGTATATCTGTACACACACACTATATACACACACACACTGCATACACACACTATATATACACACACACACACTATATACATATATATATATATATATATATATACACACACACACTATATATACGCTATATATATATATATATTAAAAAAACACACCGTATATATATATATATATATATATATATATATATATATATATACACACACACATATACTGTGTGTTTATATATATATATATATATATATATATATAAATACATATATATATATACACATATACTGTGTGTTTTTATATATATATATATATATATATATATATATATATATACACATCCACTGTGTGTTTTTTTAATATATATATATATATATATATATATATATATATATATATATATATACTCTGTGTTTTTTTAAATATATATATATATGTTGTTTTTTTTATATATATATATATATATATATATATATACTGTGTGTTATATATATATATTAAAAAAACACACAGTATATATATATATATATATATATATATATATACTGTGTGTTATATATATATATATATATTAAAAAACACACAGTATATATATATATATATATATATATATATATATATATACATATACACATATAATTTTCTCCCACACCTCACTCCTGTGGTCCCAGGCCCTATCATGTGCCCTGTCACCCCACATGAAGCCCTATCAGGCTCTACTCACCTGTCCAGCCCGGGGGGCAGGCCTGTGTGTGCTCGGGGGAGTCCTGTGTATGTCCGTGGCTCGCTGTGCTCCTGGGGGGTCCGCCAGAGGGTAGGGGGAAGTTATAGTGAGGTGGTGAGCGCCTCCATGCCTGCCTGCGGCCCTCGCTTTGCTGTGCGGGGGGTGAACCCGAACCGGGGACTGGGCGGCCCTGCGCGGGGCATTGTGGGGAGGAGGTGGCTGCTCCATTCCAGCAACTGAGGGCCGCGGCTCGCTGCGCGAGCAGCGGCCCTCGCTTTGCTGTGCGGGGGGTGAACCCGAACCGGGGACTGGGCGGCCCTGCGCGGGGCATTGTGGGGAGGAGGTGGCTGCTCCATTCCAGCAGCTGAGGGCCGCGGCTCGCTGCGCGAGCAGCGGCCCTCGCAAGCGTGAGCAACGGGCCGTACGCTGCGGGCAAGGGCCTCAGTTGCTGGGATGGAGCGCCTTCGGCGCTCCATCCCAGCAACTGAGGCCCGCAGCCCTCGCTACGCGAGGGCCGCGGGCTCGCTACGCGAGCCCGCAAGCGTGAGCAACGGCCCGTACGCTCACAACTATATATGTGATATGTAACCTTCACCACTGTGGCATGGATGCCTCCAGAATCCAGTAAAGGCACCAACTGTCAATTTGCAAGCTATCTTCCAACACAGAGCTTACTCAGCACCTTCCACATCCTTTGCACTAAACTATTTCCAAGAAGTGTGAAGGGCGAGAATCAGTCCAAGATGGTTGGCCACCTTAGTGAGCAGAAGGAAGTGGAATTTTGGGAGCACAATTATTGGTGAACTGATATCTTTAAGGGCGTTGCTTGGCTTGATCTGTGCATGAGTAAAATAAAATGCCGGGACCCGAATATTAGGACTGCTCCTAATTTTTGATATATTGACAATATAAATTATATTGATACTATATAGATATGACCTTGAATTGCAGTGGCGACTGGTGACTTTCCAACTTGGTGGGGGTGGAAAACAGAGACCTGACCCCTCCTCTTGCATTGACTCCATCCAACAGTATAAACCCCTCCCTTTCACAATATATTACCACAACATGTATAGACACGACCTTGTGACACAGTCCCCACCCACAAAAGTGATCCGATAGAGGAAGACAGGGATAGAAATAGGAAGGGGGGATAGTGAGGTGAATATAGAGCTAAAGAGAGGGATAGAGAGAGAGAGAGGGATAGAGATAGAGAGAGGGAGGGATAGAGCGAGAGAGAGGAAGGGATAGAGAGAGAGGAAGATAGAAAGTTAGAGAGATATATTCTATGCCTCTTCTTCTATCCCGCTCTCTCCCTCTTTATCCATCTCTCCTTCTACGTCTTAAATTTTTTAAGTGACAGCAGCAGCTTTAAAAAAACAGAATATTGAACATGATAAAAAATGTTTTTATTATTTTATTATATAAATTATACAATTAAGTAAGTGATGGGGGATTAAGTCAGTGCATTCATTTTGGGAGGGCAGTTGCCCATTTGCCCCTATGCACCAGAAGCCCCTGTAATTGTAAACAATTACAAGGTGCTCACCCACCTTGGCATTTTTCTTTTTTTTTTTTATTATAGTGAAGCAAACAACAAATATGACAAAATAACAGAAAAAGTCAATGAGCATAAGTATTCACCCCCCAATACTTTGTATTGTCACCTTTTGCAGCAATCACAGCTCCAAGTCGCTTTTGATAAGTGTCTATGAGCTTGCCACATCTTACCACTGTGATTTTTGCCCATTCCTCCTTGCAAAACTGCTCCAGCTCCTTCAAGTTGGATGGTTTGTGCTTGTGAACAGCAATCTTTAAGTCTAAACATAGATTTTCTATTGGATTGATGTCTGGGCTTTGACTAGGCCATTCCAACACATTTACATGTTTCCCCTTAAACCACTCAAGTGTTGCTTTAGCAGTGTGTTTGGGGTCATTGTCCTGCTGGAAGGTGAACCTCCGCCCTAGCCTCAAATCACGCACAGAGTGGTACAGGTTTTGCTCAAGAATATCCCTGTATTTAGCACCATCCATCTTTCCCTAACTCTGACCAGTTTCCCAGCCTCTCCTGCTGAAAAACATCCCCACAGCATGATGCTGCCACCACCATGTTTCACTGTGGGGACGGTGTTCTTTTGGTGATGTGATGGGTTTGCGCCAGACATAGCGTTTTCTTTGATGGCCGAAAAGTTAAATTTTAGTCTCATCAGACCAGAGCTCCTTCCTTCATACATTTTGGGAGTCTCCAACATGCCTTTTCGCAAACTCAAAATGCGCCATTTTGTTTTTTGCTGAAAGTAATGGCTTTCTTCTGGCCACTCTGCCATAAAGCCCAACTCTATGGAGCGCACGGCTTATTATCGTCCTATGTACAGATACTCCAGTGTCTGCTGTGGACCTCTGCAGCTCCTCCAGGGTTACCTGAGGTCTCTGTGCTGCATCTCTGACTAAGGCCCTCTTGCCTGGTCTGTGCGTTTCGGTGGGCGGCCGTCTCTTGGCAGGTTTGCTGTTGAGCCATGTTCTTTCCATTTGGTTATGATAGATTTGAGGGTACTCCTGGGAATCATCAAACATTTGTATATTTTTTATAACCTAACCCTGACTTTTACTTTTCAACAACATTGTCCTTTACTTGTTTGAAGAGTTCCTTGGTCTTCATGGCAGTGTTTGGTTAGTGGTGCCTCTTGCTTAGGTGTTGCAGCCTCTTGGGGCCTTTCAAAAAAGGTGTGTATATGTAATGACAGATCATGTGACACTTAGATTGCACACAGGTGGACATTATTTCACTAATTATGTGACTTCTGAAGGTAATTGGTTGCACCAGAGCTCTTTATGGGCTTCATAACAAAGGGGTGAATACATACGCACATGACAATTTTCTGTTTTCTATTTCTAAAAAATAGTTTTATGTATTTATTTTTCTCATTTCACTTCACCAACTTACTATTGTGTTCTGATCCATCACATAAAATTCAGATTAGAAAAACATTGAACTTAAGGCTGTAATGTAACAAAATAGGTAAAAAGTCAATGGGGGTGAGTACTTTTGCAAGGCACTGTACTGTGCTATTCTATCAGAATACTGATGTGTAAGTGTTAAAAGTCACACATTTGCTATAACACATATACAAGAGACAAATTAAAGGGCACAGATAATGAGAGATTTAAAAGAGTGTGTTTTAAACAACGTAAATGCTTTTATTTGTATGAAAATGATTGCTGAAAAGGTTAAAAAACACCTCTAGGAAGAACTAACTTTAATTTGGCGGTTGTAGGGCACTGCACCACCTGAGTTATGGAGTTATATGGAGAAAACAGTGGCTGAACCTTATATAGCTCAGGGGGTCCCAATGTTTTTCTAAAAGCATTTTGTACAAGGATGTTTTTTAACCCTTATAGTATTATGTTTATGCAAGGAAACCCCTTTATGATTAGTACATGCTCTTTTATCTGCATGGCAGCAAATTGGTAATTTCAGTGTCCCTTAAAGGACCATTGTAGTTTAAGAAAAAGGGTACTTATTTGTGAGGTATCTAATAAACTAACAATATTAGCAGGCCCATAATTAGGAAGTTAATAAAATGTTAAATAAATCAATAGATGCAGAATTTTATTTTTTTTATAAATATTTTAGAATTATGTTTCCGGCTACAGTTATTACTCAAGATTAGGAAACCAGGTACTGCTTATCTATATGACCTTCCGATCCTTTTTTAACAGAAGACAAGAACATTAGTAGCAGATGTCTCTTCTTCACTCTGTTCAAAATCCAACAAAATCCCCAAGCAAATATTATTCACTGATCAAAATACTCACCCTGTGAAGCAACCAGAACAAAAATATGGTAAATATGAATGATCATCTAATTGTTGTCTAAACCAACTGTAGATTTACCGTCCTATTCTATAATTATAATGTGACTCATGCAAGAGATTTTTTGTTTGCAGAACAAGAACAAAGGAAAGGCACATTCTAAAAATCTAATATGAAATATTATTTTTTTTAATCCTCCACCAATATTTATATAAAACACAAACAATACATTAGTCAAGGCCAATCAAGGTTCAGTAGACACAGCTAATATAATATTTGAACATGGTGTTTGTTAGGCAGTGGAGTGAGAAGTACCAGAACAATGTGTATCCATACAGAGGCAGCCCAAGCACTATAGATAAAAACATTGCTGCAATTGCTTTACTTTAAAGGACCACTGTAGTTAAAAAAACTGCATGTTTTTGAAGAATGTAACAAATTAAACAACATTAGCAGCTGAGTAAGCCATGAACAGAAAATCAGATTTTTGAAGACTTGTACAAATAACTACACAATTAACTTCCCCTCTCACACCTAGCCTTAATCAAAATATCATGGAACCAAAGTATCATTGATGCCGAAATATATAAGCAGAAATATATAATTTTTTGCCAACTTGGGGCTGATTGCTGTTTTTTTGCACCTCATACTTCTTAATTCCAAGCTGATAGTGGATCAATTGGAGGTCACTGTATTTTTCGCATTTTCTGGTCCTATCTCCTCATCCCTTATATACAGCTTGGACTTTATTTATTACTAGCGACTCGCCCGTTAAAAAATGACGGCAATGAGATGTGTATGTTTGGAAAGTTGTTTAATTATTAATATACGTATTTGACATTTCAGGAACAGGTTCTAAATCCTTTGTTTGCTTATTAGCTTTTTTTGGTGTATCTTTAATTTTTGCAGCTAATAGTCTTTTGCTTGCAATTCTTTTGCATTCTTTTTCTCGTCGAATTTCTTTCTCCTCTGGTGTCTGCTGGTTGGCCCATCTCTGTTGTCGTTCTCTAGCTTGCTGTCTTATCTTTTCTTGTTTGCTCTCGTTAGTAGCCATGTTAATCTGTAAAAAAATAATGTATAATTAGTTTAGTTTGAGATGTTAAGTTTGTTTTTTACATTTTTTATTATGAACAATTTGTTTATATGTGCTTGTAGTTCATTGTAGCGGTACTTTCTTTGTATTGTTAAATAACTGTTTTTCTTATTTTGAATATGATCGCAATGTTTTTAGCATTATCCTGTTTTGTGTCTACCACTTTTGCTATGCTAATTAAGGCTTCTTTGTAAGGCTTATTGCTTCTTAAACAGTAAAGAAGAATATTAATTTCCTTTGCTATGTGTTTGTGTGATTTTTGGTACAATCCTATTTTGTGTCTACCATATGTTGCATACTTTATTTGCTTAATAAGTCTTTTTTATGAAGGTTAAATGGTTTTGTACAGTGAAATTGAATGTTTTTGCTATTTTGGATATGATGGCAATGTTTTTAGCATTATCCTGTTTTGTGTCCACCACTTTTGGTATGCTTATTTAGCCTTCTTTGTAAGTCTTATAGCTTCTTAAACAGTAAAGAAGAATATTATTTAACTTTTCTATTTGTTTCTGTGATTTTTGGTACAATCATGTTTTGTGTCCACCATATTTTGTCTACTTTATTTGTTCAATTAGTGTTCTTTATGAGTATTCAATCATGTTGGACAGTAGAAATCAATGTTAATTGCCTTTTCTATATCATGTTGTGCTTTTTTTTTAATCCTGCTTTGTGTTCACCACTTTTTGGTTGCTGCATTTGGCTTGTGGGTGATGGTTGTAGGGTATTTTACAGTAAAGAGGAGGAATACTTTTGTTTTATGTATGTTGCTAATGTTTCACCGTGAAGCAACCAGAACAAAAATATGGTAAATATGAATGATCATCTAATTGTCTAAACCAACTGTAGATTTACCGTCCTATTCTATAATTATAATGTGACTCATGCAAGAGATTTTTTGTTTGCAGAACAAAAACAAAGGAAAGGCACATTCTAAAAATCTAATATGAAATATATTTTTTTTTAATCCTCCACCAATACTTATATAAAACACAAACAATACATTAGTCAAGGCCAATCAAGGTTCAGTAGACACAGGTAATATATTATTTGAACATGGTGTTTGTTAGGCAGTGGAGTGAGAAGTACCAGAACAATGTGTATCCATACAGAGGCAGCCCAAGCACTATAGATAAAAACATTGCTGCAATTGCTTTACTTTAAAGGACCACTGTAGTTAAAAAAAACTGCACGTTTTTGAAGAAAGTAACAAATTACACAACATTAGAAGCTGAGTAAGCCATGAACAGAAAATCAGATTGTTGAAGACTTGTACAATTAACTACAGAATTAACTTCCCCTCTCACACCCAGCCTTAATCAAAATATCATGGAACCAAAGTATCATTGATGCCGAAATATATAAGCAGAAATATATAATTTTTTGCCAACTTGGGGTTGATTGCTGTTTTTTTGCACCTCATACTTCTTAATTCCAAGCTGATAGTGGATAAATTGGGGGTCACTGTATTTTTTGCATTTTCTGGTCCTATCTCCTCATCCCTTATATACAGCTTGGACTTTATTTATTACTAGCGACTCGCCCGTCAAAAAATGACGTCAATGAGATGTGTATGTTTGGAAAGTTGTTTAATTATTAATATACGTATTTGACATTTCAGGAACAGGTTCTAAATCCTTTGTTTGCTTATTAGCTTTTTTTGGTGTATCTTTAATTTTTGCAGCTGATAGTCTTTTGCTTGCAATTCTTTTGCGTTCTTTTTCTCGTCGAAGTTCTTTCTCCTCTGGTGTCTGGTTGGCCCATCTCTGTTGTCGTTCTCTAGCTTGCCGTCTTATCTTTTCTTGTTTGCTCTCGTTAGTAGCCATGTTAATCTGTAAAAGAAAATAATATATAATTAGTTTAGTTTGAGATATTAAGTTTGTTTTTTACATGTTTTATTATGAACAGTTTGTTTATATGTGCTTGTAGTTCATTGTAGCGGTACTTTCTTTGTATTGTTAAATAACTGTTTTTCTTATTTTGGATATGATCGCAATGTTTTTAGCATTATCCTGTTTTGTGTCTACCACTTTTGCTATGCTAATTTAGGCTTCTTTGTAAGGCTTATAGCTTCTTAAACAGTAAAGAAGAATATTAATTTCCTTTGCTATGTGTTTGTGTGATTTTTGGTACAATCCTATTTTGTGTCTACCATATGTTGCATACTTTATTTGCTTAATAAGTCTTTTTTATGAAGGTTAAATGGTTTTGTACAGTGAAATTGAATGTTTTTGCTATTTTGGATATGATGGCAATGTTTTTAGCATTATCCTGTTTTGTGTCCACCACTTTTGGTATGCTTATTTAGGCTTCTTTGTAAGTTTTATAGCTTCTTAATCAGTAAAGAAGAATATTAATTGACTTTTCTATGTGTTTGTATGATTTTTGGTACAATCCTATTTTGTGTCCACCATATGTTGCATACTTTATTTGCGTAATTTTTTTTTTTTATGAGGATTAAATGTTGTCGTACATTGAAAATGAATGTGTTTCCTATTTTGGATATGATCGCAATGTTTTTAGCATTATCCTGTTTTGTGTCCACCACTTTTGGTATGCTTATTTAGGCTTCTTTGTAAGGCTTATAGGTTCTTAAACAGTAAAGAAGAATATTATTTAACTTTTCTGTTTCTGTGATTTTTGGTACAATCCTGTTTTGTGTCCACCATATTTTGTCTACTTTATTTGTTCAATTAGTGTTCTTTATGAGTATTCAATCATGTTGGACAGTAGAAATCAATGTTAATTGCCTTTTCTATATCATGTTGTGCTTTTTTTTTATCCTGTTTTGTGTTCACCACTTTTTGGTTGCTGCATTTGGCTTGTGGGGGATGGTTGTAGGTTATTTTACAGTAAAGAGGAGGAATACTTTTGTTTTCTGTATGTTGCTAATGTTTCAGATGCTATCCTGTTTTGTGGCCACCTCTTTTTTTTTGGTTTCTGTGAAACTGTCTGTCGTCCTAAATTGTATAGGTCTTTGTGAAGTTTGTTGACGTGTGTTTTGTTCCTTATTCAATTTGTATGTATTTTTTTTTTTTTTTTAAGTCTTGCGTGTGTGTGTGTTAACAACACAGCCGACGTTGGACCTTCCACCACCGCAAATGCGGCCCCTCTCTTCACGAGGGTCCGCATTTGCGGACAAACACAGCCGAGGTGGGATGCTCCACCACCGCAAATGCGGCCCCTCGCTTAACAATTAACAACTAATTAATTAATAACTAATCCTCATATTGCAGATCAGAGGAGATCTTAAAAGGTTGAACTTGATGGACTGAAATTCTTTTTTCAACCTTAATTACTATGTAACTATGTAAGTATGAATCATAGAACCAACATATTTATACTCATCTCCCATACTACACTCTGCCTTGCAGCCTTGGTTGCTATAAAGCTCTTGAGATAAAACTCACCAGATGTCTAAACTACATGACAGGTGCCTAAAGCTAGCTAGGGGTAACAATCTTGGGGCCTCATTCTATTATCGGCCGTAAACTGGCCGTAAGGCTGCGATTCCTTGCGGGGGTCCCGTTACCTCGCAATTCAATTAAACGGCCCCGCAAGGATCTCCTCTTACGGCCAGCCGTAAATCTTGCTACCGGCCGTAAGCTCTGAAAACTTAAAACTCAAAAATAAATTCAAGCCTGCACTGTACAGCTCTGTAAATGCTAGGGATCATATTGGGGGACATGAGGATTAAAAGTAACCCACTCTCAAGCTTGCACATCAGCCCAAACCCGAGTTCAAATTAACTGTTTATTTTCCGGCTGCGGCGTGGGCGGGTCTGAGGTGCTCCAAGCCCTATGGACTTTTTACATGGATATTTGACGTATATTAAAAAATATATATTTTACGGATTTGAGTATAGGGCAATTTTGTGCTATTTTTTCTAACACCTAAAATCACTTTATAGTCTTCTCAAAGTGCAGGATGGCTTTATTTGGGCTATATTTCGTGCTTAATTGGTGCTAGCGGGACCTCTTTCCTGCAAGTAAGCTGCGGCTCGCTTTTAGCCTTGCTGAGAGGGTTCCCGGAGCAATTGAATTGTGGCCGTTTTAGATCAAAGGCTTTCCTCCGGCGCGAGCGGCCGCAAGAGATAGCAAGGCACCGGCCGCAAGCCTGCCGGAGTCCCCGGCCGGAGGGGAATAGAATAGCAGAATAGCTTGCGGCCGGTCCTTGCGGCCCCGCAACGGCTGCGGCCGATATTAGAATGAGGCCATTGATGTTCATCTCAAGTGTTTCCTCAAGCCTCCTAAGGAGCAGTCATCTGCCTTGAATCAAGGTCTGTATGTGTGCAGATGCAATGTTCTGCAGTTGAGCTTCTGTGCAGAACATTTTCACTATTTCCACATATATTCTGTTATATATCACATTTACCCAGTATAACTTATTATAACTAGGATACAAGTTAACTGAACAGGCAACACATAATTAAATTTCAACAATGTCATGCGCCCTTGGCCATATCCATAAATACTGGTAATATTACAGTCACTAAACAATGTAATCATGACAATAACTACGTTTTGTATTTGGTATTTATTGTACAGAAAATCATTGACAATTTACAAACTGTTGACACTGTTTAAAAACATTTTTTTTTTAAATTGGTTTTGAGTGGAGCCTGAGTACTATCTTTTATAAGCTATGTGGTGATTAACACAACACTTATATATTAATCATATTTACTAGCTTTCACACTCCCCGCCTTTCCACCCTATTTTAAATAAAAGTGCCTGAAGTAAAAGTAGTGAAGGAATAGAAAGATCCCCCTCATGTGTACGGCTAGATGTGATGTCACTGTGGCAGCAGTGGAGAAATATAAAAATTTCCCTCAAATTTATGGCCAGAAGTGAAGTGACTGTGATAGCAGTGGAGGAATAGAAATGCTCCCCCAATGTTTGTTTAAGTGAAACTATTATGGCAGCTACCTGTTGTGTTCTCAATTCAGCCTATGATTAGTAGTACTTTTGAATTCGGGTATGTGTTTTTACTTCAACGTTACTAATTAATTGTAGTATAAACTCCATGTTTTACTGATGTCATGGTGACGGTCTCATTTACTGTTTACTGTGTCTAAGAAGTGAATTACAGGCTTCCTTAAATCTTGTCAGCTCATATGTTCACGCCCCATGAAATCCTACTTAAGAGTGCATGCGTGGAGGCTGTGAGAGGGTATTTGTGAGTTAGAGACAATTGAATGAGTTTAAACGTTGAGAAATGTAACCCGCAGCCAAAATGTTGGGTTACAGGCAATTATGGGCTTGCAATTGAATGTGGCCCTCAGTGTGGGAGGCCGTTTTGTCTAGAAGGCAGCTGCTACATTTTTAAACACAAAGGCCCTCATTCAATTGCGATTTGGCCAATTGAATAGGGCTCTAAATAAGCACATAACATTTTTTTTTTTAAATACGTTTTTAGTTAGTGAAAACCTTGCTTTTGGATAGATGTTTACTAAGTAAAAACTTCTTAAAAAAAATATGTTATGTGCTTATTTAGACCCCTATTCAATTGGCCAAATTGCAATTGAATGAGGGCCAAAGTGTACCAACACAATGTTATCTATATGCTGGAGAGTTGTTTTATTAAATTTGTTTCTCTTGACAACAAGCTTTTGCTGTTGAACCAGCCTTTGTTTATTTTATTTAATTTTTTGTTTTATTATGAAATGTAATTGTTCCAAAAGCGCTTTAAACCTGTCTCTTAGCCAACTCGTCCACCCTCTCTTTAAAGAGAACCCTGCCTTTATTGAGAATGGAGACAAACATTCAGCTGGATGCTAATACACTAAGCTTTGAACATTAGCAGCCTCAATAAATTGCGATTCAGTAAATTTAAAAGGGCTCTATTTAAGCACACAGCATATTTTTTTTACAGAAGTTTTTAGTTAGGGAAGACCTTGCTTTTGGATAGAAGTTCACTAAATAAAAACTTCTGTATAATATCTTCTTAATCATAGGATACACATTTTTGCTAAAACTTCTGCACCAATGTACAGCGCCATTAGCTGTGGCTTCCTGTAGAATGTAATGCTACAGCATCACCCAGTGACCATATATGTGTATTACAGGTAATTTACTACTATTCTATCCAGACAAGAAGAGTGGAACCCCCTCCATCCTCATGGCCTCTCAGTTAATAGACCAATTTTATGAAAAACACACACACACAAAAATTAAGTAAGAATACTTGTATTTTGAAATATAATAGTGAAAACTACCATATATATTTTTTTATCATTAACTTTTTATTAGACAGAAATTATTTCCATATATATTGAGACAATACACAATATCTCACTGATGTTACAAAATCTATATTATCTGTCTTACACCATACATTTTCCATTTTCTAAACAAAAATTTAAATTGTCCAAAATGATTATGTTACAACAATACTATAATTTTCTTCAATAAAGAAACTATACATATATTTTTGTTGTTGTCTGTATATGTGTGAGTTTGTAATCAATTTCCGTCAACAATTTTATCTAAAACACATCTCCTGTGTCTTTTCCCCACCTCTCCCTCCCCTGTGTCTCCTTCACCCCCTCCCTCTCCTGTGCCTCCATTCCCCCTCTCCCTTTCCCCCCTCTCCCTCCCATGGGTCTCCTTTCCCCACCTCTTACTCCCCTGTGTTTCCTTTATCCCTCCTCCTTTGCCCCTCTCCCTTTCCCCCCTGTCTCCTTTCCTCTGTCCCTTTCCCCTCTGTCTCCTTTCCCCCTCTCCCTCCTACCCTTGTGTCTCCTTTCCCCCTCTCCCTCCTACCCTTGTGTCTCCTTTCCCCCTCTCCCTCCTACCCATGTGTCTCCGTTCCCCCTCCTCTCTCTCCCTTGTCCCGCTAGTTCCGGCCGGAGGACGGGTGCCGCAGAGGACCTGCTGGCAGGGTTGCATCCACGTACGTGCTTTGCAATGCTGCGACTCTTCTGGGGGTGCAGAGTGATGGAGCCCCTGATGGTGGTGGATGCTCTGGGTAGGCAGAGGGTTTGGAGGGAGGTTATCCTCCTAGGCCTGGCTCTGCTCGTGGTGGGGGTGCAAAGTGATAGAGCTGTGCGGGCCTCGCGATGAGCGCCTTTGGCGCTCATTGCAGGGGGGGGGGGGTGATGTGGCCCGCTGAACTGTCGGCCTCGTGAGCATCAATGGGGCAGGTAGAGCCATGTGGGCCTCATGCTGAGCGCCTACAGTGCACGCTTGCCTTTTTTCTTCCACTCTGTTGCTCACACTCCACTACTGCACATGTGAGCCACACTCTCCTCTTGCTGCTCCTGGCAGCCTCGCTGCTCCTCCTGCTGCCTTCCGGTGGCCTCACTGCTCCTTCTGCTACACCCCGGCGGCCTCACTGCTCCTTCTGCTACACCCCGGCAGCCTCACTGCTCCTTCGGATACACCCCGGCGACTTCGCTGCTCCCTCTGCTACACCCCGGCGGCCTCACTGCTCCTTCTGCTACACCCCGGCGGTCTCACTGCTTCTTCTGCTACACCCCGGCGGCCTCACTGCTCCTTCTGCTACACCCCGGCGGCCTCACTGCTCCTCCTGCTGCCCCTGCAGCTTTACTGCTGCTCCTGGCGGCCTCCTACTGCTCCCCCTGATGCTCCTCCTGGCATTCTCACTGCTTCTCCTGCTGCTCCTCATGCTCCGCTCCTCCTGCTGGTTTTGTCAGCCCCTCGCACTTCTCTGGTCCTGGCAGCTGCTCACACTCTATTGCTGCTCCTGGTGGCCTAACTGCTCCTCCTGCTCCTTCTGGCAGCTCCTCATGCTCTGCTCCTCCGGGCAGCTCCTCGTGCTCCGCTCCTCCTGACAGCTCCTTGTGCTCCGCTCCTCGTGCTCCGCTCCTCCTGGCAGCTTCTCGTGTTCCGCTCCTCCTGGCAGCTCCTCTTGCTCTGCTCCTCCTGGCAGCTCCTTGTGCTCCGCTCCCCTTGCTGCTCCTGGCAGCTCCTCATGCTCCACTGCTCTTCCTGCTGCTCCTGACTGCCTGACTGCACCTCCTGCTACTCCTGGCAGATCCTCACGCACCGCTCCTCTTGGCAGCCTCGCTGCTCCTAGCGGTTCCTCGCTGTTCCTGGCGGCTCCTCATGCTCCGCTCCTCCTGCTGCTCCTGGCAATTCCTTATGCTTCGCTTCTCCTGACGGCCTCACGCCTTTCCTGCTACTTCTGGCAGCCATCCTGCTGTCTCACTGCACCTCATGATGGTCTCCCTCCTGCATCACTGCTTCTTCTAGCAGCCTCACTTCTCTTACCGCTGCTCTTCGCTGCCTCACTGCTCCTCTCGCTCAGCTCCTGGCTGCTCCTCATGCTCAGCTCCGCCTGCCACTTCTGGTCACCTCACTGCTGCTTTTGGCAGCCTCTCCTGACTAAATCCTGCTGATCCTCCTGGCAGCCTTGCTCCTCCTGCTGCTCTTGTCAGCTCATCACACTCCGCTGCTTCTGGCAGCTCCTTGTGCTCTGCTTTTCCTGCTGCTTCTGGCAGCTCATCATGTTCCACTCCCCATCCTGCTACTCCTGGCAGTCTCCGCTCCTCCAAGCTCCTCATGCTCCGCTCCTCCAAGCTCCTTCCGCTCCTCCAAGCTCCTCACGCTTCGCTCCTCCAGGAAGCACCTCAAGCTCCACTTCCCCTGCTGTTCCTGGCAGCTCTTCATGCTTCACTGCTCCTCCTGCTGCTCCTGGCAGCTCCTCACGCCCATTGCGCCTGCCGCTCCTGGCGGCCTCACTGCTGCTCCTCCTGGCAGCTTCACTGCTCCTCATGCTCCACTCCTCCTGCTGCTCCTGGCAGCTCCTTATGCTCTGCTCCTCCTGACGCTCCTGGAAGCCTCACTGCTCCTCCTGCTGCTCCTAGAAGCCTCACTGCTCCTCCTGGTGGCCCTTCACAAACCTCATGCTCTGCTCCTCCTGCTACTTCTGGCAGCTCCTCACGCTTTTCTCCTTTTGCTGCTCCTGGCAGCCTCCTGCTGCTCCTGGTGGCCTCACTGCTCCGCTGCTCCAGGCGGGTCCTCACTGCTCTGCTCCTCGCTGCTCTAGGCGGCTCCTGACTGCTCCGCTCCTCGCTGCTCCAGGCGGCTCATCGCTGCTCCATGCGGCTCCTCGCTGCTCCAGACTGCTCCTTGCTGCTCCGCTGCTCCAGACAACTCCTCGCTGCTCCAGGCGGCTCCAGGTGGCTCCTCACACTCCGCTCCTCCAAGCTCCTCATGCTCCACTCCTCCAAGCTCCTCACGCTCCGCTCCTCCTGGAAGCACCTCAAGCTCCACTTTCCCTGCTGTTCCTGGCAGCTCTTCATGCTTCACTGCTCCTCCTGCTGCTCCTGGCAGCTCCTTACGCCCATTGCGCCTGCCGCTTCTGGTGGCCTCACTGCCGCTCCTCCTAGCAGCTTCACTGCTCCTCACGCTCCGCTGCTCCTGGCGGCTCCCTTATGCTCTACTCCTCCTGCTGCTCCTGGCAGCTTCTCATGCTGTGCTCCTCCTGACGCTCCTGGAAGCCTCACTGCTCCTCCTGCTGCTCCTAGCAGCCTCACTGCTCCTCCTGGTGGCCCCTCACAAACCTTATGCTCTGCTCCTCCTGCTACTTCTGGCAGCTCCTCACGCTCCTCTCCTTTTGCTGCTCCTGGCAGCCTCCTGCTGCTACTGGTAAACTCCTGGCTCCACTCCTCCTGCTGCTCCTGGTGACCTCACTGCTCCGCTGCTAAAGGTGGCTCCTTACTGCTCCGCTGCTAAAGGCGGCTCCTTACTGCTCCGATGCTAAAGGCTGCTCTTTACTGCTCCGCTAATAAAGGTGGCTCCTCACTGCTCAGTTGCTAAAGGCGGCTCCTCCCTGCTCCGCTGCTAAAGGTGGCTCCTCGCTGCTCCAGGCGTCTCCTCGCTGCTCCAGGCGTCTCCTCGCTGCTCCAGGCGTCTCCTCGTTGCTCCAGGCAGTTCCCGGCTGCTCCAGGTGGCTCCTGGCTGCTCCAGGCGGCTCCTTGCTGCTCCAGGCGGCTCCTCCCTGCTCCGCTGCTCCAGGCGGCTCCTCGCTACTCCTTACTGCTCCGCTGCTCCAGGCAGATCCTCACTGCTCCGCTTCTCCAGGCAGCTCCTCGCTGCTCCAGGCGGCTCCTCGCTGCTCCAGGCGGCTCCAGGCGGCTCCTCGCTGCTCCAGGCGCCTCCAGGTAGCTCCTCGCTGCTCTAGGCGGCTCCGCTGCTCCAGTCGGCTCCTCGCCCTTCGCTGCTCCAGACGGCTCCTCGCGCTCCTCTGCTCCAGGCGGCTCCTCGCGCTCCGCTGCTCCAGGCGGATCCTGGCAGCTCCTTACGCTCTGCTTTTCCTCCTGCTGCTCCTGACAGCCTCACGCTCCCCTCTCCTGCTAATCCTGGTAGCTCTTCACGCTCTGCTCCTCCTGGCAGCTATTCACGCTGTGCTCCTTCATCCGCTCCTGGCAGCCTCACTGCTCCTCCTGGTGGCCCCACACGATCCTCATGCTCATCTCCTCTGGCTACTCCTAGCAGCTCCACACGCTCCCCTCCTTTTGCTGCTCCTGGCCTCTTCGCTCCTCCTCCTGCTGCTACTGACAAACTCCTGGCTCCTCGTGCTCCACTCCTCCTCCTGCTGCTCCTGGCAGCCTCACTGCTCTGATGCTCCTGGTGGCTCCTCTTGCTCCGCTCCTCCTGGCGGCCACTCACACTCCGCTCCTCCTGCTACTTCTGGCACCTCCTCACGCGCCCCTCCTTTTTTTTTTTAAACAATTATTTTTTATTAAAGACATAAGATAATACAACATTGTACTTTACAATAAAAGTGTCAGAAAAATTACATTGTTGTCTTCAATAAAGCTTAGATAAAAATTGTACTGACTATAATCCTCATTCAAATCAGGGCCATAACTCCCTCGCAGGTAGAGGATTTTCTGAGATTGAGTTGCGGGCTTCAGTGGGTCTACTTTTATTCTGCTATTCAAATGGCCGTGCCCGCAAGTTAGGCGCCGGTCGCGAGAATTGGAAACCATGCTCTCGACAGTAGCATTTGCCCTAAAAATCGGAGCACTTTAAAAGCAAATAAAATCAATACAGCAAATTATTGTAAATTATGGGGAACACAATGGGTGACATTAGAATTAAAAGCACAACATTCTCAAGCTCGCACATCGACAAAATATAATACTTTATTTCATGTTTAATTTCCATCCAAAGTCCTTCGGGCTTGAATGACCTCCAAACCTCCAAATCGTTATTCAAGCCCGTAGGACTTTGGAAAAAAAATGGAGGTTGGATTTTAAAGTCCTATGGGCTTGGAGGTTGAAGCCCGTATGACTTTGGACGGAAATTAAACATGAAATAAAGTATTATATTTTGGCGATGTGCAAGATTGTGAATGTTGTGCTTTTAATTATAATGTCACTCATTGTGTTCCCCATCATTTACAGTGCTATATTGAATTTATATTTGCATTTAAAGTGCTCCGATTTGTCAGTAAGCCCTTAGCGAGATCTCCTTGGTACCAGTAACCTGTGGTTTGATTTTTGGTGTTTGCGGGCTTGACGGAGTGGTTAGCGCGGGAAAATCGGAGCTATTGAATAGCGATTTGCGATTTCAGCCATCATAACTCTTGCGGCCGTGAAAGATCAAAGGCATGGAGGGAAGTAACTTGCGATATTACAAATCGCAATGGATCGCAGCATGTAACTTGATTGGAGCCCACAAAAGGAAGGCAATTGAATAGCAAAGTAACTTGCTACCTCCACTTGCGAGCCCGAATCTCAAAATCGCAGCAATTGAATGAGGCTGTATGTCTTTTCTTTTTATATTTGCTTTAACCACTTAAAGCAGAGAAAACAACATATGGAGAGTTGCAAAAAGTGAAAAAGCTTAAAGGTGTAATGACCTTATATCTAGTCTACGGGCCTGCCTAGCGGATCCAGAACCAGGTCCACTGCTCCTGGTGGCTCCTCACGCTCCGCTCCTCCTCCCGGCGGCCCCTTGCACTTTGCTGCTCCCGGCGGTCCCTCATGCTCCTCTTTCTGCTCCTGGCAACATCCTGCTGTTCCTGGCAGCTCCACTCCTCCTGCTGCTCCTGAGGGCCTCACGCTCCGCTTCTCCTGTAGCTCCTGGCAGATCCTCATGCTCACCTCTTCCTGCTGCTCCTGGCAGCCTCCTGCTTCTCTTGGCAGCCTTACTTCTCCTCCTGCTACTCCTGGCAGCTCCTCACGCTCCCCTCCTTTTGCTGCTTCTGGCAGCCTCCAGCTGCTCCTGGCAGCCTCACTGCTCCTCCTGCTCCTCCTGGCAGCTCCTTGCACTCCACTCTTCTTGCTGCTCCTGGTGGCCTCTGGCTGCTCCGCTCTTACCTATGGCACTGTCGCTCCACGTGCTGCTCATGTCGGCTTCACGGCTCCGCTGCTCCTGATGGCTCCTCACGCTCAATTCCTCCCCCTGCTGCTCTTGGTGACCGCATGCTTCTCCTGCAGCTCCTGGCGGCCTCACTGCTCCGCTGCTCCTGATGGCTCCTCACGTTTCGCTCATCCTCCTGCTTCTGCTGGCGGCCTCACTTCTCCGCTGCTCCTGGTGGCTCCGCTCCTTCTCCTGGCCTGTCATCACGCTCCTCCTGCTGCTCCTTTCAGATTCACCGCTTTGCTCCTGCTCCTGCTGCTCCTGACGGCCTCACGCTCCTCCTGCTGCTCCTGGTGGCTCCTCACGCTCCACTCCTGCTCCTGGCAGCCTCACGCTCCTCCTGCTGCGCCTGGCGGCCTCACTGCTCCACTGCTCCTAGTGGCTCCACACACTCTGCTCCTCCTCCTGCTGCACATTGTGGCATCTTAAACGGGCTCAGTTCTAGCTGTATCTTAAGAAGGGTATTGCTGTCCTGTCCCTCTCAGCAGCGATAAGGTGCTCATGCTTATCTCCTAGGCAGTTTGCTTTTTTCAGGGCCTAAACCTATCTGCTCTGCCTGCATTCCAAGCCACGTCATACTGTACCCCTCGCATGCCGAGCCACGTCATACTTTACCCCTCACATGCCAAGCCACGTCATACTCTAACGTACCTGTTGCAGGCTGAGCCATGCCGTGTCATACCCTACTGTACCCCTCTAATGCCATTCCATGACATTCCCCTTGCACGCAGAGACATGCCGCACCATAACGTTCTCTTCAACACACAAGCTATATCATGGCATAATGTACATCTCATGTACGTTCCTCTTATATGCTGAGCCGTGCCATATCATAATGTACTCCTTGCATCCTGAGCCATGTTGTATCATGCCCCTTGCAATCCATTACTCTCCATTCCACATCAGACATATAGCCTACCATTGAAATCAGCAAGCATTCCAGGGTTTCCCAATCCAATTATCTCCTTATCTACTACTTTGTACTTTTTGGCCTCTAATCAGGCTAGGACGACATAGCTAAAAATGCCATGCCTCAAGCTACTATCACTAGAGAGAAAGCCCTGACTACAATTAACAGGTTAAAAGGTAACCTGGAGTTGTGGGAGGGTCTGGAGCTCCCCCTCACCCTATAAATACCTACTACTCTAATCTAACCCCAGCTGGCGTCAATCTACCCACCCACCTCATCCTTCTCTCTAGCTTCATTTTACTCCTCTAATCAGGCTAGGACAACGTAGCTAAAAATGCCATACCTCAAGCTACTATCACTAGAGCGAAAGCCCAGACTACAACCTAAGGACCCGATTCAATTGCAAGTCCGCAATTCGATCATTCTACAATGCCGTGCTGCGGGTTTCCCTTCATCTCCGATTCCAGAGCTATTCAATGCTCAAGCCCGCAATTTACTGTCCCAAAGCTGACTTCGTTAAACCATGCACTGGTTCGTAGCAGGTCCGGGCGGGAACATGATCAATTAAGCAAGCCAGTAACCTCCCATTTCGAATCAGCCAATAGAAAACGAGACTGTCACTAGTATGGCAGTAAAACATGGAGGATACATGTCAATCAATTAGGGGTCCAATATGCGATCAGACTCAAAATACAGAATTATGAAAATCAATGCCAATACTGTTCTTGTCCATGTGGGTGGCCTCATATGCATTAACTCATTGATACCCGAGATCGATTTAACACTGATGTGAGACATAAAAATAAATCTTATTTACTGCCAATTTGCAAGCTTGAGACTGTTGTGCAATTAATTTGAATGTCTTTCATCGCTTTCCCCGTTTTTTACAGTGCAGTATTATTTTTTTATTTGCATTTACAGTGCTATGAATAGGTGTTTAACCCCCTTGCGAGTCCTCTCTAGTACTGGTAGGATTTTCTCCTTCATTTGACATTTACGGGTGTGAAAATACTTGTGGGCTTGGGGAATTGGAGCAATTGAATAGTGTTTTTTTCGATTTTAGCCATTGTAACTCTTGCGAAAGTGAAAGGTCAAAGGCTTCGGGAGGCTGTAAATTACGGATTTAACCATTGCGAAGTTTTCAAGTCCGTAACTCGTAACGCGTTTGCAGCCCGCAAAAAGACGCCAATTGAATAGCAAATTAACTTGCGACCTCACTTACGGGCTCCAGTAAAATGCGAAAGCTCAATTGAATTGGGCTCTAAGTTTGTATCCAATCATTGGACTTCTCGAGTCAATTTGTAACATCTTTAATAGGATGAAAGTCAGATCTGAGATATGATGTTGCAATCACAATAACCATGTGAAAATCACTTGAGAGCCAAGATTTTCATTGCAAGCCTCTTGATTGGTATATTTTTTGTTATCAGAGGTGCTTTTGCTGTGATTGTAAGGTCCGCACTGATCTCCTTTTTGCGCTGTCCCCTGGTGTAGTTTGTGTGCTATGAGCACCAGTGGCGCTCCTTGTGTGGATCGCGGTGAATGGCTTTTTTTTATTTGTGTATATGTAGGTTTTCTGATACTTGATTAATAAATTAATAAATTCATACAGTATACTTTACCTATTTGTAACTAATATATGCAGCAAGCATTGTGCTGAAGAGCTACCAATGTGTTGTGATGTTACTGCAGCAAGGGTCCACATTTGCGGCCTGCGAGGGTCCACATTTGCGGCCTGCAATAAACCTTCGGCTCATTGCAGCCTACATGGGAGCCTCCACCTCCGCAATTTGCATCCTGCAATGCTCCTGGGGGCCTCACGCTCCGCTTCTCCTGTAGCTCATTATAAGGTCATTGGCTCATTGCAGCTGACGTTGGAGCCTCCACCCTCCGCAAATGCGGCCCCTCGCTTTGCGAGGGTCCTCATTTGCGGCCCAAGCTTGAGGACGTTTCGTAGTTTGACCACTATTATATGTGATTATCTTTTATTTATAATGCGTCAATATATTCAGTAGCTCTGTACAGGGGATAAGAACAAGGAAATATACAATATAGAATATTGACAACTGAAGAAAATTGGGGCCCTGTTTTGAGCTTTAAGTCTTGTAAAAAGTGCTTTTTTCCAATGCATCCTACAAAATTGGAAACCCCCTACTTACAATCTAATGGAATGGAAGTTGAAGAAACCTGGGGAGGAGCAGACAAGGAATAGTATGTTTGGGAAGGAAGGGAGAGTTTTCATAGGAAGGAGGTTGTGAAAGTTAGAACGTTATTCATTAGTTGGAGAGGGGATCAGATGTAACGTGAATGGCACTATTGTGTAATATGGTATCTGCCCCTATTGGACAGACAACGTAACCTGCAAATGGGAAGGTCAAGAGACACATATATCAATACTAAATTACAAGCCTGTAGCAGCATCGGCAAGCCTGCAACAGCTGCAAGCTTGAATTTTGGCCAAGTTACAGATCTATTAAATTAGACCATGGCTCGGGTTCCGGGCTTGAGATGCAAGCCTGTAACCTGAGCCGTGCACGCAAGCTGTTAAGGGGCCCAAAAAGCTGCAAT
Source organism: Discoglossus pictus (assembly GCA_027410445.1). Taxonomy (NCBI): domain Eukaryota; kingdom Metazoa; phylum Chordata; class Amphibia; order Anura; family Alytidae; genus Discoglossus; species Discoglossus pictus. Next base: position 65,634,424 of record CM050164.1, on the reverse strand, counting down.
AGTCCGTCAATAATCACGGTATAACGTAGTGCGACACAGACCAAACAGCCAATAGAAAGCTGGAAACCGCAATTAACGCCACAGGTAGAGGTTCAAGAGGGAGCTAAAACCGTAAATCGTTGACTGTGCTGTAGCTGAGAAAGTGAACACACAGATCTAGGCGATGGTGGGTTTGTGAGCTTTGGAAGGGGGGAGAGAGAGAGAGATAGAAAGAGAGAATGAGAGAAAGAGAAGGAGCATTGTAAGTTTTTGATATTTTGACCTCTAAAATAATTTAATCCTTAATTTACAACACACATAATTACTTATATCACATAATTTACACACATAGATTAATACATAGTTACATAGTTACATAGTTACATAGTATTTAAGGTTGAAAAAAGACTTTCAGTCCATCAAGTTCAACCTTTTAAGATCTCCTTTGATCTGCAATATGCGGATTAACTATTAATTCATTAGTTGTTAATTAATTATTAATCAATTATTTAATGTTTTTTTTTTTTTTTTTTTTTTTTTTATTATTATTATTAACTAGCAAATTGCCCGTCAAAAAATGACGGCAATGAAATTGTAAGGTAGCTAATGCTGTTTGGTGTATAATAATGAAATATGTAATACATTACTAAATGAATATACTGTACCTATTTTGAAGCATTGTGATGAAGAGCTGGCAATCTGTGTTGATGTTGCTGCAGCATTAGTGGTGTGGAGCTGCTGTGTAAGCATGCTGAATGTGTGCACTGTGTGGTATGAATATCCGTAGGTCATTTGTGGCGTTTTGCGAGTTTCTTGTGGTGTTTTGCGAGTTTCTTGTGGTGTTTTGCGAGTTTAGAGTGCTGTAGCCTCGTTTTCGTTTTGTTCGGCGGCCATTTTTTCTCTCGCTTAGATTTTTTTTTAGTCTCTAAACTCTTTTATTTCGAGTAAAATCGAGGTCTAAGTTGCATTTTTGAGGTCCTGGGTGCTCCCTCTTGGTGTAGGTAAGGCTTTTATGTATGTGCTGTGTGTATGTATTGTGTTTTACATTTTGTAATGTTCGCAAGTTGCGTCCAAGTGTTGCGAGGCCGTAATGTGTGTGAACGTGTGTCGTATGTTGTTTGCGAGTGTCGTAATGTGTGTGTCGTGCTGTTTGGGTTGCGACGTGAAGTTTGCGAGGGTCGCAGTTGCTGGCATGGAGCGCCTTCGGCGCTCCATGCCAGCAACTGCGGCCCTCGCTTTGGGAGGTCCTCAGGTGCTGGCATGGAGCGCCTACGGTGCTCCATGCCAGCAACTGAGACCCTCGGCCAGTGCCCTCGCTTTGCGAGGGCCTTGGCTCGCTGCGCGAGCCGCGGCCCTCGCTACGCGAGCCCACAGCGTTAGCAACAACTCGTACGCTCACAACTATATATGTGATTAGTCCAGAGGAAGGCAAATAGAAGAAAAAAAAAAAAAAAGCGAGACTTAGCCAATTGTCTAAAGGGGAAATGTTAAATTTGGATCATTACTGTCTCTCTAATTATCCATGATAACCCTGAATACCCTTTTTAATTAGAAATAAATCTAGTCCCCTTTTAAAGTTATCTATCGAATCCGCTGTCACCACCTCCTCTGGTAGAGAATTCCACAGATTAACCACCCTTACTGTGAAGAACCCTTTTCTTTCTTTGAGGTGGAATCTTTTTACTTCTAACCTCAAGGGATGTCCTCTTGTCAGTTGAAAACCTCTTGGCACAAAAAGCTCCCCCGACAAATCTTTATACTGACCCTGGATGTATTTATATAAAGTAATCATATCTCCTCTTAGACGTCTTTTTTCTAGAGAAAATAAGTTTAATTTGGTTAGTCTTTCTTCATAACTTAGCCCCTCCATTCCCCTTATTAGTTTGGTTGCCCTTCTCTGTACCTTTTCCAGCTCTAAAATGTCCTTTTTATGAAGTGGTGCCCAAAATTGTACTCCATATTCCAAATGAGGGCGTACTAGAGATTTGTATAGTGGCAGAATTATATTTGCTTCCCTGGCTTCTATACCTTTCTTAATACATGCTAATATTTTATTTGCCTTTGCAGCTGCTGCTTGGCTTTGAGCACTGTTACCTAGGTGGTTGTCCACAAGCACTCCCAAATCCCTTTCAATATCTGATACACCTAGATTTGCTCCATTAAGATTATAAATTGCATGGCTATTTTTCCTTCCCAGATGCATAACTTTACATTTATTCGTATTAAATCTCATCTGCCATTTAGATGCCCATTCCTCAATTTTATGTAAATCCCCTTGGAGGGAAAGCACATCATTTTCCGATTTAATTACCTTGCACAACTTTGTGTCATCAGCGAAAATGGAGACACCACACTCCAATCCTACCTAAATATGTTAAAAAGGAGAGGACCTAATACTGAACCCTGAGGAACCCCACTTACCACATTAGTCCAATCGAAGTATGTTCCATTTACAACAACCCTTTGCTTCCTGTCTTTTAGCCAGCTCTCAATCCATGAGCAGATATTTACTGCAATTCCTGTATCCCTTAGTTTGCCCAATAGTCTCCCATGTGGCACTGTATCAAAAGCCTTTGCAAAATCCAAAAAGACTACATCCACTGAGTTGCCTTGATCCAGGTTCCTACTAACCTCCTCATAGAAACTAATTAGATTTGTTTGACATGACCTATCCCTCATAAACCCATGTTGACTCCTACTTATAATCCTGTTCAAATATACATATTCTTGTATATTATCCCTTATTAAACCTTCTAAAAGCTTCCCCACTACAGAAGTGAGGCTCACTGGTCTATAATTCCCCAGATTTGCTCTTGCTCCCTTTTTAAATATAGGTATCACATCAGCTTTTCTCCAGTCATCTGGTAGAGACCCTGTGTTGAGTGAATCTTGAAAAATTAAATATAATGGTTTGGCTATTACAGAACCCAGTTCCCTTAGTACCCTTGGATGTATTCCATCAGGACCCGGGGCTTTATTAACATTTATTTTTTCCAACCTCTTTTGGATTACTTCCTGTGTTAACCAATTATTTGGCAAAGGTAGTGTAGCCCCATTATGTCGCAGTGTCCCAACCACTGGTACCTCCCTTGTGTATACCGAGGAAAAGAACCTATTTAGCTCATCTGCCTTTTCCTGGTCACTAATTTTCAGACAGCCTGTTTCCCATTGTAATGTTCCTATAGCTTCCTTCCTCGCCTTCTTCCCATTAATATACTTAAAAAATATTTTAGGGTTAGTCTTACTCTCTTTTGCAATTAATTTTTCATTTTCTATTTTAGCCAGTCTAATCGCGCTTTTGCAAGCCTTGTTGATTTCCTTGTATTCCCGTAAAGCAGTCTCTGTCCCCTCTTGTTTGTATAATTTAAATGCCTGTTTTTTACTCCGTATCTTGATCTTTAAATCATTGTTAAGCCACATGGGTTGTGATTTACTCCTTTTACTTTTATTCCCACACGGTATATGCCGATGTGTATGTATATTTAGTAAGGATTTAAATGTTGTCCATTTATGTTCAGTGTTTTTACCTATCAGTTCTCTGTCCCAGTCTATACTTTGTATTGCTGCCCTTAGACCGTTAAAATCTGCCCTTTTAAAATTAAGAGTTTTTGTTGGCCCCTTAAAATGTTGTTTTTTTAATTCAATCTCAAATGAGACTGTGTTGTGATCACTGTTTCCCAAAGGTTGCCCTATTTCAACATTTGATACAATATCAATATTATTTGTAATGAGTAAATCTAAGATAGCTTCATTTCTAGTAGGCTCCTGTATAACCTGGGCCAGATAATGATCCCTGAGTGTACTCAAGAACCTGCTCCCCTTAGCTGAACTGCTGGTCTCATTTATCCAGTTTATTTCAGGGTAATTAAAATCTCCCATTATTAGAACTTGCCCGTGCTTAGCTGCATTTCCAATCTGTAACAATAATTGTATTTCCTCACTTTCAGCTATATTTGGGGGTTTATAGCATACTCCTACTAATATTCTTTTGGAATTTGCTGCTCCGCTATTTAACTCTACCCACAAACATTCAACTTTATCACTAGGTCCACCATAAATATCTTCTCTGACTATAGCCTTAAATTCAGGCTTAACATACAGACAAATCCCTCCTCCTCGTTTACCATTGCCTCTATCTTTCCTAAATAGGTTATAACCATCCAGATTAACAGTCCAGTCATGAGATTCATCCCACCACATTTCAGTAATGCCTATTAAATCCCATTTTTCATTAATTGCTAATAATTCTAACTCTCCCATTTTTCCTGGCAAGCTTCTGGCATTAGCAAGCATACACCTTATGTTATGAGTCTGTAGTTCTGAAGTGCCTGCCACTGAACTTGAATTACTTAGTACTACCTCCATATTGACTATACTACCCCTCCCCCCATCTCCTCCCCTATGATTTGTTAATTCATCCCTTATACCCTCTACACTTTCTACCCCATTACTTTTATCTAGTCCCTCCCCCCCACCTACTAGTTTAAAAACTCCTCCAGCCTTTCTACCATCCTATCCCCTAGTACAAAAGCTCCCTCATCATTAAGGTTCAATCCATCCCTACTGTAGAGATTGTACCGAAGTGAGAAGTCAGCCCAGTGCTCTAAAAAGCCAAACCCCTCCTTAGTGCACCACATCTTTAGCCACGCATTAACCTCCCTAATCTTCTTCTGCCTCCCTGGGCTAGCACGTGGCACTGGTAGTATCTCAGAAAATACTACCTTGGAGGTCCTTGCCTTCAGCTTATTACCTAGTTCTCTAAAATCATTCTTTAGGACACTCCATCTTCCACTAACTTTGTCATCGGTACCAATATGTACCAAGACCGCCGGTTCATCCAGCCCCTCCCAATAATTTGTCTACCCGATCCACAACATGACGAACCCGAGCACACGGGAGACAGCAAACTGTTCGATTGCTGGGATCTGGGTGACAAAATCACCCTGTCTACCTTCCTAATAATAGAGTCCCCTACAACCAAAACCTGTCTGTTCTGCCTATTCTGCCCTCCCTCTTCTCCAGTAGAGCTGTTCGCCCGGCTGTTAGAGGGAACAGCTCTATCTGGCATTGCCATTCCTGAATGGACATCGCCAACAGTTTCACTCAATCTGGCAAATCTGTTGTTGTTTGCCAACTCAGAACTGGCCTGCCTCCTCCTGTTCCCCCTGCTTCCCCTTGTAACTGTAACCCAGCTGCCTCCCTGGACATCCTCACTAGCCCCAGCTCCACCCTCCATGCTAGGCCAGCTAAACTGTGCTCAGTGAGCACCAACCCCCTTTCCAGTGGAGCAATATCACTAAGTGCTGCAATTCTCCTCTCCAGATCTCCAATTTGAGCTTCTAGAGAGGCAACATGCTCACACCTCTCACAGAGGTATGGACCCTGGATCATCTGTTCCCTTTTCTTTGAAGGCCCTCCTTTTATTTAAACTCCTAGGCTTTTACTAGAATTGCACTTGATACTGAAAATGTTTGCAAGCTCACAAGTTCCCCTTCTCCGGTTTCTATTAATTTCTGCCTTCTCGCCTGGGCACAATTAGTGCACTCTGCAATTTATCAGCCTTTACTTGTAAGGTAAATCCACTTGTAAACAGGCCCCAAACCAGCTCACAAATCCTTTATCCTAGTTTAACAGTCAAGCCACACCCCTCTCACCTGGGCACACTTAGTGCACTCTGCAGTTTATCAGCCTTTACTTGTAAGGTAAATCCACTTGTAAACAGACCCCAAACCAGCTCACAAACCTTTTATACAAGTTTAACAGTCAAGCCACACCCCTCTCACCTGGGCACAATTAGTGCACTCTGCAGTTTCTCAGCCTTTACTTTTTAAGGTAAATCCACTTGTAAACAGACCCCAAACCAGCTCACAAACTTTTTATACAAGTTTAACAGTCAAGCCACACCCTCTCACCTGGGCACAATTAGTGCACTCTGCAGTTTCTCAGCCTTTACTTTTTAAGGTAAATCCACTTGTAAAAAAAAAAAAAAAAAAAAATACGTACACATAGCTATACATACCGGTAGGCCACAGCACATCTTCCCCCCATACCACACCTACCCACCCCACCATACAATTGCTATACTACACATAACTCTCATTCTTGTTTTAGCACATACACATATATATCATATTTATTTATCCTTTTTCATTTCATACTAGCCACTTGCCCGTCACACATAACAGGATAATATTATATATTTCTAATTTTCCTCCCCCCCTTCCAGCTCTTTCCACCCTTCTCCTTTTTATCTTACCCCCTTCTCCCTCCCCTTTGTCTCTTCCCCCCTCAGCTTTGTCTCTTCCCCCCCCCCCTCCGCCCCTGTGTCTCTCCTCGCCTTCCCCGTCTCACTCCCCTGTGTCTTTCCCCCTCTCCCTCCCCTGTGTCTCTCCCCCCCAACCCTGTGTCTCTCCCCCCTTTCCTTTGCCTCTCCTCCTTCCACTCTTCTCCCTCTCCTGTGTCTCTTTCACCCCCTCTCACTCCCCTGTGTCTTCCCCCATTTGTATCAATGTAATGTCTGGCCAATACCTGATAATAAGAACAATTTGCTATTATATCAAGATTGATTTGACATATACTGTCCCAACCTGGACTATGGCTCAGCTGAATATTAACAACCATTGCTGGGAACATGTCACAGATTGGTCAGTCTTACACACTGCATAGCAGATCCAGCAGAGCACGTGTCTGGTGCACATGCAGATGGCACACCACACCTGCAGTACATATATTCATATGAGCCATGATTCACAATGCTCATTATCTGTAACAGAAGCACCACAGTCAATCACAGATTACCACGATGTCAAGGATATGGAAACACACATTGACAATTGTGTAGGGAAACAAACTCAAATATTTGTTTTCTTCTATTTCCGTACCCAGGAGGACAAGGCCAACCACAGAAGAACAGGGGGAGGCTCCAATAGTGGTGGGAGTGTTTGAAGAAGAAGGCCAGGACATTCAAGAGGGCCCAGATCCATCCACACAAGCTGGCTATTCAGTGTCATATCAGGAGTGGGAATCACCGCCTGGGCCCTCAACAGCATCATACAGCTGGGCACAGCTGTTCCAGCCCCTTCCACCAACCATGTCCTGGCCCCAGCCATCATCACAGCTGCCACCCGCTACAGCAACATTGCGGCCACGGCAGTCCACAACCACTCCTCAGCATGGGCTCCAACACAATAGGGTGCCCAAACATGGGCTCCCACACAATGGGGTCCCCAAACATGGGTCAACACCCCAGCCCTCCTGCCAATACCTCAAGCCCTACTGCTGACACCTCAGGCTCTCCTGCCAATACCTCAGGGCAGGAAACAAGTAAATGAGAGGCTACGGTTTCTCCAGTGGCAGTGTAGGCTCACACATACCCTCCTGGTGAGCACAAGATCGCTCCATTCTGAGGTGAGAAGACTTAGATCATCCCATCCAGAGGTCCCATGGAACCCCGTGCCCAAGTGACCTCTGGAATCGCCCCAAACTGGATACCTTGCCAGCTAATTAGATCCAAGGTTATGCCGCACCCCCGCCACCCGCAAGCCCTACGGGCTCAGCACCACCAAAACTCACCATGGCCTGGACAATACCCTCCTTCAACGTATCGATGAATAGTGAAAGGCCCACCTCGTTAAGATGTACACCATCACCTACCTAAAAAGAACGTGAGAGCTTCAGGGGTCTCTAAGTCCATATGCCTGATAGCAAAAAAAACCAATCTCCTGACGAAGGATGACATGATCTTATTTAAGTCTAGCCTTATTCAATTTTATGGGATTGTGCCCCCCTGCCATTTTAACCTAGATGTTATCTTTGATAAATTAAGGAGCAGGCCGGGGAACAACTAATTGAGTCTTAATATATCTCTCTTCATATTTCCAATCAGGTCCCTCATGGTCATGTAACCCAAATCATTTTCACCTGAATGAATTAGTAGTATCTCAGTTGGTGGGGAGGATCTGACCAAACCTACTACTGTTAGTAACACCTGTTCCCACTTCATACCACGTATACCAAACCATCTAATTAGAACTGCATCTTCTGGGAAACCCATCTGGCTATCCCGTTCTGTTATAGATGCTGACTGTCTGGCCTAGAAAATGAAAGAATGGCCCACAATCCATAAGTGCACCCGGCAAGGAAAACACAAGTATATGTAACAGCCAACATTTTATAAATGCGTCACTACAAGTAGAACAGGTTTTCATGACACTATACATTACCCAGTGCCCTTATACTTCTTTTAACTTATAGACTTAGATTCCACAATTCAGGCCGAAACGGTGTGGACTCCACATTAGCCAAATGTCCTACCCTCCCAAACCTTTCCCATTCGAATATTGACAGGGCATCAGCGATAACATTCTTAACTCCCGCTATGTGAGAAGCTCTAACTAAAATATTAAATTGTAAACACTTTAATACCAGTTGCCTTAAAAGCATATACCCCAAACTGTTGATTGCCACATGGGCAAGAAGCTACCCCCCTGTATTCTCTCCTAAACCCCACCGCCAACTTAAACTAACCAATGACTACCCAAAACTCAAAAGCCCCTTGTCACTATGCAGTCTCCCGGGGCTGCCTTTACTCTTCCATAAAAGCTATGCAGCAATTTGGCAGCTGCAGGGAAATGTGATCCGTACACTGCCACAGTTTGTAAAAAAAGAGAGGCGCTTCAGCCTAAAGATGGTGAGAAATAAGTTATTACCAGTGTAAGGTTTTTACTCAACTTTTGACTGTGTGGATCACCAGAAAAGTTCTTATAGAGATGGGAGTACCAGACCATCTCATCCACCTCCTGAGGAATCTGTATGTGAACCAAAAAGCCACGGTCTGAAAAGAACCTTTCAACAACCAAGTGGTTCAAGATCGGGAAAGAAGTGCGACATGTTTGTATATTGTCACCTTATTTATTTAATTTATATGTTAACCCTGGCTGGGCAAAATACAAGGCAAAAATCATTATTGGTGGGAGAAATATCAACAACCTCAGATACTCCAATGATACTACTCTAATGGCTGAAGGTGAGTTAGAGCTAAAGGGTCTATTGATGGGGGTGAAAGAAGCTGGGCTGCTGTTCAACGTTAAAAAGACAAAGATCATGGCAAACAACAATTTCAGTTCCTGGCAAATAGATTAGGAAGAAGTGGAAGCAGTGACAGATTTTATTTTGTTGTCGCTATATATACATACATATATCAATTCATATTTTATCCAAAAAAAATATGTATAAGTCACTAAATTTGACCAGTTGCCCATCTCAATCACTTAAATACAAAGTACTCTACCCTGTGATAATCCCTTGTTCTTTTAGCAATGCAAGTTAGATGTTGTGTGAAACATTGTAAATTACAATCTGTGTTCCCTCTAAATTTTTATTTTGCAACATTTCGCAAGCATTGTAAATTTTGTGCAAATTGGCAAATCAGGTGATAATCAATGTTATTGTGTCTTAAACTCACTAGCATACATTAATTGAAATTTAGCATTTGTTTACAATATTACGGAGTATGGCATAAGAAATTTAGCAAAGTTTTACACGTAGAAATAGATTTATTACTAACACTAAGTGTTTCAATTCACTTCCACATGTACCGGGAATTGAACCTCCTTAATTGCATATAAATAATTTTGGGTGAACTCTTTTCACAATGCTGCAGAGCTATTGAATTTACAATAGATCTTAAATTCCTTTAGACAGTAGACTCTAGAATAGAATAGAGTCCTAGAACAGCTGCACATAGGATGCTCTGCTAAGTATATTTGTCAGTGAGGACTGTTCTAGCAGCAGCGGCTTTCACTCCTCACACACAGGTACGTTTGGCTGGAGGGTGCAGTGCTGAACCCGGGGAATGTAACACCAACACTGCACTGGCTCAGTCACTCACGCCTGTCTGCTTTTTAGATAAAATTGAATTGCAGAGACATACAGTGGATAAAATCTAGGAGCCTGTAAGCATTTTGTGGCATGACAACCTGGCTCCTGGCAATTGTTGAGCCCAGTAAATCCTATTTTTTATTTAAAGTACAGGATTAAAAAAAATTCTGGTTCCTTGAGAGTTTTGATTGCTGTACTCATGTCAATAAGAGTGATCTGTTATTCACTATCACTCTGTTCCTTTTGATAGGATGGAGTTGTGAATTAGGGTGGGAGTAATTATACAATAATGACTTTTATACTGTATTAATTTTAGGTGTTTTAAAGATGATAGCTGTGGCGGGTATTAGTCCATATATTAAAGCTTACTTAAACATAACTTACATAGTATACCATCAAAATGCACTATTTTTTACTAACTAGTAACTCCTTTTATATTCTAAATATGGTGAGTGCTTCAGTCATTTAACCACAGATTATGTTCTTTGTTCCCACCAAGTACTCAGTCTTTATCTCCACCAGCCTGGTGGTACCAGGTACTAATTCCAAATGAAAGAACATTAATTTATAATTCCCTATAGTTGGATATTTAATCTTAGTTTTCCCATGAACTTTTTCCACCCAGGGAGAAATAGATCTCCATTGACCCTATATCCTTTTCCTTTTGCAATGTATGATATCCATTGACCCTTTTGCCGTGTGTGATTCTTTTATTTGTTATGTGAACACATTGAAACTATGTTTACACAGCATGGGAGGGTGAATGACGCTAATGCTTTGAGAGAATAAGCTAATGTCGGACGTCGGCGTCTGACATCAGAACCAAACTGCCGGATTTGCCCTAATGCGTTTCTCCGCCCATCAGCTCTCTCTCAAAAGGAGCATTGGCGTCATTCACCCTTCCCTGCAGTGTAAAGTAAACAGTGTTTCAATGCACATAACTGATAAAGGAATCGTACAGGGCAAATAAAAAGGGTCACTGGGGATCTATTTGCGCTCAGATTTTTGTGTTCACTCATCTCAGAGTATGTGTGCGCATGCACACGTGCACAGCTTAGAGGCAACGGTAATTTACAATCTCTCTGGCACTTGGATATGTTTGAAAAAAATGAGTCTGGCTAAGAGCATAAATAGGCAGTAAAATATCATAAAGCTAGTTTTTGGTTAGAAAAAAAGGATGCCTGTGCAGACCCCAAGAGACATTCATAATACTATGGTGATGGCTGAATGTGTGAGGGGACATTGATTTAACAACCTTCACCTCAAGCATAAACACACCTTTCCACTCTATGGTAGATAAGAACTTGCCCTAAGTCTATAAGTTATATATGTAAGTGATGTAGCCTGACAAGGTTTAAACTTTTTATATATGAAATATAGACAGCTGCAAATATTTTACATGTTTCACAAATGTGTGAGTTTTTTCTTAAAGTAAGATGGTCATTTAACTCTAACTTAATAATTCCAACACTGATTCCTATTCTTAAACTATGCAGAGAGATTTGTTTGCTCCATTTTCTTGTTCACTAACCAATTGTTTTTTTTGGTTCTTGTTAGTTTTTCAGGTTTAGTAGTCTGAATGTCGGTATGGGATATTTAGAGAAAATGGCTTTTTAATTCATCATTGTCTGTGAGTAGTGACTGTATCTGGCTGCTTGTTGTACATGTGTTGTGGTGTCATTCCCTTATTTTCTAACACATTTTTCATAGAATAAGTTATTTTTTGTTTGATGATCAACAGAGGTCTCTAGACCACTATGATTGTCTGGTCAATACTCTCAAATTTCTTGAAAAATTTCTAAGTTGTAAAAATACAACAGACTGTATCTTTAGAGAATGACATTTAATTATAGAATGCCAACATACCCCATACAACTAAAGGTTTCACAGTGAATATGCTATAAGCATTAGATAAGAATACATAAAGGAACGGAGGAGTGGGCAGCACCATGTTTTGGACTGAAAAATATGCTGGAGTGTTTAAGAGCAGCAATAGCAAAGTTTCTTTTGCATCGGATTTACTCAGACAAGTAAAGTGTGTATTTCCTGTGTGCATTGATTTAGTACAGGTGAGAGAGGAGTGTTTTTGCCTGGGTTAAAATTGCATATAAGTTTGGGCCTTGTGTGTGACTGTTTGCAGGACGGTGTTTAAAGAAAAGGGTCAAATTGTAGTATTTTTTGTAATTATTGGTCAGTTCATAGGCAACCTCACTCAATGTACATCCTGTCAACATGTATGAACTGCTGGAACAACTGATCCAGGGTCCATACCTGTGTGAGGTGTGAGCATGTTGCATCTCTGGAAGCTTAGATTGGAGAACTGAAGAGGAGAATTGCAGCACTTCTGATATTACTCCACTGGAAAGGGAGCGAGTGCTCACTGGGCACAGTTTAGCTGGGCCTAGCATGGAGGTTGGAGCTGGGGCTAGCGAGTATGTTCAGGGAGGTAGCGGGGTTACAGTTACAAGGGGAAGCAGGGGGAATAGTAGGAGTAGGCAGGCCAATACAGAGTTGACAAGCACCAACAGATTTGCAAGACTGAGTGAAACTCTTGGGGATGTCCATTCAGGAATGGTAATGCCAGATAGAGCTGTTCCCTCTAACAGCCGGGAGAACAGTTCTACTGGAGGAGAGGGAGGGCAGAATAGGCAGAGCAAGAGAGAGGTTTTGGTGGTAGGGTACTCTATTATTAGGAAGGTAGACAGGGTGGTTTGTCACCCAGATCCCAGCAATTGATCAGTTTTCTGTCTCCCGGGTGCTCGGGTTCGACATGTTGTGGATCTGGTTGATACATTTTTGGGAGGGGCTGGAAATGAACCGGCAGTCTTGGTACATATTGGTACCAATAACAAAGTTAGAACCGGGGGGTTAACAGCCTGCTAGGGGGGCGGGATCAGATCAGTGCAGTGCCGGAGCAAGCCTCTGAGCACATGGAGAGAGCTGATCTGATCTGCTCACAGGCTGCCCTTACACACATCACCCAGGGTGAGTGTGTGTGACAGGCTGAGTGTATGTGTGTGACAGACTAAGTGTGTGTGATATGACAGACTGAGTGTGTGTGTGTGTGTGACAGGATGACTGTGTGTGATATGACAGGCTGAGTATGTTTGTAACAGTGTGAGGGTGTGTGTGACAGGCTGATTATGTGTGTAAAAGGGTGAGTGTGTGTGTGATATGGCAGGATGAGTGTGTGTGTGACAGGCTGAGTGAGTGTGTGACAGGCTGAGTGTGTGTGTGGCAGGATGAGTGTGTGTGTAACAGGGTGAGTGTGTGTGATATGACATGCTGAGTATGTGGGTAACAGGGTGAGTGTGTGTGATATGACAGGCTGAGTATGTGTGTAACAGGGTGAGTATGTGTGTGTGTGAAAGGCTGACTGCGTGTGTGACAGGCTGAGTATGTGTGTGAGAGGCTCACTGTGTGTGTCATATGACAGGATGAATGTGTGAGTGCCAGGTTGAGTGTATGTTTGACAGGATGAGTGTGTGTGTGCCAGGTTGAGTATATGTGTGTGACAGGCTGACTATGTGTGTGACAGGGTAAGTGTGTGTGATATGACATTCTGAGTGTGTGTAACAGGGTGAGTGTGTGTGTGTGTGTGTGTGTGTGTGTGACAGGCTGATTATGTGTATGACGGGTTGACTGTGTGTGTCATATGACAGGATGAGTGTGTGTGTGACAGGCTGAGTGTATGTGTGTGACCGGCTGAGTGTATGTGTGTGACAGGCTGAGTGTATGTGTGTGACAGGCTGAGTATATGTGTTTGACAGGCTGAGTGTGTGTGTATGAGAGGCTGACTGTGTGTGTCATATGACAGGATGAATGTGTGAGTGCCAGGTTGAGTGTATGTGTGACAGGCTGAGTATATGTGTGACAGGCTGAGTGTGTGTGTGTGTGTGACAGGCTGAGTATGTGTGTAACAGGGTAAGTGTGTGTAACAGGGTGAGTGTGTGTGTGTGTGACAGGCTGACTATGTGTGTGACAGGCTGAGTGTGTGTGATATGACAGGCTGAGTATGTGTGTAACAGGATGAGTGTGTGTCATATGACAGGATGAGTGTGTGTCATATGACAGGATGAGTGTATGTGTGTGACAGGCTAAGTGTGTGTAACAGGCTGGGTGTGTGTGATATGACATGCTGAGTATGTGTGTAACAGGGTGAGTGTGTGTGACCGGCTTAGTATGTGTGTGTGTGTGTGTGAAAGGCTGACTGCGTGTGTGACAGGCTGAGTATGTGTGTTACAGGCTCACACTGTGTGTGTCATATGACAGGATGAGTGTGTGTGACAGGCTGAGTATGTGTGTGACAGGCTGAGTGTGTGCGATATGGCATGCTGAGTATGTGTGTAAAAGGGTGAGTGTGTGTGTAAAGGCTGAGTATGTGTGTGACATGCTGAGTGTGTGTGATATGACAGACTGAGTGTGTGTGTGTGATATGGCAGGATGAGTGTGTGTGTGTAATAGGGTGAGTGTGTGTGTGGCAGGCTGACTATGTGTGTAACAGGGTAAATGTGTGTGATATGACATGCTGAGTATGTGTGTAACAGGGTGAGTGTGTGTGATATGACAGGCTGAGTATGTGTGTAACAGGCTGAGTATGTGTGTGTGTGTGTGAAAGGCTGACTGCGTGTGTGACAGGCTGAGTATGTGTGTGAGAGGCTCACTGTGTGTGTCATATGACAGGATGAATGTGTGAGTGCCAGGTTGAGTGTATGTTTGACAGGATGAGTGTGTGTGTGCCAGGTTGAGTATATGTGTGTGACAGGCTGACTATGTGTGTGACAGGGTAAGTGTGTGTGATATGACATTCTGAGTGTGTGTAACAGGGTGAGTGTGTGTGTGTGTGACAGGCTGATTATGTGTATGACGGGTTGACTGTGTGTGTCATATGACAGGATGAGTGTGTGTGTGACAGGCTGAGTGTATGTGTGTGACCGGCTGAGTGTATGTGTGTGACAGGCTGAGTGTGTGTGTGTATGAGAGGCTGACTGTGTGTGTCATATGACAGGATGAATGTGTGAGTGCCAGGTTGAGTGTATGTGTGACAGGCTGAGTATATGTGTGACAGGCTGAGTGTGTGTGTGTGTGTGACAGGCTGAGTATGTGTGTAACAGGGTAAGTGTGTGTAACAGGGTGAGTGTGTGTGTGTGACAGGCTGACTATGTGTGTGACAGGCTGAGTGTGTGTGATATGACAGGCTGAGTATGTGTGTAACAGGATGAGTGTGTGTCATATGACAGGATGAGTGTGTGTCATATGACAGGATGTGTGTATGTGTGTGACAGGCTAAGTGTGTGTAACAGGCTGGGTGTGTGTGATATGACATGCTGAGTATGTGTGTAACAGGGTGAGTGTGTGTGACCGGCTTAGTATGTGTGTGTGTGTGTGTGTGTGTGTGTGTGTGTGTGAAAGGCTGACTGCGTGTGTGACAGGCTGAGTATGTGTGTTACAGGCTCACACTGTGTGTGTCATATGACAGGATGAGTGTGTGTAACAGACTGAGTATGTGTGTGACAGGCTGAGTGTGTGCGATATGGCATGCTGAGTATGTGTGTAAAAGGGTGAGTGTGTGTGTAAAGGCTGAGTATGTGTGTGACATGCTGAGTGTGTGTGATATGACATGCTGAGTGTGTGTGATATGGCAGGATGAGTGTGTGTGTGTAATAGGGTGAGTGTGTGTGTGGCAGGCTGACTATGTGTGTAACAGGGTGAATGTGTGTGACCGGCTGAGTGTGTGTGTCAAAGGCTGACTGCATGTGTGACAGGCTGAGTATGTGTGTTACAGGCTGACTATGTGTGTCATATGACAGGATAAGTGTGTGTGACAGGCTGAGTATGTGTGTGACAGGCTGAGTGTGTGCGATATGGCATGCTGAGTATGTGTGTAAAAGGGTGAGTGTGTGTGTGTGTGTGTGTAAAAGGGTGAGTGTGTGTGTGTAAAAGGGTGAGTGTGTGTGTGTGACAGGCTGAGTATGTGTGTGACAGGCTGAGTGTGTGTGATATGAAAGGCTGAGTATGTGTGTAACAGGGGGAGTGTGTGTGATATACCATGCTGAGTATGTGTGTAACAGGGTGAGTGTGTGTGCGACAGGCTGAGTATGTATGTGAAAGGCTGGCTGTGGGTGTCATATAACAAGATGAGTGTGTGTGTGACAGACTGAGTGTGTGTGTGTGTGACAGACTGAGTGTATGTGGGTAACAGGCTGAGTGTGTGTGATATGACATGCTGAGTATGTGTGTAACAGGGCGAGTGTGTGTGTGACAGGCTGAGTATGTGTGTTACAGGCTGACTGTGTGTGTGACAGACTTAGTATGTGTGTGACAGGGTGAGTGTGTGTGTGTGAGAGATATGACAGACTTAGTATGTGTGTGACAGGGTGAGTGTGTGTGATATGACAGGCTGACTATGGGCCTCATTCAATTGCGATTTGGCCAATTTAATAGAGCTCTAAATAAGCACATAGCATATTTTTTTACAGAAGTTTTTAGTTAGTGAAGACCTTGCTTTTGGATAGAAGTTCACTAACTAAAGATTCTGCAAAAAAAAATATGCTTTGTGCTTATTTAGAGCCCTATTCGAATGGGCAAATCGCAATTGAATGAGGCCCTATGTGTGTAACAGGGTGAGTATGTGTGGTATGATATGCTGAGTATGTGTGTAACAGGATGAGTGTGTGTGTGTGTGAGAGAGATATGACAGGCTGTGTATGTGTGTAACATGGTGTGTGTGTGTGACAGGCTGACTGTGTGCCATATGACAGGATGAGTGTGTGTAAACGGCTGAGTGTGTGACAGGCTGAGTATGTGTGTGACAGGCTGAGTGTGTGTAATATGACAGGATGAGTGTGTGTGTAACAGGGTGAGTGTGTGTGTGATATGACAGGATGAGTATGTGTGTAACAGGGTGAGTGTGTGTGTGATATGACAGGATGAGTATGTGTGTAACAGGGTGAGTGAGTGTGTGTGTGTGTGACAGGCTGACTATGTGTGTGACAGGCTGAGTGTGTGTGTGAGAGAGATATGACAGGCTGGATATGTGTGTAACAGGGTGAATGTGTGTGATTTGACATGCTGAGTATGTGTGTAACAGGGTGAGTGTGTGTGTGAGAGGCTGAGTATGTGTGTGACAGGCTGACTATTTATGATATGACATGCTGCGTATGTGTGTAACAGGGTGAGTGTGTGTGCGACAGGCTGAGTATGTATGTGAAAGGCTGGCTGTGGGTGTCATATGACAAGATGAGTGTGTGTGTGACAAACTGAGTGTGTGTGTGTGACAGGATGAGTGTGTGTGACAGGCTGAGTATGTGTGTTACAGGCTGACTGTGTGTGTCATATGACAGGATGTGTGTTACAGGCTGAGTGTGTGATATGACAGGCTGAGTATGTGTGTAACATGGTGAATGTGTGTGATATGACAGGATGAGTATGTGTGTAACATGGTGAGTGTGTGTGATATGACAGGCTGAGTATGTGTGTGACAGGTTGAGTGTGTGGGATATGACATGCTGATTATGTGTGTGACAGGATGAGTGTGTGTGACAGGATGAGTATGTCTGTTACAGGCAGAGTGTGTGTGTCATATGAACGGATGAGAGTGTGTGATGGGCTGAGTGTGTGTGACCTGCTGAGTGTGTGTGATGTGACATGCTTATTATGTGTGTGACAAGATGAGTGAGTGTGACAGGCTGAGTATGTGTGTGACATGCTGTGTGTGTGTGATATGACAGGCTGACTATTTGTGTAACAGGGTGAGTGTGTGTGTGTCAGGCTGAGTATGTGTGTGACAGGCTGACTGTGTGTGTCATATGACAGGATGAGTGTGTGTGTGACAGGCTGAGTGTATGTGTGTTACAAGCTGAGTGTATGTGTGTGACAGGCTGAGTGTATGTGTGTTACAAGCTGAGTGTATGTGTGTGACAGGCTGAGTGTGTGTGATATGACATGCTGAGTATGTGTGCTACAGGGTGAGTGTGTGTGATATGACATGCTGAGTATGTGTGTGACAGGCTGACTGTGTGTGTCATATGACAGGATGAGTGTGTGTGACAGGCTGAGTGTGTGTGTGTGTGATATGACAGGCTGAGTATGTGTGTAACAGGGTGACTGTGTGTGATATGACATGCTGAGTATGTTTGTAACAGGACGAGTGTGTGTATGACAGGCTGAGTATGTGTGATAGGCTGAGTATGTGTGTTACAGGCTGACTGTGTGTGTGTGTGATATGACAGGCTGAGTATGTGTGTAACAGGGTGACTGTGTGTGATATGACATGCTGAGTATGTTTGTAACAGGGCGAGTGTGTGTGTGACAGGCTGAGTATGTGTGATAGGCTGAGTATGTGTGTTACAGGCTGACTGTGTGTGTCATATGACAAGCTGAGTGTGTGTGACAGACTTAGTAAGTGTGTGACAGGGTGAGTGTGTGTGAAATGACAGGCTGAGTATGTATGTAGCAGGGTGAGTGTGTGTGATATGACATGCTGAGTATGTGTGTAACAGGGTGAGTGCTTGTGTGACAGGCTGAGTACGTGAGTTAAAGGCTCACTGTGTGTGTCATATGACATGATGAGTGTGTGTGTGTGCGCCAGGCTGAGTGTATGTGTGTGCCAGGCTGAGTGTGTGTGTAATATGACAGGCTGAGTATGTGTGTAACAGGGTGAGTGTGTGTGTTACAGGCTGACTGTGTGTGTGATATCTGCTCCTCTGTCAGTATGTAAATCCGGCTCTGTACGCAGCGTGTAATAACACAGCCAATCTGCTGTGCTCTACGCAAGAACGCTGCTAGCCACTTTGGGAAAGAAGACTGGGGTGCAGCATAGTCAAAGCAGGGCTCTCCATTGGACAGTTACAGACGTGGTTAGTGCCCTCATTTTTTTTAAATCCATGATGGGGGTGGGGGGTAAATTAACATAGAATATTACTGTTTTCTCCCTTGTCTTGAAAATGCAGATCTATTTCATAATTAGTATAGCTTTTGGTAGTGTGCAATATAATTACTCTGACCAATTAAATGACACCATATGTAGTGAATAGAGCTCCTCATATGGCAATTAGTGCCCTCATATGGTGGTTAATGCATCCCATATGATGATAAGACTACTCACCATATGGGAAGCACTAGTCACCATATGAGGGGCACTGATCATTAGTGCTCTTCATATGGTGATTAGTGCCCCTTGTATCGTGATTAGTGCACTCATTGGGTGTTTAATGCCCTCATATGGTGATTAATGCACCCCATATGGTGATTAGACTAATCACCATCTGGGGGGCATTAACCACTATATGAAGCGCACTAATCACCATATAAAGGGCACTAATCAGAAGGGGGCATAAAGGGGAAGGTGTTGGGTGGCGTGAAGGGTGGGTGGAGTTTTGGGAGCGTGAAGGGTGTGCAGGGTTGGGGTGTTGGGGGCCTGGGGGTTTTCGGAAAATAATTTTACTGTTAGAGGTCACCACAACTTGCGAAATTTTATCAAGGGGTCACGGCACTAGAAAGGTTGAGAACAACTGGACTAGATAGAAGAAATGGGTTAGTAAGTGTAGAGGGGGTAAGGAATTAATTAACTAGCCATGTGGGAGGATATAGGGAGAGGGTTAGTATAGTCAATAGGGAGGTACTGCTAAGTAACTCAAGTAAAGTGGTAGGCACTCCAAAAGTACAGACTCATAACATAAGGTGTATGCTTGCTAATGCCAGAAGCTTGCCAGGACAAATGGTAGAGTTAGAATTATTAGCAGTAAATGAGAAATGGGATTTAATAGGCATTACTGAAATGTGGTGGGATGACTCTAATGACTGGACTGTTAATCTGGATTCTTATAACCTATTTAGGAAAGATGGGGGCAATGGTAAAAGGGGAGGAGGGATCTGTCTATGTTAATCCTGAATTTAAAACTATATCCAGAGAAGAGATTAATGCTGGAACTAGTGAGAATATTGAATGTTTGTGGGTAGAGTTAAATAGCAGAGCAGCAAATTCCAAAAGAATATTAGTAGGAGTATGCTATAAACCACCAAATATAATTGAAAGTGAGGAAATGCAATTATTGCTACAGATTGGAAATGCAGCTAAGCATGGGCAAGTTCTAATAATGGGAGATTTTAATTACCTTAAAATAAACTGGATAAATGAGACCAGCAGTTCAGCTAAGGGGAGCAGGTTCTTGAGTACACTCAGGGATCATTATCTGGCCCAGGTTATACAAGAGCCTACTAGAAATGAAGCTATCTTAGATTTAGTCATCACAAATAATATTGATATAGTATCAAATTTTAAAATAGTGCAACCTTTGGGAAACAGTGATCACAACACAGTCTCATTTGAGATTGAATAAAAAAAAACTGTAAGCAGCCAATAAAAACTCTGAATTTTAAAAGTGCAGCAATACCTTTTTAAAGAAACAGCTAGACCATCCATATGATAATATACAAATATTTCAAGATTTATCGACATATACGTTGGGGAAAAGAAGGGAATTTATACAAATTACTAGAACACTCAGGCTAAAAGAAATTAGATATAAATGGGCTCAGCCAGCAGGCTTATTAATCTATAAAGATTCAAAATGGGTTAAAACAAACTCAGCCCAAGAAGCTATAGAAATATTAAAGGAATGGGATATACATATAGATAATAATTTAGAGGTCGGTAAAAAATTGTAACTGAGAGCAGGAAATTTGGATTGGAAAAAAAAAAAAAAAGATAAATAGTCTCTGGCAACTGTATAATTGAGACATGGGCACTTGAAAAGTTTGGGAGTAAAAAGTATAATGTAAGGGATTGAGAGTAATAATAGGACTCCATATTTGTAGTAAGGTTAGGGGGACAGACAAATATTGGTTAACATAAAGATTTTTTAATAAATGTGTTACAGTTAGATGGTCATAATGACTTTAGAAGGACTTTAAATTTAAATGGATGGGGGAGTAAGGTAGAATTAGTAACACTAGTATATAGTGCACGAAGAACTAAATCCGAAATTAGTAGTAAGGTGAAGGGCGATAGGTAGATACTATTAAACACAAAGATTATTATAAAGATATCAAAGGTATAGAATCACGTTTTTTGTGAGTTTGAGACAAAATTTATAATATTAATTTGTCACATAAAACTTAATGTATTAGTTAGATAAGATAAACAAGTAAATTTTTTACCTCTAAGAAAGCAAAACAGCTGGAATAGTAACTTGCAGTAACCAAATTAAGATTAGATATATTCACTAGGATAGATCACTTGTAAGCAAATGCCTCCAGAATGGAAACTGCACCGAACACTATATGAAAATATTTGAAAAGATAATTAAGGTGATAAATATTAGTGCGTAGTAACCAAATTAAGATTAGATATATTCACCAGGAAAGATCTTTTGTAAGCAATTGCCCCCAGAATAGAAACTGCACTGTACATTATATGAAAATATTTTTAAAAGATAATTAAGGTGATAAATAGAGTTATATAGAGAAGATTTTAGTAGCACTTATAAAATTGATTATTTGGTAATTTTTTTTCTCCTCCGACAGTTGTAATACAATAAATATATTCTTGTCTTTAGATGGATAGGGGAACACTCTGAATTATATAGATATGATTATATCGGGGGGAGCTAAGCTCAAGCAAAAAAAAATGATAAATTTAAAATATATGGTTAGGGAGATTTCCCCTCTAGACTGTTCGAGGACTAAAAGATAATCATTATAAAGATGGCGTGTAGCAAATGTACTATATTTTTTATGTTCCCCTGAACCCCTATTTATATTTTTGGTACCCCAGTTCTCACTTCTCAATATCTAATGCGTCTTGCAAAATATCAGCTGACATCTTCTCTTAATTTGCAGCTGGTCTTTAAGACTACTCCTACATTCTTGTGGGGTGGTTCTTTACTATATGTAATTTATTTTTTTCTTTATTTTTTTTTTTCTCTCTTTTTCCCTCTCTCGAGTCATGGAAGCATCCAAGGAACATCACATATACTTTTTTTTAAAATTAAAATGCAAATAAAAATAATCTCGCATAATGTTAATGGTCTTAATTCCCCAACAAAAAGAAAAACGGCCTTTTTAGAGTATTATAAATTAAATGCGGAAATCCTATGTCTGCAAGAAACACATTTAAAACAGGAAAATGTAAAATATATGAATAATACAATATATACAAATAGAATAGACTCTACCTTTAAGAAAAAATCAAAAGGGGTCTCTATCTTATTTAAAAATAGCTTGAAAATAGTAGAAGAAGGCAGTAAGATCGACCCAGAGGGTAGATACATAATATGGACTGGACAGATTGACGGGCGTTTAATAACTTTGGTCAATACCTATCTACCAAATAAAGGTCAAATAGGCTTCCTTAGGAAACTTCTTAAAGAAATTAATAAAATTAAAGGAGGTTTGCTAATAATTTGTGGTGATTTTAATATGACATTTGACGATAATTTAGATAAACAAACATCGGACCTAAGAAATTGGTATCACAAACAAATTGCATTTCAAAAGCATTCCGTAAAATTAAAGAAGATAATTTGATAGACTCATGGAGGATCTTACATCCAGGTGTACGAGAATATACTCACTTCTCATACAGATATAACTCATTTTCTAGAATAGATTATATATTAACTGACCTTCCAACTTTAAAAGTAATTAAAGAGATAAACATCCGTTCTACCCCATGGTCAGACCACTCTTTAAACAAATTAATCATACAAGATCTAAATACAAACATCCAAAGAAAAAAGAGTGGCTGGAAGATGGACTCTTGGTTCCTGAAGGATGAAGAATTTGTTGCATACTTGAAAAAAGAAACACTCAAATTTCTAAAAATTAATAAGCCATCTGTGAATTCAGATATAACCCTGTGGTGTACGTATAAAGCATATATGAGGGGTATATTTATTGCTAAAGCAGCTGAAGTGAAAAGGTTAAGAGGCAAGTCTTTAAGGACTCTCTATTTGGATTTAAATAGGATGAAAGATATCTTTAGGGAGACACCAAATAGTGAAAATAGTAAAGCAATAAAAGACATAAATATTCAAATACAAAAGATTCTCCAGCTTCAATCAGATAAAATATTATGGAAATTTCAGCAGACACAATTTTTTGAAGGGGGCAAATCAGGTAAATTCCTAGCTAACAAATTGAAGAAACAGTATATTAAAAATAATATCGAAAAAATTCTAGATTTTAATAACATTCCCCAATCCCATCCAGACAAAATAGGATTAGTATTCCAGGATTACTATAGTAACTTATATAATCTAGAGAAAGATCATCAACTAGTTAAGCCAGGAATAGAAGAGATTAAACAATACCTAGATAATATAAAGTTCCCCAAAGTATCGGAAGCCCAACTTAGCTTCCTGAATAAGCAAATAGAAAGTATAGAGATAACTGAAATTGTGTCCAAAAATAAAAAAAATAAAACTCCTGGGGTAGATGGATTTAAAAACTTATTTTATCGCTATCTCAGCAAAGAATTAAATAGTACTTTATGCAATCTCTTTAATGAGATAAAACAAGAAGAAGTGATACCATCAGAATTAACGGAAATAAAAATAGTTAATATATTAAAACAAGGAAAAAATCCTGAAGATTATAAAAACTATCGCCCAATCTCCTTGATTAATGTCGATATTAAAATCTACTCTAAAATTTTCGCTAATAGATTAAGCAAGATTATACCTTCCCTAATACACCCAGATCAAACAGGATTCATTCCGAATAGACAAGCGTCGGATAACACCAGGCATCTGTTGGACACCCTGTACTATATAAAAAAAAAAAGAGGATCTCCTCCTTGACCCTGTCATTAGATGCAGAGAAAGCTTTTGACAGGGTCAGGTGGGACTTCCTAGAGAGTGTTCTGGAGAGTTTTGGCTTGAAAAGTTTCGCTTCATCAGCAATAAAACCCCTCTATTTAAATACTATAGCACACATTTCATCTTCACAATTTAGTTCGGGTAAATTTCTAATATCGAACGGTACTCGTCAGGGCTGTCCACTGTCACCATTGCTCTTTGTCCTATTCCTCGAACCGTTATTGATTAATATTAGAGACTCGGCAGAAATCAGAGGGATTGAAATAAGACAAGAGGAATATAAAATAATGGCGTATGCGGATGATATTATAATAACAATTACAAATCCTGAATACTCCTGTAGAGCACTACAGACCAGTCTGGAAGAATTTGATAAATTTTCCTATTTTAAAATTAACCAACAGAAAACTGAAGTACTGACATGTAATATACCATTAGAGGAAAAAAATAGGTTAATAAATTCATACTCTTACTGCTGGAAGTCCTCTCATATAGTACATCTGGGGGTAAGATTCCCAGACCATATAAAAAATATCTTTAAAGATAATTATAATGATATACTGAAACAAACAAGAAAACAGTTGAATGATTGGAGATCTGTACAGTTATCATGGTTATCTAGAATAAATGCAGTTAACATGAGTCTAATCCCTAACATTTCATATATAATGAGATGTCTTCCAGGTAAAATACCGGCTTATTACATAAAGATCATTCAAGACACATTAGATGACTATATATATCTGGGGAAAAAAACAAGAATCAAAAAATGTATAATTTGCAAGAAACCGGAGAAAGGGGGACTAAGCTCTCCCTCTATCAAAGAGCTAAATAAAAAAATTATACTTACACAAGCAGCTGGATATAACTATAAACAAAATACTCCAAGATGGCTAACAATAGAGGACTCCCTATTGGGTAGATCCCCAATAAAAAATATACTATGGATCACTAAGTATAAACAGAATGGGAGTTCAGAATTACCTCCTAATATTAAATATATTATTAACATATGGCATAAAAATAAAATAAAACTCTCATTGGTGCAGTCCCCGTCTTTGGCAGCACCAATAGACTTTCTTAATAATAACTCGAATGGTTTATTTCTGTCTTTACTAAAACTACATAATATTAGAAATGTGGGTGATCTATTTGAAAAAGGGAATTTAATGGAATTGAAAAGACTTAAAGAAAAATTTAATTTAGATAAAATAACGTGGTTAGATTACGAAGGACTACAAAGATACCTTACTCTCCTAGGATATAAAATTATTAACACGAACAAAATTTGGAAAATGGAAGAATATTTAATCAAAGGTGAATTGTCACACATAATTTCCAAATTTAGTAATATAATTGATGAAAACACTCCCTTTGAAAAGAGTTTGGGTATATTAGCCTGGGAAGCTGACTTGAAAATTATAATATTAGAGGAAGACTAGATTAAAACTTTTAGTACTATTAAGAAATCATCAATTAACTCTTCATATAATGAAATGATGGTTAAATTAATCCATAGATGGTACTATGTCCCTAATAAACTAAAAATAATATATAATAACCTAGATGGCCTATGCTGGAAACAATGCGGATTACCAGGCACAACCATTCATATGTGGTGGGATTGTAAAAAAATTAAAATATTCTGGATGAGAGTAAGTAAAGAACTTTCGTCTCTCACTGGTAAACAAATTCCTTGTAATCCGTTAATATTTATTTTACACTCGCAAATGGAAATCTTCCCATTAGGGGAAAGATTTTTAATATCACACATATGTCTAGTTGCTAAATGGTTATTATTGAAATACTGGAAACAACCTCAAGTACCCTCTTGGAAAGAACTAGAGAACACTATCTCAAAGAACAGAGAAATGATGAGATTAGAACTGCCGGATAACTTCCGAGATAATATCCCCATGGCCACTCGTCTAATAAAATGGCAGCTCTGGGACCAATATCTGACATTAAGCTAGAAAAATTAGGGCGATGAAATTCTCTTTGATAGTGTTTCCGCGACGAATTTTAAAGGAGGGGAAAGGAGAGAGAGAGTGGAATTTTTTTTTTTTTTCTGTTGACTGTAAAACTATATTTAAAACTTGAGAGATATCAAAGATGTTGGGACGATAAGTTCATGTTCCTGTATTGTTTATTATTCTCTCTTGTATGGTGTAATTACAAATATGTTATTAGTTGTTTTACTATTTTATATGTACAAAAAACAATAAAATAAAAAAATAAATAAAATAAAAAAAAGTGCAGCATTACAAAGTATACTGGACAAAGAACTGACAGGTAAATATACTAAACATAAAGGGACACCATTTAAATCCTTACTAAATATACATACTTATCACCATATACCATGTGGGAATAAAAGTTAAAAAAAAAGTAAAAGGAGTAAATTACATCCAACATGGATTAACAATGATTTAAAGATCAAGATATGGAGTAAAAAACAGGTATTTAAATTATACAAACAAGAGTGGACAGAGACTGCTTTACATAAGTACAAGGAAATCAACACGGCTTGCAAAAGGGCTATTAGACTGGCTAAAATAGAAAATGAAAAATTAGTTGCAAAGGAGAGTAAGACTAACCCTAAAATATTTTTTAATTATATTAATGCAAAGAAGGCCAGGATGGAAGCTATAGGAGCATTACAATGTGACACAGGCCGTCTGATAATTAGTGACCAAGAAAAGGCAGATGAGCTAAATAGGTTATTTTCTTCTGTATATACAAGGGAGGTACGAGTGGTTGGGACACTGCAACATAATGGAGCTACACTACCTTCACCAAATAATTGGTTAACGCAGGAAGAAATCCAAAAGAGGTTGAAAAAAATAAATGGTAATAAAGCTCCAGGTCCTGATGGAATACATTCAAGGGTACTGAGGGAACTGGGCTCTGTAATAGCCAAACCATTATATTTAATTTTTTCATTCACTTAAAACTGTGTCGCTACCAGATGACTGGAGAAAAGCGGATGTGATACCTATATTTAATCCGGGGAATTATAGACCTGTAAGCCTCACTTCTGTAGTGGGAAAGCTTTTAGATGGGTTAATAAGGGATAATATACAAGAATATGTCTATTCAAACAGGATTATAAGTAGGAGCCAACATGGATTTGCGAGGGATAGGTCATGTCAAACAAATCAAATTCATTTCTATGAGGAGGTCAGTAGGAACTTTAGATTTTGCAAAGGCTTTTGATACACTGCCACATGGGAGACTATTGTGCAAACTAAGGGATACAGGAATTGCAGAAAATATACACACATGAATTGAGAGCTGCTAAAGGACAGGAAGCAAAGGGTTGTTGTATATGGAACATACACACATTGGACTGATATGGTAAGTGGGGTTCCTCAGGGCTCAGTATTAGGTCCTCTCTGTTTTAACATATTTGTTAACGACTTAGAAGTAGGACTGGAAAGTATTGTCTCTATTTTTGCTAATATCACGAAGTTGTGCAATGTTATTGAATCAGAAAATGATGTACTTTCCCTCCAAAGGGATTTGCATAAATTGGAGAAATGGACAATTAAATGGAAGATGAGATTTAATACGAATAAATGTAAGTTTATGCATCTGGGAAGGAAAAATAACCGTGCAATTTATAAACTTAATGAAGCAAATCTAGGGGAATCTAGGGCATTTGTGAGTGCTTGTGGATAACACCTACATAACAGTTCTCAATGCCAAGCAGCAGCTGCAAAGGCAAATAAAATATTAGCATGTATTAAGAAGGTTATAGAAGCCAGGGAAGCAAATATAATTCTGTCACTGTACAAATGCCTAGTACGCCCTCATTTGGAATATGGAGTACAGTTTTGGGCATCACTTCATAAAAAGCACATTTTAGAACTGGAAAAAGTACAGAGAAGGATCACAAAACTAATAAGGGGAATGGAGGGGCTAAGTTATGAATAAAGACTAACCAAATGAAATTTAAAAAAAAAGGCGTCTAAGAGGGGATATGATTACCTTATATAAATACATCCAGGGTCAGTATAAAAATTTGTAAAGGGAGATTTTCGTGCCAAATGGTTTTCAACTGACAAGAGGACATCCTTTGAGGTTAGAAGTAAAAAGATTCCACCTTAAAGAAAGAAAAGGATTCTTCACAGTAAGGGTGGTTAATCTGTGGAATTCTGTGTGGTGTATCACCAAATTAATATATATATATATATTACACAAGGTTCGTCTACATTAAAAGGTATTTATTAAAAGGCAACAACACAATACTATAAATGTATTTGAAACCCACAAAAACAACCTGTATGATATCTTTGTTTTATGTAGCAAAATAAGCAAATACGATATAAAGGATTAAAAATAATAATTGAGGCCTATGCTGGTAGTCTATTACAATAAAATAAAAATGAAGGCCTGAAAAACTACTACGCTTGCTAATATATTCAAAATTGAGGCCTGATGCCCAAGCTTGTATATTAAAATGGAGACCCAAACTAGGATACAAAGGAATCAAATCAGCATTCAAATACAACAAGAAGCCGCATGGAGCCTACTATATTGTATTCAAATGCAGGACTAGCCCTGTACTCTGATAGTCAAAAGCACAACAAAACTCAATTCAGATATTTGAAACCCACAAAAACAACCTGTATGATATCTTTGTTTTATGTAGCAAAATAAGCTAATACGATATAAAGGATTAAAAATAATAATTGAGGCCTATGCTGGTAGTCTATTACAATAAAATAAAAATGAAGGCCTGAAAAACTACTAGGCCTGCTAATATATTCAAAATTGAGGCCTGATGCCCAAGCTTGTATATTAAAAATGGAGGCCAAACTAGACTCCACACACAATCAGCATTTGATTTCCCATGCAGAGGATAATTAGACAAAGTACTTTTTTTTCTTCCCCCAAAAAATAAATCTGACTATCTATTAATGTGATATTACCTCATAAATAACCTTTGTAGAAGTCTAAAATTCGTGGTCGCCAAATGTGGTGTATCACCAAATTAATATATATATATATATATTACACAAGGTTCGTCTACATTAAAAGGTATTTATTAAAAGGCAACAACACAATACTATAAATGTATCACAAACACACAGCCCAGACCCATGGAGCAACAACCTTTTTTAAATCTATCTACCTATATAGTAATCCCCTTCCCCAAACGCTTGATCTCACCCACGGTTAGACCATCACCATCACCTCCAAGAAAGAAACAGAAAGCAACAGCAGTTTCCTGCCTGGATATACCCTTAGTTGCATCACTTCCTCCAGCAATTGTGGGAGGGAAGCAAAGACTCCCAGCCCTCCCACCTAGACCTGTTTAAGGAGGTCCTGAATTACCATGCAAGGAAGACAAGTTACCACATTCCCTCACTTTTTCTTCTTCTATGTTGCTCAGTTTTCTAGTTATCCCTCTAGTACAGGAGAACCTAGTGGGAGCAAAAACCTGATATACAGGAGAAATTCAACCCACCGTCCCTCCGGAATAGTTCTCTCAGCGACATAAGTTCTCCTGTACTTTCCTATGGCTGTCAATCCACATATTACACAGAAACAGAACTTATAGAATTTAGGTGAGAGTGTGTGATAAATGTTTATGTATGTGCAATGTAAAACTTTATTGAAGAATGTATGAGAGAGAGAAAGAAGAGGAAAAAGACAAAAAAAAAAAAACATTTAAATTTCATTATTATATATCCTCCTTGCAAGTTTCTTCCTCATTTGTTTCATTGCCACACAAAAGTATATTATTATAATTGTCGTTAATACTTGAATGAACATGAGTACCAGCAACAGTGTTCGTAGGACTGGATGTGTCTCTGCATTGGTAAGAATTCCCCACCAGGGATGCTCAACGTTTTTTTGTAGTAATTTCTATTTCCTTTTTCTGTTGTTCCAGCAGTAAGCTGATGGAGTGTAGTTGTTGTTTGGTACGTTTTACTAACTCATGAAGTTCCAAGGTAAGCTTTGGAATTGGGGGAAAAAGCTTCATTGTCAAATTTGTCCAATCTGCATTTGCAGTAAAATTGATCATTTCAGTGGTAAGGTTTCTTGATGGAAATAGTGTATGAGTTCCTACATGTATAGTAGTGGTTACCATGATACAAGACCCTTCTTCCACCAAACATATTTCATCAACTGTCCTATATTCAGAGTGGCCGATAAAGCATGCAATGTCCCCTATGCGGATCACCTCTTGCACCAGGTTTTCTTTTATCAACTGCACCCAGCCATCCTCCTCAGCTCCTTTCTCCCAAACACAACTGCACAGCCATCGGTGTTGAGATTTCCTGCAACAGCTTTCATCCATCTCCAATCCTGTAATAGTGGCCAGTCTTTTTGATGGGAAGTGTTGCTTGTAGATTCCATCACTTAACGTGCCAATGCTATGTATAAAGTTCAGTTGCTCTGCCTGCCCCTCCCAACGGGGAATTGCCAGATTGTAGTCCATGTGGCATCCATTGATCTGGGCCTTCAATATAGCTGTATTTAAGATTGTCCTCAGTGATGTCCACTCCTTTTCTTTTCAATGACATGATAATCCTTGTTGCATTGATTTGTCTTGCCCACTTGTTTTCCTGGATGTCTTTAATAGTTTCCTTTAAATCTGCCAGCAGCTTTCCTCCAATCATAGAACAGAAAATGGCAGTTCCTACTATTTCATTCTTAATGCTGTTAGCAATGGAAGCAATATTTTCCTCAACTAGATGCAGGTTGTTGGCAATGGTGTGTATGTCATCAACATTGTCTGTCAGTCTACTCACTATAAGGTAGTCAGCTACTCCACCTGTTTTCATAGCATGTCCCATGCCATCAGTAAGGGAGTTTATCCTGCTGTTCAGTCCAATGATGTCTGCTGAATTCCATACTCCCAATCCAGTTCCGACTCCTCCTAAAAGGGCTGCAAATGTGTCCCGTTTTCCTCGACTCCCTGCTCCGGTCCACTCAATGATGGTCTCTTGTATACTTTGCTTAAACCACTGCCGCTGTGATTCCGGGCACTTTGGAGGAATAGAAAAATCATTAAAATTTAGAATTATTGGGTAGTAAGTCCACCCAACCCCTTGCACAACTGTTTCATGTGTTGGTACCACCACCAATCCGCCTATTGGCCATGGTACCTTTTTCTGATCTTTACAACGTTGCAGCTCCTTTACAGAGACAAATACTTCATCTATTGTTAGAACACACCCCTTTCCAGTATCAAAATTGCAGAATTCCTCTAGGTCAGGCTGGGCAGCTATAACTGCAGCGTCCCATTCTCCACCTTCTTCTAATGTTAAGTTACTCACTACTACTGTAATATTTGTAACCCTCCCTTGTACCTTTGTTGTTATTTTAGTCCTTCCTTTAAAGTTTCCTGTATTCATTATCTGTCCATATCTTATAACCCATTCCCAGTTATGTCCCTCTATACTTTTTATTGGAGCTCTAAGAGCTAATCCCCTGGTACTATTATGTGGCAAAATAATGTTTACTTGTAACCCTCCACCCTCTTTTACTTCCAATTCCCTGGGCCAAATAAATCTATCTGCTTGAACATAATGTAACTCCAATCTTTTCAAACTCTTTCCCTTATTTGCGGTACTTCTGGCCTTATTGCCTGTCTCCTCATTCCTACTGTGATACAGCTTATACTTATCCATCCTGTAACAAGGATCCACCACAATCTTCTGTTGACACGCATCTTCATTCTTATACAGCCTTGCTCTGTGGGAACACTAGATTCCATCATTAGAAACATATACATAAAAAATAAAAACAGCATTAGAGACATATACATACACAAACAGAAAAAAAAATTAATTAAAAAAATTAAATAAAAAATAAAAAATAAAAAATAAAACTAAATAAAAAAAACAAAAAAACAATGTGTATTTATTTATTCAATTTGTACTTAACCTCTATTCCATATTTTGTCCTTCCTAAATCTTTTAAGCTGTGATGCATGCAGCCCGACTTCTCCTTTCTCTGCGTGATCAATCAAGTATACAGAGGTCCCTAATTTATCTACTACAGTATATGGTCCCTTCCATTTTGCTCTTCCCCAAGGAAGGTGTTCATCTTGATTCTGCACCATAACTCTGTCCCCTGCATCATATGATGTCAGATCCCCTGCTGCATCATACAATCGCTTTCGATGTTGGTATTGTTCTTCATCTTCCACAGCCAAAGATTTATGAACAATTTCCAAGTGTGTGGCCAACTCCTTTACCCATTGATCTGTCATTGCAGCGGTTTGTAAAGCTACAGGTGGAGGTATTGTCATCCAGTTTTTCCAGGAGGGCATTGGTCTACCCATTAAAATTTCATATGGTGAAAATCCTGTTGATCTACAGGGCCTTGATCTAAGTCGGGCACATACTAAAGGTATGTATATGTCCCAAGCTTGCCCATGTTCTGCCACCAGCTTTTTCAGCTCTCTTTTTATGGTGCCATTCATTCGCTCAACTTGACCTGCTGCCTGTGGATGGTATGGGATATGGTGTTTCAGTTCAATACCCACCATCTTACAAAGTTCCTTCATTACATTTCCTATGAATGCCGCTCCATTGTCGCAATCAAGGACTTTTGGAATTCCCCACACTGTCAGTACATCGCTTACTAATTTCCTGGCTGTGGTTAGTGCTGTACAGTTTCTTGTTGGGATTGCGATCATCCATCTTGAGAAGCTATCTACTATCATGAGAATATATTTATTACCTCTTGTGGTTGTTGGCAATGGTCCGGTGTAATCAATTTGAATTCTTTCCCATGGGCCTACAAGTGTCTGTCTCATTAATTCTCCCCTTCTTTTCCTGTTGGACTGGTCAAATCTTGCACATATAATACAACTATCCACAAATTCTTCAAGATCCTTGTTTTGCCTGATCCACCATCCCAAATGTCGAATGCTCTCTTTTGCTTCTCTGATCTTTGGATGTCCTCCTGCTTGTGATCCATGTATCCATCGGAGTAAGTCTTTTCTCACTTGTTGTGGTACAATCCAAATCGGTTCCCCGGTTTCTGATATACATATTAGCCCTTGCTCCTCCATCACTTTTTTGCCCCCGTATATCACTTCTTCTCCCTTTTGTAATTTCTCCCGAATATCTTTTAGTTCCTCATCTTGATCTTGTAATTCCTGCAGTTGCTTCATCTTAATTGAAATAAATGTAGATTTGCTCCTTGTAGTAGAAGCTATTTGTAATGTGTTTTTTGTGGGTGGTTTCCAGTCTTCCGCTTGGACAGCTGCCTCTTTTGCATACCGGTCAGCAAGGTAGTTTCCCTCTCGGTGTGGCCCTGTCTTTTTATGTGCCCGTACTTTGATCATGTTGATTCTTTTGAAATTTTGTGATAACTTTTCTACCATCTGCCATAGATCTTGGAACTTAACAGGGGATCCATTTGTGGCAAGGAATTGCTTACTATCCCACCATTTTAGCAGAAGGCATGTGCCTCGGAACACCCAGTCACTATCCAAAACAATTGTCAATATGTCACTTCTTCCAGACTCTTGCTGAAGTACTTCAATGACTGCAGCCAGTTCTGCATATTGTGCTGAATATGCTTTGATTCTAAATCCAAATTCTTTTATGATATCTTTACCCAACATTTTTACTCTGGCCATTCCTGATATTCTTTTTCCTTGTGCATAGTGACAGTTGCCATCAGTATACCATACAGGATCTGAGGTCATCACAAGATGAGTGGCATCTTTGAACACTGCGTGGCATGTTGATTCAGGATAGATCTGGCATTCATGAGCTTCTCCCTTTATGCAAATTCCAGCCACCCATTCTTTTGGTTCTCTTAAGGCATGAGTTGAAATGTTATCAGCGAGCAGTGCCATAGTCCATTTTTGAATGCGGGCATTGTTGATGTGGCTGATTGCCAGGCTGCCTTGTCTGAGGATCTGCAATGGAGTATGATGTGTACAGATTATTATTGTCTGTGTGCCAAATAGGTATTTAAATCTTCTAATTGCCCAGTATGCTGCTAAGATCAATCTCTCACACCATCCAAATTTCAGCTCTACGGCAGACAGCATCTGAGATCCAAAAGCCACTGGACGTTCTGCATGTCCCCACAGTTGAGTGATGACTGCTCCTTGTCAATCTGGCATTGTAATCGGATATAGTCTAAATTCTTTTTCATGGTCTGGAGATGCCAGAGTTGGTGCACTCCCTAGTTCAGCCTTCAATTTTTGTACTGCTGATGTGTGTTCCTCTGTCCAATCCCAATTCTGTGCTCTCAGGAGTTCATAAAGGGGTTGTGCCAGTTGAGCATATCGTGGGGTAAATTCACGACAAAATCCCATTATTCCAAGCAATGATTGGAGCGCTGTACGGTCTGTAGGAATGGGTAACTGAGCAATAACTTTGGCCCTGTCTTGATCAATTGATCGTCCATCTCCTGATATGGTTACTCCTAAGAAGTTGACTTTCTGGCATGCCAATTGTGCCTTTGCCCCATTTAGCTTAAGTCCAGCTTCCAGTATGCATTGTAATAATATTGCCAGGTCTTCTTTGTGTTCTTCCATGTTCGGGGATTGTAAGAGGACATCATCAACATATTGAATGATACGATCTGGAAGTGGGAAAGCTGTCAATGCATTTTTCATGTATGTGTGAAAAATAGCTGGGGAGTCACAATATCCCTGTGGTAATACTGTGAAAGCATATTGTCGGCCCTCCCAGTTGAACGCCGTCCGGTAGTGGCATTCTTCAGCTAAGGGAATTGACCAAAATCCATTGGCCACATCTATTACACTGAATACTTTCATTTCTGGTGAAATTTTGGACATCATTTCACAATAAACAGAAACAACAGGGGCCATTCTTTTTGCAAGTTTGTTCACGGCCCTGTAATCAATGGTAAGTCTCCATGAAGAGGCTGATTTTTCATCTCCATTACCTTTCAACACAGCTTTTCTCACAGGCCAACATGGTGAGTTACATGCATACCCATTTCCAGATTTAATTATTCCACGTCTCTCCAGCATTTCTATCATCTCGGTGATTGATGCCACTGATTCTCTTGGGACTGGATATTGCTTTTGCCATTGTGGGTCTCCTCCTTCCAACAAGACCATTCCTTTCATTCTTCCACAGTCTAATTTATCTGTAGCCCAAACAGGTATGTCTTGGATTAGCTTCTGCAGCCATTCTGGTTGTCCATCTAGTTTCAGTTTGTTTTTTTCCAGAGTTTTTATCGGAGAGACAATATATGCCATTGGGAGCACAACCCCTTTCGTCAACTCTGTACTTACCTGATTCACCTTTTCTGTCTTCCACAAACAAAAATTGGCAAGATCTACAATGAAATTTCCTTTTTTTAAAGCTTCTATTCCCAATATTTCCTCTGGCCAACCCACTATTGCTTCTACTTGTATTGTTTTTCCTCCAACTGCTACATCAATTAGACCTGCTCTAACCTCCTGTGGATTCCCAGTAACTCCCATAATACTTACTGAAGAATTCCCATTTTTGACCCTGTTGGTCATTGTAACTGCTGCTCCTGTATCTACCAACATATTTTTCCCTACCCCTGCGATGACTGTATAAATGGTAGGCCGACCTGCCTCATCCATGGTTAAATTAGCTGAGTGAATGAGATGCTGAGGCGCAGGGGTTGGGATTTGTCATTGTGACTCACTTCTACTCCGTCCCTCTTTTATAACACTATATTGCATCTTTGCCTCACTTTCCTTCAATTTCCTCTCTGACTCAGCTACCTTGTTTTTAAGTATGTGATTTTCCTCTTCTATCCTATCCTTCTGTCTCCTGAGTTCCCAATAGCCCATGTTACCGTTTCTCTCTCCGTCCTGATTAGCCCTCCAGTTGCTGCCATCCCTATTCCTATAGTCCCTAGGTGGATCTCTCCATCTTTTGTCAAGGTTCTGTTTTGGTCTCCAGTTTTGATCATCCTTCTTGTTCTGGGGTACATCCCACGTCTGGTTTCTCCATTTACCATCTATATCTATACCAGACTCGACCTTAAATGTTCTTACAGCTGAAACAGAGCAGGCCTGTTCTGTGAAAGGATGCTTGATCCACCACTTATCAGCTCTAGTTAGTACCATTTCCAAGTCTGTTGGAGTTGGATCAAAAAGCCTGACAAATTCTTGACACTCCCGGGGGAGGGCTTCCATTACTTTTGCTATATGTTCTGGTGAGCCCAGCACTAGAGGCTGTTGAGGTTGTCGTAGAGTATACCAAAAAAATATCCTTTGAGCTACCTCTCTAGGACCATCTGTTGGCCTCATGGTAATATTTGCTATTTCTTTCTCTATGCTAAGTAGATAGAAATTAGTTGCAGCAATTCTTCCTGCCTGATCAGACACACTGTTATTAAATCCCAATAGTCTACTAGCCAAAGGACCCATAGCGTATTCTAACAGTTCTGTCCATTCCTCTAAGTTAAGACCTCCTTTTTTAGCTCTATCTGCTCCCCTCATAAACCAATGTGTAAACGTATTAAAGTTGTTAGTTGGCATACTTCCCCACCATTTCTGGAAATTGTCTTTATCTGCCATAGACATCGGTCGAGTCTGCATAGAAAATCCTGTAGGTGTTTGCCTTGCATTAAATAATTCTAAAACAATAACTGGTGCTTGTGGTATGGTATCTACTTGTGGGACAGAATAACATAAGAACTCTTTTCTATCTTGGTTCATTTTCGGCACTGGTTCTTTATTTTGTGCCACGAACATATCCAGATCTGGACATATTTTGGCAATGTCTCTGACTCCTTTTATCCCTTCTAACTTTGTTTTATTTTTATAGTCCATTGTTATGTTTTGAAGTTCTGTTATTTTTACTCCATAAGCATCCCTCTACTCTTCTATTTCCCTTAACTCCCTTTCTAGTTCCCCAACAATTGTAGTTGTTCTCAAAGCTGCAATTTTTAAACAATCCCTTTTGTCCATTGCTTCCTCCATTTTATTTGTTGTTTCCAAATTATGCTGCCGTAGTTCTACAACTAAGTCCATTAGGCCTCCTATTGTGGCTACAACAGCTTGTGTGACCAAACTTTTTCTCTTCTTTGTTCTATACTTTTTGTTATTTACAATTTGTGTTAGACAATCCATTAATCTCTCCTCTTTTTCACTGTCTGGGTTTGCTGGCTCTGGAAGCTCATATGGACCATCATGTTTTTGAATATGTTTCCTAAAGTACTCACGCACTTCTGTGGGAAAGTATTTGGCCCCTTGAAAAGACATTCCTACTCTTTTACTCACCCAAGTAAGAATCCAAATCAATTTGCGACTAAAGTAGCATGCTTCTGAGTAGCCAACAATAGTTGATGACTATTCAGTAGGCCAGGTGTAATATGTAGAAAAATAGAATATAATAGCAAGGCCTGCAGGGTAGGAGATATACCTGAACTAGGATATGCAAGACACCCAAAATGTATAAGGTATGGGAGCCTATAGTGTATTAAAATGCAAGCCTGAAATAATATATATATATATATATATAAGATTTAAAATGGTTTATTTAAAAACATTTTCTTTTTTTTTAAAAACAAAACAAAAAAAACAAAAAAAACAAAAAACAAAAACAAAACAAAAATAATAGTATTAACAAACTCAGGTATTTGAAACACACAACATAACTAATTGTGGCCTAATGCCCAAGCTTATATATTAAAATGGAGGCCCAAACTAGGATACAAAGGAATCAAATCAGCATTCAAATACAACAAGAAGCCGCATGGAGCCTACTATATTGTATTCAAATGCAGGACTAGGCCTGTACTCTGATAGTCAAAAGCACAACAAAACTCAATTCAGATATTTGAAACCCACAAAAACAACCTGTATGATATCTTTGTTTTATGTAGCAAAATAAGCTAATACGATATAAAGGATTAAAAATAATAATTGAGGCCTATGCTGGTAGTCTATTACAATAAAATAAAAATGAAGGCCTGAAAAACTACTAAGCCTGCTAATATATTCAAAATTGAGGCCTGATGCCCAAGCTTGTATATTAAAATGGAGACCCAAACTAGGATACAAAGGAATCAAATTAGCATTCAAATACAACAAGAAGCCGCATGGAGCCTACTATATTGTATACAAATGCAGGACTAGGCCTGTACTCTGATAGTCAAAAGCACAACAAAACTCAATTCAGATATTTGAAACCCACAAAAACAACCTGTATGATATCTTTGTTTTATGTAGCAAAATAAGCTAATACGATATAAAGGATTAAAAATAATA
This sequence comes from Discoglossus pictus, assembly GCA_027410445.1. Lineage (NCBI taxonomy): Eukaryota > Metazoa > Chordata > Amphibia > Anura > Alytidae > Discoglossus > Discoglossus pictus. The sequence goes on along the minus strand of CM050164.1, from coordinate 65,596,534 downwards.
ATTGAGGCCTATGCTGGTAGTCTATTACAATAAAATAAAAATGAAGGCCTGAAAAACTACTAAGCCTGCTAATATATTCAAAATTGAGGCCTGATGCCCAAGCTTGTATATTAAAATGGAGACCCAAACTAGGATACAAAGGAATCAAATCAGCATTCAAATACAACAAGAAGCCGCATGGAGCCTACTATATTGTATTCAAATGCAGGACTAGGCCTGTACTCTGATAGTCAAAAGCACAACAAAACTCAATTCAGATATTTGAAACCCACAAAAACAACCTGTATGATATCTTTGTTTTATGTAGCAAAATAAGCTAATACGATATAAAGGATTAAAAATAATAATTGAGGCCTAAGCTGGTAGTCTATTACAATAAAATAAAAAAGAAGGCCTGAAAAACTACTAAGCCTGCTAATATATTCAAAATTGAGGCCTGATGCCCAAGCTTATATATTAAAATGGAGGCCCAAACTAGGATACAAAGGAATCAAATCAGCATTCAAATACAACAAGAAGCCGCATGGAGCCTACTATATTGTATTCAAATGCAGGACTAGGCCTGTACTCTGATAGTCAAAAGCACAACAAAACTCAATTCAGATATTTGAAACCCACAAAAACAACCTGTATGATATCTTTGTTTTATGTAGCAAAATAAGCTAATACGATATAAAGGATTAAAAATAATAATTGAGGCCTAAGCTGGTAGTCTATTACAATAAAATAAAAATGAAGGCCTGAAAAACTACTAAGCCTGCTAATATATTCAAAATTGAGGCCTGATGCCCAAGCTTGTATATTAAAATGGAGACCCAAACTAGGATACAAAGGAATCAAATCAGCATTCAAATACAACAAGAAGCCGCATGGAGCCTACTATATTGTATTCAAATGCAGGACTAGGCCTGTACTCTGATAGTCAAAAGCACAACAAAACTCAATTCAGATATTTGAAACCCACAAAAACAACCTGTATGATATCTTTGTTTTATGTAGCAAAATAAGCTAATACGATATAAAGGATTAAAAATAATAATTGAGGCCTATGCTGGTAGTCTATTACAATAAAATAAAAATGAAGGCCTGAAAAACTACTAGGCCTGCTAATATATTAAAAATTGAGGCCTGATGCCCAAGCGTGTATATTAAAAATGGAGGCCAAACTAGACTCCACACACAATCAGCATTTGATTTCCCATGCAGAGGATAATTAGACAAAGTACTTTTTTTTCTTCCCCCAAAAAATAAATCTGACTATCTATTAATGTGATATTACCTCCTAAATAACCTTTGTAGAAGTCCAAAATTTGTGGTCGCCAAATGTGGTGTATCACCAAATTAATATATATATATATATTACACAAGGTTCGTCTACATTAAAAGGTATTTATTAAAAGGCAACAACACAATACTATAAATGTATCACAAACACACAGCCCAGACCCACGGAGCAACAACCCTTTTTAAATCTATCTACCTATATAGTAATCCCCTTCCCCAAACGCTTGATCTCACCCACGGTTAGACCATCGCCATCACCATCACCATCACCTCCAAGAAAGAAACAGGAAGCAACAGCAGTTTCCTGCCTGGATATACCCTTAGTTGCATCACTTCCTCCAGCAATTGTGGGAGGGAAGCAAAGACTCCCAGCCCTCCCACCTAGACCTGTTTAAGGAGGTCCTGAATTACCATGCAAGGAAGACAAGTTACCACATTCTGTACCAAGGGTGGTGGTGACAGCAGATTCAAAAGCTAACTTTAAAAACGGATTGGATATATTTTTAAATAAAAAGGGCATTCAGCGTTATCCTGTTTAATTTGAGAGGGAGTACTGATACAGGGAGGAATCCGATCGCCAGTATCTGTTGTCAGGAAGAAATATATATTTTTCGCTTTTAAAACAATTGGCAAAGTTTCTCTTGTTTTTTTGTTTGTTTCTGTTTGCTTCCTCTGGATCAATTAACAATTAATCTGCATATTGCAGATCAGAGGAGATCTTAAAAGGTTGAGCTTGATGGGCTAAAAGTCTTTTTTCAACCTCAATTACTATGTAACTATGTAACTATGACTATTTTAATTCAGCTGCAAATCTATTCACATCCTCTTGTGCCTGTATAGTCATGTTTTAAAATCAATTATACCAACCAGAGGTAGAGCTCCCGCCAGTGGCCTGGCTTGGAGGACCCAGGCTTGCCAGGGCCTGAGCCTCCCCTCCCAACTGCCCGCTCGCGGCACTTGCTGCCCCTCATTGGACCTCTCACAATCCCCTCAGACCACCCGTGGTCACCTCTGATCTTCAGTGGTGTCCTGTAGCCCTCCAACAGGCCCCTGTGGCCTCCCGCGGCTGCAAAAAAACCCTTGTAGCCCTTGCGGCCCCCCTCAGATCTCCCGTGGCCCTCTGCGGCCCCCCTCGGCCCACCCACAGACCTTTGCCAGCCACTGTGGCAACAGCACGCGCCCCAGGGACCTCCCGTAGCCCTCTATGGCCCCTGTGGGCCTTGGCCTGCCCCCTCAGCCTCCTGTGGCACCTCTTAGCCACCTGTGGCCACCCTCTGTGGCCCCCTGTAGTCCCCCTTGGCTGCCTGAGTCTACCGCTGCCCTCTGGCCTGCCGTGGCAACTCCTCACCCCAGGAAATGCAGTGAAGGGTTGGGCAGGTAAGGAAGTATTTATATAGGTGTGTCACTGACTCCTTTTTTAGTTCCTGGATCTTAGCCCATTGAGCCACCATAAAGGACAGACTGCTTGGCTCCAGCCACTGGACTATGTGCATAAACACCTCCATTGTATTGTAATGTGTTTTGTCCCATTGTTTGCCAGATAAAGTTAATGTACTCTAAATGAGGTCTGGACTGCTAGACATGGAGACAATTGAATGAGTTTAAATGTTTGAAAATGTTTTAACCCGCAGCCAAAATTTCAGGTTACAGGCAATTATGGGCTTGCAATTGAATGGGGCCCTCAGTGTGGGAGGCCGTTTTGTCTAGAAGGCAGGTGCTACATTTTCAAACACAAAGTGTATCAACACAATGATATCTATATGCTGTTCATTATGTTTATTGTTCATTTTATTATCAAATGTAATTGTTCCTAAAGCCCTTTAAACCTGTCTCTCAGCCAACTCGTCCACTCTCTCTTTAAAGAGAACCCTGCCTTTATTGAGAATGGAGGCGAACAATCAGCTGGAGGTTAATACACTAATATTTGAACATTAATTTAATATTGAATAAAGTTATTTTAAATTATTAAATAAGAACTTTATTAATGAGCACTGCATAATATATTCTCAATCATAGGATACACATTTTTGCCAAAACTTCTCCATTAGCTGTAACTTCCTTAAGAATGTAATGCTACAGTGTCACCCGGTGGCCATATATGAGTATTACAGGTCTTTTCTATACTATACAGACAAGAAGAGAGGAACCCCCTGCATACCCATGGCCATAAAAATTGCATATCTTAGTTTTCAGTTAATATCAGTTAATATAAACCTAAGTTTATATCCAGTCATTAGACTTCTTGGGTCTGATCTGAGATATACAGCCCTATATTAAATTTGAAGCTTGTAGCAGCATCAGCAAGCCCGCAAAGGCTGCAGGCTTGAAATTCGGCTGCGTTACTGAGCTATTAAATTAGACCATGCCGCGAATTACGGGCTTGAGACGCAAACTCGTAAATCCTTTGTGGCATGTTGGATGTGAGGCCGTGAACATGATCAATTAGTCAAACCCGTAGTTACGGGTTTAGATGGAGCCAATGGCAACAGAGATCATCATTATTACATCACAAAAAAATGGAGGTTAGATTTCAAAGCCTCACAGGCTTAAATTACGTGTTTTGATGGGACCCGCATTTCAGAGATAATGCAATATTGATAAAGCCGTAAATATGATATTCTAGTCCATGCGAGTTCCATTATATTTATTAACACATTGATTGCCGGATCGATATAACACGGAAATTAAACTGAAAATAAAAAATAAGTTATTTTTTGTTTAATGATCAACAGAGGTCTCTGGAGAAGGGTATAGGAGCCAGCTAAGCCTTTGATCTGTCAAGCCCGTAAATTTTACAATCGCAAATCGTTATTAAATTGCTATGAATCCCCAAGGACGCACTGGCGTTCTAACCCGTACACGGCAAATGGAGCCAAAATATTATGGACTCCAAATAGGACCCGCAAAGGGTTTACAGACAAGTTCCCAACACTGTAAAAGACAATATAATCACACCACTGGACTTTAAAATATGGGGAAAGCAATGAAAGGCATTACAATTCATTGCACAACAATCTTCAAATAAAAAATAGCATTTAAAACTTTTTTTTTTTAAACATTTTTATTTCATCATATGTTGGAATGTCCATGCATATGCCAATATGAAAAGCTATGCTGCAACATCACTACCTGATTAAATAGCAACACAAAAACATGAAACTGCCTGCCATATTAACCCTTTCTAACTCACAGAGGCTCTCATGTGTACCCTGAAATATAAATAAGACCTGCAAACGGTTCTTACAAAGATGTAAGAGTGCCCTAGTAGCCCTTAAAAAGACAGTAAATCACTTTTAAACAATACAAAAACAGAGAAGTTCAACAGATTGTCATGTTCAACATTCCAATTGCCACATTAGTGTCAAAATAAAATATGTGCCTCGTTCCTCAAGTGACATTCATCATATAAACATAATATACCAGTGGTTCACAAGCCTTTCCTCCAGACTTCCCAGACAGGCCAGATAAAATCCTTAACCATGACAATCCAGGTGACCAAATCAGAGGCTCCTCTTAAAAAATAATTGCCTCACCTGTGTTTACACACTGATAAACAGAAAACCCGACCTATCCGGCTAGCCCTGATGATTAGCTTGTGAAACACTGCTATATACATTGCCAAAAATAATTGATGCAGCATTTAAAGAGATAGCACACATATAACACCATGTACAATCATTGAACTATAGGATATATCATAACTTACAGTAGCAAACACTGAGGCACAAAAGAGCAATGTAATATATCAATCCAAATGAAAATTACAGGTCAAGAAATACATGTGAACAGGAAAGGCCAAGTTGAGGCCTACCACAACAGTAAAACAAACATCAAAACATTAGCTATAGAAGTGCAATCAGAGACATCCTGAATAAAAAAATAATCTGATACAATTGTTACTGACATCATTTATTTACCCTGCATCAAACAGTGAGTGTGATCTATAAATGGAGCAGAGCAATCAATAGCTGAAATGCCAGATAAGTCTCAAACCTACAGGTGAGCAATTCCAAACCTTAAATCCAGTAATTGTAATCAACAAGCTTTATAACCCCATCCCCAACAAGTCATTAGCACATCTGAAACAGCATGGATTCCCAACATGACAGAGAGATGCATGAGAATATGGATGCATGGGCACATCTGAGGTACTATTGTCTGCACAGCATGTGGCATGATGGATATCTGGATGCAAGGTATGTGAATGAGGAGTATCTGGGAGTGAATGAGGGTGAGAGTGGTAATGTGATCCATGCTGGGCCAGAACCAAGCCAGGCAAGTCAATTACCACAGGCCATGCATAGTATCGTGGTGGAGGATAAGGGGGGGGGGGGGGGGGGGGAGACAGCTCTAGTAGCACAGGGACAGAGATATAGGGGCACCTGCAAACAGGGAGAATGACATTGATGTGGGTGATCAGCTTTGGGGGGGGCACAACAAGAACTGGGTGCCCAGGAAGTGCAACAGCCACAAGGGGTGAGCAGGTCCAGGAGCCTGTAAAGAGGGTCCGGGCACCCAACGTATACAGGGAGAGACTCACATTAGAGGGGTTAACTGATGGGGAGGTGTATGAGTGTTTTAGGCTGACCCATTTTGTTACATTACAACCTTAAGTTCAATGTTTTATTAATATGAATTTTATGTGTTGGATCAGAACACAATAGTCTAAGTTGGTGAAGTGAAATGAGAAAAATATATACATAAAACTATTTTTTAGAAACAGAAAACAGAAAATTGCATGTGCGAATGTATTAACCCCCTTTGTTATGAAGCCCATAAAAAGCTTGAGTGCATCCAATTACCTTCAGAAGTCACATAATTAGTGAAATGATGTCCACCTGTGTGCTAAGTGTCACATGATCTGTCTTTACGTATACACACCTTTTTTGAAAGGCCCCAGAGGCTGCAACACCTAAGCAAGAGGCACCACTAACCAAACACTGCCATGAAGATCAATGAACTCTCCAAACAAGTAAGGGACAATGTTGTTGAGAAGTGCAAGTCAGGGTTAGGTTATAAAAAAATATCCAAATATTTGATGATCCCCAGGAGCACCATCAAGTCTATCATAACCAAATGGAAAGAACATGACACAACAGCAAACCTGCTAAGAGATGGCCACCCACCAAAACTCACAGACCAGGCAAGGAGGGCATTAATCAGGGAGGCTGCACGGAGACCTAAGGTAACCCTGGAGGAGCTGCAGATTTCCACAGCAGAGACTGGAGTATCTGTACATAGGACGACAATAAGCCGTACACTCCATAGAGTTGGTCTTTATGGCAGAGAGGCCAGGGGAAAACCATTACTCTCAGCAAAAAAACTAAATAGCACGTTTTGAGTTTGTGAAAAGGCATGTGGGAGACTCCCAAAATGTATGGAGGAAGGTGCTCTCGTCTCATGAGACTAAAATTGAACTTTTCGGCCATAAAAGAAAACGCATGTCTGGCGCAAATCCAACACATCACATCACCCAAAGAACACCATGTTTTTAAGCAGCCGGGACTGGGAAACTGGTCAGTGTTGAGGGAAAGATGGATGGTGCTAAATACAGGGATATTGTTGAGCAAAACCTATACCACTCTGTGTGTGATTTGAGGCTAGAACGGAGATTCACCTTCCAGCAGGACAATGACCCCAAACACACTGCTAAAGCAACACTTGAGTGGTTAAAGATGAAACATGTAAATGTGTTGAAATGGCCTTGTCAAAGCCCAAACCATCCAACTTGAAGGAGCTGGAGCATTTTTGCAAGGAGGAATCGGCAAAAATCCCAGTGGTAAGATGTGGCAAGGTCATAGAGACTTATCCAAAGTGACTTGGAGCTGTGATTGCCGCAAAAGATGGCTCTACAAAGTACTGACTTTAGGGGAGTGATTAGTTATGCACATCTGTTATTTTGTTATTCTGCTATTTTGTCCTATTTGTTATTTGCTTCACAATAAAAAAATTAAAAATACATATAAAAAGTTGTGGGCATTCCCCTCAAATTGGCCGGTTTGTTGTGAGTGAATCTCTCAAATAAGCTAGAACACATTGATATGGTCCTGGTCAGGACCTATCTGAGTGTCCAAACTTAGGTATAGAGAGGCTGTACCTTGCCAATATAGATGAAAATGTTCGCTACCACAACCTTCACCCTTTTCTGCTGTAACCACTGGAGGGTCAACTTGGCCTTGTGCTTAGGGTCATTGTCATGCTGGAAAGTCCAAGAGCGTCCCATGCACAGCCTTCATGCAGATGAATGCAACATGCTGCATTCATCTTGCCATCAATTTTCATAAGATTCCCCGTGCCTTTAGAGTTCACCCCCCCCCCCCCCAAAAAAAAACATCAGTGAGCCACCATCATGCTTCACAGTGTTGGTATTCTTTTTACTATAGGCCTTGTTAACTCCTTTTCAAACATAGTGCTTATGTTTGTGACCATAAAGCTCTATGTTGGTCTTGTCACTCCAAATTACAGTGTGCCAGAAGCTGTGAGGTGTGCCATGGTGTTGTCGGGCATATTGTAACCAGGATTTTTTGTAGCATTGGCGCAGTAAAGGCTTCTTTCTGCCAACTCGACCAGGCAGCCCATTTTTGTTCTAGTATCATTGTATTGCGCTCCTTGAAACAACAACACCATCTTTTTCCAGAGCAGCCTGTATTTCTCCTGTCATTACCTGTGGGATTTTTCTTTGTACCGTATTGGTCCAAATATGAGTCGCACCTTTTTTCCTATTTTCGAGCTTGCGAGTTACAGGTGTGGCTTATATTCGCGACCATAACAAAAAATGGCGATTTGCGGGCTCCTCCTCCTTCTCCTCTTATCATCCGCCTCTTCCTTCTTCCCCCTTATCATCCTCCTCCTTCCCCATCCTCCTCCTCCCCCATAAACTCCTCCTCACTTGTTACTATGCTCCAATGAGCTGCTGATGATGATCCTGACGCCGCAGCACGTCTTCTGGTTGTCACCGGACTTACATATGCTAATGACGTGACGAGCATGTGACGTGCTGCGGCGTCAGGATCATCCTCAGCAGCTCATCAGAGCATAGTAACAAGTAAGGAGAGAGCGGGAAAGGGATTGGAGAGGGGGGAAGTGAGGAGGAGGTTATGGGGAAAGAAGAGGATGATAAGGGGGGAGGAGGAGGATGAAAAGGGGGGAAGAAGGAGGATGAAAAGGGGGTAAGGAGGAGGAGGATGATAGGGTAAAAGGAGGAGGAGGATGAAAACGGGGGGAGGAGGAGGAGGATGATAAGGGGGGAAGGAGGGAGAAGGGGACGCCTGTAAAGCGATGAATGACATTAGAATTAATTGTGCAACAGTCTCTTTTCTTTTACGTTTGCCGTTTTACGTGTGTGAGTGTAGCATAGGTAAGTTGTGGCTTATAATGGGATATAATCTTTTTTTTTTTCTTGCATTTCATAGGTGTGGCTTATATGAGGGTGCGGCTTATATTCGGGCCAATACGGTATTCCGAACAATTCTTCTCTCAGTTGTGGCTGAAATCTTTCTTGGTCTACCTGACCTTGACTTGGTATCAAGAGAGCCCCGAATTTTTGACTAAGTGATTGAACAGTACTGACTGGCATTTTCAAGGCTTTGAATATCTTTTAATATCCTTTTCCTTCTTTATGAAGTTCCATTACCTTGTTACGCAGATCTTTTGACAGTTCTATTCTGCTCCCCATGGCTCAGTATCTAGCCTCCTCTGTGCATCCACGTGAGAGCTAACAAACTCATTGACTATATATACACAGACACTAATTGCAAATAACCTTTAATTGACATTTTAACCTGTGTGTGTCACCTTGTGTATCTGTAACAAGGCCAAACATTCAAGGGTATGTAAACTTTTGATCAGGGCCATTTGGGGGATTTCTGTTATCATTATGATTTAAAAAGGAGTCAAACAACTAATTGATAATAAATGGCCTCATATGATCACTGTACTTCAATAAAATTTTGTTTGCATGATCAGTCATATTTTCAAAATAAATGCCAAAGTTTCACAAATTCTGCCAGGTTATGCAAACTTTTGAGCACAACTGTCTCACATATTATAATTGTCTATGACAACATCCTCCCTCCTTCCCCCCATCATCCTCCTCCTCACCCCTTATCATCCTCCTCCCTCCCCCTTATCCTCCTTCTTTCCCCCCCTCTCTCCTTTCCCCTCTCTCCTTACTCTGATGCGAGCACCTCCTGCTGCTCTTCCCTAGCAGCATGTCTTCTTCCTGTGAGCGGCCGGCATATGTTAATGACATTACGCAGGGGCCTCTCTTCTCTGCTGTTCACTTAAGGTGGAATCCTATATATTGAAGCATACATGCACTTTTTCTCTGCTATGTGTAAATTATCTCCTGCAGTGCTACTGTAGTAAGAGATTCAGTATCCCATCAGATCCTGTATCCTCTGGCACCAGCATTCAGAACAAGCCCCACCCCTGCCTCTCTCCTCTTCTGTTCACTTAAAGTGGATTACAATATATTGAAGCATATGTGCACTTTTTCCCTGCTATGTGTAAATTATTATATAAGTTGTGAGCATATGAGTTGTTGCTGACGCTTGCGGGCTCACGCAGCGAGGGCCCCAGTTGTTGGCAACTGCGACCCTCACAAGCTTTACGTCGGAGTGCAAACAACTTACGACACACTGCGCCGCAGGTGCTCCATGCCAGCAACTGCGACCCTCGCAAACTTTATGTCGCAACGCAAACAACATACGACACACGTTACCACACTTTACGACCTTGCAAAAATCATCTGCAACCCGCAAACGTGAAAAAATGAAAAACACAATAAATACACACAACACATACATAAAAAGCTTACCTACAGCAAGAGGGGGCATCCATGACCTCAAAAAATGAAGTTACACCTCAAAAGAGTTTAGACACTCAAAAATTCTCTAAGCGAGAGAAAAAATGGCAAAACGAAAACGAGGCTACAGCACTGTAAACACGCAAAACACCACAAGAAACACGCAAAACACCACAAAAGACCTACGGATATTCCGCTAAGACGCATACCACACATTACCCGCCATTTTACCACAATGCGGAAGTACACAACTAGGCTAACGGTTTGGTCTCGCGCATGCACACTATTACACTGCATACATTCATCACACTTACACAGCAGCTCCACACCACTAATGCTCCACCAACATCAAAACAGATTGTCAGCTCTTCAACACAATGCTTCCTGCATATATTACTTCAAAATAGGTAAAGTATATTAATTTATTAATGTATTATTATACACCAAACAGCATTAACTCATTTACAATTTCATTGCCGTCATTTTTTGACGGGCAATTCGCTAGTATAAATATAAATATAAATATATATATATATATATATATATATATATATATATATATATATAGTGACAGGGCCGGCCTTTGGCTACTGGTTGCTCCTGTGATCTCCACATAAACTACTGAGTCCCAATATACTTTATCTTTGCTTTTAATAAAATGTTTCCAAACAAACAATAGCTTATTTTCAGCATGAAAAAAAAACTAAATAAACGGGCTTGCTTATTTGCAGGAACACCCTGACTAGTCCTGAGGACGCTTCTCGAGCCTGCATGTAAAACAGTAAATTTACAAACAGAGGTGTGGTACCTTTAAGTCCAGTCTCTCTCTCCCAGCTTCTCAGTTACAATGAATCCTCTGCAAATCCTCTCCTCTTGCAGCAAACAGTCTCTCTGGTACATTTGTTGAAGTCACACAGACTAATCCTCTAATGGCAGCTTCTTATGCTGCTCTGACACCCACACTACAAGTCCAGCCAGGTCCTGATCAGGAGCTGTGTCTCTTTCTCCTCCCAGGTCACGCTGAACACTCTGTGTCTCTTGTTATTATGCCGGCTGTACACTCCAGGCAATCCTCACTCACGCCAGTGTCTCTCAGTCTTGCCGTCTGTATTTCAAGCAGTCTTCCTCACTGCCTTACTTTACAGTTTATCCCAGCTCTCAGGATGCAGCAGTCTGTATTTCAAGCAGTCTTTCTTATTGCCTCACTTTACAGCTTATCCCCGCTCTCAGGATCCAACAGCAGCATTGCTGTCTAAATTTCTCTATCCCAGCTTCTCCAAATAGACTGCAGCTCCATACACTGCTCACAGCACTTAGGCCAGGCCTAATCATCCCTTCCCATCTCTGCTTTCCAGGCTTTAAAGTGCTGTTTCACCTGGGCCAATTAGGAGTCCTCCAGGAGTTTAACTCGTCACTCCTCTCAAGAACTCTTCATGCTCTGTACCTGGCACCATCCTCTAGAGGGCAAACGTTCACAATATATGAAGTCAGTCTTCTTGGGCAGGTTGCAGAATTACATCTTTTCAAGTAAGACAGGGTATTACAGGATATTAAGCGCTTGTAAAACCATCTCTGTCATTGCAAATAATTCAGCTCTGGTCATAAAAGTAGTATTAAGCAACTGGTTAAATAGTGATTGGTGACTTTCTGCTATGATGCAAATGACATATGTATATTTATAGAGTTACTGTCACTCTGTTTGACAATTTAAGTGTTTCTTTCTATTATTATTAGCAGTTGTTATACAGCCACTATATCTCACGTGTGTGTGTGTATATATACAGTACATATCTATATGTACATCTCCATAACAAGTTTTTGCACAGCATCTCAACAAATAAAATGCTTACATTACACTCTGGAAATTCTAGATGCCAACATGCAAATGAGTATATAACTGAATATATAAATGCACTCCCATCTATATATGCAGATTTGATTATACACATTGTGTCTACTGCTCTCATTTAAAAAGAATAAAATGCAAGTGTGTGAGTTTATAGCAGGGTCTTGGGGAGAAGCATGTCTAGGGAGTGTCTACCTTGAGGGACCTTAGATATAAATCCAGCCATGAACTGAACCCTGCTTTTGTAAATCCTGAGGTTTTAAGTTAAGCATAACAATGAATTCTGCATTTAGTTTTTAAAAATAACAATATTTCCTTTTCTGTATAAACACAGAAAGTTGTACAAGATCATGCCTAAGCAAAAAAATTGAACATTTCCTTACTACTCTTGGGGATTTCTGTGACTAGGAGAGATTAAAAACACTTACATAAATTCAGGTTAAAACTGAGTGTTGTCATTAAAAACCATGCAGAGAAGGGAGATAAACAAATAAAGGGAAAACACATTAGATATTAACCCTGACATTAGGAGTAATGGATTTTTTAATCTATCCTCACATGTTCTCACCTCACGTGAACTCTTTCCGCTAAATAGGGATTAAGCTTTTCAGCATCTAGTAGACCAAATTTATTTAATTTGTTTGCTGATCTGAATTGTTACATTTGGAAATTGTCTTTATAAAGATAAGTTGCAAGAAAGAATTTACAGGAACCTAGTATATATGTTATAAGAAGTTTTTGTAGGGACAATTTTACGATTAATTTTAATAATAATAATAATAAAAATAATAATAATAATAAAGTTATGTTTTGTAGTTGCAATAGTAAAATCATTAAGTCTTACAAATCCAAAGACATTTAAATAAATAGCAGCTTCAATGATTAAATTAACATCCATGTTATATAGGTATTGAGGAAATCTGACATTTGTTTAAGCATGATGAGCGGCTGAAGTTTGTTTTTATTTCTAACACCTGAATTTTTGAATAAACCTTTGACTAATAATTTAACTACTGTTTTTGACATAACTCATTATTTAATTTGATTAGAAAAAAAATCTTTGTTAAATTAAAAACAATTCTATGAATTCTTGTTTGTAGAAATTTAAGAAAAAATATGTCAAACTCCATTTATTTAAGAAGTACAGCCACATATTGAGGGATTCTCTTATCTGTTGATTTAGGCTCAGTTTTGACTTGGCCCTTATCTGTTGATAATAATCCTAGCAAAGGGGAAAAAGAATGAATGACCCTGGAGTAAAGTTTAGCTTAAAAATTAAGATTGCTTAATTAAGACTGAAGTTCTAATTTAGAACAAATGGTTTTGTTAATACATTTTTCAATTGAGTCAGTAATTATTTCCAGTTTATATGGGTTATACTTGCTTTCATAATATGAGAGTCCAGAAATATACCTAGGGCCTCATTCTATTATCGGCCGTAAATCGGCCGTAAGGCTGCGATTCCTTGCGAGGGTTCAGTTAACTCGCGATTCTATTATACGGCCCCGCAAGGATCTCCTCTTACGGCCGGCCGCATATCTTGGAACCGGCCGTAAACTGTGAAATATAAAAACTCAAAAATAAATTCAAGCCTGCACTGTACAGCTCTGTAAATGCTAGGGATCATATTGGGGGACATGAGGAATAAAAGGAACCCACTCTCAAGCTTGCACATCTGCCCAAACCCGAGTTCAAATTAACTGTTTATTTGCCGGCTGCGGCGGGGGTGTGTCTGAGGTGCTCCAAGCACTCTGGACTTTTTACATGTATATTTTACGGATATTAAAAATAAAATATTTTACGGATTTGAGTACAGGATAATTATGTGCTATTTTTTCTAACACCTAAAATCCCTTTATAGTCTTCTCAAAGTGCAGGATGGCTTTATTTGAGCTATTTTATGTGCTTAATTGGTGCTAGCGAGACCTTTTTCCTGCAAGTAACTGCGGCTCGCTTTTAGCCTTGCAGAGAGGTTTCCCGGAGCAATTGAATTGCAAATCTCTTGCGGCCGTTTTAGATCAAAGGCTTTCCTCTGGCGCGATCGGCCGCAAGAGATAGCAAGGCACCGGCCGCAAGCCTGCCGGAGTCCCCGGCCGTAAGGGAATAGAATAGCAGAATAGCTTGCGGCCGGTCCTTGCGGCCCCGCAGCGGCTGCGGCCGATAATAGAATGAGGCCCCTAGAAACTATGAGCCTCATTTAGGGCCTCATTCTATTATCGGCCGCAGCCGGGCCTCATTCTATTATCGGCCGCAGCCGCTGCGGGGCCGCAAGGACCGGCCGCAAGCTATTCTGCTATTCTATTCCCTTACGGCCGGGGACTCCGGCAGGCTTGCGGCCGGTGCCTTGCTATCTCTTGCGGCCGATCGCGCCGGAGGAAAGCCTTTGATCTAAAACGGCCGCAAGAGATTTGCAATTCAATTGCTCCGGGAAACCTCTCTGCAAGGCTAAAAGCGAGCCGCAGTTACTTGCAGGAAAAAGGTCTCGCTAGCACCAATTAAGCACATAAAATAGCTCAAATAAAGCCATCCTGCACTTTGAGAAGACTATAAAGGGATTTTAGGTGTTAGAAAAAATAGCACATAATTATCCTGTACTCAAATCCGTAAAATATTTTATTTTTAATATCCGTAAAATATACATGTAAAAAGTCCAGAGTGCTTGGAGCACCTCAGACACACCCCCGCCGCAGCCGGCAAATAAACAGTTAATTTGAACTCGGGTTTGGGCAGATGTGCAAGCTTGAGAGTTGGTTCCTTTTATTCCTCATGTCCCCCAATATGATCCCTAGCATTTACAGAGCTGTACAGTGCAGGCTTGAATTTATTTTTGAGTTTTTATATTTCACAGTTTACGGCCGGTTCCAAGATATGCGGCCGGCCGTAAGAGGAGATCCTTGCGGGGCCGTATAATAGAATCGCGAGTTAACTGAACCCTCGCAAGGAATCGCAGCCTTACGGCCGATTTACGGCCGATAATAGAATGAGGCCCTTAGTTGGCTAAATCGCAATTACATGCACCCGTAATGAACCAGTAAATGTTACTGATATTCAATATGCTACTTTTAGCTACTCACATTCGATTTGCGATTTACAGGCTCAAAAGCACTGCGGGTTGTCAAAAACGTAACTCTGTCCTATCTCCTCCTTTGCTGTTTCAAGCCTGAAAATGTTACCAGTGCTAAAGATGCAAAATCAATATTGAATTACAACAATTCAACAAGCCCGCAATTGCCTTCAAACCCATTAATGGCCAATGGATCAAGAAGTTATACAAATACTAGATAGGACTTACAAGTGGGTTAAACACCTGCAAAAGCAAATAATTACACAATACTGTATTTAAAAATTCTGGGATAGCAATGAAAAACAGAATTAATTGCACAATAGTCTCAATGTTTTATTTCTGTGTTATATCAAACTTGGGATTCAATGGGTTAATACATATCATGGATTTGACGTGTTATGATGGACTGATAGATTGAAAATATTTTTTTTAATTCCTAAAAATGTCCTAGTTACTAGATCAACGGGATTATCTATATTACTTGGAAAAGTAGGAGTGAAAAAAAATACAGTATCAGATCATTCTTAATAATTTATTTTTAAAGAATTCAGTAACAATCGAGGTTCCGCTTCAGTGGGTTTATGATTGGCCATTCAAGGGAATCTTGAGGAGCAGCTACTAAACCAGTATAAAAACTGTGTCGAAAACACTCAATCAGTAATTTTGACAAGTTTTGCTACTTTTCTAATGGACAAACAGACCTGCAGCCCTATTAAAATAGAAGCCTGTAGAGGCATCGGGAAGCCCACAAGGGCTGAGGGTTTGAAATTCGGCTATGTTACATAGCTATAAAATTAGAACAGGCTGCGAGTTACAGGCTTGAGACACAAACCCGTAAACCATTTTGAGAACGTAAAATGCGCAGCCATGAACATGATCAATTAGTCAAACCCAGAGTTACAGGTTTAGATGGAGCCAATGGAAACAGTAATAGTTATCATTGCGTTTCAGAAAAATGGAGGTTGGATTTCAAAGTCTTACAGGATTTAGTTACGAGTTATGATCGGACCCACATTCCAGATTTAATGCAATATTGATAAAGCCGTAAATATGATATTCTATTACATGCGAATTCCATTATATGTATTAATACATTGATTGCCGGGATCGATATAACACAGAAATTAAACATGAAATAAAGTATTGTTTTTGTCGATTTGCAAGCTTGAGAAAGTTGCTCCACCAAAGTTGCTGTAGGTCTAACAACTTAATTGGGATTCACTAATCAAGTCTGGATGGCAGATGTTCCATTAGAATGGTGGCTAACTCCTCATCTTATTATACCCCTTACTTGCGGCCCCCTTAGCTGGAGTCCCTCACAACATAGTTTATTAGAACCCCTAGAGGAAATGCTGCGCTTCAAGACTAAATGTGAACATATCTCGTCCTAGGGACAAATTACTCAGCAGTATGAGCACATTAAACCATATTTATTACTAGGGAATTATTACTTTGCAGATAATAGCATTGCACCCATGCTTATTCTGGTAAAGATATTAAAGTGGGAGTTATACATTATGCCACAACTCCAGTTTTATTCAAAAATTATTAATAATATGGAACAAGTCCCTTCCCCCTATTGCTTTGTGACTGTTCCCAAATTGCTAGGATCTTTTGATCCCTGCCTTGTCTGAGAAGAGGGAATTCCCACATAAGTGTCATGAGCTAGATTCTCCTTTGCCAGGAATTCAAACGGCAGGGTGGTCATATTGTAAAACTCTTTTGCAGCCATAGTGTCTGATTAGTCCCGTTCATATACCGGGCCAGCCCCCCTTTTACTCTGCTGTAATCATTCAAGCCCCCAAACAGGTAACCCCGTACTGGAGCCCCATCTTTCCAAAGGGTTCCCAGTAAAACACTTTACCAAAACAATACTGGTACCAAACATTGTTATTATTATTATTAACTTTTATTTGTAACGCGCCAACATATTCCGTAGCGCTATACAGGGGATAAAAACAAGGAAATACAGAATTAACAAAATTCTAAAAATGGAGGACTGTTTACAACCGTTACATCAATAAATTCACACAAAAACACAATGATTCTGATTAGCCCTATATTGCTGTCCTCTCCATGAACAACATGGCTTACCCACACAACATTGCGCACAATAATAATGTAGCTGTGAAAGTTCAAGTGTCCAGGCTGGAAGGACAGTGTCAGAGGTGAGAGAGAAGAAATAATATCAATAAACCATGTTAAGCAAGGGCCCCCAATAATCCAACAGTCATTCAAAGTCTTGGCTTTCTCCATCCCCCTTACTAGAATAACCTAAGGAGTGATCCTCACAGATGACTCCTTAGCTACACTGACTTTACTTATCCTCCTCCCTCGAGAGGCCATCTGAATTCTGAGTGACCTTTGCCCCTCCAGTGTTGAATAGAGAAATTAAACATCTGTAGTAGCAATCATCCACTGTCTCCCGCTACTCTAGACAGCCAACATAGGGGTTATGATCAGTTACCACTATGAACTCCTTGCCATAGAGGTAATGTTGTATTATTTTCAAACCTATACCTCAGCCAAACACTCCTTTTCCACTGCGCATAAGCCACCTCTCTAGGCAGCAGTTTCCTACTGAGGTAGGCTATAGGGTGCTCACATCCCTGCTCATCCTTCTGGCTCAGTACAGCCCCAATACAAATGTAGAGGCATCAGTCTGTACTACGAAGGTCTGTTGGTACACTGTGTAGCCAGAACAGGGGAGCAAGTTAGAGCATCCTTGAAGGCTTGGAAGGCAACCTCAAAGGCATGGGTAAAGTCCACCATCCTTGGCATCCTCTTCCCATTCACTTACATCAATTGTTTGGCCATGGCACTATAACAGGGAATAATCTTGCAGTAGTGCCCCGTGGTTACCAGGAAGGCCATCACCTGCTTCTTTGTCTCAGGTATTAGTCAATTAGCTATTCCCTCCACCTTAGCTGGATCTGGCCTAATTTGCCCACCCAGTGGACCAAGTACTGAACCTCTGCATTAGCCTACTGGCATTTGTCTTGACAAATTGTTCACTTAGCGCCTTCAATAGCATGGATACTTTTCTGCTAGAGTCTACGGTCACTATATATGTGTGGAGATTTAACTTTTTCATGATTTTTTTGCAGGGGGACAGCCTCAGGATACTGAGTAGCATAGTCCGCTATGGTAACAATGAAATGCTTTCCGGTCCTGCAAGTCCTGGCTAGGGTTCCTATGATATTGATAGCCTCCTATTGGAAAGATGTATCCATAACTGGCAGAGACTGAAGAGGGACCCGGGTACCCCTTCTGGGGGGGCCATATTGCTGACAGGCATCACAGGAGTTACAGTAATTTATAACATCCAGATTAACTATTGAGCAAATTAAGGGATACAGGAATTGCCATAAATATTTGCTTATGGATTGATAGCTGGCTAAAAGACATGAAGCAAACGGTTGTGGTAAATGGAACATACTCGGATTGTGCTAATGTGGTAAGTGGGATTCCTCAGGGTTCAGATTAGGTCCCCTACTTTTAAACATATTTATTAATGACTTGGAAGTTAGAGGGATGGGCATCTAAATGGCAGGTGAGATTTAATATGAATAAATGTAAAGTTATGCATCTGGGAAGGAAAAATAGCCATGCAATTTATAATCTTAATGAAGCAAATCTAGGGGTATCAGATATTGAAAGGGATTTGGAAGTACTTGTGGACAACCGCCTATGTAACAGTGCTCAATGCCAAGCAGCATCTGCAAAGGCAAGTAAAATATTAGCATGTATTAAGAAGGGTATAGAAGCCAGGGAAGTAAATATAATTCTGCCACTATACAAATCTCTAGTACGCCCTCATTTGGGCACCACTTCATAAAAAGAACATTTAAGAGCTGGAAAAAGTACAGAGAATAGCAACAAAACTAATAATGGGAATGGAGGGGCTAAGCTATGAAGAAAGACTGACAATCCTCCAGCCCTATATTACCCACTGTGCTGATTGTTGTCTCTATCCCATTTTATCCTGTCTCTCTCTCTCTCTCTCTCTCTCTCTCTATATATATATATATATATATACCTACTCTCCTGTTTAAGACCCTATAAGAACCTAGATGCTTATAAGTGTGTATGCTTAAGAAGAAAAGTGTCTTAATGTATTAAAGGATGATCCGATCCATACACAATAAGAAAGGATGTGGAAAGGTTAGATTACCTACTTTAAAATCACCCATTAAAATTGTTACAATGGGGGGGGGGGCCTGGGGACAAGGGGGGAGAGAGACTAATGGGGGCAGCACATAAAGGGCATGGGGTGGAATACAAGGCAGCACATAGCACAAAGGCTGGAGACTAATGGGGGCAGCACACAGGGACTTATGACAGGGGGTACAGAATAATAACAAGAGGGAACTACAGGGAGAGCAGTCTAAGGCCCAGAGGGGGAGGCCTGGGGGCAAAGGGGAGAGAGACTAATGGGGGCAGCACATAGGGGGTATGATACAGAATACAAGGCAGCACATAGCACAAGGGCTGGAGACCAATAGGGACATGGGGGCAGCACATAAGGGGCATGGGGTGGAATACAAGGCAGCACCTAGCACCAAGGGCCGGAGACTAATAGGGGCATGGGGCAGCACACAGGGGCTTATGACAGGGGATACAGAAAAATAACAAAGGGGGGACTACAGGGAGATTAGTCTAAGGCCTGGTACTGAGAAGGAAGGTCTGGGGACAAAGGAGGAGAGAGACTAATGGGGGCAGCACATAGGGACAAATGACAGGAGGTACAGAATAATAACAAGGGTGAACTACAACTAATCTGCATATTGCAGATCAGAGAAGATCTTAAAAGGTTGAACTTGATGGACTGAAAGTATTTTCAACCTCAATTACTATGTAACTATGTAACACCAAAAAGGAGCACATCCCTGTATTATGTTTTTTAACATGGTTTCTTTTTTACATGGTTTTAATTTGTCGCTGTCCTGATACTAATAAACGTGTTTTATGTAAATATTTCCCATACCTACAATTTTCCTTTGGGCTGGTATAGGCGGATGGGGGATGAAAAGAAAGGGAACTGGTTATGAGTATGAGTGTTAATAATATGTGCTTATGAAGAAGCATAGGATGAATGAGGGACAATAAAACAATATGGAGAGGAGGAGAGCAAAACAAGACCAGCAAGACAAAACCAGACATCCTCAGGGAATAATATCCCTAAGAATGTCTTATCTGGACAAAATGTGTTGCTCTATGTGATGTATTATCGGACCTATTATACAACTGCACTTTTTACATTAATTTTGTATTTCATTTTGTATACTTTGCGTTAAATAACAATTTTTTTATTTACTACAGCAAAAGGCTTGGGACTAAAATGTTATTGTACTAGATAAAGACTTTGGGTGAGCCATTCACTAATGGACTGTGTTTTGTAGATAAGTTCACAGTCACAAGCACATATCATTTTATGTTTATATTGTTAGAAAGTCCTAAGCAGACTTTTTTATTTATGAATGTTAATTTGTTCAGTAATTTGGGTAGAATACAAGAATTTGTGTTGTATGTCTACTCTTGAGATGCCTCCTCACTTCTAAATATGGGCTGTAGGTGTAGAATGAGAGTGATTATTAAAATTGAGAAGCAATTTACATATAGTATATTGCTACAAATAGAAGCGCTCTATAGTATACCTATTTTGTTTACACAAAATAGTCAGAAAAAAATGGATAAATCCAACAAGAGAGTGTTCCATATGTATGAACTATATAGATGTGTCTATATACAGTTCCTCCAGAGAAATACACAGATGGAAATCAGAGTAAATGTCCGTCCATATAAGTCCAGAACCACAATGTAAATGCCAGAGGTGTGCAGCTTCTTCTTAGGACACCGTTCCCACCGTGTTTAAGTAACTAGTAGAGATGATAAGAAGGGTAGGGGAAAGACAGCGCGCCACCTCCAACATGATGTTGGAGGTGGCGCGCTGTCTTTCCCCTACCCTTCTTATCATCTCTACTGATTATAAAAATTGCTGCTTTTTTTTTGTCATGAGGATACAATTTACTTTTCTATATAACAACATTTTTATCATGGACTAGTGGTTGCAGTTGTTTCACTTTAATGGAATTTACCTATACTATAGGCAACATAATTAATTGTAATATTTTATTATGCAGTGAAAATGTTTGACTGTGGTATCCCATTAACAATTCAGTTTGAACAATTGCACAATTGGGGCCTCATTCAATTGCGATTTGGTCAATTGAATAGGCCTCTAAATAAGCACATAGCATATTTTTTTTAAATAAGTTTTTAGTTAGTGAAAACCTTGCTTTTGGATAGAGGCTTACTAACTAAAAACTTCTTTAAAAAATATATGTTATTTGCTTATTTAGACCCCTATTCAATTGGCCACATTGCAATTGAATGAGGGCCTTGGTGTTTCCCCTCTTGCTGAGTCTACTCTTGCAAAGTAATTACCAATGCTCAAGATGATAAGAGGCAGCTTTCCCTTGGAGTTTCCTTTACAAAACCCCACATCTCACATGGTTGCAGTTGTTTCACATTAATGTAATTTACCTATACTATAGGCAACATAATTAATTGTAATATTTCAAACATAATTTTTAAATGCATTGAACATTTTTGACTGTGGTATCCCATTAACAATTCAGTTTGAACAATTGCACAATCGGTGTTTCCCTTCTTGCTGAGTCAACTCTTGCAAAGTGATTACCAATGCTCAAGATGATAAGAGACAGCTTTCCCTTGGAGTTTCCTTTACAAAACCCCACATCACACAGTTCAGCAAAGTAGACAAAAAGTTCTTGAAAGTAACAAAGATTAAATGAAGGACTTGATAACATGGGTGTGGTGAGAGACAGTGAATCGATGGTGTCTTTCTAGTAATTTAATCTCCAGAAAACAACTTTAGTTTATTAAGCAATGTACTTTTATATCTTAACCATCAAACACCCTGACAGTAATATCCTGCAAATAAAGTAGTAAAGCATCATTATCTGAGTGTATTATGGGTTTGTTAAATTTCCAACTTGTGAACTATCTTGATGGTTAAACTTTTTATGTACAATATTTAATATAGGGACTCTTAGCAGTAAATTGTAAAAGGAGACACACTGATGACACACTGGTGTCCACATGTTCTATAATTGAGGTTCTCAACAGTCTGTCCAAGGACTGCTGTCTGTTCCTCAGACCTTATTTGAGACCAACACTTTAAATATACCACTACCATTAGTTAAAATTACGAACAGTTTATTGAGAAACATTTCTACAGTTAAAATGTACTGCATTCAAATTAAGGCAAAACTAATTGAAGCTTTAGTATGCCACAAGTAGTAACACACTGGATCTCAAAGGTGGCCTCCGTGACATTGGAAGGTTGCATGCAAGTACTCAGACCAAAAAGGTTGAGAACCAATTCAAGGTACTACTTTATGAAACAGTAGAACATAACTGCCAGAGCCTTCCAGTACATGTGGTAGAGTCAAACACATATTATGGTATATAAGGCTACCTGACTTAAATTGATCCTCTGGATTAATTAATCCAAACTGCCCACATCAGATGGCTATTTTGTTTCTTGAATGGGTTATACTTAAAGAACATGAAAAACTGGCTATATGATGTGGTATGGATTTTTGTGAATTAATCCTGGAATTGTTAAAGGTTAAGTGGTGTCAAGTACTTTGTAAGTGATACTACTTTGATCCATTGTCTGCTGTTAACAGCACGTTTACATATGTCTGTCAATCAGGTCAGACCCCTCACATGACACTATACGACACATACAGATTTAATCCCCTACTCTACCTCATCCCCTCTCGAATCAGCTATCACGCCACTGGCTACACGAATTAAAGCCAGAATTAGACCCCAAATTCATAGGACTCAATGAAAGTCAAATGACCTGAGACAGAAAGCCCTAGGCCCGCTACCCCATATCATCCTCTCCCCAGTCGGATTCCATGTCAGTGACAACACCAGGTAAAGCCCGGAGAAAGACCCCAGAATCCTAGGTCTGATGATACGAGTCAGAAAGCCCCTAGGTCGATAACCTCTACTCCACCTCATCACCAGGGAATGCCCTGAATGAGAGGGTCCAGACAGTTAATGTGGCCCCACTCCATCTGGCTTTGGAGACAAGCTTACAAGCAGACTCACTGGTGCCCCTTTTATTTGCATGCACTATAGTTTTCTAGCTTTGCATTATAAAATAAAAACTGTTGCAGGTGATGTTTACACCCCCAGGATTGAGCTAGGCTCCTGAGAGGGTTCATTTTTGTAAAAGTGTACCCTGTCCATGTGAGCATGCTCAGCTTTGCAGCCAATCAGCAATGCTGTATGCAGCCAGCAATATGAGGCTGCTACACTGGCCCCTTAAAGGACCGTAAATCGATATTCAAGTAAAAATGCTTGAGCGGATACACGATTGTTCTTTAGACATACACCCTCTCCTTGATAAATTCTGACAAATGATAATTGTATTGAAACCAAACATTTCAGCTTCTTCTTTCTATTTTAATCTGTCTTTTAGGCGAATGAGCATTTATGCTTGATTTATGTTCCAGTAATGACCTGCAACGTTTGAGAAAGAGAAATTCATTACAGAGATCTAAAAGAAAGATGCAGCTCAATTCACAGACCAAAAAGATACAATGTATTATGTATGCTAATTATCCCAGAGATTTTCAGGGGGTGTCAATATTGATAGAAAACAGTTTGCAAATGCAAGAAATTCAGCAAACTTTAGGGTAACTGTTTAAATGTTTATTTTGGTATTTTTTCATGCAAACAATTTTTTTCAAAAACTACTAATTCTCCTCTATCAGATGCATTAATAACCCAGCTCACTTGCATATACCTTTAAGAAATGTATACAAATTGAACACAAAAATAAAGATTATGCTCCTTCTGAGATACATAGTAATGGTGTATTACTTTGAGGAAAGACTTTTATTAATTTTATTGGCTGAAATTCTGCTGCTGTCTTGAGTGAAGGAATTTGAAGAACGGTGTTGACCTGCAGTGTAGGATTGGGTATCCTTAACTCTTTTGAAGCCCACTGAAGAGCAGATCGTGACACCAAGATTTAGGTTTTATCACTGCATCAGTATGAGGGAGACTATTAATATTCAACAGGCTTTGAATTTATATTTGTCTAGTTGGTATTCACACAGCAATGCTTTTTGCCACACATTGCGAGGCTGCCCCCCCCCCCCCCCCTCACTTGCTGGCCTTCTGTGCTCATTGTGAGCCTCTCCCCCCTCTACTTTACGGCCCCAGCGATTAGCAGCTTTGCCGCTCTTTGCAGGCTGCGTCATTTGCTGCGCTCATGCGCAAGTCTTTAACTTTGTCACTCATGGTTGACCAGTCAATGAGCGCCTTTGGAGCTTATCACGGGCCTCGCAATGAATGCCTTCGGCACTCCCTGCAAGCCTCTACCCACCCCTGTGTCTCGCCCAGCCCTCTACCTCCCCTGTGTCTCTTCCACTCCCCTCTTCCTCCCGTATGTCTCTTCCACGCCCCTCTCCTATGTCTCCTTCCCCCATCTCCCTCCACTGTGTCTCCTTTCTCCTTCCCCTACGTCTCTTTCCACCCTCCCTCCCCTGTGTCTCCTTCTCCCCCACCTCCCTTCACTGTGTCTCCTTCCCCCATCTCCCTCCACTGTCTTCTTTCTCCTTCCCCTATGTCTCTTTCCACCCTCCCTCTCCCGTGTCTCCTCCCCCCACCTCCCTCCACTGTGTCTCCTTCCCCATCTCCCTCCCCTGTGTCTCCTTTCCCATTCCCCTGTGTCTCTCCCCCTCTCCATCCCTTGTGTCTCTTCCCCATCTCCATATGATTTGAAATATAGGTAATAGAAAAGAAGAGCTATAAGTGGGGCATATGGGGCACACATCTGAATGGCCTAGAGCAGTAGGGAACCTAGGTACACCATTAGTGCTGATACTGTTCATAATATTTATGTATAGTTATCCCTTTAAGATAGGCCCAATGCCTAGTCCACGCCTCCTATCCCAAAGTCCCTCTAATGTCCACCCTCACTGGCCTAATCCCCTCCCCAGTTCCCGCCCCTTACCTCCACAAGCCCCACTCATGTCCCCACCCTCTGCCCAAGCTCCTCACTAGGTCACTGTGTCCTGCCCCAAGCCCTAGTCCTCATGCCCCTCCCCCTGACACAAGCCCCTCCCCATGCCCCCGTCTCCTGTCCCAAGCCCCTCCCCGTGCTGTGAGACGTGCTGCCCGGCACATGTGAGTCCTGTCTGTACATATATACCTGTCACTGTGTGTGTGACACTGCTGTCAATACCATGTCTTTGCTGCTAGGCTGTGCAGGCCGCTGTACCCGGGCTCTCCGGGGCTCCCTGGCCGTGTCTCGCTCCCTTGTATCCCGGGATGTGCATGGCTCCGCCGGCTCTAGTAGTAGGACAGGCTCGGGAAGGCTGCTGGTGGCGGCCGGAGCTGCTCTAGTGGCCGGGATGACTGCAGGGTACGCACACCTACAGCGGGCGGAGATGGCGCCCAGGAGCCTCAGTCCTACAGAGCTCAGCCCTGGGGAGGACATTAGGAGGCGCGCCGAGGGGTTCATGGCTGCCCCGGTCACCGCACTCCGAGAGCTGCAGCAGAACAGCCGGGACATGAAGACCCAGATGGAGCTGCTCATCATGGAGACCCAGGCGGAGGTGTGCCGGGCCCTGGAGAAGGTGGAGGGGGGCAGCGGATTCACTGTGGACCGGTGGCAGAGAGAGGAAGGTAACGTGATGCTACATATAACGCCATATATAGTGACACCGAGAGGAAAGTAATGTTATGTATCTATATAGTGTATATGATCACACCACCATATATAGTGTCACTGTGTGTAGGTGACACAGAGAGGAAGGTAATGCTGTGTATCTATATAGTGTATATGATCACACCGCCATATATAGTGACACTGTGTGTAGGTGACACTGAGAGGAAGGTAATGCTGTGTATGTATATAGTGTATATGATCACACTGCCATATATAGTGTCACTGTGTGTAGGTGACACAGAGAGGAAGGTAATGCTGTGTATGTATATAGTGTATATGATCACACTGCCATATATAGTGTCACTGTGTGTAGGTGACACAGAGAGGAAGGTAATGCTGTGTATGTATATAGTGTATATGATCACACCACCATATATACTGTCACTGTGTGTAGGTGACACTAAGAGGAAGGTAATGCTGTGTATGTATATAGTGTATATGATCACACCGCCATATATAGTGTCACTGTGTGTAGGTGACACTAAGAGGAAGGTAATGCTGTGTATGTATATAGTGTATATGATCACACCACCATATATACTGTCACTGTGTGTAGGTGACACAGAGAGTAAGGTAATGCTGTGTATGTATATAGTGTATATGATCACACCGCCATATATAGTGTCACTGTGTGTAGGTGACACTAAGAGGAAGGTAATGCTGTGTATGTATATAGTGTATATGATCACACCACCATATATACTGTCACTGTGTGTAGGTGACACAGAGAGTAAGGTAATGCTGTGTATGTATATAGTGTATATGATCACACCGCCATATATAGTGTCACTGTGTGTAGGTGACACTAAGAGGAAGGTAATGCTGTGTATGTATATAGTGTATATGATCACACCGCCATATATACTGTCACTGTGTGTAGGTGACACTGAGAGGAAGGTAATGCTATGTATGTATATAGTGTATATGATCACACCGCCATATATAGTGACACTGTGTGTAGGTGACACAGAGAGGAAGGTAATGCTGTGTATGTATATAGTGTATATGATCACACTGCCATATATACTGTCACTGTGTGTAGGTGACACTGAGAGGAAGGTAATGCTATGTATGTATATAGTGTATATGATCACACTGCCATATATAGTGACACTGTGTGTAGGTGACACTGAGAGGAAGGTAATGCTGTGTATGTATATAGTGTATATGATCACACTGCCATATATAGTGACACTGTGTGTAGGTGACACTGAGAGGAAGGTAATGCTGTGTATGTATATAGTGTATATGATCACACCGCCATATATAGTGACACAGAGAGGAAGGTAATGCAATGTATGTATATGATCACACCTCCATATATAGTGTCACTGTGTGTAGGTGACACAGAGAGGAAGGTAATGCTGTGTATGTATATAGTGTATATGATCACACCGCCATATATAGTGTCACTGTGTGTAGGTGACACAGAGAGGAAGGTAATGCTGTGTATCTATATGATGTTTATAGATTAGTTCTCAATTTATTATATAGAGAATAACCTATTACAATCCTTTAATTTCTTCCATATAAAATGTTTGTTGGCATTTGATCCCATAATAATAAACTGTCTATATGTGTGTGTGTGTATAATATTTATATATATATATATATATATATATATATATATATATATATATATATATATATATATATATATATATATATATATATATACTATATATATATATATATATATATGTGTGTGTGTCAACGGAATAATACATTGCGATTGAATGTGTTATGCAGTTATAAATTACTATAATTGGTGGTAACATGGCTGTGACATGCCGGAGTATTGTTATCTATTAGTTGTGTAAATGTGAGGGTTCTGCAGGATCTTCTCTCTCCTTTTTTTCTTTTTCTTTACTCCTCCAGTTATCCATGCTCATTTCTTCTCTCTCTACCTCCCCAAAATGAACTAATAATTTATGAAAAACATGGACCCTAATACAGAGTGCTGCCAGAGACCATAATCCCATTGTTTGCAGTGTAAACCCATGTGCAATTGCTTGGACTGAGCTTATTATTGTTTCGGTTCATACAACAATACAGCCAGAGCTGGTGGTGATAAGCCATGATTGGCAATAATCACTCCATTAGAACGTGATCTCAGTCTGTGCCTGGTTGACAGGTAAACTTAAACTAAAATTTACTATAAGGATATACATTTATTAGAAAAGGTATTTATTACCTGCATTTTTAAATGATATCATATTTGGAACCTCTTCTGTGGTGATTTGTTTTGTTGTGTACAGTGGGTATTGGTATAACTTACATACTTATTAATCGCATGCGTTGTTTCAGGTGGTGGCGGTATCAGCTGTGTACTGCAGGATGGCAACGTGTTTGAGAAGGCCGGTGTGAATGTCTCTGTGGTACATGGCTACCTATCGGAGGAATCCATACAGCAAATGAAGAGCCGAGGGAAGGCCCTTAAAACAAAAGATGGTAAACCTCCAATAATTATTTTGCCATCATGTGACTATAAAATTGTGCTCCATGTAGCTTCCCAGTGTGCTTATTGCAGCTGGTACTAGTGTAAGACAGAAGCCAGTCATTGATGGGTTCACAGAAGACGGTGCCATGGTAGCCGCAGCTTTACTGTCCAAGTTATTAGGAGATTTGAGGAAAGAAATGCAAGGGTTAGATACCAGCCCCACATTGATGAGATTCAAAAAGATCGAAACCGATACTGCCTGTGGGTAGGCGGCCTAAAGTGGAGGCCTGTGCTATACTTGAAATCCGTGTTAGCATATCCCTGCAATTTTTATCAGGAGCCATGTATAAAGTGGTATTGTGTCAGAGTGGAAATTCATTAATTCCCAAACTGGTAGTCCACGATGTTTACGCCTTTATCGCAAATATGAGAAATTAAATAAACAATAAAAACATGCATAAATCGAGTGCTGATATGTCTACACTCTGT
Organism: Discoglossus pictus; assembly: GCA_027410445.1. Classification (NCBI taxonomy): domain Eukaryota; kingdom Metazoa; phylum Chordata; class Amphibia; order Anura; family Alytidae; genus Discoglossus; species Discoglossus pictus. The sequence continues at coordinate 65,567,822 of CM050164.1, read as the reverse complement.
CTCGTAACCATATGCTCTCACAGAGCCTACTGATTTCCACACAAGGCAGATGAATCATTAGGTGGTCCACCAAAGAACTTAATAATTTTGAAATTGGTATTTCAAAACAGCATTTGGAAACCACAGCCCTAGCAAGCACCGTTCCTGCTTAATCAGGAATGACCACTGGACCAGGGCAAAAAAGACACTTGTTTATCAAGTATGTACAAAACTAAAATTGCTAGCAGATGTGAACATAAAACATTTTTTTTGTGAAAAACCTGAAAGCTATATGTTGTGGGGGTCTGTAATTATGAGTGGGGGAAGAGGGAACATGGAGAAGTACAGAGCATTTGTTTGATACCTGGATAAGATTGTAATTGACACCACTCCCTTTGCCCCCTCACTGGCCCAGAAGCAGGAAGTTGAATTAAAGAATGCAACCATAGCTCCCCACCACTCCATACAACATACAAACAGGACTTCCACCAATGTATCATGGATCCCTCCAGGCTCCTGATGAGACATCAAAATGTATAATATCTTTATTAAGTAAAAACATACTGTATGACTTTTCCCTGCTTAATTATGCTCTTAGACCATGGGTGTAGGAACTGGGGTTGATGAGGGGGCCACCCCCAAACCCCCCACCCCCACAGATTTCTCATTGTGTGTATGTTTGCATATAAAAGCAGAATTATTTCTACACCCTACATCCTACACCCCTGTCAAAGTTTTTCAAACATATATGCAGTTGTCTTAAGTATGGAACCAGACATAAAATACTTTCATTAGTTATTAATTGGGTCTTTATATTTTTGCATTTTATTTATTTACTGTTTCTTTTTTCTTCTCCCCCATAAGGTAAATTACCATTTTGTGCTATGGGAGTCAGCTCTGTTATTCACCCCAAGAATCCTCATGTTCCCACAATTCATTTCAACTACAGATACTTTGAAATTGAAGAAGCTGACGGTAAGAACATAAATATGACTCTCTTAAAATGTACTTTACATACATGCTACAAAAAGTGAGTGTTTGCAGTTTTTTTTATCTAATGATTATAAATTAAAAGCTATAATAATGGGACATGTAGTTTAAAATAATACATTTAAAAGAATGTGTGTTAAACCTTTACCAATATTTTGTATATATGCGTAAACTTGAAATAATGCACTCTTACTATTATTATTATAGTCTTTGTTTATATCGCGCCAACATATTCCGTAGCGCCTACACTTCTGTAACAGCCCACTGGACAACAGGGACACATACCTGGGTAATTTTTCTATGTATCCAGAATCCATTATTTATGCACTGGGATAATTGACACAGTATTTTTTTTTTGTGTGTGTGTGTAAATTAATACTAGTTGCCCATTTAAAGGGAATGGACTTTATGGTCTCTATACATCTTAACACTTTTCATTCACCATTCACAAATTATTAAATGCATTAAGGTCGCATAGATGCATTGCTTGCTCAAATAGTGAGTGATATTTCAATGTAGAATTATCATTTTAGATTTAAAACCATGGATATTTATTGCACATTCAGAGACCATTTGTTGTGCGCTCTCCAACGCTCCAAGTGCTTTGTGTATAAATCTACTCGTGTGCCTACACATTACATTTTACCGGTGTCTAACCATGATATATTTATTGCTTTTCCTCCTTTGTCATAAAGAGACCTGGACGTTCTGAGTTATTGAAGCTTAATCCTGTTCTGTGGACTCGCATAGAACTGAGACGTATGTTTTATTGGGGCTTATTTAGCTGCAATTCTTTCTTTTTTTCAATAGGTAACAAACAGTGGTGGTTCGGAGGAGGTACAGACCTCACCCCAACGTATCTGAATCAGGAAGATGTGGTTCATTTCCACAAGACTTTGAAAGAAGCTTGTGATAAGCACAGCCCTGGATTTTATCCTAAATTTAAGAAGTGGTAAGTGTGCCGTGGTATTAAGAAGGGTGTGGAGTTTATTGATTCTGCTCCATATCTGCAAACAGAGTATTGGAAACCAAGTGGAGAAAATAACTTTTGCATTTTAAAATGAATGCAAGTTTATTTTAATTTTTTTGTGTTTATATCACCCAGGTAATCCTTAAATTATTGTTAATGAAAACTTGTGTGGGGCTTCCTAGAATGGGCAGGTTTTAAGTGGCATAAATCACAAGCCCACCTTAATGGCTGCAACCAAAAAATGTCATTGTATTTCTATGGGTTTTATAGACATTCTAATCACAAAAGGAAACACATTTGAAATGTATAATTGTAGTGAAGACCACATGTAAGCATTTAGAGGGAGTTTGTAATTTATGGTCCCTTGAGATCATGACGGCCTGTCCCCATGAGCCCATTATAAACTGTTCAGCTGGACTTGTGTCAAAGTAGATTGGCCATTTGAGTTCTGTAAGAGTGAACACAGCATTAAAAAAAACTTTCTGAAACTTGTCCTTGATGGTGCAGAGCAATATCCATGAGTTCAGAGTCCATTTATATGTGATCTATTATAATATCTTTGTCATTGCTATGACCAAATTAACCCTCTGAATCCTTACAATCTAGCGCTTCCTTGTATACTTTTAAAATGTGCTAAACCAATCAACCAAAAACTTGCTGTGCGTTGGGCACTTTATCTTCTGCTAACCATCATTGTCTACATTGGAGCGGCTGTGCCTATTCAGCAAGATAAAGCCGTGCACTGTAAGGGACTCCCAGATAAAGAGGGTGGGGTGCTGTCTGCTCAGTTCTGGTATCACTTGGAGACCTTATCTTTAGAGGGTCTGTGCTAGAAACATATATACTTTCATACACATATAATACATTGAAAATTGTACTTTCTTAGATATAATATGTAAATGACACAAGCTAATATCACAATTGGTTGTTATTAAAAATTGAGTTGACCTATTAGATAACTGAGCTTGAAAGTATGTTAAGCATAAATTATCTATACAGCACCACACTCTCTCTGCTTATCTATGGCCATTAATTAACTCTTACAGTGGGGGTGGTAACGAAGCTGTGTCCAGTAGTCGAATAAAATAATAAAATCACTTGCTGAAAGCAGAAAAAATATGCAGTTCATTAGGGAGTTGCGGCCTAGTAATAAAGGTCCATGTGACTATTATTTATCCAACTGTGCATGCTTCTTATTGGGTCAGCCCTGTTGTGAGAATTAATATATCCCCCTCAAGAGAAGGAAATCTGTTTATAGCTAATTTTGCTTCAAATTCATTTAAATATCACATATCTATCATGTCCACTTAAAATGTTTAATAGCAACCAATTGCAATTCTATTTATGTATGTTATCTACATTTCTACAATAAATGGGGCCTTTGCCATGTAACTCTAAAAGCGTATTCACCACTCCATAAATTAGTGCTATAGATCCTATTATTCAATCTTCTTACATTATGTTCTGCTAAACGGTTTTACGTCTTTATTTTTTATTATACTTCACAGATGCATTTGTTCTAGTGATTTCAAACCCCAAAATGTGTGTGTGTGATTTATATATATATATATATATATATATATATATATATATATATATATATATATATATATATATATATATATATATATATATATATATATATATCAAATCCCACACCATCCCACTGAATTTAATTTTTTTTCAGTTTTGTTTGTCACTGATTTTTTTGTTGTTGTTGTGACTATTAACAGAACCCTAATGTATAACCACAACAGTGACCCTATAACATGATTGTATACTATAATCATAACAAAATGTGTATGTAGTGTGCTTCATCTTATAATGTGTTTTGCTGCCATTCTATAAATCAAGTGTCTATATATATATATATATAGTGAGATTAATATGGGGGGAATCCTGTTTAGGTGCGATGACTATTTCTTCATCACGCACCGCGGGGAGCGCAGAGGAGTAGGTGGCATATTCTTTGACGACGTTGACTCTCCATCCAAGGAGGAGGTATTTGAATTTGTGCAGAGCTGTGCCAAGGCGGTTGTGCCGTGTTATGTCCCAATAGTAAACAAGCACAAAGATGATTCCTTCACACCGGAGGAGAAACTGTGGCAGCAGTTAAGAAGGGGACGGTGAGTAACAATTCTCGGTCATGTTTTCACTTTTCTTATGACAATATTTACTTTGGTTTCGTTGTTCTTCTACTATCCGATGCCCTGTGTAATATATGCTCATGAGTCCACTCTTCAACTCTGATTTGTTTTTTTGTAAATGCTTAAAAAAAAAAAAACGTGAACAGATTGTCAAGATGTAAAAGGACATGGGAGTGCAACATTTTCTCTTATGCATTTAAAAGAGCATGTTTTTAACTTTATAAAATTGTCTTCATTAAAGGTCTATGCAAGTGAGCTGTATTATGAATGCATCTGATAGAGGAGCATTAGTAGTGTATTAGGGGGGGGGGGGGATGTGCATGGAAAAAATACCAAAATAAACATTTAAACCTTTACCCTAAAGTTTGCTGAATTTCTTGCATTTTCAAACTGTTTTCTATCAATGTTGACACCCCCTGAAAATCCCAGGGATAATTAGCATACATGATACACTGTCTGTGAATTGAGCTGCAGCTTTCATTTAGATTTCTGTAATTACCTTCATTCACTGATTATTTTATCAATATCCCAGGTGAAACTTCCCTCAGCCCCAGTGAATTGCCCTGTCACCACAAGAGCTCAAGCATTTTTACTTGAATGTCGAATTATGGTCCTTTTTAAGGATCTTTAGTTTATCCCCAGTGTAGCAGCCTCCTCTAGCTATATATATATATATATATATATGTGTGTGTGTTTTTTTAGCTTTGCATTAAAAAATAAATAAAATATATAGTGCATACAAATGTAATCATACACTACTAATTTCCATCTATCAGATGCATTCATAACCCAGCTCACTTGCATATAACTTTAAATATTTGATAAAACTTGTTTAAGCTTATTGGAAACTAACCGGGAATGCCACAGTACACATACATCTATGTGAGTAGAGTACGCACTACTCATTGGCACTTGGGACTCCTACGGCTATATTGCGGCAAATTAGCGGACAGGGACAAAACCCCAAAGTGTTTTATAATAAATAAACATATTCTTCAAGATTTATATTGGTAATGAGTCTGACCATGTGGTGTCACTGTTGCACTATTTCTGAATACCATGGTAATTCCTTTTTTTTTTTTTTTTTTTTTCTCTATAACTACCACTGTATTCTAATGTATAGTGACCTAACTAGATGACTAGTTTTAATATTCAAAATGTGTGTGTGTGTATATATAAACTAGTTAAAGTGTGTGTTGGGTGGGGGGGACTAAACCTCCATGCTTAACATATCCTTTCATTTATATTGTCTTACAGATATGTAGAATTTAACCTTGTATATGACAGGGGGACAAAGTTTGGCCTTGCAACGCCAGGATCCCGCATTGAGAGTATCCTCATGTCCCTGCCACTGACTGCCAGGTAATGGGATCCTATAAAGTTGCTTAATGTGACATTTTGTGTTGACACTGCCAGCTTATTGGGTTAAACAAGTCCTGTCCTAGCACAAGTCACTTTGGGCATGCATTAGTAAGAATTAAACATATAAAAAATGTTCAGGGAAGGTTCTAAATCCGTACAATCTTTAAAAACCAAGTAGTTTTATCCATTGAATGTTGTTAGGAAACATTATATTTTTACAGTTTTATCCACCAGGCTGATATAACTTTTATAACAAAGTGATTATAGCTAGTAATTTCTAATTACCCCTGATTTCATGAATGTATTCTTCTTAATCTAAAGGAAAGTGAAACTGAAAAGACAAACAATTCTCGCTGGGTTTAATTAGGCTAATTTGTCTATGTTTAATGCTATCTCATTTAAATCCTCAACATTGTCCCTTCTTTAAAATCCACAATATATTTAATAAGCAATTTGTGGAATACATTTCATTTAAATTCATCTCTTTTTATACAAAGAATACTTTTTCCGTATACATTACCTAAAAGCTATATTTTCTTTTGCATAATCTATTTTTATATAATAAAATATATATAAATTTCCTCAAAGCAATGAGTTAACTTGCAAAAGCTGATTTTATTTATTTTATTTTTTTAAGTATATTGTTGCGCATTTGTGTATTTAAAACAAACATTTTAGTTATTTCTAATATACTTCCTCTGCAATTGATCACCTCAAATTTGATCTGCAGGAACCAAATTGCAGATTCATAGCAACACGATTGCAAATAAAATTGCTGTATTGAACTGTGAATTATACCTGGATAGACCAGTACACTAGACCAGTTGTATTTGAAAATATTTTTTTATTTAATCTATTTTCCTCGTTAATTCTTTAGGTGGGAGTACATGCATATACCACCTGCGGACTCTAGAGAAGCTGAAATCCTTGAAGTTCTTCGCCAACCCAAAGACTGGGTGCACTAGCTGTCTTAAAATACTTTATCAGGCTTAAAGGGGACTAAATGCAAACTATGAATTGTCCCTTTTGGTACCATATGGCGTTGTGACATTGTCCCATAATCTGTTTGCCCAGGAGTCATTTATAATATAAATGTTCAATATTTTCCTGCTGGAAACAATGCTGCAAGCCTTTTATATCTAAATGTGCCTCTTAATCTTCATTTGACCACACAGAGATCACTATTCTGCTTAGTTATAGAACCCGTTAATGAGATCATTATGTTCTGCAATCTTGGTTGACCACTTATAACACATTTCTATGGTGTTGATTTAGGTTACAAAAGAGATTTTCAAATCTAGAATTATGTCTAATTTCTGTCATTTAGACACACTGATGTCCCACATTTGCTCTTGTGTGTAGCTTTTCATGGAATAACCAAACAGATCACTATAAACATAGTTTACAAAAAATATATAATCCAGTTAGTGTACATATAGGGCACATGTATTTGAATGGGACAATGCGAAACTAACTGCTATTGTAAGAAAGCTACAGCCTTTAGAAATTAATTTTGGCTGTATCGCATACAGGAAGTAGAGTGAGTATTTATTTTTACCATAGAGCTCCATATCTCAGCCGGTGCAATGCCCTGACGCACATTAAGTTAATTCGGTACAGGATTTAATTTTTTTTTTTTAACCATTTTGTAATGTTTAAAATGCACTATAGCAAAACAGACATCTGTGTGTGTCCCTTTTCACTATATTCCCCCAATATTTATTTATTTTTTTAAACCTTTATTATGAAGAATGTTTGCCTCTGAAACGTATCACCTATTGCAACCAGATTTCTCTTTTAAAGAAATGAGACCAGCTGTGTTTTCTTACCAGCAGGTTTAGAAATTTGGTTCGTCCCTCCTAAAATATTGCAATTTTTATGTTTGTGCTCTTTAACGCTGTAAAAAAACCACTACCCCTAGAAAACTTTTTTTTTTTTTTGTGCCAATGTATTTCTTACTAGGAATGAGAATGGAAATATACCACTGCTCATCAACATGTCAAATATGTCACATTTTAGTAAATCTAGCCCTAAATGCAGCATTAGGCTAACTATATGAATGGTGTTTTTATATGTCACAAGTGAATCAATGTAATTTAAATACTTGAAAAAGATGATGATCCTAATATTCCAATTCACTATGTTTGCTTTGATGCCAGAAATTATATAAACCTCTTTATTATATTTTTGCTTAATCCTAAAATGGATCTGCTAATTGTATCAGTACTTGATACGAATGTTCTGCAGCTCAATCGGGTCTTTATGGATTCATAGCCACAGTTTGTAAATCATGGACTTTGTATACATATTTTTGATTCTGATGTTTAAATAAGATAATACAATGTGAATTTTATACCTTTTTGTATTTATTTAAATCAACAATGTAGACAAAGAACAGTTTTACAATAAAATATTTCTGATTATATATGTTTTTAATGTTCTCGGACTCAGGTGTGTGTGTAATCGCTGTAACCATGGTCATCATTCTGGAAATCGTTATTCTTCAACTAGAACAAATATTGGCCTGATACTTCCTTTGATAGTATAATAGAAAAACAGACCAGTGACACTAAAAATAGACAAAAATAAATACATTAATAACAAAAGAACCTAAATATCTTTGGGGGAAAAAAGTGAGAATAATTTCTATATAATAGGAAAAAAAAAAACTGTGTTTAGATATATTTACAGCATAATTATTTGTATTTAGTTTTAATTTACAATAAAATTAATTCAACGGAGAAGAAAAAGAGACCTGCTATCTTTCTTTACTGGGAATATTTTGACCATCCGTGTAGGTCTTAGAATATTCACATACATAGTTTAAAATCGAATAGGGCCCTTGGTGCTCAATTTGCAGGGTTATACACGCATAAAACTGCTTAATATTGCCACTTATTCTATTGGCTACTCACAATCCAATTACGAGTTACCCGCCCCAATCACCACGGGCCAGCCAAAGGCGCAAAACTGGCCTTTAAACTCTATTGATTTTAGCACATCTTGAATGTTACAAGCTCTAAATTAGTTACACAAAATCTATATTCTATCAGGCCTGTAGCTCTAGATCAGAGTCCGACCCGTATGAAGTTTCTGTCAAAAATATTACGAGTGCTAAATAGGAATTGCATGGGCCTTTTCAAACACTTTATTATAGCTGTAGCAGCAATTAATCACACAATACTGTACTTTAAAAGCATGAGACAGCATGGAGAGACAATATAATAGATTGCACAACAGTCTCAAACCCACACATATGCAATTATAAAAAAATATATATTTTTAAAAGTTTATTTATGAGTAATATTGATCCCAGGACTCAGTGGATTAATGCATATCATGCAACCCACATGGACTAGAACAGATGATCTAATGCATTTTACAGATGGCTTGATTGTGAGCCCGATCGGCACTAATTCATTCTTAGCCTCCGATTGCATATTACGTATAACTTCCATCTTTTACTGATGTCATGATGACTGCCTCGTTTACTATTGGCTGTGTCTAAAGTAAATTACGGGCTTGCTTACATATAGTCAGAACATATAATCATGCCCCATGAAATCCTACTTAAAAAGGCAGGGTTTGCGAGTTCATCCTTGCGGTTGGAATTTGCGAGCTGGTGTGAATAGAATACATCTAAATATTTATAGAAAAAACACTTGCAGACAAATTTTACGTGTTTGGGGCATTTTGAAATAGAATAGGGGCCCATACCTACCAGCTGTTGGTGATATTAAAAGATGTTATAGTGGATTTTTTTTTCTCTTTGACCCCTAACAATTGGCTAAGTAGCATCTCTTTTTGTGTAGTCAGAGATGTGCTCCTTTTATATTGTGGGATTACAAAATCTATGAAACAATGCTTCTTAGTGGTGGTATTTTAACACTTTTTTAAAATTGTGGGATTTTTTTTGTTTGTTGATTAACGCTGAATCAAAAGTGTTGGACCTTTCTAGTTCTTTAAAAGGTGACTGCAATACCCTAGTAAGAGTAGTTGGTTATTTCATTTTTGATTAATAATTCAATTTCTATTCATGCAAGAGCTTTTTTTTTTTTTTTTTTTTTTTTTATACTTTTAGGATTTATACTTTTTCCTGTTTGTAAATTCAATCTGGTATCAAGCTATAGTTTCCTAAATGTGTTATATGCTATAAACAGTTGTTTTACTTGCGTCTTGTCTAGCGTTTTCAGGGTCAGGAAGTAACTCCCCATCCAGCCTGTGAGAATAATTGACAAATGGTATAATGGATATTTTATTTCTTGAGACTTATAATGCATTTTTTTGTTTTAGTTTATGCTGTTCTATCCACTAATGTAAGAAACCATCTGCTTTAAAAAAAAAAAAATAATAATAATAATTAATGCATCTTACCAATCTGAACATCTCGTCGCTTAGTAGTAAGTCATATAATTAAATTTGGTGGATGATTAAATTATTTTTCAGTCTCCAAGGTAGTGAAAAACCCCAAATATACCTTGATTACATTTCTCCCTTACCATTCACTGCATGTACTTGCAATGGAGGATGTGGGGTCAACATGATAATGTAACTTGCTCTATCCTCTTGTATAAGGATGTTGTTAAGTGAGAGCTGATATGGAACTGACCAGGTGACCATGTTTGTCATGACTTATATTCAGTGTGGCTGAATCCTTCAAGGAAGGTGAATTAATATATCTTAGTGGATAGACATTTTATGTTCAGAAAAAAGGCATGATATTTCTGTACTTATGAAACAAAGATGGCAGTTCCCTCATGCAATGAATTAAGTGTAATTTGAATCTGCCAATGCATGTATTTATTTATAAAATGCCAGCATTTTCCCGTAGCTCTATTTACAAAGTAGAATAAAGTACAGTAGGCTACAATTGGCAAATTACTATGGTATTGACAAATTAAGGTAAGTAGAAATACAAGTATGAATACAATACAATTATGAGACAAATGGGTCAGTAGGCAGCTTGCTGTCTACTCTGAAGAGCTTACAGTCTTGAAGGTAAAGGTGTTAGACAGAGTTACAGAAGCAAGATTGCAGTAATCAAGTGGAGGTGGCTGTGTGTTTTAATGTAAGTTGCCTGTGTGATCAGTTTTGTAGAGTATACTGTTGTGCATGTTAAGGCTGAAGGTGATGAGCTTCTTTAAACAGATGAACTTTAAGTGAGTTTTTGAAGGATTTTAGGTATGATGATAGTCTAACAGCATGAGGCAAGGAGTTCCACAGAGTAGGTGCTGCCCATAGAAAGTTCAGAAGTGATTGGAGAAAATAGGACATCAGCAGAACAAGTGGGCAGTTTGAATAGTATTTTGAGACCTATGTAGAGATATAAGGTTAAGAGCCTTATATGTTGGCCAGGATTTCACATTTTATTCTGGAGGCTATGATTGTTCAGTGAGGTAGATTAGTCTAACAGAGGTGTTCATTTTGCATTGGAGTGGAGACAGAAATTGGGCGATGGGGTACCAATAAAGAATGAGTTGCAGAAGTATAGGGACATATGATGAGAGCATGGATTAAAATGTTAGTTTTGTCTTGTGTAAGAGTGATGTATTTGGAAATATATATCTTATGTGAAGATGATATGATTTGGTTATTGATTGTATGTGAGGAATGAAAGAGAAGGCAGTGTCCAATAGATTCTCAAAACAGCGCTGAGAGGTAGGTGATAATGTCATTGTCAAAATAAGAGATATTTGAGCACTGGGAGCTACAGTGAAGGGTGGGAAGATTAGGAGCCAAGTCTTTGAGATGTTGAGTTTGAGTTGATGAGCAGACATCTAGAAGAATGTGCTTGAGAAGTAGCTGGCAACATCTGATATAACTGAGGGGGATAGCTCTGGTTCTGAGAAATGGACTGGAACATAATCTGCCTTTTAGATACCCAAATATTGTATCAGTGTCCCAAGGGAGCATGTATAGATGGAGAAGATGAGGGGGGCTAGGACTGAACCTTGGGGTACATCTACAGCTGGAGTGGGGAAGAAGTGGTGACAGAGAAGGAGGCACTAAATGTTCAATTTTCCAGATAGGATGTAAATCATGAGAGAGTGTCATTTGGGAGTGGAGAATTTGATACAGTTGACCAACCTCTTCATATTCAAAGGCAGTAGAGAGTTAAAAAATTAGTATAGACAAGTGGTCCTTTGACGTGCACTGAGCAGGTCAGTTGAGACTTTTGTGAGAGCTGTTTCAGTGGAGTGTTGAGGTTGGAAGCGAGACTGGAGGGAGTCAAGAATGGAGAGGTTGAGCAAAGGAATTGGGTCCGGTGGATGTAGACAAAGCACTCAAGTAGTTTTGAAGCAAAGACAAGTAGAGAGATAGGGCAATAGTTAGAGAAGTCCACTTTCAGTAATGTTGACCTTTTTTCAATCTCTATTAATATTACCATACCACCACCAATAAATCATATGTGACCTTATACAGGATATTTTATTTCATGTGCTGCATTTGTGTACAGTAATGTAGGTCACCTGGGAGATGGAATCTGCAGTTGAGAGGGATTAAGCCTCCTTACAAGAACCAATTCACAGATTGTTTTGCTGTACAGGAAAATAGAGGCTCATCATCCATATTTGATCAACAAAGAAAAAAATAATTATTCAACGAAAGAATTTACCGTGAACCATTACACTTAAACTTGTAAAATAATATACTCTAACATGTAAAGGAAAATCCTTTGTACGAGATTACAAAGGAGGGGGTTTGTAATGTATGACTTGGGAATAAATACTATGGTTTGTTTTAGAATTGCAACCATGTTAATGCATATTATAGAAGTTCACCTATGGGTACACAATTAATTTTTAATTATAACATTTATTTATATCACAAGACATTAGGAACATCATATTGTGTTAATATTCATGCATGCACATGTATATGTCCTATGGATTCATTTGTTATTTGTTGTTTTGGCGATAAACAATAAATGGGACATCAATAAAATAAATGTTAGGTAATCACTCAAAAAAGAATTATAATTTGAACTGGAATGCTGTTTTTTTTCTGGTATTATTTGAAAGAGTGCTATAAATAATCCATGACTTTTTATGGCTACATCAACAGGACTGGTATTTGAACATGAATAGCAGAAAAGAGCAAGAACAGTCGAGGTACAGAGGTAAAAAAGGCTCCGTAGTGAAGGGGAAATTTATTGAGAAATGTAGGAGAGTAAATTTATTTAACAAATAAAACCAAAAATTGCCAATTTTCAAGATATTCCGTCCAGCCAAAAATAAGTTGGTTTATGTTGAATTTTGGGGTGATGAAGTTGTGTTTTTCCCATGGGAATATTTGCTCACTGGTATCAAACATATTGGTTGACTGGATTTGTTTGAACACTGGCAATGTAATACTGATCTAAATTTCTGTTTATAAGATCCGTTTTTGAGAGATAAACCATTTTAGAAATATAATAAGCATGCTCAGATATTTAATTTTTTGTTCACACATTCTCTTGCCTCTTATTATCAACATTTACCAAAGGCAGCAATAAAATGTTATATCTCTCCTCCCCAGTGTCTAAATATAATCTACATAAAGCATCCACTACACTTACTATAACAAAATAACAATTGCATGCTGTCTTCAGCAAACATTCGCAAACATTACCACAGTGAATCCAGTTTAAAAACAAACACAAATATTTTTAAATTAAATTTAAAAAGGAAAATTTTGTGATAGAAAACATTCACTCGCCATCTTCAGCAAAATTTAGCCATTACCCTCTCGTGAATGTACTTAAAAAATTCAACATTAAAATTTCAATATAAGATACATCCAAAATTAATTATTCACTCCCCATCACTGGCAAACATTTTTCATTTATAATTAAAGGAATATAGAAGTTTTGTGGGTTAGAAATGCATCTAATAGAGGAGAATCACTAATGTATGAAAACTTTTTTATTTGCATGAACAAAATCCCAAAATAAACATTACGGTAATAAACTTACCCTAAAGTTTGAATATTTCTTCAGTTTTCTGGCACTTGATCTTGTGAAATCCAAGCTAAATTAGCATAAAATTAATAATTTGTTGTATCGATCCAGAGGCAGCCACAACATTGCAGCAATGTCTGGGCATTCTGTTTCTGCAGCAAAGCATCATGGTATGTGTAGTCTTTTGTCCCCACTACAAGGAAGCAGCTTAGGTAGGATTGCTCTTGATCTCTCTGCACTGTGCTGCTGTTGGCTTGAAGGTTAGAATAGGGTTAAAAACTTACCTGAATGCATTTTTTCTATTGGTTAGTACAAGGCGCCTATGTAGACACATCTGAGGGTGTGGAACCCAGTTTTCTTTAAATAAAATAAATCTGTATGTGTATAGAATGAATCCATGTAATGTGTGTTTCTGATATAAGCAGTATTAGATCAGAAAAAGTTAAATAGAGGGAAGCTTCCATATACTTTTAAGTATATACCTGCAAAACCTTTTAATTATATAGGAAGAATCATCTAAAGAAAAAGACTTCATGATTACTGTGGAATCACGGTTCGTCAGGGCACTTAACTACCCTCTGGAAGGGTGTAATCACCGGGATATGGGAACTGAGGGGAGCCTGCATTGGTTTTTGGAGGGAATCAGCCTAAAAACGTACAGCCTTATTAAATTGTGATTCGGCCAATTGAATAGGGATCTATATAAGCACATATAATATTTTTTTTACAGAAGTTTTTAGTTAGTGAACTTTTATTTAAAAGCAAGATCTTCAATAACTAAAAACGTCTGTAAAAAAATATGCTCTGTGCTTATATAGAGCCCTATTCAATTGTCCAAATTACAATTTAATAAGGCTGCTAATTTCTCCACACTGACTATCCGCACCATTCCTATTGGTGGATTCATAATTCCAAGGGTTGTTGATTGGTAGAACCAATTGGAATCACGCAGTGGGTGAATCCTGGTGTGCTGTCCAGCACTGAGAAGCCCTTCTTTTACCGACGGGTGAGGAGTACCCTGGTGCTTCTTGAGCAGTCAGACCTTTCACAGACTTTATAGCAGCGGTTAGATTCTCACCGTGGAAATTGACTGAGAGCTTATGAGTATGGATTATCATGTCCTGTCCCAGGAAAAGATCCAGATCTTCAGAGAGATCAAAGGGAAAGCGAAGGCGTTTGGGACTATACCAAAATCGCTTAGCAGTCATCAGAGAGCTGCGTGCTGCGGATTGGATCCTCTTATGGAAGGAAATGCTAGAAGTGATTGAGTAACTTGAAGAGCAGATCATCTGGCTGAGCAATTGAAGAACTCAGAAGATGAAGGAGCATGATCTCCGAGTGGAGGCCTTGCTATACCAGAGAAAGATCTTGGGATCTTGGCCTGAAGAAGCACATAGAAGATCGGCTTTAGGAGCTAGTCTATGAAGATGTGGAGCTGGAGACCTGTTGGAGCCTAGCCACGGGAGCCATTATATCAGCTGGAAGCACCCAACCTGCTATGATGGTCACCAGAAACAGATACAGATTTCAGTAGCAGCACATCGGCCCAATGAAGGACTCTCTGGGATCGTCGCCAACAAGAGCTGGAATTAGAACTTTGATGGGCAGTCTACCAGTGACTTCTCCACTTGATCAACCTAGAATGGCAGCTGGAACCAAACTATGTGGATCTGAGCAGCTGAAGCTCAGAGCTCATGGGCAGAGCTGTGCAGGGGACTCAGCGCTGGCAATCCGTTTACCAAAAAGCCTAGAGATCAAGCCACATGAAGAGGAGTGGATCAAAAGATCTACCATGTGAAGTAAAAGCCTCTCTCCAGCCCGAACAGTGACCATCCAGAGGCTTTGACACAGAAGCGGTCACCAGAAAAATATGAACCAGTAAAGTTTCACAAGAAGGGGAAGTCAGAAGCCAGAGATGGAACTGAAGCCTTTGTTCCAAAGCAGAGAGCTGATGGAATGGAGCAAACAATACAGGCTGAGGGAGATCAGATAGCCAATGCATCCTTCCTGCAGAATAAGAGACTTTCTGGATGCATTGACAGGAAAATGGTTGCTAGAAGCAGAACCTTTCTAATCAATGTTCCTTGAGAAGGTGCAGCCAGAATCCAGGGCTGGAACGCAAAGCGGTGCCTTCATTCTGAAAGGAAGACAAAAGGGAGCAGCAAAGAAAAACTTTCCTCCTGCACAAAAATTGATCTTCCAAAGGCATTGAAACAGAAGCAGCAGCCAGAAGATGACCGATAGTGTTCTCCATCAAGGTGCAGCCAGATCTCGGAGCTGGAGCCAAATCGTCACCTTCTCTCTGTCAGAAAGACGGAGAAGAGAGGGGTGACTAGAGCAAGCTGCACAGCCTCAGTAAGGGAAGGCTTCCCTTCAGGCAGAAAATAGATTTTCCAGAGAGACAGCCCAATGGAGCAGAGCAAGATATTGTGCAGGCAGTAGGGCATGACTATTATTGGACCTGCTTCTCAAATTTAAATAGGCCATGTGGAGATGGTGCAGGCAGACAGCTAATCAAAGCCCCTGTCAGAGCTGCTCTGTTTTGTGTATGTGTGTTTACTTTGGTGGTTATTGGGGTTTGGTGGTCAATGGAAATAAGAATCCAAATTTGCTTAACTCAAGCAGGGCATTATCAGGCTGTGAGCCCAGAAGCTTAAGAGGGCTTGGACCATCTGTCTTTCAAGGACAAGACCTGTGGATGTCTTATCCTAATTGGGAACACTGGAAAAGGAAAGAGGATGTGGAGACATGGTCAGTAAAGACTCTGCACCATGGGGATTGGTCGATGGGCTACAGCAAGGAATTTGAAAGGTATAATAATGACAAATCATCAATAAAACTGCTATAGCTCTTTTAAAAGACTTTGTACCCTGGGCATCTGATGGACACTAGGTCGCTTCCTCCTTAATCACATCGCTGCTGTCCTTCATAATCCTCTAGAATCCCTTTATCAGTGGCGCCTCCCTTCACATTGAGAACAATCAGCGCCATAGGCCATGAGGAGCGGTGGCCTGATTTAATATGCCGGTCTCAACTGCTCTATCTCAGTAGGAGCAGTGCATTCATGAGCCACCCATCCAGGGGTTTGAAATTTAAGACTGGTTACCGGCATCATGCTGATTGGTTTCTTGCCAACCTATCACCAAGCCATAGATGCGAATGATGGCTCTGGTTTAGGCGGGGAATTCAAAAAAGTTTTGAAAGCAGAAAAACTTTTGTTTTGAGTTTCCATTGTTTTACTCCTCTTAAATGTACCCTGATTCACCCTAATAAAGTGTTAGAGCTGAGAATATGTACTGGCTCTAGTGTGCTCTTTTAGGGGTCAAAGGCCCTCTTTATTTCACAGCAAGATCTTCTTCCAGTTGGTCTCTAGTGGATCTTGGTGAACTGTCCGGTGCTGAGAAGACCATCTTCGACTGACGAATGGAGAAGCACCCCGGTACATTTGGAGAAGGGGGACCTGAGTCCTCACAACCTCAATTTGAGTAGCTTACAGGACAGAAAGTAGAGTGCTTGTACCCTAGAAACCTTCAAATATACCAAAGAGTTCCCTAAAGTTCAAGAGCATGGAATGGGCATATATTATATATATAAATATATAAATATATAA
Source organism: Discoglossus pictus (assembly GCA_027410445.1). Classification (NCBI taxonomy): domain Eukaryota; kingdom Metazoa; phylum Chordata; class Amphibia; order Anura; family Alytidae; genus Discoglossus; species Discoglossus pictus. The sequence continues at coordinate 65,550,825 of CM050164.1, read as the reverse complement.
TATATATAAATATATAGAGCTGGGAGGGGCTACAGCTGGTTGGACTATTGTTTGCCTTCAAAGAGCACTGATTGTTTGGGCAATCCTCACTGGCCCTTTGGAAAGGCTGTATTGGACTGTGAATCATTGATGGAACTCCAGACGGTAAAAATGGTCCAGGAGCTAGCAACAGACCGAGGGCAGGGAAGCGGATGAGCCCTGAGGATAAGGAGAGTACCGAGCCCAGACTGTGATTCCAGGTGAGGTGGAATCCAGTGCCCAGACCAGGGTGCAGGGAGAAATGGAGTACCAAGCCCAGATCATGTTTTAACTCAGCGGGATGAAGGCTAACACAAAGGCTAAGATTTCTGATGCGGCCAGCAGATCCATCCGGCAAGGTTCCTACTGGGAATATTGTTTGTCCTTTTTTCATAGGAGTTTATTTACGCTCCTAGTCTCATAGGTAGAAGTGGGCACTTGACCTGGCCTATGGGGTTTGTGCTGGCAGGGGATCCACTTGGGTCATCACCAAAATTGTCCACCCCCCCCTGAAATTTGTACAGGAGAATAATGAAAAAGAAAATGCCCTGTACACCCATGATCAGACCATATGCAGGGGAAGGCCCATGTCCTGAGCCCCTGGCACTGTTCTCTCCACTTGCTCCAATGGCGTCTGGTAGTGCTCCTGATTCAGCAGATTGTTATACTGCTGTAGCTTGAGGGAATTATACAGGCAATTGATTTTTCAGGGTCCCTGGTACCGTTGGCACTGTTTTTTCGTTTATGTGTTATATAAGGGTTGCCCCTCCCCTCCGGGTTATGACATGCCTCTCTTTATCAACTCAGAAGCAATACTGAATTAAGTAAATGGAAACATTTATTACTTTGCTTTTTTATATTTGCATAATTCAGTATTTATCTAATTTACCTAAAGGATTGTATTAAATATATAAAGTATTTCTTAAATATACATATTGTCAAAATAAATTGCCACCATTTAATGTAATCTAGCATGATTGAAATAACGTATACACATGAGTTATCTGCAATCTCATAGCAATATCTTTATTTCAGAGGAAGGATTTCCAAGTCAGATCATCTGTTGCTGCTGGAGATTAAGTCTAATCTTGATTCTCTAACTATGCAAGCCCCTGCTGTGCTGCAACATGTGAAACTGCTCTGTACTTTCTATTTTATTTTTTCCGGTTATCAATCTGGAAAGAAGTAAGAGTGCTGCATGGAGGCCGACATGCACAGTGTAAGCCTCTTTACATCTGAGCCACATTCGGATTATTACAAGAAATCTAACCCCAGCAATGAAAATGTCAACTCATACGTATTGTTAATAAGGTCCATGTTGCAAAGTATTCTGCTCTCCTGCCGGTAAATCTTCAGTACCTGTGAAATGTTAAAGAACCATTGTGTGCTGGTAAGCATGAAATAAAGTAACAACATTATTTAACTGAAATATTTTATTTTTGCAGACTCTGCTTATTCCTGAGGGATTCAATGTTGGTGTCCTCCTGGCTTAAGGCCTGAGGGGATGTGGACTATTCATTTTTATTATCACTTTACAGTGGTTGCTTAATTAAAGGTACTGTAGCACAGTTCTCTTAACTGTATCCTTTTTCGAATAGCTAGCCTTTGTATTGAGCAAAAAGTTGTTATAAAGTAAAATGAATATAGCTTTTAATTAATTCATTATTATAGGCAATGAAGGTGAAGTTTTCTACCTCTGCAAATGAAATGCGGCACGTGCCAGTGGTTCCAACAGTACTAATGGGAATCTCATTAATTTGCAATTCCCAACCATGTAAAAGGTTCACTTAATTCAGCACAACTTGGACCACATCATGGTATAGATATCCGTCATGCCCCGGGGGCATTGGTCCTGGCTTTTGAGGAGTGGGCTGGCATTGGTTAATACCAGGGGCGGCTGGTACATAGGGGCAAATGGGCAAGCGCCCCCCAAAATTAACTATCACGTTAATATTGTAATTTTTATTTATATAAAGAATAAACTATAATTATATCTGTATATCAGTGTTCATGTCTTCTTTCATTTGATTTTGTTAAAAATATGCATCTATCTCTTTAAATTAACCCTTTGTGTGCCTTCCCCCTTGCCTGGTGTTTTTCCCTAGTGCTTTAGCTTACACTGTGAGTGTTGTGCTGTCCCGCTCATCCTGGGTGAATCTACATTCACTATTCTAGTAATTTTTCCTGACTGACAGCTGCAGCATCAACCAATCAGAATGAAGCAGCTGTTTAATGGGCTTAGGGACATTCACTCGAACGTCCACGAGACACTTAGGACTGCTGTGGGGTCTGAGTGGCAGCTCCCACAGCCATACAGGAGGTCTCGCTCTCTCTTTTCCACACTCCTCTTTATTCCCTCCCTCTCTTACTTCCTTCTCTCTATTCCCATTGCCTCCTCCACCCCAGGGACTCATCACAGAGGTCCTGTAGCCCCAGGGCCCTCTTTCCCCTGCTCTCCCTCCTCTGGGTCTCTTTCCCCTTTTCTCACTCCTGTGTTTCTTTCCCCTCTCCCTCCCCTGTGTCCCTTTCCCCCTCTCTCCCCCCCTGTGACTCTTTGCCCCCTCCCCTGTGTCTCTTTGCCCCGTCTCCCCGTGTCTCTTTGCCCCCTCTCCCCTGTGTCTCTTTGCCCCCTCTCCCACCCCTGTGCCACTTCCCCCCCTCATGTGGGCCTCCTCGTTTTGGCCCCACCGTGGCCCCCTTCTCCAACCCCTGTGTTTCTTCCCCCCTCTTCCCCTCCTGCGGCCCTCTCCAGCCGGGCCCGACCTGAGCGGCCCACTCCAGCCAGACCCGACCTGCGTGGCTCTTTTCAGCCAGGCCCACCCGAGAGAGGAGGGGGAGATGGAGAGAGAGGAGGGGGAAGGGAGAGAGAGATGAGCGGGGAAATAGAGAGAGATAGAGAGATAGTGGAGGGGAGAGAGAGATAGTGGAGGGGAGAGAGAGAGTGGAGGGGAGAGAGAGGAGGGGGAGAGAGAGAGAGAGAGGAGATGGGAGAGAGAGAGAGGAGGGGGGAGAGGGGAGACAGAGAGAGAGGAGGGGAGAGAGAGATTAGCGGGGAGAGAGAGAAAGGGGGAGAGAGAGGAGGGGGAGAGAGAGAGAAAAGGGGGGAGAGAGAGGAGCGGGGAGAGAGAGAAAGGGGGAGAGAGAGGAGGGGTAGAGAGAGAGAGAAAAGGGGGGAGAGAGAGAGGAGGGAGAGAGAGAGGAGGGCGGAGATAGAGAGGAGGGAGAGATAGAGAGAGAGGAGGGGGAGATAGAGAGAGAGGAGGGGGAGATAGAGAGAGAGAGGAGGGGGAGATAGAGAGAGAGAGGAGGGGGAAGATAGAGAGAAATGGGGTTAGAGAGAGGGGGATAGAGAGAGAGGGGGGATATAGAGAAGAGGGGCATAGATAGGAGGGGGAAATAGAGAGAGAGAGGAGAGGGAGATATATAGAGAGAAAGGTGGATAGAGAGAGAGAGAGAGATAGAGAGAGAGGAGGGGGAGATAGAGAGAGAAAGGAGGGGGAGATAGAGAGAGGAGGGGAGAGAGAGTGAGAGGAGGGAGGAGAGAGGATGAAGAGAGAGAGGAGGGGGGATAGAGAGAGAAAGAGGGGATAGAGAGAGAGAGGAGGGGAGATAGAGATAGATAGATAGAGACAGAGAGGAGGGGAGAGAGAGAGATGAAGGGGGAGATAGAGATAGAGGAGGGGGAGATAGGGAGAGGGGGTTAGAGAGAGGGGAATAGAGAGAGAGTGAGAGGGTGGTAGAGAGAGGGGGCATAGAGAGAGATAGGAGGGGGGAATAGAGAGAGAGAGAGGAGAGGGAGAGAGAGAGGAGAGAGAGAGAGAGAGAGAAAGGGGAGATAGATAGAGGGAGGGAGAGAGAGAGAGGATGGGGAGATAGAGGGAGAGAGGGGGTTAGAGAGAGGGGGATAGACAGAGAGAGGGATATAGAGAGGGGGCATAGAAAGAGATAGGAGGGGGAAATAGAGAGAGAGGAGAGGGCAAAAGATAGAGAGGAAGGGGGATAGAGAGAGATATATATATATAGAGAGAGAGAGAGAGGAGGGGGAGATAGAGAGGAGGGGAGAGAGAGAGCGGAGTGGGAGAGAGAGTGAGAAAAGGGGGGAGAGAGAGAGGAGGGAGGAGAGAGAGAGAGATAGGAGGGGGAGATAGATAGATAGAGAGAGGGAGAGAGAGAGAGAGATATAGAGAGAGGAGGGGGAGATAGAGAGAGGAGGGGGAGATCGAGAGTTATAGGAGGGGATAGATAGAAAGAGGAGGGGGAGAGAGAGCGAGAAAAGGGGGGAGAGAGGATGGAGGAGAGAGAGAGAGAGGAGAGAGAGAGAGAGAAAGGGGAGATAGACTGAGGGAGGGAGAGTGAGAGAGGATGGGGAGATAGAGGGAGAGAGGGGGTTAGAGAGAGGGGGATAGACAGAGAGAGGGATATAGAGAGGGGGGCATAGAAAGAGATAGGAGGGGGAAATAGAGAGAGAGGAGAGGGCAATAGATAGAGAGGAAGGGGGATAGAGATATATATATATATATATATAGAGAGAGAGAGAGAGGAGGTTGGAGATAGAGAGGAGGGGAGAGAGAGAGCGGAGTGGGAGAGAGAGTGAGAAAAGGGGGGAGAGAGAGAGGAGGGAGGAGAGAGAGAGAGATAGGAGGGGGAGATAGATAGATAGAGAGAGGGAGAGAGAGAGATATATAGTGAGAGGAGGGGGAGATAGAGAGAGGAGGGGGAGATCGAGAGTTATAGGAGGGGATAGATAGAAAGAGGAGGGGGAGAGAGAGCGAGAAAAGGGGGAGAGAGAGGAGGGAGGAGAGAGAGAGAGAGGAGGGGGAGATAGATAGAGAGTGACAGAGGGGGGGGGGGAGAGAGGAAGGGGGCGATAGAGAGAGAGAGAGGAGGGGAGATAGAGAGAGGGGGGTTAAAGAGAGGGGATATATAGAGAGAGAGCTAGAAAAGGGGGAGAGAGAGAGAGGAAAGGGAGAGAGAGAGAGGAGGGGGGAGAGAGAGGAGGGGGAGATAGAGAGAGAGAGGAGGGGAGATAGAGAGAGGGGGGTTAAAGAGAGGGGATATATAGAGAGAGAGCTAGAAAAGGGGGAGAGAGAGGAGGGAGGAGAGAGAGAGAGAGGAGGGGGAGATAGATAGAGAGTGACAGAGGGGGGGGGGAGAGAGGAAGGGGGCGATAGAGAGAGAGAGAGGAGGGGAGATAGAGAGAGGGGGGTTAAAGAGAGGGGATATATAGAGAGAGAGCTAGAAAAGGGGGAGAGAGAGAGAGGAAAGGGAGAGAGAGAGAGGAGGGGGGAGAGAGAGGAGGGGGAGATAGAGAGAGAGAGGAGGGGAGATAGAGAGAGGGGGGTTAAAGAGAGGGGATATATAGAGAGAGAGCTAGAAAAGGGGGAGAGAGAGAGAGGAAAGGGAGAGAGAGAGGAGGGGGGAGATAGAGAGAGAGGAGGGGGAGATAGATAGATAGAGAGAGAGAGAGAGAGAGAGAGAGAGGAGGGGGAAGATAGAGTGAGAGGGGGTTAGAGAGAGGGGGATAGAGAGAGGGGGGGGGATAGAGAGAAGAGGGGCATAGAGAGAGATAGGAGGGGGGATAGAGAGAGAGGAGAGGGAGATATATAGAGAGAAAGGTGGATAGAGAGAGAGATAGAGAGAGAGAGGAGGGGGAGATAGTGAGAGAGAGGAGGGGGAGATAGAGAGAGGATGTGAGAGAGAGTGAGAGGAGGGGAGAGAGAGGAGGAAGAAAGAGAGGAGGGGATCGAGAGAGAAAGAGGGGATAGATAGAGAGAGGAGGGGAGATAGAGATAGATAGATAGATAGATAGATAGAGAGAGAGAGAGAGAGAGAGATGAGGGAAGACAGAGAGAGAGGGGGATAGAGAGAGAGGGCTATATAGAGAGAAAGAGGGGGATCGGTAGAGAGAGAGGGGGAGATAAGGAGAGGAGGGGGAGATAGAGAGAGAGGAGGGAGAAAAAGAGAGGGATAGAGAGAGAGAGAGGGGGGGTAGAGAGAGAGAGAGGGGGGTAGAGAGAGAGAGGGGGGCATAGAGAGAGATAGGAGGGGGAAATAGAGAGAGAGGAGAGGGAGATATATAGAGAGAAAGGTGGATAGAGAGAGAGAGAGAGGAGGGGGAGATAGTGAGAGAGAGGAGGGGGAGATAGAGAGAGGATGTGAGAGAGAGTGAGAGGAGGGGAGAGAGAGGAGGAAGAAAGAGAGGAGGGGATCGAGAGAGAAAGAGGGGATAGATAGAGAGAGGAGGGGAGATAGAGATAGATAGATAGATAGATAGATAGATAGATAGATAGATAGATAGATAGATAGATAGATAGATAGATAGATAGAGGGAGAGAGAGAGAGATGAGGGAAGACAGAGAGAGAGGGGGATAGAGAGAGAGGGCTATATAGAGAGAAAGAGGGGGATCGGTAGAGAGAGAGGGGGAGATAAGGAGAGGAGGGGGAGATAGAGAGAGTGGGTAGAGAGAGAGGAGGGAGAAAAAGAGAGGGATAGAGAGAGAGAGGGGGGGATAGAGAGAGAGAGAGGGGGTAGAGAGAGAGAGGGGGGCATAGAGAGAGATAGGAGGGGGAAAGAGAGAGAGGAGAGGGAGATATATAGAGAAAGGTGGATAGAGAGAGAGATAGAGAGAGAGAGGAGGGGGAAATGGAGAGGGATAGAGAGAGAGAGAAAGGAGAAGGAGATAGAGAGAGAGAAGAGGGGGAGATAGAAAGATAGAGGGGGATAGAGAGAGAGGGAGATACAGAGAGAGAGAGGTGTAGAGAGAGAGATGAGGGGGAGATAGAGAGAGGTGTGGAGAGAGGGGGGAGATAGAGAGAGAGAGAGAGAGAGAGAGGAGAGATAGAGAGAGAGGAGGGATAGAGAGAGAGAGAGGGGGGAGAGAGAGGGGTATAGAGAGGGATAGAGAGAGAGGGGGGTAGAGAGAGAGAGGAGGGGAGATAGAGAGAGAGAGAGGATTGAAGATAGATAGAGGGGGAAAGAGAGTGAGAGAGAGTGGATATAGAGATAGGGGGATAGAGAAAGAGAGAAGGTGGATATAAAGAGAAAGAGGGGGATAGATACAGATAGGGGAGGCAGCATTGCTGTAAATGGTAAATCTGAGGGGCAGGCTGGGGAGTAGCAGGGGATACCTGTCTGGGGGGGCGAGGAGTGGCCGGGTACTGGGAGTGCCTCCCTCAAAAAATAACTTCCTGGGGCGGACCCCCCTAGCTACGCCACTGGTTCTGCCTACTGACTGTTTAAAGATTTATAGCAGTTTTTCCATGAAAAAGTTGCATCGAGTAGTTAATCAACAACTGAACTATTTAGGTGATTTCAGCATTCCATTCTCTGCATAGATGAATTTGTAAAGAGTTAACTCCTTTTTTTTGCTTATGCTCACTGCATGGAGCTGTTGCTGTGGGTCTGCCTGGGAGCTTGCCAGTGACACGTAAACAAAAATTTAATCATATCTCAGTGAAAAATGCACGTATTTAAAAAAATCTAAAGTATATCAACATGCTTTTAGGAGATCTTTACAGTTGTGTGCTCCAAATTGTGCTGAATTAAGTGGTCCTTTAAGTTAACAGCTGGTATACCTATTAATTAGATATTTAAATATTGGTGTTGCTTATTCTTTTAAGTGGTAACCCAGATTAAATATTTTGGAGTGAAAATCAAATACAATCACTTTCTGCAAATTACAGGTATTAACGCTTCTCACTGCCACTCACTGTTTTAATAATTTGTATGACAATCTCAAAGTTTTGCTTTCTTCATGGGAGAAAATTAATTTGTCTTGGACGGGGAGAATTGCAGCAATTAGGATGGCTATCGTTCAAAGATTTTATTATTTTTTAAGGAATATACCTCTCCCTTTACCAAATTATACTATTAGAAAATTAAACACGTGGGACTTAGCCACCAAACACTTAGTAAACGCTCAATCGTATTAGCCTACAAGTACTTAACAAACGCGGGACTTAGAAAAAAAAATACAACATAGCAAAAATAAAAAAAACACAAAAAACACAAATAAAATAAAAATAAATACAACAAAAACATCACCCACAGCATGGAGGAACAGCCAGGATGTCTGGGAGTGAGGTGGAACGCGAATTTAAGGCGATTTCAACGACTTTCACCACACGAAAATCGGCTAAGCGGGAAAAAAAATGACCATTGAAAAAAAGGAAAATGAGGCTCACAATGAGTGCCGAAGGTCCTCAGAGTACAAAAAGGTTTACATTGTGTGTCAAACAGCATTCCCATGGCTTCACATTTTATTGCCCCATCATTTTTGACGGGCAAGTCGCTAGTTCTTTTATATTAAATATAGACCTTAATAGTCTTGTATTTTTTTAAAACATACTGTCAAAAATAAAATAAAAGAAGGAGCATTAATAATTTAGACAGTTATTAAAATATGGAATAAACTCAACAACAGACGGGCTTTAATGCCCTTTCCCAGTCCACTAATTTCTTGGAAGATGTTGGTTAGTGAACTGAAATTATTAAACTTAGAAAGATGATCAGTATTGTGATCTCTTTTCAGAACCATATTTACTCTTGGCATTGGCAATTGATTTATTTGTGGATGTGCCTGTTGTTCTTTTTCAACCTCTTCTAATTTTTTGTATGCTTGACTATATGGGTTGTTGGCCATAATGTTATCCAGCTGTTCAAAGACTATGCATAAACATTGTTTATTTTCAGGAAGCATCATCCATTGTTCAACAGCTTCCATTGTATCTAGGACATATTTCCTTTGCTCTCCTGCTTGTGGGTGTAAATGTAAAGTGCGGTGGTAAATTTGCCCTTGAACTCTGAAACAATGGACCATGTCCTGACACATTTTCTGCTAATGTAGCACCCATTGAAGCAAATGAAATTGCACTGTTATAAGACCTGATGTTTTTTTTTAATTGCTATGATTTGGAAATGTTGGATCACTCATTATGATTGATCTCATTCTGGAAGTCTTACCTTTCCTTTCTGAAAGCAACTAATAAACTCTCCATCAGTTGCTCCTTCCTTGAGAAAATGATAGTCCCCACAAAACTGACAAACCAAATTGAGTAATCCACAATAATGACTCTCTACTGTTAGTGCTGTAAATAAGGGACTGTCCTGAGCTTCCTCAACACTATATCACTACAACTTTGTATATCAACGTTGGTGTCTTGTATATCAACATTGGTGTCATTAAGCAACATTTGGTGATTAGGCAATGTTTCACAGACATTATGTTTTTTCTTTTTTCTTTTCTTTGTAGCTCTATCACATTCAAATGGTCCTTTTTCAGTCCTCTTTCTTTTATTGGTAAGTCTCTGTCGGTCTTCTTCTCTTAATCTTTGTGAAGTCTCGGATCGATTGTGCATCTCTCCATCTTTTGCCTCCATTTCCTTGCCATTCTTCTTTTTCGTTATTTATTTTCTTCTGCGTTGTCCGCCATTGTAATTTGTAATGGTAAATACAGGTATTTTAGTTTCAATTGTAATGTTTTCTTATATAGCAAAGAATGGCAATCATAACTTTACTAAGATTTTACTTACCTGAAGTATTAATGGATGAAGTTCTTTTCCACTTTGTGATGGTCTTGTAGTTGTGGCCTTTTATTTCTTCCAATTATGTAAGATATATTGTGTTTTTTTATTGTACATGTTGTTTTTAACTGTCATCGATGCAAAACCTAAAGAGCACTAATGAAACAGTAAAAGTACCTGAAATGCATTTGTAAATTTTTCATGAAATTAATTAAGTTATCAATCAATGTCTGATTTTTATTGGCATACATGAAAACATAAAGAGCTACATATATATATATATATATATATATATATATATATATATATATATATATATATATATATATATATATATTGATAAATAAGGTCAGTATAATTAATTAATAAATAATTCATAAATTAATATATGTTAATTAATTAATCACTGTCATCAATGCAAAACATAAAAAACTAATCATGTTTTCCTAAAAAAGGGCATCATTGAAATGTAAATTTCATATCCAGACACAGAGAGCTACAAGCAAACTATAGATTGCCCTGAAAAGGATTTGTAATGTTTTGATTCAAGTAATTAATTAATCAATCAATGTATGATGTTTAATTGGCATACATTAAAATGTAAATAGCTAAGCATCTAGGTATTCATAAATAATGTCAGGCTTAATTGTTTTTTGTAATTATTAATTAATAATTAATTAATATATATTAATTAATTAATCAATAACTGTCATCAATGCAAAACAAAAAGACTTAATCCTGTTTTCCTAAAGAAGGGCATCATGAAATGGAAAACCTGTAAAGTTGATGTAATTGCAGATGAAATGCTGCAGAGCTCACAGTCTGTGTTCAGGCACAGAGATGAGAAAACTGTAAAATAACATGAAAAGCATTTTTAATGTTTGGATTTGATGAATTCATTAATTATTGAAAGTATCATGTTTGATTGGCATACATGCAAAACATAAAGGCCTAAGCATTGATGTATTCATAAATACAGGCAGTATAAAATATGAAATGTAGCAGATGTCAGAGCATAATAAACTGATGTAAATGTTTAACTGCTTTGAGGGTCCTATCCCTGTCAGCCAATAAGCAGCAATACAGATATATAAGTGCAGTGTAAAATGTACATTTTTTTTTAGTGCATTGTAAAATATATATTTTTTAGCTTTTTGCAATTATTACTAATTAATAGTTAATAAATTAATGTACGGTAATGAGCAATAATACAGATATGTAAGTGCAGTGTACAATATACATTTTTTTAGTGCAGTGTAAAAATATAATTTTTTTTGTAATGATTACTAATTAATATTTAATAAATTAATGTACGTTAATAATTAATTAATTAATCAATTCATAAATATATTAGAAAGAGCTAAGTATTTATGTATTCATATAGTAAGGGCAGTGTAAAATATGAGATTTTGCATAATTATTTTTTTAATAATATTTTTTATTTTTTAAAGGTAATTAATTAATTAATTAATACATTAATATACTTTACCTATTTGTAATTAATATCCAGCAATCAATATCCTGAAGAGCTAACAATCTCTTTGGATTTTCCGGCAGCAGAAAATGTACAGTGAGACTGTTTATCACCTGAGGAGAAAGTGTCAGGAATGTGGCAAGTGTGCAGTATATATAGGCTGAGTGCGCAAGGCAAAACCGTTTGTTTAGGCGGGAAAACCGCCATTTCAGAATCGTAATGTTATCATTTGCAAGTTAGTGTTGTAAAATGGCAGCGATTGTCTATGTCTTACGCACCTCGTGTGCATTTTCCATCCTTCCTAATAGTCTATTTTCTAACTCGTACGTTTCTGGCGTTGAGTTGCGTGCTACCGCCTCATTTTGCCTTGTTTTCATTTTTTTCAGCTGACATTTTTTTTCTCCCTTAGCAGATTTATAATCTTTAAAAAATGACAAATATGCCTCAAATTAACTTGCAACTTCACTCACAGGCTTCCTGGCTCCCCCCCTGCTGTGTGTGAGTTTGTAAGTTAATTTGAGACATATTACTGTTTTTTTATTTCTTTTTCGATTTCCGCGGTTCGGCAGTTAAATTAGTATTTTTACAAGGTCGGAATTTCCTTCTGAGATTCTGAGGTCGGAATTTTTTTCTAAGTCCTGCGTTCCTCAACTGCTTGAAGCCTAAGTCCTGTGTGCCTCCTTAGGCGCTCATCTCAGTCCTTCAATGCCTCAACTCCTCGCTTCGCAAGGCTCGCAGGGCAATGAGCGCCTTTGGCGCTCATTGCCTAAGTTGTGCGAGCTCGGAAGGCTTCAATGCCTGAACTGCTCGCCTCACTTTGCGAGGCTCCCAAGCTTGACGGCAAATCGCAGTTTGACAGTTTGATGTGATAAGGCCTACTTCTAGCACCAATACATTATTTATACTGTATAAAATGACCCCAAACCACCTTATTACATCAATAACAGCATATACATTTTAACCAAGAAACCATTACAGTAACTATATGCAAACATTACATACATGATAGTAACTATATGCACACATTAATTCTTTACACATGATACATAAATGACAGACAAATTATTATTAATCATTAAAACACATCCCATGTCCATTTGGTAGCCTTTGATATTAGCAAACAGATGTGACAGAGTCCCAAATAACAGTGTTGCTTGTGGGCGTACAGGGGAGCCCCACAATCAGTCATTACAGTCTGTCTATAGCTTGAGAAGAAGTGTAATCCTATGGGGACTTACTCTTCCATTAAGTTCTATTGTCAATGGGCTATATAACGTGGAAGTCTCTAGACAAAGCTGGAATAAAGATCTCTTTTTTTAATCCACTGTTCCTCTCACTCTTTTGATGTTTCTATTCCTCTTAGAAACAAAGGTAAACCAACATTTTGTATACTAGTTAGAAAAACAATGACTGTATTTACCAACTGTATTACCACGCCAAGAACATAAGAGAGAACATTATATGTGTATGTTATTTGTTATGTACTGGAGAGAACATTGTACATGTATGTTATCAATATGGTCCCATATTTTCAGATTCTGTATACTAATTTTTTTTGTTTTCTTTTTTTTTTTTTAAATACACATACAAAAGCAAATGACAACAAAAAAACTTAAATAAATAACATATAAGGAAATAATAAACATTTTGAAAACGTGAAGGAAATTACACCTCAAAATCCCAAAATGTAGACTATCCAAAATATAATTTTATCCAATTTGCTAATAACTTTCTTTAAAAGGTAAATAGTTAATGTTATTAACAACTTTTTGAAAAATAATGTTACATTTTATCTAAAATAAAACAGTGGAGATGAGAAATCTTCAAATATAAATCAGAAAAAATAAAGTTTATTAACTTACAAGCGACATAAGCAGTTCACAATATGCCGACAGAAAATCTTAGCAGCAGGCGATGTTTTTATTCCTAGTTGGTTCGCAAAAAATTCTATTTAATCCTCTTCGTAGGAACTCTGTTCTAATTTTAGATATAATACAGTATAAGCAGTCCACTCAAGTGGGTCTGATGTAATCCCGTGACCACTTTTCCTAATTGTACCCACTTTTCTTGTCACTTTTCCTAAAAAATATCAAATTGTTATTATTAACATTTTTTACAAAGTAATATATTTTCAAGTGTTAAACTAAGGCAATAGCAATCACTTAATAAAAGATAAAGGGATTAAAGTTCATTAGCATCCAAATTGTTTTTTTCTTTATTAGTTCATCTTGTGGATTTAATTACTTTTCTTCGTGTTACATCCCTTCTACACTTTATATATAACTGGTGTTCAATCCATTAGCCACTCCACTGGGACTATAGTATCTAAATGGCCACTTTTCCATAGAAGATAAAATTTAGCAGTGTTGTTCCTTTTAGTCCCACTGTTTAAGTCTTAATGTATAGTTACAATTTAGCCCCTTGCAAGGTATTACCGGTACCTATTTCTTGTATAAATCCATTAGTTTAACAGATTGTTAGAGTATTTTGCAGAGGCTATACTCCGTTGTATTTCAAAAACATAACTCCTGTTGGGACTGAACTATGCAGATAAAATTTTGATCACACCTAAATCTAGTTTATTGTTTTGGGAGATAGATTAAGTTTTTCCCCTTAGTCGCATGAGTTATTTCAGTCCCATTTAAGCAAAAGAGGAGTATAACGTTGATATTTTGCAAAATCTCTTAATCCCAAAGCTTTAATCAAAATAAATGATAGTCTCTTATAGCAGCCTCAGGGATGACCTCCTGCAGGATGGTATCTGCTTGAGGTGTATGCACCTTGATATAGATAACACCTGATACCAGCTGAAAAAGGTGTAATCAGTTGTATCCTGACCCTATAGATCATATAGGTCAACCGAGAAGCAAGTGCAAAAAAAGGGCTGTATTTCAATCATGTATATATATTTTTTGTATATTTAATCATCTCAGGTCCAATGTGTATTTAGAAGTAATCCATCTCTGCAACTGGGCACCTGATTTCTGCTGGAAAAGATTATAAATCATTCAAACTTTTCCCTTAGTAACTCATACAGTTAATCTAGAATATCACCGACCAAACCTCATGTTTGTCCAAATAGCCATCTAGCCCGAAAAGCTATATTGTCGTAACTCTGTGCTCTTAAACTTGTATGCACCAGGAGAGATGGAATTCATGAACTCTTATATAACTTTTAAACTAATTTCTCAATGGGCCGTTGTATAGATCTTCATCTCAATAAACAGTCAATGACATACGTTTTAAATGTTCCATAAATAGTAGGGAAAAAATGAATTTAGCTTGCTACGTCAGATATGTCAATCTCGTTGTGCCCCCCCCCCCCCCCCCCTCCAATTCAGAGCCTGCCGGGTTATTCACTGCACAAGGCTATTGCCAGACGCCGCCACACCAGATTAGTCTCACCCTTTTCTGGGCATGGTGAGAGATTCTGTATACTAAATCTTCTGATATAGCCAGCCGGTTAAACGAACAGTTGGAATTGAGAGTTGTAAACTGTAATTGTTGTGAGGTCTCTTTGAATAAAAAGACTGGAGTAGTTGGCATCTGAGTCTTATCTCCTGCTTTCCTGTGGTATTGTTGTTGCTCCCTTGTGATTATTGTCCTGATACTGGTCCATATCCTGCTAGCAGGGGTACATCAGACCTCACGATTCTACTGGGGAAGGGTTTATCTAGGATCTTTCCAAGCCCAATGAAGTAATAGAACATGACAATTTCCTAAAAGCATGTTGAAATACTTTATGAAGCTTTGAAATACGTGCATTTTTTACATAGGTATTAAAAAAATTAGATCTGTGCTTACATGTGTCACTGACTGCCCCTAGCCAGACCCAAAGCTACAGTTCTGTGAAGTGAGCAAAAGAACACAAAAGGTTAAAGTTACCAAATCCATCTGTGAAGAGCATAGAATGCTGGAAACACTGTAATAGGTCAGTTATGGGTTTATTTTTCAGTGCAGTCCTGCGTGCAGGCAAAAACTACTATAAATCACTTCACCTTGCAGCTACTCTGTCTGTTTTTACTCTTGCAAAGGAGGAAAACTTTATACAAATATATTGTTTTATATTCTTTATTTTTCCCACTATTTTTTATGAGTCAGTCCAGTGGCAACCTCATTCAGTGTACATCCTGTCATATGTATGCAGTACTGGAACAGATGATCCAGGGTCCATACCTCTGTGAACATGTTGCCTCTCTGGAAGCTCAAATTGAAGATCTGGAGATGAGAATTGCAGCCCTTAGTGATATTGCTCAACTGGAAAAGGGGTTGGTGCTTTTGGAGCACAGTTTAGCTGGTCCTAGCCTGGAGGGTGGAGCTGGGGCTAGTGAAGATGTCCAGGGAGGTAGCTGGGTTACAGTTAGAAGGGGAATCACGGGGAACAGGAGGAGGCAGGCTAGTTCTGAGTTGGCAAACACCAACAGATTTGCCAGATTGAGTGGGGATGTCCATTCAGGAATAGCAATGCCAGATAGAGCTGTTCCCTCTAACAGCCGGGAGAACAGTTCTACTGGAGGAGTGGGAGGGCAGAATAGGCAGAGTTTTGGTGGTAGGGGACTCTATTATTAGGATGGTAGACAGGGTGATTTGTCACCAAGATCCCAGCAATCGAACAGTTTGCTGTCTCCCGGGTGCTCGGGTTCGTCATGTTGCAGATCGGGTAGACAAATTATTGGGAGGGGCTGGAAATGAAACGGCAGTCTTGGTACATATTGGTACCAATGACAAAGTTAGTGGAAGGAGTGTCCTAAAGAATGATTTTAGAGAACTAGGTAATAAACTGAAGGCAAGGACCTCCAAGGTAGTATTTTCTGAGATACTACCAGTGCCACGTGCTAGCCCAGGGAGGTAGAAGAATCTTAGGGAGGTAAATGCACTAAGGAAGGGTTTGGGTTTTTAGAGAACTGGGCTGACTTCTCACTTCGGTACAAACTCTACAGCAGGGATGGATTGCACCTTAATGATGAGGGAGCTTTTGTACTAGGGGATAGGATGGTAGAAAGTCTGGGTGATTTTTGAAAATAGTAGGGGGGGGGGGATAGGGACTAGATATAAGTAATGGGTTAGAAAGTGTAGAGGGTATAAGGGATGAATTAACAACTCATAGGGGAGGAGATGGGGGAGGGGTAGTATAGTCAATAGGGAGGTAGTACTAAGTAACTCATGACTGGACTGTTAATCTGGATGGTTATAACCTATTTAGTAAAAATAGAGGTAATGGTAAACGAGGAGGAGGGATTTGTCTGTATGTTAAGCCTGAATTTAAGCCTCTAGTCAGAGAAGATATTCTTGGTGGACCAAGTGAGAAAGCTGAATGTTTGTGGGTAGAGTTAAATAGCAGAGCAGCAAATTCTAAAAGAATATTAGTAGGAGTATGCTATAAACCTCCAAATATAGCTGGGAGGAAGGGAGGAAATACAATTATTGTTAAATATTGGAAATGCAGCTAAGCATGGGCAAGTTCTAATAATGAGAGATTTTAATTACCCTAAAATAAACTGGATAAATGAGACCAGCAGTTCAGCTAAGGCGAGCAGGTTCTTCAGTACACTCACTGATCATTATCTGGCCCAGGTTATACAAGAGCTTACTAGAAATGAGGCTATCTTGGATTTAGTTATCACAAACAATACAAAGTATAGACTGGGACAGAGAACTGATAGGTAAAAACACTGAACATAAATGGACAACATTTAAATCCTTATTAAATATACATACACATCGGCACTTACCACGTGGGAATAAAAGTAAAAGGAGTAAATCCCATCCAATGTGGCTTAACAATGATTTAAAGGTCAAGATACAGAGTAAAAAACAGGCATTTAAATTATACAAACAAGAGGGGACAGAGACTGCTTTATGGGAGTACAGGAAAATCAACAAGGCTTGCAAAAGCGCTATCAGACTGGCTAAAATTGAAAATGAAATATTAATTGCAAAAACGAGTAAGACTAACCCTAAAATATTTTTTAAGTATATTAATGGGAAGAAGGTGAGGAAGGAAGCTATAGAAACATTACAATGTGACACAGGCCATCTGAAAATTAGTGACCAGGAAAAGGCAGATGAGCTAAATAGGTTCTTTTCTTCGGTATACACAAGAGAGGTAACAGTGGTTGGGACACTGCAACATAATGGGGCTACACTACCTTTGCCAAATAATTGGTTAACACAGGAAGTAATCCAAAAGAGGTTGGCAAAAATAAATGTTAATAAAGCCCCGGGTCCTGATGGAATACATCCACAGGTACTGAGGGAACTGGGTTCTGTAAAAGCCAAACCACTATATTTAATTTTTCAAGATTCACTCAACACATGGGGCCTCATTCAATTGTGATTTGGCCAACGGAATAGGGCTCTAAATAAGCACATAGCATATTTTTTAAAGAAGTTTTTAGTTAGTGAAAACCTTGATTTTGGATAGGTGCTTACTAACTAAAAACTTCTTTAAAAAATATATGTTATGTGCTTATTTAGAGCCTTATTCAATTGGCAAAATTGCAATTGAATGAGGGCCATGGTCTCTACCAGATGACTGGAGAAAAGCAGATGTGATACCTATATTTAAAAAGGGAGCAAGAGTAAATTATAGACCAGTGAGCCTCACTTCTGTAGTGGGGAAGCTTTTAGAAGGGTTAATAAGGGATACTATTCAAGAATATGTCTATTTGAACAGGATTATAAGTAGGAGTCAACATGGATTTATGAGGGATAGGTCATGTCAAACAAATCTAATTAGTTTCTATGAGGAGGTTTGTAGGAACGTGGATCAAGGCAACTCAGTGGATGTAGTCGTTTTGGATTTTGCAAAGGCTTTTGATACAGTGCCACATGGGAGACTATTGTGCAAACTAAGAGATACATGAATTGCAGTACATATCTGCTCATGGATTGAGAGCAGGCTAAAAGACAGGAAGCAAAGGGTTGTTGGAAATGGAACATACTCCGATTGGACTAATGTGGTAAGTGGGGTTCCTCAGGGTTCAGTATTAGATCCTCTCCTTTTTACCATATTTATTAATGACTTAGAGGTGGGATTGGAGTGTGGTGTCTCCATTTTCTCTGATGACACGAAGTTGTGCAAGGTAATTAAATCAGATAATGATGTGCTTTACCTCCAAAGGGATTTACATAACATTGAGGAATGGGCATCTAAATGACAGTTGAGATTTAATACGAATAAATGTAAAATTATGCATCTGGGAAGGAAAAATAGCCATGCAATTTATAATATTAATGGAGCAAATCTAGGTGTATCAGATATTGAAAGGGATTTGGGAGTGCTTGTGGACAACCACCTAGGTAACAGTGCTCAAAGCCAAGCAGCATCTGCAAAGGCAAATAAAATATTAGCATGTTTTAAGAAGGGTATAGAAGCCAGGGAAGCAAATATAATTCTGCCACTATATAAATCTCTAGTATGCCCTCATTTGGTATATGGAGTATAATTTTGGGCACCACTTCATAAAAAGGACATTTTAGAGCTGGAAAAGGTACAGAGGAGGGTAACAAAACTAATAAGGGGAATGGAGGGGCTAAGTTCTGAAGAAAGACTAACCAAATTAAACTTATTTTCTCTAGAAAAAAAGGTGTCTAAGAGGAGATATGATTACATTATATAAATACATCCAGGGTCATTATAAAGATTTGTCAAGGGAGCTTTTTGTGCAAAGAGGTTTTCAACTGACAAGAGGACATCCCTTGAGGTTAAAAGTAAAAAGATTCCACCTTAAAGAAAGAAAAGGGTTCTTCACAGTAAGGGTGGTTAATCTGTGGAATTCTCTACCAGAGGAGGTGGTGACAGCAGATTCGATAGATAACTTTAAAAGGTGACTGGATTTGTTTCTAATTAAAAAGGAATTCAGGGTTATCATGGATAATTAGAGAGACAGTATTGATCCAGGGAGAAATCCGATCGCCAGTATCTGGGGTCAGGAAGGAATTTTTTTTCCCCCTTTGAGACAATTGACTAAGTCTCACTTGTTTTTTTTTTCTGGTTGCCTTCCTCTGGATTAATTAATAATTAAAAATAAAATTAAAAACATAATAATTAATTAACAACTAGTTAATTAATATTTAATCAGCATATTGCAGATCAGAGGAGATCTTAAAAGGTTGAACTTGATGGACTGAAGGTCTTTTTTCAACCTTAATTACTATGTAACTATGTAACAGTGAGTAGGCAGTATTGTTATGCAAGCAGACTTCAAACTTTAGCTTTCTGCCCTGTTAGAGTGATTAAAAAAAAAAAACATATCATTTTGTGCTCTTACAACAACATGAAGATCATTTACAGTAAGGTAAATGGCTCTTTAAGCAAATAGCTCCAACAAGAATAATTTCATATATTAGTAAAAAAATTCTAAATTTTAGGATGTTCTACTTTCTAAACATATTGTTCATTATGCAAGCGTAGTTCTCCAGTAGAACATATTGTTAATATGGGAGCACCTTGGTCCTTTAATACATCTACTTATTATGATACAATGCACATTAAGAGGCAGTTTCTCACATTATTCCTGCCTATAACTAGATTTCAGCTTTCCATTACCCAATGCTTCTTTCAGTCAGCTATCTGAGAGTGTCATTATGTTATCTGACATAACACATTGTATTTCCGGTATATGAGAGTCTGCCAGGAGAGGGATATCACTGTCATTCCATAACCTGGGCTCTCACCCTGCACTTTACTGATATGGTATAAGAACACCTTTGTTATGCCACACAGACCATATTCTTTAATCTGCCTACTGATTTAAAGCAAAAAGTAATGTCTGTAAAAGCATTCTTGCTATGCTACCTGTGCAAGTTTTCGTGTAGTGTAGTGAAATATAAGTACCACTCTAATGCCCAAATAAGATGCCAATGTTTTAATTAAATATTTATATTTAATGAAATCCCTATTCAGTAATTAAAAAAACAATATTCAATGTTAAAATTACTCTCATACTTTAGCTTCTAAGCCTCCAGTTGAGCTGCTTGTCTCTACCCTATAAAGAGGTAACAGCAACCCTGTTTCTTTGCCTTTAGAAGGTTGTGATGTTTGCTTATTTCCCTCCTCCCGACTTTCATAGATTGATATTTTTTGATTTTGCTAGTGCGCACTGCATGCAGGGCCGAATTACCCATTAGGCAGGATAGGCATCCGCCTAGGGGTGCATCCCTGAGAGGGGCGCATCATTACTGCAGTAAAAGTGAGTGTTTCTTTAAACAATGTAGGGGCAGGGCGAGACAGGGAGAAGAGCCGGTGCGCAGCAGGAAGTCACAGCTCTATCTTGCACAGATTTGAGCTCTGCATATGAGCAGGAAGCAGTGAAACATAACAGGACCGTCATGAAGACAGAACAGGACCTGTACACTTCTCTGCATACCTTATACTGTGCTCCGTTGCTGTCACTTCCTGT
The DNA here is from genome assembly GCA_027410445.1 of Discoglossus pictus. Classification (NCBI taxonomy): domain Eukaryota; kingdom Metazoa; phylum Chordata; class Amphibia; order Anura; family Alytidae; genus Discoglossus; species Discoglossus pictus. Next base: position 65,530,407 of record CM050164.1, on the reverse strand, counting down.
TCTCCATGACACACAGCAGCTACATACAGAGACGTCCCCTGCCTAACTACATCATCCTGAAATGCAGCAAAGAGGTAACAATGCCATACACCAAGCACTCGCCCTACATTATAATGTAAAAGTAATTGTTTTCTATCAGTAGATCTGTGTAAGGGTATGTATGGATATTCATACATCCAAATTGCAATAATTTTAAATATATGTAATAACGTGTATGTGATATATATATATATAGTATAAGTATGCACACCCTTAAACTAATACTTTGTTGAAGCACCTTGTGATTTTATTACAGCACTGTCTTTTTGGGTATGAGTCTATCCGCATGGCACATTTTGACTTGGCAAGATTTGCCCACTCTTCTTTGCAAAAACACTCCAAATCTGTCAGATTGCGAGGGCATCTCCTGTGCACAGCCCTCTTCAGATCACCCCACAGATTTTCAATTAGATTCAGGTCTGGGCTCTGGCTGGGCCATTCCAAAACTTTAATCTTCTTCTGGTGAAGCCATTCCTTTGTTGATTTGGATGTATGCTTTGGGTCATTGTCATGCTGAAATATGAAGTTCCTCTTCATGTTCAGCTTTCTAGCAGAAGCCTGAAGGTTTTGTGCCAATATTGGCTGGTATTTGGAACTGTTCATAATTCCCTCTATCTTAACTAAGGCCCCAGTTCCAGCTGAAGAAAAACAGCCCCAAAGCATGATGCTGCCACCACCATGCTTCACTGTGGGTATGGTGTTCTTTTGGTGATGTGCAGTGTTGTTTTTGCGACAAACATATCTTTTGGAATTATGGCCAAAAAGTTCAACCTTGGTTTCATCAGACCATAACATCTTTTCCCACATGCTTTTGGGAGACTTCAGATGTGTTTTTGCAAAATGTAGCCTGGCTTGGATGTTTTTCTTCGTAAGAAAAGGCTTTCGTCTTGCCACTCTACCCCATAGCTCAGACATATGAAGAATACGGGAGATTGTTGTCACATGTACCACACAGCCAGTACTTGCCAGATATTCTTGCAGCTCCTTTAATGTTGCTGTAGGCCTCTTGGTAGCCTCCCAGACCAGTTTTCTTCTTGTATTTTCATCAATTTTGGAGGGAGCTTCAGTTCTTGGTAATGTCACTGTTGTGCCATATTTTCTCCACTTGATGATGACTGTCTTCACTGTGTTCCATGGTATATCTAATGCCTTGGAAATACTTTTGTACCCTTCTCCTGACTGATACCTTTTAACAATGAGATCCCTCTGATGCTTCGGAAGCTCTCTGTGGACCATGGCTTTTGCTGTGGGATGCGACTAAAAACATTTCAGGAAAGACCAACTAGTGCAGCTTACTTTTATTTGGGGTTAATCAGAGGCACTTTAAATGATGGCAGGTGTATGCTGACTCCTATTTAACACGATTTGGAATGTGATTGCTTAATTCTGAACACAGCTACATCCACAGTTATAAGAGGGTGTGCAGACTTATGCAACCACATTATTTATATTTTTTATTTTTCTTCCCTCCACCTAAAATATTTCAGTTTGTTTTTCAATTGAGTTGTACAGTTTATAGGTCACATTAAAGGTGGAAAAAGTTCTGAAATGATTTATCTTTGTCTCATTTTTTTACAGCACAGAAACCTGACATTTTAACAGGGGTGTGTAGACTTTTTAAATCCACTGTATATATATATATATATATATATATATATATATATATAACCAGAATGCCAGGAGCCAGGTTGTCATACCGCAAAATGCTTACAGGCTCCTAGATTTCATCCACTGTATGTCTCTGCAATTCAATGTTACCTAGAAGCAGGCAGGCATGAGAGACTGAGCCAGTGCCTTGTTGGTATTACATACCCCCGGGTTCAGCACTGCACCCTCCAGCCAACATATAGCACACCTTAGCCCTGTGCAGTCCCTCCTCTATGTATATTATACTATTTTGGGTATATACATTCATGAATTTTATTATGTGTATATATATATATATATATATATATATATATATATATATATATAAAATCAGAATGCAGAATTCAAAAGTCTTTTCCAACAAGGATGATAAGGGAATCATGGAGCTCCAAAATCACATTTATTTATAATGTTTACAAATAAAACATAATTATAATTAAAAGAATGCCTGGGGGGTTTATGCAGATTGCAGTATTGCGAGGAGAGCACTGATTTACTTTAGTAAAGGGTGCAATCAGGATTGTAGTGCATGTTTTACATACCCCCCCATTCCCCCAGCTAATAAGCCCATAATGTCCCCAGATGCAATGGTTATCGATGAAGGTAATTAACTAAGCTTATTAAATCAGGTGATGGTAATACATGACAGGGCCTATGGGCAAATTGTACCATAGCGTTACAGAATCTGGGTGACTCAAAGGTTTACAAATTATTGGAAATTAAGTTTTGCAGTAGTGCCAGATCCTAAATTATAAATAATTTGTATAAACTTGCACAGGAGCTTGTTCGTGGCAACGACCACTGGGTTGTCAGTGGCGTGGGAGTATTTGCACACTCGCAATACAGGGGAGCTCCAGCAATTTAAATCCGGCGTTGACTGCATAGCTGTCTTCTCAGCATAGTTATATTATTCCTCATACAGCTGTATTAAAGCTCATGGAATTGTCATTTAAAAAAATAAAACATTGTGACACATTATGATGACTTGCTTTGTTTTGGGCATCTATGTCTAGAGAAATGGTTCTTTAAGTTTTATTAATAATTTAAAAAATATATTTTCTATTAAATTCCATGTTAACTTTCTCTAATTTAATCATTTTTAGAATTTTAGAAAATAGAAACTGCTATCTTTTTAACAATGAATATTTATATAGTGAATTTCTGAGCTCCAGCATGCAAATTGATCATTTACAAATACAAAATACAAAAACAATATAGTATATCTTCAGATATGGGTCCTACGGATATATTATATAAATATTTCCTGACAGCCATAGCACAGACTACTAAAAAATACAGGAAATAGTAGAAGTGAATGAATTCAGAAACACGTGAGCTGGTCAGCAAGGCCAATCTGCATGTTTCATTGTAAACAAAATAGCTTGAAAGCTGTTGAAAGCAGTGGTAGTTTCAGGTGCCACATTCCTATTCTGCATACAGAATCTTCCTCCACATTTATCTTCTCACGCCTCGGGACGTTAATCAGCAGAAGCCAGAATTGATTCCACTGCAACATAAGTACATATAAAAGATACTAAGGGCTATGCTAGAGGTCACATTATATAAACAGCTGCCTATTTTCAGGCATAGTTCTTCAAAATAATATAAATTAATAATATATATAAATTAAATATAGCACCACAGTGACCATTTAATAGACAATATAAACCCCTTAGATTGAAAAAGTTCAAATTAAAAATTGTCAAGAAAAATTATCAGACTTTTATTGGAATATCAATAGTATCTTACATCACAGCCTCTCCCTCCTTTCAAACAAATAATAATGTAAAATAAAGATTACCGTGGTCTCTGCCAAGGTCAGTGACACCACCATCTAGCCAAAAGATCAGTGGTTAACCCCTGTCCACAAGGAACACTAGCTAGGTCATTGGGTTAAACAACTTGTTGTTAGTTTGGGATATCAACAAATCACATGGCCATGAGGACCAGGGCTGGCAACCACTGCAGTAAATACAGCACAATATCCCCTCCAGACATTCTCTTCTCAGTTACTTTCTCCTTTATGAGAAGCATAAAATAGCTTAAAATATATTCCCTTTTATATTTGAACTTTATCTAATGTAATTAATCTGGAACCCTCCCACAAGAACCTGCGTAGATCATACTGTTCAGGCTGTATTTGTCACACTGATAATTTCATGGCTTTGCTTTGTTGACTTCTCTACCCATTGTGTTTCATGTAGATATGTGGTGCAGTGGGTTACATCCTCTGTTTTTACATCTGTAGGTTTTAAGCTCAAATTCTATTTGTTCCCAGTTTCACTTTTTCATTAATATTTTCTATCCAGTTTAAACCATTACTTTAAAAGCATTGTGACGCCCCTATATTGTTTCACAAAACCTGTTTCAGTAGATTAGATAAATTGATATATATATAGATAGATATTCTGTTTTTGTTATTAACAGTAAACTGTATTATTTATTTATATAAGAAGAAGAGAAGAGAAATAACCACATTTCTCAAATACAATCAGCCAGTCTATTGGGTTCAGTATTGAATGTCTCAATAAGCAACATATCCAGAAACTATCAAATATAAATTCATTCTTAGTCTATTAGTACTAATTGCATTCTGTTGAAACGCTTCTAAAATAAAAAAAAATAGGTTGTACAATTGTATTCCGAAAAAAATATTGCATAGACAAAACAAAATGTTAAATGACATGTATTTGAAAATACATACTCAAATGTGAATATATAATTGAAAAAAAATTATATTTATATTAAAAAACTACAGAGAGAGGAAATTAACCTTTGACTCTAATGCTCTTTGTGGATCAGTAGAACAATATTGTTTATCATAGGGCTATTCTTTGCATGTAACTCTACAACCTGCACACCTAATTCTGCTAAGTGCTACTGGTTGCTGCAACTCAGTATGTATTCTGCAAGAGCAAAGCAGACTAAATCCATTAATCTCAAAAACAGTTAATTTACCAGCAATTTTAAAAAGGAAAGTACTTTTACACACACCTTTCCATCAGCCATTAATCTCAAAAACAGTTAATTTACCAGCAATTTTAAAAAGGAAAGTACTTTTACGCACACCTTTCCATCAGCCATTAACAATTAGTAGTTGGTGATCAGCAAGAAGACAATGCAATTGTTATAAATACAGTATTATTATTTTTTATTTGTAATGCACCAACATATTCCCTAGCGCTATACAGGGGCTAAAAATAGGGCAAAATACAGTAATAACACTTTAAGGCTCTCATTTAACCAACAGGGCATGCTCTTCCTATATATCTCCCCACTTGGAGAATGTATTGATTACCTTAGATAATTGCAATGATATATATATATGTGTAGGAGTGCTTTCTTCATTTTCTTCTTTGCTCCATTAATTTTAACTAAATTCTATTAACTCTTTTCATTTCTATATTTTATGGCTCTTAAAATTCTATTCCATATGTGAACTTTCCATTATTTATTTAACAGAAAAGTATACTATTTTCACTTGCCACTTTAACAAAGCCCTTAATATAGTTGTAGAAAACAGTAAAACGTTTAAAATCATACATTTTCGACCACCCTTTATTGCTTTCTGCACAGTTGTGATAGTATCATGCATATTTATCTCAGGCACCTTATAAACTGTTTAAGATAAATACAGTGAAATGTGTTGACTGGAAGAGTCATAAAAAATAAATGAATGTGCAGTAGGGCGTGGGAGTTGACAAGAATCAATAGATAATATATAATATGCATTGCCATTTTTAATTGTTGAGTTGTACATATAAGACATTTCATCAGAACACCAGAGAATCTTAGGTCAGCTGTAGTTTTTGAAAAATCTTTATAACATAACCGCATAAAAAAAATATTTTAGAGAAAATCTTAATTTTAGCCGATCGGACATTTAGGGGCTGCTTGTTTTCCTGGATAGTGATTCTACTGCAAGTTGCTCCTCCATTTAATCACATTGTTAAGGTCCAGGATATTGTGGCAGACTTTCAATATAAAAGATAATCTTACGAGAAAGATTTTATCCATTTTACCCATTGTAAAGTCAGATTTTTTAAAACTGTGTGCAATACTTGAAGCCATATGTTTAAAGATGTATTTTATACCGTTTGGAAAAAAATGCTTGCAATATTAATTAGTTACAAGCTTTCTATTGTCCTATATTTAATACTGTAACTCTACTATCTAATGAACATTGAAAAAAACAGAGGATAAAAACACACACTAACTGAATCTATCTGTGCAGATTGTAAATTTATTCCCTGCTTATGTGTACAAATATATTGCAAATGACAGTGTGTTAATCATGCATTAAAAAGACTGGCATACTGCAACAGAGCAAATGGCCAAGCTGTACTAGTTTTAAACCAGTTACCCAGAGGTGATGGGATCATTTACTCTGTGCCAATCCACTTAGTTTGCAGTCATTAAGGCTAATGAGGCAATTGCCCAATTACTATGTACGCCTGCTGGACATTGGATAATATACTTCACTATAAAAACTAGTATATAAATACTATCTCCCAACTCGCCAGTATATATTCATTTATAGTAATTTAACTCTTGAGGAAAGCTGTTCACAAGATGTATTGTTGAGATTAAATCCCATGACTGCTGCAGCATAAGACCAGATTTCACCATGCATTGAAAGTAGTTTTTTTATGTTGTGAGTAGGATTAAGCGGATTAAAGCTTGACATCACTCAATTCCAAGCAGCGGTTTGTCTGAAATGTACTGTGTGGGTGGTAAGCTGTGCGTCCAGTTTATGTAGGACTACCGTTGGAAGAGAACTGGGATGGTTCATGCCAACATGGAATAAATAAACCCTACAATACGTTTCCATTTTGTTACCCGTGGAGATGTATCCTGAAGAATTGCCCAGGGAAGTTAAGAGGGATTTGTAGAGAATAATATAAGCAGGGCATGTGCATCTTATGTGCATCCTGGGATGCCTCTTTTTGGAGCAGAACATTGTATTTACAATAGCAAAGAAAGGAAAATGAAAGCTCTGTAAGGTGTTGGAGAGGATACACAGTGGCTGCTTTCTGAAAGATATGGTTCTGATTATTAAATTACTTTTGCTAACCAGTCTGTGGCCAGGAGCGATGCTGAATGGGTTCCAGTCTCAAAGGCAGAAGCATCACCACCATCATGAGAAGGAGCAGAACCACCCAGTGCCCATGAGAGACAGCAGGAAGAACAGCAGGTGAGACAGGCAGAAAATAAATGTATGTCTTCAAAAAACTATATCTTCACCAAATATTATGTGTACAAGAAGGTGCCTATAGCATTTATGAGTTTAAATACACAGCATGAACAACTGTATTTGAATATTCTTCTTACATATCCTCCCAGTGTATATGTAATATAAACACTACTATGAAAAAGCAAGTCAAAATAATAATTTCTCAAAGCTACAAGACTGTGCTACAGTACTTAAGACTAACTCACTATAATAGTCCATAGAAACGCCCATTATAATGAGCCTGGATCATTGTTAGCATCGTGAATTGCAGTTAAGTTTTTTGTTTTTTTTAAATGGATCTAACTTACCTACTTCTCTATATCATGGTGGGTTCTTTATTATGCTCACTTGAGTTATTCAATGTCAATGGAATTTATAGTTGTGCTTAAAAGTTTCCATAACCTGGCAGAAATTGTGAAATTTGGGCATTTATTTTGAAAACATGACTGATCATGCAAAAAAATGTCTTTTGTTGAAGGATAGTGATCATAATAAGCCATTTATTATCTATCACATAGTTGTTTGGCTCCTTTTTAAATCGTAATGGTAACACAAATCACCCAAATGTCCCTGATCAAAAGTTTGCTCTTGAGACTATGTATTGCCCCCTTTAGCATCAATAACAGCGTGCAGTCTTTTGTAATAGTTGTCTATGAGGCCCCTAATTCTTGCTGGTGGTTTAGCTGCCCATTTGTCTTGGTAAAATGCCTCCAGGTCATGCAAAGTCTTTGGTTGTCTTGCAAGAAACCGCACGTTTGAGATCTCCCCAGAGTGGCTCAATGATATTAAGGTGAGGAGACTGTGATGGCCACTCCAGAACCTTCACCTTTTTTCTGATGTAACCACTGAAGGGTCGATTTGGCCTTGTGCTTAGGGTCATTGTCATGCTGGAAAGTCCAAGAACGTCCCATGCGCAGCCTTCGTACAGAATTGTCTGCTAGTATTTTCTGATAACATGCTGCATTCATCTTGCCATTAATTTTCACAAGATTCCTCGTGCCTTTAGAGCTTTACACCAAAACTCCAAAACATCAGTGAGCCACCACCATGCTTCACAGGGGGGATGGTATTCTTTTCATTATAGGCATTGTTGACTCCTCTGCAAACATAGCAGTTATGGTTGTGACCATAAAGCTCTATTTTGGTCTCTTCACTTCAAATTACAGTGTGCCAGAAGCTGTGAGGCATGTCAAGGTGTTGTCGGGCATATTATATCAAGCCTTTTTTGTGGCATCGGCGCAGTAAAGGCTTCTTTCTGGAATCTGGCACACCATCTTTTTCCACAGCTGCCTATATTTCTTCTGAGGTTGCCTGTGGGTTTTTCTTTGTATGCCTAACAATTTTTCTTGGTCTACCTGACCTTGGCTTGGTACCCAGAGATCGCCAAATTTCCAACTTCTCAATAAGTGAATTAACAGTACTGACTGGCATTTTCAATGCTTTGGATATCTTTTAATATCCTTTTCCATCTTTATGAAGTTACATTACCTTGTTACACACATCTTTTGACAGTTCTTTTTTGCTCCCCATGGCTCAGTATCTAGCCTGCACAGTGCATCCACTTGAGAACTAACAAACTCATTGACTATTTATACACACTAATTGCAATGTAAAAAGCCATTTGTGTGGGAAAACCTTTAATTGCCATTTTAACCTGTGTGTGTCACCTTGTGTGTCTGTAACAAGGCAAAACATTCAAGGGTATGTAAACTTTTGATCAGGGCCATTTGGGTGATTTCTGTTATCATTATGATTTAAAAAGGAGCCAAACAACTGTATGATAATAAATGGCTTCATATGATCACTATCCTTCAATAAAAATACTATGTTTTTCATGACCAGTCATTATTTCAAAACAAATGCCAACATTTCACAATTTCTGCAAGGTATACAAACTTTTGAGCACAACTGTATATTTTTAAATGACTCTGAGCCATCATCTATTTGACCCACATATTCAATTCCTGTGAGATGCTTATGAAAAGGAAGGAGAGTATAGTTGATGGACCTTTAAACAAAATCAGTCTAAGAAAATGGTGAGCAACAAGCCGTTCAGTTCTTTAATGAGGGAGGGCATGCATCTCTTCAACAATACACAGCCAATTACCGTATATACTCGAGTATAAGCCGAGTTTTTCAGCCCTTTTTTTAAGGCAAAAAAGGGCCCCTCTGCTTATACTCGAGTTACTCTCCCCCCCGTGTCTCTCTAATCCACCGTTTCTCTCTAACCCCCCGTGTGTCTCTAACCCCCGTGTCTCTCTAACCCCCCCGTGTGTCTCTAACCCCCCCCGTGTGTCTCTAACCCCCCCGTGTGTCTCTAACCCCCCGTGTGTCTCTAACCCCCCGTGTGTCTCTAACCCCCCGTGTGTCTCTCTACCCCCCGTGTCTCTTTCCCTCCCCCTCCTCAACCTAAACCCCCCTCAACCCCCCTCCTCCACCTAAATCCTCCTAAATACCTCCCCACTCTCCCCTCACTTACCTGCTTGGTGCCGGGTCAAGGAGCGGAGGCCGGAGCACAAGCAGGTAAGTGAGGGGAGAGTGGGGAGGTATTTAGGGGGGGTTAGGTGGAGGAGGGGGGTTGAGGAGGGGGGTTGGGGTTGAGGGGGGTTGAGGTTGAGGAGGTGGGTTGGGGTTGAGGGGGGTTGAGGTTGAAGAGGGAGGTTGAGGACGGGGGATTGAGGATGGGGATGGGGGGTTGAGGAGGGGGTTGAGGAGGGGGTTGAGGATGGGGGGTTGAGGAGGAAGTTTGAGGAGTGGGTTGGGGATGGGGGGTTGAGGAGGGAGGTTGAGGAGGGGGTTGAGGAGGGGGTTGAGGAGGGAGGATGAGGATGAGGAGGGAGGATGAGGAGGGAGGTTGAGGATGAGGAGGGAGGTTGAGGATGAGGAGGGAGGATGAGGAGGGAGGTTGAGGATGAGGAGGGAGGTTGAGGATGAGGAGGAGGGGTTGAGGATGAGGAGGAGGGGTTGAGGAGGGGGGTTGAGGAGGGAGGTTGAGGAGGGGGGTTGAGGTTGAGGGGGGTTGAGGTTGAGGAGCGTTGAGGTTGAGGAGGGTTGAGGATGAGGATGGGGGGGTTGAGGAGGGAGGATGAGGATGGGGGGCTTGAGGAGGGGGTTGAGGAGGGAGGTTGAGAAAGAGGTTGAGGATGGGGAGGATGAGGAGGGAGGTTGAGGATGAGGAGGGAGGTTGAGGATGAGGAGGAGGGGTTGAGGAGGGGGTTGAGGTTGAGGAGGGGGGTTGAGGATGGGGGGTTGAGAAGAGAGGATGAGGATGGGGGGTTGAGGAGGGGGTTGAGGAGGGAGGTTGAGGAGGGGGTTGAGGATGAGGAGGGAGGTTGAGGAGGGAGTTGAGGATGAGGAGGGAGGTTGAGGAGTGGGGTTGAGGAGGGTGATAAGGGAGGGGGAAGAGACACAGGGAAGGGAGAGGTTGGAAGAGACACAGGGAAGGGAGATGGGGAAAGAGACACAGAGAGAGAGGGGGACACAGAGGGCACAAGAGGGACACAGGGGGCAGCACATTTCCCACCCTCAGCTTATACTCGAGTCACTCATTTTACCCAGTATTTTGTGGTAAAATAGGTGCCTCGGCTTATACTCGGGTCGCTTATACTCGAGTATATACGGTATATCTCTCTAAAACTAGCAATAAATACCCAAATTGTATTCCCAAATACATCTCATTATATATAACTCTATTACCAATTAACTTATTTTCTACAGTGATTTTACCATTTTGCTGTTCAAGGTGTGAGGCTGTGCACAGCAATTGTATCTTAGTTTTAGGATGGGTCCAAGACCAGATAGGAGTATGTTCTCCTTCTTTTTTAAGAGCATATTTGTTCGCATTCTTCACTGTTCCTTCACAATAACATAACAGCCATCCACTCGCAGCTATTACAGTTCCAGAATGTTCCTATGAATACACAGAAAATCCCTTAATCCACTACATACGCTAGAGACCCAAAAACTGCTTTCCGATTCTAAGCCAAATGTTTCCTCACACTGCTGATTTACCCATCCAATAGTTTATGTATCTGTAAATAATCCTGTTAATTACTTATCAAAGTGGCTAGCCTATGATCACCTCAGAATATAACTATCCCTCACTTAGGCCCTCGGTCATTCTTATCTATGCCCTCACTTAGTGCCCCAAGCCCAGCCTCATTACTCATATTATTATCTATGGTATACAGCCATAGAGAAATAAAAAATGGAGCATGTTCAGACTACAGTATATATCTAGGCTGATTACACCAATTACCCCTGGGGTGTGTGCATGAACAGATGGCTTTACATGTAAGGCAATACATTCAGAACCTTAGGGATTCATAAGTAATTTTTTTGGCAATAATGATTTAATTATATTGAAATTCCAGTCTGTACTTGATGGGAAGATCCGAAAGACTGATGATAGGTACAAATTGCAACTTCAATGTAAGTTTACAGTAGGAAAATGATGTTGGTAAAATACTTATTATTACCTATAGTTTTACGATACACCACACACATGCTGAACTTGTGGAGAGGAACACACTGTTTGCAGTTTTGATTGTGCTGCCAATAATATTTTTTGTATTATCGCTTCGGTTTTAATAAGAACATGCATTTTCAACATCAATAAGCCATTCTAGAACATGTTCAGTGTTCTTTTACCATACAGATGTTTCTACATCTTCTTTAGACTGTATTGCAAATTTAGAGTTTCTGTATACACATTACATAGTTTAGTTTCGTTGCATTTTAATGTAATTGTTGTTGTCTATTGCAGGTTCAATTATCCTAAAATTCCTAAATCTACGGTGCAAATAATTGATTAAAATCAGTATGTACTCATAAATTTATTTTTCATTCTGCTAAAAGGCAGAATTGAACATTCAGAAGTAATCCATACTCCTGCCAGCCCCAAAACATGAAAATCTGCTTAAAAATAATTATTGGATGTTTGAATGCAGAGACAAGAGGCACTGGTTCTCAGATAAAACAATGCAGCATTTCTACATGTTCTATTTATTCCATTTCATCTAAAACTCCTTATGGAGCAAATCTGTACATAATAATAGGAGAAATATAGACACAAGAAGAACACATAAAACAGAAAATAGGGAGATGTACAACTTTTTAATACAATCAGTAGCCATTTATAAGTAAGCACAAGCACCTAAAACTAGTGGATCAATGAACGAAAACAAAAATGTAAGACTGACCCACAAGGACCTAACTTTCAACATTTCAAGAGGCCAAACATTATTATACAGAAACTCACTCTTTGCTAGTGTCGCCACAATTCACTAATAGTGGCAGCAGCTTCATCAATTTGTATTAAATGACCTCAGCCATGAGATTCCCATCTCATTTCAATTACAGTTTACTCCTTGAATGTTGTCTGCCTAACTGGCTATGGAAAGGCATCATGGGATTCTCACTGTAAAATGAGAACTGTCAGGGGTGGAGAAATCATGTGTACATGTCTCCCTTGTGATGTAGCCTTGGTCAGGGTCAGCTTACAGCATCTTTAAACAATATTCATTTATCCTTTTTAGATGTATTCTTGATTCCCAGACAATCTGTGTAGCATGTGAATAAATTATATCATTAAGCACAATGTTGTTTCTCATTTGAATTGCCAAGCACTATTTGTAGTTTTTAAACATTCTTGTTTACAGACATCCTATCAGTTTACGAATATTTAAAACATAAAAATAAAAATTTTCATTTACATAGAGGTGGGATAAAAGATCATCTGAAATAGGCTATTTGATAATGTAACACTGTATCTTTTCTATTTTCAAATGACAATCTCAAAGTAGAAAAAAAACTGATTAAAATGCTTAACTGATCATAGGGCTTGCCAGTGAGCAGAAATATATATATATATATGTATGAATCATTGTGTGCCAATGACATCTACAGCACATATGTTCTGTGCACTTCCTGTTGATTTCATTTGTTCAAACACAACTTTGGCAATGTTTAATGCACCCTCCTGTAAATGTATAAAAAAAAGATTTGTGTTCCATGTCTGTATAAGTTCTATGATTGATAGAGTGATTTTCTAACTTTGAAAATATGTACATATTTTATTTCACTTTTTAAAAAAACAGCAAAACAGATTCTATTCTCTAGCTGGTTAGGAGATGTCGCTCTCCACTCTTTCCCTTTTCCTCCGCTTTCAATAAGCTCTCTCTGTTCTCCTCTTTCCAGCTCATCTGGATTCTCACCCTTCACTCTCACCTCCCTGTCTGTGGATTCATGCTCACCATTCTTTCTCTCTTCCCATTCATGTGAGATTCTCGCTCGCCACTCTCACTGCTTGCAGGATCATGCCCTCCATTTATTCTCTAAGCTCCCTGTGTCACGACCCAGAGATGAGGGGACTACGTACACCCCTAACTCTTACAGCAACAATTCCTGTGAGGTGAGGTTTTGTGTTATCTCAGAGCCCAGCATGCCAATTCAGTTGTATCAGCCATGGAAAATCAGATTATCATTATTATTGCCACTGAGTGCCAAGTTTGCAAACGTATGAAAGAAGTAATAACCCATGTTTCCTATCCCTGTGTGTAGGATAGCCCATCATTCAAGAAGCACATCGTTGAATGGTGTTCATACTGAAACTAAATGTATTTTTCTTTCAGATACATTTAAAACCAAAACAATAACTAACCCACAATAGCCACTCTTAAAGGCCAGCAGACTATTGGACAATTAGCAATAGCTCCTCTGATCCTAACCCCGTGCTGGGATTGAACCATTCCAGGAGGCGATTAATGAGCTTTGCATCCTGTTTTACAATCTGTGCTTAGGATAGATATTAATGACTCTGGTGGGCCACTAAGTCTGATCGGTTAATAATAAATTGGCCAGAGAAATACAAGATGAACTGTTATGTCCTCTTCATACCAAGATGGCAGGCACTACTAGATCAGGGCACTCTTGTAAACACGGTAGCATTACTGGACACATTGGTACGTTTTAAAGGGCTTAACAGTGGCATATTTTAGTATGTTCTGACCACAACCTGAATACCACCCATACAAACAATTCTAAGTAGGCCTGAATACCAGTACATGACCAGAGTTTGAGACCTAACATTACATGGGTTATTACTCTCATAACTAAACAGTCCCTGATAGTTAATGTTTTCCAGTTCATAGCCATGACACAATACTTTATAATTGGAAAACATCACATAGCATATTAAACAATACATCTTCAATGCATTCAAACCCTTTTAAGTATCTTGCTGGCCACAGCTACCCAGTATACAGGCTTTTAAGTTCCATAATTATATTTTGGTATACACATAAATGGAAGACAAATTGTCACAGTCCTTAAAACACATTTTATGTCCAGTTTGATAGCCCTTTGATGTTAGCAATCACAGTGTTAGGGTCCCAAGAACATGACTTCAGGGGACTATGACAATATGGTTTTGGCCCATACAGGGCTTGTGGGGTTCAGTGGAGTCCCAACCTGGCCCCAGTCATGACACCCTCCTCATGCTAAGCTCTTGCTCTCCACTTTCTCTCACTCCTTTTGATCTCCATTCTCTCTCACTTCTTCCTGCTCAGAAGGGATCTCTTCACATCCATAGCATGCATCAGGGGTTCGCTACCTGTACTTACTTTATTACTCTTTCTCATTATTTCCATTCAGTCGTCATATCATATTAACCACGCCTTCCATTTATTCCTTACTTCTCAAAGTCACCAATCCACTGCACATTAACCTCTTTCCTCATTCATGGAATTGCCCCTACACCTGCAGAAAATTCCCTCTCCATCCTCCTTCTCATCTCCCTGCTCACTTGGAGATCTCACTCTCCAATCTTTCTCACTTATTTCTACCTGTGAGGGGATCTTGCCCTCTGCTCCCTCTCTCATGTCTGCTCATAAGGGGATCTCACTGTCCCCGAACCATGACCTTCCCCACAAGTCATACACCATCATTTAGTACAGAAACAGAGCAGCATCATCTGCATCCAAATTCAAACCCCAGTCTAACTAAAGCTATAGGTCAACAAGAAAGAAAAAAAAACTACCACACAGGTACTCACTCTCCTGTTCCCAAGTCTGAAATTAGAGAAGCATTCAAGACTTACAGCCTTATTAAATTGCGATTCGGCAAATTTAAAAGGGCTCTTTTTTTTTTTTACAGAAGTTTGTAGTTAGTGAACTTCTACCCAAAAGCAAGGTCTTCACTAACTAAAAACTTCTGTAAAAAAATATGCTATATGCTTATATAGAGCCCTTTTAAATTTGCTGAATCGCAATTCAATAAGGCTGTTAGTCAATAATCTCCCAGTAACATTTTTTGGCCCTCATAGTAGGCCAGAATGAATTATCTGGGATTGTGGGAGGGAACCTCTCTTGCGCATTCCCTAAAAGCCTACCCCTTCCTCCTACCTTCGTGCAATTTCAGCTCATCATTTTTTAATTATCAATTGGGAACGATAGGTGACCATTAAATTTACCAAGGAATATTCTAATGAATATATATATATATTTTTATGTGAAAGTAAGATTAAAAGAAGGCAATATTAACAATGATTTATTTGAAAAATCTATTAAAAACATGCAGACAGCTTCCATCCTGTTGGTAGTAAGAAAGGCCTCCCTAAGATTCAGTTAATTAGATTAAGTTAATGATTATACCTTCTAGTGAACAGTTTGTCTTGATTTCCTGAAGTATTGATTTTTTGGATCTTCTTCGAGTCCAAGGGACTCTAAGCAGTCTTCTCCAGCACTACAATTCAAAAGCGTCAATTCCATGGCGCTCAGATTTCTTTATGGTCAAGCTCTCACATCCGTATGTTACTACTGGGAATACCATAGTTCAAATATTGCAGACCTTTGTTGATAGTTTAATATCTTTACTTTTTACTAGCTTGTCCAAGCTTGCCATAGCTTTCCTCCACAGAGGCAAACATCTTTTAATTTCATGATTACAGTCACCATCTGCAGAGATCTCGGATCCAAGGAAAATAAAATCTGTCACTGCCTCCACTTCTTCCCCGTCTATTTGCAAGGAAGTGATATTGTTGTTTGCCATGATCTTCGTCTTTTTAACGTTGGGCAGCAGGCCAACTTTGGCACTCTCTTCTTTGACCCTCATCAATAAGTCCTTCAGTTCCTCCTCACTTTCAGCAATCAGAGTAGTATCATCTGCGTATCTGAGTTTGTTGATATTCCTTCCAGCAATATTAATTCCAGCTTTGGATTCATCCATTCCAGTCATGAAGTATTCTGGATATAAGTTGAAAAAATAAGGTGACAATATACAACCTTGTCGCACTCCTTTTCCGATCTTGAACCATTCTGTTGTCCCATGTTCGTTTCTGACCGTGGCTTCTTGGTCGACAAATAGATTCTTTAAGAGGAGCATGTGATGATATGGTACTCACATCTGTTTAAGGACATGCCACATTTTGTGGTTATCCACAAAGTCAGAGGCTTTAGAATAGTCTATGAAGCAAAAGTAAATGTTTTTTTGGAACTCTCTTGCTTTCTCTATTATCCAGCGGACATTGGCAATTTGATCTCTTGTGCCTCTTCCTCTGCAGAACCCGGCTTACACGTCTGGTTGTTCCTGGTCCATATATCGTTGGAGTTGAGCTTGTAGAATCTTAAGCATTACCTTGCTGGCATGTGAAATGAGTGCACAGCTAACATTGCAAAGGACACCAGAGACTGCTATGTTGATGGGGTCATGTTACCTGTACATGTTGCACAGGTTTAGAAATGGTATGTCTGCTGTAAAGTTAATTTGTTTACATATATGTTTCTTTCCATTTCTGTAAAGATTTATTCAAACTGCTTGGGTTCCGAAAGTATGTTTGTGTTTAAGCCTCACAAGTAGTATAGTCGGAAAAGCGACTTGGGCTCTAAACCGCAAACCTTGCCACTCCTTCCTATTGGACAAACACTTCACTAAGAATGACAAGCCTGTTATAGTGAAACAAACAAAACATGAGAACGAATTTTGATAATGTATCAGAAAACCCAAGTCTATGTTAAGTCCTGTACCTTTAGTATTGATGAATGTGATCATCTTCATTTTAAATGTTTTCCTCTCCTGGGTGTTTTTGAAATTCCCTTTGAGTATTTAGATTTTTAGGTTTTGGATGGTGTGATCTTTTTTGGTAAAATTGTGTCCAACTGGAGTACAATAACTGTTTTCATTGTGGTTTTTAATGGCTGGTATATACATCCTTAGGTATATTTTCAGCTGGTTTCCCCAATGCAACAGCCCATTTCACATATAGTATAGTATTATGTCAACCACAATAGACAATGTATATGAATATGACCATCTGATGTTATAGGTCTTGCTGTAAGCGTAGCTCTGTCATCTTTACAGATTTGCTGACAATATTTACAGAGAGTTCTGTTGTTCATTGTTCATTGGCCAATCTTCTTCTGACAAGTTTTCGATTCAGGTTTGATGGCTTATTAAATGCAAGGATGGGAGATTTGAGGAATATTTTTACTTAGAGGAAACAAGTTAATCTGTGATCTACCACACATTAGCTCTTGTTATAAATGTGTACTTAATTCATTAATTAATTTACTTTATTATTAATCATAATATTGATTATGAGATTCTAAGTGGAACAATAAAATTCACACTTCTTGCTTTCTACAATTCATAATTTAATAAATAAGGCTAAAAATACATTAATACATTGTATACATAAATATGTTAACATTATTAATATAGCAGAAAAGCATTCTATGTGTTAACTACTAATGGCTTAAGTGTCTTTTGGTGCTGAGCCTCTATGTGTGTATATAGTCACCACTCCTTATTGATTGTCAAATATATCAGAGAGAGACAGAGAGAGAGCCTTGGTGAAATTCTACCTTTTTTCTGTGTTTATACCCCCTCGCTTTTTACCTCATTGGTAATCATTTTTAGTTATGTGCTTATAGAGTATCCACATGATGTACTGAATATTACTCTCTGGGAAAAGAGAATTCCCTATCTCTTTCCATCTGGGAAGATTAGCAGTTCAGTGGCATAGTATTGTTTGTTTTACATGTAAATGTAGTTACATTTTGAGCTGAGAAGCCCCCATTTCATTTGTGTATATACAACAAAGTTTTATTGGCTCTGGGCTGTTTATGTCACCAAATACATTTGACAAATTCTGTTTGTAAGCATGTGATGTCCCTTAAACATCTAATCAGCCCAGTAAGGGTAGTTTTAAATTGTGCCAATTATTTAGTGATTTGATTAGCCGGAATATGAATGGTTTATACTTGAACTTGTATAGATTTTCAATATTAGCTTGTATTTGAAATCTAAAAATGTTTATATTTAAAATTTGCCATTTGAAGTCAAAATTGTCTTGGTGCATTGCATCGGCTGCACCAGCGTTATCTCACCCCTTCTCTGTGTTCTCATATTATTGCCGCCAGAGGTTTATTAACTAACACAAATAATGGTGGTTATAGGGGGCAGCCATGATGTGTAATTCAAAAGCTTTCTCTATATCCGAGAGTAAAAATTATTGTACATCTTTCTTTTTATTTGTCAAAATGTGTTTACAAAGCTACAAAAATAAAAACAGATTTTCATTTATCAAAAGTCCACTATAATGGCTGCAAAGTTCCAAAGACCAGTATACACAATATTTCAGCTGATTGTGAGAGAACATACTGCAGTTTGTTGGGTTTCTCACTATATTTGGAACTCGTGTTATGCTGAAGTCTGCAGCCCTTTCCTGTAGTTGGCTCAATGCTTTAGTGGTGTGGAAAGTCCTGCACTGGGAATGGCAAAAATTCTAGGTTAACCCCTGGAAAGGAAGGTTAATTTTGGAGTTACAGAGATGTCTGTTACGGAGAATAATAACTAGATCTTGTTGGGATGAGGGACTAGGATTAAAAAAAGCACATTGCAAGGAGACACAGAAATAGCTGAGAATGTATTTCAGGAGTTCAGGAGGTGCTCATCCAATAGTGTGTGATAGGAGTGGGTTGTGGTTGCATCTTGGGCAGCATGTGGCACTTTCATGAGCTTCCCAATAAAACCATCATTCTTAAAGTTTGTCTCCTGCCTTGTCTCTATCTTAAAGCAGGACTATATTTGGAATGAACCATACTTTATAGGGGTGTGAACCTTGTATCACTGAAACATCTGAAGAAATAGGGTATAAAACATAGGCAGATGTTGTTCCCATGTAATACATTGATGATCTATTGTGTTTGCGTTGCTCAGTTGTGTCCAACTCTCTGTGTGCAACACACCATGCTGATCCACTATGTATTTGTGGCAGAGATACTGATGTGGGTTGCCAGTTCCATCTCTAGTAGGCCACAGCTCTTGGTATTGCTAGGTGAGCTCCCATCCAAGTACTGACCAGGCCCAAACCTGCATGACTTCAGGGTAGTGTGACCTCTTGGTTCCCTGACTGAAATGAAACACAGGTTGCAGCAGTGAAAGCACAGAATCCTAACCACTGGGCCACCAGATAACCCTTCATAGTATGAGCTAATTTGGTCTATCAGGTACAAACAATACTATCCATCCCTGCCGTTTTAATATCCTACCATGCATATTTCCTGAATTACCATTCATGGGTTGTTTTAATAATACCTAACTGAAATTCAAAAACTTCAGTGCTATAATACTGTCAACATGCTATGTATCCTATCTATAGTTCATAACTTCTAAAATTTCTAACATGACTAAAGAGGCAAGCTTGAACCATTGTACTATTATGCGCTACTAGCGACTTGCCCGTCAAAAAATAACGGCAATAAAATTTGAAGCCTGGCAATGCTGTTTGCCACACAATGCAAGGTTCTCTCGCTCTAAATTGCGGGCCTCACAATAAGCCTCTACCCCTTCCACTTAACGGGCCTGTTGATGAGCCTGGCAATGCTCATTGCAGCCCCCTCAATCCAGTTCCGTACGTTCCTCGCGATAAGCCCTTCGGCGCTCATTGCAGGCCCGTCAAGCCAGTCACGTACGGGCCTCGCAATGAGTGCCTTCAGCTCATCGCGAGCCCCGCAATGAGCTCATAGCAGCCCCATTTGCGCTCATTGCAGCCCCATCAAGCCAGTTACATACGGGCCTAGCGATGAGTGCCTTTAGCGCTCATTGCAGCTCCTGTCAAACCTGTAACTTTCGGGGCTCGTGATGAGCACCTTAGGCGCTCATCGCAAGGCCCGTAATTACACATGCTCAAGTCCGTAACCTTTAACATTGCGTGACGACAACTCCCAATTACAACAACTATTATAGTTGATTAGATTGTGCTACAACCGTTCAGTACAATGCCTCAGAGATACATACAATGAGCCTGATTCAATTGCAAGGCCGCACCTCACAGGATACAGGCCGTATGTCTGCGGACGTGCTGCGGGCTCCCATTCGTCTCTGATTCCGGTGATATTTAATTGAAGGAGCCCGCAAGTTACGGACTGAAAGCCAAGTCCGTAAACCATGCACTGGTCCATAGCAGTTCAGGGCGGGAATATGATCCATTAAGCAAGACTGTAACCTCCCATTTCGAAACAGCCAATAGACAATGAGACCTCCATCATTACGCCTATAAAACGCCCATAAAACATAGAAGTTACATGTCAATCAGTTAGGTTCGGGGGTCTGACATGCGATGGGACTCAAAATACGAAATTATAAACATAAATGCCAATACTGTTCTAGTCCATATGGGTGTCTTGATATGTATTAACTCATTGATTCCCAAGATCAATATTAACTGGAAATGAAATTCTATTTACTTTCATCGCTTTCCGAGTTATTTACAGTGCAGTATTGATTTTGTTTTTGCATTTACAGTACCACGAATAGGTGTTTAACCCCCTTGCGGGTCCTCTCTAGCACTCACAGGATTTTCTGCTACTTTTGCCGTTTACGGGTGTGAAAACATTTGCGGGCTTGGGGATTTGGTGCAATTGAATAGTGATTCACGATTTTAGATCAAAGGCTTCGGGAGGCTGTAAGTTCTGGGTTTAACCATTGCAAAGTTTTCAAGCTCGTAACCTATAAACCGTTTGGAGCCCACAAAAAGACGCTGCTTGAATAGCAAATTAACTTACGATTGCTCAATTGAATCAGGCTCATAGTGTGACTTGTCTGCATCATAAGGTGTAAGGTACAATTTAAATTCATTTAAATGTGACTGCTTCTCTATCTAGGGACCACGTCATTAGACTGCAGCTTTCATTCATTTTCTTTTCACAGCCACTAATCTAGCTGACAAAAAGTGACAACTGAACGTAAACCTTGGTTATTTTATACATCTAATTGATTTATGTTACTAAAATACTGTTATTACATAAATAACATTAATTTCAGAGATTTATATATGACTAGTCAATTGCCTGTCATAAATGACAGTATAATATTTGATGTCTCATTCGCCACTCTCCCTCCCCTTTGTCTGTTCCCCCCTCTCCCTCTCCTGTGTCTCCCCCCTCCATCACCTATGTCTCTTTCCGCCCATCCTTCCCATGTGTCTCTCTCCCCCATCTCCATCCCCTGTGTCTCTTCCCTCCCCTTCTCCTGTGCCTCTTCCTCCCCCTCTCCCTCCGCTCTGCCTTTCCCCATGTCTCTCTCTCCCCCCTCTTCCTCCCCTGTGTCTCTCCCCCCTCTTCCTCCCCTGTGTCTATTCCCCCCTCCATCCCCTGTGTCTCTTCCCCCCTCTCCTGTGTCTCTCTCCCCTCTCCCTACCCTGTGTCTCTGCCCCCACTCCCTCCTGTGTGTCTCTTCCCCCTCTCCCTCCCCTTTGTCTCTTCCCCCTCCCTCTCCTGTGTCTCTTCCCCCTCTCCATCACCTGTGTCTCTTCCCCCTTTCCCTCCCCTGTGTCTTTCTCCCCCTCTCCCTCCCTTGTGTCTCTTCTCCCCCTCTCCCTCTCCAGTGTCTCTTCTTCCTCCTCTCCCTCCACTGTGTCTCTTCCCCCCTCTCCCTCCCCTGTGTCTCTTCCCTCCCTTTCTCCTCTGTCTCTTCCCCCCTTTGTCTCTCCCCGTGTCTCTCCTACCTCTCTTCCTTCACTGTGTGTCTATTCCCCTGTGTCTCTTTCCCCTCTCCTATGTCTATCTCCCCCCTCTCCCTCCCCTGTGACTCTCCCCCCTCTCCTGTGTCTCTTCTCCTCCCCTGTGTCTCTTTCCCCCATATTTCTCCCATCCATGTGTCTCTCCCACTCATCTCCCCTCTCCCCCGTGTCTCCTCCCAGCACGCAATCTCTCTCTCTCTCCTTCCCTCCTGTGTCCTCCTTCCCTCCCTTCTCCCCTCTCCTTCCCTCTCCTCTGCGAGCCTCGCAATGAGCACAAAAATCTAAAAAAGCTCGCAAAATGCACTGCGTATTAACTATTTGCGGCTTAGCCTCACTTTGTGTGCCCGGTATGCACTATGAGCATGCGCAATTCACAACTTTCGGCGCCCATTGCGGTACGACAACTATACACAAACTCGCAGTACGACAACTATATTAGTCATAATATTGAATTACTAGGGCCTTGAATGTAATTCATTAACTACCCATTGACTTACATTATCTAATTGGGTTCTACTTACAAGGTTTACATGGTAAATGCTGGACCCATAGTTGAAGGCAGAGTTGATGACCATTAAAATCTTGTTTCCTCACCTAGTACACATTTACCTATAGAAAATCCTCCCACCTCACCTACATTTTAATTTTTTTTCACTAAAATTCATTAAGGCTTGGCCCTCTAGTCCATACTTCACGTCTTAAGCCAAAACTCACTCCTCTCACTTATCATTATTATATTTCTGTATGACCTTTACCATTCATTTATATTCCATTCAATAGGTTGTTTTCTACACACAAAAATATGTATTTGTATATAAGCATAGAATATGTAAGTGTAATTTATCAAAAGTATACAGATAGGTATCACTGATTCCACCTAATATTTTATCATTGAAATAATAACGTTTCAGATCCGGGCACAGATTTTTTATTTTTTTTAAAGGGCCAGTGTATGCGCTTTTCATATGAAAACAATTTTTAGTTCACCGTTAATTTACATTTGCAAACAGCAATAAAGCAAATCTTTAGCTAGAAAATATAATTGAAAAACATAGCTTACCTCATTATTGGCCACTGCTGTACTGCCTCACTGTCCTTAGCACTATTGAAAGAAAGTGGAAAGTTTCAACTGTGATACCATTACTTAGACTGTCTTGGTAAAGCTTGAATAATATTATTACAGTTGCAAACATTTACTTCCTTTCAGTAGTGCCTTGGATAATGAGAGGTGGGGAGGGATACAGCAGTGACCATTAATGAGTTAAACTGTGTTTTTTAATTATATTGTCTGGCTAAAGCTTTGAAATGCTGCTGTTTGCCCGTGTATTTTTCATTTTAATTAATGTTGAACTAAAAATACATTTAACATGAAAGTTGGATATACATCTCAGATCATTATTTTCAGTTTACAATATATTTTCTATTTATGTAAATTCCTATTTGCTTATTCATCATAGTATACCAGTATTATCTTGATATAAAAGCCTCATTTGTATAGTCGCTGTACGCTGTGCTGCCGGCTTGGAGCCATCCGACTCATAAGAACATCACAGACAGATGGTGTTGGGAAGTGTCGGAGACTTTCAGAAAGAGTCCTCAGCAAAATGTTATTAACCTACAATTTCCACTGGTCTCAGCGAGTAACCCTCCCCCTCCTCACAAAAGCTATTTGTCCATGTTTTCCTCCAAAGAAGATTTTGAAGCATTAACCAAAAGTACATGAGAGAGAGATTATTCTCCTGGTCCATTTACTCAATAAACAATAGACTATATTCCCCAATAAATACTACTATTTTCTGTCCACTTAAATATTATTGGTGATTTTAAATAGAGAGAAAGACTCAAAATTAATTAAATAAAGTGATATTCATTAGTTTTTTTTATTTATTTGATTGGCGGGAGATTTATCTTTTTCTCCTTTTAAGTTATCAGAAGAGACATATTGACACTGATTTGCTTTACAGAGTGATATCATAAGGAGAAGGGGAAGTTTTATGTCTGTCTGGCTGAAGAAGACCTCCATGGTCCAACACTAAATCTACAAGGCTGTCAGCTTAAAGAGATATTGAATGTTCCTGGATTTTACTAGATATATAATATACCTGTGTATCTATTTACTCTTACATACCTTTACTGCCTAAAATCAAACAAACAGTCTGTGTATGGGTCTGCCCACTTCTGTGTATCAAGACACAGACTCTGTAGGGCTGCATGTGCAGTGTAGTGTCATAGCCTATCAGGGACCATGTCTCAGCAGCATGTGGCAGAATGTTGCTGAGAGATGGTTACTGATTGGTTAGTATGTGCAGTACAGCAAGTACAGCAGAGTGTGTGTCTTCATAAGCTACAGAGGGCAAACCTAAGCAGGTATGATTTTTATATTTTTAGGAAGAACAAAACAGCTTATATGCACTTTCTAATAAAATAAAGTATATAAACGTAAATAGATATACAGGTATATTATATACCAAGTGAAATCCACAAACCAGCCATGTATAGGTATATTTGTGCTATTATAGAGCATCATCAATAAAACACTAACAAGCTGAAAGGCCAGATAAAATAACAACTATACACAGTCACTGCCCAAAGAAAATCTCACAGGCGTTAATCATTTTTGGTTTGATCACAATATCATATTTAATACAAAATATATAAAAATAAAAATACAGTCTCAATTATTACTTGCATTAGTATATTTTAGAATACATAAAAATGCACATACCTAACATTTGTTGCATCTCATAAGATTTCTAATAACATCAATATGAAAACGAATGGGGAAAAACAATATTTCAAAAATGTGTCGCACATTTCACAAGTGTATAAGGGTTTTTATATAACCTGGTTATTCCTCCAGTTGCCCTCCTGTCTGCAGTTTGTGTGTGACGGCTTGTTCTCAAAAGACCTACCGTAAGTAAACTTTCACGTCCTTCCTGACCCATCCTAATCCTAATCTGTTACTCTTACCCAGATTTCTGCATCTTCCATTTCCTTTAGGTTGTAAATGTAAGAGTTTTCAATCTTGTAGGGTGCTTTGGGAAAAATCACTTTCTATATAAGATTTTAAACTCCAAAACAGGACAATGTGTTAGTATTTTACTTAACCCCTGCATAACAATAAGGAATATGTTGGTGTGTTGTGATGCCTCTAGGTCTGCCTGGCTATCTCCAACCTGTGATGGAGTAGATGTTCAGACTTATTTATACTAGATTTACTTGAACACTCAAATACACAACATAATTCTACAATCATATAAATATCACAGCATCCATCAGTTCCCCAACCTGGACCTAACGTTGGACCATATCAGGTCCTCTCGATCACCATTCTCTCTCCTATGTGTATTTTTCCCGGACAAGCTTCATGGTGGGCAGCCAACATACACTGAAACAAGTCCATATTGGAGGCTTCCATTCGTAGTATCTAAAGTTTTCAAATACTGTTAATGCTTAATTAGCTTGTTCTGAAATACTAATTGGGTTTTGTTTTTGCTGATAGTTTGGTTATCTTTATCAACCTTTCAGTTTTGTGGTTCAGGAGGTGATATTGTTAATTGGAGATACTGTTTATTTAGATTTGTAGATTTTATAAAATACATGACCTACATTGGACACAAGCAGCCTTATTAAATTGTGATTCAGTAAATTTAAAAGGGCTCTATTTAAGCACACAGCATATTTTATTTACAGAAGTTTTTAGTTAGTGAAGACCTTGCTTTTGGATGGAAGTTCACTAACTAAAAACTTCTGTAAAAAAAAATATGCTGTGTGCTAAAATAGAGCGCTTTTCAATTTACCGAATCGCAATTTAATAAGGCTGAAGGTGTGTATTATTCTAGACTCTATCACGTATTAACTTTTAACTTTGATATCTTCAGTAAACCATCATCTTTTGTAGATCAACATGTGTTAAAGGGCCTGTGTAAGCATTTTTCAAATCGATTACATTTTCAGTTTGCCATTAATTAACATTAAAAATACATGGGCAAACTGCAGCAAAGAAAATCGTTTGCAAGAAAATATAATTTAACGTTCTCCTCATTCATGGCTGCTGCTGCTGTGTTCCTCCATCTCCCTCCTTTTATGCTGGGCACTAATGTTCAGAAGATAACCACAACCAGCATACTATCAGCCTTATTAAATTGCGATTTGGCCAATTGAATAGGGCTCTATATAAGCACAGAGCATACTTTTTTTCACAGAAGTTTTTAGTTAGTGAAATTCTATCGAAAAGCAAGCAGCCCCATTAAATTGCGATTTGGTAAATTCAATAGGGCTCTAATTAAGCATACAGCATATTTTATTTACAGAAGTTTTTAGTTAGTGAAGACCTTGTTTTTAAGTAGAAGTTCACTAACTAAAAACTTCTGTTAAAAAAATATGCTGTGTGCTTAATTAGAGCCCTATTAAATTTACTGAATCGCGATTTAATAAGGTTGAAGGTCTTCACTAACTAAAACTTTCTGTAAAAAAAATATATAGAGCCCTATTCAATTGTCCGAATTGAAATTTAATAAGGCTGTATATATGCATGCCAGGTTACCTGGATAATTCCCCGTTGGAGAAGGGGGCTGTGACTACAATACCATAAACCCGTCTCTCCAAAGTAAGCATACTCTAGGTTATCCAGCATGTATAAATAATGCAATATCAGGGCCTTATGCAAATGCGATTTGGCCAATTGAATAGGGCTCTATATAAGCACAGAGCATATTTTTGTACATACATTTTTAGTTAGTGAAGACCTTGCTTTTGGATAGAAGTTCAATAACTAAAAACTTCTGTAAAAAATATATGCTCTGTGCTTAT
The DNA here is from genome assembly GCA_027410445.1 of Discoglossus pictus. Classification (NCBI taxonomy): domain Eukaryota; kingdom Metazoa; phylum Chordata; class Amphibia; order Anura; family Alytidae; genus Discoglossus; species Discoglossus pictus. Next base: position 65,503,657 of record CM050164.1, on the reverse strand, counting down.
ATAAAGCCCTATTCAATTGGCCAACTTGCAATTGAATGAGGCCCTCAGTGTCCAGAATTAGGGCCTCATTCAATTTCGATTTGGCCAATTGAATAGGGCTCTAAATAAGAACACAGCATATTTATTTTAAAGAAGTTTTTAGTTATTGAAAACCTTGCTTTTGGATAGATGCTTACTAACTAAAAACTTATTTAAAAAATATATGTTATGTGCTTATTTAGAGCCCTTTTCAATTGGCCAAATTGCTATTGAATGAGGGCCTTAGTGTCCACAAAAAAAGAAGGGAGATGGAGGGTTACTGGAACAGCAGCCGTGATTGAAGGATACTGTGGTTTTAAATGATATATTCTAGCTAAAGCCTTTCTTTTCTGCTGTTTGCACATCTATTTTAATGTTAATTAATGATTAAATAAAATAGATTTAACTTGAACAACGCTTCATCTTAACATTTATATAAGTGAAAATAAATCCTTTCACTCAAATTTCCACATATACTGCCCTTGACTCATCCAAAGGGTCCAAAATAAATTAAATCTTTGGGTAGCATAAAAACAAAATAACAGTATTGTGAGGGGATAATATTGACTGTGTGCTGTACTAGAAGCTGATTCTTTCCAACTGCAGAGGACAGAACGGGAGCCACATGGACATCTGGTAATCTGCTTAACCTGAATCTGCTTAATTGTGTATACTTCTCTTGACCCAGCGAGAACCTATAGGTGCATAGTAACAATTAACCCATTATAACCCCTTACTTATTCTATAATAACAACACAGTACACCAGGTTGGGAGTACAACAGGCCACGGCAATTTATTATTTAAATTTAACAATTGAAATCCTAGGAGGAGGAGCCTGGCCAGTAATAGTGACCTCAAGCCCTGAGTACGCGCTCATGACCCACCCCTGTCCTTTTCCACCCCCCTGAGGAAAGGGAGAAAAGGACCACATTCTTGACTTCCTGTGCCGGGCGCCTTCCTCAAGGGATGCCTCACGTGGCTATGTTCCCCCCCCCCCCACAACAGCTAGGGACAGCTGTACCCCCCCCCCCCCGAACTCCAGCATCATCATCTCCAGCCCTATGTGCATTAGGTGGACCCCATTTGGCAAAAAGAACAATTCTGCATCATTTGTGCCAAAGCTCCACACACCCCTGATTTCTAGCAGAAGTGGACATTCATTTATTGATCTTTTGCTGTGCTTTGTCCAAATTAGCGGAATTCCTGGCATTTCTCTACAATCTCCTTTTTAACATTTCAGACCAGATAACAAACACACCGTGAAGCTTATGCACCCAACCCAACAGGCCCTGCTTAATGTCCCTGGCTAACTTCTTTATCGGGACTGTCCCTAAGTCATTATCCCCGGCATGCACCAGTATAATCTTAGGATGACCCCATTAGTGGGCGTGTGAGTGCAGTAGCCTACTCACCTGTGTAAGTCTTTGACTCTGATCCACCCCACCTGCATGACCTCATCTGGAACACCCAGCTACGGATCCCTACGTGTACCTGCAGCGAACCGGTGAGCCCAGTGCACGTATGAGTGCCCAATAATCCACAGCTGTTTCTTCTGACCTGAAAAGGACAGTATTAAAATCCTCCAGCCTCCAGTGAACCTTTGGCCGTTGGTCGCACATAGGTAAAAAAACGTCTGGATTCCCATCTCCCAATTCTCTTGATCACTTCCTCCTGTAAGCCTGGGCGACCTGCCTCTGTGGCCGCCCGTATTCCAAATTCTGCCTGGTTAAAACCGAAATACTGTAAGGCAAACTTGAACACCCTGGGGAATTGGAAAAGAGAGAGTGCCAAGTCATCCTCGTGCACTAGTAGCGGGCTGGGAACCGATGAGCGCCCGTGACTTTAGAGTCTAACACAATACCGTCAACAGTCTCTACCCACCCATTGCAGACTGACCTCCATTCCTTTTCCTTCCTGATCCGTCTTGGATCTCCGTAACCAAACCAAACTTTTACACTTCAAGACAGACATCCACTAGCTGTAGACCCCCTAATGCTTGCTTGCTTGCCGACACTAATTCCCCTATCCGAAACTCTCAGAAGAAGGCCAGCGAGAAGGCCAATGCGAAAAAGCCAGGATTCATAGGCCATGTTACAGACTTCACACAGCACCACAAATAACCATAATAACTTAGACAATGTAATAGGGCGCCTTTTGTTGAGACTGTGTTCGACTCTATTACGCTCTTGCATTTTGTTAGGTACCACAACAACACCCCTTACATACTCTCTTCCATTTCAGCCCCTCCTGCCAATGAGACTGGCTCTTTCCATTTTTTTCCAGACCCTCTTGTAGGCATTCCATGTGGCTGGTGCTAACGATCTCCTAACCCATGAGGCTATCTCGCCGCACTAAACTCCCACAGGTGTTGAGGAATATTGTCTCCAATCTGCTGCGACATCTGCACCAATGCCCTGAAGCGATCCCACTACAAATGAAAAAGCTCAGAGTACCCAGGGGCATGTTTTACCCTAAACCAAATATTAAGTCATTGGCAACCGAAAACCAAGTACCAAATCAGACTAATTACTGGTACCGACGACGCTGGAGGGGGGGGGGGGGGTGGTGGGGGGGGGGGGGTTGTTGACAGCATGGACCACCGACATGTTACCCTTGAAGAAGACAATCTGCTTGTTAGCCAGACTCTGTCCCCTGAGGAGCCGTGCTACAGCTCCAGGAAGTCTAGATTGCTCGTTAACCCGGCTTCCATCCACTGTACTGGCCATACACTTGCGCACCATCTGCCCCCAAGGTAGGCTTCCATGCCTACCGCCCCCGACACATCGGTATATAGTTCCAGTTCTTCATTGGAACAAGTCTACACATGTATCAATGCTTTGCCATTGAATGTTTCCAGGAAAGTGAGTCAGACCTTCACATCATCCTTCATAGCGGCCATGATGCTAATAAAATGATGCAGACGCCTTACTCCCACTGTTGCTAACACTAGCCTCCTGCCGAAACCCCCCAATAGGAATTATCCGGCAAGCAAAGTTTGACTTGCCCATAATGTACTGTAGCCGTCACAGGGTTACTCTCCTGGCTCCTCTAAACGCCACCAATTCCTCCGTCAGGTCACTCACCTTGTCCATGGGCAAGCTGCATTTCATGCTATGTGAGTCTATCTGTATACCCAAGAAAGACAATCTCGTCGTGGGGCCCTGCATTTTCTCCTGAGCTAATAGGACCCAAAATTCCCTGGTCATCCTCGCAAACACGTCCAAGATGTGCACGCAGCTATCATCGCCTGCCGGACCAATGAATAAGAAGTTGTCCAAGTAATGCATGATGCTGGCAAAACCGGACTCATTAACGCCGGCCCACTACAAGAATGAGTTAAACGTTTCGAAGTAAGCCCATGATATAGAGCACCCCATAGGTAGACAGAGGTCCACAAAGTACTTGCCCTCAAAGCTACAACCCAGAAAGTGTTGGCTGGCCGGATGCACCGGTAACAGGCGAAAAGAGCATTCTATGTCCACTTTGGCCATGAGTGCGCATCGATCCACCCTCCCCATGATTGCGGAGTCGAACGATGCATAGGAGACGGACGTCAGATCCATCATTTACTGAGCTCCCAGCCGGGTACAATAAATGATGAGACTCTAAGTTTCTGCAAAGGATGCAAGGTGAATGGGCTCACCATCCTACCTAGTTGCATTTCCTTCTCCAGTTTTGTCTGCACCACGTCTGGAAACTCAGCCTCTGATTTCAGGTTCCGGGGCTCCATGTCAACATAATCAATCTCACATAGGATCTTAAAACCATCCCAAAAGCCTTCCACCAGCAGGTTTGCTGCTGCGGCTTTGCCCTTCACCTTACCGTAACGTCCTAGCCATGGCAGAATTGCGAGGAGCATTACTGGCGTACTGCCCTCTTGCAACTGTCTCTCTGGCCCTAACTCCTTCTTTTTGTCTGGTGCACCTAGCCAAAGGGTGCTCTCCTCCGCAGCGGCAGCGGATTATGCCCTCATTAAAGGCATAGCAGACCTTTATGGCTGTTGCTGTGGTGGGGATGGGAGCTCGACTCCCGCCGATCCCGCTCCGAAAGGGCAGTGTTGCCCTCATTGGCGCCATGGCGTTGAGCCAATAAGCCACCGTCTTCTCACTCCATGACATTGTGGGCCTAGAAGACATGCAGTGGCGGAAATTGTTATATTTCCACCATGCAAGCCCCCTATACGTGCGGTATGCACTTCTGCTATCTTCCTGGTATAAAACAAGGATGAACATTGTGCCAGGAATGTTTCCCTGATGACACAAGCCAGTATGCAAAAGACTTGCAGCAAATTGTTGAAGGTTCTTGGAAGGCGCCACCCCTCCCCGCCTTTCTTCTCTTCCCCTTTTCCCCTCCTTTACCTCTTGCATGAGGTGTGCTCCCAAATTGTCAAAGGGCACACCACCGCAGGCCTAAGGGAGTCCCCTGTGACCCTGCTTTTTTGCTGCCACGACTGCCGAAGCCGCCATCGTGCCAGATGCGGGCTGTATCCGCCCCTCATCTGCTCTTGCCACTTATGATGTTGGCGTTAGCTCCCTTAAGCACGCCGGGGATCCACCACAGAACCATGCCAAACACGTCAGGCCCGAGACCCACTGAGCCCTAGCTCTGAAAACTGAACATTGTGCTGCTTCAGCAAATCCTTCAACCCCGTCATCAGTTAGTTGTCGCCCTGGCAGTCCTTCTGTTGCTGGTCGCCCCCTGCCCATTTTGCTATGCCATCTCACTTGCCCCACAGGCACTAAGCAAAGTCATCCTGGGCATCCTTCCATCATGCTGTGGCATCCGCTCCCAGAACTCCCTTACAGCTCTGAACTAGAGCATGTGCAATTACACCAACAGGATCTGCGCTTTTGTGAGCGCATCCTGTCCTTAGTTCTCCTGGAACGGCAAGAGGGGCTGTTACTGACCCACCTATCCCTAGCTATCTGCGTCACTCATCTAGGCACTTCGCAAGATAAGTCGCTATCTGTTGTTATGACAAACCCGAAACAACGCAGTCCGTCCCTCCCGAACCGCTATAGTTCCATCGTTACTAGTCAATTGCCATCTGTGTCAACCGCGCGTCTTGCGACATACCCTGATGCGTGACCTACACCACCCATCCGTCCACCCATGGTGGCATGTGTCTTCTGTCTCGTCACTGCTTTAGCGAAAAGGTGAGTGCTGTATCTTGGACCTCCGAGTCTAGGCGGGCCTTACCGTACTGCTGCGTAAGGCAGCGCCTGTCTGGTCTGCGGCCGCAGCCCTGTCCATTCGCTGCTCCTTCTCTCTTGTTGTCTGCATCCTGGACGCTGGTCTCTTGGTGGCCAGTTCTTCACTGTCAGTATGCAGTGTTAGTATTTTTTCCTGCTCCCTGTCTAACCCTACTGTGGACTGCTGTTTGGGGTGTTGGAGCTGGCCTCCTAGCTTTAACCTTAACGCCTTTTGGGCAAGGGTGTTGCGTGCTTTTAGGCAGCGTATCTAGGCCATGCCGGATGCACCTACTGGCTCAGCTCCTGGATTCAACTGAAGTGCTAGCTATTGGGCTGTGAAGTCAGCACTTGTTCCTGGTGCCTGGCATCTGTCCCTCTCAAGGCTGTACAGTTGCCTTGTCAAAGGAGCTCGATGCCCCAGAGTCTCCCTGGCTAGCAGCTAGTGCGGGCTGAACCCAAGTTGCCCCCTGAGGAACACCCATGCCCCCTATGTGCTGCCCAGGCTGGTCTCTAACTATTTCTCACCATGACAGTGCACCTTTGACCCGACCATCTGCTACAGGTGCTCCAAGAGACTTCCCTCCTCTGAGCTCATAATGCTGCAGCCCCTGCTATCTGTCTGATATACTTTATGCCTCAATACAAGTGTCATGAACAAAGAACACACAACCACCCAAGATAAGCCTACCCTGCTCACATACACCCACCCATGCTCCACACACACACAGATACTCAGGGGATATAGCCATTCCGCTCCACGATGCCCCAGAAGGAAGCTCCTGCAGATGCGACTGCTCCTTAAGATGTCCGGCCGCAGATGCGCGGCCCTACATGCCCTGCTCCACCCCATGGCCAGCACACCTGACGGCCGGAGCCAATCACATACACCTAGGCTCCCCGGGTCAATAGGCACTGCGCGTGAGCCCCAGGTAGCCTGGGGCCCCCTACATGCCCTCCAAACCTCTTCTCTTTGAGTTGGTTTGTATTTTGTACAAGCTACTTTTTTGTTTTTATAGCACAAGACACCTGTACAGAGTACCAGATTTACTTTCTTTTTCTTTCACTCTCCTGATTTTCCTAATACAATGTGCTGCTGCATCAAAAAGTTTTTATTGATGCTAAAACCATTCCTACCCTCCTTTCAGATTCTGCAAAAGATGCTTAGGAAATCCTCATGTATGAAAGTTAAGCTTTTTTTTTGTTTGGGTAGACACAATCTCCCAACTTATATTAAACCACCCTGACTGATATCTAGACCCTAACAGTTGATACTTCTCCCACTATATCATCATTTAAGAGTATTGGGTTTAATATGTGAATTTGCTTCTTTAACAATTGTTTTAGTGAATACAATTGCACGAAATCTAGCATAAATATCTACCTGATTAATCCAGCAACAATAATATTTCAGTGTACCGTTAGCATATTAATGTCACCCATAATTATTACTTCATTGTCCATATCATCTTTTGCTGTTTTGTCCACAAAATGATCTTTATAGTGTCTTTTAGGCTTTATATCAATCTTATACTAAATATATTCTCTCTGCAATTTCATTAGTCTTCTATATGATCTTTATATTGTCTTTGGTATCCTGTATTACTGTAGCTTATATGTTTCTTCACCATGGAGAGAACTACTGGCAATGCACCATGGCCCATACAGTGTAGGGACCCAATGCTACTTACAGCTACCTAGAGTAAAGTGGTGTTCAATTTATTTAAAAAAAGGGACAGGGGTAGAAAAAAATTTTTATTGTTGGATTTTTATTGATCACCATCAGCACTTACCATATACTGTATATATTATTACTTTACAGTAATACAGTTGCTTATTGGTCCTGGGGAAGTTCGCTGTAGTTGTTCTGGTAGGGAGTGTTCAAGTTCCTTCAAGACACAGGTCATGTACACATTTAGAATGAGTATACAGCAGTGATGGATTGCACCTTAATGACAAAAGAGTTTGTGTTTAATCTAGTAGGTGGGGGGAGTGACTAGATAGAAATAATGAGGTAGAAAGTGTAGAGCGGTAAGCAATGAATTAACTAGTCATTGGGGAGGAGAAGGGGGGGGGGTACTTAGTATAGTCAAAAGGAAGGTATTGCTAAGTAACTCAATTATAGAGGCAGACACTTCAATACTGCAGACTCATAACAACATAAGGTGTATGCTGGCTAATGCCAGGGGCTTGTCAGGGAAAATGGGCAAGTTAGAATTATTAGTAGTAAATAAGAAATGGGACTTATTAGGCATTACTAAAACATGGTGGGATGACTCACATGACTGGACTGGTAATTTGGATGGTTATAAAGTATTTAGGAAAGATTGGGGCAATGGTAAAAGAGGAGGAGGGATTTGTCTGTATGTTAAACCTGAATGTAAGCCGATAATCTAATAATGGGAGATGTTAACTACCTTGAAATACACTGGAAATCAGCAGTTCAGCTAAGGAGAGTACTATCAGATATCATTATCTGGCCCAAGTTACACAAGAATCTACTAGAAATGATCTTGGATTTAGTCATCAAAAATAATATTTATATGGTATCAAATGTTGAAATAGGGCAACCTTTGGGAAATAGTGATCACAACACAGTCTCATTTGAGATTGAATTAAAAAACAAAGCTGTAAGGGGCTAACAAAAACTCTTAATTTTAAAAGGGCAGATTTTAACGGTCTAAGGGCAGCAATACAACGTATAGACTGGGACAAAGAACTGGCAGGTAAAAACACAGGACATAAATGGTCAAATTTCAAATTCTTACTAAATATACGTACCTATCACCATATGTCCTGTGGAAATAAAACTAAAAGGAGTAAATCACATCCCATTTTGCTTAACTATGATTTAAAGATCAAGATATGGAGTAAAAAAACAGGTATTTAGATTGTACAAACAAGAGGGGACATAGACTGCTTTTCGTGAGTACAAGGAAATCAACAAGGCTTGCAAAAGGGCTATTAGACTGGCTAAAATAGAAAATGAGAAGTTAGTTGCAAAGGAGAGTAAGACAAACCCTAAACTTTTAAAAAAATATATATTAATGGGAAGAAGACCAGGAAGGAAGTTATAGGAACATTACTATCTTACACAAGACACAACTAAAATCCTAATACACTCTCTTATCATCATTCTTCTTGGCCTACCCACCACCCGACTATCTCGACTTCAATCCATTATGAATGCTTCTGCTAGACTCATCTTCCATACACAACGTTCAGTGTCAGCATCACCTCTCTGTCAATCACTTCATGGACACTGGATTCCAAACTCAAAGACAAGGCACTCCTTACTTTGCTATGTGTTCATTTGTATTTATCTTTGTTTGAACTTAACTTATGTACAGCTCTACGGAATATGTCGGCGAAATATAAATAAACAATAATAATAATATCATTACAATGTGACACAGGCCGCCTGATAAACAGTGACCACGAAATGGCAGATGAGCTAAATAAGTTATTTTCTTCTGTATACACAAGAGAGATACCAGTGGTTGGGACACTGCAACAAAATGGGGTTACACTACCATCACCAATTAATTGGTTAACACATGAAGAAATCCAAAAGAGGTTGGAAAAAACTAATATTAATAAAGACCCAGGTCCTGATGGAATACATCCAAAGGTACTGAGGGAACTGGGCTCTGTAATAGCCAAACCATTATATCTAATTTTTTAAGACTCACTCACCACAGGGTCGCTACCAGATGACTGGAGAAAATTAGATGTGATACCTATACTGCAAGAGCAAATCCAGGGAATTATAGACCTGTAAGCCTCACTTCTGTAGTGGGAAAGCTTTTAGAAGGGTTAATAAGGGATAGTATAAAAAAATATGTCTCTTTAAACGAGGGATAGGTCATGTCAAACAAATGTAATTAGTAGGAAATTGGATCAAGGCAACTCTTTTTTGGTTTTCCAAAGGCTTTCGATACTGTCCCACATGGAAGACTATTGTGCAAACTAAAGGATACAGGAATTGCAGTAAATATCTGTTAATGGATTGAGAACTGGCTAAAAGACAGGAAGCAAGTGGTTGTTGTAAATGGAACATACTCAGATTAAACTAATGTGGTAAGTGGGGGTCCTTAAGGTTGAGTGTTAGGTCCTTTCCTTTTAACATACTTATTAATGATTTAGAGGTAGGACTGGAAAGTATTGCCTTCATGTTTGATGTTGGCACTAAGTTGTGCAAGGTAATTAAATCAGAAAACAATGTACTTTCCCTCCAAAGGTATTTGCATAAATTAGAGAAATGGACATCACAAAGGTAAAGTTATGTATTTGGGAAGGAAAAATCTTAATGGAGTATCGGGTATTGAAAGGGATTTGGGAGTGCTTGTGGACAACCACCTACGTAACAGAGCTCAATTCCAAGCAGCAACTGCAAAGGCAAGTAAAATATTAGCATATATTAAGAAGGGTATAGAAGCAAGGGAAGCAAATATAATTCTGCCACTATACAAATCCCTAGTACGCCCTCATTTAGAATACTTACTACAATTTTGGTCACCACTTCATAAAAAGCACATTTTAGGGCTGTAAAAAGAACAGAAAAGGGCAACAAAACTAATAAGGGGAATGGAGGGGCTTAGTTATGAAGAAAGAGACACAAAATTAAACTTATTTTCTATAGAAAAAAGTAGACTAAGAGGAGATATAATTACCTTGAATAAATACATCCAGGGTCAATATAAGGCTTTGTCAAGTGAACTTTTTGTGCCAATAGAGTTTCAACTGACAGAGGACATCTCTTGAGATTAGAAGGAAAAAGATTCCTCCATAAAGAAAGAAAATGGTTCTTTACAGTAACAGTGGTTAATCTGTGGAAATCTCTACCAAAGGAGGTGGTGACATTGGATTTGATAGATACATAAAAAAATGGATTACATACAGTATATATTTGAATAAAAAGGGTTATCTTGGATATCTAGAGAAGGAGTATTGATCCAGGGAGAAATCCTATTGCCAGTATATGGGGCAGGAAGGAATTTTAGACAATTGCTAATCTTTAAATGTTTTCTGTTTTCCTTCCTCTGGATCAATTATCAATTAACAATTAATCTGCATATTACAAAGATAAAAGGAGATCTAAAAAAAGTTGAACTTTATGGACTAAATGTATTTTTTCAACCTCAATTAATATGTAGCTATATAACAATAAGTATCATTCTATAAGCCTGTGTTGGCAAGGGCATTTAGTAGCATACTGTAGTTTAGGTTGAGTGTAACTTGTTCTAGAGGTCCAAATCTACAGTGATGTCTCATCTCTCATTTATATAGCTCCAACACATTCTGTAGTGCTGAGGTACAGTAAAACATGCTTATGACAGAATGATAAAAAGAAACTGACGACCCTGCCCTCGAGGTAACAATCATACACATGACACTTTTATAAAGAGGGTGTTGCGTGATTGAGAGTTTGCAAGCTTACAGAGTAACGGATTAATGAAACAAAAGTTGAAGTTGTCAAAAGTGAGAAAACAAGGGTTGATTAGTGATTGAGTCACAAATCATAGGTTGGTTAGTGTGGACAGCATATGTTGGAGGGTATGTTCTCCTTCTCCTTCAGGATCCACACTAGCATGAAGTGCTCCAAAAGTCCAATGGAAGCCAACCAAGAGCTAAAACTCTAGATTTGTTTTGTTTTAATGCTTTTATAGCTGCTAATATAGTAAGTCTGTTACATGCTTTACACAAGTGATGTTTTGCACAAACCACAGTAATTATTTAATTATTTTTGAATAACTACATTGGTGTTTATCGTTAATTTGACTTTTTATTGTTATTCAGTAAAATGAGGAGAATTGATAGCACCAAAGTACGCCAGGTAAAGTCTGAACAACTCTTACGCATAGATGACCATGATTTTGCCATGAGACCTGGATTTGGAGGTAAGATAATTCTTACAAGTGTGTTCATTTAGTGTTTGTGATTGCTGTTACTCAATGTTACATGATAATGTCTTACAGTGATGGTGTTTGTACTAATTAAACTGGTTTGCATTTTCTAAACCATAGCGTATCATCTTTTGAGCTCCTGTTCATTTTTACAGATCCTAAAACTTTTTCAGTCAAGCCCTTAAAAAGCCTATTAATTGTAGGCTTAGTGTCCTCACCACCATTCTCAGACATGTCCACAATAATACTGTTAGGAGATTTTAGTAGTTCATGTCAACCTCCTATTACTAACATAGTACTGTTTTTTCTAACTCCTCACTTACTACTTGCAACATATATATATCTATATATATTTTTGTTAAAACCTGATTTTTTAACTACATGGCAGAAATGTTTGCACTATGGTGTCTCTTTAATGTCTATATATTTAGTATAAAAGGCATTGTGTACAATATCTGGACATTGTCTTCATAATTCCTTTCTGTGATGATCCAGGGGTAGCGGCTATTACTGCCCAGGGTCACCTGCTATAGACTACAGGTTAACTATCCACAAGGACTTTTGGGTTGATGGAAATCTCTGCACCAGCACCCTTATATCTGGCTTCTGTATCAGTCAGGGTCTCTCCATCAAGCATCAGCACTTCCAGGAGTCTCAGTAACCTTTCCTGTGGTAGTGGCGAGGACAAGTTACTTGCAGTGTGGAGATAGGATCAGTATCACAGCAACCAGCAGCAAATAAATAGAACATACACTTTCTATATGTCTCAGTGAACTGTTTTATTTTTGGAAAGTCAACAATATTTATGACTGTTAGATACAGAGGGGGGTGTATACAATGTAACAATGACAGGGTGTGGCAGACAATTACAGGAGATGACCCCTCATGGGGTCTAGCAGTACCTTGATAGCTGGCACCTGAGAACAATAGGTCTACCTTCTAATACACATCCTGCCGTCTCTGTGTCTGTGTGGTCCAGACCTTAGATAGAGTACATGGCAGATGTGATTGACTTAATGTGCTAACAAAAGCCAGAACACATAACAGTACAATAGAGTTGTCTGCTCACTGCAGAATCAGCACACTCTGTTTTATCCCCATCATGATCACTCTGTCAAAGTTTAAACAGAACACAGTAATATTACATGGGAAATTACAGTACACAGGATAAGGCAGAGACATATGCCATAATATGAAGCATGGTGGTACATTATGGCCCTATGTTTTGGGGCTAGTCACCCCACCACCCGCCTGTCCACATTTCCCATGTGGCAATATAATTCCCCTACCCATTTTCCAATGTGGAGGTAAGTCCCCTGTCTGTGAACCTTTTTTTCCCCCTCTGCTTATCCTCCACCACCTCATCCCATCTTCTATTACTTTTTGCACAACATCTACAAACAAACTCATCCCCTCATCCGCCTCATTTCTAACATTTGAAGGCCCTCTATTTCACTGACTGCACTTGTTATGTTCACATACCTGGAGCAATGCATTTCTATTTTGCATTATCTCCTTAACACTTTTTTATATATATTATTTTTCTTTCTTGCACCCTTCACAGTAATTATTTTTGACATATCAGACAGTTGCACTACATGCACACTTTCAAAACCTACCATAACAAATTCCTCAACCTGGTCCATTTTTATTTAATTGAAGTTAATCTGCTATCTAGTCCCTGACATTTTACTGAGGGTGCTAATAATCAAGTTGTTAATTGTCACTTCACCTCAATCTGACTTTGGATCAGTGAAGCTTGAGAATTTCTTATTGAAAGTCTAGGAGCACTTTGTCTTACAAAAATGCATCACAGTAGTAACATGTTTAGGAAACCACTTTAATAATCTAACAACAGACATGTATTATGTGTATATTGTTCAATAATAAAATTCCTACTCCATGATTTAAAAAGAACAATTAGTAGTATCAAACTTACTTACAAACATCAATTGAGCTGATTGAGAGTCATGTGCTCAATGGCAATTTCTAATTGTTACTATATATATATATGTATAATAAACTGTGTAACTGTATAAACAAGGAAGCTGATGTCTACGCTATAATAGTTCAAAGAAACAGATCATATGTAGTGTACACACTACATATCCCCATATTAATTCTTGTGGGGTAATTATAAACACAAATACATGTCATGGTACCCACCTCTCTACAGAGTACTCAAAGCAATATATCACCTAAAATCCCTAGAAAACACTTTGCCAATACCTTAATAAGGACTATAGATAGTCCTTACAGGTTAATGTATCATTGCAAATCAAACTGATTAATTAGCTAATGTCTCCCTGGTGAATGTATTAATTAATTAATTTGGAGCAAAAAAAGAAAGTATTTACTACATTTTAGATTTAAATAAGAAAATAAGATAAAAACAAATAAGAAAATATATAAAACCAAAGACACTGGAATTCAATATTGTCTAAACAAAAGGTGCAACAAATATAATATCTATATATCCAATTGTTGACTTCCACAACTCCTGCTATATGTGTTTGCATCTTTCTCTGTTTCATGAACATATTATTGGTGCGTTTATTTGTATATAATTTACAAACCCAACATTTGTTGAATGTTGTGCTGCTGCTCACATATGACTAAGTGAGTGATAGCTCTTTAAACCCATGCTCTGATGCCATGATGCCACCAACATCTTATTTAGTATCACATCCAGCTTAAATTTCACAGACTAGCCTATTTCTAAATAATAGAAACATGAATTCCCCAAATAATTATTTAGTTAGAAAAATGACTAGTACAATGCACAGTATAGCTAGATTATAATCTGTTCTTAAAAGCCATGTGATTTGAATTGGTTATATCCAACGTATATGGAAACTGACGGCCACTGGATTTGTTAATTTGTTGACAAATCTAAGATAAAAAAAAGCATTATTGTTACTGTTATAAACAGAAGGGCCCACTGGACTGTCTGGGGTTAATCAGTTATTCTATGTGTGGTTAGAAGGTACTAACAACTTGCTTAACAGTTATATCATGGATGTAATGCATGCATGTATTAATATCATGGATGTAATAAGTGCATTGAATAACATTAAAATAATGTATCTGTTTTAAAAATAGAATAGTAGGCTATGCTTAGATAATAAAGTTAATGCAGTCATAGCTGGTATATACAAAGGGTTAAATAATTTTAAAGAATTTATATGGTCATGCGATCGGCCACATGTGACTGCTCTGTCTTTAGTCTGGAAGGGGGAAGTATAGTTTTATAACTCTGTAAGTTGAGATCTGACAACTGGGGGATGTATCATGGGATAGCCTTCTCCCAGGTGGTGAGAGTGTATCAAGCTATTGCCCACAAGAGGAGGGGTTAGGCATGTGGGGGAGTGAGATCTTTGTGTATTTTTAGATATATATGTAACAATAAAGAAGTGGCAGTCTGATTTTGGACACACTAAGGTAGTGTCGGAGTCTGCTTGTACTAATCAAAGGTACATAGTGTGTCATTGTTAGATCCTAAGAAAAGGGGTCTGATGATGCCTGTCTCTTCAGAAATTTTGCTGTCATCTGAGGTTTCTGCTGGTGTCGAAATCTGAACAAAAAGTTGGGACCCATAGACAGAGCCAGTGGGGCGAGCGTAGTCCCCCAAATCTGGTGGGCGTAACAATTATGTTGTTAGTAAAATGGCAAATTGTGAAGACTAATGACTTTAGACAGCAGAAACACAAATTAGTGACGATTAGCAATGCTGTGACCTAGTTATAATGCAGCGTATGAATTCAGTAAGGATTAAGAAGACTTAATTTAGAAAGTCAAATTGGAACAAATTTTCAATTAATGACAATCTAGATTTACTGTGCAGGGGAAAAGTATAGCCAATAGAAAATATTCTAAATAGGCTTCCATAGCATGCAGAATAGAGGAAAGCAACATTAGATATGTCAGTATTAATCTTTACTTCTTATTTTTTCTGATTTTTAAGGTTCAGCAATTCCTGTTGGTATCGATGTGCAGATAGAAAGTATAGACAGTATTTCAGAGGTTGATATGGTAAGTTACACAACTGCACTGATAAAATGATTCATCAAAGCAGTGCATGTAAAGATATAAATGTAACTCATTAGACAGGACGCTCTACATCATTGGCATATTCATATATCATACATAACATGAAACGATCACTGTAATGGCCAAGAATTCATATCTAGAGCAATTGGGCTAATTACTGGGTCTGCAGATGCCTATTTTTGTAAAGGCAATATGTTATCGTCCTGTCTTAAAAAAAAAATGTATACTTCACATACTTAGCAAGCAGACAGTGACATTCTGTGCGTCTGACCAGCATGAGACACTGGTAGTGTTTAGCTGCATCCTACATGAAAGACAATAGGAAGAAAAGGGAGGTTCTAAAAGGTGAGAATAAGATACTCTGTAGGCTTCTCAGAAGTAAGTAAAGTGTATATTTTATATGAGAATTATAATGAGATGAATAAAATTAAAACATTAAAAAAACAAAAACACATTTCGCAAAACGCCCTTTGAAAGCGAAGTATAGACTGAATACAATGCAGTCGGACCTCCAGGGAGTATTTAGCAACTATAAGCAAACATTAAACTGACAAAAGCACAGATCTGGAGAGTGGAATAAAAAGGCTGATTGATAGGTGGAAATTAGACACTTCAATTTTAGAACCTACATGTTTTAAATAACATTCAGTTGATAAACTAAAAGCAGGTATGTTTTATATCTCTTGCATTAATATATAATCGTTGACATCCCATACTCAAACCTGCATTTAGGTAGTGTGTGTTCAGTCATGTCTGACTCTCCGTGACCCTTTAGGCCACAGCACATCTTCTGTCTGGATGTGCTAATCCATAAGGTTTCCATGGCAAAGATACTGGAGTGGGTTGCCAATTCCTTCTCCAGTGCACTGTGATTTGTCTAAGCTCTCTGCTATGGCCTGACGATCTTGGGTGACCCTACATGGTAAAGCTCACAGCTTCACTGAAGTACACAAGCCCCTTAACCCTATGCAGAAGTGGATTTAAGTAGTAGCTTATTATTATTATCCTTTAATTATAAAGCGCCAACCTATTCTGTGGCACCAACATATTCTGTAGCTTATATTTCGATGAGGTTATAGAAACAGCAGTGGTGCTCCAGTGGATAGGATTCAGTGCTTTCATCTCTACGACCTGGGTTCAAATCCAATCAGGGAACCAAGAGGTCCCATGCAGTGTTGGGCCTGGTCAGCACTTGGATGGGAGACCACCTAGTAATACCAGGAGCTGCATTCCGCCAGCATAAACACAATAGCAATTGTGTTTATGCTGGTGGGTTATATGTAATGAACCTTTTTTATTCGCCGTTGTTCGCTTAGTGCCCATTAAAGTTTCTATTCACTTTTTGATTATGTATAATATACCAGATAAGTTTTATGCACTATGAAACTTGTGATAGTAGATTGTGTATTTTCTTTGTACAGAAGATGACAAGAATAAAAGTTCCTTCTTCGGCCATTTGAAATATTAGGAAGTATTATATTATTGGATAATAATATTTACTCTTCTTGTTCTGTTGGTCCTCCCAGGATTTTACAATGACTTTATACCTCAGGCATTATTGGAAAGATGAAAGATTATCATTTCAAAGTACCAACAACAGAAGTATGACATTTGATGGACGGCTCATAAAGAAGATCTGGGTGCCAGATGTTTTTTTTGTTCATTCAAAACGATCATTTATCCATGATACCACTATGGAGAACATCATGCTGCGAGTGTACCCAGATGGCAACGTATTATTTAGCCTAAGGTAAGAAAAACGACAACATTGATTTTATATGTGATCCTAATAATATTCTGCAAATTATCTAATTGTAATGTAAAGTGACGTATAAATATGTAATATGTGGGTAGACTGTAAAGCCAGAAATTTATGATTGTTCTCAATAAAAAAAATAACTCTTAAATTGTCCCCTAATATTTGTGGGGCATGCACTGAGATAAATATTGTGATAGATTTTAATTGTAGAAGTGACTTAAAAGGACATGGAAGGTTCCTGGATGTTACAAGGTATATATTATCCCCATGTGTCTATTTACTGTTATTTACTGTATTTTATGAATAATTTCAGCCCTTTGCTCTGTAGGCCGACACAGATTCTGTAGTGCTGGATGTGCAGTGTACCCCCCTCCCCCACTAATCTTGATTAACTGCTGTTGTTAAAAAAAAAGGGTCCTTATGGTTGCCCATCCCATGGTATATTAACCTCATTGCATAAGGGTCACTATGGACCCACATGGCACTCTAACGCCTACCAAAGGGAGCTTGTTGTAAATATTGACAAAGTTGTTATTGCATGAAAAATATTAAGAAAAATCTGTTTAATCTTCATTAAAATGAAATGCAGAGAGCATACTTTAGTCTGTAGATCTTATTGACTAGTATATGGCAAGCCTCCAAGAGCAGTGATGCCCTGGTCCTCAATCTTTAGCCTTGGAGAAGCGGGCACATCTAATCTTAATTGAAGCCATTGATTGCTTGAAATTCATGCATTTTGACTGGTTACAATTTTAACCAATCAGAGAGATATATTATCCCTCATTCTGATTGGTGAAAATACCAACTAATCAGAATTGGGTTTATTAATAGTGTTGCACTCATATGATTGACTGTTGTAAGAGCCAACCACAGAAGAAAATATAAATACTGTATATACTCGAGTATAAGCCGAGTTTTTCAGCCCTTTTTTAAAGGCTAAAAAGGGCCCCCTCTGCTTATACTCGAGTCACTCCCCCCCCCCCGTGTCTCTCTACCCCCCGTGTCTCTCTAACCCCCCGTGTCTCTCTAACCCCCCATGTCTCTTTCCCTCCCCCCTCCTCATCCTCAACCCCGCCTCATTCTAACCCCCCCCCTCATACTACCCCCCCTCTCTCCCCTCACTTACCTGCTCCGGCCTCTGCTCCTTCCGGGTCTTGATGTGGTGCGCATGTGACGTCACATGCGCGCCACGTCATTAGCATATACCAGGTGCTGGCACCCGGTATATGCTAATGCCGTGACGTCACACGCGCGCCACGTTATTAGCATATATGCTAATGACGTGGCGCGCATGTGACATCACATGAGTGCCACATCAAGACCCGGAAAGAGCGGAGGCTGGAGCAGGTAAGTGAGAGGAGAGGGGGGGAGGGTATTTAGAGGGGTAGTATGAGGGGGGTTTAGAATGAGGAGGGGGGGTTAGAATGAGGGGGGGTGGAGGTTGAGGAGGGAGGTTGAGGAGGGAGGTTTAGGATGAGGGGGTTGAGGTTGAGGAGGGGGTTGAGGATGGGGGGTTGAGGTTGAGGAGGGAGGCTGAGAAGGGGGTTGAGGTTGAGGAGGGGGTTGAGGATGAGTGTCGGGCTGAGAATGAGGAGGGGGGCTGAGGATGAGGAGGGGGCCTGAGGATGAGGAGGGGGGCTGAGGATGAGGAGGGGGGCTGAGGATGAGGAGGGGGCTTGAGGAGGGAGGTTGAGGAGGAGGAGGGAGGATGGGGGGTTGAGGTTGAGGAGGGGGTTGAGGATAGGGGGGTTGAGGTTGAGGAGGGAGGTTGAGGATGGGGGGTTGAGGATGGGGGGGTCAGGAGGGGGTTGAGGATGAGGAGGGAGGTTGAGGATGAGGAGGGTGGTTGAGGAGGGGGTTGAGGATGAGGAGGGGGGTTGAGGATGAGGAGGGGGGTTGAGGTTGAGGAGGGGGGTTGAGCATGAGGAGGGGGGTTGAGGAGGGGGTTGAGAATGAGGAGGGGGGTTGAGGTTGAGGAGGGGGTTGAGGATGGGGGGTTGAGGATGGGGGGTTGTGGAGGAGGGGGTTGAGGATGGGGGGTTGAGGAGGAGGGGGTTGAGGATGAGGGGGTTGAGGAGGGAGGTTGAGGATGAGGAGGGATGAAGAGGAGGGAGGTTGAGGATGAGGAGGGAGGTTGAGGATGAGGAGGGAGGTTGAGAATGAGGAAGGGGGAAGAGACACAGGGAAGGGAGAGGGGAGAAGAGACACAGGAGAGAGAGGGGGACACAGAAGGCACAAAAGGGACACATGGGGCAGCACATTTCCCACTCTCGGCTTATACTCGAGTCACTCATTTTACCCAGTATTTTGTGGTAAAATAGGTGCCTCGGCTTATACTTGGGTCGGCTTATACTCGAGTATATACGGTACTATAAAATCCCTATTCTGATCCTCTGCTACTTTTACCAGTCAGAATAGAGGAACATTTTATTTTTTCATTGGATAAAAGCATAATCATTCAGAATGCATAAGAATAAATGTTTAACCAATCAGAAACGGTTAGGTTGTCTTCTCTGGTACAATTTTTTTTTGTAAAGCCTCTCCTGTCGTGTACTTTTGGTCCTCTGAGAGAGATATATATTTCTATGTATATGTAGTTAAATAATAATGAATGATTTCTTAAATCAATTAATATACTTTGATTGTTTATAATTGATATATGCAGCGAGCAATAGGCTGAAGAGCTAACAATCTGTTTGTATTTTGTGTCTGCATACAATATACATTGTGAGTGTTAGTGCCCTGCTTATAAAGTGTAATGAATGTTCCAAGTGTGCATTCTAAATAGGCTGCGTGCGCGAGGTAAAGCTGTTGGTTTATTGTTTAAAGCGGCATTTTATAGTCGTAATGTTATTAATGTGGTACACGTCTCGTGAGCATTTTCCAGCTTTTGTAATAGTGTATTTTGTGGGTCATAGTGTGATGTGTAAAGTGCTACGCGCTTAGCAGTGTTTTGCGCAGTCCGTGGTCGTGTACCCTCGTTTAAATTTTTTCGGCGGCTAATTTTTTTCCTCGTTTAGATGATTTTCGCCACTCGAAAACTGAGTTAAATTTGCATTCCACATCACTCACAGATGCCCTGGCGTGTTTTGTAGTTTTTTGCTTTTTGTCGTTCGGCCACTAATCTCTAATTTTTTGCGTCTCGTATTTTTTTTTTTTTTTTAAGTCCCACGTCTTGTATTTTTTTTCTATGCTTCTAAGTTGTGAACCGCTTGCACGCCAAGGCGATCCCGCGTTTATGAAGTGTTTTTCGGCTGCGCTGTAGTTGGTTAACGGCTCACCTTGCTAGGCGCAGCTCACGGGCGATGAGCACATTACTCGCTCATTGCCCAAGTGGTACGTGTTAACTGCTCGCCTCGCTTCACGAGGCTCGCAGCGATGAGCGCCTTTGGTGCTCAAGGGCTAAGTGCTACGATTTAACGGCTCACCTCACTTCGCGAGGCTCTCAGAGATGAGTGCCTTCAGCGCTTATCGGCTAAGTCCTACACGTTAATGGCTCGCCTCGCTTTGCAAAGCTCGCAAGCGATGAGCGCATGCTGCACTCATCGCCTAACTCGTATGCACCTCGCAAAGCGTGACAACGTCTTGCAGTTTGACAACTATTATATGTGATGGGCCAACATGCAGTTGTGCTCAAATGTTTGCATACCCTGGCAGAAATTGTGACATTTTGGCATTTATTTTGAAAATATGACTGATCATGCAAAAAAAAATTCTTTTATTGAAGGATAGTGATCATATGAAGCCATTTATTATCCCATGGTTGTTTGGCTCCTTTTTTAAATCATGATAATAGAAATCACCCAAATGGCCCTGATCAAAAGTTTACATACCATTAGTTCTTAATAATTTGTATTGCCTCCTTTAGCATCAATTTGTATGAGGCCCCTAATTCTTGCAGGTGGTATAGCTGCCCATTCGTCTTGGCAAAATGCTTTCAGGTCATGCAAAGTCTTTGTTCGCCTTGCATGAATCACATGTTTGAGATCTCCCCAGAGTGCCTTGATGATATTAAAATTAGGAGACTTTGATGGCCACTCCACAACCTTCACTTGTTATCTTCTGTAACCACTGGAGGGTCAACTTGTCCTTGTGCGTAGGGTCATTGTCAGGCTGAAAGGTCCAAGAGCGTCCCATGCGCAGCCTTCATGCAGAAGAATGCAAATTGTCTGCCAGTATTTTCTGATATCATGCTGCATTCATCTTGCCATAAATTTTTACAAGACTCCCCGTGTCTTTAGAGCTCCCCCCGCCCCGTCCCAAAACATCCGTGAGCCACCACCATGCTTCACAGTGGGGATCGTATTCTTTTCACTAAAGGCCTTGTTAACCCCTCTCCAAACATAGCGCTTATGGTTGTTACCATAAACCTCTATTTTGGTCTCGTCACTCCAAATTACAGTGTGTCAAAAGCTGTGAGTCGTGTCAAGGTGTTGTTGGGCATAGTGTAACCAGGCTTTTTTGTGGCATTGGCGCAGTAAAGGCTTCTTTCTGGAGTGGAAAAGGACTCCAGTGGCAACCTTTGAAGCTCTGTTGAACTCCATGCCCATGAGGGTTAAGGAAGTGCTGGAAAATAATGGTGGCGACACAAAATATTGACACTTTGGAAATTAAAAATAAAGGCTATTTTGCGGAATATCTTTTACCACAATGATATTCATAAGAATATATTAAGCTTACATTGAATGGGGTATTAATATTCTCACCTTGCAGATTAGTGTATTCTTTCAAAGATGAGCTATTCTGCTCTTGTCTGTTTTCCCTTCCTCGCCTGCTCCTCCCTTTTATCAGATAGAACTTTCAAGTCGTGCCAAGGGGTAAATGGTCATTGTAACGGAGCTGGAACATGCAGTCCAATATCTCCGCTGGTATACGGTAAAATACCCACGAGGCACTACAGTTTCACCATTCCCGACCTCCCATATTGGACGACACACAATTTGGGAGTCAAATGAATACTGACTTTATTTACCTTTACAGAAATATATATACATCTCTTTGGCCACAGGTAATACACATGCCCATATTTGGCCACACAGTACACATAAAGAGAACAATAGGTGGGTCACACCTCCCCGAGACTCCCTGGCAACTTTGATATAATCAGACATTGATTCAATTACACTTCTTTGTTCTTATCTGAGAATGAAAACACTGAATACAATAGACTTCCTTTATCTTATGCGGAGTCTCTGTAACAGGATTATCTCCCATGCCAAGTAGCTGCAAATGTCTGGGACAATATTCTGCAGAGCATAAACCAACATACATATAGTAGGATCATATTTTAACCATAATAATCATAAAACAGGGTAAAACAGTGATGGGTTCCGTTACACACCTCCCCCGTGACCATAAGCCGGCATACACGGTCTGATCCCAACGGATCGGCCTGGGGATGTCCAGACAAAAGTTTTTGTTGGTCAATTCTCTAGTTTGACAACCCATCAGCATTACTGCAATTCACATTTACTCACATTTCCCATATCCCTAGATAGCTGGGATCTGAGCGCACAAAACTACCGAATAGCGCTCAGATGCTCTTCACACAGTTCAATTGCCAGGTAGCTAAAGTCTTTCCCATAGTCTTTCATTATATGAATGGGCTCCATGGCATAGCTATCTGTGGTATCACCGCTCCCACAGGGCAAGTACAGAATGACCCCCCTGTATGTAAAGGGCCAGAATGAGTGACATACACTCTGGTATGGCCGAACACTGGTTCCAAAGGGCAATATGTCCCAGGGCCATAGTCGCAGGGCAGGAGGCTGGCAAATAGTCCTCTCCAAGACAAAGTGGCGAAGGGCACTTCGTCACACATCTCCCCTTTGCTGTGGTGATGGGGCAACACGCTGAGGGGACTTGAGGGGCAGAGGCCAGCGGCACTCTGCCCTGATGCCAGCTCTTCTGCTGGTATAACCTGCAGGACGTATTCCGGCTCAGTAGCCAGGGAAAGGTGGGGGTCAGTGGGGGTTAACATTTCCTCTGTTAACCCTGGGGCCACATTAGGAGTTAGCTGGGGAGGGGAATTTGTACTTACCCCCTCCTCCGGTTGTCCCAGTGAGAGTAGTTGGGGATCTGAACAGGCTGTCCAGCATCCCGGTAGGTCAGGCACAGAGACCCTGGTCCCATCTGCGCCGTCTGGGGGATTGGTGTCTCCCCTTGTTAGGGTAAGCTGTCGCTGGGGGGAGAGGGCGACATCTTCAGCTCCCTGGGGTTCACACTGCCGCTGGGTGGGAAGGACGACACCTTCTGCCCCCTGGGGTTCACACTGCCGCTGGGGAGGAAGGACAACACCTTCTGCCCCCTGGGGTTCACATGGCCGCTGGGGGGGAAGGACGAAACCTTCTGCCCCCTGTGGTTCACACTGCCGCTGGGGGGGAAGGACGACCCCTTCTGCCCCCTGGGGTTCACCATGCCGCTGGGGGGGAAGGACGACACCTTCTGCCCCCTGGGGTTCTCACTGCCGCTGGGGAGGAAGGACGGCCCCTTCTGCTCCCTGGGGTACACACTGCCGCTGGGGAGAAAGGACGGCACCTTATGCTCCCTGGGGTACACACTGTCGCTGGGGAGGGGAATTAGTTAGAGTATTCCACGTGGAGCGGTTTCTGTTTCTGGAACAGTCTCTCTGCATGTGGCCCTTCTGGTTACACGTGTGGCACCTGATGTACCGTGGAGGGGTTTGGTAGTTCCCACCACCCGGACGCAGTGCTGGGGGGGGTTAATGGTGGGAGGTGGGTTAGCAGCTCCCAAGATGGACCGCTCCCGTGCCCGCTGCTTTTCCATTATGAATTTGTGGACATCTGTCATTAACCATTCCAAGGTTTTTATGGGAAGCGTACCTGGGAAAAAGGCCAGTCTGCTTTGGAGTTCTCTTTCAAACTCAGTCTGTGGGGTAATAAGAGGTACTGTAACCATGAGTTCCTTTCTGTCTGCATCCCTGTAGTCCGCCGCCGCCTCCTCCTCCTCATGATGGAACGCTGTCTGAAAACTACCCGGTTCCATCCTGCTGTAGCCAGGGGCGCTGTACGGATACTAGCGTTGCCCTCAATTTGTACTCCACGGAATGGTGTCTCCTGTAGCTGTCCTTCTGACCGTGGGAACAATTCCGCCACTTGCCACCAAATGTACCGGAGCTGGAACACGCAGTCCAATATCTCCGCTGGTATACGGTAAAATACCCATGAGGCACTACAGTTTCACCATTCCCGACCTCCCATATTGGACGACACACAATTTGGGAGTCAAATGAATACTGACTTTATTTACCTTTACAGAAATATATATACATCTCTTTGGCTACAGGTAATACACATGCCCATACTTGGCCACACAGTACACATAAAGAGAACAATAGGTGGGTCACACCTCCCCGAGACTTCCTGGCAACTGTGATACAATCAGACATTGATTCAATTACACTTCTTTGTTCTTATCTGAGAATGAAAACACTGTATACAATAGACTTCCTTTATCTTATGCGGAGTCTATGTAACAGGATTATCTCCCATGCCAAGTAGCTGCAAATGTCTGGGACAATATTCTGCAGAGCATAAACCAACATACATATAGTAGGATCATATTTTAACCATAATAATCATAAAACAGGGTAAAACAGTGATGGGTTCCGTTACAGTCATCAATGTTAAAAGTTAGATTCTAGCAATTGCAATGGCTAGTTGTTCCTAGAGAGTCTACAAATGGATAAAGGACTCCCTTACTGACTCTTATCTAGCTGTGCTGATCCATCCACCAATATATGTCCCCACCCAGGAGATATAACTACACACAATATGGTCTGCTGTTAGTATTTGTGTGGTTTCCCAGACTTACTCTGTTGCGAGATAATCTCCCACTCACTTCTGGGAACATATACTTGAACTAGCCAGCATTCAAGCATTTGGGTCAGGACAGGGAAGTGTATACACACACTCTATGCTGCAAGGTGCTCAGACGCATACATATATATTTACACACACACACACATGTATAAATATAATCTACATCCTGTCTCAAAAAAATGTTTGGCTAGCTGCTAACTTACCTGGCTGACTCCTACGTTTCAAATAAATTTGTCAACCCCTGCAATAAAGTATAACAATGCCCACCTTAACAGAAATAAGGATCCTTGTGAATAGGCTGTAGTGCCTTGCAGCTGAGCCTAGAACAGTTGTCGAATGAATATTCCACTGAAAGGACTTGTTTTGACAACACCCAAAGTCAGCACAATGTTTGCTACTTCCTCAATGTCCCCTCGTATTATTAAATATTGTGGTGATGTATCATAGAATGGGGTTAAGCAGACTTCCATTGCTTGTAAACATCCTCTTGATTTCCAGCAATTTGAAGGAGGTTAGATGGTTTCTCTTGTTAACTTCTATCATTACTTTTTAAAAGATTTTAACCCTTTAATAGTATTAAACATCCCATAATGTTGCATGCTTGGAATGGCTTCCGAGTTACAGGCTTGAAAAAATGGCGATGGTTAACCTTGCAACAGCCTCCAGAAGCCTTTGATCTTTCACTTTCACAAGGTTAAAATAGCAAATCGCTATTCAATTGATCAATTTCTCCAAGCCCTCAAATGTTTTTACACCCGTAAATGGCAAATGAAGGAGAAAATCCTACGAGTGCTAGAGATGACCCGCAAGGTGGTTAGTCACCTATTCGTAGCACTGTAAATGAAAATAAAAAATCAATACTGCACTGTAAATAACGGGAAAGCAATGAAAGACATTATAATTCATTACACAGCAGTCTCAAGCCCGCAGATCGGCAGAAAATAAAAATGATTTTTATGTGTCATTTCGGGGTTAAATTGATCTCGGGTATCAATGAGTTAATACATATCAGGCCACCCATATGGACTAGAACAGTATTGGTATTCTTTTTCATAACTCTTTATTTTGGGGATTTGCGAGTCTGATCGCATATCGGACCCCCAAACCTTATTAATTGACATGTAACGTCCATGTTTTACTGCCGTAATATTGACAGTCTCATTTTCTATTGGCTGATTTGAAATGGGCAGTTATGGGCTTGCTGATATGATCATGTTCCAGCCCTGAAGTGCTCCGAACCGGTGCATGGTTTATGGTTTTGGCTTGGGGTCCTTAATTTGCGGCCTTGAGCAATTGAACAGCATCGTAATTGGAGACCAACGGGAGCTCGCCACACACTCGCAGACATTCGGCTGTGTTTCTCTTCATGCAGTAGGATGTACTGACTTTATATGAATGCAATATTGGCTCTAAAGCACTATACTGATATTAATAAATCTTACTGCACTTTCCTTGAACAGTTGGAAAAAAACTTAGTACAAGCTCTGTTCCATTATAATAGCCTGAGGGATCTTTATAACTAATGGGTGGGTGATAGGAGGATGGTCATTATGGCAGTGAGGCATGGATGGAGATATACCCTGCATTCGTTAAGATTAATCTAATGTTCCTACTTTCATCTCCATTACCCACACATGCACTGAATATTATAGAAGGTTTGTAAATTATACTCACCTACTTCTATTCAGTAAGCCATATGTTCTTCATCATCTACTAAGGAGATACCTATTTTTGTAATGGTGATAATATTTCACTCATTTTCCTGTTACATTATATCAGAAAACACAGCTCTAATGTAATCATAAGTAAACACATAATTTGATGTTTTCTTTTTATTACTATAGCACCCCCAAATTTCGTAGTATACCTTTTTGTAAATGCAGATATTATCAAGCTACCACAAGGTTCAATATAATTATTCTAAGATAATTTGTGGGTTCTACCAGCATGAAAACCATGGCTCTAATCACATAGTAAATTTGGAAATAAGCACTGTACTTTGGATTTCCTTTACTGCATAACTGGTGGCAGATAGAAGGAGGTGGCAAGGTTACTTTAGACAACTGTCTTGAGAACAGGCCAGTAACATCTAACCTGACAGAAATGAATAATATAATTATTATGACACATTGGTATAACCATATATCACTTATAGAGATGCAACATTTTTGGAGTACTTTATACATAAAATAGCATACACATTCTGAGGTAGATCCACAAATAATATGATATTGGTACTGTTCACTGCTAGGTCCAGTGCAGCATTTGGATCCAATAACAGCAATTTACTTTGATGGCCTAGTGGGTCTCCTCCTACCTACTCTGCCACTTACCTACTTAGCATGTTAAATAATCACAGAGATGTCTAGCACTATAAAAATATTAGGGAGATCAAAGCATCCTCCCAGAAACTCTTGGGGTTCACTTATGTTTTAGTTTTCCATACATCCCTTCCTAACACAATCAGGAAAGATGTCTGAAGACACTTGTAACGGATCTACTGGCACCCCGACCGGGTACCTCCGTTGATGGACGCGTCCTAGTTTGCGTCGAGGCCTACAAGCACTGCACCGGACCTCTCCTCCAAGGAAGAGTACTGACTTTATTTAAAAAACAACACACATTTTTAAACACTTCACATACACAGTAGGGGCAGTGACTACCTTTGGTCAACCCCTAATTACCTCTGGCCAATCAGACAGGGTCCCTACGTGGGAACCATGAGACTCCTCCCATGGGCCAACCCCAGGTGTGGCTACTATGCTCATTCTCACCCAGACTGTCCCAGTGAACACTTCCTGTTTCCTCCTGGACTATGCCCCTGGGGAAACCCCATACTGGCTCTTTGTTCAAGTCCTGGCCACACCCTGTGAGGTTTATCTTGTTCAGCTCCTGCTATCTCTTGTGTGTTTTCGCAGATAGTATTAAGCGGCAGATGGGCAACTCCTGACCAAGTGTATGAGACCAAAGATATTTGACTGCATACCACACAATACAATATTTTTACAGATATAACCACAACATATTATTACCCAGAACATATCTGCAGATAGCTTAGGTCTGAGCACACATTATTACTGAATGGCGCTCAGACCACATACATATAGTTCAATGGCCATGGAACCAAAGTCTTTCTGCATAGGAAAATAAAGTATTTAAATGCCGGTCCATAGTCAAAAGGCAGGAGGCTGGCAAACAGTCCTCTCCAAGACAAAGTGGCGAAGGGCACTTCGTCACAACACTGATATTTATTGCTAATCCACCAAAATGATCAAAATAAGCTAAAAGGGAAGTCTATTTGTAATTGTGCTTGGGGAGTAGGTATGTCACCAGAGTCCAGGTTGGGATGCAGGAGAACTCAGGACATAGAAATCCCTTTTAAAATAAAGTTTTGATGGTAATGACAATTTTTACATAAAAAGCACCCTTTACATGCCTCTATCATGCCCATGATAGGAAATAGTCTCAATGGGCAGACTAGTTACTGCTACATGCAATGACTCAGTGATAAATGTTAACTTCTTCCTCTAGAAAGACTCCTGTATTTTTTACTTTAACATTGGGTAGTGACATACATTCATCATCTACAGTGGATATAAAAAGTCTACACACCCCTGTTAAAATGTCAGGTTTCTGTGCTGTAAAAAAATGAGACAAAGATATATCATTTCAGAACTGTTTCCACCTTTAATGTGACCTATAAACCGTACAAATAAATTGCAAAAACAAACTGAAATCTTTTAGGTGGAGGGAAGAAAAAGAAAAAAGAAAAATAATGTGGTTCCATAAGTCTGCACACCCTCTTATAACTGGGTATGTAGCTGTGTTCAGAATTAAGAAATCACATTCCAAATCGTGTTAAAAAGGAGTCAGTATACACCTGCCATTATTTAAAGTGCCTCTGATTAACCCCAAATAAAGTTCAGCTGCTCTAGTTGGTCTTTCCTGAAATTTTCTTAGTCGCATCCCACAGCAAAAGGTCCACAGAGAGATTCGAAAGCATCAGAGGGATCTCATTGTTAAAATGTATCAGTCAGGAGAAGGGTACAAAAGAATTTCCAAGGCATTAGATATACCATGGAACAAAGTGAACACAGTCATCATCAAGTGGAGAAAATATGGCACAACAGTGACATTACCAAGAACTGGAGCTCCCTCCAAAATTGATGAAAAAAAAACGAGAAGAAAACTGGTCTGGGAGGCTACCAAGAGGGCTACAGCAACATTAAAGGAGCTGCAGGAATATCTGGCAAGTACTGGCTGTGTGGTACATGTGACAACAATCTCCTGTATTCTTCATATGTCTGGGCTATGGGGTAGAGTGGCAAGACGAAAGCCTTTTCTTACGAAGAAAAACATCCAAGCCAGGCTACATTTTGCAAAAACACATCTGAAGTCTCCCAAAAGCATGTGGGAAAAGGTGTTATGGTCTGATGAAACCAAGGTTGAACTTTTTGGCCATAATTCCAAAAGATATGTTTGGCGCAAAAACAACACTGCACATTACCAAAAGAACACCATACCCACAGTGAAGCATGGTGGTGGCAGCATCATGCTTTGGGCTGTTTTTCTTCAGCTGGAACTGGGGCCTTAGTTAAGATAGAGGTAATTATGAGCAGTTCCAAATACTAGTCAATATTGGCACAAAACCTTCAGGCTTCTGCTAGAAAGCTGAACATGAAGAGGAACTTCATCTTTCATCATGACAACGACCCAAAGCATACATCCAAATCAACAAAGGAATGGCTTCACCAGAAGAAGATTAAAGTCTTGGAATGGCCCAGCCAGAGCCCAGACCTGAATTCGATTGAAAATCTGTGGGGTGATCTGAAGAGGGCTGTGCACAGGAGATGCCCTCGCAATCTGACAGATTTGGAGTGTTTTTGCAAAGAAGAGTGGGCAAAGCTTGCCAAGTCAAAATGTGCCATGCTGATAGACTCATACCCCAAAAGACTGAGTGCTGTAATAAAATCAGAAGGTGCTTCAACAAAGTATTAGTTTAAGGGTGTGCATACTTATGCAACCATATTATTTTATTTTTATATTTTTTCTTCCCTCTACCTAAAATATTTGTTTTTCTATTGAGTTGTACAGTTTATAGGTCACATTAAAAGTGGGAAACATTCTGAAATTATTTATCTTTGTCTAATTTTTTTACAGCACAGAAACCTGACATTTTAACAGGGGTGTGTAGACTTTTTATATCCACTGTATATTATCCTCAGATTACCCAAGGAACCATTAAAATCCCATCTAATCGTATGCTGGATAGCCCCCACAAAGACAGCTTATTACAATAAATGTTGCATCCTTACTGAGAAATGGACCAGCTGTCTACATCTCTATTTTAGGCCATTCCTGGTTGATAAACATTGAAAACAACAGCTTCTGTCTAATCAGTACTGATGATTCTTTCAAATGTGATGTCCCCATTGCCCACTGTAGAAGTGTAATGATTATACTATAAACCCTTTCAATGGCAGAGAGGACTAGATGTATTACAAAACAACGCAATGCTCTCTCCTCTGCATACAAAAGAGATACATCTCAGTATTGTGGTGGAAAATAAAATAAATCTTGCCCTAATGTGGGGTGTTAACATTTAGGCATAGATTAACCAAGGTGAGTTATTTATGCTTGTGATGGTGACCACTCTAGTTCCCTTCTATATATAGTAGACTTCGAGTTATCCAGAACTCTCAAGCAACCAGAAAAAAATTGAATACTGTACTTTAAATAAAAATGAAATTTTACAGGACTCAATAAATGCCAGGAGCCAGGTTGTCAGGCCGCAAAATGCTTACACGCACCTAGATTTCATTCACTGTATGTCTCCGCAATTCAATTTTATCTTGAAGCAGACAGGCATGAGTGACTGAGCCTGGGCAGTGTTGGTGTTACATACCCCGGGATCAGCACAGCACCCTCCAGCCGAGCTTACCTGTGTGTAAGTGAGGAGTGAAAGCTGCTGCTGCTAGAACAGCCCTCACTGACAAATATACTTAGAAGAGCATCCTATGTGCAGCTAATCTAGGCCTCTTTTATAGTAACTCTCAAGCAACCAGAAACTACATTTATCCCGCGTCTACCGATCCCGATGGGGGCCGGTTAACTGAGAGTCTACTGTGCTATACTTACCTACCAGTTTCATTGAACCTTATTTTTCCATTGGACATCATCTTGCCCCCAAACTTCACAACCTTGTATTTCTAGAACTCACTACATAAACCCTTAGACACAAACTGAAAGGCAAAGGTGAAAGATATTTAATCTACTGTAATCAGATGATTGATAAAATGTACAGCGAGTGTATATGTTATTCTTTCTATTTATGTTCTTATTAATTAACTAATTAATTTATTAATGACTGTCCTTTGATATTTCATTCAGACATGTGTGTTTGTCTTACAATTTTTTGTTCAAGCATTTTATGGTAGGTTAAATGTCTTTCACTGTTGATATAATTATACTAGTGTTGGCCAGTTTTGCTACTCACTAAATGTGTTTTTATGTGATCATATGAAACTGTAATTATAATATTTGCAGTGTGTATTTTTTTGGTAGTAGCAGTAAAGTATTTTTAATACAATTTTCCTTTCCAAACTCAGATTCTTGAAAATCAAAAAATGCCACAT
The DNA here is from genome assembly GCA_027410445.1 of Discoglossus pictus. Classification (NCBI taxonomy): domain Eukaryota; kingdom Metazoa; phylum Chordata; class Amphibia; order Anura; family Alytidae; genus Discoglossus; species Discoglossus pictus. The sequence continues at coordinate 65,472,258 of CM050164.1, read as the reverse complement.
TTCAGTATTTAACCCCTTCCTGCTTCAAGGGAGACTCGTAGAACGGAATTAGTATTTAATTCTAGAGGGCATTATTACCCCATGACTGCTGACCGATGAGGAACAAATAAAGAGGAAACTTAGCTGGGTATATTGACGAAATGGCATCATATGTAAGGGTGAAGTTTTTAGAGACGTCTTGTACATATCTTGGAAGACCTGTCCATTACTATGTTAATTAATTGAGCACCAATAGCTGTCCTACCTTACAGTATATATACATGTCCATGGATATAGAATAAAAAAAAAGAAACAGACTAAAAAACATAAAGTAGAACTGTGTATGAAATATACAGTGTTTTCAGATCAATACATCAGAAGTTGTGGGGTATTATCAAAGATTAGTTTGTTTTATCATGAAATCATATACATATGTTGCACATTGGAAATTACATTGGGAACTTTCATGCTGTTTGGGAATTCCTAATTTACTAATCGGATGTTTTCTAGCATTCATTGTCTAGTTTTCTTTTTTTTTTTTTTTTTTATGAAATTCTTCTACACAAGGTACACAAAATAATATCATAGAGAAAAATAAGCAGACTGTAATAGTACATCTAAGCTGCAAATTAGTGTTTGAGATCTGCTCATTTGCATTAGAATAAAGAAATCCATGTTGATTAGCACAAGAATGATTATCTTTAGAATCAAATGCATGCACAATGTAGAGCTAGCTTTTCCTACTCATTACAAATAACTTCATTTTGGGTTGACAGAGTTCCTTAAGAATGCTGTATATTACACATCATTACATAATTCAATAATACAACAGCACACGTGAATGGAACCTTTATAGACCTGTATTTAACACTATTTTAATTACCTTGAAGCAATTGGGTTATATATTATAACCAAACAGCTTCCACAGTTGTTTTTCTGTCATTATAGATCATCTATGTGGGTATACATGCCAGTGATCACATGATCTTAAAGTATTAGCGAAAAATGTAGCGTTGTCCTTGAGTAAAATATTTCAGTGGTACAAGTAGAGATGTCCCAGCTACTATAAGACACGACTTATGACTAAATCTAGATTTCAATTAGAGCCATGCACTGATTTTATTTCTTTTTTCTACCTTCCTGATTCATAACCTCAGATCCTAATTGATATTTTGCTTCATTTACATTCAAATTATTCTACATGCTTTTCAATGCCTCATTTTGACCTCTACCACCTATATCCCAAGACTGTCTCTTCTGTAAGATATACCAATTTCCTCATATGTTTTATCTAAAATCTCTTGATGTATTTATAATACGGTTTCTTTAGTATTTTTTTCTGTATCTTTTACATCCATTTGATTAATTTAACATAAAACTCACATTAAGTAAGCTAAGAACAATAATGTGATTGAGGGAGAGAATTACTCTTTTTTCACCTTGCAGGATAACAGTATCAGCTATGTGCTTCATGGATTTCAGCAGATTCCCCCTGGACACTCAAAACTGCTCCCTTGAACTGGAAAGTTGTAAGTAGGTTTCTATGTCATTCTTAATCAGAATAATTCGCTGTTCAATTTAAAGGCATATCCTAGTTTCCTAGGTTATTACATTTTTGCACTCTTTATTCAAAAAGCATAATTTATGTGTGCTGCACATTTCATAAAACATTATATTTTTATTAATATCTGATGTCAGACCTGATGTCACTGATTGGGATGTGCCTCCTGCTGCAGTCTGCTCTCTGTCTGTTCTGCCCATGCCTTTCACCACAGACACACTACATATCCCAGGCTGCTTTTCAATACAAACAGGAATCCAGAGTTAATTCAAAAGTTTCAGCTAACCTGATTGGCCAAAACAAATTATTTTACATTTTATGCTAATTTAGCCTGGGTTTGGAGGGTGTTAACCCTGATTTACAACTGTCAGAAATTACAAGATATTTTGCAAACTTCAAGGTAAGTGTTTAAATGTTTATTTTGGCATTTATTCATGCAAAAAAATTTTTTTGCACACACTAATTCTCCTCTATCAGATGCATTCATAATCATTTAACTCAGTATGTCTTGATATCTGAATTAGACTTGTATTGTTATAATATTTTATTTGATATATATTTATGGTAGTATTCCACATATTCATGCGCGTATGAGCCCCAAAAATCTGGGGGGCATGATTCAACTCTACTATCAAGGCAGGAAGAATGGGTGGATCTATGCAACGGGCCCTGTCCATTGCTGCAGTGCCCCTCAAAAAGTTTTTTCTTAATTTCTTTGTTTAAATTCCCCCTGCCCCCAATATAATTTAAATTTAAATATATAATATATAAATAAATATATACCTTCAGAGTCAGGTGCCGCACACTTCTCGCCTCGCTTTGCAAGGCTTTGCAGATGAGCAGCTTCATCGCAAACGTTAAGGACAGCACAACTATATATGTGATATATATACGGTATATATATATTATGTATATATGCTAATATATATATATATATATATATGTATATATATATATATATATATATATTCAGTAGACCCTCCACATTCGCTGGGGTTCCATTCCTGGGATCCCCGCGAATGTGCAAAAACATCTATCAGTTTACGCATGTTTTGTCCCTTGGGAGAGGGTCTAGGTGTTGGGGAAACGCTGCATTTGGCGTTCTTCTCGGGCCAAAGCATCCTTTTGAGGCAAGGGCGTTGGGCTTTGCGTCCCCCTCTGCAGTGCAGGGCTCCCTGGCCAAATCTTGCGTGATCTCGTGTGATTAAAGAAGGCAAAAGAAAACCGCAAATGTCGGATCAGTGAATGTGGAGAATCTACTGTATAAAGATAAACTATAGGTTAAAGCTTTCGTGGGGAAGACATACTGCTATATTTTTATGTCCCCTATTCATTTAATCTGGAGGGGATTTGCTGGTAGCTGGATTCCCCCCTCCCCACACCCACCCCCACTTCCCCAGTTCCCATGCCTCTCCACATATTATTCAAATTCTAGTAATGAAACACAAGAAGACTTACTGACCTTCAACGAGCATTGCTATATTAGATTTTCACATTATAATCAGAGTGTCAATAAGGCAGCATCGCACACCAAAAACCACAGAGCATGCCATAATACAAATCATGAGGCTAATGTACTGTATATCATACACAGGAGTCCCACCCACTACCTCTGTCAGTCTATTAGTTTACAGTGCCCTTATTAAATGGCACACTTTAATGTCTTAGGTGTAGCAATTTTTGCTTGATGGTTTGTGATTTGGTTGTAATCTGGGCTGGATAAGCATCATCAGAGCCATAAAATACATACCTACGACCTCTTCCAACCCTCAATAAAACTCTTATTGGGCACATATCTCCATTACAGATAAGAAAACAAAATTTTCCAAATAATATTTCTGACATATTTATGGATTTACTTACAGATGCATATAATGAAGATGACCTCATGTTATATTGGAAACGTGGGAATGAGTCTCTGAAAACAGATGAACACATTTCGCTATCTCAGTTTTTTATCGAAGAGTTCAGTGCTTCTAGTGGCCTGGCTTTGTACAGCAGTACAGGTACTATATAGTCAAATGCCAAATGTTTTCATGTCATGTTCTACAATAGCCAGGTCAAATCAGAACAGAGATGTCCATTCTACCTCCTGTTGTTGTCTTCTGTAATTTCTCCCACACATTATCTTCTCTATCTTCATCTAATTATACACTCTCACTTATTTGCTTGTTCCATTGGGATTTCAACAGCTTTTTTTAATATGTGTCAAATATGGGTTAATACACCTGGGGCCTCATTCAACTACTACTTTTTTGAGATCCATGCCCACAAGCGTAGCAAGTTACTTAGCTATTCAAATGCCACCTAATTGCGGGCCCTGATCGGATCACTTGCTGCGCGCTACTATCCATTACTATTGTTAAAATCGCAAGTTACTTCCCTCAAAGCCTTTGATCTTTCACAGCCGCAAGAGGTGTGGCCGCAAAAATCCCAATAGTGTAGGGGTTAATAGGGTAGGGTAGTATTTGGGTAGGTAGTGTAGGGCTTAATAGGGTAGGAGTTGTAGTGTGTCTGGTAGTGTAGGAGTTAATAGGATAGGGTAGGAGTTAATAGGATAGGGTAGGAGTTGGGTAGGTAGTGTAGCGGTTAATAGGGTAGGGTAGGAGGGAGTTTATAGGATAGGGGTACATTTGGGGTTAATTTGGCCCAGTTAGGGTTAAATAGGTACAGTTAGGGTTTAATAGGACTAGATAGGGATAACTGGGTCTAGATAGGGTTAAGTGGTTAGTGATAGGGTTAATTAGGTATGGTGAGGGTTAAATAGGGTTAATTAGTTAGAGGGGGGTTAATTAGTTACAAGGGGGGTTAATTGGTTAGATGGGGTTTAATTAGGTAGAGGGGGGAATAATTAGTTTGAGGGGGGTTAATTAGTTAGAGGGGGTTAATAGAATGGTATAGGGTAGGATAGGTGTTAATAATGTAAGGTAGGGGTTAATACAGTAGGGGTTTATTGGGTACAGTTGGGGTTAATAGGGAATAGTAAGTGTTAAGACTGCTTAGACTTTTGTCATGAGGGTCCTGGAGGACCCTCATGGCACTTATATTGTTAATATAGGGGTTAATACTGTCCTATAGGGATCTGAGGTGGTAATTATAGTCTGATGAGGGTCTATATTGACCGACATGAGGGAATTTTAGGTTATTTTAGGTGCCCGGGGGGTTCTTATAGTACCACCGTGGCAGGGCTTATTTTTTTATTCAGCATAGGTCCTTTAAGGACCTTTAAGGTCCTTTCAGGACCCACTGCTGGAAATTTAAACTTTTAAATGCAGCGGGGGGTCCCGATTGGGCCTTCCGCTGCAAGGGTTAATTTGGGGCCACTGCAGGGGTCCCGATGGGGATCCCCAGCATTGGGAGGGGGGGTAATTTTAGGTGCAGCGGGGCTACTTACAGGGATAATGTGCCGCGGGCCCTTTAAGGACCCGCGGCGGGTAATTCGAATTTTTAAATGCAGCGGGGGGTCCGATCGGGACACACGCTGCAAGGGTTAATGTGGAGACACTGCGGACACTATTGTATCCCCGTGGCAGGGAATTTGACATTTTTGAATGCTATAGGGGTCCCAATTGGGACTCCTGCAGCAAGGGGTTGATGTGGGGACCCTGCGGAGTTCCCGATCGGGACCCCAGCATCATGGGGTACTTGTGGGGACCCTGCAGCAGGGTTGCCACCTGCCTTTTCACAAGTCCTACAGGCTTGGACGTTGGAAACATTGATTTCATGATGACGATCTCTGTTTCCATTGGCTGTTTCAATAGCGGGAGTTACGGGCTTCATGTTCAGGCTCGTAGATTCTACTTCCGACGGCATGGTTTACGATTATCGGGATGGGGGAGTAACTTGCGGGCCCGGCCAATTGAGCAGCTAAGTAAAAGTAGAGCTACTCGAGCACGCATCTCAAAAGTAGGAAATCGGGTATTTACTTGCAAGTAACTTCCCCAAATTGAATGAGGCCCCTTGTCCTTGCTTTCGTTATATAATATTAATAATAAACATCATAGACATATGTGTATCAGTATCCTATACTCACAGGGAAAACTGCATCCCTAACACTTTAAAAAATATGCTCTATAGAAGGAAATGTAATATATTTATAAATTGCATGCTGCTAAAATATATATATATATTTTAAGAAGTAATTTAACCATAATGCAAGTTCTCTTTGTAGTCTACATTATATGACAATATATAAAATTATACTCTGCTGAAGAATTATAATTGAAAATAGAAACAATTTTGCTGTGGAATAATTTAATTTTGGATTCAGCTGATATGGGAGAAGACTTTGAATGCACATTGGACATCTAAAGCTTATTAGATTACAAGGACACATCCTCCTAAAGAAGTAGCAGGCAAGATCAGTTCAGAAAGTGGATGCTTGCAGTAAATAAAAATTGCATGTAAAAGTGGATAATATAAACGTTTTTTTTTTAAAATTAATTTTACAAATAATAAAACAGACATTACAAACAAGATAATATAAAAGTTACGTTTATTTTCTTGGCTTTTTAAAACATGTTGACCACTATCAAATTTAGTTATTCAAAGGACATATAGAAAAAAATTATACATAGTGGTACTTTACATCAATCCAGACAATAGGATCTTTTAACCTCACCATTGTTGGGTAGGTTTAAGTAAGATCAATGGTTGGGACTGTCCTGCCACCACTGAGGAAAGAGTTACTTGTAGAGAGACACAAGTAGTTACCATGTATCTGTTGGTGGCCCAAGATCATTGCCACAAACAAAAGTCATAAAGCAATCTTGTTAATTGGACAGAGTTGGATTTACTCAGTTCTATTAAATGATTAAATTATATTCCAGTATCTTGCATGTACATTATACCTTTACCATTTTTTTCCCCTAGGTTGGTATAACAGACTTTTCATCAATTTCATCCTTCGACGGCACATTTTCTTTTTTGTGCTTCAGACTTATTTCCCGGCGATGCTCATGGTCATGCTGTCATGGGTTTCTTTTTGGATTGATAGAAGAGCTGTTCCTGCAAGAGTATCACTAGGTATGTCCAGCGTCGTCTGATTAAACTTCTAATCTATTGCTTTGTCTACATGAGAAAGGCAGGAGAAGACTCCAAGGTTGGATATTTCATTCAGCAAGAGAAGAGTGGTATCATGTTAGCCAGTGGTATAGATAAGAGTGATGGTACTTTGGAAATAAAACAGTAACCACGGTGAACTGATGAGAAAAAAAGTAAGCTTTCGAAACACCGTAGTTCCTTCATCAGATTTGTTCAGTTTTTGGGTGATGAATAATCCATGTTTTAAATGTTTTTTTTTCATCAGTTAGTTATCATCTTTATACCACTCTTTATATTTTTTATTCTAAAAAGTTCTTGTACTCATATATTTCATGCAGCAAAGCAGGTTGGGATAAGTGCAGGAGTAAAGTAAACCTAATTCCTAAAAGAACAAAGGATAAAATAATGTCTGTGATTCTTCTTAACTAAATCTTTTTTGTTTTGTGAAGAAAATATGTTGTTTCCAGATGGCAAAGCTGCTTTAAGGAATGCGTCAGCATTCTGGTTGTTATAATAAAACTTGTTCCTTTAAGTTATTTAACCCATGATAAAAAATATATAATAATTAGGCACAGAATTCCTGCAATACTTTTTTTTCTAAAATAAGTATTTATAAACAGAAATTTGATCAGAAAAAAAAAAATGCCAAGTGTCAAAAATGACTTAATTTATATGGAAGAATTATGCCATAAGCTGGCAGCATTGGCTGATAAAAAAAACAAAAACAAAATAATTTGGTATTAACTTGATTATAATTATAAAACATGAAAGAAAGAAAAAAACATAAAGATTCTTATTAACATGCTGATGCATTATAAACCTATATTATTATTATTATATAATTTTTTTGAATCTGTAAAGCATTAAACTAAACATAAAAGAAGGTTTTGTGTATTTTTTATTGAACTGCCTGCATGTTGAGACACAAAGTTATTTGATTTATATGCCAAGATTGAAACATGATTATATGCAGAATATTATATTATATTGTGTGTATGTATATATATATATATATATATATATATATATATATATATATATATATATGCATATATATATTATTTTAAAAACCAATAATATCTAATATATCTAATAATATCAGGAAAGATCCATTTTAAGTTTTTTACAAACACAATTATATTTATTCAAGTACTGCAATGATTTCTTAGTAATTAGGGAATGTATGCCCTTATTCTCCAGCAATATTAAAAATTCAAAAGATTTCCATCACAGCTTTCTGGAATAAAAAATCTAATTCTTTAGCAAGCTAGTTTTATTATATCCGTGCCATCTTCTATTGACAGGTATTACCACTGTGCTGACAATGTCAACAATAATCACAGGACTGAGTGCCTCAATGCCCCAGGTGTCTTACATTAAAGCTGTGGATGTGTACTTGTGGATCAGTTTTCTATTTGTTTTCCTGTCTGTCATTGAGTACGCTGCTGTAAATTACCTAACAACTGTTGAAGAAAGAAAGCAGCTCAAAAGGAGAGGCAAGGTGAGTGCTAATGATAGTATGTGCTTTATATCACTGTTATAGTATTATTTAATTTTTTTATGGGAAGCAATGATATATATACTGTAAGACTTCCTATATAATATAATATTTCCAGAATATATTCAACTGGTCTGAACTTAAACACAGCGCAACATCACCCTGCCTTAGGGCAGAAGACATTTAAGTGGTTACCTGCAAAAGTTTCACCTCTGCAATTTTTCTTCTTGTGTTTAGCTGCAGGAGATGTCAAGTGAATAGGTTGGTGATTAGATCATCGTTTTAATGAGCCAGTATTCAAGAAGTTATTGGATATCGTTGTGCTGTAACATGGGATTTTCTGTTGCAATCTATGCTGGCATATATAGTTGTGCTCCAGAAAGTCAGTTGTAAAGTTTTATCAGCAACATAATAATTATACAGGGATAGATAGTTTTCCATTTGGTCATCGACGTGTACAAACCTACTGTTTATTTTTAAATAGTCTATTCCCAGCTACTGAAAAGTAATACACAGTGCCTAGCAGTGGCAAAGTCAATAAATGGAGGGCCCTGATCCAAAAATAAATGTTAGCCCCCCCAGGCCCTGTGTTGGCCCCTTACAGTGTCGACTACAGAAATATAAAAAAAAAAATATTCATGCACTGGGCCCCACTAGAGCTAGGCCCCGGTGTGTTGCACCTCTTCGCCCGTGGTGACTAGCAAATACATGTTTGAGGTTTCAGTATTGATACTAGACAGACCCAGGGAGGGAAGATCCAAACGTTTTACATGGAGGTGGAGGCGTGCTCATGGAGTGGGATAAACACATGCATTAACAACTAAGGATTGAGAGGCCCATAGGGATGTTTTCATATTCTTAGGTTGAGACATAAGTAAGCCAATGATCTTAGGTTCTGTGAAAAAATATGGCACACCTGGGCAGTTAAATTATCCATCTCAAGATTGCTTTAACTTTTGACTTTGAATTGGTTAATGTTTAGTAAAGTATATATTTTCAGTATTCAGCTTTTGCTTACTGCGTTTTTCCACTATATTATTGGTTTCTCCCGTTTGGTGTTTGGCCATTGCTTTGAGAGGTCACATAACTTTATATATATAACAGGTTGCTGTCACAAGGGGGTCGTATTCAGTAATTGTGGTAGAACAAGCCTCTATGGCCACATTTCTTCCAACAAAGACTATTGTCCAGTTGAACCATCATAAACAGATATTGTGGGTATTAAATACCATCTTTAGCGCATGTTATATCTTTACTCAAGGATAGATATACATATAACAGTGACCTGACTATACGTTTTAATAAATTACCAGTCTTGAGAGTCTAAAGAACACCCTATATCACTTTCGCAAGCAGCAATATGAGGTAATTTTGCATTAGTATCAGAGCTTTGGACCAGTTACTGGTACAAAAGCAAAATCGTTAAGTGGGTTTGAAATCAAGCATGCTGGCTAAGTACTGGCTAAATACTAGTCTTGGATTAGAGGCATACCGATTTAATCTCAGCTCGACTTTCAAAACAAGTAATTTGCAGGTTACAGAATAAATCCGGGGTTCTGATTGGGTTCAGTAGTCAAGTGGAGGAAGGATTCTCAATACCATGGAAGAGCTTTGGTCTGAGGCCTGATGTAAAGTTTATTCAGGAAAATCAAGGGAGGTGGGGACAGAGTGACTGTATCCCACCTTCTTTTTGCATAGCTGACCATGGCTAGACATTAGCAGCCTTATTAAATTGCAATTCAGCAAATTTAAGCACATAGTATATTTTTTTACAGAACTTTTTAGTTAGTGAACTTCTATCCAAAAGCAAGGTCTTCACTAACTAAAAAAATATGCTATGTGCTTAAATAGAGCCCTTTTAAATTTGCCTAATTGCAATTTAATAAGGCTGTTAGTGTAGGACCTATATTTAGATGGAATCCAAATGTAATAATGTAAAAGGAATCTTAGTCTTACTCTACTATATTTGTTGGGGTGATTACAAATTATAAATAATTTCTGTATGGATCATATGTCTGGTTTATTAAAGGGTATATTGAGGCCTTGAAATCATACAGTATTGATTACTTGGTTGAAACCTATCCATAAAATATTATAGCATGGACTGAGGATAGGTGGGTGAAAAGTTTTGGTAGTAATATTTGTAAATGTGTTGAATGATTTTTTCCGATTTGGTGGCTACGAGTTAATTAGGCTTATTGACGTATTGATTTAATTTCTGCTAGGTTAAGCTTAGTGCCTTCTTAGCATTATCTGTTTGTATAACATTAATTTGTTGTGTAAGATTTTGCTGAATTTCTTGCTTTTGCAAACAGTTTTCTCTCAATGTTGACACCCCCTAAAATTCCCAAGGTAATTAGCATAACTTATACAATGTTTCTTTTTGGCCTGGGGATTGTGCAGACATGCCCAGTTATCACCTGTAGTCTGCCGTACTGTGGGAAGTCACATGATTTCAGACACTTTCCTTTCCTTTAGCCAATCAGCATGCGCATGTGCTGCATATTGGATATCTCATTAAAAATGAGATATCCAATATGCAAATCTCAGTTGCTGTGGGTGTCTATATCACCCCAGCACATTGTTTTCTTTTCTGCAAACATTTTTTGCATTTTTTCATGCAAACATGTTAGCTAGGTGGGTTATAATGCATTCTACAGGATGCATTCATAACCCACCTCACTTCCATATACCTTTAATATTCTGTGATGTATCAGAGAGTATCACATATATAGTTGTGAGCGTACGAGTTGTTGCTAACGCGAAGCGAGGGCCGCGACTCGCGTAGCGAGCTGCGGCCCTCGCGTAGCGAGGGCCGCGGCTCGCGCAGCGAGCCGAGGCCCTCGCGAAGCGAGGGCACTGCCCGAGGGTCTCAGTTGCTGGCATGGAGCGCCGTAGGCGCTCCATGCCAGCACCTGAGGACCTCGCAAAGCGAGGGCCGCAGTTGCTGGCATGGAGCGCCGAAGGCGCTCCTTGCCAGCAACTGCGACCCTCGCAAACTACACGTCGCAACCCAAACACTACGACACACACATTACGACACTCGCAAACAACATACGACACACGTTCACACACATTACGGACTCGCAACACTCGGACGCAACTCGCGAACATTACAAAATGTAAAACACAATACATACACACACCACATACATAAAAAACTTACCTACACCAAGAGGGAGCACCCAGCACCTCAAAAATACAACTTACATCTCGATTTTACTTCAAATAAAACAGTTTAGAGACTAAAAAAAAAACGAAGCGAGAGAAAAAATGGCCGCCGAACAAAACGAAAACGAGGCTACAGCACTCTAAACTCGCAAAACACCACAAGAAACTCGCAAAACACCACAAAACACCTACGGATATTCCGATACAAACGTATAACACACATTACTCGCCATTTGACGCCAATGCGGAAGTACACGACAACGGTTTGGGCTCGCGCACGCACAGTGTTACACTGCACACATTCAGCACGCTTACACAGCAGATCCACACCACTAATGCTGCAGCAACATCAAAACACATTCACAGCTCTTCCACACAATGCTTTAAAATAGGTAAAGTATATTCATTTATTAATGTATTATATATTTCATTATTACACACTAAACAGCATTAGCTACCTTACAATTTCATTGCCGTCATTTTTTGACGGGCAATTCGCTAGTTATGGATATAATCATGTGCTAAGTAAAATAGGACAAGCGAGTTGTTTGTTCTACATTTTAAAAACAGCATGCTGACACCTACTGGTTATACAGGTTAATTTTGTATACATTCCTCTGATTCTGTTCCAAAACTAAATAGAAAATATGAGGCCTTATTGCTGCAAACCATTACTCAGTGCAAAATATTTATATTTAAGAATTTTATCCAAGTTTTAAATCAGTAATTAATAAAAGTAAGTAATTAAACTTAAAAAAACAGGAACAGAGAGCTTGTCCAAAACAACATTTAATACATATGTCTCCACAGCTTTAACTTTATTTAATGTAAAAAGTTATTGCATTTTCTTTCCTAGACTATGGGCCTTATTAAATTGTCAAAATCGCAATTACTGAAGCCCGTAATGTAGCACACAAAAGTTACTGATATTCAATTGGCCTATTCTAGCTTCCCGATTTCTATTTGCGAGCTACAGGCTGAAAATACCTGCGGTTCTCAAAAGTGTAACTCCGACCCATCTAAGCCTTTGATCTTTCAAGCCCACAAATGATGCAATCGCTAAAATTGCAAATCGCAATTTAATTGCAACAATTACACAAGCCCGCAATTGCCTTCAAACCCGTAAATGTAAAAAAAAATAATCTATGAGTACTAGAGAGGATTCGCAAGGGGGTAAACACCTGTTCTTAACACTATAAAAGCCAATAAAAACACAATCCTTGACATAAAATACGGGGAAAGCAATGAAAGATATTAGCATTAATTGTACAACAGTCTCAAGCTCGCAAATCGGTAATAAAAAAAATATTTTTGACATTTAATTTCCATGTTCTATCTATCTCAGGACTCATGAAATTAATACATATCATCCCACCCACATGGATTATAACAGTTTCTTCATTCATTTTTATTGATTTTAAATCACTGGATTGCGAGCCGGATCGTATATTGGATGTCTAAATACTAATTGATTGACATTTAAATTCCATGTTTTACTGATGTCATTATGATGGTCTCATTAACTATTGGCCGTTTCTAAATCGTCATTTATATATATATATATATATATATATATATATATATATATATATATATATAAAATCACCTTCTCTCTCACACACCCTTTTTCTCTCTACCCTTCCTTCTTTTTGTTCCTTCCTTTTCTCTCTCCTTCTGTTTTTCGCCCCCTCTTTCCCTCTTTCTCAGTTTCCCCCTCTCTCTCCTCTCTCTTTCTCTCTCCTTCTCCCCACTCTCTCTCTCTCTGTCCTTCTCCCTCTGTCTATCACCCTTTTCTCTCTCCCCCTCCCTTCTGTCCCCCTCTCTCTCCATCTCCCTCTCTCTGTCTCCCCCTTTCTTTCTCTCTCTCCCTCTCCCCCTTTCTCTCTTTCTGTCTCTCTCTCCCCTCCCTCTACCCCCTCCCTTTTTCTCTCTCTCCAATCATATCCCTCCTCTTTCTCTTCCCACCCTACCTCTTTCTGTCCCTCTCTCTATATTTTTTCTCCCTCTCCTCCCCCTATTTTCATCTCTCTTTCTCCCCTCTCATTGTCTTCCTCTCCCCGTTTTCCCTCTCTTTCCCCCTCTCTCTCATTTTCTCTCTATTTCTCTCTATTCCCCTCTTTCTCTCTCCCTTTCTCCCCACTCCCTCTCTCCCCTTTCTCTCTCCTCCCCTCTTCCCCTCTTTCTGTCTCTCCCTTTGTGTCTCTCTTCCCACTCTTTGTCTCCCTCCCCCTCTCTCCCCTCTTTGTCTCCCTGTTCCTTTCTCTCTCCTCTTTCTTTCCCCTCTCTCTCTCCCTTTTTCTCTCTACACCCTCTCTCTCTCCCTTTCTCCCTCTTTATATCTCTTCCCTCTCATTCTCTCTCTCCCCTCTCTTTCTTTCTCTCCCTCGTCTCTTTGTCTCACTCTACCAGTCTCTCCCTCTTTTTCTCTCTCCCCCTCTCTTTCTCTCTCTCTCCCCTCACTCTTTATCCCCCTGTCTTTCTTTCCCCATCTCCCCTCCCTCTCTCTTTCTCCCCTCTTTCTATCTCTCCCTCTCTCTTCTCTCTTTCCCCCTCTCTCTCCCTTGTTTTCTCTACCTCCTATTTCTTTCTCTCTCCCATCTCTTTCCCTCCCTTTCTCTCTATCCCCTTTATTCCCCACTCACTCCTCCTCTTTCTCTCTCTTCCCCTCTCTTTCTCCCTCTTTCTGTCTCTCTTCCCATTCTTTGTCTCCTTCTTTCTCTCTCCCCTCTCTCTATCTCTCTCTTTCACACACACTCTCTTCTATCTACCCCTTCCCTTTCTCTCTCTCTCCCCTCTTTGTCTCCCTCTCTTTTTCTTTCTCCTCCTCTTTCTGGCTCTTTCTCCCTCTCTTTTGCTCTCCTCCTCTTTCTGTCTCTCTTTGATTCCCTCTTTTTCCCTTTTTCTCTCTATCCTCCTCTCTTTCTGCCCTTCCCCCCCTTTCTCACCCTCACGCTCCCTCTCTGCCCCATATCTTTCTCACTCTTTCTCCCCACTCTTTCTCTCTCCCTATTTCCCCCTCTCATCCCGCTTTCTCTCTCTCTCCATCTCCCCATTTTTCTCTCTACCACCTTCTGTCTCTCTTCTTAGTCTTAGTCTCCCTCTCTAGCTCTCTCCCCTCTTTCTCTCCCTGTTTCTGTCTTTCTCCCTTTCTCTCTCTCTCACTTGTTTTCTCTCACCCTTTCTCCCCCTCTCCGTCCCCCCTCTTTCTCTCTACCTCTCCCCCTCCTGTCTCTCCCTCTCTTCCCACCTTTTCTGTATCTCCCTCTCTCTATTTCTGTCTCTCTCCCTCTCTGTTTCCATCTACCTGTCTCTCCATCTTTTTCTCTCTCTCTCCCTCTCTCTTTCTCCCCTCTTTGTCTCCCTCTCTTTCTTTCTCTCCCCATCTCCTCTCTCCCTTTGCCTCTTTCTCTATCTCCCCTATCCCTCTTTCTCTTACCCTTCTTTCTCTCCCCTCTCTTCCTCTCTCTCTCTTCCTTTCTCTCTCCCTTTCTGTATCTCCCTCTCCCTTTCTCTATCTCTCCTCCCACCACACACTTTCCTTACCTGTGTGCCAGCGCCGATCCAGAAGCTCCTCCCACTGGTGGCTCCTCCTCTCCTCCACCGGACTGAGAGCAGAGAGCAGGGGCTGTGGGGGAGGAGGGAGGTGCAGGAGGAGGGAGCCAGGGGAGGGGAGGGAGTGATTCTAGGTGGGTGGCAACTGGGGGCATTTTTGTCGCCCCCAAGGAGGTTCCCCCCCGGGGCGATCTGCCCCTGGCGCCACCCCCTAGCTACGCTACTACTTATGGGCTTGATCATCCCCTGAAATGCTATGTACGGCTACATGGTTTACGGATTTGGCTTTCGGCCATGTCATTGCGGGCTTGTTCAATTAAATCAATCTGTAACGGCTGGAATTTAATAGGGCCCAATGTATACTGTCTAGCACAAATATTTCATGTTAATCCTGTCAAAAGTAGGAACTGACCCCTCATTTCTCATTGGATCATGATGTACTTTTAAAGTTCCTACATACACACATTTTCCAGAAAACCGGCCATAGTGGAAATTGAGTGTGATCACAGAGTCTTCTTCCTGTGTTAATATGTTCCTTGTCTAAATGGTATACCTCAGGCCTTCATTCCATTGAAAGAAGTAGCAGAAAGACTTTCTGTCCCATTATATGATTTGTCATTGAGAGGGCAAATATGCTAATTTCTATTTAGATTACCTGAAAAAAAAGTGCAATATTTACTAACTGTAAACATGTGAGAGATAATAATAATCGGGTCAAAAGTTCCTAGTTTTGAAAAATCCACCTTTTTAACATTCAATGTCTACAAAACCAATTTTCTCTAGAAGTGTCAAAGCCCATATGTCACATTCAGGCATCAACACTTGTGACATATTATATAGCTAAATGAAAGCTATGCATTTAAAAAAGGAAGATTATCTATATTAGTAACACTTGTTACATCTCAGCAACATCTAATCGAAGCAATGAATAATTCATCTTGGTCAGGTTCCCGTGCTGATGTGATATTAAACATTTTCTATATATATATTGCTAAAATATGATTTATATACAAATACTTCTGTCACTTTCTGTAAATGGTCTATTTATATTTCTCCCCAGTCTTCAGCAACGCTAAACCTTGAGGCGGTGCAAGCAATGGCATTTGATGGCTGTTATCATGACAGTGATGTAGATTTGAACTATTCAGTACATTCTGAGGAGACTTCATCTCGGGGACGTGCCAGTGTGGCAACACTAGATGCCGCTCGTGTAAAGAGGAAGAGGTCCATCAAAGGGAACGTTGGCAGGATAATCCTGGAGAACAACCATGCCATTGACACTTATTCCAGGATTTTTTTCCCTGTTGTGTATATTGTATTTAACTTTTTTTACTGGGGTGTGTACTTATAAAAATAATATATTGAAATGTATATATGTCTATTTTTCGTACTTCGATGAAAAGGCGCAAGAAACTTGTTGTATTATAGTGTCAAGTATTTGTCTTGCTAGATGCTAAATAAAATAAAAATCTCCTTGCTGCAAAGGAACAAATCAAGTGCAAACTATCAACAGAAATAACCTGTTTTACAGTATTGTCACTTTTGAATATTGTGGTGTCTTGCAGCAATAAATTAACTCAATTACTGTGAATGTTTATTACACTGCACTCTCTGTTCATATTTTGCTGTTGCCAATTTTGCAAAATTCAAATGGCTTCTTGGAAAATGCTAACTACATTGAATTTTGAGATCATATTCACTTTTGTGTGACTGTTACTTATTTTATAAACTTATAAGCAATGTGAAGAGTTTCTTGTCTTCTGAATGCTACTGATCAGGATCTAATCTAAAGAGCCGCATAACTCTGTACTGCGTAGAGCCAAACAAATAATGATAGAAGCTGTTATACCAGCAAGCCCATGAGCTATAATATTGTAATTTGCAACTAAGCAGATATATATTTGTATGCTTTTGTTCATATTGTATGTTTGCTCTCTCTTACAGACAATTATTAGTGCTATCTCTGTTTCCTATATGCTTAGGAACTCACCTGCAATCAGTTGAAATAAAGATGTGGGAGAATACCTGAAGCAAAAGATTTTCTGCACAAATTACTTTTCCTGCCTAATTAATTTCATGCTGGAAATGTAGAACTATGATAAAATGGCACCAAAGAGATGTTAAATAGTGCTTAACTATAATAATTTTTATAAGAAAACATAAAAAAATATGTTCTTAATCTTTGCTTGCTACTAAAGGTTATATTATAACTAGAAAATTGCCCATCATAAATGACGGTATGATTAAATTTCATGTGGAATGTAGATGTATGATGGCCAGTCCCCCTGTCCCTCCTGTATGTCACTGTCCATCTGCTGTGACCCTGCCCCCTCTGTGCCAGTGACTGTATTCTGTATCTCTGTCCCCCCTCTGTGCCCCTCCCCCCCTCTATGCCCCTGTCCTCCTCTGTGCCCTGTGCCCCTGTCTTTCCTCTTAGCCTTTGTGCCCCTGTCCCCCTCTGTGCCCTAACCCCCTCTGTGCCCCTGTCATTCCTCTCTGCCTCTCTGCCCCTGTCCCCCTCTGTGCCCTAACCCCCTCTGTGCCCCTGTCATTCCTCTCTGCCTCTGTGCCCCTGTCATTCCTCTCTGCCTCTCTGCCCTTGCCCCCCTCTGTGCCCCTGTCCCCCCATGTGTGACCTGTTCCCCTATGCGCCCATGTTCCTCCTATGTGCCCCTGTCCCCTCTGTGTGCCCTGTTCCCCTCTGTGCCCCTGGCTCGCCTCTGTGCCCCTGTCCCCTCTGTGGGCTCTGTCCCTCTCTGTGTCCCTGTCCCCCTCTGTGCCCCTGTCCCCCCTATGCCCCTTTCCCTCCTCTATGTCCCTGTCCCACCCTGTGCCCCTGTCCCTCCTCTGTGCCCATGTCCCTCCTCTCTGCCCTGCTCCCTCCTCTGTATCTCCTGGTGAGTGTGAGAGACTTCCTGTGTGTGTTTGTGAGAGTCTCCTGGTGAGTGTGAAAACTCCTCGATGACGTCACAACCCCATCTTTCGATACCGCCACGGGCCCACCCCTCGATACCACCACAGCCCTGCCCAGCATGACAGACACTGCTCTTTATATTATAAGATAATCTAATAGTTTTTCCAGTTCTGTAGCATGACAATATATTATTTCTCCCTATGCGTTGCAAGTGACTATAAATGTTTTGAGTAAACCTCTCTTCAGTATTTCGTAAGAGCATTTTAATTTAGATCAAAACCCATTATGTATGACAAGCTCTTGGGAGTTATCTCGTCCAAAGTGCTAATGCAGCTACCACATTTCAATTTATATTTTTACTTTCTTAGACATCAACCGCAGATGATTTTGTGGTGTGTTAATGTGACATTTTCTTCTTATTGAATTATTATTAAGGAACAGTTAAAAAATACAAAGGACAGCATAAAAATAACAAAAAGCTGCTGACAGAGGAGGTGGGATTGACACACAGCATGGACGTTGCATTATTGGGCATGCTTAACAGCATCTCAGGCAAATATCCATATTTCTCTAGATCAGCGGTTCTCAAACCTCTCCTCAAGACTCACCAGACAGGCTATGATTTCGGTTTAACAATATTTGAATACAGATGAGGCAATAAGAGTATGTTGAATGCTAATTGCTCATCATGTATTTACACAGTGTTAAACCAATATCATGGTCATTGGTCTTGAGGAGAGGTTTCCAAACTGCAGCTCTAGATCATATAAGGTCAGCCATGGATACAAAAAAAGTATCCCAAATAATAGAATCCATGAAAACCTGATAATAAAGTGTTTCTCATACCCTAATTCTCATGTGAATGTGGCTCTGTGGACTGGCTAGAGAATGTGGGAAAGCCCGAAAATACAGTTGAACTTTGGCTTCAAACTAATATGTGTAGAAACAGATCCCACAGTCCATTGTAAAGAAGTTCTATTATGCTGACAAGGAAGGTGCAAAAATTATTTTTATTATTATTATCTTTATATCGCGCCAACATATTCCGTAGCGCTGTACAGGGGTTTAATACATGGCAAAAAACAAACTTAACAACTTATAAAGAATGCAGGGGCCTGATTTTGCGCTTAGAATCAAATGTACATAGTGCTGGTTTCCAAGGCACTGACACAAGAATAAAAACTTGCAAACTTACAATCTAAGGCCCTCATTCAATTGCAATTTGGCCAATTGAATAGGGCTCTAAATAAGCACATAACATATATTTTTTAAAGAAGTTTTTAGTTAGTAAACATCTATCCAAAAGCAAGCTTTTCACTAACTAAAAACTTCTTTAAAAAAAATATGCTAGGTGCTTATTTAGAGCCTTATTCAATTGGCCAAATCACAATTGAATGAGGCCCTAAGGGTTTAGGTGTGATACAAGAGGGTGACAAATGCAAGATGGCAATGTGAAAGCAATTTGTTTAGTTAAGTGGAGGTGTCTGTGTGTTGTACTGTAGATTGTGGGTGGGAGTGTTATTAAGCTGTGGAGTGTGCGATTGTACACGTTAAGGCTGAAGGTGATAAGATTTTTTAAACAGGTGTATTTTTTTAAAGGTTTTGAGGCAGGAAGATAATCTAATGGAGAAATAGTAGGGGCAGCACGGGAAAAGTCTTGAAGACGGGAGTGAGAGGAGGTGATGAGAGAGGAGGAAAGAAGAAGGTCGTTAGCAGAACGAAGGAAGCGGTTGGGAGAGTATTTTGAAACAAGAGCAGAGATATAAGGGGGTGCACTGTTGTTGAGGGCTTTATATCTTAATGATTTTAAATTTGATTCTGGAAGCTATGGGAAGCCAGGGGAGTGATTGACAGAGAGGAGCTGCAGACACTGATCGTGTGGTATGGATGATGAGTCTAGCGAAGGCAGTCATTATGGATTGGAGGGGAGACAGATGAGAGATTGGGAGGCCAGCAAGGAGTGAATTGCAGTCGTCGTGTAAGATAGTTACAAATGTTGCAGATGTTTTTTAGGTGAAACAGACAAGATTTTGTTATTGATTGGATGTGAGGAATAAAAGAGACGACGGGAACAAGTAGAACAACAGGCCTGGGAGGTGGGGGTGATGATGGTGTTGTCAACAGTGAGATATATTTGAGGAGTGGAAGCTGTAGTAGAGGGTGGAAATATTAGGAGTTCAGTCTTAGACATGTTGAGTTTGAGTTGACGGGTGGACATCCAGGAGGATATGCTAGAGAGGCAGTTGGAAACTTGAGCTAAAAGAGAGGGGGGTGGATCTGGTGCAGAGAGGTAGATTTGAGTATCATCTGCAGAAAGATGATACTGAAATCCAAAGGCTTTTATTAGGGTACCAAGGGAGGATGTGTAGAAGTAGAAGAGTAGTGGGCCTAGGACTGAACCTTGGGGAACGCCAACAGACAGAGGAAGAGGTGAAGAAAAGGTGCCAGGGAAGGATACACTAAATGTACAATCTTCTAGCTAGGATGTGAACCATGAAAGAGCTGTGTCCTGGATGCCAAAAGAGCGGAGAGTTTGGATTAGAAGAGGGTGGTCAACTATCGAAGGCAGCATGGAGATCCAGGAGAATTAGAATAGAGAAGTGACCCTTTGATTTGGCGGTTAGCAAGTCATTGGTGACTTTTGTGAGCACTTGTTTCTGTAGAGTGTTGGGCCCAGAAGCCAGATTGGAAGGTGTCAAGAAGGGAATTGGAGGAAATAAATTGAGAGAGTCAATTGTAAACAAGCCGCTCAAGCAGTTTAAAAGCCAGGGTAAGTAGTGAGATAAGGCAATAGTTGGAGGCAGAAGCTGGGTCAGATAAGGGCTTCTTATGGGTGTAATTATGGTGTGTTTTAAAGAGGATGGAAACTTGCCAGTGTTTAGGGAGGTACAAAGCAAACTTATGTCAGCAGTATTGCCATCACATTCCCTCGCTTTCTCTTTTTCAGGTACTTTTGTCATTCTTCCGTATGCAAAATGTGTTTATCTTCTTTTATAGTCTTGCTATATTAATACAACTATTACAAGGTTTAGGCTTGTAACAATCACTTCAATGGACTATTCTTGAATGGCCACTGTAGTGATTTAATAACAAATATTATTGCAAGGACCAAGTAAATACAAAGCTGGTCTCCAGTGGGTCTCCATTTTGGTCCACTTGCATCATGTAGAATGGCTAAGAGTGAATTCAATGGCAGCAAGTTGTGTAATTTGTTTTTCTATTGCAGCATAAGAGCATGTACATATAATTCAATTTCATATACAGGTAAATGTTTTTAAAAATAAAAATACATAAACAAAGAGAAACACTAATTTTATTTTTTATATCCAGTTATTCTTTACTGTGCAGTTATATTTTTGGAGCTGAAATATCTAGTGCTCTATTTTCTAATATTAAATGCTTTTAATTTACTTGATCTACAGATTACTGGTATGCAAGTGGAAGAAAACATATCTAAATATGGTACTTTGCAAATAAACATAATTTAAATAAAATATTATTTGTGAGAATATGTTAAAAGTACAATCAAGTAATATATTTAGTAAACGGTCCTGTTTATGTGAAATACTTTTATTTGCATAGATAGTATATCAATGTCATTCATACATTTTATTAAAAAGCTATTTTACAGGTTGTCTAAATATCATTGAAAGAAGCACCTAACACTAATGTGGATGAAAAGTAGGCAGTAGGGCAGAAGCTGGTGGCCATAATATCCAGAGTCATCCATGTTTGGCTGTAATAATCAAACTAGATTATGGCAGGGTTCTGCACTGTGGTAGATTTTTCATATCCCTTGCTTTGGGAGGTGTGAGATGGTCCTCCCCAATATATGTAAGTAAATCTTTAAAAATCTGCTTTGACAAATATTTATGCAGTTTTTATGGATATTTATCATTAAAGGGTCATCTAACCCAATGTATGCAACATTAACTCAGTTATATAGTATATATTTATGCAGTTTATTATGGAAATGTATCAATAAAGGGAAACTGGAGTGGTAAAAACGGTCCTCTAACCCAATGATAGCAATATTAACTCAGTTATATAGTATATATTTATGCAGTGTACTATGGATATTTATCATTAAAGGGACGCTTGAGTGGTAAAAATGGGTCATCTAACCCAATGAAAGCAATATTAACTCAGTTATATAAATATATATCTATCTATCTATCTATCTATCTATCTATCTATATATATATATATATATATATATATTCAATGACTCTTTACAATGCTACTATTGCTAGCGACTCCATTAAAACACTCTTTGGGACAACCACACCATAAGTATACAGTACACTTTCCACTATTCAATAACTGTGGGAGACTTTAAACTTTATTTGTCATTTTGTTTGATTCAGAGATGTCAAATGTGCAAAGCAAACTAAGAAGTACTGCATCAGATTGACTATCAGCCCTATTAAATTCCCTTAACGTGTAAAACCGTACCCGTAACGAAGCCAGCAAGACTTGCGGCTATTAAATTGGCCCTGTAAAGCAACCCGGTAACGACTTGCGGCTTAAGGAGAAAAAAAGGTTAGGGAACGTGGAAATTTGAACTGCACACCCGCAAATCCTATGTTCTCTCAAGCCCGTAGCTGCTACGTTCCCAATTTCTCTATTAAATTGCAACAAATTCACTGGCGTTCAACTCTGTAACCCGCAAATGGAGTCAAACAGCCAACGGGTACTAGAAAGGACCCGTAAGGGGGTTAAAGTCCTATCCGTAGCACTGTAAATGCAAATATACACACACTACTATACTAGTAATGAAAGGGTATGTGATGTTAGGTATTCAAATTAATAGCACAACATTCTCTGGCTCGCAAATCTGCAATATAAAATACTTTTATTTCTGTTTAATTTTTGTGTTATATTGATCCCGGCAATCAATGTGTTAATACATATAATGGAACTGGCATGGACTTGAATATCATATTTACTGATTTATTAATATTGCATTATTTCTGGAATGTGAGTCCGATCGAAACTTGTAATTGAAACCCGTAAGACTTTGAAATCTAACCTCCATTTTTCAGTGACGTAATGATGACGATCTCATTTGCCATTGGCTCCGTCTAAATGTGGCTGTATGAGCAGTCATTATCTACATATTCACTGGTGCATGGATCCACTTCTTCTGTCCCTTGTGTAGAAAATCTATTTCATTATTTATAGTACCTCCGGTTTAGTCCCTAACTTGAAGCAACAGAAATGACCTTAATTGACAAATACTGAAAAATAATCTCTATGCAAGTCACAAGAGTCTAGCTTTTCCAAGTATGGTCATTATTAGACAAATTAATGTTATCGATTAACAAGTCTCTAGAATTAACAAAGTAGCTCAAATTTAAACAGTGCATTATCCATACATAGACCCCTATTTAATTGTCCAAATCACAATTACTTGAGCCTGTAAAAGTCCCTGTAAATATTACTGATATTTATTTGGCTACATTTTGTGAGTTACAGGCTCAAAAGCTCTGCGGTTGTCAAAAACGTAACTCTGTCCTATCTCCGCCTTTGATATTTCAAGGATGCAAATGTTACCAGTGCTAAAGATGCAAAATCCATATTTAATTATAACAATTCACCAAGCCCGCAATTTCCTTTAAATCGTACTGGAGACTTGGATAGGACCTGCAAGTGGGTTAAACACCTGTCCGTAACACTGCAAAAGCAAATAAACACACACTACTGTACTTAAAAATACAGGGAAAGCAAAGAAAGGCATTATAATTAGCTAGACAACAGTCTCAAGCTCAAGCAAAAATATATTTTTAATGTTTTATTTCTGTGTTATATCGGAGTTATTACATATCATGGAACCTGCAAAGAACAGTTGCTTTATTGATTTTTATTGATTTCAACATTTCTGGATTGCACTAATTGATTGAACTCCATGTTTTACTGACGTCATGATGGCGGTCTAAATTGTAACTTACGGCTTGCTTAATTGATCATGATCATGCCCTGAAATGCTACGTGTTTGGGGCTGTGAGCAGGTAATTGCAGGCTTGAGTCAATTAAATACATCTATATATGTAACACATTTCTAACCCGCAGACAAATGGTCAGTATGAAGGTAATTACGGGCTTGGAATTAAATGGGGGCTATAGTCTTGACACCCTGAGATAATTTTCACTTTTTCCCAAGTAATAACTGGAACAACAACAACTCCAGATATATTAAAATTACCCATAGCATAGAAAAGGACATGTTTTATGTTTTCTATGTAAGAAAAGCATTGTGGGTCATAAAACTCCCAGGATTTGCTCCTGATAGGAGCAATTAGCAGTGACAGTTCATCAGTTAATAAACACTGAGAGCTAGGGGATAGTTTAGGTTAATTTACCAAATGTTTTAAGAACTAAACATCCACTATTTTAATGTGTTTTTACTGTTATATGCTCTTACACACTAGGTGGTGTACTACATTTTTAGATTATTAATTTTTAGCAAAAAAAATTCCGCTGTTTAATAACACAATCGCCATAGAGAAGATTCACTAACCAATTGCCGGGACTCTCGAGGGCTACATGTTTGTGGATTGATCTTTGCTATTGGTTTGATGAATGGATCATTTGCAGCACAAATATTTAAAGACCAACATATTGTTGTGCTAAAAAGTATATTAGGCCATTGATATAACTTATATGTATGTATTTGCTGTAACAGTTAAACGGATGCACTTTGACATTAACTTATTAAAGTTAAAAAACGCACCCATCTGTGTTGTGTTTTCTTTTTTTATGAGTGAATGTTTTAGCAATACTGGCATAACTGGTATCTATTTAAAAGAACATGTGTAACACAACTCATATTGCAGCTCTGGATTTATTATAATTAAACTGTGCTGGTCTGAATCAACATGTCTTCTGATTAAACCCCACCGCAACAAGTTGGGCGACTACATTCGCCCTCATCTTACCATAAGCTATTGTTGTTTTCCTACTGCCCTTCCTGAATCTTTAGCTACTTCCTCACACAAGTTAAAATATATTTCTAAACCACACAGGCCCACACCCCTGATGCTACCAGAACCATGAACGCCACAGACAAAGTACCCAAATTAATGGAACAAAATGTGGAGCCTTTAGGCCAAGATCTGGACTGTATTGCATCAAATATAATCTTTTAACACTGATGTAGCGATCTTATTCAAGAACTCCACAGAGACATTAGACATATTGATACTAGAATAATAAAACTAGAAATGCATTCTGTCACATAATATGCTACAACAGCTCTCATTATTGGGTGAAGACAACAACACTACTTCTAATGAATAGTATGAGGTGTTCCAAATACAATCAAACCAGAAGATATCAGACCTTTTATGCAACTGTATTCCTAGACTTTGATTTTCTGCTTGAAGGTGCTTGGCATCTGTAACACTGCTCTGTCATGGTTCACATGGTACTTAGAAGATCACTTAGTGTCTCCTTTTCCAGCATTTATTCTTCGCCTTGCACTTTAACTGTTGGTGTACCCCAAGTTTCAGTCCTAGACCCCTTTCTGTTCTCCATCTATACTCACTCCCTTGGTACCATAATTCAATCTTATGGATTTCAGTATCCTTTATATGCAGATGACACTGTAATCCACCTCCCTTTATTCTAACACAAGCTGCCAACTGCCTCTCCTGGATGTCTACCCACTAATTCATACTCAACACGTCAAAGACTGAGCTCCTTATCTTCCCACCCTCGATTACAACTTCAACTCCTTCACATAAAAAAACATCTCTAAAATACGTCACTATCTTACACAAGTAAAATTCTAATCCACTCTCACCATATCTAACGTCAGCTACTGCAACTCTCTGCTTGCTGGCCTCTCCATCACCTGTTTGTCTCTACTGTTTGTTTTCACCTGTTTGCCTCAGCTAGACTCATCTACCACACTTAACTCTAAGTGTCTCCAGTCTCTCTTCCCCATCATATATGTGTCTCTTCCCCCCCCTCCCATGTGTCTCTCCGTCCCTCCCCTGTGTCCCCCCTCTCCTGTGTCTCTTTCCTTCCCTCTCCCTCCCCTGTGTCTCTTCTCCCTCCCCTGTGTCTCTTACCCATGTGTCTCTTCCCCACTCCCATGTGTCTCTTCCCCCTCCCGTGTCTCTTCCCCCCTCATCTGTGTCTCTCCCCCCTTCCCTGTGTCTCTTCCCCCCTTCCTCCCTCCCCTTTGTCTCTTTCCCCCCACTCCCTCCCCTGTCTCTCTTCCCCATCCAGTGTCTCTTCCCCCCCACCCATGTGTCTTTTCCCCCCTCCCCTGTGTCTCTCCCCGCTCCCGTGTCTCTCCCCCCTGTGCCTCTTCCCCCCTCCTCCTGTTTCTCTTTCCCCCCTCCCCTGTGTCTTTCTCCCCTCCTCCTCTCCTCCCTCCCCAGCGTGCAGTGCGCATGCGCGGCAGGTGCCACAAACTGAGCATGCACGGCATTAGCATCCCTGTGTCTCTTTTTCCCCTCTGCCTCCTCTGTATCTCTTCCCCCCACTCCCTACCCTGTATCTTTTCCCCTCCCATGTCTCTTTCCCCCCTCCCATGTGTCTCTTCCCCCCTCCCCTGTGTCTCTTCCCCCCTCCCCTGTGTCTCTTTCCCTCCCTCCCCTGTGTAGCTTCCCTCCGTATCTCTTCCCCCCTCGCCTGTGTCTCTTCCCCCCTCTCCTATGTCTCTCCCCCTTCCGTCTGTCTCTCCCCCCCTTTCTCCCTCCCCTGTGTCTCTTTCCCCCTACTCCCACCCCAGTCTCTCTTTCCCCATCCTGTGTCTCTTTACCCCTCCCATGTGTCTCTTCCCCCCTCCCATGTGTCTCTCACCTCCTCCCCTGTGTCTCTCCCCCTGTCCCCTGTGTCTCTTTCTGACCACTCTCCCTCCCCTGTGTCTCTTCCCCATGTGTTTCTTCCCTCCTCCCCTGTGTTCCCCCGTGTCTCTCCCACTGTGTCTCTTGCCCCTCCTCCCTCCCGTGTCTCTTCCCCCCTGTGTCTTTCTCCCCTCCCCTGTGTCTTTCTCCCCTCCCTCCCCAGCGTTCAGTGCACTTGCGCTGCAGGTGCCGCAAACTGTGCATGCGAGGCATTAGCATCCACTGTGTCTCTTTCACCCCTCTCCCTCCCCTGTATCTCTTCCCCTTAATCCCTCCCCTGTATCTCTACCCCCTCCCATGTCTCTTTCCCTCTCCCCTGTGTCTCTTCCCCCCTTCCCCTGTGTCTCTTTCCCCCCTCCTCTATGTCTCTTCCTTTCTCCCCGGGGTCTCCTCCTCCTTCCCTGTGTCTCTTCCCCATCTCCCCTGTGTCTCTCCCCCTTCCCTATGTCTCTTCCCCCCTTCCTCTCTCCCCGATGTCTATTTTCCCCCACTCCCTCCCCTATCTCTCTCCCCCTCATCCTGTGTCTCTTTAGTTCCTCAAAAGACCATGTTGCAAATGGGACATGAACCCATCATGATGCTTATTTGCCTCAAAGCACATTGCCTACTCCATGAGTTCATTCCACTAAGTGATAACATTTATGAGTAATAAATAAAATGCTGACACAATGGGGAGATCTATGAGACTGATTCATTAATATAAAATAGCAAGTTCAATCTAAGTTTAAGCTGGCTATATTATTTTTTTTTAAATATTATTCAGTTGCACAAGCATGGACAAATTTCTTACTAGGCAAATAAGGCATCCGCTCAGCGGTGTATCCCTGAGAGGGGCTCCTCATTAGATAAGGAATCTCAAGTTTCTTGTGATTCAGACAATTCAGACAATTGAATAGGGCTCTATATAAGCCCATAGCATATTTTTTTACAGAAGTTTTTAGTTAGCGAAATTCTATCCAAAAGCAAGGTCTTCACTAACTAAACACTTCTATAAAAAAATATGCTCTGTGCTTTTATAGAGCCCTATTCAGTTGGCAGAATCAGAATTTAATAAGGCTGTATGTATATGTATGATGTACATGCCAATTAATAAAGTAGTTATTTAATACATATCACATGTTTATTTCTGCCCCATATTAATACATTTAGCAATGTGATATATTTCAAAGTGTTTATATATATATATATATATATATATATATGTTTTTTATTTATACATGACTAAAAACTCTAGCACCAAATAATGCTAAACAAACCCTTAGTACATTTAACTCTGGTGTACTTGCTGATTGAAAAGCACAGGTAGGGGTGCAGAGATCCAAGATTACTTTCAGGTAGCTGGGTCTCTGATCATGTAGAGCTTTAAAGGTCAGCAAGCCAAGACACTTAGAAGAATCTCATTCCAATTGAGGCGGAGACAGTATGCTCAGAAAAAGGATGGACAGTTTCACTGTATTGTCTAACCACCACATAGCAGACCTGGTTTCTTTGAATACAGTAAAGGTGAGTGCCTTATACACACAATACAAAATACAATACTAATACATGGTATGTAAGCAGGTTATCTTTTGCCTAGCATTTTGGGGCTGGATCACTGTATTGGGTGACACCAAACTGATATATTACAGGATATTTGTCCCTGTTAAGGGCACAAGTGGCTAAAAGAGGTTGCTCTCAGAGTGGGTTATCATGTCCATAGAACTAACCTATTAAGGTTAGTTCATTCTTTGATTGAGCACCTCTATTATGTTTTTTTGTTTATTCAAATGACCCTTAGGGATGAGTCTTCTGAAGGGTGATAGGGGACTCCAGACGTGGACCCCTTGCTCACTGTGCCTAAGAGTTCACCTTACTGATGAGGCCCATTAAGGGCGAAACGTACATCTGGGGTTTGCTGTTTCTCCTGGTTAGGGTATAATTGCCTGGCATTTGGGGGCTGGATTACTCTACTGGTTGAGACTAAACTGATATACTACAGGATATTTCTCCCTGTGAAGGGCACAAGTGAGCTGAAAGAGGCTGCGCTAAGAGTGGGTTATCATGTACATAGCATTTCTATTTTTTTTTAGGTTATCTATTACTGCAACAGTACACATTTGCAAAAATCTGGTGAAAGCTGCTATAAATTTCTATCAGTGTGATGCTCCTGTATGTTACTCTCCCATTGTGACATCGAGTCAGTGCAGCATATAGCCACAAACTGGCCAAGATCAAGTCAGGCAGGGGAACATTCGGATAACGTAAGTGGCATCTCCTTTACTACTGCATGTTCCTGAAACAAATATATAAGAAATTAGATCTGCCTTGGTCTTTAAACTCTAATATATATAGGAAATCTAATAGGTCAGGATTTTATGGTGTAGTGAGGACATGTTATCATAACAACTAAGCTATTATCTGCCCTCCTAAATCATTCACATCGTACCATATTTATTTAATTCACCACCTTTTTTGCATAATTATAAAAAAAAAACACGAATATATAATGTATTATAGCACCCATACATAAACCGTTGTCATTTTGCTTCCAATAGCTTATCTAAACTGAACACATTTTTTAATAAAATCCAGGGATATTTTCTTTTGATTGGAAGCTTGGGCAATTATACACTGTGAACTGAACTAAGAAAACATAATGACAGGAATTAAGTGGATTGTATTGAGCATACTGTAGACAAGATTGTGTACAGATAACAGGACATGTGCATGGTGTGTACTAAGCATATACACTGAACACATACTTTGTTTAAACATGCTACATCTTTTTATCTTTTACACCCTAACTATATCTACTGAAAACATAGCCCTTACAAACCATGACAACACAAGGCCAAGCTTGGTTTATCAAATGTCACAGATTTTAGCAAGCTTTAGGTGTTCTGCTCAGAAGATCATATCCATATCTTATCCATATCATATCTTTGTCCCACTGCTGCTCCTCTCAAGATGAAGTGCTGCCACATAGTATGTTGGGACCAGTCGCCTGGCATTGGTCTATTGAGCAAAAATATACACTTTACCCTTATTAGCCAGTCACACCAACCACTTTTAAGGTCTTTTTTTTACCTAAATACCACTCCACCAATAACTACAACAATGATGAGTAACAGTTTCAACAGCATTCTTTAAACCAGAAAATTGTTAGAGCAATGTAAAAAGAGGTAGAATCCATTATACCTACAGAAATTCTCTGAAAGAATTTCTTGATTACACATCTTGGCAGTATCAGCGAATGCGCCCAGTGAAGAATGAAGGTGAACCAAACAATGTTGTCTTCTAGACAACTACGCCCAAGCAATTTTTTAAATATGTTTTGAAGTTGGAACCTGGTCAGAAGTGCCTAACCAATATGGAAAAGCAAATGGCCTGTAGTATTATGCCCAACTGTTAAGAAATTGAGAAGAGTTTTATAAGTACAAATTGTTGTACCTTATATGGAACCAATTAATATCCACCAACCTTGAACAGTCTTTAATTTACAAGTCAGGATATTGAAACCTACGTTAGCTGAAGACTCTGGACACAGATGCAATTTTGTAGGTCTCAATAACTCAGATATGCAATGTGCCACAAAAGGCAAGGTTAAAGGTGATGATTAATTGTTAAAAGAGGTAAACAGTGCTAGTATATGGACAAGTAATAATAGCATGCTGGCAGATCTCACTTAAGTACATCACTCAATGCCTGCAGAATTATTGGGCTATATGACAAGACAAGGGAGCCATTGTACTTGTGCTTCGCTCACCTGGCATGACTAGTCTTCCCACATTTATGACACTTTCTCACACACTTATTGATGTTCTACAGCCTGGCTTCTACTCCTTTCACTACACATAATTAGCTTTGACCAAGGTAACCAATGCCTTGCACAGGGCCAAAGAACAAGTACAGTACTCCATTCTTACAGTGCCTTGCAAAAGTATTCACTCCCTTGTCATTTTTTTGTGTTTTGTTGCCTTACAACCTGCAATTAACACAAATTGTTTGAGGATTTGCATCATTTAATTTACAGAACATGCCCACAACTTTGAAGAGTTTTTTTTTTTTTTATTGTGAAGCAAACATCAAATAGGACAAAATAGAAAAAGTCAATGTGCATAACTATTAACCCTCCTAAAGTCAATACTTTGTAGAGCAACCTTTTGCAATCACAGCTCCAAGTCGCTTTGGATAAGTCTCTATGAGCTTGCCACATCTTACCACTGGGATTTTTGCCCATTCCTCCTTGCAAAACTGCCACAGCTCCTTCAAGTTGGATGGTTTGCGCTTGTGAACAGCAATCTTTAAGTCTGACCACATATTTTCTATTGGATTGAGGTCTGGGCTTTGACTAGGTCATTCCAACACATTTACATGTTTCCCCTTAAACCACTCAAGTATTGCTTTAGCAGTGTGTTTGGGGTCATTGTCGTGCTGGAAGGTGAACCTCCGTCCTAGCCTCAAATCAAGCACAGAGTGGTACAGGTTTTGCTCAAGAATATCCCTGTATTTAGCACCATCCATCTTTCCCTCATCTCTGAACAGTTTCCCAGTCCCAGCTGCTGAAAAACATCCACACCGCATGATGCTGCCCCCACCATGTTTCACTGTGGGGATGGTGTTCTTCAGGTGATGTGATGTGTTGGGTTTGCTCCAGACATAGCATTTTCTTTGATGGCCGAAAAGTTCAATTTTAGTCTCATCAGACCAGAGCACCTTCCTCCATACATTCTGGGAGTCTCCCACATGCCTTTTCGCAAACTCAAAACGTGCAATTTAGTGTTATGCTAAAAGTAATGGCTTTCTTCTGGCCACTCTGCCATAAAGCCCAACTCTATGGAGCGTACAGCTTATTGTCATCCTATGTACGGATACTCCAGTCTCTGCTGTGAAACTCTGCAGCTCTTCCAGGGTTACCTTAGGTCTCTGTGCTGCCTCTGATTAATGCCCTCCTTGCCCGGTCCGTGAGCTTTGGTAGGCAGCCGTCTCTTGGCAGGTTTGCTGTTGTGCCATGTTCTTTCCATTTGGTTATGATAGATTTGATGGTGCTCCTGGGGATCATGAAAGATTTGGATATTTTTTTATACCCTAACCATGACTTGTACTTCTCAATAACATTGTCCCTTACTTGTTTTGAGAGTTCCTTGGTCTTCATGGCAGTGTTTGGTTAGTGGTGCCTCTTGCTTAGGTGTTGCAGCCTCTGGGGCGTTTCAAAAAAGGTGTGTATATGTAATGACAGATCATGTGTACTTCATACAGATTGCACACAGGTGGACATCATTTCACTAAGTATGTGACTTGTATGTGACTTCTGAGGGTAATTTGTTGCACCAGAGCTTCTTATGGGTTTCATAACAGAGGGCGTGAATACATATGCACATGCCAATTTTCTGCTTTCTATTTCTAAAAAATAGTTTTATGTATATATTTTTCTCATTTCACTTCACCAACTTAGCCTATTGTGTTCTGATCCATCACATGAAATTCAGATTAACAAAACATTGAACTTAAGGCTGCAATGTAACAAAACAGGTAAAAAGTCAAGGGGGTGAATACTTTTGCAAGGCATTGTATACTACTTGATCTATCTGGTGCTTTTGACGCTGCTGATCACACTCTCCTGCTATAGTCTTCACAGTTTTGATACCTAAAACAAAGCGAGGATATCTCCATCATTAAATTTCTTTCTACTCCCATGCTAAAATCGCTCAACTGGCTTCTAATAAAGTGAAGAATAGCCTACAAAACTCTCCTTATCTACATTGCAGTTTGTCTTCTTATCTCTGCTCAACAATATCTCCTCACTGTTCCATACAGCTGTGAGCTCCTTCTCTTGGTGAAAACCTTTACATATGAAGCATCAACTTGGTACCACCAGATAATACAGTATATCCAAACACCATTATAGCCCATATAACCATAAATTTACAAAGAGACATAGAGACTGCAAGGTGGTGAAAAAAGGCCACAGCTTTTATTGATCAATTAACAAAATATATTCCGAGTCACGCCACCTGTTACCCCTCCTGGGACCCCTTACCCAAGGAGAGCACTCGCCGAATAGGCAGATGACTTATGTGTACCTGAATCTGGTGTATTGATGTGTACCAAATGGGCAAGCACCCCACCATTGGTTAATGTTTTTCACAAATCTGAGACGCATTAGCCCCACCATCAATAGCAGCTAAGACCTGTTTTATTCATTGAGCTAATTGCAAAGTTAAAAGCCTCTAACCTCACCTGATTAAGATGTACCCCTTGTAGTAAGAAGAAATTAGCCATATCTTGTTGCTTGTCTATCAAGTCTTTATACCTAATAGAAATAACTTGAATTCCTCTAATGAAAACATCTATGACATTGTTGAATTTTTCATGAGCCTTGTCCAACTTGTTAATGTCAAGAACGAAGCGCCAGGTCAACCAGAGCGTAATCTCAGATCAGAGTAAGAAAATACCTGGATATAGCGTTAACAAGTGCTTAATATACCACTTCATAAAGTGAATCATCTCCCTCATAGATGTAGACCTCAAGTCACCCCCCTCCCCAACTTGAATCAGCAACAGATCTGGTGGAGGGTGTGGTTGTTTATTCATTCAGTTAGTCAGTCGTGTCCAACTCTCCATGACCTTATTGACCGCTGCACACCAGGCACATCTGTCAGCCACTGCACCTCTGAGCTCCATCAAACTCATGTTCATTGTTTCAGTGACCTCATCCATCCACCTGAGCTTCTATCTCCCACTTCTTTGTGTGCCTTCAATCTTTCCCAGCCTCAGAGTCTTCTCTAGGGAAACCTGTCTTCTAATGATATGGCCAAAATATTTTAACTTCAGCCTCATGATCATGCCTTCTAGTGAACACTTTGTCTTAATTTCTTCAAGTACTAATTTTTTGGATTTTCTTGCAGTCCAAGGGACTCTAAGCAATTTTTGTGGGTGGAGGGTAGTTATGTGTATAACTCGCTACTGTTAACAAAACTATTTCCCATTTTAAACCTTGAAATTCAATTTTAACTCAACCTGATCCCAAGAACAGCCCAGCTGCAAACCATTATCAGGAACTGCAACTCTTCTCCTGGAAAGTAGATAAAGGAATGATCAGAATCCATAACCACAGATGTAAACCTAGCAAAAGAAAGATAAACATAAAAAAACAAAACCTAACAGACCCCCAAACTATTATAAAACCATGCCGAATATACAACTTAAAAAGTGCAGACTCCCATCCCCATATCTTTCTTATCACCTTTTCCCCCAAAACCAATCTAGCTGCCTCAGTCGATGCCCAATTCTAAAAGAATGAGCTTCAAAATCTAAGGGATTCATCTCCAAAGACTGTAAACGTTTCCTAAAAACTGGGGAAACTGAAACTTAGGTAAAATTAAGCTATCCTCATAATTCAGAAGAGAGCCCTTTAACTACGGTCAAACTGCTAAGTAAGCCCCATTCTTAAATGGGTTTTGTCTTAACTGGGCATATTAGGGATTGAGTATGTTTTTGGGGCCACAGAATATCTGTATCTTCCAGCTTAGGAGGAACACCTTGTGGGTCATTAGGACTACTCACCTTTGTCATTTATTATGCATTGTAATTGTATATGCCACTGTCCAAGTATTTCTAATAAGAGTTCATTTACTTTTTATTCTCGATTTCTCCCTTATAATAGATTGAGGTGTTAAGTATAATTTAGTGACATGATATAGCCTAGATTATTTTGTAAGGGTTCCCTTGGTGGTCCAGTGGTTAGGATTTGATGCTTTCACTGCTGAAACCTAGGTTCTATTCCAGTAAGGGAACCAACAGGTCACACCACATTGAAGCCAAACAGGGTTGGGCCTGGTCAGTACTTGGATGGGAGACCACCTGGGGATACCAGGAGCTGTATGCTGTGGCCCACTGGAGAAGTAACGGGAAACCCACTAATGTATCTCTTCCATGAAAACCAAGTGGATCAGCATGGCCATGAACATAAAGATGTGCCTGATGTGTTACAATCCATGAGATCATGGAGAATTGGACACAAGTGAACATCGGCAAAAAAAAGACATGTTATTTTAAATGCAAAAAACAACTGTATTCCATGTCCCTTTAACATTGAAATACCAACTGTGTGTTTAAATCCATTATATGAAATACACAAATATATTCATTATAATTTATTTATTTATTTACTATTATATTACAACTAGCGAATTGCCTGTCAAAAAATTACGGGCATGAAATCGTAAGGCAGGTAATGTTGTTTTATCCATTTTTTAGCGTTAGGACCTTCGGCGCTCATTGCGCGGCTGTTGTTTTTTTTGTCTGTTATTAGAGGGGCTTTTTTTGTGTATATGTATTGTTGCCAATGAAATAATGAATACATTAATAAATTAATATACTTTACCTATTCCTAAGTAATATATGCAGGAAGCATTGTGCTGAAGAGCTGACAATCTATTTCTATGTTCCTGCAGCATCCACTGTAGTTGTGCACGGTTCTGGAGCTGAGGTGTAAGTGTCAGCAATGTGTGCAGTGTGTAGTGTAAATGTGCCGTTAGTGTAGCGGTGTACTTCCGCATTGAGAAATGGCGCGAATCTGTATGTGTTACGCTGGTGTGTATGATTTTCCTTCCTTAGTAAAAGTATATCTTTACCTCGTACGGCTTTTTGGTAAAGCCGTATGTGCTTGGTGCTGTTTTGCGTGTTTAGGGTCCTGTAGCCTCGCTTCAGGGATTTTCGTGTGCCTAAGCTCGTGAATTTGGACTTAAATGGAGGTGTAACTTCCCTTGCAGAGGTCCGGGGTGACCCCCCTTGCTGTTGGTAAGCTTTTTATGTATTTTTTGTGTGTATTTATTGTGTTTTATTTGTTTTGCGGTTCGGCCGTTAAGGTCGTATTTTTGCAAGGTCGTAATGTTTTTTTTTCTAAGTCCCGCGTCTCGTATTTTTGTTTACTAAGTCCGTAAATTTCCTGCGGTTCGTATTGTTGGTAGAGTGCCGCTTGTGTGGGTGTTTGTAACCGTGTGTGAGGTGCCGTAGAGCCTCCACCTCCGCAAATGCGGCCCCTCGCTTCGCGAGGGTCCACATTTGTGGCCTGCAATGAGCCTTTGGCTCATTGCAGCCGATGTTAGAGCCTCCACCTTCCGCAAATGCGGCCCCTCGCTTCGCGAGGGACGCAGATCTTGCAAGCTTGCAAGAACTGCGTTGCTCGCTATGCGAGCTCGCAAAGAGTGACGCCGATTTGTAGTTTGACAACTATTATATGTGATGAATAAATACTATAAATAGGTGTTGCAATGAAAATAGGTATATTTAAATGTTTATATTTATACTTTAGCCTTTTACTATAATATAATTTATAGAAAAAAACATATATTTACAGCTAAATCCCATCAGAAACAAATCTCTTTGAAAGTTTAAAGCCACTAGATGTCGCTGTGGATGTTTGTATAGGGGAGTCAGTGCTGTTAGTCTCTATGGTATTGTCCGTTTACTAATTGGATGTGGGTGTGTAGAGAGAGGCATGCTGGGAGATGGAGTGTAGCCGCATGGTTAGTGCATGGTCAGTAGTGAGCAGCTGAGAGTGGTTACAGGATTGTTACATAGTAACTGGAGGGAAGACACAAACACAGCAATAAAGTAAGATTTATTACTAACTTTGTGTATAAATAGAGCATTTATCTGTCCAGCTGCTTGTTAGATTGTGTAATTGCTTGTTTGTTTTCTAATAAATTTATGGGCACCTCTGCCCACTCACTCTTTAGTTAACTAACTTATTCTAACTAGTACAGTGGCATATTATAATTAATAACTTATAATGACAACATATACTCACATGGTGCTTGTGCCATGTGTTGCAGTGCACTAAGATCAGTGGCAAGGACTGACTAGCTCATTAATGTAATTAAATCACAATTCAGGTTGTTTGGCTATGTGTCTAGTACAGGCTTTCTTGTTTTTCTTTGCTGTAGTTTTATATCTTTAAGCTGAAAAGATCTAATTCCATCACAAAACGTGTAGGGGTTTAGTACTTTGCAGACATGGCAATGGATAAATGGAACATGGGGATCTATCCTGTTATGTGCACACATGGGAAGCCCCTACACCCCTTGCCGCCCCTAACCCTCTTAGCCTAAACCTAACCCCTAAAAGTACCTTTCTAAGCCCCTAACCCACTACACCATTTACCAGCCCTAACCTACAAACTGCTTACCGGGCACTTACAGACCGCTACATCGGGAGGTCCACGGCGCGCTTCCCAGCGCTGAAGCGTACGTGCACATAACTGGATAGGTCCGAACATTGTTCCAGTAGACGTGACAGGGATATATTCTATAAAAGAGCCTAAACTGGTATTGGATT
Source organism: Discoglossus pictus (assembly GCA_027410445.1). Taxonomy (NCBI): domain Eukaryota; kingdom Metazoa; phylum Chordata; class Amphibia; order Anura; family Alytidae; genus Discoglossus; species Discoglossus pictus. The sequence continues at coordinate 65,435,362 of CM050164.1, read as the reverse complement.
AAAGAGACATATCCCTGCTCAATTTCACAGAATGGAGTGCAATAACTGTATTTCTTGGAATTCTGAGAAGGTATATGAAAAGTATCTCTATCTCTCATATATATATATATATATATATATATATATTTATATATATATATATATATATATATATATATATATATATATATAATGTGTGTGTATCATAATGACCGAAGCCCTCCACCATATAGAGTGTAGTAAATAAATAGTACATTTGTATTCACATATGAACGGCTAAAATAAGTATGAAAAAATGTATTTCCTGCTCAGAGTTCTGAGAGATAGTTATTGCACTGCATTCTGGAAACCTGAACAGGGACATGCACACAAGCCAACAAAGGTTTCACTCTTTAATCCAATACCTTTTAAACATGGCACTTCTTAGCATTTGCTTACTGTATTACACAGTTTTAAAGCATAGGATGGCTTATGCAGGACTTTTTATCTTTTTTTTAGAATGCAAATGTACTAATATATATATATATATATATATATATATATATATATATATATATATATATATATATATATATATATATATATATATATATATATATATATACATATTTTGCACACACACACATGCATGCATGACTGGACAAAAATATCTGAAAAATCAGGAGCCAGAGAGGCTGTTTTCTATGAGCCTGAAAAGAGGCCCTTCATAGAGATGCATATGCTCAAACCAGTATTTAGCAGCCAGCAGTACAAATGTAATGGGTTCACAGTAAGTCGAGGGCCGAGTGGTTGCGCCGAACATAGCGATGGCCTCGCTGTCTATTCAGTGCGGTCGAGTTGCGCCACGTTGGAGGGTGGAATAATTATAAGCCTTCCCTGTAACCTGACGGCGCCATCTAGCGGCTACTTGCTGGCACTGCAGCTGTCAGTGCTAGCGATTTCTTTGCGTTTACACAACAGGATAGATCCAATTGTTCTTTTTCAGCAATTGTTTGCCACACGGAAGGATAAAGGAGATTGTTAGCGTTTAAAGCCCAACACATCCCATTTTCCTCGTCTTCTTATTTTTTTTTTAAATAATACATTTTAGTTAGGCTTCAGGATAAACAGAAAAGGGGTGCTAAAATATATCCGTTGTATCGAGAATCTCATTATTTGTGTAGTTTCTTGTCACAAAAAATGTGAATATGTCAATTCTTTATCAGTTTAAAAAAAATATAAACAACTTGTATGGGTCTACCCACCAAGACTCTGTAGGGCAGGATGTGCAGTTTAGTGTCCTAACCTATCAGGGATCACATCTCAGTTACAGGTTGCAGAATGTTGCTGAGGTGGTCACTGATTGGGTAGTATGACACTGCATAGCAAGTACAAGGTCTATTTTCATTAGCTGCATATGGCAGACCAAAGCAGGTACTATTTGTTTGATTTTAGCTTATAAGCACTTCTTAGTAAAATAAAGTGCATAAAGGTAGATCAATACACAGGGATATTATATACCTAGTATAATCAGCAACCTTCCATATCCCTTTTAATGAGATTTTGTAGAATGGATTATCACTTTGGTATAATTTATAGTTTGCCAATTTGTTGATACTTATACGGAAAGACTATTTTAGTAATGTCTTATGCAGTCAGATGACGGTTTAATATAGAAAGCGCAATGCCCCCCCAGGCATTTTTTTTTTGTTGCCTCACAATGTGGAATTAACATGGATTGTTTGAGGATTTGCACCATTTAATTTACAGAACATGCCCACAACTTTGAAGATGCTGCCTCTCTGATTAATGCCCTCCTTGCCCAGTCCGTGAGTTTTGGTGGGCGACCCTCTCTCGGCAGGTTTGCTGTTGTGCCATGTTCTTTCCATTTGGTTATGATAGATTTGATGGTGCTCCTGGGGATCAATAAATATTTGGATATTTTTTTATAACCTAACCCTGACTTGTACTTCTCAGGAACATTGTCCCTTACTTGTTTGGAGAGTTCCTTGGTCTTCATGGCAGTGTTTGGTTAGTGGTGCCTCTTGCTTAGGTGTTGCAGCCTCTGGGGCCTTTCAAAAATGGTGTGTATATGTAATAACAGATCATGTGACACTTAGATTGCACACAGGTGGACATCATTTCACTAATTATGTGACTTCTGAAGGTAATTTGTTGCACCAGAGCTTTTTATGGGCTTCATAATAAAGGGGGTGAATACATACCCACATGCCAATTTTTTGTTTTCTTTTTCTAAAAAATAGTTTTATGTATATATTTTTCTCATTTCACCTCACCAACTTAGACTATTGTGTTCTGATCCATCAAATGACGTTCATATTAATAAAACATTGAATTTAAGGCTGTAATGTAACAAAATAGGTAAAAAGTCAAGGGGGTGAATACTTTTGCAAGGCACTGTAGATCATCTGTAACGGGATGTTTGTACAGGGGAGACATTTGCAATGAAGGAGGTTTGAAGTCCCCTGAAAATTGTTGTTTTGTTATTTCTGCTGTAAATAAAAGTGTAATAATATTCCCCTTGTGATGAAGTCGTATAGTGTTCCTCCATTACTATTGATGCAGAAGTGCTGATATTTAATCTGGCCTGTAAAATGACAGCATTTCTAGCAATGTATTTTTCTAACATAAAAATGCATCTTACAAACTGGGAAATACAAAAATAATGTTTATTTACCTAGCCACCTAGCTCTTATTTTACTTCAAGTTCTAGAGGTTTCTTATCTAAGAATGCCAGAAACAAGACATCTGAAATCCGTGGTGCTGAAAGGCATATTTAAGTAGTGTATGAAAACAGTTTTGCATGAAAATTCCCAAAATAAACATTAATATAATTAACCTTACGTTTGCAAATTTCTTTCTTCTGGCACTTGATTTTGAGAAGGAAAACAGATAAATTAGCATAAAATTCATAATTTGTTTTGGCCAATCATTGGCAACTGTACATTGTTTTAATGCCTCGGAAGTCAGTCTGCAGCAAAGCAACATGGGAAGTGTAGGCCTTTTTAACCCCCACAGACAAAAAGTGTTTTGTAGTCATTATAATCCATTTAAAAGCCTTTTTATATAGTCATGGCTAATACTAATTCCAGATTTTGTCTTATTAGAACATGCCGAGAAGAGGTATAAAGAAAAGTGTAGACTTTGATGATGATGACGATGAAACCAATCCATCTACAGTACAGCACGAGTCTGAGCTTCCTCACAGATCAAACCTGGTTAGACATGTCAGTGTACCTATAATAAGATTATCGGAGCAATGCAAGTGCTCCCTGCCACCCCTAGAGTCCTTTACCCTAACAACTTGCTGGATTCATCATAGCATTAAATGCTGGCTATACATTGCACCAGACATTTTTCTCTATACTAAATTGTTGAGATATGCAGCATTGTTTGTAAAGCTTTATGTACTAATTTATAGCTTAGTGTTTGCTAGTTATGATGGCGGGGATCTAACTTCACGACACTTGGGCCACATTGTGTTTGCAACCACAAAAACAAACAAAGCAGACTTGCTAATTACCACATCAAATCAATCAGCTAATTAGTGTTTGGAAACTTTTAATTTGCATAATAATACTGCACAACCAGTGCTCAATATCTCCGGAATTACTTACTTTAAAAAAATGACTAGTCCAATATATAGCCAGTAGTCTTATGCTCTTTAAGAATAACTTATCACCATCATTTTGGGGGTGATGGAGTCCCTAGAAAGGGCTACAGCAGAGGTTCCAATTATGGTAGGATAGTATAAAACCAATTAAGTATATAGGGCTACAGCAGAGGTCCCAATTATTGGTAGGATAATATAGTAACAAATAGCTTTTAACTGCAAAATATTTTAACAAAAAGTAATTTAGTAATAAAAACAGCTTTGAATTTACTATTTTTTTCTTCTCAATATCTAATTACCATCATTAGTGGATTAATTGCTTCCAGTTGCAGATAACTTCTATGGTAACAATAAACAGGCTGTTGACCTACTGACACCTGAGAAATTGCTGCAAAAGTAAATTATTAATAAGGGAGTCATTTGTTGATAACGAGGGTAGTTGGATATTAATAAGAATGCCAGTCATATGGGAGGATCTCTTAAGCTGAACGACAGTCACATTTTAGTAAATTTCATTCAGTTTTTTTCTATTAGAGGCCTTTTTTTTAATAACGTCCAATGGCAAATATTTATACTGTAATAGTTATTTATTTGTACTTTAATATCCTGCCATAATTTGTTCTTTCTTGTGTCCCTTTAACTCCTTCTTTATGTGTGTGTATAAAAATGTCTCCTCAAACTCTTCTTGTGCACACCACTAACGCAGTTATACATAGTGACTCATACTAATTATAGTTTTTTGTCTCAGGAGAACAGTAGAAGGAGAGGTAGAAAGAAAACTATAGACATTGAAGATGATGACGTTTTCAGTCATTTTGAAGATCCAGAAGAGCATGAGCTTCCTCACAGATCACATGGGGTTTGTCTGATAGTGCTAGTATATCAGGGTGGGCAGAGGTTGAAGTGTCCATATTTCATCTGGCACTGCCACGTTTAAATAGGGATAGTCACAATTCTCAAGCCAGGAGGGGATTAATAAATGTTGCTTATAAAAAAACATTATTTGTAGACTCTCCCTGTAATAAAGTATGTTATATAGGCTGGCAACTACATAGATGATAATCCTTTTATCTAGTCCCTAGTATATACATGCCTCCTAACTTCTTGTATTTATCCCATGACTTCTAGAGCTTTGTTATCTAAGAACATTAGAGAAGACATGCAAGGAATAAGAGATCTCGCAAACAGGGTCCATAATGACACAATAAAGTCCCAAATCAATTAAAATGTGTTTAATGCAGTAGATTTTAACTATCACAATGGCTTTTGAGTGCATGATGCACTAGATGATGCAGGGCATTAAGTCTCATAGCAGGGGTTTCAATTAGGGTGTAGTTCAAAACTATAGCTATTAAAAAGTACTTTATAAATTGAAAGTTGCATTTCCTACAGTATGTTCGTCGCGGGCACTCGGCCCTCAAGGGCCTCGGGCGCGCCTCTCATAGCTCAAGGCCTCTTCTGTCGGCACGCCTTACGTGCCATGTCAAAGGGGGGAATTATTTTTTGCCTGCACTACCTCTTTTTCTGCTGTGGGCAGCGTTCAAAGATAATGTGAAAGGTCTGTTAACTAACTTTAAGGTTTGTAAATTTTAGCTGTTGGTCAGCCTTTCAGATCCACCCTCACACAAAGGTTTTTATTTTTTGTAATTCTTTTTGCCTTTAGTGCAAGTCACCTGCAGACAAAAAAAAAGACTGTTCATGCTCCCTGGATCTGTGCATGCCCAGTTTTGTCTTTATGCAGGTGACGTGCACTGATGAAAATGGCCCTAAACGCCCAGGTAATGTTCATGCCTGTTGTTAATTAACAATCATTACCATTTGCACGTTGGTGGATCAGAAAGGTTGATTGGCAGCTAAAAGTTGTAAATGTTAGTTTACTGTAGGAAAATGCATTTTCAATAATATTTAACAGATAAAGTATTTCTTACCTATAGCTTTAAATTATACTATATTTGGAAATGCCCCTGTGTAACTTAAAAATGTTTCTCTACAAACTGTTTAGGGTATGTCTGAGCACTGCACCAGATGAGTCATGGAGTTGAATGGAAGCTTCAGCTTCTCCCTCTAGTGGCTGAAGATGATAACAGCCAAAAGTATTTAGGAAGTGGCAATTACTTTTTTTCCTAAACGCAGTATTTACAGGGATTCAACCTGTGCAATGTTCAAAACCTGCATGTTTAATAAACTGTAGCCAGTTTGTGACTTTTTCTTCCATTGGGTACTTCCCTTGTGGCCCCAGCTTGTTTTCTGGAATGAGAGAGCATAAGTTCAAAGTAGTCATGCAGCTCTTTTTAGGACTTAGGGGCCACATAGGACTCACTTTTAGTGATATAGGTTGCCGGTTACTGATGTTGATGCATAAACTAAAGTTGCTACGAAATCTAAACTCTATTTTAATTTATTGTTTTGGTGTGATGTGAGAAATATATATGGGTTCTGCAATGTCTTCAAAAAAATCATTCAACCAAATAAAAAATAGGAAGAAATAAGATTTGATCTCACCACTGCACCATGTCTCTCTGATATATAGAAATCAAGAAAGATAAAATTAAGACTAACAGGTGCAGCTTTAACTTATCAATACAGTTTCTTGTGGACTGCTTCAAGGATTGTACAAGCTGCAACTGAAAATGGCTGTTACAATTTTTGATAAGATTAAAAGTTTTAAACAACTTTCCCAGATGATATTCAAGCCTCTGCCTGATCATGAGTAGCAGTTTTGGGGACTTTTATGTCCTTTTAACCACTTATTTAGCGGTGTGTGTAAAAATATCAATTATTTTGTGCTCATAACACTTTAAACACCATTGTTATATAGTGAATGCTAATATTAATGATTTTTTTTCCTGTTAGAACATGCCAAGAAGAGGTAGAAAGAAAACTGTAGATCATGATGATGAAGATGCTACCATTCCTTTCAAAGTGCCACGAGAAATTGAGGTTACTCAGAAATCACCTTTGAACTTTTCAAGTCCAGAAGATTTTTTTGAAAGTTTTATATCGCCAATAAAAAGTGTGGATTTTTTCACAAACTACTGGGAACAAAAGCCTCTACTCATTCAGCGGAATGACTCTGATATGTACACGTACTATCAGAACCTCTTCACACTTACAGACATGAAAAAAATTGCTGCACAAGGTCTATCCTATGGCAAAGACTTGAACATGTGCAAATGTAAAGATGGGAAGAAGTATGCTTTGCCACGACAAGGTAAAACATCTTATCTACATCTCATGAAAGACTTTGGCAGTGGGAAAGCAACAATCCAGTTTCACCAACCTCAAAGGTTTAATGTAAGTTGAACATGTGTATTGGTATCACTCTGTATATTATTTTAATTCAAAGCTCAGCTTTCAATTAAAAGGATATGGTAATATATTTTCTTTGTTACATCTGAAAAAAAAAAGCTCCTTGTCCTCCTAGACAAGGAGAATTATTATATAGTCATACCTCTTTTGATCTTTGATCTTACTGGAAATTTTACTTTTCATTTAGGGTTTCTCAGAACTAGACATGGTTGTCCATTGCACACCTGGTTATGTCTGATATGTTTGTTTGTTTTTCAGGACAAGCTATGGCATATAATAGAGACTCTGGAATGCTTCTTTGGCACACTAGTTGGAAGCAATGTGTACATTACACCACCCGACTCTCAAGGCCTGCCACCTCATTATGATGATGTTGAGGTGAGTTAGCACTGTATTTAATTACAGTGATCACCATGTGTACATGCATATTAGTTGATGTGGTATATTTCTATTTGTGTTTTGTTTGTTTAATACATTCTTCAATGCAGCTTTGCCTGATAAATCAGTAGCCAGTGCTTATATTATATGTAAGTGTTTCTCAGCTCCATACCGGGAACATCACAATTTGCCAGGATTTAATGACATATCTGTAGGTTTTTCAATCAAAGTAAATGAGCCAATGCAGTGAGATCCTGACTTGGCACAGGGTCAATAGACATTTTAGCAACAGATTGCTTTTAGTGCAAGTCACCTGCAGAAAAAAAAAGACTTGGTAAAAAGAGTCTTGTGGTTGTTGTGTATCTGTTTTAAAATTCCCTATAAAAATATTTCTTATAATAAAATACTTATAATGAAAGCCATTCTGAGTTAGTCAGATGGATACACACTCTGATATAAGCTTGATATTTTGGGGGAACGATTTATGATCAGAGTTGTATATATACAGTTTTACAAAGAAGTTTCTAATAATGTTGAACTATATAAACAATATTTGCTTGTTGCCCTGTAGCCTGAGGGTTATCTCCCTGGGATTAGCTCTTCCATGATGTCAAGTGTCGCTTCACAGTGGCAGTATTGTAATAGTAGTTTATAGAGATCGTATCTGCTTCAGTACATCTTGGAGTATGTCAAGCATTGGACAAACTCAATCATAGCTCAGTTCAGACAAAGTTGATGCACTGTTTCTACCCATTCAGAACTCCTTAAGAAATGGAAGATGATGACAGTATGTGTCTAAAATCACTTTCTTTGTAATGTTCATAAAATTGAGAGGGGTGGGGCGCTGTTATTGTGGAAAATATAGTTAAAGGCATATCTAAGTTTCCTAGATTATGAGTGCATCATTTTTGCATGAAAAAATACCAGAATAAACATTTAAACACTTACCTTAAAGTTAGCAAAATGTCTTGACATTTCTGACCGTTAAAAATTAGAGTTAACACCCCCTTGAAACACAGTCTACATTAGCACACAATTCATAATTTGTTTTGGCCAATCAGGAGCAGGCTCAGGCAGCTGATACATTTGTATCAAGCTCTGGGGTTCCTGGCAGTGCTGGAAAGTTTCGAAAAATGTCAAACCTATCTGGCTGCCTCTCCTCTGCATACTTGGTTATGTAAGCTCCCTGTGGGTGTGCAAAGCTGGATTTTAGTTTCCTACATATTACTTTGTAAGTACACTGAACTTTTCTATATAACACATATTGTTTTCTAATAATCCCTGCCTGTTTCTTACCAAACATTTGAAACCCAAGAAAGATATATATATATATATATATATATATATATATATATATATATATATATATATATATATATACACACACCTTTTAAGTTTTTTCACTTCTCATGTTACTTATATACTATCTGTTTGCAGGTTTTTATCCTTCAGCTAGAAGGACAGAAGCACTGGTATCTCTATGAGCCCACAAACCCATTGGCTAGAGAGTACAACGTTGCACCTGAAGACACTCTTGGTGCTCCAACTCATGATTTCATTTTAAAGGTAGGAGCATATACATAGAAAATTAGACAATGCATATTAAAGAACCACAGTGGTGGTCATTCAACCGAGTTTTGTTTGTTTATTTAATAACTGATTAACAACAATATTTATTGAGTTTACCCTGGGCAATAAGAAAAAAGAAGGAATAGTAGATCAGAAACAAAAAGGGAAACTGCTCGGAAACACCCTGAAGCTCAGATCAGTGGGGTTCTTTCTCATTTCAGCACCAGGTGTACAACCAATACTCATGTACAGCATTCTAGGCATGCTAGAATCAGGCATGCTACATAAGTAGTAGAGAAATTCTACAGGAAAATTGTTTGAGTTTTGAAACCATACAGATTATATATATAATACGGACAGAATGGACTAAAACAAGAAGTTACAGATCGTCTTCAGTAGCCATTGATAGAAAGCAAAACGATTACCATGAACAAGGAGCTCTGGTGACTTCTGAGCATTGACCTTCTTTTCCTCAAAGTTGAAGGGGAAAGGAGTTCTGAAACATCTTATCTTATTTTTACTTCATAATGTCTCTCTATCTACATCTTAAAAGTCTAAGTTTTTGTTTCAGCATCAAATGGCTAATAAATATCTTGTAATTCAGTCTATCTATTCTTGCAATAGACCCCTGGGGTCTTTTTTTAGTACTATAAGCTCTTACTTATAAAAACATGTTAAATATTACCCAAAGAGGATTGCTTCTTTTATGGTATTAATAGTTTTAAGGGAAGGAGAGGAAAATACATATACTAGTGATTACTTCCTTTTATATCTAAACACTGAACAAGAAATAAAGCATAACTTTTTTAATAATCAACTAAAATGCATAAATCCAAATGATCTCTACTAAGTAGTAGCTTACTAATAAGGAACAACAATAATGCCCAAATTTGCAGGAATATTATGCAATTCCAAACTGAATAGGAAACTTGAGTAATACACCCCATACAATTTTAAATAATGGACATAATCTGAATAGTGTTATATATATATATACTGTATATACACAATATCAGATAAGTGAATAAACCTGCTAAGTAGAGTAGGTATTGTAACATAGCCAGTCCAAACTTGATAGCCCTCCTATAATTATACTAAACTAAATTATACTAGACTTGTATATTGGTTTGCCCTCAAATCCCAGCAAATGAAAGAGCTGATGGATAAAACTAAGATTAAAAAACTCTGGCAGAGATGGCTTTTCACAATTATAAGAGATAAAGTTCCATCAGAGCAAGAACCCTAACCTGATTGAATCTGAAAAATGCCTAAGCGTTTAGCCATTCGTTTCCTATCGTACTGATCGGCCTATTTGGCGTGTACACTACTCGATAAGTACTGTTTTGTGTGAAGAGTGCCATATTGCCTGTTGTAATGGATAGTATATTTTGATATGCTGTTTTATGAATCTGGTCTAAAGAGTATAATTCCCAATGGCTACTAAAATGACTTCATCAGAATAGTCCATCAGTAGGGAGGATAGTAAAATGGCAGACTTTGAAGAATCTTTTCTTCTGAATATCAGTATCTGCCAGCTTTGGTCATAAAGTTCTAGATGGTTTAAGATTTACTGGCAATAAAGTAACTATTTTTTCTGTTGGTTATTCAAGTTTAATGTCCTATACTTAGTGTTTCTGGAAAAGAAAGCAGTTTTATAAGTGGGAACTTTCTCAGCTGGTGGGGAAAAAAAAGAAAATGCAAATTTTTATTAACATTAAGATAAAGAAAATATAAAAGTTATATTTTATTACATTTATTGTTAACGGTTTATTAACATATAAATAATGTGAAGTTGTTCCATTATGGTAAACTGTTTTAGTTTAGAAGAGTTACGGTCTTTTGTTATAAATGTCATTATCTTTAACTATTAGCTATCTGAAAGTCATTTCATATTACAACTTGAGTAACCTATAAAATATTGCGTGAAAGCTCTGAGTTATCCAATGTTTTCTCTCTTTTTTTTGTTTTAGCCAGGCGATATGTTATATTTCCCTCGAGGAGTTATTCATCATGCTCACACCCCTGCTGGCTCAACACATTCCACTCATGTGACCATAAGCACCTACCAGAATAAGTAAGGACACTTTGAAGCCCCCTTTAAGATTGTATCTTGTACTATATATATATATATATATATATATATATATATATATATATATATATATATATATAATAAAAAAAAAAAAAAAAATATATATATATATATATAAATTAGTGTACGTTGTAGGGCTTCTATCGCTCTTTTGCCCACCATATATTAAATGATTGTTGTGAACTTCCTGCTCATAAGGTCCACAACACAGGCTGAGATCCCGCTCCATGCTGATGATAGCCAGTAAGCTTGAAACAGCTGTACATGGATAGGATTCTCAGCTTATGTAAAATCCAGCCTTGGCTTTGCATTAAAGCTGTGTAATAGAGCAGGCATAAGCTTAAAGGAATCCATGTTTGAAAATGGCTATGGATTGAAGATACCATCTACATACATCTAACACCTTTTCTATTATCCAGAGTCATTTATAAGAGGCATATTATATTGGGGAAATTGGTTGACATTAGGGCTCTGATGGTTTGGCCATATGGCATTGACCAGTTTGTTACGGTTAGGCTGCAAATTACACATTGGACATTGGTGCAGAAGTGGGTATCATACACCAGATATCCTGTTTCATCTTTTGGATCAAGTTTGTGACAAACAAATTTATCTATATACACACTTTTTTTCTATTTACCATTCTTGTTGATAGCTTATGCATTGCTTATTTATAACTCCTAAAGTGTCTGCTGTCTTAACTGCAACAAAAAACCCTCATGAGGATCATTTCCAATCTCTTGCATTTTTCTCCCCAGCTCCTGGGCAGACTATCTGCAAGACCTAATCCCGGGGATGTTGGCCGATTCAGCCAAGGCAAATATCGACCTTCGGAGAGGCATACCTCGACATCAGCTGATGGTAAAGATTAAAATGTGCACTGCTTACTCTGTATAGTAATATATACCAGGGCACAGAGGGGTATTGCTGTGTTATTGAGACTGTCTGTCTATTTATTTGTATATTGAATATGGAAGCATGTAATTCCAAGGAAATGGCTAAAGAAATGTAGGAGCCAGGTAGAAGGGACGTTTTTGTTTGTGTTCAAAGAGTCCCAATGGCAATTGGTTGGAGAGTGACAGAATGGTAATAATCATAACTTTAGCCTGTATTCGGCTAAAGTTACTCGCACGTCTTAAAGACTTTGGCACTCACTCTTATTCCAACAACCTCTATAATGTTTCAGACCTGATCTTATTAAGAAAATGTGGAACTTCCCTTTCTAAGTAGATGTCTCCTTTTTTTTTTTTTATCAGAGCTAATTGTGGCCAGTGATAAACTTTACTAAACTACAAGCCGCTAAAACATATTTAGGTTTAAAAAACCAACAGCTTGGAAAATGTATATGTGTTAAAAATTCCAAGTCAGTGGTTTTCCAAGGAATTAACAATATTCTGTTGAACAAAATACTGCCAACCTTCCATGTGCAGGACCACATATCTGGAAATGCCTAATCTTTTAACAGATTTGCAGTATATATATTTTTTTTTGCATTGTTGCAATATACCATTTTAGGACATGTGCATTGATCTAATGACTTGTAGCCCATGTAGGCATCACAACACATTGGATAATGTCTTTGTTTCCTTTTTTCTAATGTTTCAGATGACAGATATATCTAGTTCCTCAGCAAAGATACACACCATGATCACAACCATGCTTGAAAGCTTGGATCCTAAAATAAGTCTAAGGTCATTTGAAATGGTCCGAGATTTCATGGCAAATAGATTGCCACCGTACTGGACTGCAAATGATGGGCACACAGAAGAAAATCCAGGTAACTTTTATTGCTTTTTTTGATTACCAAAATAGCAGTAGGTAAGTGGAAACGCCCAAGTGGAAAAGCAGAATATGCGTGATGCTGTCCTGAATAGTAATTAAGCATATCTTTAGATAGTTTGGTAAATTAGATGAGCCTATTAGTTTCCACAGACTAGATGTGCCTATTGGTTCTACCTGCTGTCTAAACATGTTTCTATTCATATGTTATGCATATATCTGTAGAATGTATTTTATGGCCTTTGTTTGTTTATTTAATTTATTTACAAAAGCCCATGGGGGCCCTCCTACCTGCCTCATCCTGTCCCCTTCCACCCACATCCTTGCTCCTGCTCTCCTGCCTGCGCATTAGAATGCCCCCCAGCATTGTATATATGTATGTGTATATATAATTACATTTTTACAATTTTAAAAAAATCTAGATATATAAATATATAAAACTGGAGGGGGGCCCCTAAAATATGTTTTTGCACCGTGACCCCCAATTTACTTTCTCTGCAACGGAGCTGCACATAACTGAAGACTAATTTTGCAGTTGTGTATATCATCTATTTAAACATATGTTTTCTCTACCATGTATTAATGTTATTTTCCTTACTTTTTACTTTTATTAAGGCCAACCCCAACCGAAGCTTAGCAGTACAATCAAACTGAGACATAAGGTCTACAGTGCGATGGTGGTGCAACAATTTGCAGATCAAGATGTGAGTATATGCAAATAAGAATAGACTCATTTTCTTGTTAAAGGGACTTGAATCATCCTCTATCAGTGGACAAAAAAATAAGAATATTTATAAATCCAGCATGGCTTTGTTTTTGCTTTATTTTTTAATAAAGAGTGAAGCCTTTGTGAGCACAATTGCATGTCCTTGTGAAATGTTGGCATTTATTTTGAAAATATAACTGATCATACAAAAAAATGGATTTTATTGAAGGATAGTGGTCATATGAAGCCATTTATTATCACATAGTAGTTGTTTGGCTCCTTTTTAAATCATAATAACAGAAATCAACCAAATGGCCCTGATCAAAAGTTTACATACCCTTGAATGTTTGCCCTTGTTTCAGACACACGAGGTGACACACAAAGGTTGAAATGGCAATTAAAGGTTAATTTCCCACACCTGTGGCTTTTTAAATTGCACTGAGCAGGCTAGATGCTGAGCCATGGGGAGCAGAAAAGAACTGTCAAGACACCTGCGTAACAAGGTAATGTAACTTCATAAAGATGGAAAAGGATATAAAAAGATATCCAAAGCCTTGGAAATGCCAGTCAGTACTGTTCAATCACTTATTAAGAAGTGGAAAATTCAGGGATCTCTTGATACCAAGCCAAGGTCAGGTAGACCAAGAAAGATTTCAGCCACAACTGCCAGAAGAATTGTTCGGAATACAACGAAAAACCCACAGGTAACCTCAGGAGAAAGACAGGCTGCTCTGGAAAAAGACGGTGTGGTTGTTTCAAGAAACACAATACGATAATATTTGAACAAAAATTAACTGCGTGGTCAAGTTGCCAGAAAGAAGCCTTTACTGTGCCAATGCCACAAAAAAGCCTGGTTGCAATATGCCGACAACACATTGACTCGCCTCACAGCTGTCATTTGGAGTGACAAGACCAAAATAGAACTTTATGGTCACAACCTTAAGGGCTAAGATTTGAGAGGGGTCAACAAGCCCTATAGTGAAAAAAATAACATGCTGCATTCATCTGGGGGATAGTATCAGAAAATACTGGCAGACAATTTGCATTAATCTGCACAAAGGCTGCGCATCGGACGCTCTTGGACTTTCCAGCATGACAATGACAATAAGCACAAATCCAAATTGACTTTCCAGTGGTTACAGCAGAAAAAGGTGAAGGTTCTGGAGTGGCCATCAGTCTCCTGACCTTAATATCCTCGAGCTACTTTGGGGACATCTCAAACTTGCAGTTCATGCAAGACGACCAAAGACTTTGTATGACCTGGAGGCATTTTGCCAAGACGAATAGGCAGTTATACCACCTGCAAGAATTAGGGGCCCTCATAGACAACTATTACAAAACTATTACAAAAGACTTCACACTTTCATTGATGCAGAACTAAGGGAATGCAAACTTTTGAACAGGGTCGTTTCATTTTTTCTTTGTTGCCATGTTTTGTTTTATGATTGTGCCATTCTGTTATAACCTACAGTTAAATATGAATCCCATAAGAAATAAAAGCAATGTGTTTTGCCTGCTCACTCATGTTGTCTTTAAAAATGGTACATATATTACCAAATCGCCAAGGGCATGCAAACTTTTGAGCACAACCATGTGTGTGTGTATAGATCACTCCCTCCTCCCCCTTTTTTTTTTTTTTAAACGACTCTTAAAATGCTACATATAAAAATAGATGTTTTTGAAATGTAAAAAATAAACAATGTAGCCTCTAATTTGTCATATTTTATATACAATTAGGTTGCGGTGTAACTTACCATTTTGTTTTTTTGTGGATCAAATATTTGAATGCACAGGAAGTTTTCTATAATTTCAATGGAAATGTGGCAGCTACAGGGCATACCCTCCTGAGAAAGTAGAGTGAAATATCATCACATAATATAAAATGGATCCCTGCTGTAAAGAATAATTACATATGAAAGATATAAAGCATGTGTTTTGCTTTTTGCTCTCTAAAAACATGTTTCCACTTCTCTACTTTAGTTATTTAAAAGATTATATAAAAAAATTGACCACAGTTGGTTTTTACATTTTAAATTATTTTTAGTTTTTTTTTTTTTGGGCGTTGTTTTACTTTTTTTATATTTTTTTCAGTATTTACCATGTGGATGATAGGGAAAAATTATTTGATTATGTTTCCTTTTTTTCTTTCTTGAAAGGACTGCCCCACTGAATTAATGGTTTTTGCCTATCATTCCCTGAGAAATGAGCGTAAGCAGCACATGATGTCAGCAAATGATGAGTCACGACATGTAAGTATACACCATAACACATTTCTCACTGGTAACTTGGCCTAAAACCCATTTATTAGGCATATTTATGATTCCTGGATTATGAATGCATCTGATAGAGGAGAATTAGTAGAGTATAAAAACATTTTGTTTGCATGAAAAAATCCCCAAATCAAACATTAACAAACAAATCTAGCTGTTTGCTAAATCTCTTGAGTTTGCAAGCAGTTGCTTTTGTGAGTTAACACCCCTGAAAATCCTTTCTAAATTTAGCATACAAATCATAATTCATTTTGACCAATCACAGTGAGCTATTATAATACATTGTAGTAATCTGTGATCGCAGTTTGTGCAAGAAGGAATCATGGGATGTGTAATCCCTGGCATAAGGATGCAGGAGGAGCCAGACATTGATCTGTAGATTTCTGTATTGAGCTGCTGCTGGCTTGAAGGTTAGTAAAGGGTTAAAACTCCATACCCAAATGCAGTAGGCAGCTCTGGGTGTGTGGAAAACAAGTTTATTTAAAAATAAATAAAAAAATAAATCTGTATGTGTTTAGAATGACTCAATGTAATGTGTGTGTCTGATCAGAGGTGGAGCTACTGCCGGGTGTCCTGTGGCCCCGCAGGTCTCCGGTGTGGTCCCCTGCAGATCCCTATGGCTCACTGTGGCCCCCCACAGGCACCAGGGTCCCCCTAAAGGCCCTGCAGCCCCTTATGGCCCACTGTGGTCCCCCACGGCCCCTTATAACCCCTCACGGACCTCTGCAGCCCCCTGTGGCCTAAAGCAGCCTTTTGTGGCCCCTTCAGTCCTTGCTGGCCTCCTCAGACCTCTGTGGCCCCCCTTGGCCCTCTGGTCTGCAGTGGACCCTTCTCACCCATGGAAGTGGAATGCAGCACCTGGCAGATAAGAAAGTATTTATAGTACTATATAATATATATAGATGTATATGTAAATGCGTACATTACATATATATATACAATTTAATATATGTACTGCGTTCATGTTGGAGAGAGTTTGGGAAGGATATAAGCAGCATGTGTTAGATAAGATAAAGGGAAAAACAGGTAAACTTAGATATACCTTTAATCGTATTCCCATTATTTCTTGCAGATTTCATTATAATAAAGACGTCTGTAGCTATTATAACATTTATGCAGATGTCTTAACTTTAAAATAAATAAAGATTCATAATGTGCAGCTTTAATCTGGTTAGTTTTGCAGGAATGTGTTATATATATATAGTGGTGGTAGTTTGCTTTTTTAGAGCGTTTCATATAAATATATAAAATATAACCTGTTCCCATTGTTTTATATTCATCAGCCAATATAAATTTTATAAAATTCCCTAAGTGCAAGTAGACAGAAGAAAAATATTTCTCCCTCAGGGGAAATCTCAGCGTTTTATGAGGTAGTGTAGGCTTTGTTCCATGTCTGTAAAGTTAAACAGGTTCTCCTGCTCTGCATAGATGGAAGGAACAGATATCTGGATGCCAGTAATAGCCAGCAGAGGGCGCTTCTGCATCACAGTTTATCTTCCTTCTGCGCCAAACGTGTTCTTTAGACTGTAATGTACAGTATTTGTGCTGGATTACAAAAAAAACATTTTGGGACCAACATTTGTAACAAACTAACAACATAAGCAGCTATTTGAAATATCTACATTAAGAAAATATTTAGATTAGCCGATGCCATTTGCATCATGGGAATTGTATCTTGTACTGCCATATTGTTCTATTTAGTACTGTTGGTAAGTGTAATTCACAGTAGTAATCATTCAACAGAGCTAAATATATTTTTTTCTAAATATATATATATATATATATATATATATATATATATATATATATATATATATATATATATATATATATATATATATATATATATATACATACACCAAAAAAAAATAAAAAAATAAAAATAAGTAAATATGACTAATGGAAGTTATAGAACACAGAATAAGATAAAAAAAAAAAATATATATATATATATATTATAATCAAATTCTGTGTGTGTGTGTAGTGCAGCGTGTTTATCATCTTCTTCTTCTTCCTCCTCTTCTTCACAGCCTATTGGTTTGCGTTTCAATCTGACTCATCTGGACGCGTTGAAGCAAATTTGGGAGGGAGGCCCGGTGGTTGTCAAAGAACTACCTCTCAGGAATGATGATGACAAAGAGAACCTGGCATTGGCTCTGTGGGCAGAAGGTTTATTAGAGGTCACTCTGTGTAAGCCGTAAGAAGCATCCAATCATTTCCGCAATAGGAATTATCACATCAACAACGCAAACTTGTGTACTGTCGTTGTCTTTTTATTTCCCATCAAAGAACCAAAAGTCATTTTTGCTCTGTTTCTATGCTTTGTCTCATAGGTGCGTTCACTCTTTTTGTATTGGAGAATGTTTTATATCACAGGTTACTTTTTTTCTAATATAGTTGCTGCAGTTTTGGGGCAACTTTGCATTGGTTACAGCCGGACAATCGTTACATTTTTATACGGTAAATGTAGACCTTGAAATGTGTGCTCAGATTACCTGGACTATTTGTCCAGCTCTTTTCTTCCTGATTCTCCTGTGCCTTATTTACTAATTGATTAGCAATAAATTCAATATTTTTGGAAAAAAAAATGTTAATTTTAAAACTTAAATTTGAACTTTAGTGTCTCTGGCACTAGCAGAGCTACTTACTACTTTGCTTGTTTTTTTTTTGCCTGCTGTATCCTCTCCGGAGGAGGAAGCTGCTAAACTCTTATTAGGACAGCCTACTGGGCATATCTTCTTCCATCCCTAAAAACCTGGAGAGAAGCAGATATGAAGAGGTCTGAAACACTTAAAAATGATCTCTTTTTTTTAAATACTGATTTTATTGCTAGTCACTTATTGCATAAACAAATTAAACCCTGTTGTATGAATACTTCAGTGATCTTTTAAATGTAATATTTTATTTACTATTGAAGCTGCCATAGCTTTATATATGCATAATAAGGCTGATCTACATAATGTGGGAAATCACCCAGTGTCTGATATTAGCTTAAAAAAACAATATAAACTTAATATATAATAATGTAGACTGTGATGATGTTTGTAAAAGTGTTCAGAGCATAGATATATAGTTTTTAGTAGTGCCGTGGTATGTTTTACCTTCCTTTTCAAGAGTGAAAGCACCTTTTATAGGTAAATAATAGATTTAAATGTGGATGTATTCAGTTTAAAAGTGCCATTTTTTATATGTATGTTTGTATACAAACTGCAAGTTTCCGAACATGGTCGTATAATGTTATACACGTCATATAATGTTCTCTAGACTAGCGGGTCTCACCAGCCAGTCCTAGGACTGATGTCTGTTCCTGAGACATTGCCGCTATTCCCTCATACAAAGAAGGATGAGGAGAGCCTAACACTTTAAACATACCAATAATCACAGACGAAGTAATGAATTATTAATTAATGCATCTGCTGTTAAAATGTGCTATATTCAAAACAAGATGAAAATGATCTGGATCTCCTTGGTGGTCCCCATAATCATTGGAAGCCCATTCCCAGATCAAAAGGGTTGAGAACCACTGGACTAGATCTCATGAACAATAACCACAGACATCCATGTTATTTGTGACTTGTTTCACACCAACCACGATCATGCGGCCTATTGCATTTACAGATAATACTTTGCTGACCCTACCTCTCTACTTAATTAATATGCTGCTATTCTACTAGGAATAGGTTTTGATTAAGTAAACTATGCAAGTTATTATACTTATTTGAAAAATTGCATTTTCATCCATTTGTGTTTAAAAGAGCATTGACATACAATGTAATGTTTACATTAAATCTAAATTCTACTCACCCTGGACTGACTTCTATGGTTTATGAATATTATGCGTTATTGATGTATCTGTAAAACATCATGACAACTGTTTCAGGTTTATTCTTTGACCCCCACTCATCCCTCTGTCTGTTCTTCCTGTTTGAGCCTTTATCCCTGGGTGACCGCAGCTTCCCAAATCTCTTGGGTCTGTGTTTTATAGGTGTATTTTCCCTCTAGTTAAATATTGCATTTGACTTTTTGGCATTTAATTCCACAGTACTACCTCATACTGTACTAGTTGGAATAGAGGCATCCAATTAAATCTTTTAAACTGCAGGTCATTTTCAATCTCTCAACTTTTATTAACATTAAGTGCTTATTACTAATGAGAAGATGTATAAAATGTATAGATAGATAGATAAAAAGATAGATGTGTGTATATAATATATATATATATATATATATATATATAATTTCTAGACGGATAATCAGAGTATTGCAGTATATATTGATACCTTTTTTATCGGACAACCGTATTCATAATATAGCAACGAGCTATCAAGAGATATTACCTCTCCTTATCACGAGAGAATTGCCTTTGACTTGATAGAGAGGATCATCTCTCGAAAGCTCGTCGCTATATTATGAATAAGTTTGTCCAATAAAAAAAGGAATCCCTATACCTAGATTACTGGACACTCATGGCTACCTCACTATTTATTTATTTATTTATTTATTTATTTAGATGAAATGAATGGTTTTGATTGCAGAATTTTCTACTTTTCACTGATCTAAAATGTGATAAACCGTGCAGAGAGTTGTTTCCCAAAACTGTGTTCATTGAAGTCCACTAGACAATAAGGACCCCAAAAAATTCAGTCCATGAAAGCTTTGTGGTCTTTATGAAAAGGTCCTGGAGATAGCATATGAGCATCCTGATTAGTGAAGCCATTTTGTGGTACGGTGGGGTTGCACAGGACTTCTGAGATACAAGAACACTGCTGTAGAGAGTCATGGTCATGCTAGTCGCCCACATGTGTCATTCTCATTATGATTGTCCATTCTATGATGATCAGTCTTCTTCTGGACTTCCCAAATGGCTCTTTGTTTCTGCAATAATAAAATACCCAAGAAGGATGAAATGACTGACAATTTGAGATTGTTGTTTGCGAGTAGAATCTATTGGAAAGCAGACCACACCATGCAGTAGTTAAATGACGACAGTCCCATATTTATGATATGTTTTGAAGAACTACACCTGATAATGGGAAAATCAATTTATAATTATGGATTTTAATTTATTAATTTGATACTGAGAGAAGAAATTAAACTAACCAGTATCCATAGCTTTATTTTTTATCTGAGGTTGAACTCCACCACAGTCCCAGGTCTCATGCAGACCGACACTAGTTTTCCTCTAGGCTCACCCTGTATTTGGCTCTGTCCATCTTGCCCTCAATCTTGACCAGTTTCCTAGTCTATGCAAAGGAAAAGGAAACTCCTAACATAATGTTACCACCACTATGCTACACTATGGGGATGGTGTGTCCGTGTTGTTCCACACTAGGGCCCTCATTCAATTGCGATTTGGCCAATTGAATAGGGCTCTAAATAAGCACATAACATATATTTTTTAAAGAAGTTTTTAGTTAGTGAAAACCTTGTTTGTGGATAGATGTTTACTAAGTAAAAACTTATTTAAAAAAATATGTTATGTGCTTATTTAAAGCCCTATTCAATTGGCCAAATTGCAATTGAATGAGGGCCTTACAGTTTAGCATTAAGGACCAGATAACCACTTTCATGTTTGCTGTGTCTCACACATGACATGTGGTAATCTCCAAACAGGATTTTGATATCTGACTAATGCCCTCCTTACCTTACCAATTAATTGTATTTTGTTGAAAAGACTTCTCTAGGCAGAGTCACAGTTGTGCCATATTCATTACATTTTAATGATGGAATTAATGGTCCTTTGGGGAATGTTGAAAGTTTTGGATATTTGTTAATAACCCAGGCTGGTCTTCACAACACTGATTAATACATATATAACACACTCTCCAGAAACAGGTATATTTTTTCTGACATCATATGATACTTTAATTGAACACAGAAGGACTCCACTAATAGTGTGAGTCAGTTGGTTGCACCAGATTGTATTTAGGGGCACCCTGTCTTATGGGCTGACAATTGTGCACTGTGGAAATGCGGCTGGCAAATGCATGCCCTTAAAAGTGCGCAAGCTTGAACTATCTAGGTGCCCCAACGCCCTCAACCCCCATAACCCTTAGACCCCTATGCCTAACCCCTAGACCCCTATGCCTAACCCTTAGACCCCTAAGACTAACCCTAAAACGCAGAAGTCTACAACCCTTAAGCCTAACACCCCTACACTTACCTCAGCTCAGTCAACGGCGTGCAGTTGTCGGGGCGCTCAATTGTCTGGCACGCAGTTGTCGTGCACGCATGTGTAGCTGCGTTTGTGACATTGCGCAATTGGTATGTGCACTGAGAATGGGACACCGTATTTAGGGGTTTCACAGCAATACTTATTACATCATTTTTTTTCTAAATAATGAAAAAATATATATGTTTAGATTTTGTTTCTACGATAACATTAAAGGGCCACTTAATTCAGCATAAATTGGACCACATTATAATAAATATCTGCTAAAAGCAAATACTTTTTAATTTTTTAAATATGTGCATTTTTCAAGGAGAAATCAAATCTGTGTTTATATGTATAACAGACTGCCCACATAATGCTGCAATACTGCAACCAATCAGGGGTGTCCCTCCCCCCATTCATGTCAATGGCAAGATTTTGGTCAGACTGCTTTTTATTTCCAGTTTGAAGGATGCAGACCTTGTAATGTTTTTTTTTTTTTTTTTTTTCTTATGACAGAAAAATCAGGTTTCTGCTAAGTTGCATCTCTGGAATGTGAGCAATGCACACCAGTGCGCCTCTCTGGTTAGTGATCAAATCAAAAAAGTTAACCCTTAACAAATCTGTGCAGGCATGGAATGCTGGACTCGCCTAAAACAGGACAGCTATGGGTTAACTGGACAATACAGTGTAAACTGAAAGCTGTGATATCAATCATACCCTTCCCCATACACCCTCACAGCATGCACATGCACTTGACAATCTGTTAATTACTCATATAACAGAGTCTGGGCAGGATAGACTTGTATGTAAACATACTTTTACAACTAGATCTTTTAGCTGATATTAGTGTAATTAAACAATAGATAATTTTAACATATAATATTGTGCTCTTTCACACATGAAGAGCACTTACAGTGAGGTAAATGGCTGTTTACTAAAGGGTGAATCCTCATGCATTGTTACTTTATGTATTAATAGAATTAGAAAGGGGTGTCCATACTTGCACACAATATATTTATCTTGAACTCTGTTATTAAACTACCAAATTTTGAATGAAAGTCTGAACGGAGTGTGGGAATCTCACTCTATTTCTTTATTATTTGGATACATCCGCAGAAAACAAGTATCAGTTCCTAGATAGGAATCTGCAACCTTTTATAGTTAGAGTTTGAAAAAGAAAATTGTTTGCATAGCAGAAAACATAAAGCCCTAGGGATCACTGTAGTTCTCAAAGAATAGAAATTAATTTGTTTATTTAATTACTTATTAGCAATACAATCAGTATTTAGTAAAAAATAAAAAAAAGTAACTATATTGCTTCGGGTTCAAATGAAAACTTTGTTTTAGATGTCAGCAGATATTCTGCTCCCCACCCCCTATTAGGTGTCTAGGGAGAGGATCTGCCCAGAGGAACTGTCCTGACAGAAATCCTTTCTTGCAAACCTTGACCAGTAAGAAAATAAGGACATCCTTCTGGGCAGATGCCATTTCACTTCCTGGATAACTAATTAGAGGGTGGTGAGAGGTAAATCTGCTGCAAGCTACAATGCTAACTTCAAAAGTCAGTAGTTATTGCAAATTATTAACTAAAAAACAAAAACAAATGAAGCCCTATTGTATGAACACTACAGCGGTCTTTTAAAGTGGCACAGCTGAGGATCTAAATATGCCCATCAAAAATGATGACATGGTATAGTGTTATACATTGTGTTCTCTGTCTGTTTATGTACTACATTGCCTTGCAAAAGTATTCACCCCCCTGGGCATTTTTCGTGTATTGTTGCCTCACAACCTGGAATTAGTATGGATTGTTTGAGGATTTGCATCATTTAATTTACAGAACATGCCCACAACTTTGAAGATGTTTTTTTTTATTGTGAAGCAAACAACAAATAGGATAAAAAAAGAAAAAGTCAATGTGCATAACTATTCACCCCCCTAAAGTCAATATTTTGTAGAGCCACCTTTTGTGGCAATGGCACCTCCAAGTCGCTTTGGATAAGTCTCCATGAGCTTGCCACATCTTACCACTGGGATTTTGCCCATTGCTCCTTGCAAAACTGCTCCAGCTCCTTCAAGTTGGATGGTTTGTGCTTGTGAACAGCAATCTTTAAGTCTGACCACAGATTTCCTATTGGATTGAGGTCTTGGCTTTGACTAGTCCATTCCAACACATTTACATGTTTCCCCTTAAACCACTCAAGTGTTGCTTTAGCAGTGTGTTTGGGGTCATTGTCCTGCTGGAAGGTGAACCTCTGTCCTATGCTCAAATGACGCACAGAGTGGTACAGGTTTTGCTCAAGAATATCCCTGTATTTAGCACCATCCATCTTTCCTTCAACTTTGACCAGTTTACCAGACTCGGCTGCTGAAAAACATCCCTAAAGCATGATTCTGCCGCCACCATGTTTCACTGTGGGGATGGTGTTCTTTGGGTAATGGGATGTGCTGGGTTTGCGCCAAAATAAAGCGTTTTCTTCGATGGCCGAAAAGTTCAATTTTAGTCTCATCTGACCAGAGCACCTCCCTCCATACATTTTGGGAGTCTCCCACGTTCCTTTTTCGCAAACTCAAAATGTGCCATTTAGTTTGTTGCTGAAAGTAATGGCTTTCTTCTGGCCACTCTGCCATAAAGCCCAACTCTATGGAGCGTACGGCTTATTGTCGTCCTATGTACAGATACTCCAGTCTCTGCTGTGGAACTCTGCAGCTCCTCTGGGGTTACCTTAGGTCTCTGTGCTGCCTCTCTGATTAATGCCCTCCTTGCTTGGTCCGTGAGTTTTGGTGGGCGGCCGTCTCTTGGCAGGTTTGCTGTTGTGTCATGTTCTTTCCATTTGGTTATGATAGATTTGATGGTGCTCCTGGGGATCATCAAAGATTTGGATATTTTTTATAACCTAACCCTGACTTGTACTTTTCAAAAACATTGTCCCTTACTTGTTTGGAGAGTTCCCTTCATGGCAGTGTTTAGTTAGTGGTGCCTCTTGCTTAGGTGTTGCAAAAAAGGTGTGTATATATAATGACAGATCATGTGACACTTAAATTGCACACAGGTGGATATTATTTCACTAATTATGTGACTTCTGAAGGTAATTGGTTGCACCAGAGCTTTTTATGGGCTTCATAACAAAGGGGGTGAATACATACGCACATGATAATTTTATGTTTTCTATTTCTAAAAAATAGTTTTATGTATATATTTTTCTGATTTCACTTCACCAACTTAGACTATTGTGTTCTGATCCATCACATAAAATTCAGATCAACAAAACATTAAACTTAAGGCTGTAATGTAGAAAAATAGGTAAAATGTCAAGAGGGTGAATACTTTTGCAAGGCACTTTATCTCTCTGTTTACCAGGCGTGTCTCTCTGTGCACCTCCTGTGTGTTTTCATACTTTAAATAAATTGTCCCTACCCCCAACTCCCTCCACTGAGTCTCTTGCCCCCTCCCCCTGTATCTCTCCCCACTCTCCCTTCCCCTGTGTCTCTTCTCCACCTCTCCCTTCCCCTGTGTCTCTTCTCCACCTCTCCCCACCCTCTGTCTCTTCATTTGAATGTTTTTTAAATAACTGCATTTTACTATAGTAAAATAAGTTTGAAGTTTGCCATTTTGAGCTGTCAGTCAGCCTTTGTGATCACCAAAAGAAGTGGGACTGTTTTCTGAATTGCATTTAATTACTGATAAACCCCTGAGACATTATTTTTAGAGCAGTTTGCTGCACAAAATTAGACTAGGTATGCCAAAACCTAGGTTACAGCTTAGACGACAATCAATGGGCTTATCAACAATTGAATGCAATCATCTCTTATTAAGATAATATGCATTTTAATATCATTAAATTGAGTACTTGTCTTTTTTTATAATTTTAAATTATACCATATTCGGAATCTCTGCTTTGTCACTTGTAGCGGCGAGCAGCTAAGTCTTTCGCCCTTCGGCCTCGTTTTGATCCTTTTTTCAAAACAATTACGGGTTTATGGTCGCCATTTTTTTCCTCGCTTAACCTCACTTAAAATGTTAAGGCTGGCAATGCTGTTTGCCACCCAATGTGAGCACCTTCGTCGCTCATCGGGAGCCCCTCACTGAGTGCCTTCCCTCCCTTTTGTCTCCTTTCCCCCTCCCCTGTGTTTTTATACCCCTCTCTCTCTTGTGTCTCTTTCGCCCCCTTCCCTGTGTCTCTTTCCCCACATTCCCTGTGTCTTTCCCCCCTTTCCTGTGTCTCCCCCCCTTTCCCTGTGTCTCTTCCCTCCCGCTCTCCCTCCCATGTGTCTCTTTCGCCCCCTTCCCTGTGTCTCCCCCCCTTTCCCAGTGTCTCTTCCCTCCCGCTCTCCCTCCCATGTATCTCTTCCCCCCCTCCCCTATGTCTCTTCCCTCCCGCTCTCCCTTCCATTTGTCTCTCCCTCCCCCGTGTCTGTCACCTTTTCCCCTGTGTCTCATCCCCCCTCCCCTGTGTCTCTTTCCCTCCTCTCCCTCCCCTGTATCTTTAATCCTCAGGGTAGCCTTATCCCAGGCATGTATACATTTCTTAACTGTTTTTTACTCTACCACTGAAAGGATGTCTAACTTATGTACTTCTCATCAGTACTCTGGTGGATGTTGAAAGTGTGGGATATTGATTCAATAGCCTAGAGGGGTGAATTCTTATGCAGGGTAGTATGTATTAATATAATTTCATGCCCACACCATACATTTATATTGCATTCTGCTACTTAAAACCACTATGGTTTCCAGTATATTATGTGAATGAAATTTATTGTTATTTAAAATTAGTACTTCAAGTTGAGGCCAAGGAAACTGAACCTTGTTATTGATCGGATCGGCTATAGAAAATTTAGAACTTGATGTGATCTCCTTAATCGTAACACACCAGGCACATCTTTATATCTATGGTCATGCTGATCCAATTGGTTTTCATAGCAGAGATAATAGAGTAGATTGCCAGTTCCTTCTCCAGTGGGCCACAGCATACAGCTCCTGACCGGACCCAACCCTGCTTGGCTTCAGGGTGGTGTGACCTCTTGGTTTCTCTGCCTGGAATTGACCCCAGGTCACAGCAGTGAAAGCACTGAATCCTAACCACTGGACGACTAGGGCACCCGTTGATGTTTTACAGCATGGATTTCCATTAATAGAACTACCATTAAGCGTCCATACAGGTCCATACTGTGCATTTATCTTCCCAGCTGTTATAAAAACAACTATTTGTGACCTGTCCATATTCTTGGCCTGGTTTGTAGGATCTTTTGTCCATCTTCCGTTAGACATTTTGGCCTGCCCGAACCAACATAATAGTGTAAATGTAACTTCTTCCAATTATATCTCTGTTAGGAATTGATGCAGTGCTTACACGGCATTATCGTATTAATAGAATATACTTATGGAAGCTGCCTGGGAGCAACAACCTTAACTAAATTTAGGGGAGGAGAATGAGGGATAACATTACATACAATCAATAAAATGAACTGCTGCAATTTCAATGATTCTGCAATGGAGGCTAATATAATAGTCACATTATCTGGTTAGGAGAAAATAGACTTGAAAAAAGAGCGGTCTGGAACAGAGCCCTCTAAGTATGCTTACAGGCACTTTGTTAAATGGCCAACTTCATTAAAGGGACATTAAATGCAATTTTTGTTATCATGCACTTAAAAGAGCATGTTTAAAAAAGTTTCTTTTTTTCATGGAAAAATATTTACTAAAACTTCTTTAAACTTACTGGAAACGAGCAGAAAATGCCACAGGAAAAACCTCTGTGTGAGCACTTATGACTGATAATAGTTATAATGCTGCACATTGGCTGACGGGGACATACCCCAGACCCAGTTATACACTCAAAGCAGTATATTCTGCTTCAGGGGCTTCATTTTCAAAAAATAAACAAACTGTTCCTCATTATCAAACTCTTTATGGATACAAAAATAAGAAAAATGCTTTCAGTGGCTCTTTATGAGCAAGGACTTGGAAAGCATTCAAAATATATAGATAAGTCATATTGCTTTATTACATTTCAGGTTCTGGTGTGTCAGTGGGAAGAGGTCTGGGAGTAAGTAATGGCTCTGGATCGCTACCTTGTGGTGGTAATGGGAATGGTGCACTTCGATGAATCTGTGAGCTATAACATGTAGGGTCAGCCAAGATGGGCAGGTTATGGTAGAAGGAACTGGCAACCCACTCCAGTAACCTTGCTAAGAACATTTTATGGACAGGCAAAACCAGAGACATAACCATCTGGCACCGGAAGACGAGCCCCTCAGGTCAGAAGGTACCTACCACATTACTGAGGAAGAGCAGAGGGCAAGTACAAGTAGCACCAGATCTAATGAAGTGGTTGGGCCAAAGCCGAAAGGACACCCAGCTGCAGATGTGTCTGGAGCAGAAAGGAAAGTCAGCTGCTGCAAAGAACAATTCAGAATAGGAACCTGGAATGATAGAACGATGAATCAAAGCAAACTAGATGTGATCAAGAATGAGATGACAAGGCTAAACATTGATATCCTGGGAATTAGTGGACTGTAATGGGACATTTCAATCCCGCAGAAGAAATGGAGTAGCCATCCTAGTCAATCAAAGAGTGGCCAAAGCAGTGCTTGGTTACAGCACCCTCTTCCAACAGCCTCCGAGACGACTCTACAAATGGACATCACCAGATGCACAACATAGAAATCAGATTGACTATATACTTTGTAGCCAAAGATGGAGGAGCTCGATCCAATCGGCCAAAAACGACCTGGAGCTGACTGCGGCTCAGACCATGAGCTTCTTATTGCAAAGTTCAAAATTAAACTGAAGAAAAGAGGGAAAATCATCAGACCAAGTAGATACAAAATAAATAATATCCCTTGTGAATATGCAGCAGAGGTAAAGAATTAAGATTTAAGGAACTAGACATGGAAGATAGAATGGCTTAAGAATTTTGGACCGAAGTTTGCAACATTATCCAGGAAACAGCAACAAAGAATATCCCTAAAAGAAAGAAAAGTACGAAGTCAAACTGGCTATATAATGAAAGTAGCCCAGGAAGGAAGGAAAGTGAAAAGTAGTGGAGACTGGAAAAGATTTGTCCAACTGAATGCAGAATTCTAGAGGATAACAAGAAGAGACAAGAAGACATTCTACAATGATCGATGTAAAGATATCGAAGAAGATAACAGAATGGGTAAATCAAGAGATCTCTTCAAGAAAATTGGGAACCTAAAATGCAACTTTCATGCCAAAGTGGGTGTGATAAAAACAAAAATGGTAAGGACTAAACAGAAGAAGATCAGATAAAGAAAAGGTGGCAGGAATACACTGAAGACCTATACAGGAAGGACCTAAACAGCAGTGATGACCTCAATAGTTTCTCCAATGAGCTGGAGCCAGACATCTTGGAGAGTGAAGTGAGATGGATCCTAGGATGTCACTCTGATAATAAGGCTGCAGGAGATGATGGAATCCCAATTGAACTATTCAAAATTCTACAGGATGATGCTGTGAAAGTGTTGCTTGCCTTATGCCAACACATTTGGAAAACTCAACAATGGCCAATAGACTGGAAAAGGTCAGTCTACATCCCAATCCCAAAAAAGGCAAGGTAGTGCTTAAGATTCTACAAGCTCGACTCCAACTATATATGGACCGGTAACTACCAGATGTGCAAGCCGGGTTCCACATTGGAAGAAGCACAAAAGATCAAATTGCCAATGTCCGCTGGAAAAGAAGAGAGTGCAAAAGACATTTGCTTCTGGGGAGGAAAGCTATAGCAAGTTTGGACAAGCTAGTAAAAAGTAAAGATATTAAACGATCAACAAAGGTCTGCATAGTTGGAACTATGGTATTCCCAGTAGTAACATATGGATGTAAGACCTGGATCATAAAGAAGTCTGAGCGCCATAGAATTGTGGTGTTGGAGAAGACTGCTTAGAGTCCCTTGGACTGCAAGAAGATCCAATAAATCAGTACTCCAGGAAATCAAGTTTATTAGAAGGTATGATAATAAGGCTGAAGCTAAAATATTTTGGTCATATCATGAGACAGCAGGATTATGGTGCTGGGAAAGATTGAAGGCACAAGAAGAAGGGGACAACAGAAGCGGAGATGGATAGATGAAGTCACGGAAGCAATGAACATGAACTTGATGGAGCTCAGAGGAGCAGTGAGCGAAAGATGTACCATAGAGTCACATCAGTCGAATGCGACTGAACGACTAAACAACAACAATGGTTCGTTGTGATATTGCAGATTGGTTTTGGTGAATCGATGGGAAAGAGGTCTGGGAGTAATTAATGGTTCCTGCTTATGCTCATATTTGAGTTCCAATTCTCTTTAAAGTGCTTCAAAAAAGAAGGTTTAAACTTTACATAGATTAATACATTTAACTTTAAGATGATCTGAAAACTGCTTTTATAATAATGAGAAAACAGCATTGTGCCAGGTATTTGGGGTGTCAAGGCAGTGCACCAGCTGAGTTTTGGACCTCTTTGGACAAATAATTTACTCCCTATAGACACACTGTACAGTTCAAATGTGGAAATTGTCACAAAATGTATATTTTCAGATTTAGCAAATACAAACACTCCAGGATTATAGCCTCAAGGAAAATCAAAATAACACTGTTTGCCTGAAATATCTGCTCTTCGTTAATTACCATCTCAGACGTACAACTTCGACTAAGATGTAAACTCTGCCTATTGATTGCCAACAGTTTATTGAAGCAAAGGAAGTCCGGCATAGCAAATAGTTTTATTGTCAGAATAAAGCATATTATTAGCTAGAAGGTCATAAATCCATGCAGTGAAAATCATTCAAAAAGCACTGAAAAACACATGAGAATAAAAGCGAACTAATGTTTTATTACATTTTATTGGTACATGGTCTTATAATGACATCAGTGTC